>CM060921.1:808197381-810597381 GCA_030737875.1 Allium sativum | reverse complement strand
AGAATGGAGTATCACCAGTTTTGCTCCAGGCGATAGTTAAATCTTTAATTAGATTTGAACGTGAAATTTAGAAACTAACTGTCGGTTAGCCAAGCAGAAGGGTTTTCTGGATATTGATCTGATGTTGGTTTCGGCCTTCGGGGTTAATATTTGGGGAATTATTCTCTTGATTAATTTACGGTTAGTGACTAATGAATTGGAATGAGGCGTATGTTGTGTTTGTGTAACACTTTTATAAAATATACGCGAGTTATTCGGGAAGTCCGGGTTCATCCCATTCTGAATAACTGATACGACGAAAAGTCGAAGATGAAGACGATGGTCGAAGACCGGAGGTCTTCACGTCGTTTGGGTAATTACTGATGATCTTGATTGGGCTGTACACCCAAGAAGATGGAAACAGTTAGTGATCGTCCAGACGTACTTGGAGATCGATGGATATGCGGGGTACTAGGTGCCTCCGGCTTCGTTCAGACCTAGAACGGACTTGTAAATGGACTGTGTGTCTGACATCGGATTTCATTCTGTGTGACTGATATCGGTTGCATAGGATGGTTTGCCTGTGTGGCATGCTAAGATGCAAATGATCAAGGCTTCTGTTGAAAAGCAAAGTCTTGTGGTGATGATCAAAGCACGGCCTTTGTGGCGTAGCTTTGTGTAACGTTTACCTCGCGTGTTTCACACCAGGTATGAACCAAAAACGGGAGACGGACCTCAGGGAGGGCATGCGTTTCCTTCTAGATAAAAGTGGCGTCAGTGGTTTTACACGCCCTGACGAGTTTGACTTATGTGGTTGTTGCTGTTGCGAGGCGCCTCGGATTGATCGGTCGTTCTCGAACCGATGGAGTCATTTAGTTGCCTCATTTACGCCCCAAAGGGCGGGGAAACGTAGTGTTCAGGCATTTTAATCCACATCGGTGGACCGGCCCTGACGATCCAAGGGTCACTCGAGCTCTGATCCTGAGACATGGGCTAGATTGTCTCGAATCGGTTGAGGACTATCTTTTGCCTCGGTTCATAGACGGAAATCCAATTTCCAAATACGTGACATTTGCGGTTTTATTTGTAAACCTATATATGGCGACATAGTGGCATGGGACGCTCATGCCGCCTATGATTGATACTTATGATTTGAAGTTGTTTTATACACTATGCACTTATTATAGTATCAAATGATTTGTTTCAAACGTATCAAGCATTCTTTGGCTGTTATAAGGGAAAACCCTATCCCCCGGCTTGCGTTGCATTGTGTGATAGGACCTGGGTCTTATAACAGCTTCATTTTTCTTTATTTAGCATTGCGCTGTTTGTTTTATGCACTGGTATTCTTGGGAGGAAACCCGTTCCGTGTTATACGGCGTGGTCCCTTGATTTACCTAACTTTTAAAATAAAGAATAATAACTGTTTTAGTTCTCACACCAGTCACATGACTGACCTGGAGTTTATTGTTTTAACCTAAACTCTGGGTGCCCTTATTTTGACACGGGCAGCTAGTAGTTTTGGTTTTGCAGATTTATATTCACAGGATCCTGGTTTACAGCTGGAACGATATCCGGAAAGCTTTGTATCCGTATATCTCATTCTAGTTGTGTATTGTATTATTTTCCGCTGCTATGTATTTAAATGTAATTTAAATCTCTGATATTTCTATGTAATATTCATTTATACTCTGTATATTCTTGTAATCTGATGCATTGTTGTGATATACAATGAAATGTTCTTCTGTATGCGTTCTGTTGTGGCTTGTTCTCGAACTATCCGACGCTTTCCTTTACGGGGAAGTTGCGGGTTTTTACACGTGGTATCAGAGCTTTGGTTTACAAAGCTAGAGAACAAGGCACATTAGAACCATACGAAAGAATTCATCAGAAATTGGATTAGTAATATCCAATGAGAATGACTCGTTAGAGATAGGATCAGTAGTATCCTAGAACGAGTGTGAAGAGTATATTTTTGAAAATGAAAACAAATTTTGTTTTTAAAATCTAAATCAATTATTCGTATTTGATTATCTATTTATATTGATGTGGACAATCCAGTATATATAGATTTTGCGTATACGTCTGATCCGCGTGTATTCGAAATTTTAATATACTGGATAGATATGGAATCACATTCTAGTCGCCCGAAGATGATTCTGATGATTGACTAGTCGTCATTAGTATTCATGTTCGAGTAACGAAGGTGTGATATCTATATATTTCCTATTGACTGGTGTGAGAACCAAAATTAGATAGGGCCTATTGTTGTGATTTGGCATCAAAAATCTGATTTTTGACTATATATCAAAGTTATGAATTTCAAATGATAATCAACTAATGGATTGATGTTTGTGTTGTTTGTTTATTTGTTTGCTAATTTTGAACCATTAAGCCTAATTGAATCAAATATTGGATTATATTGGAAATTGGTCGCAATTGCTTGCATATGCATATATATATTGAACAGGTCATAGCAAGGAGGCTAGAACCGAGGAATAAAATTTGTTTGCCCGACAAATAGGTACATGTTTACTACATAATTTACTGTTTTGTTTGGGTGATGATGATTTTGTGAGCCTATTGGCTAGCCGCTTGGCTTTTTCTTTTTCTTTTTGAGATCTGAAGGACCGGGGAAGCTATTTGAAATTCCCCGATGCTCCCGGTGCAGGGGAGGTTATGGCGAAATTTTTCAAAAATTTAGGGTGTTAGCCAAATTTTTGAAATTTTGAAAATTCTCAGAAACTAAAGAGTTAGAGAAAGGAAGCCAGATCGAACGTAGTGTTAATTAATCAAACCACTTTCGACTTTGTTCCTTTTCGGGGACGAAAAGTTTTAAGTGGGGGAGATTGTAACAACCCGTAAAATCTGGGCCAGTTTAAAATTTTTATTTTGGCAATTTTAGCGAATTTTGATTATTTAAAATGAATTATTTTAAATAAAATCGACGAGAAATTTATTTTGAATATAATTCGAACGAATATATTTACACGCGTCGTCGTTAGAATATAAATAATTATATATAATTATAAAAGGAATTGAAAATGGCGCGGTAGTTCGATAATTCGATTTCAAACTTCAATTGAATGTACCGGGTGCAAAACAATCCGGATTTTAGTGAAACCAAAAATAATGGAATCTAATAGTGAATATCTTTCCAACGAATCCGAAAAATCAAGATTTCATATCGGGAATCAAAAGATATGTCCAGTTGAAAATTCTGAATAGTCGCTATGGAATTCAGGCCCTTAAAAATGGACATTTTGCAAACGACCTCGGATTTCGACGAAACCAGTTTTGTTGGGTCCGGGATGTAAAGTTATTGCTAGATTCCAAATTTCATAATTTTTCGAATCAATATGTGAGCGTGGCAAAGGAAAACGCGTTTGACCAGTTTCAGTTGATTTTAATCGACTGGAAATTGGCCATTTTTCAAACGGTCTCAGAATTCGACGAAACTAGTTTTGTTAGGACCGTATCGTCAATACGAAGCTAGAAAATATTTTTCTGGAATTTTTCTAGTTAGTATGTGACCCCGGTAATTTGAAATGTACGTTTAAAATTCAATATAGAGATTTAAATGTAGATTCAACGGAAACTGATTGTAACTATCGAATCAGCTTGCGATACATACCCCATTGGGTTCGGAATGGGGGTGAAACGCTATGGGCGTCAGGCGTTGGGCCTCGTTTCGAGGTCGTATGTAAAAGTCAACTTTTTAATAATTAAATAATAATAAAAAAAATATATATCCTCCTTACCCTTCCTCCTTTATATTCTGGCCCCCCCCCCTTTTTATTTATTTTTCGATTTCGTTTCACAGAACAAAAAAAAAAAAAAAAAAAAAAAAAAGAAACGAAGCCGCCGCCTCGTTCACCGTCGCGCCACCGCGCCTGAGGCGTTGCAAACCCCCCCCCACCCTCCATCGATCGAAGACCCGAAGCACCCCCCCCCCCCCCCCCAGCCTCGCAACGACCACCGAGAGCCCCCCCCTTCTCGCGACCCCGCCCCTTTCCCCTGTTGCTGTCGCGACTTCTTCTTCTTCTCCCTCCACACCACGCCGATCTACGATGAAGACGACCCGACATCAGCCCCCCCCCTCGGTAAGTTCACTGTGTTTTTTTTTTATTTACTTTAAAACTGTTTTTTTTATTTATTTATTTTTATTTACTTTAAAAAAAAAAAACTGAAATTTTATAAAGGTTAAAACTGAAATTTTAATTAGGTTAAAACTGAAATTTTAATTAAGTTAAAACTGATTTTATTTCAAAGGTTTAAACTTTGAAATAGGAAAAAAAAAGGGGGTTTAAACTTTAAAATAGAAAAAGCGGAATTTTTATTGAGTAGACGAAATAAAAATATGATTTTTATGTATTGAACTTCGAAATAAAAATTCGATTTTTATATATTGAATAGCGAACTGAAAATTCGATTTTTATATATTGAATAGCGAACTGAAAATTCGATTTTTATATATTGAATAGCGAACTAAAAATTCGATTTTTATATATTGAATAGCGAACTGAAAATTCGATTTTTATATATTGAATAGCGAACTAAAAATTCGATTTTTATATATTGAATAGCGAACTGAAAATTCGATTTTTATATATTGAATAGCGAACTGAAAATTCGATTTTTATATATTGAATAGCGAACTGAAAATTCGATTTTTATATATTGAATAGCGAACTGAAAATTCGATTTTTATATATTGAATAGCGAACTAAAAATTCGATTTTTAGATATTGAACTTTGAAGTAAAAACTCGATTTTTACATATGTAGTGAAAGCGGACAACGAAGGTGACAAAAAGGCGAAACGACGAAGACTTCTGCAAATGAAGAGCCGTGGAGCTAGGATAGCTATTTGTGAGAATTTCTCACCTTTCAATTTATTTTTCTAGTTATATATATACTAGGATGCAGACGGTGCTTAGTAGCACCCGACACAACCGTCCACAGACCATGGACTTGTTTGTTTGACTGTTTGGTGATTGATTGCGATATTGGTTTGAATGTGGTTTGTGGTGTGAAAAATCGAATCGATAAATTGGTTAGGATTAGACGTGCGCCGTTATAAGGCGTAGGAGTAAGGCTAGGTTAGACCCTTACTCCAAATTTTGTGGTTTGCAAAATGAAATTGATTTGATTGATGAGTGAATGGCGTGGGCCTTCACTAGACCGGGGATAAGGCTAGGCCTTGTCCCGTTTCTAGTATCGTGCCGTTATGCCGCCGAAATTTTCTAAAATATGTTAGAAAAATAAAAATATCATTTTATAGAATAAATGAATTGAATAGAAATTCATATGTTGGAATAAAATGTTTTATCGTTAACAATATAATTTTTAACGTGAATGTGAATAAATAAATATTCATTTACAAACCGAACGGTTTGTTTATGTACACCTATTTGAATGACATTGATTGGGACGATAAATTTTACACATCGCCCAACTGCACGAATAAAATCTGTGTTTGATTGTTTGAAACCCCACACGGGTGTTGGGATGAAATTTGAAGTTCACTCATCCTGATTGATTAAATATGTCGATCGATTGATTGACAGGCTGTTATAAGCGTTGAATATATACATTTGATGCTTATACAGTGTAGTGCACTTTGGTTGATGGTTGAGTATTTTCAATGCTATTATATACATGTGTTGTATGCAAATCCATATAATTAATTTTATATGGTAATTGATTGGGCCTCATTCCAGTTTTGAAAAAGAAATATTTGAAAAAGAAATATTTGAAATAGAATATTTGAAAATAGAAAATTTATGAAGCCGTGTTGATTAGATTGACGCCATTTTGACGTGAACGATATTTATATCAATTTTAAGTAATTTCGAAATGAATTGAATTGAAAACGATTTCGAAATGAATTGAATTGAAAACGATTTCGAAATGAATTGAATTGAAAACGATTTCGAAATGAATTGAATTGAAAACGATTTCGAAATGAATTGAATTGAAAACGATTTCGAAATGAATTGAATTGAAAACGATTTCGAATTGAATTGAAAACAAATTGAAATGAATTCAAATTGAATTGAAATTTGAATTGAATAGAAATGAATTTTAAAACGAATTTATAAAGAAGAATTCAATTTTGATTTGAATTGAAAAGGAAGTTGAAATTGTTTTTGAAACGAATTCAAAACTATTTATATAATTCGTTTTAAATAGAAATCGATGAAATATATATTATATATATAATATAATGGCCTGAATAGAACGCGCCGCGCCGCGGCAGTTCGCGAATTTCGACCATTTGTTTCAAACGGACATTACGGGAGATCCGACCGTCGGATTCTCCTAAAACCGGAACCGTTGGGTTCGTATCGAAAAGAGCTTTCTAATGAATGTTAGAAATTTGAAATCTAACGGTTGGATTTGGAGATACGTCCAAATCAAATTCGAAAAAGGTCGCTGTAAGTGCAGTTCGATGGCCGTTGTTGGAAATCGACTGTACGGGCCTTGATAAAATTATTAAAAATAGTAATAATTTGTGTAAAATCATAAGAAATGATTTGTGAAAGTTTGGGATGAAAAACTCCATATTTGAAAAGATAAAAATAGATTTTTATCGAAATGAACTAGTTTTGAACTAGAATTATAATTCTATTTATTTTTAAATAAATAAATTGAATTTGAAATGGTTTTGAAAATAACCAAAATTTCCAATGATTGCATTGGAGTGGATTTGAATCGAAATTGTCTTCGGAATATTTCGATGTTGGAATTCGTGATATTACAGGTGTTGTTATGGAAATTTGAAAGATATATATTTGTATCGTTATTTCCAATGCGACATTTGTTAGTCGTAGAATTCGATATTGAATATAAGCCGATATATTTTCTATTCAGAGCCTTGTATTGAATATCGAATGTGATTTGAGTTTGTCGTGAATGGTGTCTTCACTAACACTGTTCTTGAACCCAGTTGAGAAAAGATTAAATCTTTTTATTTAGATTTAATGAAGTGTACCAATTAAATGATATTTAATTGGAATTGAATTGGTATTGATTTTTGGGTTTATCGTGAACAGTGTTTTAAATAACACTTGTTCTTTAACCCGATAATTAATGGAACGTGATTTGGGTTTGTCGTGAATGGTGTCTTCACTAACACTGTTCTTGAACCCAGTTGAGAAAAGATTAAATCTTTTTATTTAGATTTAATGAAGTGTACCAATTAAATGATATTTAATTGGAATTGAATTGGTATTGATTTTTGGGTTTATCGTGGACAGTGTTTTAAATAACACTTGTTCTTTAACCCGATAATTAATGGAATGTGATTTTGGGTTTATCGTGAACCGTGTTTTAAATGACACTGATTCTTTAACCCAGTCACAGATTAAAACTAAGTGGAGTTTTAATGAATCTTTAATTAGATTGAAAAGATCGAGAATGGAGTATCACCAGTTTTGCTCCAGGCGATAGTTAAATCTTTAATTAGATTTGAACGTGAAATTTAGAAACTAACTGTCGGTTAGCCAAGCAGAAGGGTTTTCTGGATATTGATCTGATGTTGGTTTCGGCCTTCGGGGTTAATATTTGGGGAATTATTCTCTTGATTAATTTACGGTTAGTGACTAATGAATTGGAATGAGGCGTATGTTGTGTTTGTGTAACACTTTTATAAAATATACGCGAGTTATTCGGGAAGTCCGGGTTCATCCCATTCTGAATAACTGATACGACGAAAAGTCGAAGATGAAGACGATGGTCGAAGACCGGAGGTCTTCACGTCGTTTGGGTAATTACTGATGATCTTGATTGGGCTGTACACCCAAGAAGATGGAAACAGTTAGTGATCGTCCAGACGTACTTGGAGATCGATGGATATGCGGGGTACTAGGTGCCTCCGGCTTCGTTCAGACCCAGAACGGACTTGTAAATGGACTGTGTGTCTGACATCGGATTTCATTCTGTGTGACTGATATCGGTTGCATAGGATGGTTTGCCTGTGTGGCATGCTAAGATGCAAATGATCAAGGCTTCTGTTGAAAAGCAAAGTCTTGTGGTGATGATCAAAGCACGGCCTTTGTGGCGTAGCTTTGTGTAACGTTTACCTCGCGTGTTTCACACCAGGTATGAACCAAAAACGGGAGACGGACCTCAGGGAGGGCATGCGTTTCCTTCTAGATAAAAGTGGCGTCAGTGGTTTTACACGCCCTGACGAGTTTGACTTATGTGGTTGTTGCTGTTGCGAGGCGCCTCGGATTGATCGGTCGTTCTCGAACCGATGGAGTCATTTAGTTGGCTCATTTACGCCCCAAAGGGCGGGGAAACGTAGTGTTCAGGCATTTTAATCCACATCGGTGGACCGGCCCTGACGATCCAAGGGTCACTCGAGCTCTGATCCTGAGACATGGGCTAGATTGTCTCGAATCGGTTGAGGACTATCTTTTGCCTCGGTTCATAGACGGAAATCCAATTTCCAAATACGTGACATTTGCGGTTTTATTTGTAAACCTATATATGGCGACATAGTGGCATGGGACGCTCATGCCGCCTATGATTGATACTTATGATTTGAAGTTGTTTTATACACTATGCACTTATTATAGTATCAAATGATTTGTTTCAAACGTATCAAGCATTCTTTGGCTGTTATAAGGGAAAACCCTATCCCCCGGCTTGCGTTGCATTGTGTGATAGGACCTGGGTCTTATAACAGCTTCATTTTTCTTTATTTAGCATTGCGCTGTTTGTTTTATGCACTGGTATTCTTGGGAGGAAACCCGTTCCGTGTTATACGGCGTGGTCCCTTGATTTACCTAACTTTTAAAATAAAGAATAATAACTGTTTTAGTTCTCACACCAGTCACATGACTGACCTGGAGTTTATTGTTTTAACCTAAACTCTGGGTGCCCTTATTTTGACACGGGCAGCTAGTAGTTTTGGTTTTGCAGATTTATATTCACAGGATCCTGGTTTACAGCTGGAACGATATCCGGAAAGCTTTGTATCCGTATATCTCATTCTAGTTGTGTATTGTATTATTTTCCGCTGCTATGTATTTAAATGTAATTTAAATCTCTGATATTTCTATGTAATATTCATTTATACTCTGTATATTCTTGTAATCTGATGCATTGTTGTGATATACAATGAAATGTTCTTCTGTATGCGTTCTGTTGTGGCTTGTTCTCGAACTATCCGACGCTTTCCTTTACGGGGAAGTTGCGGGTTTTTACATCAGTTGACTAGCGATGATCTCCACCGTCCATCTTCAAGAGCTCGCTAGCCTCTCCAATTTCCTTTTTGAAGTTTATCATTTTGTTGACAGGATCAATCGGATTTGGAAGGGGAATTTTGTAAAATATCGGCCATTGCTTTCTGAGTATGGCGGCTGGTTTATTTGTTCTAGGGTTAGCCGTATTATACTGTATTTATACTAGTATTTTATACTATTTATTTATTTTAATTCAAGAAAATGGTTGTTCGTTGATACCAACACCGAATCGAACCCAACGAATGTCGCCCCTAGCTAATAACCCCCGTCCCGGATACAATGGAATATGTTTCATAACCCAATTCGGGTGTTACGATATGTTTTTCTTTCAATTTAATATATAAATCAATTTATATTTAATTTAAACGTACATTTTAAATTACTGAGGCCACATACTGACTCTAAAAATTACAGAAAAATTATTTCTGGCTTTGTTATGACGATACGGTCATAACAAAACTAATTTCGTCGAATTCTGAGACTGTTTGTAAAATGGTCATTTTCAAGTCGATTAAATTTGACCGGAACTGACAAAACACGTTTTCCTTTGCCACGCTCACATATTGATTCGAAAAATTATGGAAAATTAAACTTAACAATAATTTGATATTTCGGTTCCAACAAAAGTGGTTTCGTCGAAAACCGAGGTCGTTTGCAAAATGGCTATTTTAAAGGCCTATATATTTAATTAAAATATATATAAATTCTACAGCGACTTTTCTAAATTTTAAACTGGGCATAACTTTTTATTCCTGCGATGAAATTTCAGTTTTTCAGATTCGTTGGAAAGGTATGATTAAACAGATTTAAATATTTCTTGCTTCGCTCAGTTCTGATTTATTATGAATCCTGCACATTCAATTGAAGTTCAAATTCAAGATTTAAAACCGCAGCGCTGTTTTAAACTCCTTTTATAATTAAATTAAATTTATTCGTTTTTAAAATAAATTTTTAGTCGTTATTATTTAAAATAGATTATTTTAAATATTAAAACCATTAAAATTTCTAAAATAAAAATTTTAAATTGGCCCCAAAATTCTGGGTTTTTACAATCGCCCCGACTTAAAATCTTTTCGTCGTCGAAAAGGAACGTAGCTCAATGTTGTTAAATTAACTAACTCAGTTTTAAATTTTTATTTGTTGGTTTAATTAATTATCATTCTAATATTTTAATTAGTGAAACTAATTAAAAAACATCACAACCAGCAATCAATTAGTTGATTACCCTTTTAAATATATATAACTTTTATATTTAAACAAAAATCATATTTCAGTGCAAATCACAACAATGTGTTCTAACTAAGTTTTGGTTCTCATACCAGTCAATGGAAATATATAGAAATCCCACTTTCGAGACTCGAACATAAATATTGATGATGTCCGGACATCACCAGAATTATCCCCGGGCGTCTAGAGTGTGATTCTATATCTATCTAGTATATTAAAACTTCGAATATCCGTTAATTACTCGTATATTAGAAATCATTATATACTCGATTGTCCACATAAAAATATAATAATGTCCTCAAATACGTATTTTTAGATAAAATTTCAAAACTAAATTTGTTTTTATTTTTATTAAGAGAAAATAATACTCTTCACACTCGTTCTAGGATACTACTAATCCCATCTCTAACGAGTTATTCTCATTAGATATTACTAATCCAATCTCTAATGAATTCTTTCGTTCGGTTCTAATGTGCCTTGTTCTCGAGCTCTGTAAACCAAATCTCTGATACCAAACGAAACGACCCAAACTTCCCCGTAAAGGAAAGTCTAGATTGCTTTGAGAACAATACGCATCAGAACACAAACTGAAGAACATTTTATTGCTGATTACAACAATTACATCAGAGTACAAGAATGTAACAGAGTACGAATACTTATTACAAAATAGAAATACAATAATACCAGAGTTTAAAATTACATTTAAATAGCAGTGGAAAATAATACAAATATACAACCGAAAGGAATACACGGATACAAAGCTTTCCGAATACTGCTTTAACTGTAAACCTGGATCCTGTAAAATATATCTGCAAAAGCTACTCGACTGCCCGTGTGGAAAATATGGGCACCCGAGTTTGGCAGTGAAACAAACTACAGGTCAGTCATGGGACTGGTATGAGAAATCTTAACTTAACTTATCTAATAATGGCTAATCACAGGACCACGCCGCTAACGCGGAACGGGTTTACCCCATTGGATTGCCAGTGCATAAAATAAAGTAAATCGTTAAACAATGCAATGCTTTTTAGAAAAATGAAACCATTATAAGACCCAAGTCCCATCACACAATGCAACGCAAACCGGAGGATAGGGTTTTACCTTATAATGGTCAAAAGATGCTTGATACGATAAAACGGATTTAATATTAGTGTGTATATGTATGGGTATATATATTTTAAAAACATTTCAATCATAATGTATCAATCATAGACGGCATAGTACCCCATTCTATTATGTCGCCATACTAGTTCTACAATCAAAACCGCAAGGTCGTATTGGAAGTTGGATTTCCATCATGAGTCGAGGCTAGGGGCAAGCTCCTCTCCGATTCGAGACACTCTAGCAAATGCCTCAGGATCACACCTATGGGCAACCCTTGGATGCGGTAGGGTCGGTCCCCGCCTATCGCCAGTGGATTGGTTATGCCTGAACACACGCTTGCCGGCCCCTTTGGACCTCCATATGACCACTAACAGCCTATAAATCCCGAGGCGCCTCAAAATCCATCATCCACATAAGTAAAATGTCAGCGCTGGTTACATTTTCCAATTTAACTTTTATTCCATAACCTCCAATAACCGAACACATAACCACGAGAACAATTAAGGTCATAACCAAACCATTAACCTAGCCCATAACCGAGCCCATAACCGGACACATTACCAAGCCAAAACCAAATCCATAACTGTTCCAATAACCGAGCCGATAACCGAGCTCTTAAACAAGCTTGTAATTGAATTTATAATTGAGCTCTTAATCGAGATTATGATCTAGCTTGTAACTGAAATTAGTTATTTACATTTTATTCATATTTTATATATTATATTTTTTATTTTATACTTTATATTTTATATTTTCTAATTTAGCTTTTATTCCATTACCGATCCAATAACCGAGCCCATAAACGAGATATAAACCTAGCTCATAACTGAGGTAATAACCGATCTTATAACCATAGACATAATCGAGGTCATAACCAAACCTTTAACCTAACCCACAATCAAGACCACAACCGAACCCGTAACCTAACCCATAACGTATCCCATAACCGAGTTTTTAAACATGCTTGTAACTGAATTTATAATTAAGGTCTTAATCAAGGTTATGATCTACCTTGTAATTGAAATTAGTTATTTAGACTTTATTCATATTTTATATTTTATACTTTATATTTTTTTTATTTTAATTTTATAATTTAGTTTTTATTCCACAACCGATCGAATAACCGAGCCCATAACCGAGATATAAACCTAGCTCATAACTGAGGTAATAGCCGAGCTTATAACCACGGTCAGGATTGAGGTCATGACCAAACCTTTAACCTAACCCATAACCAAGACCACAACCGAACCCATAACCGATAACATAACTGAGCCCATAACCGAGTCCATAAATGAGTCCATAACCGAGTCCTAACCGAGCTCATAATTTATAATTTATATTTTATACTTTATATTTTATACTTTATATTTTATATTTTATACTATATATTTTATATTTTATACTTTATATTTTACATTTTACATTTTATAATTTTATTTTATACTTTATATTTTTTATTTTATACTTTATATTTTTTATTTTATGATTAATATTTTATATATTTTTGTATTTTTTGTTTTTTATTTTCTAATTTAGCTTATATTCCATAACCGATCGAATAACCGAGATCATAACCAAGATCTAAACCTAGCCCATAACCGAGCCCATAACCACGGTCATAATTGTGGTCATAACCAAACCTTTAAACTAGCTCATAACAGAGACCATAACCGAGCCAAAACTAATCCCATAACTTATCCTATGACCGAGCCCATAATGTAACACCCCGAATTTTAGTTAAAATGTAACACCCCGAATTTTAGTTAATACTAAAATTCACTAATTACAGGATAAATAATCTCAGATTAGGGAAATGGGGGTAACGGGCTGCGTCAGTGCGTTCGCCTCGGAAAAATACGCGAAATAGTGTCCGAGTTTTCGAGAATCGGAGTCCGTATGGCCCGGTTATGGCCCAAAGAAGTTTTCAGAAAATTCAAAATTAAAAACAGATTTAAAATTCAGTTCTAAAACAGGATTGGAGCCAAAAGCGGAGGTGATGGGAAAGTTCCCGCCTAGCCCCGTGTCGACAGGCATGCCGACAGGGGTGTCAACAGGCATGTCGACAGGGGTGTCGACAGCCCTGTCGACAGGGGTGTCGACACAGGGTGTCGGCCCTGTTGATCTGGGTGCACCAGATCTGGTTTTTGGTTGAGTCTTGGGCTGTGTTCTAGAGATTTCCGAAATCTGATGGTCCTAATCTAATTTAGGGCTAATCCTATGGTCCTAAAACATCTAACTAATCCATATATACACCCTAATACCCCCCTAATCCTCACTAAAAATAGATCTAAGGCCATTATGCCACCACTTTGAAACTTGAAGGAGCCTCCATCAAAATTAGAGAAGGGATAGCATTCCAAATCAACTTCAAGCCTCTTAATCTTCTTTATTAATTTGCTAATCTTGATTTTGGGTGAGCTTCTATTCCCTTAATAATCAATTGTTAAATTGATTAAGATAGGATATGAGGATGTATGGTTATGTTTGTGGATTAATGTGTTCATGCAAGTTTAGTGTATGTGTTCATGACATCTTTATGCAAGTTTGGTGCTATGTTTCATGATGCTTATGATGCAAAACACTAAGTTGAACATTGATCTAATATGCAACATGCTTATGCAAGTTATGTGAATGCTTATGCAAGTTATGTATATGCTTAAATGCAAGTTTAACATGTTATGCAAGTATGCATGCTTATGCAAGTTATGTGAATGCTTATGCAAGTTATGTATATGCTTATATGCAAGTTTAACATGTTATGCAAGTTATGCATGCTTATGCAAGTTATGTGTATGCTTATATGCAAGTTTAACATGTTATGCAAGTTATGTGTATGCTTATATGCAAGTTTAACATGTTATGCAAGTTATGTGAATGTTTATATGCAAGTTCAACATGTTATGCAAGATATGTGTATGATAATATGCAAGTTCATATGCAACATGTTATGCAAGTCATGTGTATGATAATATGCAAGTTTGGGTTAGATATAGTTGGGTTAATATATGCTCATATATGCAAGTTGACATCCTCTTAACCCATGACCAAGTTATATGCTAAGATGTGGTTACACCCATGATATTTGTGGTGAATCTTCCCTTTATTATGTCATGAAATGAGAACGATTTACGTGGGGAACGATGGGGTTAAAAATGCATATTAACAAAATAAAAGGAATGAACATAAGTGGGAATTTACCTATTGAGTTAGGTCTACCCCATGGGAATTTACCTATTGAGTTAGGTCTACCCATGCTATGGAATTGGGAATTTACCTATTGAGTTAGGTCTACCCATATTCTTAAAAATGTGTAATTAATTAGGGATAATTAATTATGGGGGTGATTAATTAGGTGTAATTAATCAACTAAGACACGAGGTTGGACCCTTTTGTAGCGGAAGTCTGCCCGGAACCGACCGGCCATCCAGCGGCTACAAATGATTGGCCGAATGTGGGAGGTCTTAGTCATAAATTAAATACGTGATTAAAGTAAAGACACGAGGTTAGACCCTTTTGATGACAGAAGTCTGCCCGGAACCAACTGGCATATCCAGCAGTCATAAAAGACGGTCTAATGTGAGAGGTCTTTATGAGGTCATGATCTTAATTAATTAAGAAACACTTAACCATATTAGCATGTAGAGGGACATGAGGGGTTAAGTGGGTGCCTTGGGTGGCATGTGGAAATCTAGTGGGTTGCCTTGGGTGGCAATGGAAATACGATTAGAATACTTAACCAAGTGGAAACATGTAATTAAACATGATTAAAGGGTTAAGTGGGATACACTAGATAAGTGACAAGCTTAGGTGAGTAGCTTGTGGGGGCCCATTTCAACCAGTAACCCATTTGTATCTTTGTGGGCTCGACCCATGTCGAGGACGGGACACGCGTACTGGGCTTGATTATAAGAGGCCAAAACGGGTTAGCGGTGGCAACGCAAGTCCAACGGGTTTCATATGCGTGTGTGGGCCCGGGATGGTAGATAAGCCGTTGTTGCATCATGTAGGTATAAGCCGTGCACCGTTGATAGTATTGGGTTGCCACTTTAGGGGAGTGATACACCCCACTGTGGGACCAGCACGGGTATCTACGTTAGGGAGCCGATCGCTTAGGGAGTAGTGGGGTACACCTAGTGGAGATAGGGGCAGACGACACCTATGTGGTCAGCTAGGGGTACATGAAACTACTAGTTATATCTTTCTTTTAAATCCTTGGGTGGGGTCAACCTTTGAGTAGGAATGACTGGTGTGGTGCAGTTAGTAATTATCCTTGGGTGGGTAGATGCGTCTTTACGGTTATCTTAGTCCATCCTATGTTTGTTGGCTACTTAGGGTAGTCATTATCCCCAAAGGTACCGTACTGAGTTCATATCATACCCTAATTACTTTAATAATTGTATTGTTAAGGTTATAGGGCTCACTCAGGCTTATGTCTGACCCCGTTGTTTTTATCTTTTTCCCCTCAGGTCCTCAGGTTGGGCCTAGTGCTAGTGGGCCTTGATCAGTTCGCTTTATCTATCTCTTGGAGCTTGGACCGTAGATGTAAAGCTCAGCTTGTCTAACCTTTTTCTTTTATGGCTATCAGCTCATGTATTGGGATTATGTATTTTTATTTAGCAAGAATGGATATTTGTACTTAACTCTTATTATGGGTTTGTGATGTAACCAGACATGTTTTATTTTCCGCTGCAATTGAAATGATTTTTTGAACTTTCAAAGTATTACTTATATCTGTCTTGCTGTAATTACTCTGTTCTATATTCACTCAAAATACTCCACCGATGTTATGGCATTCCTTTAGAGAGTGACCATAGCGGGCGTGGGGTGTTACACATAACTTGGCTCTTTAATTGCAATTGAAGTTATGATTGAGCTTTTAATCGAGGTTATGATCTAGCTTGTATCTTAAATTAGTTATTTATATTTTATTCATAATTTGTATTTTATATTTTTTAACTTAGCTTTTATATTTTATATTTTATATTATATACTTTATATTTTATACTTTAAATTTTATATTTTATACTTTATACTTCATATTTTATACTTTATACTTTATATTTTGTACTTTATATTTTATAATTTATAATTTATAATTTATATTTCATATTTTATAATTAATATTTTTTATTTTTCATATTTTTTATTTTTTATTTTCTAATTTAGCTTATATTCCATAACTGATAGAATAACCGAGCCCATAACCAAGATCTAAACCTAGCCCATAACCGAGCCTATAATCATGGTCATAATTGTGGTCATAACCAAATCTTTAAACTAGCTCATAACCGAGCCAAAACTAAACCCATAACTTATCCTATAACCGAGCCCATAACCTGGGTCTTAAATTGTAATTGAATTTATAATAGCTCTTAATCGAGGTTATGATCTAGCTTGTAACTTAAATTAGTTATTTATATTTTATTCATATTTCATATTTTGTATTTTATACTTTTTATTATATATTATATATTTTATATTTTCTAATTTTGCTTTACATATTTTTATACTTTCTAATTTAGATTTTACTGCATAACCGATCCAATAATCGAGCCCATAATTGAGATCTAAACCTAGCTCATAACAGAGGTAATAACTTAGCACATAATCACGGTCATAATTGAGGTCGTAACCAAACCATTAACGTCGCCCATAATCGAGCCAATAACCGAGCATATAACCGAGCCAAACCCATAACTGATCCAATAACTGAGCCCATAACCGAGCTCTTAAACAAAGCTTGTAATTGAATTTATAATTGAGTTCTTAATCGAGGTTATGATCTAGCTTGTAAATTAAATTAGTTATTTATATTTTATTCATATTTTATATATTATGTTTTATAATTTATACGTTATATTTTATATTTTATATTTTCTAATATAGCTCTTATTCCATAACTGATCCAATAACTGAGCACATAACAGAGATCTAAACCTAGCTCATAACTTAGGTAATAATCGAGCACATAACCACAGTCATAATTGAGGTCATAACCAAACGTTTAACCTAGCCCATAACCGAGCCTATTACCGAGCAACCGAGCCGAAACAAAACCCATAACTTAACCCATAACCAAGCTCTTAAACAAGCTTGTAATTGAATTTATAATTGAGCTCTTAATCGAGGTTATGATCTAGCTTGGAACTGAAATTAGTTATTTATATTTTATTCATATTTTATATTTTATAATTTATATTTTATATTTTATATTATATTTTATATTTCATAACAAATTACTACTAACCCCATAACCGAGCTAATTATTAAGCCTATAACCGAGCATATAAAAAAGTCATAACGGTACATTGTACGCATAATCTAGCCAATAAACTAAACCACAAACGAGCCTATAACTAATCTCATAATCGAGGCAACAACCAAATATACGCAAATTATTCTTTATTGAAATGGTCATAATTGAGTTCATAACTTATTTATAATTTATAATTTATATTTTCTAGTTTAGCTTTTATATTCTATTATTTATATTATACAAGTTATATTTAATATGTAAGTCATCGTAAGCTAGTTTCATAACGTCCCCATAATCAAATTAAACCATAAACAAAGTAATAATTGTGCTTTTACACAATGTAATACATTATGTAGTCTATAATAGTGCGGGCAATTGAACAAATTACTACTAACTCCATAACCAAACTAATTACTAAGCCTACAACCGAGCATATAACCAAATTCATAACTGAACATAGCATGCATGACCGAACATAATACCCATAACCATATTAATAACCGAGATAATAACCAATCCCGTTATTCGGATCAGAATGGAGCCCTCAACCCAGCTCATAACTGAGGTCATAACCAAGGTCTTAACTGAATTTTGTAATTGGTTTTGTTTTTCTTTTTTCACGTGAATTGAAATGGTTTGAGGGAAACAGTAAGATGTTCTAGTGTCTGGTTTGCGGATTTGTTTCAGGCCTGGCGACAACTAGCGTCTGCTATTTTTATTTTTATTTTTATTTTAAGTCGACACTAGTTTTGGCCGCATTTCTAGTAGTGTGAGTAGATTGGATGGTTGAGTGCATGCTAGTTTGAAGGTTCGACTTGTGGTCTTGCACGATGGATGTCTGATTAAATTGAAATCCGTGATGATTCATGATTTAAGATTAATGGATTACGATCGAGTTGGGCCACGAAAACACTCATAACAATGCGACATCGGATTATGTGTTTATATATCTCTTTTATTATTTATTTACTTTTCTTACATCTGCAAAGTGCTTGCGAAGGGATCTCGTTATTTTATGCGCACTGTACACTAAGATAAAGCATGCTTGCTGATGCAAACCAAGAATGATGCCTCATTGATCTATGACAATAATCTATGCAATTTTTTTTTACCATGCACATTGGTCATTCTTACATGAGTATTGTTCTATGGCATAATTGCCTTCTTTATCATATTATCATATAGCATTTTTCCATCATCATCAAAAAGCCAAAAATAAAAAAATAAAAAAAATAAAAATAAAAATAAAAAAGTAAGTTTAGCTATTAAACGAACCGGGATGAGCAATGTTTGGTTAAACTAAATAAGCTAACAAAAACAATTTCATTTTATCAACCGTGCATATGATAATATCCAAATATCAGTTTTTGTTATTGTAGGGCGATGCTTGAAATAATGGCGTACCGTAAAAGTGAACATGGCATGGCTGAATGCAACCCTTTGTACTTAGCACATGAATGACTTGGTATCATCAGATAATGCTTTGGTCGAACAAACTTCCTAGTTGATGATTTTATTCCGTACGTGATGCAAAAATAAACATTGTGCAATGGGACAAGAAAATTTTATTCTAGGAAGAAACTAAAATTCATAGTTGAAAGAAGAGGATCTCAACCACAACAATTAATCCCATCCAAAGCTATCACCCTGAGTTCTAGTGTGCATTAGGGGTGAGCAAAAAACCGAAAAAAAACAGAAACCGAAACCGAAAAAAACCGAACTGAAAAAAACCGAAACCGTAAAAAACCGAAACCGAAACCAAAAACCAAAAAACCGAACCGTACTAATATTTCGGTTTCTGTTTTAGGTCCAAACCGGACCGAAAAAACCGAACCGAACCGAATTATAAAATGTTGCACATTGTCTCTTGCTGCATGTTGTTTCATATTATATAGTATATACACATTGGTCACTACTTCACTCATTTGATTTAACTGAATACAGGATTAGGGGTAGACTAATATAAAATGTTCATTTCTAATTTTTGTAGATTCTTGGATGTTTTGAATTAAAGATGAAAGTTGAGGTACCAATAGACTATTTTCTAGAATTCCAAGTTGTTGCTAATCTGCTGTAGTGTGGTTCACTGGAGTGCTCCTACTCATTTCCTTTTTTTCTTGTCTTCGGCTTAGAGCTAGCTAGCTTAGCGTTGTACTACTTTGGATGACTTATAGTCTATTAGTCCGTATTCTACACCATTTGTCTCAATACACTCGGTTGAAACAATTTATTTTAATTTCTTTCATAGTTGTTTAAATTTATAATATTTTTTATTTAAATCGGTTTTCAAACCGAAACCGAACCAATAAAAACCGAAACCGAGGTTTTAAAACCGAAACCGATGCTTCGGTTCCGGTTTCGGTTATCGATTTTTAAAACCGAGGTCTTTCGGTTCCGGTTTCGGTTTTACCCCAAAACCGAACCGAACCGAGGTTTGCTCACCCCTAGTGTGCATTATATGAGACAATGCCAAAAAACTCAACACAAAACTGGGACACAACCATTATGCAATTATGGTTTATTTTATGTCCAAAAGTTCGGTTCTTTTCAGAGAAAAATATATATCTCTAACTATAAAACTTGTTACATAAAAGGTAGATATCTATAAAACCTTTCTAACTTAAAGAGTTTCAATTTTCATGCAACATGTCTAAGCATGTTTGATAAAAGGTAGATATCTATAAAACCTTTCTAACTTAAATTATTTATTTTATAATTTATTTATATTTATACTTTATTTATTTTTTCTAATCTAGATTTAATATTTACTATTTTATTATTTATATTTTACGACTTATATTTAATCTGTATGTCATCATTATCTAGTTTCATAACACAAGTCGTAACTAAGGTAATAACCGAGCTCTTAACCGAGGTCATAACCAAACCCACAATTGAATATAGTTACCATAACCAAGTCCATAACCGAGCTCATAACCGGACCCATAACCGATCCCATTACCAAGCTCATAACAATGGAGCCCATAATCGAGCTCATAACCAGACTCATAATCGAGCCCATAACAAACACACACACATAACAAATCATATCATACAATATGAAATCACTAGCATAAAAATGAAAACCACTCTCTGAGGTTTATTAATTTCGGATAAAATGTTTGGTTTTAGAAAATTAAATCCAACAACATAACCAATCCACGCTACAAACCAACACATAACCATGTAAACAACACAATTATTAAATAAAACTATATAGTAAAATTACTATGTGCTATGGCTGCACTTGCTCTTCAAACAAACTAGGTTGCATCGAATGGAAGCTGGTCATCATCATCGGCACTTCATAATTGATCATTGTACTCATACTTGAATCGCTCCAGTTCATGTTAATCGACGCATTGCATTATCGGTCCCTTCAAAAAAGGAGTTGTCCAACTTCACAAAATTGCAGTTCATCAACATATCATCATAAAACTCCATATGAACAATAAACTCCTGGTTCAGACTCGCAATTAATCTATCATTTGCAATATTGGACCTGTCTGATTCATTTGATTATACATCATTAAGTTTTCATGATTGTTTCCAAATATTTGTGCACCATCATTAACCGAGAATTTTCCACCAAGCTTCATTAGTCTATACTTCTAATAGACGAGTGTTCGTCGAGAGCTCGATGCTGATCGGCCAATTGGTTCATTAACGGGTACGGATTGGGCATGTGATTCGGGTCGGGCCAGTACGTATGAGGCCTGCTCGTGTAGTTGATGTTATCTCCAATAGTGGTAGCTGCCAAAGTAGCAAAAGAACTTCTTCCACTTTCATCTCTTTTAGATCTTCGACTTTGATTCTGATCTTTACGAGGCTTGCATCCTAGTACTTTCTTCTTTAGTCTTGCGTTCCAGTAGTTCTTGATATCATTATCAGTTCTTCCTGGTAATTGTACAGCAATTATAGACCACCTACACATGATATTAAAAATAAAATAAAATCAGTTTTAGTACTTACAATGACATATCCTATTCTAAAACTAACTTTCAGGAGCTAAGCTCTAATCAAATCATTGAAACGTGGTAGACCAAGAAAATAAAAATAAATGGTAGTAAATTATTGAAACTTATACGTAAGAAAAAAAATAGTTTGAAAATAACCTGCTCCTTATACTGATATACAACCTGCATATGATATTATCTTCTTCTTCAGAGAAGCCTCCATGCTTTATATTCGGTCGAAGGTAATTCAGTCATCTCAAACGACAGCTTTTGCCGCACCTCTTGAGACCTTAACCACAATCAAATAAGAAATTAACAGTGGAAATTTTATAAAGAAAGCAAATATACTGAAACAAATCACTTAGAGTATTGAGGAAACGAGAAAGGATATGCGACATACCGATCTTTTGTGGCAAAGCAATCCAGTTACCTCGCGGTGCCATTTTTCTCGATGTAATTCTTAAGAGTAGCATCCTCTTCGGGTGACCATGGCCCTTTCTTTACATTTGCTTTATCACAACATGGAGCTCTTCCCATATTTACTCTCATTAGCCAATTTTGCTCCTCTCATTAGCCAGTAAAAAAATAAAAAAATAAAAAATAGGACAAGTCCATCAATTCTGCTCGTCTCAAAAGCCAGTAACATAGAACTTGAAATCTTGTTTGCTACTTTATAAATATTTTGTTACTCTCTTAGTACTTTTTAATACACGTTGATCTCCAATAGATCCAAGCAGACTCAAATTTTTTAATGGTAGTCTATAACTTAAACACTAATCCAAAGGAAAGTGGGAAATTGAGATTGCCATAAAGTTCACCCTAAAATCGAACATGGGTAATAGTGTTAGTTTTTACCACCCTGTCCTTAAAAATAATTATTTTAATCGCAACGTAATCAAAACTGAAACCATAGATTGGTTTATAAAGCATCCAGCGATCTACAATTTTCACAATATTGTGTAATAATGTGTGTGTGTGTAAAATAAGGTTTCAGCTTCAGTATCTCAAACAAAATAAAATATGAAATTTTAGAGTAATACAGTCATCACATTTCTGGTCAAAGTTAGACCAATTTTTATTTAATTCCATTGAAACATATTCCCAGACCAATATAAAAACTGTTATATAAAAGAAAAAGGGTAAATATGATAGTGCTATTAGATCAGCTTCAAATAATGGGAATATAGTATCCTATGCAACTTTAATTTCCAATGCACTAAAAGAGTTTCATACAAAAAACTTACAAAATATTTAATCTTAAAGGATTGCAATAGATTAACGTATGCAGAGCATAAAAGTAAAACATTATATACACTTCTCATTACATACTGACTGTTGAAAATAGTCACAACAGATACAAGCAAATAATAATTACGTACCCATATATTAATTGATCACTCGTTAAATTCACCGAATGCATAATCTACATTGCAGATAATACCCTTGGTAGGGAAAAACATGCTAATGTGGGGCGAAAAAATTATTAGATGAATATTGATAACTATTAATCTGCGATAGAACCACATAACTATTTCATGTTTAGTCTATAATTGAAGAAAACAGGGTGGAAATTAATTCGCATTCATGTTAGAGTCCAACAACAGGTAAAATTTAATTAAAAATGCTGCCTCGTAGTAATGTTTTCCCACTTGCATGGCATGGAGCCAGCGAAATGAGCAGTACATCAATATCATCGTAACACAATGCAAAAGCATTGTTCTAAAAAACAAACTATCAAATTGAAAAGACTCAATTTAACAACTCTACCAAAACAAATTCAAGACTAAATTTGAGGGCGAGTTGTCCATTGGATACATAAATAATCTTAGGGACAAAGCTTATAGATGATTTACAAAATTGAAAAGACATAATTTATCATATTTGGAAAGAAAAGAAAATGCTAGACAATAGTTGAGATGAATAAACTGCAAACATGGTTGAAATTTACAGAGTTGGATTGCAGAACCATGCATGCAAATTCAAACCAAAAATTACTACCACAAGCAAAGCAACAAATACATAGCATAAGCTCGCTACGTTATCTGACGAAACCAAATTTCTCAAAAAGCAAGGAAAGAAAACGAGTAAAAGTTCAGTTTCAATGGCGGCAGTTTCTGCATGGGGCATACCGTCATCATGGGCGCTAGAAGCAGAAGAGCAGGACGTAGCCAATGTTTTACAAGAGAAGAGTGGCTACACCTCTTTCGATTCTCACCAATCCAACGATTTCCCCTCCCTTTCCATCGCCGCAGCCGCCAAAATCCCTAAAAAGAAGAAGAAAAAAAACCTTTTATTGGCCGAATCAACGTCGTTGGATCTGTAGCAGCGACCAAATCCCAACACATATTTAAAACGGAGAAGAATTTAAACGGAATGATTGGATAATCAGTTCGATGATTGATCTACGTATATTCAATTTCGACTAAAAGTAGATTGGATTCGAGAATTGAAAAATAGAAAACCGAGATTGAGAGAAAAGCAAAAACCTAGTTACAGCAGAATATGATTTTAGAGCAACTCCAACCGTGTTACGGGCCGTAACGTTATGGCCCGTAACATGTTGGGAGATATCTGCCAACGGGCGCGAGCCGATTTTATCGGCTCGCAGTCTACAAGCCGATTTTATCGGCTCGCGAGCTCGCGAGCCGATAAAATCGGCTTGCGCCTGTCTCGAGCCTATATATGGCACGGGAGGGGTGTTTGGTATATTAGTTTCATTTTAATTTCCTCCTTTTTATTTTTTTTTAATCATTCCGACGTTGGGACGCCGCCACGCGTGACGAAGAGCGGGAGACGAACTGTTAGAGTTATGCCAAACGACGTGTCTGGTCCAGTACACCTTCCTCCACCAGCGGGGACGACGATTGAGGACTTACGTATCCTCCACGAGCTACCACAGGGATTCACCCATCGATCAGTTGTCGCGCTGGCCGCCGTTCAGGTATTAGTTTTACTTTTTATAATATTCGCAGTTAGTTAACTGTTAAAAAGTAAGATGTGGTCGTTTTACGTTATAGTTTAGTGCATGTACGTTTGATGGTTTAGTAGTTTGAACGTCAATAGTCATGTAAATAGTATAAATTAATGCATGTACTAGTTAAATAGTCATTTAGCTGTTAAATAGTCATTTAAATGTTAAAACATTATTAGTGCATTTACCATGTAGTAGTTTGTTATGCGTTAGTAGTACGAACTTTAATACTCATTTAACTGTGAAATAGTCATTTAGTGCATGCACGTTATCGTTTAGTGCATAGGTGTGCTTGGTTTAATAGTCGTTTAACTGGTATTATTTTAATAGACTCGGTACATCTACGTTCGCGGGAGTTGGGAGAAGTTTGTAGCATCAGCCTTAGACATATTACCTCTGGATATTCGGGAGAGGCTATTTGGCAGTCCATTCGGACGTTTTTTACGTATTACACCTCCCCAGTCCTTCGATCGACCTTTGGTCGAAGCCTTATCAGAGAGATGGTGGCCTACGACACACAGCTTTCACTTCCCGGATTTTGAGCTAGGTATCACCCCAGCCAATTTTTGCATGCTTTCGGGGATTGAGATAGGCCGTCCAGATAGAGTCATACCTCCATTTGATTCCCAGTTTGAGTCACCCGAGTCCTACCTACAATATTTGCTAGGTTTGGATGCGGCTCGTATAGCTAATGGTGATGTTCCCTGCGCATATTTACTTGAGTATATTACAGCGCATGAAGATGTGTTAGATTTCCACGACATAGTGTACAGGGCTACCATTTTATACCTCCTTGGTTCGACGTTCTTTACGAACCAACAGAGTTCGATTAGGCTTGGCTACCTAGCAGCACTATTCGATTTAGATTAGCTGCATATGTTTGATTGGGGCTCTGCCATACTGGGTTATCTATACACCGCTCTTGACTCCTATGTTTTTAGAGAGGTTCAGCAGATGTATGGTTTTTGGTACATGTTGCCGTGTCGGTACTACGAGTACACGGCCAACATGCACCCACACATACAGCACACCGCCAGTCATGCTGCTGAGACCTTTTTCCCACGGATGCGTAGATGGGAGAGTATTCACGTAGTTCAGCGTTCTCCTTCTGGTGTGAGACACGACTTGATGGAGGCTCGTACCCAGTTAGATATGAGGGAGAGGGGGAACATATTACGAGCACCTTGGGTTTCTTATTGGATGTTACTTGCAGCGGGTGGCCCAGTACCTGATGCCCATCCATTAGCCATTGCATGCAGCTTATCTACTCGACGTGTCCTCTTCTTTCCACCGGCCCACCTTTCTGTTTGGTACTTGGCAGACCGATGCTATTACCAGAGTACCGGTGAGTTGCGCGTACCCGTAGATCCACCTTTGCCACTTGATATGTTCGGGCCGCAGCGTATTATAGGGGGACAGTATGTGGCTGGTATGAGACAGGCAGGATGGGTTGATACGATCGACTTTCACTTACCCGACGCAGAGTTTGGCCCTTACTGGGTTCGGGTTGCTCCTAGACGGTACTTGCTTCCGGATTATATGCGGGGTGTGAACTCCGATCACATTGGACCCCGATTGGTGAGTGGTGGATTTCACCCTCCGCCGTTTACTTTCGACCCGACCCCTTCACAGTTATCCGACCCTCCGCAGGATTTTGCTTTCGCCGATACATTTTAGACATATGATCTTAGCGGGGCACAGATATCCCTGCCTATTGTTTACCCACCTGCAGGCATGGTGTATGGTGTCCCTACTGCTGGATTATATCCGTCACATGAGGTAACATTTGTACTTGTGAATTTATGTTGTATGTTATATGCTGTAGAAACTGATTTTATATGTTCTATATATGTAGTATGCACCTAGGTTCCTAAGTTTATTTTACGAAATAGATATCAGTTATGTTTTTGTATATGACAAACCAGGGTAAAACGTTTAAAAAAAAATTGTTTTTGCTCTTAGTAATCATCTATTATTATTACGTTTCGAAGTTTAATTTATATTAAAATTAATGGGTTAGGTTTTGTATATGACAAAATATGGTAAAATACTTAAAATAAAATAAAAATTGGCCACGAGCCGATTTTATCGGCTCGTGAAGTCGCGAGCCGATAAAATCGGCTCGCGACTTCACGAGTCGATAAAATCGGCTCGCGCGCCCCATTCAGCACTCTGAATTGAGCCCGTAACATTTGGCTTAATCTTACACCCCGTAACATCTGTTGGGTGCAAAAATAAGCCAAATTACGGCCCTTAACATGAATTACCTCCACTGTTGGAGTTGCTCTTACAATCGCTTGCAATCTTTTTCGTAATATCAGGGGTAATAGCGTAACTTTTGACCATCCTGTCCTTGCAAATAATTATTTTAAACGGTAGACCTAGAAACTAATTACATAAGCTACACAGGCCCTTTATCCTAATTCCCCCTAATGAATAATACCTTTCGGAGGCATCAAAAACTTTTTATTTGGATCATTAATTGTATTCATCAATATTCTTGAATCATTTGCACTTCCTCCCCATCCAGCTAAAACGTATGTAAAACACATATCAAAATCGCATGCGCACATTACATTTTGGGAAGGTAAACTTTTCCTTCCTCTATATATAATTTGTGCTTTTCCTGCTACACATGGACTAATGTTTGTCATCGATCACTCCAATGCAATTCTAAAAGAAGAAACAATTACAAATATTATTGTTAACCATACAAAAATAAAAATATTTTTTTTGGGAAATGTCGCATGAAATGATCAACTTGTACTGATGAATAAGAAACATACCTTATACCAAGGCCAATACTTATCACCTTTGCTTTTCAAGTATGGTATAAAAAATATGTAAACATGAAAAAAGAAAGAATTTCCAGAAAAAGAGTTAAATTAGGAAAATGGACAAATAATCCAACATTAAAAAAGGTATGAATTAAACAAAGTCCTAGATACATAGTGATGTATGACGGACAAGACTGCAGTTTAGAAGGTCAAATATAGCAGGTCATTCTCAGTCCAACCGCAATTTAGAAGGTCAAATATAACAGGCCATTCTCAGTCCAACTTGTGTTATCAAGACATGCAGTAGATTAGACATGCAGTTTAGAAGGTCTAATGCGGATCTAGATTATACAAAGATCGAGGTTGATCTATTGATGTGTCTACTAACAGGATAACAAATTTTAGCGGCTCTAAGACAATATACCAACGTCAAGTAAAAATATATTGGAAACCCACTACTTAACAACAAATACCATAAGGGGATTGATGTTTTACCCACATCGTTTATTATAGTTAAAACCTCTCAATTGTTTTTCATATTGTAAATCTTGTCCCTAAATTGTTAGCAACAAAATCATATATAAATTCACAGTAATAAACAGTTGGTATTTTTTTATAAATTCGAAGTCTTCATATTAAGTCTAAGGATGACTATTCAGAATAGCACTGTTTAAAATGTAATGTATAAAAAAAAAGCAAACTAAAATGCCCAAATGGATAATAGACGTCTTCCATTTATATCATACATATGCATGAAATGTTTTAGTAATACAATGCAAGTTATTTAGCAAAAACACACAAATTTAAAATCTTTACAATAACTTGCTTTATGGTGATGTAAATTGAATGGTAAGTATAAAATGCAAGGCGCAATAAAAGCAACCGAAGTTGCACTAGAATCATTAATGTAAATACATGTCATTTACATTACTTATTACTTAATGCAAGACGTTTTCACAAAAAATACATCAAGTTTCACTACTACAAAAGTGGGCATATTCGACACTAATTTGTGTGCGTTGCATGAAAAGTGTGGCGAAAGCTATGATTTCTTTGAGCGTCTGCAACAGTATTCATATGTTGTTGCATTATACGTGGATGCACTGTTGCGGTGGGAATTTTAGTGTTTTGATGTGCAACACCAGTTAAAAGCGTAGCATTACGTATGTATAATCCAGCTCAGCGATCCGCATTA
The DNA here is from genome assembly GCA_030737875.1 of Allium sativum. NCBI lineage: Eukaryota > Viridiplantae > Streptophyta > Magnoliopsida > Asparagales > Amaryllidaceae > Allium > Allium sativum. The sequence goes on along the minus strand of CM060921.1, from coordinate 810,568,663 downwards.
TCAACATATAAAAACCCCAACCGTAGATGAAAATTTAATCCAACGGTTCAAACCATCTATGGATCTGATGATCTTAATGTTAGCCATCATCCAACCATTGACAGCCACGTCATTGCATTATTTTGACGAAATTTTGGCGCGATCTTCTCCCTTCATGAAATCATTTTCTTCTCTATCATCTAATCGATTTTCCCCCTTTTTACTATTGACAAAAATTTAAACCTAAATTCACAAATTTAAACCTAATCATCTAATCGCTCCTCTCGTCGACAACAAATTTTATTCCGAAAAGGATGAAGCTTTGAAACGCTTTCTAGCTTTGATTGCTTAGGGCGCTGACATCGCCAGTTTTTTCCCTCAGGTTCAGTTTGTATAGCACTGTGAATTAGTTGCGCTTATTATAGATTGGATTATGAGTAATTAGTAATTTGTTCATTTGTTACATTTTGGAAAACCCATTCGCTTATGAGTAATTAGTTGCGCTTATTATTGATTTGGGGTTTGGGATTATGCTGAGGTTTATTCGAAAATTATACCCAGCAATAAACCATGAGAACCGGGCTATTGGCATGAAAAATACATTGGTTTATTGTAGAGGTCGAGCTAGTTAAGGAATGGGGACTGCGGTTAATTTGCACTGCTTGAGGTTCATACCTTACACCGGTGTTTAATTTGTATGCTTGAGGTTAATTTGCACTGAGGTTTTGTGATACACGCAGTGCATACACGCACAAGTATACACGATTTTTTATTACAATACACATCATACACGTAGTGCATACACGCACAAGTATGCACGCACACACAAATATACACGCTCAAGTATAAACGCACAAGTATACATGCACAAGTATCATAAGGCAGCATCTGAAGGCACGCACAAGTATACACGCACAAGTATCATAAGTATACACGCTCAAGTATCATAAGTATCATAATTATACACGCACAAGTATCATAAGTATACACGCTCAAGTATCATAAGTATACACGCTCAAGTATACACACACAAGTATACACGCACACACAACAGTATACACGCACAAGTATCATAAGGCAGCCATCTGAAGGCACGCACAAGTATACACGCACAAGTATCACAAGTATACACGCTCAAGGATCATAAGTATACACGCACAAGTATACACGCTCAAGTATACACGCATAAGTATACACGCACGCACAAGTATACATGCACGCTCAAGCAAATTCCCGATAAAAGATTAAAAAAATCACCACCATTGACAAACATTCACTACCATTCAAGCCATTCACAAACATCCAAGCCAACATTCATCACCAACAATCACAAACTTCCACAAACATTCAAGCCAACAACCATCACCAGCATTCATCACAACATTCACAAACATTCACAAAGTTTCACAAATATTCACAAACTTTCAAGCCAAAAATCATTACCAGCAGAAAAAAACCAACATTCACAAACATCAGCACTAGCATCATCACCAGTCATCACCAGCATCATCACCAGCATCCACACCAGCATCAGCACCAGCATCTTCTTCTTTTTCTTCAGAGTCAGTGTCCATGTCAGAGTCATTGTCCATGTCAGAGGCGTTGTCTATGTCAGAGTGACTGAAAGGGGATTACATGATCATTGATATATTCCAATTAGCACCTCATATAAATGATCATAGTTTTAAGAAGAAATGATTACTTCTAGATAAGATAATCCACTTGTGATAATGTGTTGTTTTATGCTAATGCTGGTATAGCTACTTTCTAGTTGAATGTTGGTCATCTGGTTGTGTCTCATTATATGGTCACAATCAAATAAGAAAAGGTTTAGTTTATATTTATATACTTCACACAAATTCTCGGCTAGGGGTTGTGGTACTCCCAAAAAAATGGTATGACATTTGAAATATTATGTTAAATGATGATAACTATAGTGGGTTAAATCGAATGCTAATAATGCATATATTTTCCATCTGTAGATGCTAATAATGATGTATGTATGTGAGTGTGTGCATGTGTGGTTGTGTCTCATTGTATGTATGTATGTTAAGGATAAAGCATAGTTGAATGAACACTTTGTGAGTGTGTTCTTTGGCAAATTTACCTCGATTGGCCAAACTTAGTGTGGATAAACTAAAAGAAACTGTGGATGGAAGTAAAATTTACCTATGATCACAAACAAATCGTATCATCGGTAGCTCCCTATTGCCCACAAACAGAAGTTCAGGTCCTGTAAGAGGATGAGCATGGGTACAACGCTAAACCCTAACGAGGTAAACCTTGTTGTCGAATCGAGCAGCAAAAGTATTCTCCAAGCCAATGCCTTCATAAAATTCCATTTTCAAGTATAATGATCTATGGTGAATTCGAGACCAAGGACAGTCGCCAATTTCACGCACATTTCCCATTGGCATCATTAATTCTTTAATTGCAGGAACATTTTCTTTAAGAACTCGGGAAAGCCAACACTCTAGCCCATGATTCTGCCTCGAACGCTGGTTCAGGCTCAAATTCTTCACCAGACCATTGTTGCACATAAAAAGCACCTCCACATTTTGTAAAAAGTTTCAACATTAGCGCATGATCACGCTTACTGTAAGATGGGCATGTTATTAGAAAAGAGTTATTGGGTGTAACCCGTATAGGCCACTCATTATGCTCCAGAGTATGCCTAAGCGTGAGATGCACAAATTCGTAACTCCAATGTTCTGTAAGAACAATGGCAGTGATGCATAGTGAAGAGTCCTCCATTGTTTTTTTTTTTTTGAAACTTTTGACGATGGAGGTTTGTTTAATTAGGAGTTGAAGATGTAGATGACAATATGGTTCTGAAGCTTGAAAGGATATGAAGTGACACACTGAATGTGGCAGGAATATGCGAATTGACAACTTTCTGCTCAGAAGATGAAGCATACTGAAATTGCTTGGTAGCTGGCATGAGTGACCAATCACCAATGGTCAATAAGTCCACTGTAATACTTGTGTTCGTAACATTTTGTTAAGAAGGCCAATGACCATTCGATTCCACCACTTATCAAATAACTTGTTATCATTTCAGGTGCATATTTAATTCTCTAAGGCAGAGGGATACATTTTGCAGATGTGACACTCATATGTATAGGTACATACATATATATTTCCTATTGCAATTGGATTGCTGCATATATATGATTCATATATATAAATGAGTAATACGTTTTGCAGATGTGGACACATGCGTACTGGTCAAAATGCGCTAATGAATTGGCCAGGAATGGAGGAATGGCCAGGAATGGAGCTTACTGTATACAATGAAGAAAACTGTGTAGCAGATTTTTGAGTTTTGATATTTGGATAATTAAAACAATTGCTTTAGATGAGTTTCTTGTACAAAACCTGTATTGCAAAATTTTGAATTAAAGCATTGTATTTGCTATCTTCTACTGTTGCGTTAGCTTTTACTGATATTGCATTTCATATTGCAGTGGTGTTACATTACATATTGTAGTGGTGTTGCATTACATATTGCAGTGGGGTCGCACGTGGACCCCACAGCTGACGTGGATATCTGGCGTGGCATGTGCCACATTGGCAGCTGACATAGAGAGATGATGTGTCGTGTGACACGTAGACAACTGACATGGAAAGCTGACGTGGCCCCACTGGAAGACAGGCCCTAACTAATACTTAAGGCAACGCTGAATAGTGTTGCATTACGGGCAAATAGTGTTGCATTACGGCTATAATGCAACACTTTCTTTCCGTGGCAATAGATGGGCAAAAGCATTGCCTTAGAGGGCTAAGGCAACGGCCGCAGATGCCACGGGTCTCTGGTGTTGCCTATTTGAAAAAAGGGGCTACGGCAACGCTTTTTCAATATAAGGCCACATTAAATTAGCGTCGAATTTGCCCACTTTTGTAGTAGTGTTTCAAGTTACTTGCGTTGTAAAGGTGCAAGGCAAATTAACGATGGCTGCTTAAAAGTAACTTTACATTCGACATAAGAGAGCCGTTTTACATATTAATGACGGATAAATTGGTTTGAGACTTTGATGTGTGAAAAACGCCATTGTACCTATGGATAAAAAAGGATTTGGGAATAATTGATAAAAAGGAATGGTATAAACATAATTTCCACTAGGATAACTTCCCTTAAAATGTTGATTGCAAAAATAATGAGATAAAAACCACCGTCCCAGCAGATAAAAAAGGGTTTGGGAATAGATGATAAAAAAGAGTGGTGTAAACATAATTTCCACTAGCATAACTTCCCCTAAAATGTTGATTACAAGAATATTATGACTTATGGGTGATATTATTATTAAAAAAAACTTTTGTGCTTTAAACATTGTCCTGTTAGATAAACTAGCTTTAAACTTGTGTCACCGGAGCAGACCTTATTTATACCATCATCCATTTTAAACCATAGTAGAAAGAATTGAATAGGGACTGTAAAGAGTGAATTGCAGACCTCTTCCTAAGCTTTGTGTTACCTTTGAACTTTAGTAGTTCACAATTTTTTATGGTTAAACTGTAATACACCCTTGCACATCCAACTTTAAAATTTATAAAATGCTGATGAACAGAAAGGAGGTAGAGGCGTGAAACCTACATTGATTGCTCAAGGACTAAATATAATCTCAATCGACCAAAACAAAACAAAAGACGTTAAACAAAACTTGGTCAAATATAATATCAACTACAGTTTAGAAGGTCAAATATAGTAGGCCTATAAGACGTTAAACCTGAACCTAAAGAGCAAGATAGAATTGAATCCAATCAGAGTATAGTAATGTTTATCGAAAAATAATAGGATACAAGAATGCATCAAAAATAAACAATGTTCATGCTTTAAGATTCGCTTTTACTAAATACTACATGTATACTTCAATCCATATAAACCTTTAAGGTAGATCCAAGAAAACAGAATCCAAAATAGATTAGGCAATGCATATAAAACTGAGAATAATAAATAGATTAGGCAATGCATATAAAACTGAGAATAAATAAATATATTAGGGTTTCGAATCGCAATTGCTTACCGCTAAACACAAAAATAGATTAGGGTTTCGAATGTGACAGGCAAACAAATACAAAAAAAATCTGAACTATCCAACAAATCGTGATCAATCAAACAAACACAAATAAAATGAAACGGTTGAGAGAGATGAGGATACATCGAAAGCATTTAATATAAATAAGATAAGAAAAATGATACCTTTGTGAAAAATTTGAGAGAGGAAATCCAACGCAGTTTAAGACGGAAAAAATTGCCAAACTCTAATTCAATAAACGCGGCCGAAAAGTCAATTTTTGCTTCTGGTGAAGAAAGTCGAAAGCGAAAAATTTCAGCTTCTACGAGTAGCAAAATTGTAGCTTCTAAAAAGCCAAAATAATGGATGGAGCCATGTGGGCTTTTCAACTTTGGATTTTAAAAAGGTAAAAAGTCACTTATTCCAGCCAATCCAAACGGGCGCTTAACAAGCTATAATTTTACATCCGAATATTATGATTTGCACCCAACAAAAGGACGTTGATTTAATCAGTGTCATTCGATAGGACCCCACTTCTCTTAATAAGAGCGCTAGTTAAATCAACATTCAAAATATGACACATGTATATTACGCATCTTACTAATTTCCCCCATTCCCATCACAAGTTTTATGATTTTTATTATGTAACGACCTACCTTTTCGACCGCTTCAAGCCGGTAATCAAACCAACTCGAACCACTCAAAATGATAGATTGTTATTTAGCTTACAAGGTTTAATCATAATCAAACACAAAAATCACAGAAATAAAAACTACAATATCTCACAGCGGAAGCATTTTACATAAAATATTAGAGTTGTACAATAATTTTTATACAGCGAAATACAATACATAGATTTTTTATTTAATAAAACTTCATAAAATTTTCGATTCAGAGCGCATGCTTCGACGATCGGAACAAAGCCCGCCTCTTTCCTACCTAGGACACATGCATATGAGTTGGCACACACATCCTTGAAAAAAAAGAAATCCCTTATGTTACATGTCTACCAACTCATATTTTACTCCACTCCATCAATTAATTCCGTGATGTGGAACTATTTATTCAATCTGTTATTCCTACCTTAACAATATACGAGGAAATCTTAACAGTCCCCCTTTGACTCGCATCCTACGAGTATTTTTGAGAGCACTGCCTTACCTGCATAGGCCAGTCCGTAACCTTCGGCTCTGATACAACTGTTATGTAACAATGGTCAGAACAAAGCCCCCTCCTTCCTACCTAGGGCGCACGCGTATGAGTTGGCACACACATCCTTATAACAAAAGGAATATCTTATGTTATGTGTCTACCAACTCTTAGATTTATTTCACTCCTTCAATTTATTCCGTGGCGCGGGACTATTCATTCAAACCATCGTTCCTACCTTAACAACATGCGAGGCAATCCTAACACATGCCTCTAACTTTGATAGCTAAAATCTTGAAGCTGCAACACTCGGTCTGACCCGAGCGTTCCATGCAAAACACAAAATACTCGAGTCAGAATTAATATTCTTATGCAAATAAAATCAACTAACATGAAATAATTAGGTGACAGGTACAAGTAATTTAACACAAGAATATCTTCAAGATCTTGAGATCGCTATCATTTCCAAAAATCGACTTAATATTCAAATTCAAACTTCAAATCAAAATTCCATTTCATATACTAGTTTTAACGTCAAATTCAATTTCTATATTTCAAGAAGATTCATTTCTAATTTTCAATCATAAATTAAATTCTTACCATTTAATTTATTCAAAATAACCCAATCAATACAAATCTTTTAAGATTGAATTTAATCTTTAAATCGAAAAATTTAATTTTAAATTAAATTCAAATTGGATCACTACATCTAAAATTAAATTCAATCTAATCGCCAATCGTTTGTTTTATTAAAACAAATTTTTTCAAGCTTAATTTCTAAGTTCAAAAACAAGTTCAAATTTAAAAGTTTCGACTAAATTTTTAAATCTATTCGTTAAACCAAAAATATAGGTATGTCTCATTTAACCCATATCTATATTTTCATAAAATTTCATATGATGTTGAGAAACTTGCAAATATGCATGATAGCAGGAGTGATAAATGGTCAATACAACAAACATACAACAATCACCATAATTGCAATACATAAATCAAAAACTACTATTACATCTAATTATCCATAGTTATTTTAGGTAAATTATCAACAACTATTTCAGGTAAACTTCGATAATCATTTCATATGATTTAAGTCAACAGTTCAAAATTTTAACAACTAATAAATTCAAATCGTTCAATTGACAATTCATAAAATTACGAATAACAATCTAACAATTCAAGCATTTATCAACCAAATAAGCAAAAAATAAATTTAATTGGATATGATGTTAATTTATTAGCATATGAATATTAATCGTGAGAGCGATGCTCACCTTTCGTGGATTTAGAAGAATATGACAAGTTGTTGCACTATGCCACGAATCTAAAGCTCGAGCTCCACTCATGTACTAACAACGACATAGGACACGCGAGAAGGCAACACGACTCCTCCAACCAATTAAAAGCGAAATAAAATGATTGTCTTTTTTTAAGAACAATAACGAGAGATATATAGAAGCTTGAGTTATGCAACGATCTAGGGGTGATGTGGCATAGTCAGTTGGTGGAGGTTGTGGCAGTCAGTTGTGGGGAGAGGGGCAACTGCAGGATGTTGAGGGAGGAGGGGTTGTCGAATTTGGTTCTAAATGATGGGTTTTGGTTGGATTGGGAAGGCCAGGTTCGAGAGAAACCAAGGCAGAGGAGTTCAGCGAGGTTTCGAGCGAGGCCAATGGGGACATGTTACAGGTGGTCTGGTGAGAAGCAGATGGTCGGACGTGGAGGGAGGTTCAACTGGTGGTGGTCGGTGGGTGATCGGAGCTTGTAACGACCCAGATTTTCAGCCATTTAATTCTGAACATTTAAATTTGTTTTATATACTATATTTGGGATATAAAATAATTTTTATAAGGAATTTATTAATTAAAACAAAATTTAAATGTCTAATTTATAATATAATTTAAAACGAGCTCGTAACGTTACCGTAGTTCGTAATATTACGTTTTGAACTTCAATTGGATATACAACATCTAATATAAGCCAAATTTCTTTGAAAAAAGAAACAGTTAGATCTATTTGACTATATTTTTCTAATGAAAGAGAAAAATCAAGATTTCATATTGTAGATTTTTTTTATATCCAAATCAAATTTTTAAAAAGTCGCTATGGAATTCATTATTAATAATATAACGATTTATTATAAAAAAATAAAAGGGATTTTTAATATATTGAATATCAATTTGGTTTGAAACTCAACCAGAAGTACTTTAGGTTGATACTGTAGAAAATTCTTCTCGAGTATGTCCGATTGCAATATTTTATTATTTTTATAGTGAGGTATTTTTTAAATTCATTTATTTTAATTTAAATTGGACCCTTAAAAAGGCCTATTATTCAAACGACCTCCGTTTTCGACCAAACCAGTTCCATCGTGTCCGGAATATTTTATTATTGTAATATTTGCGAAAAATAAACATGAATCAATCAATAAATTTAATATTTAAAATTTCACTATTTTTCCAAACGGACTCCAATTTCGACGAACAAGTTTCTTTGGGTCCGGAATGTCAAACTCTAGCAGTATGTCCATTCTCATCGTGAATGGAGTTCGTACATGATCGAACAGATAGAAACCGTTCAATAGTAAATAACGCGTGATTATAATCGAATATAAAATAATAAAACCCCTCCTTTATATGACATCATTACAATCCCAAACCCTTATTTTCATTTCGTTCTCGATCAACAAAATAAATTCGAAGTCGCCATCTCCAGATAAAAGAGAAAAAAACCGCGACTTCAAAAAATCATAGAAATCCAAAGAAAATCTCAAAATCCCATAGTTTATATCATCGTAATCCTAGTAGCCTGCTCTTCGTTGTCATATGTATTTTTTTCGGCTTCGTGGCAATTCCGTCCACTGTAATTTGTGACCGCGAAAACCTAGGGTTTTGAAATTTGGGGAAATGAAGCATTGATCCGATTTATGGATACTGTTTTTGTGTTTTTTTTGGAATTTGGCACAGGTTGGGTTTGTTTTTGGGGAGAGTTGGTCAACGAGAGTGTCGTTGTTTCTATGTGGTGCGTGAGCACGAGCCGGGACGCGACTGTGAGGAAGGGGTCGAGTAGAAAGTTTCAGAGATGGAAGTGATGCTCTCAGGAGGAGGAAGTTAATGGTGAAATTAATTTGGAATTTTGTCAAGTGAAGACGGTGATAGAAGGAGTAGAAGTAATCGGCATTTGTGGGTGAAGTTCCATATTGTGATCTTGCGTGTATGAGTTAAGAGATGGGGAAGAAGAATTTTAGCAGCTGTAAATTAATAACGTGGGTTAGTGGAGATTAAAGGAGGAGTTTTGTAATAACCGCACCTGCGTTCGCGCAAGATATTGTCCCCAACTTAGCCACCGTATAGGTGTGGGGTTTTGTTTCTCAAAAGGCCTCGGCGTTAGTAAGAGATGGGCTCTATTATATAAGTACCCACTTCACACAGGTTTCCATGATGTGGGACTTAGGGGTGTTACATTCTCCCCTCCTACAGAGCCCAACATCCCTGTTGGCTCACAAACACCTCACCCAGGCGTTGTGGTCCACATAGGAGCCATAATTCTGGCTGGGTATTGGCTCTGATACCACTGTAATAGCCAGCACCTCCGTTCGCGCAAGATATTGTCCCCAACTTAGCCACCATATAGGTGTGGGGTTTTGTTCCTCAAAAGGCCTCGACATTAGTAAGAGATGGGCTCTAATATATAAGTACCCACTTCACACAGGTTTCCACGATGTGGGACTTAGGGATGTTACAAGTTTGGATTAAAAAAAATGAATGGAGTGACAAGAAAAGGTCCATTGGGATGGTCGGTGAAACATTGAAGGAGTGGGAAGACTTGCGTGATGACTCATGTGTAAGGGATGGTTACAGGAAGAGGAGAGGGGAATTAGAACGTAAGTATTCATGTTAATGAGATGATTATGGTGTACATGTGTTTTTACCGAAGTGTTGGTCTAATTGTGGGATAAAGGAGTTTGGTGTTGAAAAAGTTAGGCATGAAAATGGACAGAGGGGATCGTGATTTGCCTGGAGGAGAGGAGTTTGGTAAGGCGGAGTATGGTCAGACAGTTGTAGTGGCATCAGTTGTCGACAGTGGTAAGTCGCAGTTTTGTTGGGGATCAGAGTTGGGCGAACTCCAATTGTTTATAGGAGCAGTAGGGTCCAAAGAAAAAAAGGAAAAGAAAATGGATTTCATAGTCTGGTTCGAATAGCAGTAGCATGGGAAGGAAACATGTTAAGTAGGCACGTTGAGTTGGAACTGTGGTGAATATTTTGGGTGCAGAAGAGTGTTTGTCTTGTTAGAGAGCAGTATATTTGAAGTTACGGTGAAGGACACTGGGTTAAGAAATAAAATGTGATTGAGAGCACAGTGTGGTGAAAACATGGAAGGGGATATTGGGAGTACGGTTGAATAGGGGAACGATGAAGTGCAGGCATGGTATCTAGTAGTACGGTTGCTTGGGTTTTCTGTACCGGGGTACTCATGCTAAAATGGGGAAGATGGGTTTCCAAATTTAAGTGGAATGAATGTTACGAAACTACCAGGAGTTAATAATAGTATTTGTTAATAATAACCAACTTAGTATAATTAATTATTTAATTAAATACATTACTAGTTAATTTAAATCATATAAACTTAAATCGTGAATAACTTTTATTTGTATATTAGAATCAGACGGAACCGGTCACGTTGAAATCATAGCAACGAGATCTACATTATAACACTGAGGGGGAACTTCGTGTTAACATCAAACAGTGTTTGATTTTAAAACGAAAACAAAAGCAGAATCGTCAACTGCAATTCAATGTGGGTAAACTCACTAACTCTGGCTCGTTTATATTTTCATATAAACGAGTTTTAAATTTATATTAGTAATTTTATACTGTGTGATGTTTATGTGGATGAATGGTTGATAAAATTGGTTTAAATGGTTGATATAGTTATATCGTTGATCGATTGTTAATCCAGTTACTATGATTTTTTTATATTGATGTGAAATTAATGTTATTGATGTTGATTAACATCTGTGGATGTGGGGAAACAGGTTGGAGGGATCCAACTGGATTCCTCAATATTTATACTACTGTTTATTGTTTATTATGATATATGATGTGATATATAATCGATGATTAATTTTGTTGTGTTTGAGTTACCCTGGCCCTAGAATTTTGATATTTAATTCCCGTAAAATATTTCCAAATATATAAAAGGAAATTGGGATTTTAAAAAGGGATTTTATTTCCAAAAATAGAAATTTAATTTTAAATGAAGTCGAAAATAGAAAACTTGTTCAAATAGATGAATCAATAAGTTGTTTATAAACGAGGATATAAATTAATTTAATTATTTATCATCGGATAAATTGAAATATAAATTCAAATGTGAATTTACATAGAAAGGTGAAAGTGGGTTTTGATACCAATATTTGAAATGGGTTTTGGAATTTAGCGATTACAAAGGGGATATGAATTCAAACAGAAATTCGAATAAGAAATTTTTTTTTGAGAAAAAAAAAGATGGATTTTATTCCAAAGTTTGGAGTATAAAATAAAATGATATAAATCCAAGGGATTTATGAATATAATCGACTATATTGAATTTTATTATAATGTTTTATTTCAGAAAGGAGATATGGATTCTATTTAGTATGAATCTATAATTCAGATAAATTATGTTAAGAAGCTAATATTTCAATGGTTATAAATATGAAACAAAATTCTATATTTAGCAATAATTTAATATTATTGTAAATTTGAATTTTCAAACAAGAAGGAAATGGTAGAAATCAAATAAAATTGATTTCAGAAGTTATGCCAGTAAATATGTTTTTAAAATGGAAAAATGGAATTGTTTTCTGTAAAACAGGATGGTGTTGGTAGCAGATTTATAAATAGAATTTATAAATGTGACGTGGATTTGTAGAATGACTTGATTTGAATCTGTATTGATATTTATAAGTAAAAAATCAAGCTGATTTGATAATGAGTTTATATTCCTATTAAGGAACGATATTAATTTTTGAAAATGAATAACGGTTTGAAATTAAACGTTTTGCAACTAGGTATAGTCGTAAGGCAAATTTGAGATGACCTGAATTAGTAGATTTATTCCAAAGTTTGGATATCAATCGAATATAGTATATTTGAAGGAAATTTATCTATTGAAATTCGATTCAATCGAATTCAAGAGAGTACTTCTTACTTTCCGTTTAGATCAAGATTTATTTATTTATTCAAATTATTGAATTAAAGTTATATTTTAAAATTAAATATTTCGGAAGCGAGGATTATAACGCTAGCTTTATGATCAATGTAATCCATATAAAAAAATGGATTTTGAAATTGAATATGAGAATATGCATAAGCATTGTTTGTTAAGGTTTAAGTTCTGAACTTTTTCCAATTCGAAGTTGAGAATGTTGTTCAGTTAAGGTCTAAGAGGTAATTATACACCAACTTAATCGACTTCATGATTGACTAAGGAATGGTTAAGGTTCGGTAATGAAGATTGGTTAGTGATACAGTTAATTAATAAATGTTGAATGTGTGAGTCATAGTAACGATATTCTATATAACATTGGTTTAAATAAAATAAAAAAGAAATTGGAAACTTTAGCAAGAAAATCAAAGATGTTTTATAAGCACAGAAAAGGAAGTGGTTTGGTTAATGGAAAGTTTAGTAACGAAAACTGAAAATTTTTTCCAATATTAATAACTTATATTTCCAAATATATGAAATAAGGAATATCAAAACATGGAAAATGGTTTCGACTTTAATCGTATATTTTCGAGAATATGGAATTAAATAGTTTATAATATTTGGAAATGTTTTCCAAGGATATGAGAAGTCAAAACAAGTTTTGGAAAATATCTGGAAAGATATGGGAAACGGGGGAAAGGATAATTTAATAAGAAATTAATTGAGAAAGGGCCAATGTTGTTTGATGGTTGATCAGTAGAATTTCCATTTAGGATCGTTGATTACATGGATGTTCCTTTGATAGTTAAATCACCGTCTATCAAAGTTTTAGTTTTTTTTATACCTCCGTTGTCAATATGGAGAAACAGGGATCAGATTTAATATCTGAAAACCACTCCGTATTAGCACAAGCGTTAGGAATCAACTTATGCTGAAGATAACTGAAGACAGAGTAAAGTTCAAGGGCTGTTCTGTTAATCTTTGGTAGAAATTGCCCAAGATGGATTAATAGAATGGTGCCTTCGATTTGTCCAGTCCCAGGACAACGTATATGGACGAATGTATGATGAGACATTCAAAGTAAATGGTGGCAAGATGTTCTGAAAGGTAATCATGACCTCAAGCCTCGTCAATCGGGAAATGACAGAAATCGGGCAGGCAACATGGCCAAGTAGGTCATTCCCATTAGGGGTATTATCACCTGATCTAGAGAAATTCCATTTACTTCTTATTCTATTCGCTGTTGTATGCTTTCGGTAATGGTTGCTGATCACAACCGTTGGTGATAACATGCTTGGTACAGTCAAGTTAAACGAGTGGCCAGCCATGTTTGGCCGGGTTGCAAGATGTTCTTGTTGAACCCCAGTGCATTCCCTCTAGAGTACACTGATCGGAAGGTGGTTCCATACCTTGTCATAGTTGGAAATCCATTCTCCAATAAGCGCCTTGCGGTTTTTGATTTTATATTATATATGGAGCGTGAGATGCAAGCATTCCGCTAGATTGCTATTTATTTGATGTAGACATTATTATAATATCACTGGATTTGATATCAAAATATTTTGGTTATCGTAAGGTAAAATCTATCTGTGTTTATGTGTGGATCGGTCTTATAATTACTATTTCTTTCGAAAGAATTTTGATAGTTAAACAAGTGGTTGGAGTTTACTCATACTAGTCTCATGACTGACCAAGAGTTTATTTTGTTTTGTTTTACCCTTAACTCTTAGGTGCACAAATTTTACATGGGCAGTCAAGTAGTTAGGATTTTATAGATTCACTTGGAGGAGCTGGTAGCAGGAGGCTTCACCAGTTAACTATAGACTATCATTTTTTCCACTGTGTACTATGTTTATATCTGGAAACAAGTGTTTATAACTATTCCAGAAATAGCTGTTGTACTTTGATGATGGTATGTACATACAGTTACTTTTGTATTTCAAAAGTTATGTTATTTAATATATTTTATTTGTTCCGCTGTGAGATTTGTGATCTTCGTTTTCTTCTATTCTAACTTTTCTTTCTCTTTCTTATCCTCTAACTTCTTTCTATTAATGATTCGTATTTCTGTGCAATTTGGGTTGGACGTGTGGTGTGATTAGTCAACTCAAAGGGTGTGGGAATTTGGGCCATTACATTTGGTATCAGAGCGAGGATGAGTAATAACCTTGGCTCTGTGGCGTAACTCAATAGAGATGGGGTTAGCAATACCCTAGATTGAGTTTGAATATATATATATACATATATATATATATATATATATATATGAGTGCATATTTTTAGATTTGATATAAAATCGTTTTATATTGCGTTGACTGGTTTGTTGAGTGGTTTATGAATTCTGGTCGATATAGAATGTATAACTGTATCGGTAGGTGTTTCTAAACTCTCGAACAAAGCAATTCGATATGGTATTGTTTTAAAATTGGGTAAAAGAAATAAATTTTTCCCAAAATTATTTTGATATAAAAAGAATAATTTTCCAAAATGTTATAGTATATGGATGTGTTGGTTGTTATTACAATCAAATGTTATAGTATATGGATGAATTGGAATCGAAATCAAACCTGAAATTGAGAATTTAAATCCCGGATGTTTAGAAATATTTTCTGAATTATTTAGAAGTAATATAACACTACTTTAAAGGATTTTATGGATAGAAATTGTTTTTAAATGGATTCTAAAAGTGATTAAGCACTGAAATCACTTCAGTGGTTGGAGAATAATTATGATAATGGACTGCAGCATTGTCGGTATTCATTTTCGAGCTTCTAAGTGACGGATTGCTACTATAATAGACTTATGAATGGAGATTTGTCTGAGCAAAACAAAATTGTTTTAAAAATTCAAATGTTTTGAATTGAATTAGTTATAAATGTATATGTATATATATGATTATGGTTTCAAGCTGAATTTGAAATAAATGCCGGGACTTTGAATTCTGAATGTTAATTTGACTGGTGTAAGTTAAATGAATTGGAATGGTAAGGAAATTGAATAGATTATAATTTTAACTTAAGTTAAGTTAAATAGAATTGTATTAAATTGGGGATTAAACTGAGTAGCTTATTAACTGATCGTGAATAAATTGAATCAAAATCAATTTGGATGAATGTGAATGTTTATATATGGATTATGAATTGAATGTGAATATATATAGATGTGAGGATGTTGATCGAAAAATTTGTGTAAATATTGGCTAAAGGCATGAATAATTATTTAAAACTTAGCTAATGAAACTCACATGTTAGATTGAGTGAGTACAGGTATCTGGAACCATCAACTTGATTTTGGCTGCGTAAACATCATACGAATTAAGCGAGATCGCTTAATAACGCGTATATAAGGTACGTCTATGCAAAAGTACAAAATTTTGGGTTTTGAATTTTATTTTCCGACCGTGTGGCTCGATGTATATATATTTGTTGTTCCTGCGATATCGTAGAAGTCCCTCCATACAGCGGAAACTCTGCCAAAATTTTCCAAAAATTTAAGGTGATAGAATTTTTTTAGAATTTTTGGAAATTTTATTAGAAGGAATGAATTAATATTTTAGTTGAAATAATTTAGTTCAGTTAAGACTAAAGTTAAGAAGTAAACTAAAGGATTTTTACCGTAGTTAATAGGGTATGTAACATTTTCCTACCTTAGTAATTTCGGGGACGAAATTCTTTTAAGGGGGGAGGAATGTAACGACCCATATTTTCAGCCATTTAATTCTGAATATTTAAATTTGTTTTAAATATTATATTTGGGATATAAAATATTTTTTATAAAGAATTTATTAATTAAAACAAAATTTTAATGTTTATTTTATAATATAATTTAAAATGAGCTCGTAACGTCACGGTAGTTCGTGATATTACGTTTTGAACTTCAATTGGATATACAAGATCTATTATAAGTCGAATTTCTTTGAAACAAGAAACGTTTAGATCTATTTGACTATATTTTTCTAATGAAAGAGAAAAATTAGATTTCATGTTGTAGATTTTGTTTTGTATCCAAATCAAATTTTCAAATAGTCGCTACGGAATTCGTTATTAAAAATATAACGATTTATTATGTAAAATAAAAGGGATTTTTAATATATTGAATATCAATTTGGTTTGAAACTCAACCAGAAGTATTTTAGGTTGATACTATAGAAAATTCTGCCCGAGTATGTCCAATTGCAATGTTTTATTATTGTTACAGTGAGGTATTTTAAAATTATTTTATTTTAATTTAAATTAGACCCTTAAAAGGCCTATTATTCAAATGACCTCTGTTTTCGACGAAACCAGTTCCATCGTGTCCGGAATATTTTATTATTGTAATATTTGCGGAAAATAAACGTGAATCAACCAGCAAATTTAATATTTAAAACTTCGCTATTTTTCCAAACGGACTCTAATTTCGACGAAACAAGTTTCTTTGGGTCCGGAATGTCAAACTCTAGCAGTATGTCCATTCTCATCGTGAATGGAGTTCGTACATGATCGAACAAATAGAAAACGTTCAACGGTAAATAACATGTGATTATAACCAAATATAAAATAATAAAACCCCTCCTTTATATGACATCATTACAATCCCAAACCCTTATTTCCACTTCGTTCTCGGTCAATGAAATAATTTCGAAGCCGCCATCTCCAGATAATAGAGAGAAAAAACCACGACTTCAAAAAAAATTGTAGAAATCCTAAGAAAATCCCAAAGTTTATATCATCGTAATCCTTGTAGCCTGCTTTTCGTTGCCATATGTATTCTTTTCAACTTCGTGGCTATTCCGTCCGCTGTAATTTGTAACCGTGAAAACCTACGGTTCTGAAATTTGGGGAAATGAAGCATTGATCTGATTTATGGATAGTTTTTTTGTGTTTGTGTTGGAATTTGGCACGGATTGGGTTTGTTTTTGGGGAGAGGTGGTCGACGTGTAACAACCCATAATTTAAATAACCTGTTATAACACAAATCGAGGCAGAATTTAATTCTAAAATCAGAATCAAGGGAAACGGGCTGTGCCATTGCGTTCGTCTCGGAAAAATACGCGAAATAGAGTCCGAAATTTTGTAAATCGGAGTCCGTATGACCCAATTAAGGCCCAATGAAGTTTTCAGAAAATTCGAAAGTAAAAACAGATTCAAAATTCGAATTCAGATTTCAAAAATCGGGGCAGTTGGGGCAGACGGGAAAATTCCCGCCAGAGCACCCAAGTCGACAGCCCTGTCGACTTGGGAGTCGACTTGGGTACCCCCAAGTCGACAGCCCTGTTGACTTGGCTGTCGACAGGGGGAGCACGGGCAGTTTTGCCTGTGCACCATTTTGGGACTTGGGCTGGGTTTAAGGGCTAATCTCTAGAAGGTTCCGGGATCTAAGGGCCCTAATCTAACCTAGGGTTGATCTAAAGGCCTAAAAACACCCTAATCTTCTGTAAGTAAGACCCTAACCCTACGCTAAATCATCATTATTCATTCTAGCAACCAAACTATGGCAAAATCCACCCTCTTATGGCCTCCACTTTCACTCAAAAATCTCTAAACAATTTCTATGAAGAATTTTCCATGCATACAAGTATTTTTGAGTTGTATGAGTGATCATTAGCTTGCATTAATCATCAAGTTGCAAGCTTTATTTTCAAAGTTGGAGTTTTGGGGATTTTTGGCAAGGGTTTTCTTAGTGGAGCATTCATTTGGGTTTTATTTGCTTGCATTTTGGGCTTTCTCAATCTTTTGGTCACTTGTGTCTTCTTTTGGATTTGTAAGCCTCTTACCATCTTTATAAACTCTAAAGATAAAAGTATGATGCAAGTTTGAGTTGCCATGATATGTATGCAAGTATGTAATAATATGTTATGCAAGTTTATGATGATATGTATGCAAGTATGTCATAAAATGTTATGCAAGTTTATGATGCTATTATATGCATGTTTATGACGCTATTATATGCAAGTTCATGATGTTATTATATGCAAGTTAGTTAGGCTATAATATGCAAGTTTATGAGGCTATGATATGCATGTTCATGATGCTATGATATGTATGCAAGTATGACAAGTTAAGTATGCAAGTTTGGGTTTAACACCTTCATGTCATGATTATGCCAATTTCACTCTTTCTATCCTATATGCGCTTTTGGCGATTATGTAAGCGATGGGATTGCGTGGGGTTGGGTAAAAACTTAAAAACACATGAAATAATAAGATTGGGAATTTACCTATTAAGTTAGGTCTACCCCTTGGGAATTTACCTATTAAGTTAGGTCTACCCAAGTACTAATTAACTTGTAATTACGTTTTGGAAACATAATGGACATGACACTAGATAATATGAAATGGCCAACTCGAGGTTAGACCAGTTGTGGTGTAAATCTTCCCAGGTAATCACAACGGGTGTCTAATGTGGGTAGTTGGTCATGTTGCACTTTCAAACCCGAGGTTAGACCTAATTGTGGTGTAAATCTTCCCAGGTAACCACAACGTAAGTCTAATGTGAGAGGTTGGGTGCGTTAATGAATTAATCAATGCCTCATGATTAGGGTTTAAGTCATGGTCCACTTTATACTTAATCAATTTGGGGTTGGTGATTAATCGGGGTTAAGTCGTGAACTCATCGTTACACTTAACCAAGTTAATCCATGATTAGTAAAGGGGGTTAAACCACACTTAACCCACTAGAAAATCCTAGCAACGGGGGTCCGTTCCAGCAGTAATCCCAAGTTAGTATCATCATGACCCTAGGGACTAGGCTAGGGTGGGGGCACGATTACTGGGTGTGATGTAAGGGGCCAAAAGATGACGGCAGTGTGGTACGCCGATGTAGTTCCGGACGGACTAGGGCCGTGCACGTAGTCCGTTAGCGGAGAAATCAAGCATGGGTACCAGTAGGTTGAGACTGTGCACTCATGTTTATGGTGTCCAGGGGTTGACACCCTAGGGCTTGATACACCCGACGGGTGGACCCAGCACAGTCTGACTACAATTATGTTTTAGCCGTTTTGACACCAACACGTGACGAGTTA
Source organism: Allium sativum (assembly GCA_030737875.1). NCBI lineage: Eukaryota > Viridiplantae > Streptophyta > Magnoliopsida > Asparagales > Amaryllidaceae > Allium > Allium sativum. The sequence goes on along the minus strand of CM060921.1, from coordinate 810,549,335 downwards.
GGCTTAGGGAGCCGATCGATTAGACCGTGTTATTCGGGTCACCTCATGTTATTGGGCCAAAGCTTGGGCCAAGGGATCAATACTTGTTTATTCAAGTCATGTTAGTTTGCTAGTACACCTGTGGTGCAAGACCTAATCCTGATTATGCGTTGACACCTTTATCCTGTTAGTTAATCATCATGTCAGTATGTTGTTATCTTCATGTTCATCTCAGTTTACATCATGCCTGTTAACTTTATGGTTTATGGACTGATGGTAGTAGAGCTTACTCAGTCTTTTTGACTGACCTGTTTTCTTTCGCTTCTTTTCTTCCGTTCCCCCCCCAGGCTCTCAGGGTGGGAACAGTGCAGCTTAGCTTGGACAACTGATCGATCGTTGCTTGTGGGAGTTTTTGGCTCATGTATGGTTCCTACATGAAGCTGGCTATGGTTTATTACTGTTTTGGGGATAGCATTTATGTATTTCAGTTTCCTGTTTATGATGTTTTTATCTAGACACTTTTATTTGGAAAACATGTTGTAACTGACTTGTGTTTTGAAATAGTATTTGAAATCTTCCGCTGTTTTACTTATCTTGTTTACTCTGATTACATATATATTTATGTTCTTGTTCTGCCTTGATATATCATTATGCATGTTTACCCGGTTAAAACTCCCCTCCGAAGTCAGAGTGCTTGCAAGAGCCACCCTGGCGGAGGCGGGGTGTTACACGACGAGAGTGTCATTGTTTCTATGTGGTGCATGAGCACGTGCTGGGACGCGACTGTGGGGAAGGGGCCGAGTAGCAAGTTTCGGAGATGGAAGTGAAGCTCTCAGGAGAAGGAAGCTAATGGTGAAATTAATTTGGAATTTTATCAAGTGAAGAGGGTGATAGAAGGAGTAGAAGCAATCGATATTTGTGAGTGGAGTTCCATACTGTGATCTTGCGTGTATGAGTTAAGAGACGGGGAAGAAGAATTTACGCAGTTGTAAATTAATTACATGGGTTAGTGGAGATTAAAGGAGGAGTTTGGATTAGAAAAAAAGAATGGAGTGACGAGAAAAGGTCAAGTGGGATGGTTGGTGAAACATTGAAGGAGTGGGAAGACTTGCGTGATGACTCACGGGTAAGGGATGGTTACAGGAAGAGGAGAAGGGAATTAGAACATAAGTATTCATGTTAATGAGGTGATTATGGTATACGTGTGTTTTTACTGAAGCGCTGGTTGAATTATGGGATAAAGGAGTATGGTGTTGACAAAGTTAGCCATGAAAATGGACAGAGGGGATCGTGATTTGCTTGGAGTAGAGGAGTTTGGTAAGGCGGAGTATGGTCAGACTGTTGAAGTGGCATCGATTGTCGATAGTGGTAGGTCGCAGTTTTGTTGGGGATCAGAGTTAGGTTAACTCCAATAGTTTATAGGAGGAGTAGGGTCCAAAGAAAAAAAGGAAAATAAAAAGGATTTGATAGTCTTGTTCGAATAGTAGTAGCATGGGAAGGAAACATGTTAAGTGGGCACATTGAGTTGGAACTATGGTGAATATTTTGGGTGCAGAAGAGTGTTTGTCTTAGTAGAGAGCAGTATATTCGAAGTTACGGTGAAGGAGACTGGGTTAAGAAATAAAACGTGATTGAGAGCACAGTGTGGTGAAAACATGGAAGGGGATATTGGGAGTACAATTGAATGGAGGAACGATGAAGTGCTGGTGTGGTATCTAGTAGTACGGTTGCTTGGGTTTTCTTTACCGGAGTACTCACGCTAAAATGGGGATGATGGGTTTCCAAATTTAAGTGGAACGAAACCGTACGTTACGAACCTACCAGGAGTTAATCACGGTATTAGTTAATAATAACCAACTTAGTTTAATTAAAGACATTACTAGTTAATCAAAATCGTATAAACTTAAATCGTGAATAACTTTTATTTGTGTATCAGAATCAGACAGAACCGGTAACGTTGAAATCATAGCAACGAGATCTACGTTTTAACACCGAGGGGGCTGAGAACAAAACTACTGGAACTTTGCGTCGAAGTCAAACAGTGTTTGATTTTAAAACAAAAACAAAAGCGGAATCGTCAACTGCAATACAATGTGGGTAAACTCACTAACTCTGGCTCATTTATATTTTTATATAAACGAGTTATAAATTTATATTTGTCAGACCAAAAAATGGTCCTAACACCCAATTGATCAAGTTTTGCATAGAATAATGAGGAATCATGAACTAAAAGCAAGAAAAATCAATCAACACATGAAATTTATAGTGGTTCGGCGTTAACGAGCCTACATCCACTTCGTAGTTTCTCAATTCATTCATAAATTACAATTACAATGTGTATAAACACTCAAGCACTCGATTACAATGAATAATGCTCTCCGAATTCGTTGTTTTAGTTGAAGAAGAAGATGGTTATCTATGGAGGAATTCAGCCATGGCTGCCATGAACGAATGAAGTGCCAAAAGTCCCCCTGAATCTCTATGAAATGCTGTATTTATAGGCGAATGGAGGCTGCTCCTGGGATCGGTTCGGATGTGACGTGGCAGCCATCCAGCGGGTCTTGGAAAAGTAGTGGGAGACATGGAGAAACGGTTTCCAGATCGTGGGCTGCCACATGTAAATGGATCCGAAGGATAAGCCTAGAAAATAGGAGCACGTTGAGAAGTGGTTGCAGCTTCACGCGGTTCAGGTAGGAGGTACTCCGATCCGATCCGGAGGAGGGATCTGATCCGATCCGATCCGATCCAAACGAAGGGATCCGATCCGATCCGGTCAAAACGAAGGGATCCGATCCGATCCGAAAGGGGATCCGATCCGGTGACATTTGCATGTATAATTCAAGTTTTTCCAATGCCCAATTGCTTCATTCAAGTGATCATTGATCCCTTAAGCTTTGGGTAGCCTGGTCACAAAATAGGCTAACATTTTGCCCCCCAAAGTACGTCTTGTCATAGGTGAGATGTACTTTGAATAACTTTATGGAATGCCATTTGTCCTTGAGAAGGCTCTACCGAATTGTCATGTCCTCTTGAGTAGTTATGATATTTCGACACCTCTTTGTGTAGACGTCTTGTCATATATCATGCCACATCCATGGATGCTCATCAATACCAAATCTATGGCCGAAGAAGTTGATATGGTCAAGTAATCATTTAAACCTTGCCGAATCAAGAGGTCAAGTTATTTCATCATAAGTCACGTTTGGTCCGTTAGTAGGCTTTCTTGAACAGTCAAGACGAATCATATCATATTCCGGAGATACAGGTTATACGTTCTGAATCAAGCGTCGAGTCAGAGTCATGTTCAAAGCTAGTCTATCAGTCGAAGCTTACGCTTCCAGCATCAATGGAGGACGAGCGAAGTCAATGCTTATGCCCCCAGGGTCAGTGGGGTTTGGGTCAAGTCACTCGGACATCCAATCTTTAAGCCTTTATACTTCCCATCACTGCACCGGGTAAGAGTTGCAGGTTTAATAACCTTAGACATTCTGCGCTCTTTCTCGAGTCAGCAAGAGTATGAGTCGTGTACGCGAACGGTCGAATCACATTCGCTTTGATGTCGTTCCTTCTCTTTAATCAGTTAGTGAGGATTGCCCCACGGTGGGCACCAGTAAACCCTTTTTTCTCTTCTTTTTTTTACCGGATTAGTTGCGGAGTTAAGTAAGCTTCTCAAATGCGAGTGAATAAATGTCGTTATGAAGTTAGTTGGGCCCTTCCGTTTGTGCCTTAGCATAGTCCGAAATGGTCATCATAGTCTTGTTGAGTCTCTTTCTTATGCTCGGTTCAATTGAGCTTGAAAAACAAGATCATGGGCTCGATAAGTGGTATAGATTCTCTTTGGAACTACACATTCTTGTCATTCTTTTCTAGGGAGTTGAAGATAGTTGTTCCATTGCCCCTGCTCCCATCCACGATATTCTGAATCGAAGCCGCATGCTACATGCCTGCTGATTGATTCGTGCTCAACTCGAGCTATTGTTGCTATCTGATCGAGCCAAGTTCGACACTGTTTGTCATTCAATTCTATCATTTCCAATAGGTTGACGATTGTTTCTCGGCCTTGCGATTCAGCGTTGGTTCCTCTAGCATGAAGTCTTGAAACAAGAGAAAATAGTCGTCAATCATAATTCCGTCCTTATTGTTGCATGGGATATATCCAGCCTTATCTGAGTTTCCCATTCTGGAAATAGGTTGGGATCGTCAGATGGGCATTCTCTTTGCATTTGTTTCCTGGTCCTCAAGGGGGAACGACATAAGACAAGTGGTGGTCGGATCACATCCTTTTCGAATTTTGATGAAGGGAGGCGTATTCTGGATAGTCAGAGAGATCTTCAATCCATAAAAATCCTGAATGTCACAATCATGTCGGATCGTATTAAGACCGAAAATCCGACGATCGCTCAACATCGTATTAAGGTCGGGTAGAAATCCAGGAATCCCAGGGCTTCACCGTGTCCTTCCCAGCCGCGAGTATTAAGTTGCATGACATGTCATTGAATAATTCACTCTCAAGGCCTCTTTTGGCTTGCCGCCTTGAGTCACGTAGGATGCTTATCATTGGGCATCAATGTGAGCCTTCTGGATGCGACCCTTTATTTGTTTTCCACTGGTCTGCTGTTGCTATTGCGAGTTTTGGTCTCGCGTTCTTGACCAGTTATCCTTTGTAAATCTGCAATCGGCAAATAAAGTGGTATCCCTGCAATATCATATATTTGCAAGTTTGTTATATATTTCAATCGAATATATTTGTAGTCAGAGAGCTACTACACTGAGTAGTAAGCAATGAGTCACATCACAAATCAGATAAGGGTTTCATCAGATAAGGTTTTCAATTCGGTATTGCAAATAAATAGCATGTCATATTGTAGCCATCGTAGGGGCATGATGTGTGTGTATGCCCCCAATCAATAGTGAATAAGAGCCTGGCCAGGACTAGTTTGGGATTGATTAGGATCGACAATGTATTGCCCCCCATGTCCGGAAATGAGGGGTTCGGGCTCAGCTTTCATTCTTGCCCCTGATTCTGCAGCAGGTTAGGAGCCCTTTCGTGGCATTTAATCATAATGCTTTTATACTCTCTTGTCGTATGCCCAGGATAGAGTTCGAACTCAGCTTTCAGTCTGCTCCCCGATCCTTCAGCAGGGTAGGAGTTCATTTGCAGCCCCAGACCCTGACGCCTTTATACTCTCCCGTCGGGTGCCAAGGGTAGAGTGGGATCAAGGCGGTCTTTAATCGTGGTGCACCATCACGCCTTAGGGACGTTGTCTTCCCGTCCTTTATACTCTCTCTCGAGTCATGAGAGTTAGAGTTAATCAGGCGAACGGTCTTGTCATTCACCCCGGCTTTCGTTTTGCGCTCTAATCCCAAGAGCGGGATTCTGCCGGCTCGAGTGTCATTCTCGGACTCGGTTCTAGTCCATACTCCATGCTTCACTCTGGCGGATGGAGATTTTCGGGCAAGCGGTCGGATCACACTCGCTGAGGCGCTACCTCATAATCTTTGATTCATGAGTAGAGGTGGCCGTTTGCAATAATCAAGTCTCTCTCGTCCCGTCGACTCGTGGGATGGAGTTTGGGCGGACGTCATAGTATCGTCCTTTATACTCTCTCTCAAATCATGAGAGTTAGAGTTACGGATCGAGTGGCGCCCTTCAATCATGGTGTGCCCAACACACTCGTCCTAGATTTGTACTTCTATCCAAGCTCTAAGGATTAGAGTCAGTTGGGCAAATAGTCGAAAGATGTTTGCCAAATTTTTGCGTTCCTCCGATCGATTTACGGGAGGAGTGATTGGCACCAATCTTCGGGAACCTGCATTATTCATATCGCACCAATTAGTCATGTCAATAACTCGGGGAGCATATAAAAGTAAATTGCGTGACAGAAAAGTGAGCATATCAAGGGCCAGTGTTGCCTCCTTTATTTGAATTCATGTAATCTGATCCGATCCGATCCGATCCAAACGGAGGGATCCGATCCGATCCGATCCGGTCAAAACGAAGGGATCCGATCCGATCCGAAAGGGGATCCGATCCGGTGACATTTGCATGTATAATTCAAGTTTTTCCAATGCTCTATTGCTTCATTCAAGTGATCGTTGATCCCTTAAGCTTTGGGTAGCCTGGTCACAAAGCAGGCTAACAATATTAGTAATTTTATATTGTGTGATGCTTGTTTGGATGAATGGTTGATAAAATTGGTTGAAATGGTTGATATAGTTATATCGTTGATCGATTATTAATCCTTTTTACTATGATTTTGTTTATATTGATGTGAAATTAATGTTATTGATGTTGATTAACATCTGTAGGTGCAGGGAAACAGGTTGGAGGGATCCAACTAGATTCCTCAATATTTATATTACTATTTATCATTTATTATGATATATGATGTGATATATAATCGATGATTAATTTTGTTGTGTTTGAGTTGCCCTTGGCCTAGAATATTGATACTTAATTACCGTAAAATATTATCAGATATAGAAAAGGAATTTGGGATTTTAAAAAGGAAATTTATTTCCAAAAATAGAAATTTAATTTTAAATAGAGTTGAGAATAGAAAAATTGTTCAAATAGATGAATCAAGAAGTTGTTTATAAACGAGAATATAAATTGATTTAATTATTTATCATTGGATAAATTTAAATATAAATTCAAATTTGAATTTACATAGAAAGGTGAAAGTGGGTTATGATACCAATATTTGAAATGGGTTTTGGAATTTAACGATTACAAAGGGCATATGAATTCAAATAGAAATTCGAATAAGAAAAAAAAATTCGAGAAAAAAGATGGATTTTATTCCAAAGTTTGGAGTATAAAATAAAATGATATAAATCCAAGGGATTTATGAATATAATCCGACTATATTGAATTTTATTATAATGTTTTATTTCAGAAAGGAGATATGGATTCTATTTAGTATGAATCTATAATTCAGATATATTATGTTAAGAAGCTAATATTTAAATGGTTATAAATATGAAACAAAATTCTATGTTTAGCAATAATTTAATATTATTTTAAGTTAGAATTTTTAAACGAGAAGGAAATGGCAGAAATCAAATAAAATTGATTTCAAAAGTTATGCCAGTAAATATGTTTTTAAAAAGGAAAAATGGAATTATTTTATGTAAAACAGGATGGTGTTGGTGGCGGATTTATAAATCGAATTTATAAATGTGACGTGGATTTGTAAAATGACTTGATCTGAATCTGTATTGATATTTATAAATAAAAAAATCAAGTTGATTTGATAATGAGTCTAGATTCCTATTAAAGAACGATCTTAATTTTTAAAAATGAATAACGGTTTGAATGCAAACGTTTTGCAAATAGGTATAGTCGTAAGGCAAATTTGAGATGACCTGAAATAATAGATTAATTCCGAAGTCAGGATATCAATCGAATAGGGATATTTGAAGGAGAGTTATCTATTGAAATTCGGTTCTATCGAATTCAGGAGAGTACTTCTTACTTTCCGTTTAAACCAAGATTTATTTATTAATTCAAATTATTAAATTAAAGTTTTATTTTAAAATTAAATATTTCGGAAGCGAGGATTATAACGCTAGCTTTATAATCAATGTATTCCACATAAAAAAATGGTCAATATGAGAATTTGCATAAACATTGTTATTTAAGGTTTAAGTCATGAATTTTTTCCAGTTCGAAGTTGAGAATGTTGTTCAGTTAAGGTCTGAGAGGTAATTATACCCCAACTTAACCGACTTCATGATTGACTAGAAATGGTTAAGGTTCGGTAATGAAGATTGGTTAGTGATACAGTTAATTAATAAATGTTGAAGTGTGAGTCATAATAACGATGTTCTATATAACATCGGTTTGAATAAAATAAAAAAGAAATTGGAAACTTTTACAAGAAAATCAAAGATGTTTTGTAAGCAATTAATTAAAAAAGGGCCAATGTTATTTGATGGTTGATCAAAAGAATTTCCATTTAGGATTGTTAATTGAATGGATGTTCCTTTGATAGTTAAATCACCGGCTATCAAAGTTTTAGTTTATTTTATACCTCCGTTGTCAATACGGAGAGAACAAGATCAGATTTAATATCTGAAAACCACTATGTATTGGAATAAGCGTTACAAAACAACTTATGCTAAAGATAATAGAAGACGGAGTAAAGTGCAAGGAATGTTCTGTTAATCTTAGGCAGAAATTGCCCAAGATGGATTAATAGAATGGTGCCTTCGGTTTGTCCAGTCCTAGGACAACGTATATGGACGAATGTCTGATGATGTGACATTCGAAGTAAATGGTGGCAAGATGTTCTGAAAGATAATCGTGACCTCATGCCTCGTCAACCGGGAAATGACAGAAATCGGGCAGGCAGAATGGCCTAGTTGGTCATTCCCATTAGTGGTATTATCACTTGAACTAGGGAAATTCCATTAACTTATTATTCTATTCGCTGCTGTATGCTTTCGGTAACGGTTGCTGATCACAACCGTTGGTGATAATATGCTCGGTACACTCAAGTTAAATGAGTAGCCAACCATGTGTGGCCGGGTTGCAAGATGTTCTTGTTGAAACCCGGTGTATTCCCTACACTGACCGGAAGGTGGTTCCATACCTTGTCATAGTTGGAAATCCATTCTCCAATAAGCGCCTTGCGATTTTTGATTTTATATTATATATGGAGCGTGAGATGCAAGCGTTCCGCTAGATTGCTATTTATTTGATGTAAACATTATTCTAATATCACTGGATTTGATATCAAAATATTTTGGTTATCGTAAGGTGAAAACCATTCGTGTTTATGTGTAAATCGGTCTTACGGTTATTATTTCTTTCGTAAGGATTTTTGAAAGTTAAACAAGTGGTTGGAGTTTACTCACACCAGTCCCATGATTGACCCAAAGTTTATTTTGTTTTGTTTTACCCTTAACTCTTGGGTGCCCAAATTTTACATGGGCAGTGAAGTAGTCAGGATTTTACAAATACACTTGGAGGAGCTAGAAGTAGGAGGCTTCACCAGTTAACTATAGACTATCATATTTTCCGTTATGTACTATGTTTGTATTTGGAAACAGGTGTTTATAACTGTTCTAGAAATAGCTGTTGTGCTATGATGATTGTATGTACACACAGTTACTAATTTGTTTTTCAAAAGTTATGTTATTTAATATGTTTTATTCGTTCCTCTGTGAGATTTGTGATCTTCGTTTTCTTCTATTCCAACTTTTTTTTCTTTCTATTTCTCATCCTCTAACTTCTTCTATTAATGATTCGTATTTCTGTGCAATTTGGGTTGGACGTGTGGTGTGATTAGTCAACTCAATGGGTATGGGAATTCAGGCCATTACAGAGCTGAGCTGAGGAGTGTAGGGGTGCGGTATTTTTTTCGAGGGTCGGAGTGGGGCGGCTTATTGGAGGAAGGCGGTGACGGTGACTGGCGGAGGCAGGCGAGGTTGAGGCTGGTTCGGCAATGAAGGGATGGGTGGAAAAGGAGTTATAACGAAGGGTTTGGGATAGAATATTATCGTTTTCCTTTTTTTTAGGCTTTGCTTTTTTTCTTCAATTTGAGTGGAAGGCAGCAACCTGTTTCGTTATATATAATTTTTGAATGGCCACGTAAACGTTGGAGAAATAATCAAGGTGTTTGAATCGAAGCAGCGTTTTCTTTGCTAGGCTACAATTTTTGTTGTATATGACGTAACGTATCAAAAAAAATCTGGAGATGGTAGGGATACAAAACGTGTGAAGCAGGTAAGAAGGAGAGAGAAAAGCGGTGTAGGAATGTTAACGATGTTTTAAGTTTTTTGTACAAATGCTATGATTTAGTAAAACGAAAGAGCACCGCTTTCGAATCTAGTTTGCAAAGTAAACGTTTACAATTCGCATTACTCCCTAACGTACATCAATTAATTTATATTTCTCAAAAATCAGGATCAAACTCAGCTACGGACCGCCAACCATTTATATACAATTGTATGAACGTGAATACTAAATTAGATAAAACAAATGTTGACGTTAAAGATTTAAATATTCCCAATATCATTTTACATTGAATAATTATGTTCAAGTCTCAATATTCTTTTCGTTAATTTTTAATTAAATTGTACAAAAAAAATAATAAGTCAAAATGGAATTATATTTCTATATTGATGACTGATTCAACTTCTTCAACTTAAACAAAACGTACGGAATACGAAATTCTAGTTATAATTTACGGTTGGGGTTTAAATCCAAATGTTAAACCATATTTATATTATTACGGTTATTATTTCACGATCAACTACTATCGTTTCAAATCCTAGATTTAAAAATATGCTTTAAATTTATATTATCAAGTTCAGTTGATGTTTTCTGGTTTATTGATGTTACCATAAATTTCGATAACTATGCTAATTAAAACGTACGTTATATATCGTTGACACTCCATTTATTTACAATTTCTTATGAAAAATTTAAATAAAACATGCTAATTTATCTATCGATTATTATATTCGTTCTTGTATTAAACCTTTAAACAAATCAATGATTCGACTACTACATTTTCTTCTTTAACCAATAGTTCAAGGTTAATGATTCCATACTGTTTTATCATTATTTCCATTGTTATAAATCACTTTTCATCATAACAAAATTGTCATTTATTATAACTAAGTATGAGATCGCTAATCAAAACATTATAAATTTAAATTAAAAACCATTCAAAAATCAAATAATATATTTATTTTAATAATTTTAAAAGGTTGAAATTTATAAGATGTTATGTTCTCCTTCACTCATAACTTTTTGTCCTCGAAAAGGAACGAAATAGGAAACTGCTCACACCAAAAATGTTACAAACATCCAAGGTACTAAAGTTGTACTTCACCGATTCAGTAAGGAGGTTATGGAGCCGTGTTCAGTATGTAATTAGAAAACAGAAAATGCGGATAAAGTAAATGGAGACAAGATTTAGAGTGGTTCGGCCGTTAACTAGGGCTACGTCCACTGTGATGGCGATTTCCGTTTAGATAATGAGGATTACAAAGTACATCAGCTCTCTCTTTCATACATCTCAATATTCACTCAATATACCCTCGTTTACATATTTCAATCTAGGAATTATACAAGTGAATGGTATAGTTTGAAGAGGAAGAAGATGGATGGATGATTAAGGAGAAGAGTGTCTTTATTGTCTGAAAACCGTGCATGACGCCATGGCCAGATTAGTATTTGAGGACGGAATTTAGCAGCACTTCGTGATCTCGAAGATTGGATCCCTTTCTTGTTGATGATCCTCGTTTATTTATAGGCGAGATCCTCTGGAAATGATATGAGATCTTCATATGTGGACTATGGTCTCTCGTTCCGTTAATTACTATTGTGCCATTGGCTAGCTGTTGCCAGCTGTCCAGAGTTGTAGTTGGTCATCATGTCCGAGCGACTCAATGGAGCAAGCGTCTTGATCAGCTTGTGAGTGATTTCTTCAGTAGAAGTTCTTTTGCTATGGCTGTTTCTATCGGTTGACGAGCGAGTATGCGATTTACTTGCTGATGATACGAAGGTGCGAGCGACAATCGTTCCGTAATGAAGCTGCACCCGGCCTGAGCGGGCGAGCAAGGGTCATTATAGTCTTTAGGATGACTGATCGATGTTACATGGTTTTGAGATGTAACGACGCTCTTCTCTGGGAAGTCGGCATATCGATGCTCTATAAATTTCTGATCTGAGCGCTGAGTAATAAGTGTTGCAATTAGTGAGCGGTCGTCAAGAGTATGTACGATCTTGTATCCTGATCTTCGATATATATGATCGGACTTCAATATTTGGATAGAGTGCTTTCCTGCTGCCACGAGCGAGCTTCCAAAGTATGCGGCCTTTAACCTTACCTGGTCGCACTTTCCATGGTATACTGTGTTGTTGTGGTCGGTCGTACCGGATGACCGTTCTGTCTTGGTCTTGATGCTCGGATCGTACTCCGTGTGTTTGTCTAAGTGCTTGGGATGATATTGTGATCGACCAACCCGGAGGGCATTCGTTCGGGATCCCTTACAAAATGTGCGTATGGATTTTTTAGAGATGAACACTTGCCCCTCGAAGCTTGTGATCTCTTTTTAATAGAGAATCACTGGCTTCGAAATATTTGGTAGTCGCACATTGTTTGGAAGATTTGTCGAGGGGTCGTTCGTGCAAGAGGTTAAGATTGCTTCATTGCAGCTGATCGATGTCATTCCTTTGGTTGGGATGCTTGGATTCATCCTTCTTGTTATTGCGCGAACGGATGGATTTTTGAAGGCCAACTGGAATTCGACGGGACATTTTTTGTGTAATCTGATACTTCAGCAGATGTGGCGAGAATTTACTGGATGTACTTCTTTTAACCTCCCTTGTTTGCTTTTTAACATGCTTCATTTCATTTTTATACTTTCTCGAGACATCTTTTTGTCATAGTTGGTTTCCCTGGGAGTCCCTCCAGGTAACCTATGTTTGACATTTCCGTCTAGACTTTTATTCAAAAGATTTTAGTTTTCTTATTTTATCGCCTTTGCTTTAGCTTTTTCAGCTACATTCGCCTGTCTTGGACGATCTTTTTGGCTCCACGATACCATGATCTTTTTGGGTAATTTTCCATTTCCTTTACTTTGCTGTGCCGGAATACTCATATGTTCCTAAGATGGGATGTCTTATGCATGTGTGAACTTCGGAAACGATCAGGTCTCCATGTAATCATGATTGTTGCTTCTGTAATTGTTTCCAAAGAACATGAGTCATATGGTAGTCTTCCTCGAAGTCTGTACTGGCATTTGTTTATAAGTTATTTGATGAAATGCCTCTGCCTATGCCGGAGTTTGGTTAGGTTGTTGTTTGAGCTCGCACTAATCTCTATCTTGAAACAGGTCTCCCGAGGATGGAATTCTTGATATCCAAGCGACTCAAGAAGAGGTCGCCAAGAGGGGCTGGTGGTAAGAGAATGCCCCGAGGTAAAGAAACTTTGGATGCGACTGATGTTCGGAGTCACTGCCCGTTGAACAAACTTCCTGTCCCAGATTTCCTAGCTATTCTGAGTCATATGGTTTCTTCCTCTATAACCCTGGACCCTGCAAGCGTCCCGGAGCCTCTTCGTGTTCCCGATCCTTATGATCCTGAGCTTGTTAAATATTTTTTGGCTCGATGCCCAGCCAATTCTCGTTCTGATGTGTACATAGACACATTTGATAAGTGGATAATTGCGGGCAAGTTGGATAACATGAAAGACCGCATACTAGCTGAGTTCAATCAGTTGGAGGAATGCCCACACCTGGTTGAAAATCTTATTGCCAATGTCAAAGACTATATTGTGAAGCAAGTGGGCGCCTGGATTTCTCTTGTCGAAGATCTTCAACATGCAAACAAAGAGTATGGCGACCGGATCTGTGCTTTGTAAAAAGAGAGGTCCGAATTAATTGAGGCTCTTGAGTCCCGGGAGAGGATCATATCTTACCTCACGTAAGTGCTGATGGCTTGCCGGTGTTTCACCTGTTTTGTTATTTTAATCTCGGTTTAAGATGATAATTTTTTTTGGCTTGTGTAAGCGAGAGCCAGCCTCGCTTGTTATCTGCACACTTATGATCGTGGCTTCTGTAGTCTGTTTTAGACCTTACCGTACAGCAATTTTTATTATGTAGCTTATTTATATTTCCGTGCTGGTGCGTCGTACGCTGCACCTTTATTTTTTGATTTGCACTTTCGGTCGGGCGTTTTGCTAATCGTTTGATGGTGCCCGATTTTTAGTTATTATTATTACTTTTCAAATTTAATTCGCATTTTTAGGTCTGATCGCTTATTGCTTGTCGAAGATTCCTACGCATTTTTATTATTTTAAGCGCGTTTGGTATCTTTTAATTAGTATTATTCAACCCTATGCCTCACTAACTTGGCGACCCAAGTCCTTCGGAGACTGGTTTTGAATACATGCCCCCTGGGGAGGTCTTGGGTTACAGATTTTCGATCCATTCTAGATCTTTTTTGATTGTTTTTGTTATTTCAAAAAGTTCTATAATGGATACCCCCAAACGGCTAGAATTTATGACACCCCCTTTCGGCTAGGATTTTTGATTAGTGCTGGTCCTTCCAGTGTGCTTTTAATCCTTCCCCATTTTTATGCTTCACCCGAGGAGCAGACATTAATTTATCTCATCGAGCTTTAACTCAGAAGGGATAAATTTCATGTCCTTTACCTAAGAAGGTACCCCTTAGGATTGGCGTTTTTCCGTTTCGGGACGTGTCGGTTTTTCCGACTTTGTGCCTTGCCCTATGAAACAGACACGGGTTCACCTCCTCGAAATTTTTTCAAGTTGGAGAGCTCGCATCCTGCACCTAAGAAGGTGTTCCTTTAGTGGGCTCAGCGATTTTATCTATGGGACATATTGAGTTTCTTTCCATCCGACATTGACTCTTAGAAGGTCGCTATCAATCCTTGTGAGATGACCCCAAACCCCGTGTCACCGAGGAAAGGGTAATCTTTGGAATATAACACATAAACAAATATAAGCAGAACAGAAATAAATCATTACACAGATAATGAACATCAGAATACACCGGATAATATAATCATCAGAGTCATACAGCATAATAGGATCACACTTAGCACAAAATACAGTTCCAGCTTATATAAAATATCTGCAGCGGAATCAAACATAATATACATAATAGTGTCTGAAACAGTAAAATAGAAATGATAAGTCCAGCTCCAGCTCCATAGCTATCCAAAACGAGTCTGCTAATACCTGAATACAAGGCTGCCCGTGTAGAAAAAGGGGCACCCGAGTTTGCAAGTGAAACAAACTACGAGTCAGTCGTGGGACTGGTATGAGAAATCAACTTAACTGCTTACACTATAATACTAAGGCGAATCATAGGACCACGCCGCTTTCGTGGAACGGGTTTACTCCAGTGATCGCCAGTGCAATAAAACAAGTAAATTCTTTAAACAACGCAATGCTCTATAGTAAAATGAAGTCGATATAAGACTCAAGTCCCATCACACAATGAAACACAAGCCGGAGGATAGAGTTTAACCTTATATTGGCCAAACTATGCTTGAATACGTATAAATCAAGAACCTTTGATATTATTACTAGTGTTTATATCTTTCAAAAACAATATCAATCATAATATCAATCCTTGGCGGCATGGGTACCATCTATCATGTCGCCAATTTATATTTACAATCACAAACGCACATGTCGTATTGGAAATTTGGATTTCTGTCATGAACCGAGGCTAGGGGCAAGATCCTCACCGAATTCGAGACTGTCTAGTCCGAGTCTCAGGCAAGCGCGCAGGCAAGCCCTGGATCATCAGGGTCGGTCCACCGATGTGGATTAAAAAACAACCTGAACAATACGTCTCCCCGCCCTATGGAGCGTAAATGAGCCCACTGACTCTATATACGAGGCCTCGCATTCCAACAACCACACAGGTGAAAATAAAATAATATAGATGTCGGCCAGTTTAAGCACCGACACCACCTCTAACTAGAAAGAGACGCATGTCCTCCCTGAGTCCGTTCTCCCGTTTCTGGTTCATACCGGGGTGTGAGGCTAGAATCTAAGCTATAAAACACAAGACTCTGCTTTGCAACATGAGCCTTGATCATTGCATCTTTGCATGCCACGTTGTCTATCTACAACGTCAGACACATATCCATTTACTAGTCCGTTCTGGGTCTGAACGAAACCGGAGGCACCTAGTACCTCGCATATCCGTACCATCCACAAGTACGTCCGGAGGGCTACTACGGTCGCCCTCTCAAGGTAGCAACTCCAATCCTGAGCGACAGTAGCACCCCTCCATTCGACGTGAAGATCGTCGGTCTTGCACCGTCTTCATTTCTTCCACTTTGAATTGTCGATCAATTATTTGAAATGAGATTGAACTCGGCCTTTTCAAATAATTCACGTATAATAGAATTTAAATCGATTCTTTAATATGGTTAAACCACTCGACATTCACAATTCAGTTCTTTAATATAATTTTCATGTCAAACACGTTCAACCATCAAATATCAAGAAAATCAAGTAAAATCGGTTTTATTTCCATTCCATATCGCCTATCAAATTTTATAACGAATTTTCGCTATTTTTATTTATTTAAAAATAGCCAAATTTAATTAAACGACGATTCAGGCCATAATGCGGCCGTGGCGCTGTTTTTCTCTAAATTTGATTTACACATTTCTAAAAATCTAACTGTTGGATCTTCACAAATTTTACACCATTGGAAACTTCTTTCCAAGGCGGATCCAACGGGTCCAGTTTCGAGAAAATCCGACGGTCGGATCTCTCGGTATAATCGTTTAATGTTACGATTTCAAAACGCGAACTACACGGGCTCGATTCATTTTAATTTTAATTTATATTTTTATATATATAAATATATATATATATATATATATATATATATATATAATTCTTTCGTCAATTTCTAAACCATTTTTTCATCACACACGGGTTAAAAATAATATTTTTAACACACGAATATTTATTTCAACACATGAATATTTTTCTCACTTTATATATTTGATAAAAATGTGATTTTTATCTCTCTAGTCCTTTATTCAACATATGAATATTTTATAATTTCACTAACACGATAAAATGATGATTTTTATCGTTCTAATCCTTTATTCAACACTTGATTATTTTAGTGACTCGTATATATGATAAAAAAATTTATTTTTATCATCAAAAATATTTATTCAACACATGAGTATTTTTAGTGAGTCATATACACGATAAAAATGTTATTTTTATCGTCAAAAATATTATTCAACACACGGGTATTTTTAGTGAGTCACATACACGATAAAAATGCTATTTTTATCGTCAAAAATATTTATTCAACACACGGGTATTTTTTAGTGAGTCACATACACGATAAAAATGTTATTTTTATCGTCAAAAATATTTATTCAACACATGAACGTTTTTCAACACATGAATAACTCAACACATGAATATTTCCACACATGGATATTTTTCTAGTTCATACATATCATAAAAATGTGATTTTTTTCTCAAATCATTTTATTTCCAATATGTATATTTTTAGCAATTCATATATATAATAAAAATGTGATTTTTATTATCTAAGCGATTCATTTCAGTCATGGGTAGATTATCAACATATGGATATATTTCAGTACATGAAATAAATTTGGTACATGAAATAAATTCAAACATATAAAGATTTCAAGAAATTTCGGCAGCATAACGGCAGGGTAGTTAACCTGGCACCGTGCTTCGTACGGCTCCTCGCCTACCTTAAAGCCTCGCAGCTTTTGACAATGGTGTTCATGCATCTAGTTCGCACGCAGGCGGCATGTTTTTAATTTTTCAATTCATTCATTCCTCACTCTAATCCTATTCTCTCAACCACAAAGGTATTTTTCAACCAAGGTATTTTTCAACCACAATAACCACAAAGGTATATTTCAACCACAATCAACCAATGCATCCAATGCAACCGAATTTCACACACAACTCAAACAAGCCATCCATGGTTTGTGGACGATGGGTGTCGGGAGTTTCTAAAACTTCGTCAGCAACCTAATATATTTTATTTCCATTCCAACACATATATAATTTTTACAATGCATATATAACTTATACATCGCACATACAACTTATACAACACTTATACATGAGGTGTACAAGGCTTATATAACTCATACATCTACCGTATAATTTATAAGTCGTCATTTCACTCCAATTTGAATTTAGAATTCTCATATTGCCTTTCGCGTTGCCAAAAATTGTAGAAGGCTCAGAAAAATACGCGGTCTCTTCTAGAATGTAGAAGACGTCCTCACGGTCCCGGTGTCTATTGTTTCACTGGATTTCGTCTACACAGCAAAAAGATATGATTTTTCAAAGATGGACGAAATTTGCAACACTTTTAAACGTCAAAACAGTTGAAAATTCACCAAGGTCGTTACCTCCGTTTGAGGTTCCAAACTAGGTCTTGAATTTTTGGCAAATCCATTGGGCTTGGACGAGATCGGGCTGCACCACCTGGGAGAGGGGCGAGAGGCGCGCCGGAGGGGACCCACGCCGGCGAACTCGACGGAGGCCTGGAGGAGATAGGGCGGTCGAGGTGGCGCAACTTCAGGGGGCTAGAATGCTCGATTTACTCAACGAAAAAATACAAACTTTATATGGATTTGAAGATCTTGGCGAGAGCTTCGAAATGGATCCAACAGAGCTCGATTTCGTTGAGAGACGGAAGAGAAATATGGCCGGGTAGTTTCGAGCTGATTTCCGCCGTGCACGACTTTGATTACGGGGAGAGAGAAATTATTTTGAAAATGGATTAATATTTATAAAAAATCTTATTGGCCGATGGTTATGTTAAATTTTTAAATAGTGTCTTTGCATACGGACTCGAAATCAAACCCAACGACTGTCGCCCCTAGCGTTTTACCCCCATCCCGGACACAATGGGATATGTTTCGTTGGCCAATTCGACTGTTAGAGTCAGTTTTTCTTTAAATTAAAATATAAAACATTCAAATTCTATTTTGAACGTACATTTTAATTTGCCAAGCCCACATACTAACTCGAAAAATTCCAGAAAAATTATTTCTAGCATCATGTCGACGATACGGTCCTAACAAAACTGATTTCGTCGAATTCTGAGACCGTTTAAAAAATGGCCATTTTCAGGTCGATCAGTTTTAACTAAAACTGTCAAAACACGTTTTCTTCTGCCACGCTCACATATTGATTCAGAAAATTATGAACTTTGGAACCTAGCAATAATTCGACCTTCCGGACCCAACAAAAGTGGTTTCGTCGAATTCCGAGGTCGTTTGCAAAATGGCTATTTTCAAGGCCTTTATATATATTAAAATATATATAAATTCCATAGCTACTTTTCTGAATTTTAAACTGGACATATCTTTCAACCTTTAAAGCGATTTCTCAGTCTCTCAGCCTCGTTGAAAAGATATGATCACACAGATTCCAATATTTCTTGTTTCGTTCAATTCCGATTTATTTTGAATCCTTTATATTCATTTGAAATTCGAAATCGAATTTTCGAAATGCCGCGCTATTTCAGGCTCGTTATATAATGAAAATAAATTTATTCTATTTCAGTTCGATTTAAATAAATTTTTCGTCGTTATTATTTAAAATATTTATTTTAAATAATCAAAATTCACTAAAATCGCCAAAATAAAAAATTTAAATTGGCTCAGATTTTCCGGGTTGTTACACCTTGCTTCTTCCGAATTTAGCTTTGGGTTTTAAGGAATTCATGTTGTGTGCCTGAGAATGTGCCTTTTAGAATCAGCGGTTTTATCTGAGGGATAGGTCTGGAGATTTTCCTGCTCTTCTCATCAGAACCTGGCGCCAGTCCTTTGCATGAGTGTTCGCTGAGCATTCGGCGCATTCCATAAGGTGGGGCGTGGCCTTTGAACTCATTATCTGACTTAGAATGGCTTGTCTCTTTTTGAAACGATGTGTTCATCCATCCTATTTGATCTTGTTCCGCGACTCCCGAGCTGCTTTTTCAACGTGTCCCCTGGGATTTTCATAATAGTTCAGCTGTGTACGTGGGATTGCCTTTTACCATGCCTACATTTCAAAAGATTGTTCTACTTTTAGCACGGATCATTAAGCGTGTTACTCAGATAGACATATAATTAATTCTTGATGCACGAAACTTCTCTTTTTTTTTAGTAAATTGCTGCTTAGTATGAACATAGTGAGTCAATAAAGTAAGATAACACAAATTTAATAACAAGATAAAATCAGGGAGGTAAAATGGAGCAATGGGAGTTCTAGTTTGATGTTCCATAGTTGGGACATTAGCGGCTAGTTCCCCTGATGAGTGTCCCCCTTTTGATTGGTTTAAGCTTTCTTTTCTTTAAGGCATGTTGCCCCTTGTTTGCAGAGAGTCGGGGCAATTGTTATGATGCTATACATATTGTTGCCAATGATTCTTCCGAATTAGCGCCTCGATCACCGACTTCAGATGTCTACACTCGTTGGTATCATGTCCTGGTTGTTTATGGAATCGACAGAACCTTCCTGACTTCATGGCGATATCATTGACCTGTTTTTGTTTCAAGATCGGTTACTTTTCGGTATTTCTGGTTGCCATGAAGATGTTTCCAATGGTGTCATTAAGAGGGGTGAATTCGGAGTTTGTAAAGAATCGCAGCTTCTTCTTTGATCGACTGTCTTCTCCTTCGTTGATCCTTTTTTGACTGTCAAGGCTGCTTTGCACATTTTCATTCTTCTCTAGCTGCCTGCATTCCTCTTCGATATTCGCATATTTTTCGGCTTTGCTGAATAGCCGTTCGAGTGTGCTCGTATTCTTTCTCTTGATCCATCGCCCCAACTCGGTTTCCTTACACATTGCCCCTTTAAGAGCCACTAGGATTAGATGGGGTTTGAAATTCTTGACTTCATTTACCGCTACGTTGAAGCGGGTAAGGAAAGCTTTGATGGGCTCTCCTGGTCTTTGTCGTAATCCACTTAACTTTGCAACATCTTGAGCTTCGAGTGCATGGGACTTGAGTTGAACAGTTTAGCTAAGTTCGCGAAATTGTCCACAGACTGGGGCAATAGATTTGTGAACCACAAGTAAGCCACCCCTTCAAGGTAAGTCGGGAAATATAGGCATTTAATTTCATCAGTAGCGCATGCCCCATTCATAATTGATCATATTTGCATAGGTACATATTAGGATCGCTCGTTCCATCATAGGACTGTAGTGACGGAGGTTCGAATCTTCGTAGATATATAGTCTTCTTAACCCTTTCGTGAGTGGGGTTTTAGTTGGAAAGGATTCTCATCCTTTACGATCATCCCTCGTCTTTAGGCTTTCCTCCATAATCACTTTCACCATTCCTAAGATGTATGTTTATTCTTCGTCCGGATCCATGGATTGGTTACCTTCTTCATTACCGGGTTTTGATCCGGATGTGCTCCCGGGACCCGAGATCAGGCAACTCGGGCGATCTCTCAGAACTGGCGCCCTCATAGCGGAAGGACAGTCTTTCCGCTTCGTGGTTGCATCTTCAAGGTGGCCGTGCATAGGCACTCTATCTTTTTCATCATTCTGATTAGTGTGCTATGCAATCTTCTGAACGAAATCCCATCGTCTTGAGTTTGAGTTGGAGAACCCTTCATCAGGCTCGCGATTTGTTCGGGCTGGCGAGGAACTGGTGGCCTTCAACGCGGCCTTTGCGGTGGTGTCTTGAATGGCTAGTATCGACTCGAGCTTTCTCATCACTGCATCGTTTGCAATAGCTATTTGACTCGTTAATCCTTTCATCGCCTCTTCCAACTTCCTTCTGGTTATAGTTTCTTCCATTTCCGGCAACTCTTCTGCCTTGGAATCGGTGGAAGATGGCGTTATGGTGTTAACGCTGTTGTTGGGGCTGTTGACTTCGTCGTTTCCTCTCCTCAGCATGCTCATGCTTTTTAACACACTCCTCCTCGACGGATCTCGTCAGATCTGAATGAAAAAACAAGTTAACATGGCCCCATGGTGGGCGCCAAAATGTTTACACCAAAAATGGTACAAACATCCAAGGTAATAAAGTTGTACTTCACCGATTCGGTAAGGAGGTTATGGAGCTGTGTTTAGTATGTAATTAGAAAATAGAAAATGCGGATAAAGTAAATAGAGACAAGATTTAGAGTGGTTAGGCCGTTAACTAGGCCTACGTCCACTGTGATGGCGATTTCCGTTTAGATAATGAGGATTACAAAGTACATCAGCTCTCTCTTTCATACATATCAATATTCACTCAATATACCCTCGTTTATATATTTCAATCTAGGAATTATACAAGAGAATGGTATAGTTTGAAGAGGAAGAAGATGGATGGATGATTGAGGAGAAGAGTTTCTTCATTGTCTGAAAACCGTGCTTGACGCCATGGCCAGATTAGTATTTGAGGACGGAATGTAGCAGCACTTCGTGATCTCGAAGATTGGATCCCTTTCTTTTTGATGGTCCTCGTGTATTTATAGGTGAGATCCTCTGGAAATGATATGAGATCTGCATATGTGGACTATGGTCGCTCGTTCCGTTAATTACTATTGTGCCATTGGCTAGCTGGTGCCAGCTGTCCAAAGTTGTAGTTGCTCATCGTGTGCGAGCGACTCAATAAAGCGAGCGTCTTGATCAGCTTGTGAGTGGTTTCTTCAGTCGAAGTTCTTTTTCTATGGCTATTTCTATCGGTTGACGAGTGGGTATGTGATTTACTTTCTGATGATATGAAGGAGCGATCGACAATCGTTCTGCAATGAAGCTGCAGCCGGCCTGAGCGGGCGAGCGAGGGTCTATATAGTCTTTAGGATGACTGATCGATGTTACATGGTTTTGAGATGTAACAGCGCTCTTCTCTGGGAAGTTGGTATATTGATGCTCCATAGATTTATGATCTGAGCGCTGAGTGATAAGTGTTGCAATTAGTGAGCGGCCGTCAAGAGTATGTACGATCTTGTATCCTGATCTTCGATATATATGATCGGACTTCAATACTTGGATCGAGTGCTATCCTGCTGCCACGAGCGAGCTTCCAAAGTATGCGGCCTTTAACCTTACCTGGTCGCACTTTTCATGGTATACTGTATTGTTATGGTCGGTCGTACCGGATGATCGTTCTGTCTTGGTCTTGATGCTCTGTTTGTACTCCGTGTGTTTGTCTAAGTGCTTGGGATGATATTGTGATCGACCGACCCGGAGGGCATTCGTTCGGGATCCCTTACTCAATGTGCCTATGGATTTTTAGGGATTAACAGAAACCCAATAACTTGTTTGAATACAAATTTTTCTTCCAATTAGTATTGGTAACCCAATCACTCTAGTGTGGATTTCAAATTCGACTTCTTGATTAGAAACTTCTATTCTCCTTACATAGCAAAAAACTATGATAGATAATTTCAGATTCATATCAAAAATTCTTATTAAAAATTCGTCGTCGAGAATCGAGCAAACAATTCTATTTGGAATCAAAATTGTATATTCAAAACTAAGTCAGAAATTTTATTGCAAATAGAATGATTTATGTTTACCTGAGTATTTATTCCATTAGTTCTTTTCCTTTTCGAAGAGGAAATTTAGTATTTTGACATATTTCAAAGCCGTGAACTTGCAAAACATTAAAAACAGTTTTCTTAGCTTATTATCTTGAAGTGATATAATATTAAATTTCATCTTATTGAATTTCTATTTAAAGTCAAAATATCTATAACTCGAAATCTTAACAAGTTTATTTTCGTTCTTACAAAATTTAGACATACGTTGATCAGACGCACGACGAAAATCTCCAAGTACTCAATATACTTGTTTCAACATCCAGTGAAAATACTTAAAAACTTTTATAATGGATATGGAAAGCACATTCCCCCATGGATCGCGTTTACTCGGCTGTTACGCTACTATCCCAGTGGAATCACTTTTAACTATAGGCGTCACGCCCCTCGAATTTCGCCATGGTTGTTGCATAGATAGCGGTTACGCCACTATCCTAGTGAAATCGCTTGTAACCGTAGACATATCGCCCCTCGAATTTTTCTATGGTTATATATCGCAGTTAAGCAGCGGTTACATCACTTTCCCAGTGGAATCGCTTGTAACTGTAGGCATCTCGCCCCTCGAATTATGCTATAAAAATATTAAGTGAGTACAGTAAATCAAAATGACCACACCGCATGGGATTCCAATATCAATGTATACTTCAATCAATGGAGCTCTAACGTAACTACGATTTCCAATTTTCAATGGACATTCTTGACGAGTGCCAACAAAACCCCTCTCATTAGGAATTGCAGTTTTCAATGGAAGGAACTTCCCATATCCTTATTTCGAAAACATACATACTATATATATAGTAATTCATTTCACGTATCATATTTATCGCACTTACATAAATATCAATTTTCATAAGGTTTTCTTTCCAAATCACGTTTATAAACATATCATTCTCATATAAATTTTATTATATAAGATTATTATTTCAAATAATTATATCCAAATCAGTGGTTTTCGAATCAGTCTCATACTTATATAAGTCATATAAGTTTCAAACATTTCATATCACATTATTCAAAAGTTGATAATCTTCCAAATTTTCATTTTAATATCAAATTA
This sequence comes from Allium sativum, assembly GCA_030737875.1. Classification (NCBI taxonomy): domain Eukaryota; kingdom Viridiplantae; phylum Streptophyta; class Magnoliopsida; order Asparagales; family Amaryllidaceae; genus Allium; species Allium sativum. The sequence goes on along the minus strand of CM060921.1, from coordinate 810,525,241 downwards.
AATAGATTTCAAATTTATTCGATTACTCAATGCCATTTAAAAATTTTAAATTCATATTTACAAATCGGTTCATTATCAAATATTCAAATTCAAATTGAGTTTCACATTTTGATTATCGATTTTTAATTGAATCTTTATATTCAATTATTTTGGATCTTAAATTATTCGTGTTGGATATATATACTTCTATCAAAATAATTAAGTTACTCAAAATATTTTGGAAAAATAATAGCTTTATACAAAATAGGTTTGAATAAATAAATAGATTTTTTTTGTAAAATAAGTTTGAAAATGGGTTTGAATTAAATAGATAGGTTTGGTAAAATAAATAGATTGATAAAATGAATATGAATAAATAGAAAGGCTTGGTAAACAAATTTGATAGATTTGGAACATTAAAGTTGAATAAACTAATTAGATTTTGAAAAAAAAATGTTTGCAATGAAAGATAATTATAAGAAAATAATTTAAATAAGACAAATAAAGGTAATGCTAATTTGAATAAAATAATTGTATAATAAATAGTACTAATTTCCAAAAATAACCCAATCCGAATTAATTATTAAAATACAAAAATATAGTTAGAGTTTGTCTCATTTCGAAGTTAAACTCAATTTAACTTGAGACCTAATTCGGTTACATTTCAAATTGAACCGAAGGTTCAAATTAGATCACATCTCGAGTTTCCCATTTAAATCTTCAATTTCAATTTGATTTGAAATTTAAACCTCAATTTTTATTACATTCCAAGTTGGACTAATTGTTCTAAATTACTATTCACATTAAATTTCTTTTGAGCTTATAGGGATATAACTCAAAATTTAAATTCCATTTGAAATGATCGAATTTGTTCAACTAGTCGGAAAATCAAAGTTTTAATCGATCATTGGGAATTCACAATCGGTTGGTTTTCGAGAATTATTTTATTCGAGATGTACAGATAAGACTATCCTAATATATAGCATTTTATTGCTCAACGCATACTCGTGAATCAATTCTGGATTTTATTTCAATCATTCAAAATATATTCATATTTGTATATTCAAAAATATTTCATAAATTAAATTCGCTTTATCAAGCAAAGCTACCTTTACTGGTCTCCCTTACTTTGAAACTTGAGAACGAATCCCAACGACGAAAAATTTATCATTGAAATCATTTTTTAGAGACAAAATGGGTTCTCCATTCAGATATTTCCTTTCGAAAACTTTTTGGATAATCACTCGAAAACACAATTTTTCCCAAAAATACTTGTATAAATTACTAGTATATTTAAATAACTTAAAACATTTCCATTTCAAATGTTTACCAAGATAACTCAAGTATTTCTCGCTGTTTCAATCAGAATCATATGGTTATCCCACTTTCGAGACTCGAAAATAAGCAGTGGTGATGTTGCAACAATCACAAAAATATTCTTCAAGCGACTAGAGTGTGATTTCATATCCATCTTGTATATATAAGACTTTGTACAAACGCTGGCCAGGCGTATATTAGAAATCTTCACATGCCGACAGTCCAATCATGACGTTGAATAAAATACTCAAACTCCTATTATAAGATATATTTCAAAATAATCATGTCAAATGATTTATTTAATTTTAACATAATTTATATTTTCAAAATATGCTCTCTACATTGCTTCTACTGATGATTCCACTCATTCTAGGATATTACTACCCTATCTCTAATGAGTTTTTAAACCCGATAAGGTAAGCTTTGTATAACTAAAGCTTTGATACCAACTGTAACGACCTGCCTTTTCGACCGCTTCAAGCCAATAATTAAACCAACTCGAACCGCTCAAAAAGACAGATTGTTATTTAGCTTACGGGGTTTAACCAAAATCAAACACAGAAATCATAGAAATAAAAACTACAATATCTCACAGTGGAAGCATTTTACACAAAATAGCGTAGCTATATAATAAATTTTACACAGAGAAATAAAATACATAGATTTTTGTCAAGTAAAAAATCACAAAATTTTTCGATTCAGAGCATGTGCGTCTTTACGTGCCTTTAACTTCGATAGCTGAAATCTTGACGCTGCAACACTCGGTCTGACCCGAGCGTTCCATGCAAAACACAAATTCTCAAGTTAGGATTAATATTCTTATGCAAATAAAATCAACTAACATGAAATAATTAGGTGATAGGTACAAGTAATTTAACATAAGAATATCTTCAAGATCCTGACATCACATCTCATTTTATTAACCGGTTCATTTCAAATATCGACTTCACTATCGTTTACAAAAAACGACTTAATATTCAAATTCAAACTTCAAATCCACATTCCATGTCATATATTAGTTTTAATGTCAAATTCAACTTCTATATTTCAAGAAGATCCATTTCCAATTTTCAATCATAAATTAAATTCTTCCCATTTAATCTATACTATATTATAAAAGATGAGTATCAAATGCTGCATTCTCCTTCACTCTGGCTTATTTGAAACTAAAGCATCTATTTTGCTCCCGTATGCAAGCCTTCTTAAATTCCAAACATTGATTTCTACCTCTCCTCTAATACCTATCGCATAAATCTACATCTTCAGATCTATGCATCCTTGCATGCCTCTTTCTTCTTTTTCACTTTCCATGCGATGATCCCCTCACCACTTGCATGTTCTCAACTTTATTCCTCCAATAGTTGGTTTTTTTTTTATCGAGAACATACCCTGATTATCACAAAAGCAATTCATGTTTTTCTTGCTCTTAGGATTGAAAACTGTCTCGCGCTCAATTACTGTACTGTTTTCGATAAAATCATGTTTGATGATGGCCGGGGTTTTATCTAAGGATTCCGATGACATACGTATGATGCATTTTTACTTTTATACATAGAATCCTGCTTCTGTAATTTCTATTTACTGTCATGCTGGAAGTTTTTCCTTATTCCGTTAATGTTTTTGTAGATGTAGCTAACCTATTTGTTGCATTTCCACTAAAGTGTTGCCCAACTTCTCTTCTGATGAGACGTTGACCTAAACTTTTTTGTGTAGTGACTTTTTTTTGTTAGTAATAAGTGCTCAACAACTTTTGATGAACTATTTACCTAATTTTTTTGCGAACTGACTATTTCTTTTGTTAGTAAGAAGACTAGGCAATGCCTAATGCTTGAGATCTTTACTTATATTAATGCACTCAACCTGTAATGGACTGATATAGCTAATTTATATAGTGATCGTATAGTTAATTACACTTTCATATAAACACAGAGTGCACTATGTCTGTTACTACATAAAATCAGTTTCTATTATAGGTCTAAAATTACGTTATGTTAGTTCCAATTTATTCTATTGCAGATTCCTACCAGCCACTAATCACGTTTGCCTCGACTACAGTATTGCTTCTTCAGCATCATTGGGTGCTTCACTCTTTGCTTAAGGAAGACACTCATGTCTATTTTTGGTATTATACTTAACTCATGACATCGTAAGTTACTTCTAATTTACATTTCAATTCTATATATACTCAGTTGCAAAATACTTTCTACGACATCTACTCTACATAAATTCATTTTGTTAATTGAACATCGCTTAAAATTACAATGTGTGACTTGACAAATGAAAATTCACTTTTGCATACTTTTGTTTTTCTCTGGACCAATTGGCAAAATTTTCAATTGCGATCTTTTCTGTTTGCGGATTTACTCGAACTACACTCTAAAGACATGGCCACATTGAGGACTTACGTGCTAACCAAAGACGTTTGTGTTAAGTTTTATCATGCTCAGTTGCATAAACACTTTATTTAATTTATATATTTTCTTAATGTCAAAATGAATATATTACTGCATCATTATTCACAGTGCAAAATTTTCTATGCTTTCGCTTTAACTGGTTTATGTTGATGCTGAGTGTGGTGGTTAAATGTAAGCAAGTTTGGCTTATATCTTTCATTAATAGATAATCTCTTATCCTCTAATCTTGTTACATATGTTAATTTATGGCACTTCAAGCAGTAGAATTTAATATTTGAGACTATAATCGACAAAAAAATGTAGTCTCTAGATTATACATATTTATGTTTTAAGACCAGTAATTCATTATGGTAGTCATAACACGAAATTTTTGGTTTATCTATTTTCCCATTGAATCTCTTTTTATTTACCTGTATAATACATTTGTTAGTTTTTTTTTAACATTATGCTTTTGTTGCATATACGCAACTATAACTTACAAAATATTTATGCTGAATATTACGAGGCTTCAGTTGCTAGAGTTCAGATTCCTGCTTCTCATAGAAAGGTAAATTGTCAATTTACAGTTCAATTTGCATGTATGCAATGTTATTTCAAACATGTAATAAGGTGGCATCCATTAAAACATCCATCATTGTAAAAAATCAATAGTCATCTTTCATATGTGTATTTCCTTTATATTATATTCATATAAAACTAATCCTAAGTTACTTCTTTTTAAATTGTTTTGCGTTCTGTTGTATTATGCATATTAGTAAAGCCAAGAATACCTGCGAGAGCATGATTGCATGTGCATGTTAGGCCATCAGTGTAAATAATAGGAGGCAAGAAAACAGGTAAACCTTAGGTACATCTAGGGTAACTCAAATCCCATATACATATACATACATGTGTGTGTGTGTGTGTGTATATATACGTGTTTGTATGTATGCCTTTGTGTGTGTATGTGTGCATATGTTTTAGCTAAGATATGCGTGTGTATGTATGAATATGACTATATATGTGTGTGTGTGTGTCTATCTAGAGAAATAACATGGCTATTTACGTGCACAGATGACATGCTCTGATTGATCAAGAAACATGGTTGAGTGATGTTGTACTTTATCGATTTGTGGATACTAGAAAACATGGCTGAGTTCACCATTTCAATGGAAGTAAGTTATCACATAAACATTTGGTAGCCTATGCATAATCTGATGCTCATTTTTCTATATACAGTTTGACTAATAGTTCATTTAATATGTCCTTGTGTTAGATAATGTTGATCTAGGAACTGCCTGTGGAAGTACTTTCGGGTCTGTTGCCTTAGCATTATCGATCAAGGTTAATTTATACTACTTTACTATTTACACGAAAGAAACACATAAAAGCTAGCTTTAGCTGAGATTAGTATTTTGTATTGTCCCTTGTGTTCAGCTGCTGGTACAGCTACACTTTGGTTTGAAGATCGATGTATGAATCACAACATCAAAACTGGAGGAAACAAAATTAAGGATTTCTGCTACTTGCAAAAATTTCCTGGTTTGTTATCGTTTACATTTTTACATTTTTGGACTCTAGCCAAATGATTTCTGCTACTTTTGTTTGCACTTGCATTGCCTGGTATGTCCAATCATGTTTTGCGATGACTCATAATCTGCTGGCCATGCTATACTTAGCAGCATTGATCATTCGCTGGCATTGTAATGTGGTTCAATCTTTTGTCTGAGATAATTTTGTTAAGCACAGATTGTTAACATTTGTGTATCTTGTTATGAAATCAGGGAGGAGCTGTCTAACTATATGTTGCATCACTTCAAAGAGCAAAGTGGTTATTGTACTAGATGTGTAAATTACAGGTGTAACATTTTCTCTGTATAAATTGTGTAAATTTGTATATCAGAGTGGTTATTATTGTATGTGAGTTTGGTCATTTATATTGAAAACTATTGTATTAAAGTGGTGATGCATATTTTACTTGATTAGATGGTTAATTGTTTTTCTGATTGTTTGAACATGATGAGTATGTGAATGATTATTGATTTATATTGTAGAAACGAAATAGACCATTAGCAGGAAATAACTGCAGGAAAAAAAAGAAAATTAATTAATAATTTGTTAATAGCATTTTAAAAACGCTACAGAAATACATTTCGTGGTGTACAAACGCAACCGTAAACCAGGGGCAAAATTGGAATTCTTATTAGCAGCATTAAAAGCGTTTTTATGGTGTTTATAAAGTGCTACAAAAAAAATTTTGGTGGCTTTTATTAAACGTTACAAAAAAAGAAATTAAAATGGCGTTAAAAAAATGCAACCAATTTGCAACGATTTTTAGTGGCATGTTTTCTCGTAACGATTATCGAAACACCACAAAAAATGATTGGTAGCGTTTTTCGGGCGCTACAAAAAATCATTTTTCTTGTAGTGATTTTAAATGTCATATTTATAAAAAATGAATATTTCATTTAATATAAGAATCGAATTTTTGCAATATGAAATCCTTGTAGATTTCAAAGATTTTAATAATCGGTAGATTCCAGACTTTCGGTTTCATAATTATATAAATATAAGATCATCAAATTTTCCATTCAAATTTCGGAGTTTAGTAGTTTGGATTCTGTTCGTATTCGAATAACATTCGTTCTTGATTTTTCAAAAATATTTCAAAGCTCGTTTCTTTATTTAAATTCCAACAGGCGCATTACAATATAACTCTTATAAATTCTATTTATATTGAATTGACAATTTTGAGTTTGATTACATATAAAGATTATTATAAGATTCTCAATTTTCATAAAGTAAATTTTGTTTATAAACACTATTCAAGTATTTCAGTATATGTACCACATATGTTTTTAAGTATTTATGTTTAAAATGATATCATTACTTTATTAAACTCAATCTTGGTTGGCTTTATTATATAATATTCAAATCAAAATCATTCTTAAGTTAATGTTATTGTCATTTTGATTTGAGTTATCAGTTTGTTAAAACATTTCAAAGTAAGATTCGTACTTATATGATCATTTCAAATTTCATATATTTAACTGCTTCAAACTTGTTTAGATCATACTTAGCTTAAGGTGTTATATCTCGTTAGGAAGAATCGGGCTGCTCTAAATAATTGGAAAAATTGCATTTCAATTTAATTGTAAATTAAAAACTAAAAATATCTTCGAGTTGTGTCTTATATCATTTAGCATAACATGCTATTACCAACTTAAATCGAGCAACATGGGAGGTGTACAATCAAATTCAGCTCGCCTATATTCAACAAGATAAGCCTACAGATTTTTATGAATGGTGTGAAAGAGAGCCTTCTATGTTCTCTAAGGCATGGAATAGGGTTTGTATTGCTGCTACGCCTACAAATTACCTCAAAGTAATTTGGCATTCTAAGAATAGTAGGAGAATGTCGTTCATTTCATATTTAGCTGTGATTGTGTAACGACCCGGACTTTTTGGTCATTTGAATTCGAATATTTAAACTTGTTTTAAATACTATATTTGAAATATTAATGGATTTTAAATATATAGAATTTATATATTTAACGAAGATTGAGCATATTAATTTATATTTAATTTAAAATGAACTTGCAACGGCATGGTAGTTCGTAATATTGAGTTTTGAACTTCAATTGAATTTATAGAATTTGTTCCAAGTCTCAATACCTTAAAAAAGAAACGTTAGAATCTATTTGATTTTAATTTCCTAATGAGAGAGGAAAAAATGAGGTTTTATCTTATAAATTGTAAGTTATGTCTAAATTGAATTTTCAAATAGTCGCTATGCAAATCATTTATAAACTAAAATGTTTATTTATTAAATTAAAAAGAATTTTAGTATCATTTGGATATCGTTTAACTCGAAAATGTTATTGTTGATTTATAATTCCATATTGGTTGAATTTGAAGCGATATATTGTTCCATTTGGATATCTATGAAAATAATAATTTATTATTATTAAATTTAATTGTTTTCGAATTAATTAATATTTTATCGATATCATATGAGCCTTAAGAATAACCATTTTTCAAACGATCTCCGTTTTCGACAAAACGAATTTTATTAGAATATGTATTGCTAATTATTGCTAGATTTCCATTTTTGGGCCAGTCGGAGTTGTTCTGTGAGTGTGCAATATTTAAATGTGAACCGACTAATAAATTGGAATTAAAATAACGTCGTTATACAAATGGAGTCGGATTTCATCCAAATGAATTTCAATAGGTCCGGAACGTCAAGACATGGCAGAGTGCCTATTTTCATTGTGTGGCGGTGCGTGTATATAATGTGCAATGTTAAATAGTGGTAAATTAAATAACCGTATTAAAATAAAATAAATTGAAACTTCTACCCTAAGAAAAAATAAAATTTTAAAATAATTTGTCATCCACCCCACTACCTAAGCTACCATATTCCTTCATGGTTAAGCTTCCATAAAATATTTAATAAAGCCCACCCTATTTCTAATTTAAAATAAAAACGTGCACCTTATACTAATTAACCTATATTATTCAAGTACAAAATTCACCCTACAATACGATTGATCACTTGTATTTCTGGAAAAAGAAACTACAACTGCGAGCCTAAAAATCTATAAAAACACATTCCTATCTAAATCAAAACACAGCTACCATTCCTATATACACATGCCTACCAAACCTAGATTCGTGCCTCCCAAACCATATCCGTGCTTGCCAAGTTTTCTTGCACTATATATACTGGAGTCTGGACATGTTCATCATCTTTGTTTTTTACAATGAACTAAAATGGCGTCTTAATCTTTGAAAAATAATTGCATCACATATGTGCAACCTAAAATCATGAAATATGTTGCATTGATCCCTAAAATCCATCTCTATACATTACCATTTCAAATTGTTAAATTTCGAGGGTTAACGTTAAACGTCGTGAACTAGGTATGCTGTAACGACCCGCATTCTACGCATCGAAGGATCATAGAATATTTATTTCTTTTTCATATGAAGTCGTATGGTCGTGTACTTTTTGAGAACGACTATTGAGGTGATTTCCCATGTTCATGATTTTTGCCAATTTTTAAATGACCGTTTTGCTCCTAGCTGATTTTGTTTCGTCCATAACTTTTGATTGGTAAGAAGTTTTGACCTGAAACCACTTCCGTTAGATCTGGATGATGGTTTACCTTTCCGTAGAGTGGTCACATTAGCCAAACGGACTAACCGTTTGGGAGATATGGCTGAAACAAGGTTTAGAATGTGAAAAACAGCCTAACCGGGCCTAATTAGGTGATTAGCAAGAGGGCCCATAACCCATTTCGGGATTAGGGTTATGGGGAGGCTGAAATCAGTTAGTAAACCATCTCATTTCAATTTTTACAGCCGCCACTTACCTCTCTTCAACCCTAACAATGGCCTCCAACACCCAAATCACCTTCTAATCACCATTTAATCAAGTTTTAGCCTAATCTATATCAAATCAAGGGGAAACAACACCAAATCAGAGTTGGAGCTGCTGTGTTGCATTAGAATTCAACCCAAAACAGAGAATATTTCAGGTCTATTGTTTGGTTGTGGCTAAGGTGAGTGATTAGCATTGTTTTTCACTAATTACGGCTAATTAGGGTGATTAGTGATAATTAGCGAAATTATGGTTCAAAAAATCTGGAAAAATTTGTAAAATTCTAAAATATTATTTTAGGGCTCTGATAGAAATTTGGGGTAATATGGATAAGTTTTGCTAATTGTATGCTTAAACATGATTAAGGGGGATTAAGGGGAAAACATAAGTTTTTGGGTATGTTTGATCTATATTGGCATATTAAATTGTTGTTTTGCTATTTGTGGATGATTATACATGTTGCTATGACTGTATGGTATGCTTTGTGATTGATTAGAAAAGTTAGAATGGTCGAAAACGCCATCGTATGGCGTAAAACAGTCGTTGGGAAAGTTGCAGAAAATGTGCAGGGTTTCGGATCGGATCGGATATAGGGCTCGGATCGGATAGGAGAACCGGGCAAGGGGATCTGATTCGGATCGGAACTTGGCACTAGAGGAGGCTTGGTAGGAAGGAAGGCCACTTGCAAAGAGTTGGAGTTGGGTTGAGGATCAGATCGGAGCAAGCAAGCTGGAGCAGGAGAGACAAACGAAACCAAGAAGCAAAACACCGAACCGAACCGCATAGAGGGGGTGGACCCGAACCGAACCGAAGGAGGGAAATTAAACCGAACCGAACTGCAGCAAAGTACTTCGAAGCAGGACTTAAGTGCCACAACAGAACGGAACCGGATGGCCAGAAGTTGGAGCGTGTCGAACCGAACCGGGAGGGTTGACCGAACCGAACCAGCTTAGACCTCTTCCACTACCGCGTGACGACTCTTCTGAAGACCAACTCCAATTCAACCAATCCCGGGATGTAAAGGAAGTCCAAATGGGAAGTAGAAATCAGGATCCAGTTGGGAACCAATGAGTTAACTTCATGAGTTGGGCTTTGCTGCGGGACGTGTGCAAAGGGGTTATCGACGTCTATAGCTTTGACTCACCATGGAAAGACGGATATTGGCTACGGATCAGTGCAGTGAGGTCATCATGGCTTCATGGGGCAGAGTGATCGTAGCAAGGCTATGAGCCAGTGCAGTGGAGCCATCATGACTCCATGGGGCAGAGTGGACATAGCGAAGTATTAGTGGCTATGGATCAGTGCAGTGGCGTCATCACGACTCCATGGGGCAGAGTGATCATAGCAAGGCATTTGGTGATCAAAGTGGTAGATACTGTATGCTTTATGCACTGAGTGAGAGATGTGAGGATGGTTACTATGCTTGATTGTTTGACATCACTATAACATGCACACCCCCTCCCCCGTATCTTTATATCTTATGTTTAGTGGCACCTTAGAGTATTGTACGGTATGTTGTGCTAATTCTTTGGTTGCAGGTCCAGGTTCAGGTATGGTTTAGTATACCTGTTATTGTTCTGTTTAGCTGCTTATCGCTCATACCAGACTTTTATCTGACCCAGAGTTTTATGTCTCTTCTTATTACTCTGGGTGCTCTTAAACGAGCAGACTAGATACATGTTAGCTGGTTGTGCACGAGTAGCTGTCCGGAGACGAGCAAGAGGCTTACACGTATTATTCCTATATATTCTCCCTGTGTCGCAGCTGGTCACTACTTTGGGCATTAGTGGTGTACCTCCCTTATTTTGCTTTAGTGACAGATTTCAAAAGTTGTAATAATGATGATGTGGAACATAAGCTGTATTTGGATTTTCCGCTGCTATGATGTTTAGTTTTTAGCTTATGCACTGCCTCGCCTGTTTTATGTCAAGTATGTTATTATTATATTTTATTCCATGCGCTGTGAGACATTCTACAGGTTCTTTGTTAGTTCACCGTTAAGTTTCCTTTCTTTTCCTTTCTTCTAACGACCGTCTCATACTGGTTGGACATTGGCACAACGTATTTTGGAGGAAATGTCGGCTGGTGCGGGGCGGGTCGTCACATATGCAATTATCTCCGAGTTTGGTGATCATGCACAAATTCAAGTGTGAAGGAGAGATCAACGAAGAGAGGCGCTCGCGTGGTGATTTTTTAGGAAATCTAGATTCGAAAAAATTCGCATTTGGAAGGGGGAGATCCACGTCGGTCTGAGCACTAGGGCATCGAAAGGGGATGAAATGGTGTCGGAGAGTCGGGCTTGGGTAGAGAAGTTGAACGGTGGAGTAAGTTTGGTGGTTCGGGAGGTATTTGGTGGTATCATATATAATCGTGCACAGGTTGTACACAAGGAAAGTTTCCGGAGAAATGTTTGGGGAAAAAGCTCCTGTAGATGGTGGGTTTGGGATATTTGGGCCGTGACGCATTGGGAAAGGGCCTAGATTGTTTAAAATTAAAGTTTAATTAAATTAATGATCATTTGAACTTGTTAACTTAATATCTCACTCATACATTATTAGAATTGAGCGTGGTTGGTCACGTTGGAACCATATGGACATAGGCTATGAGACAGAGCTGGTTTGGTCATAATTGGAAGCAACTTTAATTTTTAATTAAATTAAATGCCCGTTCAATTTAATCAAAACAAATCGTTTTAACGACGAATGGAAATCAAGGTGATTATAACTCACTTAGTTTGTCTCATTTATATTTTATATAAGTCGAGTTAAATTTTTATGTGCTATGTTTGTTAATTGTTGGATGATTTGATGATTGTTTGGATGTATGTTGTTTATTCTTATATATATTAATTAATTTAAATGTTCATTTAAATTAATTGAATTGAAATTGTTATTTTAACGATTATCTCCAATTAAGATAACTTACCTTGTTGGTTACATTTATAATAATATAAACGTACTTAATTAAAGTTTGATGCTTAAATTTTCGTTATTAGATTACCGTTATCAATTAAATTAATTTTTCATGGTTATTATAGCATATATTATATTGCTGTATTGAATGGATGATTTTATTTTAGGTAACCTATTTGGATGTAGGAAAAAACAGGTTGGAGGAATCAAATTGGATTTCTCAAATTTATTGTTTATTTTCATATTATCGTTATATGAACTGTTTACCCAATCTGATTGGATGATTGATTTGATTATTTATTTTTAAATCCAAATTCAACGTTTGTTTTGTTACTAACTAATTGGAAGTATTGGTTGAGAAATTGATTAACAGATGGCATAAAAATACATCGTTTATAAAGGTTGATTTAACCTTAGGTGAATTAATAGAAATGAAGTTATAAAAATTATTTTAAAACTGAAGATAGATAAATCTATTTATTTGAATAAAAGTTTATAAAAAGAAAATAAATATTTATTATTATTTATTTAAGTTTATAAGTAATTATTAAATGGTTTTATAAAACGAATTCTTATATTAATAAGTTTAAAAAATAAGGTAGTAGAAATTAATCTAAGGGTTAAGAGTGAGATTAATTGTTTCCAAGAGATGATTAAATGGGATTATTTAAATTAATTATATTACTAATTAAATTAAGTGGAAAGAATAATCAAAATTGATTAATGAGTTAATCAAGTTTAGAGTTGACAAAGTCAACTAATTTAACTTAAATTGATTTCTAAATTAGTTTATTAGTTTAATGAAAATAGTTAACGATGAAGTAAACCATTTTTATAATATTTAAAATTATTTATTTAATAATAATTAGAGTGATGGATTAAAAATTAAATTAATGGGGATTTGTGAAACCATAAGGCTTAGTTATAGTTAAATGAATTATTAAGTGAATTTATATTAATAGTAATATAAGTTAAGTTTAAATTGAATTCATATTCAAATTCTATTTATTTGGATTCTAAAAAATCCAAGATTGGACGAAGTTATTAGAACTCAAGTTTATTTGAATATATTGTAAATGATATTGGAATGAATTATTAAAGTTATAAACTTAAAGATGAACTAAGAATAAAACAAAAGCTCAGGCATATGAAATGGAATCGAAACAGAAAACCCATATTCAATAAAGTGGTTAGGCAAATTAAATTTTAAAGGTTACTATTTTTGTATATAATAAGGAATTCGTAGACCGTAACATTGTTGTTATGAGAATTGAGTTCCAGAGGAATATGATGTAGTTTTTAAGAAATTAGAACCTGTTGTACATTGGTTGAGTCGGGTAACTTTCGAGGTTTCAATCTGATGTTGTTTTCGGCCTTCGGGGTTGTGTACTTCAAGATTTATTCACTTGCCAATTTACAATGAGAAGTTACGAATAGTTAATTAAAGAGGCTAAATGATGTTAGGTATTGAACCAGTGAATTTATTTTCTTTTTATGAATGAATGGCTGTTTATTTGATAGTTAAATAACCGACTATCAAATCTGGCCTATATGATTGTTGGTACGAAAAGACTGGGATCGAATTTATATCGAAAACCATTCCGACCAATGAATACATAAACGAAAAAGATATCTGATGCTAATTGAGATGGATCAATTGAAGACCATAAATCTTCATGATTGGAATAACTACTTGTTGAATTTCTCTAGCTGATCCCTAGAGATATTTTGATAGTGATTCCATCGTGAATGAAATCTATGGATTGCAAGGACTACTCACTACTGATCCAGAGGGTGATTCCTAGTATGTGGTAGGAGGGTTCCTTCGGTTTTCCAGTCCTAGGACAACTTAGATGGACGGATGTCAGACAGAGTATTTCCAGAGGGTTCACTTATGTAAATTTTTTATAATGTACCAAGTTTGATGGAGAAGAAGGAAACTTCTTTATCCTATCACCCAGTGTATTTTTGAGGTAATCAATTAGTGATTTTCTGGCAAATCTGACGTTGTGGTATTCAAAGTTAATGATGGCCAGATGTTCTAAAAAGGTAATTATAACCTCAAGCCTCATCAATTGGGAAATGGTATAAAATCGGGTAGGTTGCTTGGCTATGTGGTTTTCTCCCATTAGGGTGTATTTTCACCATCTAGAGAAAATTCATTTGTTCTTCTTCCATTTCTGTATCTCCTGGGAAATATAGTGGCTGCGCAGCCATAGGGTGACAATATATTCAGAACACTTAAGCGAAATGAATGGTCGATCATGTTTAGCCAGGGTTGCAAGATGTTCTTGCTGAACCCTACTGTATTTTCTCTAGAGATACACAGTCGGAAGGTGGTCCCGTACCTTGCCATAGTTGGAAATCCATTCTCCAATAAGAGCCCAGGGTTTTTGATTATAGACAATGTATGTAGAGCATGAGATGCAAGTGTTCTGCTAGATGATTATTTATTTGATTTAGACACTATTATAATATCAGAATAGATATGATTTCAAAATGGTTTGGGTTATCAGAACGTAAAAGCCGTCCGTATTTATGTGTGGACTGGTCTTACGATTATCCTTTCTTTCGAAAATATATTTACTTTAAAATCAATTGGGTGATACATATAATCTTAGTGAATTTTCTCATGCTAGTTCACCGGACTGATTTGTGGCATTTGCAATGCTTGGGTCCGATCGAGTCTTACAAGTTCAGGCTATCGGATGATGTGAAGTCCAAAGATGAACTAAAGGAGTTCAGACGTATGAATTGTATCTAGTATTTATTCCGTTGTGTGTTGTATTTGTGGACAGGTTGTTATAACTGTCCAGATGCATTGGTACTCTGATGATGTAAGTATTATTTCAAGCTCTCAATAAATTTATTTCATTATTATATTTTATTCTGCTACAATGTGAGACTCTGATTCTATGTTGGTTCTTCTTCTTATTCTTCTATTCTAATTTTTATTTCTTTCTTTTCCTCAACCTCTAAATTCTTTTTTTTAACTTTTTGGGTTCAGTACTAGAGTTTGAACACGGGATGTGCTAATGTCGAAAATTTGAGCATCGAATTTCCCGGGTAGCTATAGATTGACAGACTAGGCACAAAATAAAAACAATGTAGTTTCGGCAATTCATCATCTAATTTCTATGCACCGTGAGAAAGGAAAATGAAGCATCAAGTGACTTGTTTTTCACTGTGGATACTCCAGTTTCCTTTGGAGTTCGATCAAAAGTAAACCGTTTATTCTACCTACCGTTCTTCCTTCATTAGAAGAAGAGCGAAACAGTTATTAATACTTTTTCCTAACAAGAATCAAAGTTCAAGATCTTGTGTTTTCTTCGTACACTATCACAATTTATGGGTTGTAGTAAGAAAGAAATCATCATGTATTTAATTCTAAAAAAATAGATCACCTTTTAAAATTTCAATAAATTGAAAAGGACATTTCTTACCTAGTTAACAACAATGGCAGCACATCAGAACATAATTCGCCTAATTTGCAGCTACTTTGGAGGTGGAAAGTAGAACTTCATGATTTGGGATAGACGAGAGAAGAAACATGATCAGCGTGGTTATATAAATTTGATTGCACCATTAACATGCTTATATTTTCTAATGTATTCTGCTTGTTTCTTTGTAATGTTAATATCCTAAGTTTATATGTTCTACTTTTCACTTGTAAGGCACCTATTTTATGTTAGGGGATTGCAAGGTTTTTGCGAGGCATATAAACAAGGTATATGATTGGTATTTAGTAATAAAGTGTACCAATTTTCAATATATATATATATATATTAAATCATAATTTAAAAAATTAAATCAATTTATGTCATCAAACACATAGGAAAGCTACGTCAGTGGTCTTCCCCACTTTGAAACTGAAACAACCCACCTCCGTTAGGGTCACTCTCAAAGGGAATGCCCTAATTTTGGTGGAGGTTTATAAGTACAAGTCACAGATATACAAGACAGATATAAGAACACATATTTGTAAACAGCGGAAGAACAACAAACTTTTATTTCATAAAGTCAAATACGTGTTACAACAACATCCTTTCCAAAAACATAACATAACACTTTCATAATCTGTCTTGAGTACATTATTTAAAGAAGCATAAATAAAACATAGATAAACTGCAAAAGCCCCATAGTGGATTGTCCAAAGCCATAGTTCAAAACAGGAAAGTCCAAGCAATACATTTCTCTTCTTCAAGCTGGATGTTGAGGTTGGTCAAGCTGTTGTGTTCCCTCCCTGAGGACCTGGGGGGGGGGGGGAAACGGAAGAAAGAAGACGAAAGAAAAGTAGAGTCAGACATAAAGCCTGAGTAAGTCTAGTACTATTTTGTCTATGAATAAAGAACTGGGTATGATAAGTATAAACAAGAAGTGGGCATGCACTATAAACTTGGTTAAATTGTCTAGGGTCGAATATACTATCGTACCCCATGTTAATCTCTAAACCCATATAAACTAGTTTCCAATTTGCACCCCATAATCAGGGTGATGTGATCCATTCAATGATGATCGGCTCCTACTCGCATAGTTACATGTGTCTTATGGCCCCCGATGTTGTAGTTACATATGCTGGTCCCACCATGGGGTGTATCAAGTCCCATAGTGGCAACCCGACACAACCTTAGAGTGCACAGGTATGCTACTGGTGTCCAGTGCCTTATTTTTCTGCGCCGGAGTGTGTGCACGCCCGCACTCCGTTAGAACCTACACTGCTACACCACCGCCGTCGATTTGACCTCTTACAATCAGCCCAGTAATCGTGCCCCACCCTGCCTAGTTTCAGGGTATCCTGATACACCTTTTTAGGGTTACTGCTGAAAAGGGTCCCCCGTTACTAGGTTTTCTATCTCTAGCCAACATGCTTAGCTGGTTAAGTGTTTTCTAACCTAACCCCACTAGTCCATTTAGTTTAGCCTGTTCCATTTTGATTAAGTCTTTAGTTTACTTAATCCTAACAATCCTGACTCAGCCTTAATTGTCTTATTAAGGCCCTGACCTCTCACATTAGACAGGTATTGTTGTGGCTGCCTGTTGCCGGTTGGTTCCGGGCAGTCTTACGCCACAACTCAGTCTAACCTCGGGTCCTTATTGGGCTCCATGTTTAACCTCCCACATTGGATAGGTGTTGTTGTGACTACTGGACAGCCGGGCGGTTCCGGGCAGGTTTACATCACAACTCAATCCAACCTCGGGTTAAACACATCGTATGTTCTACATTTACATATTTTGTCTTTCTTCTTTATTTATATGTAAATATTTGCGGCCCATTATTAAGTTAATGGTGTAAAGGTTACACCAATCATGGGCCCAACTCATACTTGAATTTGGGCCCTTCTATTTATATTTTCATTCATTAATTAATTTTAACCCAGCGTTATTTTCCCCCGTTTTACACGTCCGTTTATATATATTGGGCTTAGCCTTTTAAAGCCCAATTTAGCCATGCGAAAAGGGGAGGCTTAAAGCGTGATTACATACATGAAGAGGGGAAGGTGAGCGCATGAACTTGCAATACGACGTTGGAAATACAAAATAGAAACTGGTGTACTTGCATAGTGGTAACATAGGTGACATGAATCAAAGCATGTGAACTTGTAATTGAGATATCATTATTGTCACATGAACCTATATTTTTATTTAGGCATAATGACAAATATAAGCATGGCATAAATATTTCTAGCATAAGCATGGCATAATGTCAAACATAAGCATGGCATAAATACTTCTAGCATGAACATAGCATAATGTCAAACATAAGCATGGCATAGCATAATGTCAAACATAAGCATGGCATAAATACTTCTAGCATGAACATAGCATAGTGTCAAACATAAACATGGCATAAATACTTCTAGCATGAACCTAACCTAGCCATATACCACGTATGTCATCATATGATTCTTGTAAACAAGATAGCCTTAATTATGGATTTCAATTATGCCAAATATCATTCATAGCCTAGCCATATTCATAAGTTTGCAAATAGGTTTTCTAGTACAAAAGCATGGCTTAATACATGATGCCAAATTCTCAACATAATTTCCTATGGATTATAACAACCAAACTTTTTCCAATTACTTACAAAATGATTTATGCACAAAAATATACATCATGATGGCATAGTAGCAAAACCCCAAACTTGCATAGATTTAAATCAACTACATACATGTAGCTTCAACATGGATTACATAATTTGCGAAATATTCCAAACGTATGCTTGCATAGAACTACCGCATGTAGTTCTTGATAACATAATCCATAAATATCCAAACGTATATAATATTTCAAATTGATAAGAACGCACAAATATGAATAACTTTATTGCCACAATTCAAGCATACAAACTAACACAATTGTTTATTCATACCAAAGTAATACTCTACTTACAATGGTTGCGGCGAATTCTCTAATTAAGAGATATGATTCCTATGTTGAATTGATTGGCTTTAGGTTGCTTGAATTGCTTTAGGCTTTAGAACTTTCTTCCTAATTCTCTCTCTAGTTGGCGGCTACTCTTAGTCGTTCCTCAGCAACATGGCGGCTATGTTCTTAATTTGAATGAATAGATTAGGGTTTAGTCTAGGGTTGTTTATATAGAGGTTAGGAACTGATTAGGACCCTTGATGTTGCTTGGATTGATCATAGCCATTCATTAGGAAGAGAGACCAATTAAAACTCGCCACCTAGCCCTAATGACAAAGCAGACCACAGAGAATCGGCCAAACACAGACCTGGCCAGCCAGGTTGGCTGGGCTCGACCAGGTCGACACCCCTGTCGACAGGGCTGTCGACAGCCCTGTCGACATGGGTAGCCCATGTCGACAGCCCAGTCGACCTGGGTGGCCTAGGCGGGTGTTTATCCACCCTGGCCCATTGGGCCCGATTTTTAATTATTTTAATTTTAAATTTAATTCAAAAACTTCTGAAGGCCATATCTTCTTCATACGGACTCCGTTTTTCGAAAACTCGGACTCTATTTCGCGTATTTTTCCGAGACGAACGCAATGGCGTATCCCGTTTCCCTTGGTACTTTGATTTCAAATTAATTATACTTTAATTTGTTAATTTCACAGTTATAGAATTTCCGGGGTGTTACATTCTCCCCCACTTAAAAGGATTTCGTCCCCGAAATCTTCAAGTTAGGAGGAATGTATATCCTAACATCCAATCATCCATCTACTCATCCATCAAACACGAGCATCCATTGACCTTAAAAGATTTCTAATGCTTCATGATCATATGCGAAGTGTGTGTATATGAACTTATCTAATGCAAAATCAGGCGGTCTACTGATTCAGTTGACCTCCTTAATGCGAATTATGTAAGTGTCATGAATCCATTATGTATGCAAATTTTCCTATTCTTGATTCTACATGAGTGCACAATCATTCAATACAAATGCAGCATCCATATGACAACACATAATAATTCAACCATATACGAATGCAAACATATATGCATATGCAATATGAAGTGACTGAGCCGATCTAAAACCTAGATTGTGTGTGTATATGCAACCACGAGCAACCACTAGCAATCACTTGCAACCACTTGCAACCATCATACATAACATGTTTCAACTACATGTTTCCATCCAAAAAGATTCTACCTAAAAGATAAGGTCGAGGAAATATCCCTAAAAAGATAGATAAAAGCGCAACTTAAGGAAAAAGAAAGATCAAGGATGTACCCTCGAACAGAAAAGGGTAGGCAGTGCGTATTCTAGCTTCAGTTTCCCAAGTCGCGTCTCCCTCGGCGTCGCTCCACTGAACTTTGACGAGCTTGACTTCGCGGTTGCGTAGCTTCTTCACTTCCGTCCCTAAGATGCGGGTTGGAACTCTCCTTATGGTTGCTTCGCGTTCCACTTCGGCCTCTTCGAGGATATTTGGCTCTACCACTTCAGCAGTCTCATGTAGACATTTTCGAAGGTGTGAAACGTGAAAAACGTTGTGGACTCCAGCCAACTTCTCGGGTAGCTCTAATCTATAGGCCATTTTCCCAATCTTCTCGATGATAGGGAATGGCCCTACGAACCTTGGTGCTAGCTTTCCTGTTGTTCCAAAACGAACAACGTTTCTTAGCGGTGATACTTTGAGAAAAACTCTGTCTCCAACCTCGAATTCAAGGTCGGTCCTCCTCTTGTCGGCGTAGGACTTTTGTCTGTCTTGGGCCGTCTTCATCCTTCTTCGTATTAAGTCTACTTTCTCTGAGGTCTCTCGGATCATATCTGGTCCAAGTACGAGCTTATCCGTGGACTCCCACCAACAAGTGGGCGATCGGCACGGTCTTCCATATAAAGCTTCGAAGGGCGCCATTCCGATGGTTGCTTGATAGCTGTTGTTGTAGGCGAATTCTACCAAAGGAAGGTGGTCTTCCCATGTCCCTCCGAAGTCAAGGACGCATAGCCTTAAAAGGTCTTCCAAAACTCTGTTCACTCTCTCTGTTTGGCCTTCGGTTTGGGGATGATAGGCTGTGCTCAAGCACAACTGCGTTCCTACTGCTTCTTGCAGACTCCGCCAAAACTCACTGGTGAAGATGGGGTCTCGGTCACTAACAATGCTAGATGGTATTCCATGGAGTCGAACGATTTCCTTAAGGTAAAGTGATGCTAGGGATGAGGCAGTTCTTTTACTTTTGACAGGTAAAAAGTGGGCGCTTTTAGTAAGCCTATCCACTATTACCCAAATGCTAGTGTTGCCTCTCCTAGACCTAGGCAGCCCATCGATGAAGTCCATTGAGATGCTATCCCACTTCCACTGCGGGACCTCCAGAGGATGTAGCAGTCCGCCAGGCTTTTTCTGTTCCGCCTTAACCTGTTGGCACACCATACACTTAGAAACGAACTCTGCCACGTCCTTTTTCATGCCGTTCCAGAAGAAAGTCCTTTTTAAGTCTTTGTACATTTTATCTCCGCCTGGGTGTATCGTCATCTTGGAGTGATGTGCTTCCTCGAGAACCTTCTTTATTAGATCTTTTGTCTGTGGGACGCATAGTCTTTCGTCTCACCTTAGCAAACCCCTATCGTCGATGGAGTATCTGTTGAGGTGACTTGAAGTCTCACCCCTAATTAGCCTATCAATTATTTCCACAAGCTGAGGGTCTTCGCGTTGTGCTGTCCCTACTGAATCCACTAAAGTTGGGCGCACTTCGAGAGATGCAAGCAAGCCCGGTACGAAATCGGAGGAAGGCCTAAAGTCGAAGCTGGCTATAAACTCTAGGCTTTGTCTTTCAACAAACAACGGGCTTAGGGTCAATTTCTTTCGGCTCAACGCGTCTGCCACTACGTTGCCTTTGACCGGAGTGTAGGAGATTTCAAAATCGTACGAGGCAAGAAACTCCATCCATCTTTGTTGCCTCAAGTTAAGGTCCTTCTGCGAGAAAAGATATTTCAACGATTTATGGCCAGTGTAAAGTTCGAACTTCTCACCTAGGAGATAGTGTCGCCAAGACTTGAGTGCAAAGACGATGGCGGCTAACTCTAGATCGTGGGTTGGGTAGTTCTTTTCGTGCACCTTCAATTGCCTCCCGCCATAAGCTACCACCCTTCCTTCTTGCATTAAGACGGCGCCTAGCCCTGTCCCACATGCATCCGTATACACAGTGAACATCTTGCTCCCATCTGGCAGCGTCAGAACTGGGGCTGTTGTGAGAGCCCTTTTCAGTCGTTGGAAAGCAAACTCGCAATCCAAATCCCAATTGAACACTAGATTCTTCTTAGTCAATTTCGTGAGCGGAGCTGAGATTTTCGCAAAATCCCTTATGAACTTTCGATAGAAACCCGCTAGTCCTAGAAAGCTTCGGACCTCAGTCGCATTCCTTGGTGTCTTCCAATCCTGTACCGCCACTACCTTAGCGGGGTCCACTGCTAACCCTTGTTTGGATACTATGTGCCCAAGGAACCTCACCTCTTCTCTCCAAAAGTGGCATTTGGAGAATTTGGCTTTTAGTTGATGGACTCGCAAAGTTTCCATGATTGCCCTTAAGTGTTGAGCATGTTCCTCTTCACTCTTTGAGAAGATAAGGATATCATCTACGAAGACCACTACGAATTTGTTGAGGAAATCTCTAAATACCCTACTCATCAGGTCCACGAAGTAAGCAGGTGCATTTGTCAAGCCGAAAGGCATGACAAGCCATTCAAAGAAGCCGTCTGGGGTTCTGAACGCCGTTTTATCGATGCTATCCTCAGCCACCCTTAGCTGATGAAAACCGGTTGCTAAATCGAGTTGGGAGAAAACAGACGCTCCTACAAGCTGGTCAAATAAATCATCAATTCTAGGGAGAGGGTGCCTATTCTTTTTCGTTAGCTTGTTGAGCTCCCTATAGTCAACACATAGACGGAGTGAACCATCCGCCTTTGTAGCGAACATCACTGGAGTGCCCCATTCTGAAATGCTCCTCCTAATGAACCCCTTTTCTAGAAGCTCTTTAATCTGTTTACTGAGCTCTTTCCTTTCTCGTGGAGCCATATGTCTAACGGGCAACGCAACGGGCTTTGCATTATCTACAAGATATATGCGGAAGTCTATTTCCCGCTTCGGAGGTAAGCCCTTCACCTCTTCAAAGACATCCGGATATTCCCGGACCACTCTAACTGATTGCAAATTTTCAACAGAGGCATCTAGCGATTCAAGATAACTAAGCATAACCGCATACGAGGGATTACAAGAAATTTCCAAAGTATTACCGAGCTGGGTTAGGAGCCTAACAACCCTTTTCTCACAATCAAGGATGGCCCCATTACTGGATAGCCAATCCATACCCAAAATCAAACCATAACCCGAAAAGCCCAAAACAAAGGCACTACATTGAAATTCTACACTTAGAATCGAAATTTTCAAATCCAGACAGATCATAGACAAATGAGCTGGGCCCCCAATTGGGTTTGAAACAATTAAGGGGTCCTCTACCATACTAGTTCTTAGGTGCAGAGATTCTACTAAAGCAGACGAGATAAAGGAGTGTGATGCGCCAGAATCAAATAAAGTGCGAACGGGGTGATCATAAAGATAAACTACGCTTTCTACAGAAGTATTTGTACCTCTCTGTTGCAAAGGTGGCGCTTCCAGCACATGAACCTGTGCCCCTGGGGTGGATCCAGCCCTTTGCCCCTGTCCTCGTTTCTTTGGGCAGTCCTTAGCCCTGTGGCCTGTCTCACCGCAAGAAAAACACCCACCATTCTCCTTGGCCTTCTTTTTCCGGCAGTCCTTTACTAAGTGCCCCACTTTGCCACAGAAATTACACTTCCTCTTCTCTTTGTGGCCTTTCCCGCCCTTCTTAAAGTCTGTCTTCTTGGGCTGCAAACCCTCTTTCTTCTTGCCCTTATCCTCTTCATTCAGCAATGCCATTTGCACCAATCTTTCATACGTGGCTCCCATGGGTATATGGGTCATGGCCAAACTGTGTAATGGCTCATTCAACCCTTTGACGAAATGGAGAGCCTTCTTATGCGGGGTGTTGACTAGGTCAAGCCCAAACCTAGCCAGCTCATCAAACTGATTCACATACTCTCTGACTGTCTTGTCCCCTTGCTTAAGAAATAAGAATTTTTCCAACTGCAAACTTCTTTCCGCATCTGAGAGAAATTTAGTCTCAAACCTTGCCCTAAAGTCCTCCCATGTCTCCACTGGTCTTTCAGCATTGGTGACTTCCCACCAGTAGGAAGCCTCGCCCTTCAATAGCCACACTGCCAATTGTACCTTTTGCCTATCTTCTACCTCAAAGATGATGAATAGGTCCTCCGTTTCTTTCAGCCAATTCCTAGCTGCCACGAAGGACTCAGTTCCATGGAAATCCCTTCCTCCCATAGCTTTAAAATCTTTACATATCTTAGCAAAAGCGTTTCCTCGAGGAGGAGGTGGAGGAAAAGGTGCTGCTGCAGCTGGATGATTTCCTTCAGCTGGGGGAGGAGGAACGGTAGGACCTGGCTGAGTGGCCCTAGCTTCTAAGAATCGTCTAAACCAACCAGGTATTGGCACCCCTTCCGGCAAGTTAAGTTCTTGGGACATGCTGAAACAAAAAGGATAGATTCAAAATGAAGGATAAGAGATAATACCTATGGCTTTGGGGAGTGGACTTTGCCTTTTAAAATAAAATAATATTTTTCTTTTAAAAATGCTTCTTTAAATTTCCTTTTTGAAAATAAACTTTCAAAACTTTTTTTTTATCTTATCTAGTAAACCTATGCTCTGATACCAAGTGAAACACACCACCTCCGTTAGGGTCACTCTCAAAGGAAATGCCCTAATTTTGGTGGAGGTTTATAAGTACAAGTCACAGATATACAAGACAGATATAAGAACACATATTTGTAAACAGCGGAAGAACAACAAACTTTTATTTCATAAAGTCAAATACGTGTTACAACAACATCCTTTCCAAAAACATAACATAACACTTTCATAATCTGTCTTGAGTACATTATTTAAAGAAGCATAAATAAAACATAGATAAACTGCAAAAGCCCCATACTGGATTGTCCAAAGCCATAGTTCAAAACAGGAAAGTCCAAGCAATACATTTCTCTTCTTCAAGCTGGATGTTGAGGTTGGTCAAGCTGCTGTGTTCCCTCCCTGAGGACCTGGGGGGGGGGGGGGGAACGGAAGAAAGAAGACGAAAGAAAAGTAGAGTCAGACATAAAGCCTGAGTAAGTCTAGTACTATTTTGTCTATGAATAAAGAACTGGGTATGATAAGTATAAACAAGAAGTGGGCATGCACTATAAACTTGGTTAAATTGTCTAGGGTCGAATATACTATCGTACCCCATGTTAATCTCTGAACCCATATAAACTAGTTTCCAATTTGCACCCCATAATCAGGGTGATGTGATCCATTCAATGATGATCGGCTCCTCCTCGCATAGTTACATGTGTCTTACGGCCCCCAATGTTGTAGTTACCTATGCTGGTCCCACCATGGGGTGTATCAAGTCCCATAGTGGCAACCCGACACAACCTTAGAGTGCACAGGTATGCTACTGGTGTCCAGTGCCTTATTTTTCTGCGCCGGAGTGTGTGCACGCCCGCACTCCGTTAGAACCTACACTGCTACACCACCGCCGTCGATTTGACCTCTTACAATCAGCCCAGTAATCGTGCCCCACCCTGCCTAGTTTCAAGGTATCCTGATACACCTTTTTAGGGTTACTGCTGAAAAGGGTCCCCCGTTACTAGGTTTTCTATCTCTAGCCAACATGCTTAGTTGGTTAAGTGTTTTCTAACCTAACCCCACCAGTCCATTTAGTTTAGCATGTTCCATTTTGATTAAGTCTTTAGTTTACTTAATCCTAACAATCCTGACTCAGCCTTAATTGTCTTATTAAGGCCCTGACCTCTCACATTAGACAGGTATTGTTGTGGCTGCCTATTGCCGGTTGGTTCCGGGCAGTCTTACGCCACAACTCAGTCTAACCTCGGGTCCTTATTGGGCTCCATGTTTAACCTCCCACATTGGATAGGTATTGTTGTGACTACTGGACAGCCGGGCGGTTCCGGGCAGGTTTACATCACAACTCAATCCAACCTCGGGTTAAACACATCGTATGTTCTACATTTACATATTTTGTCTTTCTTCTTTATTTATATGTAAATATTTGCGGCCCATTATTAAGTTAATGGTGTAAAGGTTACAACAATCATGGGCCTAACTCATACTTGACTTTGGGCCCTTCTATTTATATTTTCATTCATTAATTAATTTTAACCCAATGTTATTTTCCCCCGTTTTACACGTCCGTTTATATATATTGGGCTTAGCCTTTTAAAGCCCAATTTAGCCATGCGAAAAGGGGAGGCTTAAAGCGTGATTACATACACGAAGAGGGGAAGGTGAGCGCATGAACTTGCAATACGACGTTGGAAATACAAAATAGAAACTGGTGTACTTGCATAGTGGTAACATAGGTGACATGAATCAAAGCATGTGAACTTGTAATTGAGATATCATTATTGTCACATGAACCTATATTTTTATTTAGGCATAATGTCAAATATAAGCATGGCATAAATATTTCTAACATAAGCATGGCATAATGTCAAACATAAGCATGGCATAAATACTTCTAGCATGAACATAGCATAATGTCAAACATAAGCATGGCATAGCATAATGTCAAACATAAGCATGGCATAAATACTTCTAGCATGAACATAGCATAGTGTCAAACATAAACATGGCATAAATACTTCTAGCATGAACCTAACCTAGCCATGTACCACA
Source organism: Allium sativum (assembly GCA_030737875.1). Lineage (NCBI taxonomy): Eukaryota > Viridiplantae > Streptophyta > Magnoliopsida > Asparagales > Amaryllidaceae > Allium > Allium sativum. Next base: position 810,499,029 of record CM060921.1, on the reverse strand, counting down.
TATGTCATCATATGATTCTTGTAAACAAGATAGCCTTAATTATGGATTTCAATTATGCCAAATATCATTCATAGCCTAGCCATATTCATAAGTTTGCAAATAGGTTTTCTAGTACAAAAGCATGGCTTAATACATGATGCCAAATTCTCAACATAATTTCCTATGGATTATAACAACCAAACTTTTTCCAATTACTTACAAAATGATTTATGCACAAAAATATACATCATGATGGCATAGTAGCAATACCCCAAACTTGCATAGATTTAAATCAACTACATACATGTAGCTTCAACATGGATTACATAATTTGCGAAATATTCCAAACGTATGCTTGCATAGAACTACCGCATGTAGTTCTTCATAACATAATCCATAAATATCCAAACGTATATAATATTTCAAATTGATAAGAACACACAAATATGAATAACTTTATTGCCACAATTCAAGCATACAAACTAACACAACTGTTTATTCATACCAAAGTAATACTCTACTTACAATGGTTGCGGCGAATTCTCTAATTAGGAGATATGATTCCTATGTTGAATTGATTGGCTTTAGGTTGCTTGAATTGCTTTAGACTTTAGAACTTTCTTCCTAATTCTCTCTCTAGTTGGCGGCTACTCTTAGTCGTTCCTCAGCAACATGGCGGCTATGTTCTTAATTTGAATGAATAGATTAGGGTTTAGTCTAGGGTTGTTTATATAGAGGTTAGGAACTGATTAGGACCCTTGATGTTGCTTGGATTGATCATAGCCATTCATTAGGAAGAGAGACCAATTAAAACTCGCCACCTAGCCCTAATGACAAAGCAGACCACAGAGAATAGGCCAAACACAGACCTGGCCAGCCAGGTTGGCTGGGCTCGACCAGGTCGACACCCCTGTCGACAGGGCTGTCGACAGCCCTGTCGACATGGGTAGCCCAGGTCGACAGCCCAGTCGACCTGGGTGGCCTAGGCGGGTGTTTATCCGCCCTGGCCCATTGGGCCCGATTTTTAATTATTTTAATTTTAAATTTAATTCAAAAACTTCCGAAGGCCATATCTTCTCCATACGGACTCCGTTTTTCGAAAACTCGGACTCTATTTCGCGTATTTTTCCGAGACGAACGCAATGGCGTATCCCGTTTCCCTTGGTTCTTTGATTTCAAATTAATTATACTTTAATTTGTTAATTTCACAGTTATAGAATTTCCGGGGTGTTACAGAAACTCAATAATGAATTCCGATGATGCAGCCAATAACACAGAATTGTTTTCTACTCACAAAAGTGAGTTCTCCATCCTCATTTCAAAAACATTTTGAAAAATTAATTCATTTTTAAAATTTTCCATTCAAAAAATACTTTTTTTTATAATATGAGTATCATTTTCAACATATCAAATCAATTTTCAAAATTTTAGAATTTAGCTCTCAAATTTTTTGTTGAATAACTTTTTATTTATAATTATATTTACTTGTCATCTTTACATAAAAAGTTCTTGACTTTTTTCTTTTATTTGTTAAAGTTTAATGTACAACTTTTTGTTAAATCAAATTTTAATACTAGTGTCCTATGATATTCATTTAACATGAAAAAAATTCATTTTAATTTTTCATTTGAATTATTACCCTTAAGTATATTATGGATGATATCAAAAGAAAAGTTAATATTTTAGATTAGATATCTTTTTCTTTAGATTAGCACACATTCAATTAATCCTAAATTACAAAATTTAGGCTTAAAATATAATCAATTTTTATTAGATATAAGATTTTCAAATTGTAATAAAAATTCAAAGTATTAAAATATAATTATAGAAATACAATTGCGCTCTCTTAGTACTCTCAAATCATTGTAGGGTATTGTCGTCCCTATCCCTAATGATTTTTACCATAATTTGGCTTTGATATTCGCTAAAACAAAGCTACGATACCAATGTAACAACCCACTTTTTTAAGATAGTTTAAGTTGATACTAAACCACATATGTCCAATACAATTCGAAAATGGAGAATTATCAATGGGTTTTAATACAAGAACATAAAATAAGTAGAGAAGGAACCAAAAAATACATAAAATCTCATAGTGAAATGATAAAATATAATAATAACATAAACAATTTATGGAACTATTAAATAATATACACTTGATTTCAGTTTACAATATTTCAAAATCAAACGTTAAACCTAAGATACCAATAATGTTGTAGAGATAAAATTATAATATATACCATCCTCAAACTCCATCTTCATCATCTAGTAACTAATGTCTTTATAACTAAAACCCGAGCGTAATGAAAAAACAAGATATTCGAGTCAGAGCTATAAAATCTTATGATAGTAAATTCAAACTAGAAATAAAGGTGTAGTTACTACAAGGTCATTTCATCATAGTATTTAATTTCTTAATTACCTCCAAATAATAATCCTTTCAAGGACATGATTTTTCTAATTAAATTCGTAGTCTTATCTCAAATTCTTGAAATAATATATTCATCTTCCTATTAAAACAACAAAATATCATTTATCATAATAACCAGTAAATTCACACATGTAATAAAGGTACATCATACATGTCAATGTATGGCAGAAAAATCATATATCAGTGGGTTCGACTATCAGTAACATTCAAATGTAATATCAAATAAACATTCATTCAATGAAATCTCAAAATTTTAAAATTTAATCTATTCCAACTTAATATTGGATGTCGATATATTCAATGCAAAATAAATTTATAATTGTAATTAAAATGATAAAATTTTCATTTTAATTTATGTTGAATACATTAAGCTAAATTTTCAATTCAAATTTAATTTCATTATTAAATATTCCAATAACCAATTAATGAGCATCCAATTAGTTTATTTTCAATATTGGGTGTTGTTAACTTGCCTTTTAGTAAGGCCTTTATGCTTTGAACTTGGACATCTGTATCGCTGGTGACTCAAGCACGTACTCGTTAAGACTTAGACTAAGCGTCGAAACCATCATTAGTTTGGAATTTAGGAATTTACTCAGCTTGGATCGATCGCATCCGAGCCACTTCGTCACGCAGAAAAGGCCTAATCAGCTTACTGGATCACTCAATAATCACTTGATCGATCACTTCGTAAGTATCGATTTGTATGCATAAAAAGTAATGATCGACTCAGGCAGATCACCCAAAACAAAAGTTTCGGCCTATGGAATTAACTTCAGGATTTTTCTCAATCAACTGGCTTTTGATTGGTATAATTCAATAAACACCGATGGCACAAAGTTTGAGGGATCATATCATCATAAAACATAGGATCGATAGGGTATGATCAGGCTAAAAATTGGATCAGATCAGTGAATCTCAAACTGGTAGGGATCTAGTGGGCCGGATCAGTATCATCATGGATCAAATCGGATTTTGAACTCTCGAACGAATCAAGTGAAAACTAGTGGTCAACATGGTATCTTGGATTAAAACAAGGTGATCGAGCATACTTGCATGGATTCATTCAGATCGGACAAGGGTAGGACTTAATCTTTCCCCGGATCGGTTACGCTGGATCAGTGTCGATCTAGTTTGGACGCAGATCGGTATCGATTTATAACATATAAGTTTGGATGATTTTGTCTTCGGCCTTCTGGACTCAGACTTCTCATGATCCTATTTTTTCTCCTTATCTCTAGGCTAACCCAAGCACTATAGTAGCTATAAATACAGGGCGACATTTTTGGGGTTCTTTTGGAGCTCACATATAGGAACTCTTCCATTGCCATACGTCACTTTCTTTTACTCTGCAATTCCATAATAAATGTAGAATGTAATTATAATCAAGCAATATAAATAATTGATTATTCCGTAGTGGACAGCGGCACGATTTGATAAACCACTATAGGTTTTTATGTTCTTTTTACTTTCCTGCATTCTTTGTTAGGATTAGCGTCGTTATTCTGTGATTGCAACTTGGAATTTGCGTTTTCCATTCGATTGACAATATCTAACTTCAACATTTCGGAGCCACAAGTAGAGGTGACTATCTTTGATTTACTTAAGGATTCAGATTGCTCCTGGATTCAAACATTGTTAAAAGGAAGAAGACGGATGCTACCATTTAGAGTGAAGAAACTAGATTGGAAAGGAGCTAGAAGGCTTCCTCCGTTGGAAACCCCTCCATCTAACTAACTCGAGAAGAGATGGATGGAGTGGTCTTGGAATTCGAAGCTTGCCTAGATCAGCAGGAAGGACTCCTCAAAGGCAAGAGGGTATGATGACAACATTTCTAGCTCAAATAGTGCAATTCAGAAAAGGCCAAGAGGAAAAGGACCAATGACCAGAACCAGTAGCGTGCAAGGTTTAGGTCAAGGCTTGGGCCATATTCTATGAACTCACCATGGATTGGTACTGATCGGACCCAAGTCTTTGTCGACACTGGGCCAACTAAGGGAAATGCTCTTGGCACTGCGAAAACGGTTCACCAGTTGTCATTTAGTCATGCATTGGATATTGATTCCAGTGTTTTGAATCATTCGCAAGCGTGCATGGATTTGGAATTTGGACTTAAGGTGTGTGAGGATATAAACATTGGAATAGATCATATAATAGCTCATGCAGATCCTAGAATTCGGTTAATACTCGAGACCACTTCTTGGACCAGGCACAAGCCGGGCAATATTATCATGGAATGATGTGCTACCTCTTCTGAATTGAACACTAAGGGTAAAAGTGCAGGACTGTATGATTGGAAATAACATTAGCAATGGAAATCTGATTGCGAATGTTATTCAACTATTTTCACGAGGTGAGATGTCTCAACCAAACATAGACTACGTTAATTGTATCCCCTTTACTCAAGTCACAAGGAATTCTCAGAACCCAACGGACTTCTAGCTACCGACATTGGAGGCTTATGATGGTTGGAAGGATCCTACAGACTGTTAGGGAACTGGGGTGTCTATAACCCATTGTTAATGGATCTTAAGGCTAATCAGACACATGAGAGATAAAATATATCTATTCATATTTAAATAAAAAGAAATAACTAATAAAATAAAATGCAGTAAAGTAAATAACACCAGGATTTTTATACTGGTTTGGATTAACCAATCCTACATCCAAACCTGCACTTCACCATGCATAATTTTACTATAATCGCTTGCTTTCCACGGGTGGAAAGAACACCTTTACCATCTTGATTTCACGGGCAACAAGATACACCTTCTCTTTATCAACAGCAAGAAACAATGGCAAGTAGACGTATCTTCAATACAGATTCTTGCAGATTTGGTACAATGATCCTATAGACCTCCAATGGCAATATATCTTTGAATTCTTGGAGGAAATAGGATTAAATCAGAGAGAGAATGGTATGAATTTAAGTACAATTCTCTGGTATTGTGTGGCTTGCAAATCAATAAAGAATGGGAGTGAAAGAGAGTGGATTTGCAAGAGTAATAGGATATTTTTCATTAGAATTTTATAAAGAATAAATGGAGAAGGAGTAGAAGAAAATGTAAAATTATTGTGTAAAAATTCGTTACCAAAGGCCTATAAATAGTGTATGGAAGGATGTGTCTTTTGGTGAAAGGGTGGAGGGAAATAACTACACAATTTGAATTCAAAAATATGAAATAGCGGTTATATGTCGACATACAAAGATACATATGTCAACATATCTTGTGTGGCAAAAGACACATAAGTGTCACAAATATTCAGCACTGTAGATTTCCTTATATATGTGTGTTTTAGTGATTAGTTGAGGCCAATGGTTGATTATATTCAAGTATAATTGCCATGGGATATTTAACAAGATATTCTAAGGTACAACCAACTCCTCATCACTTCAAACACCTCTGTTCTTCAGCATTATTCTCTAATACGCTTTGGTCTTCAATTGTTCTGATTATCCTTCTTCTATAATTTTTCTTTTGTACTCTTGTTTAAATATCTCCATAATATATCTAGTGTAACTGCGTAACTCAAAGATATGTTTGTAGTAATATTTATATGGTTGTTGTCATCAAAATCAATACCTAGGGTACCTAGGGTATTAACAATCTTCCCCTTTTTGATGATGACAACCATATAAATATTTAAGAGATAAAATATAATACTTTTTATTTGACTCTCCCTAACTCTGTGCACTCCACCTATCATTTTGTCTAGTATATTTATACATTTTCTCCCCCTTTGTCATCAACAAAAAGGGTAAAAAGAATTGTTTAATTAACGTTTAGATAGTATGTAGAGTTTGTATATGCAGATAAATAAAACACAAGTGGGGGAATCAAAACATGAAATAAACTAAATAATCAGATGAGTTTTAGAGTTACCGACTTTACTGATGCCAATAACAAATCGTTTTCATATTTATCCATGGTTCAATATATTTCTTGTCATATGCTTTGAGCATCGACTATTTGGTGCCTGAAAATTTATAAAATATGCACACCGGTACCCTTTTTATTTTGGGGTCCATGGGGTTAAGTTTTGGGAAGCCAAAACCATAAATAGTTTGAATGCCCTTTCAAAATATAATCATTAGATACATGAACCTTACTAATAAAATTATCAGTATATTTTTTTTTTAGTATTATCCAACCATTTGGTAACCCATAAGTTAATGAACCTATTTGGAGGATTTAACTTTAATTTCCTAAGTTTTGGTTTTAACTTGGTGGCTTTAACAAACTTAATACATTGAGTACTATTTTTCTTTGATTTAGCCTTAGGGGTGTATCAAAGTCCATGCTTATTCCTATTGTTTTTAGATGCAGAAAATAATTTCTCTAGATTATCCTTTCCTTTGTTAAATTTATCAATATCAGTTTTCATTTTATTAAAATCCTTACTATGGTTAAGAATAAAATTGTTAGGAGAAATTATTTTCTTATTCAGATCAATGATCTGTGACCTCATTGAAAGATTTCCTGATTTTAAGGACTCTATTTTCACTTTTTAGTTTTTTAAAACTTCCAAGTGTTAAACCCTTTCCATTTTTATCTCCATTAAAGCTTCCAATTTCATCTTCTAGACATTGTTTTTCTTTACTCAACTTTTCATTAAATATTTTTAATCTATCTATTTCTACAAAACTATTATTGTACTCTTTCCTAAGTATTTCGTTACTTTGACGCATATCATTTAAAACTTTAGTAATTTCTTTATGAGAATTATATACTTGGTCATCCATTGCCATGAAGCATACATTGGCATTTTCTGTTTCTGAATCACTATCGCTTGATGATGAATCATCCTATGTTGCATTGAATGCTTGTTTCCTCTCCTTATTAAAAGTATTTAAAATGTGCTTTGGTTTTCTCAAGTTGGGACAAACTCTTTTCAAATGACCGGGTTTATCACGCTTGAAACATCCAACAACATTCCCATTTCTGGAATTATTGTTGTTAGTTTTTCGAAGCTTCTTCGTTATCCAATACTTCAAGAATTTATTGACCTTCTTAGTAATAAACTCGAGACCGTCATCAATATCATCATCAACTGATTCATCATTGTCGATCATATCATTAAGTGCCAGTTATTTTTTCTCATTTTCTTGATTCTATTTTCTAACCTGCATCTTCACTTCATAGGACATTAGATTACCAGTTAATTCTTCTATTGACATAGTACTAATATCATTGGCTTCTTTGATTGCTAGAGTCTGTTGATCCCATTCACTAGGAAGTGAATTCAAGATCTTTCAGACATGGTCTTCTTCAGTAATTTTCTTTCCTAATGATATTAAGGCATGTATAATATCTTGAAATCTAGAATAAATATCAGAAATGGATTCATTTGCTTTCATTTGAACAAGTTGAAACTGGTGAGTCAACATAGATATCTTTGTCTTTTTTACTTTATTGGCGCCTTCATGTGTGACTTTCAGTATTCTCTAAATTTCATATGCGGAATTACATATAGAAACTCGATTAAATTCATTCCTATCTAAAGAGAAAAATAAAATGTTCACGGCCTTAGAATTATTAAGTGCTTGTGTCTTTTGGTCTGGTGTCCATTTTGAATATTCAGTTTGAGGCTCTATGTTTTCTACTTGGGTAATGTTCCAAATATCTAAACCATTAGACTGCAAATAAAATTTCATCCTACAAGCCCAATAAGCCTGCCATCAAACAGTGGAGGTCTAGTGGTAGATTGCCCTTCTATAAAAGAACTAATAATGGTGCTACTTGTGTCACTAGCCATTATAATTTTCAAAAATCAAATTATGAACTTTTTGAAAGACCAGACTCTGATACCAATTGTTAGGGAACTGGGGTATTTATAACCCGCTGTTAATGGATCTTAAGGCTACTCAGACACTAGAGAGATAAAGTATATCTATTCAAATTCAAATCAAAAGAAATAAGTAAAAAATAGAATGCAGTAAAGTAAATAACACTAGGATTTTTATATTGGTTCTGATTAACCAATCCTACATCCAATCTTGCATTTCACCGTGCAGAATTTCATTATAATCTGTTGCTTTCAATAGGTGGGAAGAACACCTTTACAATCTTGATTTCACGGGCTACTAGATACACCTATTCTTTATCAATGGCAACCAACAATGGCAAGTAGATGTATCTTCAATACAGATTCTTGCAGATTTGGTACAACGATCCTATAGACCTCCAATGGCAGTATATCTTTGAATTATTTGAGAAAATAGGATTAAATCATAGAGAGAATGGTATGAATTCAAGTAAAATTCTCCGGTATTGTGGTTTGCAAATCAATGAAGAATGGGAGTGAAAGAGAATGAATTTGCAAGAGTAATTGGATAGTTTTCAATGGAATTTTATAGAGAATAAATGGAGAAGGAGTAGAAGAAAATGTAAAATTATTGTGTAAAAATTCGTTACTAAAGGCCTTTAAATAGTTTATGAAAGGATGTGTCTTTTGGTTAAAGGGTGGAGGGAAATAACTACCCAATTTGAATTCAAAAATCCGAAATGGTCGTTATATGTCGACATACAAAGATACATATGTCGACATATCTTGTGTGGCAAAAGACACATAACTGTAGCAAATATTCAGCACTTCACATTTCCTTATATATGTGGATTTTGTGATTCGATTGAGGTCAATGGTTGATTATCTTCAAGTATAATTGCCATGGGATCTTTAACAAGATATTCTAAGGTTCAACCAACTCCTCATCACTTCAAACACCTATGTTCTTCAGCATTTTTCTCTAATACACTTTGGTCTTCAATTGTTCTGATTATCCTTCTTCTATAATTATTCTTTTGTACTCTTGTTTAAATATCTCCATAATATATCTAGTGTAACTGCACAACTCAAAGATATGTTAGTAGTAATGTTTATATGGTGGTTGTCATCAAAATCAATACCTAGGGTACCTAGATTATTAACAAAGTCTATCTTATGTGCTACATGCTCCGCACGGAAGTGTTGAACGCTTTAGATAATGTCATGGCAAAGTGCTTTCCACTCTACCTCATGAATATCTCTACCATGTAGTTTAGGCGGTTGGAATCAGAATCAATCGGAGGTTGGAATATGTAACAACCCAGAAAATTAGAACCAATTTAAAAAATTTATTTCGAGTAATTTTGGTAGAAAATACGTCAGAATTTAAAAATTACATTTTAAAATAATAATAAAGCCCTTAAAAATAGCCATTTTGCAAAAGACCTCCATTTTTGACGAAACAACTTTGGTTGGATCTGGAATGTCAAATTATTGCTAGGTTTAAAATTTCATAATTTTTGGAATTGATTTGTGAGCGTGGCCAAAGAAAACGTGTTTTGCAAATACAGTGCAAATTGGATCGACCGGAAAAAGGCCATTTTTCAAACGGTCTCCAAATTCGATGAAATTAGTTTTGTTAGGACCGTAACATCAAAACAAAGGTAGATATAATTTTTCTGGAATTTTTGAAGTTAGTATGTGGCCCCGGCAAATTGAAATGTACGTTCAAATTCAATATTGAACGTTACATATTTTAATTTAAAGAAAAACTGATTGAAACAGTCGAATTGGCTTACGAAACATATTCCATTGTGTCTGGAATGGGGGTATTAGCTAGAGGCGATAATCGTTGGCTTTGATTTGGAGTTCGTATGGACTAATGGGTATATTTGGAATTAAACAAATTAAATAAATTATATAAATATACCATCCAATAGAAATTCATCGTTGACTTGTTCATTTCCGAAGAGAACCCGATCCTCTCAATATTGAATGGCGGAAGCTCTTCAAATCTTCTCTCCTCGATAACTCTTAATCCACACAATGGAATCGTTCGATTCTTAAGAGAATTTTGTAGAGAATCTCCCCATCTTCAAATCCATACTGGTCTGAGCATCCATCGTTCAGTATTTGGCTCGAATCACCTCTCCAAAGTCAAGCCGTTCGCCATCGGAATCCGCCTCCATCTGACCGTCGAGTTGACCGTGCTTCCAGAGGGTAGTGCGCCTCTCCTAGCTATTTGACGTGGCAGTAGTCGATCGTCTTCAGGAGCAACGGTTTGAACGAAAAATCGAAACCGAGATTCGAACGAAGTCTGGAAGGTAACTGCCTTTATATTTTTAATGATTTGCAACACATTAAAACCGTAGCTAGTTTAATTTAATTATTAAAATCATATCTTTTTGATATGATGTCGAAATCCGATGAAATAGGAAGCATTGGGACCGTGACATCGTACACTACATTCTAGAAGTGACCGGAAGAATTTTAGAGCTAGCCATCAATTAAGGAGTAGTGGAAACCAATGTGAGATTTCTAAATTCAAATAAAATGGAGAAAAGTATAATAGGTTGCAAATGGGGCTTAGTAGCTCATATCGCTACTTTCTGTTAAACAATGGATGATTGTGTGATGATTGTGGTGTGAAATTGATTGTGATTGGGATTGATTGATTGTGATTGCAAAAAAATTGATTGGGTTTGTGGTAAATTCATTGTGTTGTGAAATTGAATTTTATTGTGGAAATCATTGAAATGAATATGTTGTGATGCTGCAAGGCCTATGTTAGAAGAGGAGCAGTGCTCAGACACTAGGCCAGTGCAACAACACCCTACCATTGTAATGTCGAAATTTTCTGAAATGAACTATATAAAAATATTGATGTGTTGAATAAATTCTTTGAACAATAAAAATATCATTTTTATTGTATGTACGAACCACTGAAAATGTTCATGTGTTGAATAAATTGTTTAAACAATAAAAATATCCTTTTCATTGTATGTATGAACCACTAAAAATATTCATGTGTTGAATAAATTATTTGAACAATAAAAATATCATTTTTATTGTATGTATGAACTATTAAAAATATTCATGTGTTGAATAAATTATTTGAACAATAAAAATATCATTTTTATTGTATGTATGAACCACTAAAAATATTCATGTGTTGAATAAATTGTTTCAACAATAAAAATATTATTTTTATCATATGTATGAAGTGTATAAAATATTCATGTGTTGAAATAAATATTGGATTGGTAAAAATATTATTTTTATCATGTATATAAAGCGTTAAAAATAACCATGTGTTAAGATAAATGTTTGTTCATTGAAAATATTATTTTTATCACGAATATGAAGTGTTAAAAATATTCATGAGTTGAAATAAATATTGGAATGGTAAAAATATCGTTTTTATCATGTATATGAAGTGTTAAAAATAACCATGTGTTAAGATAAATTTTCGTTCATTGAAAATATTATTTTTATCAAGTATTTGAAGTGTTAAAATAGACATGTGTTAAAATAAGTATTTATTTGTTAAAAATATTATTTTTAACATGTTAATAAAGTGAATAAAATTGTCATGTATGGAAATGAATATTAGTTCGCTAAAAATATTATTTTTCGCTTAGTTATGCATATATATACAAATGCTAAACAGGTATATGGATTTGCTGTTGAGTAAAGAATTTATTTGCATGCCCGACAAATAGGTACGCCATAATGAGTTGGATGCACAATTTTATTATTATATAAACTCTTGTGAGTGACATTGGATGCAGTGTGATGGTTGTTCTTTGTGAGATTATAAACTACGCCATAGCATAGCAACAATTAATTTTGAACTACATTACATGGCATACTACGTGAAGATAGCATACTCTATCATATGACATATAAGCATTTGGAGCTTATATGACGAGGTTGGAATTACCATACAAGCGATAGGCTTGTATGGCGATGACTACATTTCAGTTCGAATTGAAGACGGATTATTGATGTCATAGCATATCATATCCATATAAGCAATAGGTGCTTATATGACGAGGTTGGAATTATCATATGAGCAAGACGCTCGTATGGCGATGACTGAATTACAGGTTGAACTAAGGACTGATATGGACTAAATAAAATATAACGGTAAATTGCAAGAATTAATAAAAACCGCACACGGGTTTAGAGATGACAATAATTCACGTCTCTCTTGATTTTAGATACGGCACATGGATTATTTATTTTCCAACACTGGACAAGGTGACGAGATATAATCTCTGGAGCTATGATCTTTACACACTCCGTTGGGCAAAGATAGGTCATTAAAAATTGTGTATGCTTTTTACTGATTTATTGGGTGCTTAATATGGCCCAATAAATTTTTCAGACCCCTCCCGAACAAAGGAGGTTATGGCGAAATTTTTCGAAATTTAAAGGCGTTAGCCAATTAGTTGAAGAATTAAATGGTTTCGAAGTCGTCGAATAAATTATATAATTATATATAATATAAATTAAAATTAAACGAATCGCGCGCGGTAGTTCACGTTTTGGAATCGTAACTTTAAACGATTATACCGGGAGATACGACCATCGGATTTTCTCAAAGCTGGAACCGTTGGGTCTGCTTTGGAAAAATATTTCCAACGATATTAAATTTGTTAAGATCCAACAAGTAGATTTTAAGAAATGTGTAATTCAAATCTAAGTGAAAACAGCACAGCGCTAGTGCCGCGTAATGACCTGAAATGTCTTTTAATTAAAATGTGCTATTTTTATACAAATAAAAATAGCGATAAATCGTTATAAAATATTATAAACGATATGGAATGGAAATAAACCAATATTACTTGGTTTATCAGATATTTTTGATGGTTAGATGTATTTGACATGAAATTATTATAATAAATTGAAACGTGAATGTCAAGTAGTTTAACCATGGAAAGAATTGATTTGAATTCTATATACAAGTGAATTATTTGAAAAGGCCGAGTTAATTCTCATTTCAAATAATTGGACGACGACTAAAAGTCAAAGATAATGAAGACGGTGCAAGACCGGTGATCTTCACATCAAATGGATTATAACTGATGCCTAGGATATGGGTAGCTCCCATGAATGGGTTATAGTGGTAGTGGTACGGACGTATTTGTTGATTGTCCGGATGTGCGAGGGCCCCTCTCATGTATTGGACATATGGGACGAGGAATAAGGTGCCTTCGGTTTCGTTCAGACCCAGAATGAACTAGTAAATGGATGTGTGTCTGACATTGGATTTTATTCTGTGTTGATTGATTTCTATTAAATATATATCTGTTTGGCGGCGGAGAATTTATTCTCTTGCTTAACGTCCTTCTCTGAGACCTACGAGCTTAGAGGTTATATATTAATAGACATCAGCCGCATGGCCTGAATTGTCAGTGTGGCATGCTGAGATGTAAGTGATTAGGGCTTTTGTTGAAAAGCAGAGTCTTGTGGTTGATAATCAAAGCACGACTTTAAATAGCATAGCTTTGTGTATAGCGTTGATTCGTGAGCCTCACACCCCTTTATGAGTCAAAAACGGAACAAGGACGGCAGGGAGGACACGACGTTTCTTTCTAGCTATGGGTGGTGTCATGGTATGGAGCCCATACATTTATTTATTTTTACCTGTGTGGATGATGGATTGCGAGGCGCCTCAGATATATCGGGCACTACGGGGCCGATGGATACGTCCTATAGGACCGGGAAACGTATGTTTAGGAATATTAATCCACTAACGTAAGTGTGGACCAACCCTGCTGCTAACCAGGGTTCACTACGGGGGATCCTGAGGCATTTTCTAGAGTGTCTCAAAACCGATGAGAATGATTCCTTGCCTCGACTCATGATGGAATCCAATTTCCAATATGTGACTTTTCGGTTTTGATTGTAAACCTATATATGGCGACATGATATATGGTACCCGCGTCGTCTATGATTGATACATTATGATTGAAATTGTGTTTGAAACATATATGCAGTAGTAATAATATCAAATGATTTTGTTCTACACGTATTAAGCATATTTTGGCTGTTATATGGTAAAACTCTATTCTCCGGCTTGCGTTGCATTGTGTGATGGGACCTGAGTCTTATAATGGCTTCATTTTTCTAAAAAGCATTGTGTTGTTTAAAAGATTTACTTTATTTCATGCACTGGCGATCAATGGAGTAAACCCATTCCGCGTTAGCGGCGTGGTCCTGTGATTTGCCATATTATTATTACCAGTACACATGCATGCCCGCTGGGCGTGTGTATAGATGAATTTGACCAAAGTTGGAGACTAAGTTTAAAGTGGACAATTGTTGAACCATAAACCAATCTGGTCATGTATACTTTACATGCACATATTTATCCGACTACATATGCTACCTGTACAACATAAGGAATTAACCCTATCAAAAATACTATCCAGGCTGCAGCCAACCATATAATATCTAAAATAAAAGATCCAGTAGTGTATCCCGTTGCTTCATTTATAAGGATGGTCTATTCACGCCAAAGGTCTCTTTTTGCTGTATTATCTCCAGATCCTTAGTTTCCATATTTCCTGCAATAACATGTCTCATGCAAATTCGCCCATCCTATATTAGTCATCCTCTCTGATGTAATCACATTTTCCTACCCTCGATTGCATTGCAATGATCTTGGAGTACGCCATCATAGCTTTTTGTAAAATTATGGCACCATTAACCTGTCATAATAATAATCTGTGCATATATTTATCTATCATAGACCATACTTCCAAAATTAAAAGAAAAAAATACTACATATATCAGCTTGCAAGGCAACTTCAGGTACTATAAAGGGTGGTTTTGAACAACAATACATCAATATATTTTTACTTAAAACGGGAAAGAGAACTAGAAGATATACATCGCAACAACATGTACAAATTCGAAGTCAATCTATGTGGTTTGACAGCCAAGAATGAAATAACTAATCTAATTTGGGTATATAATCATTTTTTATATCTATATCAGATAGGATTTTACTTCTTTAGATTTAAGTTGCTGATCATAAAAACAAAAGTGGTGTTGTTCAATGTTCAAACTTTTTAAAGTCTAATCCTTCAGTGATTCATCATGTGATAAAAATATTTGTTTTGTTTGCAAGTAAATATTATTGAGCATAGAATGAAAATGTTATTGAAAAAAAGTGATTATCCGGTTTTGAGTGGGAATGAAATTCTAGTATTTTTAGGCATAATTGCCATTTCTAGAACAAACTGGTCTTTTTTTTCATTGTCAGAGTTTGCGGAAACCAACAAAATCAACAATACATGAATCATACCATTTGTTAATTATTGGGTCACATGCATAAACGCAGAAACACATATATTTGTACATATATATGTGCATACATAATGAATATAGATATGTGCGTGCATGCCTATATATGCTCATATACCTATACCAAATTATTATAGTAAGTACAATTATCAATTAGAAACAAATACGTAAATTTGTTTCTTTTCAACCTCAAACAAAAAATTAACGTATAATGAGGTAGACGGTGTCAAAATTCAAATATTATGGTAACATTATAATCATATATTGATAAATATCTTTATCCAGTGTAGTATATGAATATTATTATTTAGTCTACCGTTTTAGTGAACTAATATTTTATTAATTTGTAAATTAGACAATTATTATAATTTGGAATATCAATTATATTGGAGTGTGTGTGTGTGTCTACATATATATATATATATAACATCTATGAAACCACCATTTCAGTATGAAGATACCAAACTTTAGAACACAAATAGACAAATCACATTTGTTAGTGATTTCTTACGCAATTCATCTTTGAGAACAGTACAATGAATTACTCCACAAAGATCTGACCATAAGTAACATATGCAAGTAATAAGAAGATGTATCGTACTTTTTCTTCCACATTAATCACATTCTAAATCACTGAAGAAGCGCATAAACATGAATTAAACTATAAAATTTTCCGAATTCTATACTTACTAAGTGTAAATATCTATGAAAAGAATGATGTTTGGTAGTTTATTGCCGATCACATTTGAGGGGAGAAATGTTGCCTTTAACTCTACCGTTTAATTTTAAATTCAATCATCTACATATCAGAATAAGGATAATCTCAAAACTAAAATGGCGATCAAAAATAGCCAAAAAAATTTATAAAAAAATTGTCAATATTTAGGAAAGTTAAGTTCCAAAACTGCAAAACATAGCCACACCTTACCAAACTTAGAACATCCTCGTTTACGGTTCAAATAGAATGAGTTCAAAGTCATTAGATCGTCTGTAGTTAATGAAAAGAATTTACTATAAAAACGTTAAAGCTTAAAATAAAAGTAAGAAAAATAATAATCTGGTAAATATATTAGATTCAGGTGTGTCAAAAATACTGTGTTTTAGATCTAAGAAGCAACTTCCTGTGGAAGAGGAGGTCGAGGTTTATTTTTCCTTACCCTCCGAGTGCTAGTTATTTAGGACTTTGGATTGAGGGGTGAAAGGTTCATTTGGAGTTTTGATTAAAAAGAATGAATAACGCAAGTGAGCAGTTATTTAGGACTTTGGATTGAGGGGTGAAAGGAAAAATAATAAGAAGTACTAAAGCTAGAAATTTAACTTGCAGTATTAAGCAAGTGGAATGTTTGCAGAAGATTTGCAGAAAATTGTAGCCTAACCAAAAAAAGTAGTTTAGCTTTCAAAAGGCACGTTGAATCATTTATTAATTCAGCTTGTAGCAAATAGCTTATAAAATCAACGATTATGACGATAATCAAAATAACAGTCTACTCTGTACGGAATAGTAAAAGAAATTGCAAAAGTTGAATTGGCTAATTAGTAAAAGACTTACTTGCAGGCTGAAGGTTCTGGCAAAAGCTGCAATGTTAGAACCACTCTGAAGGCTCTTATCGACGATCAACGCTGTGATTGAAGAGGTGGAAACCATATTTAATCAGGAAACCATAGCAATACCAATTATTATAAGGAAATACAAAGGGGAAAAAATGATATTCAGATTATGTAAATTTCGAGGTCATCAGAATACCTTTTTCATCCATGCTAGCTTTAGTGACAGCAGTAATATAGTAGCACATATCACCACCTGCAGCTTGAAGGTATATGTTGATCATGATCGATGGGCACTGTCATAACAAAATATATTATAACAGGGGCATAAAACGATTAATTGCGATAATGATTAAGATGATAGAGTGGACAAACATTGTAACAACACGGAAAATCTGAGCCAGTTTAAAAAATTTATTTTGATTAGTTTAAGCAGAAATTCAGTCAGAATTTAAAAATTCCCTTTTTAAATAAAATTAAAGCCTTGAAAATAGTGATTTTGCAAATGACCTCATAATTCGACGAAACCACTTTTGTTCGATCCGGGATATCAATTTATTGCTAAGTCGAATTTTCCATAATTTTAGAAATCAACATGTGAGCGTGGCAGAAGAAAATGTGTTTGGTTGATTTCAGTTAAATCGGGACAACCAGAAAAGGACCACTTTTCAAACGGTCTCAGAATTCGACGAAATCAGTTTTGTTGGGACCGTATCTTCCCAACATAGCTAGATAAATTTTTGGGGAATTTATAGAAGCAGTATGTCGCCCCGGCAAATTAAAATGTACGTTCAAAATAGAATTTGAATGTTTTATACTTTAATTTGAAAAATAACTGACTGTAACAGTCGAATTGGCCAACGAAACATACCCCATTGTGTCCGGGATAGGGGGATTTAGCTAGGGGCGACAGTCGTTGGGTTTGAAAAGGAGGTCGTATGGAGAAACTGGTATTTTCAAATTTAAAATAAATTAAAAATAAAATATAAGTCGACCAATCCCCCACGTTCTCTCCCATTCCCCTTTTGACCAAGTCAAACCCAATTAGCCTCCCTCGTCTCGACGGAAATAGCTTTCACCCCTTCCCGACCCAATCGTCGCCGCCTCGCTCCACGCCCGACCTCGCCACCATCCAGAATCGACAGCGCCGCCTCCCCTCTTCAAATCCGACCAACCCTCACCCCTCCACATCGCGTCTGCTTCGAGTTCTTCCGCCCTGAAGTGCGCCACTTCACACCGCCGCCCCGCCTGAGATCCACCATCGCAGGGGGCCCCACCCACCTCGAGACGCGCGCCTCTCCGTCCTCTTTCAGGTGGCATAGTCCGATCGAAGCAACGATCAACGGATTTGAAGTTAATTTGAAACCTAGTTTCGAACTCTAGTTGAAAGGTGCGGTTGTTATTTCCTTTGAACTGTTTTAACACTTTAAATTGTTGCAAACTTTGAAAAATCATATCTTTATCCTGTATTGACGAAATTCGATGAAACAGGAAACATCGTGACCGTAAGGAGGCTCTCTACATTCTAGAAGAGACCGCGGATTTTTCTGAGCTCGTTAGGATTTTTTAGAAAAGCGACAAAGCAATGTGAGAACTCTAAATTCAAAACGTGAATGAAAGTGTGTTGTATAAGTTATATAAGCGGAGTATAAATTATATACGCATTGTATACCTTATGTATATGTGTTGTATAAGTTGTATGAGCGATGTATAAATTATACAAGCGTTGTTTGAAACATATATGCGTTGAAATGTGGTGAAATAAATGTGAAATACTTATATATATATATATATATATATATATATATATATATAAATACGCCCCTCGTCCACAAACCATGGACGATATTTATTGGTTGTGATTGGTGTGAAATTTGGTTGATAGTGAATGGTTGATTAGAATTGTTTGTGGTTGGAATAAAATTGGAATTGATTGTGGAAAAATTCCTTATGACCTGAAAGATGGTCGGAATATTTAGGTCCTTAGAATATGCCACTTAGGGAAAGCAGCGATGCCTAAGGTAGCGCGAGGAGTCGTACTTCGCTATGGTGCCAGTTTTAAACCCCTGCCGTTATGCTGCCAAAATTTCTTGAAATTTTCATGTGTTGAAATTATTTTCATGTGTTGAAACCATATTTATTTGTTGAAACTTTATTCTTATGTGCTGAATAGAAATTCATTCGTTGAATAGAAATTCATGTGTCGAGAAAATATATTCATGTGTTGAATGAAAAACAAAATTCATATATAGAGTGCATTCGTGTGTTGAATAGAAATTCATCCGTTGAATAGAAATTCATGTGTGGAATGACATTCGTGTTTAAATAAATTCTTTGAAAATTAAAAATCAAATTTTTATTATATATATGAAGTACGTAAAATATCCTTGTTATAAATAAATTGTTTCAACAATAAAAATCACATCTTTATTATATGTACGAACTATATAAAATATCCATGTGTGGAAATATTCATGTGTTGAGTTATTCATGTGTTGAAAATGGTTCATGTGTTGAATATATGAAGTGAACGATAAAAATATCATTTTTATTAAGAATATGAAGTGTTAAAACATTCATGTGTTGAATATATGAAGTGAACGATAAAAATATCATTTTTATTGAGAATATGAAGTGTTAAAACATTCATGTGTTGAATAAATATTTTAGATGATAAAAATACCATTTTTATCATGTATATAACTTGCTAAAAATACACAAGTGTTGGAATAAATATTTGTTTGATATGAATATTATTTTTGACATGTATAGGAACTAAATAAATTAGTCATGTGTTGAAATATATTTTAGTTCGATAAAAATATCATTTTTAAATGAAGTATGAAGTGTTAAAAATACCACTTGTTCAGATAAATATGCATGAGTGAAAATATTCATTAAATAGCTAATGATATGGTTTTAACTTATGTATGCAACATTGGATTGAATGGTAATATTTAATTAAATCGAATCAAGTATGAAACTGTATTGAAAAAATTTGGTAAGTGACTAGAATTGCACACATGTACATACATATTTATTGAACAGGTTATAGCAAAGAGGCTAGAGAAGAGGAATAAAATTTTGTGCCCGACAAATAGGTACACATTTACCGTTTTGCTTGGGTGATGATTTTATGAGCCGATTGGCTAGCCGCTTGGCCTTTTCTTTTTCTTTTTGAGATAAGATGCCCGTGTGGCTGTTTGGGGATTTTCCCGACCCTTCCCGTACAAAGGAGGTTATGGCGAAATTTTCCAAAATTTAAAGGCGTTAGTGAAATTTTAGAAGTGAAAACGATATAAAAATCGTCGAACGAATTATATATATATATAAATTAAAATTAAAACGAATTAAGGTCGTGCAGTTCGCGTTTTGAAATCGTACTTTTAAACGATTATACCGAAAGATCCGACCATCGGATTTTGACGAAACTGAAACCGTTGGGTTTGCTTTTGAGAGATCTTTCCAACAATATAAACTTTGTTAAGATCCAACAGTTAGATTTTCAGATATGTGTAAAACAAATTTGGAGAAAAACAGCGCTAGTGCCACGACACGACCTGAAACGTCGTTTAATTAAATATGGCCATTTTTAAATAAATAAAAATGGCGAAAAATCGTTAAAAAAAATATTATAAGCGTTACGAAGTGAAAATAAACCAATTTTACTTGGTTTGCTTGATATTTGGTGGTTGAATGTGTTTGACATGAAAATTATACTAAAGAACTGAATCATGAATGTAGAATAATTTAACCATGAAAAGAATTGATTTGAATTCTAATATACGTGAGTTATTTGAAAAGGCCGAGTTAATTCTCATTTCAAATAATTGATTGACGATTTGAAGTCGATGATGTGAAGACGGTTCAAGACCGACGATCTTCATATGGATGGATGGGCGCTACTGAGGTTCCTGATTGGAGTAGTTACCTTGAAGGGACTGAAGTAGTAGCCGCTTAGAGTGTGTGTTGATTGTACGGATATGCGAGGAATATGGTGCCTCCGGTTTCGTTCAGACCCAGAACGGACGTGTAAATGGACTATGTGTCTGACATTGGATTTTATTCTGTGCTGATTGATCTTCGTTAAATATATATCTGTTTGGCGGCGGAGAATTTATTCTCTTGCTTAACGCCCTTCTCTGAGACGTACGAGCTCAGAGGTTATATATCGATGGAAATCAGTCGCATGGAGTGAACTGCCTGTGTGGCACGCCTAAGTGGCAAATGATCAAGGCTTCTGTTGCAAAGTAAAGTCTTGTGGTTGATGATCAAAGCCGACCTACGTGGCCAAGCTTTGTGTATAACGTGGATTCGCGAGCCTCACACCCCGGTATGAGTCAAAAACGGGATACGGACCGTCGGGAGAACACGACGTTTCTTTCTAGCTGTAGGTGGTGTCAATGCTTAAACTGGCTGACATTTATATACTTTTCGCCTGTGTGGTTGTTGTAATAAGGCGCCTCGATTTTAGGTCTATTAGGACCGGGAAACGTGTGTTTAGGAATTGCCAATCCTCAAAAGTAAGAGAGGATCGGTCCACCCGATTCCAAGGATCATAGTGGGGTCCTGAGACATTTGCTAGAGTCTTTCGAAACGGAGAGGAGCTTGCCCCTTGCCTCGACTCATGATGGATTCCAATTTCCAATACGTGATAGTGCTGTATTGATTTGTGACTTATATATGGCGACATAGTGGTATGGGGTACTTATGCCGACTATGATTGATATTTATGATTGAATTTTCCTTTGAAACATATATGCTCTAGTAATAATATCAAGTGATTTTGCTTTACACGTATTAAGCATATTTTGGCCAATATAAGGTAAAACTCTATCCTCCGGTTTGCGTTGCATTGTGGGATGGGACTTGAGTTTTATAGCGGCCTCATTCTTTTTAAAAGTATTGCGTTATTTAAAGAATTTACTTTGTTTAGTGTAGTGGCAATCACTGGAGTAAACCCGTTCTACGAAAGTGGCGTGGTCCTATAATTTGCCTTATTGTTATTGTTTAAGCAGTTAAGTGGATTTCTCATACCAGTCCCATGACTGACTCGTTGTTTGTTTCACTTTGCAAACTCGGGTGCCCTTATTTTTACACGGGCAGCCTAGCTGACAGATGGCAAGATATTTTGGCTTAGCACTGCAGCACGGAGTGTGTTTTTGGCTTGATGGCGAGGATTAGATTTACTTGTATTATTTTGGCTATTGACTTTCCGCCATTCCTATCTTATGTATATGATTCCGCCTCTGGCGATGTAGACTGATTTATTTCCAGCATGTATTTCCTTATGTATATGTACCGCCTCAGGCGATGTAGACTGATACTCCTATTATGTCTCACTGTATGTATATATTCCGCCTATGGCGATGATGATTGATCATTTCCTTTCTATGCACTAAGTTATATCCTACACTGTGCTATTCTGATGTTGTTACATGTTATGATCCCGTTGTCATATTTAAGTAAATTACCATATTTTATGTTCATGCTATTATCTGTACTCTGCTAATTATGATTATTGTGTTATATTCCTATGATTATCCTTAACACCGTCCGTACGGGTTTTAGGATCGTCACAAACATATTGACAAAAATGTGGTATAGTATTGTAGAAAAATGTCGTATCACCAATCGTATAGACAAAATATAACTACTAAAGATTTTCCATATGTGTCCAATTCACGGTAGAAATTGTAAAACAGAAAATGATTTTTATGCCATCTTATTCATCTAAAGCTAAAAGTTCAAATTCTCAACAAAAATTCAGGCGTGGGACAAACTGAAATTCCATAAATTGTGTTACTAAGAATAACACCCAACTTACCAATCAAGCTTGAAATATAAATAACTTTCAGTCAGGCTATCATCTGTAAACATTCTGGTTTTGGATGCATGTGAAATACAATACCCAGGACTGAAAACAAAATAATTTAGTTCCCAGGCTCTATATCAAAAAATTGAGATGAAAATCCTTTTTAGAATTAGAAGTATTTAACTGGCTAGAGTTTATTTTATTTTAATTCTCCTTACTATGTATGTATGTGTGTGTGTGTGTGTTAAATTGCATACCTGATGTCCCAGAATTTTATTCCTTCATGACCAGCAGTCACTACTATATTTGCATTCTTCATATCACTGCCTGAAGTACCATGAAAGTTATAGCAGTTAAAATATGCACATTGGCATATTATGTCAATGCAAAATACGGCTTCTACTCACAAATCAGTACTGCCGACAAATTTAGCGCTCACTTAGTGAATAAAGAAAGTACTAATGCATTTGAATTATATACAAACACTGTTGCTGATTTGAATGAACACATTGTAATGAAGTTAGATAAAAAAATTAACATTCAGCGCGCATCTGAGGTTTAAATAGCAAAAATGATCAGAGATTCATACTCATTTTACGTATTAGGATAAATTCAATATAAAGCAAAATTTCAATTTCAGATTTAGTAAATATTTCAGCCATTTCATTTTGACATGTGCAAGGTTGTGTTTAGTTTCTGGATCAATGGTTTGTTTTTCAATTCTAGTTGTTATTAAAACACAGAATAAGTCATGGTATACGTACAAAAGTAAGCTTAGCCTGAACAATAGTTAAGCTATTGATCTAAAGCTAAAAGTGAAAATTAATGAAAAACTCTAAATAAATGTTTACAGTAAACCAAATATACTTATATGTATAACAGTATGTTGGGACTGGAATATGCAGGTAGATATGCTCTAAATAAACAATGCATGATTAGATACATGAACATACAGTCGGCATTTTGGTGGTGGTTTCAACCTGCTGAAAGAAATTTCAGCCTGCAAAAATGAAAATTATATTAGTACTGCATTTTTAATAACACGGAGTTGATTCAGTACATGAAAATATATATGCCAAATATAGCACGTAATTAAATCATATGTCAACAGAAATTAAACTACTGTGATGATAGTCCAAGAAACCTTCAATTGTATATTTGTAAAAAGGTATACCTAGTATGGCAATGAATTTTAGAAAGTACATAAAAATAGTGTATCACATAAAAATGTATACACATATTAATTGTATTACATGACTGTTTCAAAGATCGAAATGATGGAAATAAAAGTGGGAGAAAATGACATCCAAATAGAAAATAACACTCATAACCGCAATTACAATGACATATAGATGTCTAACATATAACTGTAAGCTGGAAATTTAATCGAAAAGAATTTAAAGAGCTAGAAAAATCTGTAAATAATTGGAAAATATCAATTATCATTATAAAATATAAACTTCGCTCATGCGATATAATTATATGTACCACATAACAGTTTCGAAGATCTAAACAATGGAGATTAATGCAAAAAAGTCTTCCAGTTTGTACAGTTTAACTGGCTAAGCATAATATCGGCAGACCTGTAACCACAAATGTAAACCCAATTGAAACATAAGTTGTAAGAAATAACCAATAATCACAATTAAAGCATATATAACTTGTTTGAGTCTGTGAGTAAATGATTGGGATTTATAAGTCAGCCGTAAGAAACAACTCCAAGTACTAAATAGCTAAAACAATTCAAATAGCATGTAGCATAACAACGATACTGATAATCTAAGTATATAACGGAATAATCCTGAAAAATATACCTGAGTAGAGATGAAGGAAAACAACCCGTTATTCAGTGGCAGATATGAACTTCAGTAGTACATATGGTGGAATCTGGAAATTTCGAAGCAAGTAGTAAGAAATAAGACGAAGGAGGTGAGAAGTAAAGAAATTTACCTTTTATGTCATCGTGTACGCGGTAGTCGGGTTGTTGAGTAACGGATCTGAACTTAGCAGCAGATCTGAGGAAAATCGCAAAATTCGAAGTAGGTTCAGCTGTCGCTGCATCGGGAGAGGAGAAGGCTGTAGGAGGTGAACAATTGAAGGGAAATCGGTGGAGTAAAGGTTAAAGATCGACTCGGTTAGGGTTTGGGAATGGGGAAGACATGGATAGAAGAAAAAAGAAACGCGGAGAACACAGTGTGAGATGGAAGAAAGTAAGAAGAAATGCGTGGATAGTGGGAACGGTTGAGTAACCGACTATCATGGTGTAAAAGAGATGCGTAGTGGAAAGCGAGATAGATTGGGGTTATTTCTGGAAATGAATAAAAGCTTCACCATCTCTAAAAGATTTTCTTTAATAGTAGATATTATTACACCAATTAAGTAGATTTCTCATACCAGTCCCATGACTGACTCGTAGTTGGTTTCACTTGTAAACTCAGGTGCCCTTATTTTTACATGTCCAGCCAACTAACAGGAAGTAGGATTTATTTTGGCTTAGCAATATAGCTTGGAGTGCACTTCTTGTTGATGACGAAGACTATATTTTATCTATATTTTGGACTATTGACATTAACGCCTGTGTTATCTTATGTATATGTACCATTGATCTCGATGTAGACTGATTTTTTTTTATGTACTAAGTCATATCCTATAACTGTGCAACTCTGATGGTTATGACATTTTATGATTCCGTTGTCATATTGATGTAAATTATTCTATTTCATGTTTATGCTATTATCTGTAATCGACTAATGTTGATTAATGTGTTATATTCCAATGATTATCCTTGCCACCGTGGGTTGTCACAAACGTGGTATCAGAGCTTTGAGTAATCTTAGTTCCAGAATATAACACCTTTAAATCAACTCGTCAGAAATAGAATCAGTAGTATTCTAGGGCGAGTAACTCATTAGAGATGGGATTAGTTATGTCCTAGAATGAGTGCAGCAGAATAGCATTATAACTTGATCATCACATCATTAATTATGCATATGTTTTTATGCCTTTACTGTTCCTTAAGATATCTTTCCTGTGGGCCTAACCCTTTTCTTAAAATTTGCAGAACTAACAGGAAATGAGTGGTAAAGGAAGAGGCAGGACTAGGAGTGGTCGAGGTGGAAGAGGGGAGAATATTCCCATTGTTGATGAGCCTATGATTCAGCAGCAGCCCCCACAACCACAGTTTGATCTTGATAGGGTGGCTAAGAATTGCAAGAACTTAGATGGCATGCCATTCTCTGGCAGAGGAACAATAACCGAGGATCAAGCTTGGTTGCGGTCATGCGAACGAATTTTCGCGGGCCTAAGCTAGAAGACCACAGAAAGAGGTTCATGGCATCCTGGTTGTTGAAGGATGAGGCACTGATATGGTGGGATGCCATCACATTGGGCGATATTGATGTTGATATGACATGGGCTAGGTTCAAGGAAATTTTTAATGAAAGGTTTGTCCCTCGACAAGAAGTCGATCGCCTGCATGACGAGTTTGCTAATCTTTAGCAAGGGGATAGAACCATTCATGAGTATGTGGACAAATTTGAAGAGCTCTCTCGCTATGCAACTGAACTGATTCAGTACCCACTTGATAAGAATAAGAGGTTCATAAACGGTCTTTTGAGGAGGTACCACAACAGAGTGGCTGGCCACATCGAGCTTCCCTTCACCAAAGTAATTGAAATGGTATGTAGGTATGAAAGTTTAGATAAGAAGAACTTTCAGGAGGACCGCGAGAAGAGCCAAGCTAGCAACAAAAGAAAATCTTCTGGAAAGAAACCCGAAACTAGCAACACAGAAGAAACTAAAGCTCTAGAGGATAGGCGATCAAAGGTTAAATGCTATAATTGCGATCAGTTTGGACATTAATCTAGTGAATGCAACGCTCTAACGCATCAAAAGAAAATCAGTATGGTCCTAATCAGAACCCTCCTTATAATAGAGAGTGCTTCAACTGCCATAAGAAGGGGCACATCAAGCCAAACTGTCCCTTGCTGAAAAGTTCCCAAGTGGCTCATGTGTACGATGAGGCGGATACGCCAGCTTCTTCTGCAGGAGAAGGTAAACCTGATGTTTTGGGAGGTACCCTTACTATTAAAAATATTTGTGTTTCAGTATTATTTGACACTGTTGCATCACGTAGTTTCATTTCAAGTAACACAGTTAAAAAGTTAAAGTTAAAACTAAGGGACCTTAAAGAATCGATTAGAGTTCATAATCCGATAGGAGGATCTCTTATTCTCAGTTTGTATTGTAGAGTGCCAATCTCTTATTCTTGTTACTAGTTTAATATTAAGTTGATCATCATGAATTTTTCTGAGTTCGATGTTATTCTTGGGCTGGAATGGTTAACCAAATATGAGGCTGAAGTTATATGCAACGATAAAATTGTTAACGCTAAAACCAAACTGGGGAATATTATTTCTATAACATGCATGGGCTCAGATTCAGATAGAAGAGAATTTTGGTCTGCGCTAGAAGTTACTCCCCCTTTATTAGAAAAGATTCCTATAATTAAAAATTATGCGGATGTGTTTAAAGAAGTAGAAAGCTTACCTCCGCGAAGAGAAATTGACTTCGAGGTAGATTTAATTCCGAATGCAAGGCCAGTAGTGCATGCTATTCGGAGAATGACGTTAAAAGAGAAAGAAGAATTGGGCGACCAGATTCGATAATTACTATAGAAGGGTCTGATCAGGCCTATTTTCTCGTGCTGAGGAGCACCAGTAGTGTTTGTTCCAAAGTCAGATGGTACTCTCAGATTAAGTTTGATTACCGAGACCTCAACAAGCAAACATTAAAGAATAAATATCCATTACCCCGCATCGATGATTTATTGGATCGTTTGAATGGAGCGGAAGTATTTTCAAGGATGGATCTAGCTACAGGTTTCCATCAACAGCATATTGTCGAAGAATGTGTTCCTTTTACATCTTTTAGAGGTCCAGTCTTATTTTGTGAGTGGTTAGTAATGTCATTCAGCTTATTTAATGCTCCAGCTTATTTTGTTGATTTAATGAACATAGTATTTCGCGATGTGTTAAATAAATTTGTGCTGGTTTTCATTGATGATATTTTAATCTTCTCTAAGTCAGCCACCGAGCATGCGAAACATTTAGAACAAGCGTTGGAAATTCTGAGAAAGAATGTATTAAAAGCCAAATTTTCTAATGTATATTCTGGTAAGAAGAAGTGAAGTTCCTTGGTCACGTAGTATCAAAGGAAGGAATCTCAGTGGATCCAAGCAAAATTATTGCTATTCAAGATTGAAAGCAGCCTAGTACACCCACAGAAGTCCGAAGTTTTCTAAGATTGGCTAGTTATTATCGGAAATTCATTAAAGGTTTTTCAAGGCTATCTAGTCCATTAACGAAGCTTATCAAGAAGCACACGAGATCTAATTGGACTCCAGAATGTGAGGCAGCATTCCAAAAGCTGAAATCAAGATTGACTACTGCTCGAGTATTAACAATTATCGATGGCAATCAAGATTTGACAGTCTACACAGATGCTTCCCTTGAATGTGTTGGTGCGGTATTAATGCAAAGGGGCCAAGTAGTTGCTTATGTTAGCTGTCGGTTGAAGTCGCATGAGAAGAGATATGCTACTCATGATCTTGAGTTGTTAGCCATCGTGTTTGCTTTAAAAATATGGAGGCACTATCTTTTGGGTGAGAAGTTCGAATTATTTACGGATCATAAGTCATTGAAGTATTTGTTCTCCCCGAAGGATTTGAATTTGAGACAGCAGCGTTGGTTAGAATTTCTTGCAGCGTACGATCTAAATATTTTGTATACTCCAGGGAATGCCAATGTTGTAGCTGACTATTTAGCAGAAAGAATTCCATCATCGCTAATCTTATTATTACGCTTTCATTGATTGATAAGATCTCTATTCTTCAGAAGGACGATCACTTCATTCAGAGGATTAGTAAGAGAATTCAGAAAGGCAAAACCTCGAGTTTTCAGATTGATAGCAAGGGAGCTCTGAGGTTAAAAGGCCGAATTTGTGTTCCGAATATTCCTGAGCTCAGAAGGGAAGTAATGGATGAATGTGACAAATCCAAGCTTATTATCCATCTAGGAGTGAGTAAAATGTATAATTATATCAAACGCACATTCTGGTGGAGATCTATGAAGAGAGACATTTCAGTATATGTTAGCAGGTGTTCCACTTGCCAATAGGTCAAGAGTGATCAACAGAAACTCGCCGGATTGTTGCAACCATTAGATATTCCAAATTGGAAGTGGGATCAAATTTCCATGGATTTCATATATGGTTTGCCCAAAACCAGGAAAGGCAATGATAGTATATGGGTGATCGTAGATCGTTTCATGAAGACCGCCCATTTTATTCTTGTTAGATCGAATAGAACAACTCAGAGTCCGGCGCAGATATATTTTAAAGAAATCGTTAGACTACATGGAGTGCCCAGTAGTATTGTCAGTGATAGAGATCTAATTTTCACTAGTAAGTTCTAGGAAGTGTTTCAGGCAGAATTGGGAACGAAGCTGAATCTTAGCACCGCATATCATCCTCAGACAGACGGCCAAACTGAGAGCATTAATCGTATATTAGAAGATTTGTTGTGGGCTTGTATTCTTGATTTTGGAGGATCTTGGGAAGATCACCTACATTAGGCTGAGATCTTATATAATAATAGCTATCAAGCGAGCTTGGAAATGTCACCATTTGAAACATTGTATGGTAGACCATGTAGATCTCCTGCATGTTGGGTAAAACCTGGAAATCGACTAGTATTGGGTCCTGACATGATTAGAGAAGTTTCGGATAAAGTTGATTTCATTAAGAAGCGACTACAAGCAGCTCAAAGCCGACATAAGAGTTATGCAGATTCTAGAAGAAGAGATTTGGCATTTTATGTTTGTGATTATGTATATTTGAAAGTTTTTCCGATGAGAGGAGTAGTCCGATTTAGGAAGACAGGTGTTGACATCAAAAGTTGGTCACTAGTGACAGCCAACCCCCAATCGTGCAAGCAACACACGATATAAGATAAAAATGCAGAAAAAACAGTAAAAACGAGGGAAGAGCACACACAGAATTTTTATAGTGGTTCGGCAAAGTCATTGCCTACGTCCACTTTATATATTATTACTTTCTTTTTTGATTACAAATACAATGATTTTTCTATTATAGCGAGGAAGAAGAAGAAGGAGATTGTTGTCTTCGTCTTCCTTATAGAACTTTGAAAGAAAGAGAGTCTGAGAGTAATGGCGGAATGTAAGCTTCTTCCAGCATCCAATTTTCTCTTTTCTCGTATCTCACATGTATATTTTTTCCTTTTCGAGTAGGGTGTATTTATAGGTGCTAAAGGGGGCTTGGGCCACCGAGATATCATCCGGCCATTTTGGGAAAGCTCGGATACGTGGCACCCGATGGTTGGCTGGATTTGCGGCTCAAGACTGATTCCAATGTTCATTAATAGTGCCCTCGGAAGTTGTGGCTGACGTGGCGTCCACTGGAAGGCATATCAAAAGTTGAGCTTTGACTGGATATGGTTGACTGTATTCATTGCCTCAAAAGTCGGGATATTCAAGGACTGTGGAAGGCTTCCAGGCTATTCCGAGATAAGTGGTCGGAGCGGAATATTCGGTCAATGCGAGATAACCGGTTGGAGCAAGATATCTGGGAGCGTGATCTTCGGTAGATCGAGAGAGTGATTCTTGAGGGAGCATTCCTTCTTCTAATCAGGCGGGAGGTGAGTCGACTGGTGACTCGGTCGACCTATCTCTTGCTGTGTTATCTGAAGCTCGGTTGATCGTGCGCTTTGAGCTTCGGTTTAGCCCGTTGGATCTCTTGCCAAAAAGAGGGCTAACACTTTGCCCCTCAGAATATATCTTTATCGGTAGATGGAGGTGTGTTCTGAAATCTGAACCGGAGCGCAAACGCACGGATTATGATGGTTATGTCAAACCATATTGAGGCCAGAAAACCGACGGTCTCGATACTGTATTAAAGCTAGAACCCCGACGACCATTCCAGGTCGTATTAAGGCTACAAAACCGACATTTATCGGGGAACTGTATTAAGGCCGATGTAATGACTGCTTTGTGCATAAGGATTCCTGCAAATATAAAACAAACTTTGTTTTGGTCGAGCATTATAGTTCACTTGGCTTAGAGGGTGGTAAACATTATCCATGCCTGGCTTAGTGGCGGACATCATCTATATCCGGCTGTGGGGTGAACGCTATCCTGGTTCGGCTTAGTGACGAGCGCTGATCTGGCTCGGCTTAATGGCGAGTGCTAATCTGGTTCGGCTTCAGGGCGAACGCTGATTTGACTCGGCTTTGGAGTGGCGAGTATTAACAATACTCGGCTTAGGGCAAGTGTTTTTTATGCTCGACTTATGTTAGGTTAGTATATAAGTTACATGCAGTGTAAAGAGGGGGGCGAGTAATACTCATACTCGGCTTAGAAATCTTTAGACACAATTCATGTTTGCTAAAGGAAATTCATAACTAATTATTACAAGGTACAAAGAAAATCAGAGATGGGCGACCTTCGATCCCGGAGAATACCTTAGAACCAGGTCTTAACATGGGTACATCGAGGTGCCTCTATTACTAAAAGAAATACATGGAAAGAAAAGCAAATTATAATTTATAATGATGCCGCGGGTGCTAGTCTCAGGGTCCCTTCCATTTCGAGGAGCTCTAGGACCATCCTGAGGAGCTTGGGCAGAGGATCGCGGTGGCTTGGCCGGGGCGCGACCTTTGACATATTCAGGAAGCTCCCCCTTTCTGACTCGTCCTTCGATGAGATCGCGTAGATGTCGGGAATCATTTGTATTGTGTCCAGCTACGGTGTGGAATATACAATGTTTGCCAGAGTCGAATTCCATCTGGGTTGGTTCTCGCCGAAATGGTCTTGGGATGGGAAGAGATTCGCGGATGTCGAGATAAATGTCGAGAAAAGAGGTGTTCATCTCGGTGTATCGATCGTATTTGTTTTCATTTCGAGGCCGAACATGGCGCTTGTTTCTTTCTGGAGCTTTTCCTCTTCCTTTATTCTGGTCGTTTCCCTCGAATGGACATTGTTGTTTGGCTACCAGAACCTCAAGCCTCTCCATTTCCAGGCTGGCATCTTCTTGTCGGAGGAATCGCTCGGCTTCAGAATAGAAATCATATATGTCTTTGGGGGGATCTCGAGTTGGAGAGATGGAGAATTCCGATCTGTTCTAAACTCCTGCTATGGCGGCCATAAGCACCATTGATGGCTCGGGCCGATCAACTGATGCTACGGCCGCGTTGAATCTTTCTAGAAAGGATCTGAGCGTCTCTCCGGACCGCTGCTTGATGGTGGATAGGAACATGACACATTTCGGTCGAGATATATGTACGCGGAATTGCTCGATGAAATGGGCGACCAGGGTGTTCCAGCTGTTGATCGACTCCGTTGTGAGCTGCTGAAACCACATGCCGGCTATATCTTTAAGAAAGAGTGGGAAGCACTTAGCCATGACACTGGTTGATGTGTCAAGCACTTCCATATGTCACATGTATCGCATGAGGTGGATGGTCAGGTCAGTGCGACCGTTGTATGGTTCAATAGCTCGGAACTTGAAGTCCGGCGGGTTTCGAGAGTTTCTGATCTCTCTGTTGAAGGGCTGCGGTTGACATTGTCTATGTCTTGTTGCGACGAGTTGCCCCGAGTGAAGCGTCAGATAATGCTTGCAAGCTGGCTTCCATCAGCGAGGAGCCATTGCCATGGGATCAACTCGGTACTCGGAAGTATTTCCGTGAGGAGATCGGGCGAAAGCATGCTCGGAAGGGCGGCCACTGGCTGGGCTCGTCCTCCGGGAGTTGAGTGAAGGTGTAAGGAAAGGCAAGCCATGGTAGCGGGTTCTTGGGAGAATGGCCCCTCTTGAACCTGACGAGTTGTGGGTCGGACCGTTCCCAGTCCCCAGGGTCCTGGCCGATCTAGCATAGCATGTGATGTTCAGAGCCCAGGGTTGCCCCCGCTTGGGATGAGGTTAGGAGGGTCTACGGTAACATTCCCTTCCGCTGTTGTAAGGGTCGGTGCAGCAGGCTGATTTTCCTCATTCGAAGGGAAGGCTGCACCATCTCTTCGTTGATGGGGAAGAGAGGTTAGATTGGTCTGTGGTTAGATCCTGGGTTGTAATGGGAATGGCATTGATGCTGAAGGACCCAGTGGTAGCTCGACTGATTCGACAGGTCGAGATGTTCCAAGGAGCAGATGAATATTTTCCAAACGACCTAGATCTTGATCGCCTGCCTCCTGAGAATCTGCTGCTACACCTGTGCTGGTCGCTGGAAGCGATACTCCTGGCTGTGAAGCATTGGTTGGTGGGATCAAACCAGGATGAAATAAAGGTGTAGGTCGATCAGTGGCCTGATTCTGTGTAGACTGAAGATCGATTGTCACTCCAGCTTCGTTCGGTGGAGGAATTGATGTAGAAGCGTTCATCCCTGCATCCACTCGACCGAGGAGACGATTCATCAGCTGTTGTTGTTGTTCGAGGAGTTTACCCTGAGATGTCATCCGATCTCTGAACTCGGTCATAATGTTATCCAAGTCGTCCCGGGTAAGAAATTGAGGCTGATCTTCATGAGACGAAACTTCGTGGCTTACTTCCGCAACATCTGTGTCGGCTGCGTTGGAACCTGAGGGACGAGAGGATGTTGCATTTTCTTTCGTTTGTTTGCCATGATCTGAAATAAGCAGAAGCTCGATGGTTATGTCGGTGCGCTTCCCCTACCTGGCGCGCCAAAGTGTTCACGTCAAAAGTTGGTCACTAGTGACAGCCAACCCCCAATCGTGCAAGCAACACACGATATAAGATAAAAATGCTGAAAAAACAGTAAAAAACGAGGGAAGAGCACACACGGAATTTTTATAGTGGTTCGGCAAAGTCAGTGCCTACGTCCACTTTATATATTATTACTTTCTTTTTTGATTACAAATACAATGATTTTTCTATTATAGCGAGGAAGAAGAAGAAGGAGATTGCTGTCTTCGTCTTCCTTATAGAACTTTGAAAGAAAGAGAGTCTGAGAGTAATGGCGGAATGTAAGCTTCTTCCAGCATCCAATTCTCTCTTTTCTCGTATCTCATATGTATATTTTTTCCTTTTAGAGTAGGGTGTATTTATAGGTGCTAAAGGGGACTTGGGCCACTGAGATATCATCCGGCCATTTCGGGAAAGCTCGGATACGTGGCACCCGATGGTTGGCTGGATTTGCAGCTCAAGACTGATTCCAATGTTCATCAATATTGCCCTGGGAAGTTGTGGATGACGTGGCGTCCACTGGAAGGCATATCAAAAGTTGAGCTTTGTCCGGATATGGTTGATCGTATTCATTGCCTCAAAAGTCGGGATATTCAAGGATTGTGGAAGGCTTCCAGGCTATTCCGAGATAATTGGTCAGAGCGGAATATTCGGTCAATGCGAGATAACCGGTTGGAGCGAGATATCTGGGAGCGAGATCTTCGGTAGATCGAGAGAGTGATTCTTGAGGGAGCATTCCTTCTTCTAATCAGGGGGGAGGTGAGTCGACTGGTGACTCGGTCGACCTATCTCTTGTTGTGTTATCTGAAGCTCGGTTGATCGTGCGCTTTGAGCTTCGGTTTAGCCCGTTGGATCTCTTTCCAAAAAGAGGGCTAACAACAGGGAAGTTGGCACCTAGATTTATTGGTCTGTTTCCTATACTCGAAAGGATAGGAACTCTTGCTTACAGGGTTCAATTGCCAAATTGGTTGCTCGGAGTACATGATGTGTTTCACATTTCTCAACTTCGTAAACATGTCCTTGATCCAGACTTGGTCATGGAAGAAGAATCGCAACAAGATTTGGATATTACTCCGAGTCTAGTAGTGAGAAAAGAGCCACTGAATATTATTGGCAAAGAAACCAAAGTTCTCAGAAACAAGAGGGTGCATTTAGTCAAAGTGCAGTGGAGCGTAGATCCTAGAGACTGTACATGGGAAACAGAACACAGCATTAAGCAGGCTTATCCCAAGTGCAGTGTGGACATCTCTGATTAGCTTTGGTGAAAGGTACATTTACAATATATTCTAATTCCATTTTGTTTCCTACTTTACCATTGTTTCCTTTTCGGGGATGAAAAGTTTTAAGTGGGGGAGATTGTAACAACCTAGAAAATCAGAACCAATTTAAAAAATTATTTCGAGTAATTTTGGAAGAAAATACGTCAAAACTTAAAAATTCCATTTTTAAATAATAATAAAGCCCTTAAAAATAGCCATTTTGCAAAAGACCTCTGTTTTTGACGAAACTACTTTGCTTGGATCCGGAATGTCAAATTATTGCTAGGTTTAAAATTTCATAATTTTTGGAATTGATATATGAGCGTGGCAAAAGAAAACATGTTTTGCAAATACAGTGCAAATTGGATCGACCAGAAAAAGGCCCTTTTTCGACCAGTCTCCAAATTCGACGAAATTAGTTTTGTTAGGACCGTAACATCAAAACAAAGCAAGATATAATTTTCCTGGAATTTTTGGAGTTAGTATGTGGCCCCGACAAATTGAATCAAATTCAATATTGAACGTTATATATTTTAATTTAAAGAAAACTGATCGAAACAGTCGAATGGGCTTACGAAACATATTTCATTGAGTCTGGAATGGGGGTATTTAGCAGGAGGCGACAGTCATTGGGTTAGATTTGGAGTTTGTATGGACTAATGGGTATATTTGGAATTAAACAAATTAAATAAATTATATAAATATACCAACCAGTAGAAATTCATCGCTGACTTGTTCATTTCCGAAGAGAACCCGATCCTCTCAATATAGAATGGCAGAAGCTATTCAAATCTTCTCTCCTCAATAACTCTTAGTCCACACAATGGAATCGTTCGATTCTTAAAGTAATTTTGTAGAGCATCTCCCCATTTTCAAATCCATACTGGTCTGTGCATCCATAGTTCAGTATTTGGCTCGAATCACCTCTCCAAAGTCAAGTCGTTCGCCGCCAGAATCTGCCTCCATCTGACTGTCGAGTTGACCGTGCTTCCAGAGGGTAGTGTACCTCTCCTAGATCTTTGACGTGGCAGTAGTCGATCGTCTTCAAGAGCAATGGTTTGAATGAAAAATCGAAACCTAGTTTCGAACGAAGTCTGGAAGGTAACGGCCTTTATATTTTTAATGATTTGCAACACTTTAAAACCGTGGCTAGTTTAATTTAATTATAAAAATCATATCTTTTTGATACGATGTCGAAATCCGATGAAACAAGAAGCATTGGGACCGTGGCTTCGTACACTACATTCTAGAAGTGACAGGAGGAATTTTAGAGCTAGCCATCAATTAAGAAGGAGTGGCACCCAATGTGAGATTTCTAAATTCAAATAAAATGGAGAAAAATATAATAGGTTGCAAATGGGGCTTAGTAGCTCATGTCAATACTTTCTGTTAAACCATGGATGATTGTGTGATGATTATGGTGTGAAATTGACTGTGATTGGGATTGATTATTGTGATTGCAACAAAATTGATTGGGTTTGTGGTAAATTCATTGTGTTGTGAAAATGAATTGTATTGTGGAAATCAATGAAATGGATTTGTTGTGATGCTGCAAGGCCTAGGTTAGAAGAGGAGCAGTGCTCGGACACTGTGCCGGTGCTACAACAACCTACCATTGTAATGCCGAAATTTTCTGAAATGAACTATATAAAAATATTGATGTGTTGAATAAATTCTTTGAACAATAAAAATATCATTTTTATTGTATGTATGAACCACTAAAAATATTCATTGTTCAATAAATTATTTGAGCAATAAAAATATCATTTTTATTGTATGTATGAACCACTAAAAATATTCATTGTTCAATAAATTATTTGAACAATAAAAATATCATTTTTATTGTATGTATGAACCACTAAAAATATTCATGTGTTGAAAAAATTATTTGAACAATAAAAATATCTTTTTTATTGTATGTATGAACTATTAAAAATATTCATGTGTTGAATAAATTATTTGAACAATAAAAATATCATTTTTATTGTATGTATGAACCACTAAAAATATTCATGTGTTGAATAAATTGTTTCAACAATAAAAATATTATTTTTATTATATGTATGAAGTGTATAAAATATTCATGTGTTGAAATAAATATTGGATTGGTAAAAATATTATTTTTGTCATGTATATGAAGTGTTAAAAATAACCATGTGTTAAGATAAATGTTCGTTCATTGAAAATATTATTTTTATCACGTATATGAAGTGTTAAAAATATTCGTGAGTTGAAATAAATATTGGATTGGTAAAAATATCATTTTTATCATGTATATGAAGTGTTAAAAATAACCATGTGTTAAGATAAATGTTCGTTCATTTAAAATATCATTTTTATCATGTATATGAAGTGTTAAAAATAGTCATGTGTTAGAATAAGTATTTGTTGGTTAAAAAAATTATTTTTAACAAGGTAATGAAGTGAATAAAATTGTCATGTATGAAAATAAATATTTGTTCGCTAAAAATATTATTTCTATTTTAGTTATGCATATATATAAACATGCTAAACAGGTAAATAGATTTGCTGTTGAGTAAAGAATTTATTTGCGTGCCCGATAAATAGGTACACCTTAATGAGTTGGATGCGCAATTTTATTATTATATAAACTCCTGTGAATGACATTGGATGCAGTGTGATGGTTGTTCTGTGTGAGATTATAAACTACGCCATAGCATAGAAACAATTAATTTTGAACTACACTACATGGCATACTACGTGATGATAGCATACTCTATCATATACCATATAAGCATTTGGATCTTATATGACGAAGTTAGAATTACTATACAAGCGAGAGGCTTGTATGGAGATGACTACATTTCAGGTCGAACCGAAGACAGATTATTGATGTCATAGCATATCATATTCCATATAAGCAATAAGTGCTTATATAACGAGGTTGGAATTACCATACGAGCAAGACGCTCGTATTGCGATGACTGAATTACAGGTTGAACTAAGGACTGATATAGACTAAATAAAATATAACGCTAAATTGCAAGAATTAATAAAAACCCCACACGGGTCTGGAGATGACAATAATTCACGTCTCTCTTGATTTTGGATACGACACATGGATTATTTATATTCCAACACTGGACAAGGTGACGAGATATAATCTCTGGAGCTATGATCTTTACACACTCCCTTGGGCATAGATAGGACACTAAAAATTGTGTATGCTTTTTATTGATTTATTGGGTACCTAATACGGCCAAATAAATTTTTCAGACCCCTCCCGAACAAAGGAGGTTATGGAGAAATTTTTTGAAATTTAAAGGCATTAGCCAATTATTTGAAGAATTAAATGGTTTCGAAGTCATCGAATAAATTATATAATTTATATATAATATAAATTAAAATTTAACGAATCGCGCGCGGTAGTTCGTGTTTTGGAATTGTAACTTTAAACTATTATAACGGGAGATCCGACCATCGGATTTTCCCAAAATTAGAACCGCTGGGTTCGCTTTGGAAAAATCTTTCCAGCGATATTAAATTGGTTAAGATCCAATGGTTAGATTTTGAGAAATGTGTAATTCAAATCAAAGTGAAAACAGTGCCAGTGCCGCGTAGTTGCCTGAAACGTCGTTTAATTAACATGGGCTATTGTTATATAAATACAAATAGCGATAAATCGTCATAAAATATTATAAATGATATGGAATGAAAATAAACCAATACTACTTGGTTTATCAGATATTTTTGATGGTTAGATGTATTTGACATGAAATTATTATAATGAATTGAAACGTGAATGTCAAGTAGTTCAACCATGGAAAGAATTGATATGAATTCTATATATAAGTGAATTATTTGAAAAGGCCGAGTTAATTCTCATTTCAAATAATTGAACGACGACTAAAAGTCGAAGATAATGAAGACGGTGCAAGACCGGTGATCTTCACATCGAATGGATTACTACTAGTGGCTAGGATATGGGTAGCTCCTATGAATGGGTTATAGTGGTAGTGGTACGGACGTATTTGTTGATTGTACGAATTTGCGATGGCATCTCTCCTGTATTGGACATATGGGACGAGGAATAAGGTACCTTCGGTTTCGTTCAGACCCAGAACGAACTAGTAAATGGATGTGTGTCTGACATTGGATTTTATTCTGTGTTGATTGATTTCTATTAAATATATATATGTTTGGCGGCGGAGAATTTATTCTCTTGCTTAACGTCCTTCTCTGAGATGTACGAGCTTAGAGGTTATATATTGATAGACATCAGTCGCATGGCCTGAATTGTCAGTATGGCATGCTGAAATGCAAGTGATCAGGGCTTTTGTTGAAAAGCAGAGTCTTGTGGTTGATGATCAAAGCACGACATTAAATAACATAGCTTTATGTATAGCGTTGATTCGCGAGCCTCACACCCCGGTATGAGTCAAAAATAGAATGAGGACGGTAGGGAGGACATGACGTTTCTTTCTAGCTATGGGTAGTGTCATGGTATGGAGCCTAAACATTTATTTATTTTTACCTGTGTGGATGATTGATTGCAAGGTACCTCAGATATATCGGTCACTACGAGGCCGATGGATAGGTCCTATAGGACCAGGAAACGTGTGTTCAGGAATATTAATCCACTAACGTAAGTGTGTACCGGCCCTGCTGCTAACCAGGGTTCACTACGAGGGATCCTGAGGCA
The DNA here is from genome assembly GCA_030737875.1 of Allium sativum. NCBI lineage: Eukaryota > Viridiplantae > Streptophyta > Magnoliopsida > Asparagales > Amaryllidaceae > Allium > Allium sativum. The sequence goes on along the minus strand of CM060921.1, from coordinate 810,459,487 downwards.
TTTGCTAGAGTGTCTCGAAGCCGGTTAGGATGATTCCTTGCCTCGACTCATGATGGAATCCAATTTCCAATACGTGACTTTTCGGTTTTGATTGTAAACCTATATATGGCGACATGATATATGGTACCCATGTCGTCTATGATTGATACATTATGATTGAAATTGTGTTTGAAACATATATGCACTAGTAATAATATCAAATGATTTTGTTTTATACGTATTTGACATATTTTGCCCGTTATAAGGTAAAACTCTTTCCTCCGGCTTGTGTTGCATTGTGTGATGGGACCTGAGTCTTATAATGGCTTCATTTTTCTAAAAAGCATTGTGTTGTTTGAAAGATTTACTTTATTTCATGCCCTGGCAATCAATGGAGTAAACCCGTTCCACGTTAGCGGCGTGGTCCTATGATTGCCTTATTATTATTATTACTATTATTATACCAGTTAAGTAGATTTCTCATAACAGTCCCATGACGGACTCGTAGTTTGTTTCACTTGCAAACTCGGGTGCCCCTATTTTTACATGGGCAGCCAAGTAACAGGTGGCAGGATTTATTTTGGCTTAGCACTATAGCTTGGAGTGCAATTTTGGCTGATGGCGAAGACTAGCTTTTTTCTGTATTTTGGACTATTGACATTACCTCATGTATTATCTTATGTATATGTACCATTGTTCTCGATGTAGACTAATTATTTATTTTATGTAGTAAGTTGTATCCTATAACTTTGCAACTCTGATGGTTATGACATTTTATGATTCCACTATCATATTAATGTGAATTATTCTATTTCATGTTTGTGCTATTATCTGTAATCTGCTAATGTTGATTAATGTGTTATATTCCAATGATTATCCTTGCCACCGTGGTATGGGGGTTTGGGTTGTCACAGAATATTTTGGCTGAACGGTTTAACGAATAATTCAGAATCCACATCGCTCGACCTAAGAATGTGATGACTCTCAAATCAATTAAAGAGAGGAATAGAGAAAATATACGTTCGTTTCTGAAAGTGTTAAATATGGCGATGGCATCTTTGGATTGACTAGATCCATCTATGTAAGTGGCTGCCATCTCAAGCATATTGGATAAATCATATTTTAAGATGTCACTTGAAAAAGATCCGCCAAGGGCCTTAGAGAATTTTATTTTGAAGTAGACTGATTTCTATGTGAAGAGGATGCGAAAGCGATAAGAAAACTTTGTAGGTTAACATAGCTAAGGACGGAGGACTATCTGGATCTAGCAAAGGAAAGTAAAGGCAACGAAAAAACATTAGCTAGGAATGACCAGAATGTTCAGAATGGCGATAACCTAAATTATCTTCATAATGGAGCTCAATGCTTCTCTAGAAGACATTTATTTGGATATTCATGATATTTCTCCGTTTAGGAAAAACTCCCAGGAGGGAGAAAATGTAGAAGGTAAGAGACTCTAGTAAACATCGTTTGTTCTACGACTTAGATGGTCACCATATAAATGAGTTTCAGCATTCACGGGATATGACTATGGAATGTGTCAGATGTAGAGAGCTGATATAATACATCACGAATAGTATTGTTGTAGCAACAAGTGCAGCCGCTTACTTCCCCTCAAAATTGGAACGAGCAAGGTTGTAGCTCACATGGGTTAGCCATTCATTGATTTAGATTATCTGGTTTGAATTTTTGGATTTTGGTTTTTTGAATTTTTGGTTTTCGATGGAAACGCCAGCCTACCCATGTACGGGATTAGGACTTAATCCTTAAGCATGCTCTGCAAGCGATAATAAACACCCCCTTTATTTTAGGAGTTAAATTTGTAATAAGCTGGTTAAGTTAGTCGCCCATGTATGAGATTAGGATGTAATCCCTAGGCATGCTTTATACTCGATGATAAACCATTAAGTATTCTTTCGGACTTATAATGACTTAAAAATTTTAACATTAATAAAATTACCTCACTTGAATGGTTTATGCTTATGAAGTATGGAATTGGGAATAGAAAATTCAAACTTTAATAACTGGTCCACGGTTGTGGATTCTTGGTGTAACACCCCACACTTTGTTGTGCCAAATTTCAACAAAAATCGAAACTCAAACACATACAAGCATGGAGCGTGTATAGCTGGTACCTGCAAATAAGCGAGCATGAGCATAATTAGAGTACGATAAGATAACTCACAGCAGAAACAAAATAGGATAAACTAGTATTTACTCAAGTAACTATCTTTTTCAAAGTAAGTCACTTTGCGAATACCGAGCATGAGAGAGAACGAGAACCAAAAGCCAAACTTAAACACCTGTGAGAACCCGACCTTCTCTAGAAAACCTCGGTGGCTGTAATGAGGAGGCGGTCATAACTGGTGAATAGGAAATGTAAAACACAAATTATAATACACAGATGTATCTCGTTTGGTTCAATCGAAGATGTATGCCTACCAAGGTTAGTGATTCTAGCCTAACCTTTTAAATATTTACGCATGACTGTACTACTCTTCTCAAAGTAGTATTCCCGAAGTATAATACCGAGATAGGTGTGACGGCCCGCCCCGCACCAACCGACATTTCCTCCAATTTGTGCGCTGTACACATGTCCAGTTAGCACGGAACGGTCACCAAAGAAAGGAAAGAAGAGAATGAATTAACAAAGAACCTGTAGAATGTCTCACAGCGCATGGAACAAAATATAATAATAACATACTTGACATAAAACAGGCGAGACGGTGCATAAGCTGATAACTAAACCATCATAGCAGCGGAAATCAAAAAAATACAGCTTATGATCCATATCCATCATTATTACACTTCAAAATACTGTCTCTAAAGCAAAAGAAAGAAAGGTACGCTACCAATGCCCAAAGCAGCGACCATCAACAACACAGGGAGATATATGTATAAATAGTACGTGTAAGCCTCCTGCTCGTCTCCGGCATCTACTCGTGCATATCCACCTGACCTGTCTCTAGTCTGCTCGTGTGAGCACCCAGCGTAATAAGAAGAGACATAAAACTCTGGGTCAGACAAAAAGTCTGGTATGAGTGATAAGCAACTAAACAAACAATAACAGGTATAATCCAATCATACCTGAACCTGAACCTTCAACCAAAGAGTTAGTACTACATACTGTACAATGCTCTAAGGTGCCACTAACATATGGTGTGTAAGCATACAGGGGTGGGGTGTGCATGTCATAGTGATGGCAAACAAATCAATCATAGCAACCATCCTCACATCTCTCACTCAGTGCGTAAAGCATACGATATCCACTACTTTGGTCACCCAATACTTTGGGCCATGACGGAATCCAATCCCGTACAACTATCACTACAAGCCCACTATCCATCTCTCAGTGGTGAACCAAAGTTATGAATACTGACAACCCCTTTGCACACGTCCCGCAGCAAAGCCCAATCAAGAAGTGAACTCATTGGTTCCCACTGGATCCTGAGCTCTAACTTCCCCTTGGACTACCTTTGCATCTCGGGTTATTGGTCATCATCGGATCAGTCTTCATTCAGTTCGCTTCGCTTCAGGTCGTGGCCATCAACGTCGGATCGTAGGTAACTTCCTCCCTCAGCTCGGATCGCAATATCCCATACGGTTCGGATCGAGTTCCAGGCTTCACGGCTCCACCATCGACTCGGATCGTGCTCACCCATTGGTTCTGGTCGTGCCGCCTTGTTCAGGTCGTGGCGCTTCATCAATCGCGCCATCAGCTCGTGGTCCTCCTTCAAGCGTCGGTTCGTGGTGGCATTCGGATCGGGTCACGCTATCAGTCCGTGGCGCCCCTGTCGGATCGGTTCGTGGTTCGTGGCGCCTCGAAGTCTTCTGGCTCGTGGCGGATCGTGAAGGGAGGTCGGATCGTGGACAAGTCACGCGAGCGGGTCGAGACAGAGGGGGCGGATCGTGGTACATACGGCGATCCGATCCGGTTCTGTAGAATTTCCTGCAACTTCTTCCAGCGACTATTTTGCGCCATACGACGACGTCTTTGACCATTCTAACTATTCTAATCAATCACAAAGCATGCCATACAGTCATAGCAACAAGTAGAAGTGACCTCAAACACCAAAACAAAAATATGATATGTCAAAATGGATCAAACATGGCCAAAACCCCATATTTCCCCTTAATCCCTCTTAATCATGTTTGAGCATACAATTATCAAAACTTATCCAAATTAGCCAAATTTTCTAACAGAGGTCTAAAACATTATTTAAGAATTATAAATATTTTTCCAGAATTTAATAATGCATAAATCCGCTAATTATCACTAATTACCCCTTAATCCCCTAAAATCCGGGATTTGCAAAATTAGTCGAAATTAACCCAAATTCATATCAGAGGCATAAAATGAGGTTTTAGAATTTTGGGAATTTTTCTAGATTTTTCTGAGCCATACTTTCTCTAATTTTCGCTAATTACCCTAACTAGCCATAATTAGTGAAAAAGCAAGCTAATCTCTCACCTTAGTCACAAATAAATTATCAGATCTGAAACTTCACTGATTTGGATCCAATCCCTATGTGTTCCAGCAGCTCTATCCCAAATTTGATGTTGATTTGCCTTGGTTTGATGCTAATTAGCTTAATCTTCAATTAGAAAGTGTTTAGAGGTGATTTGGGATGATTCTAGATGTTGGAGGTCATGACTAGGTTGAAGGAAAGCAAGTGGCGGCTGGAAAAATGAAGAAGAAACCGAAATTCTAACCCTATCAGCCCTCATATACCCCTAAACCCGAAATCCCCCATTGGGCCTAGTTGCTAATCACCCGGTTTGGCCCAATTAAGCTGTTTTTCCACTTCTGAACCTTAATTCAGCCCTACAGCCCAAACGGTAAGTCCGTTTGACTAATGCGACCACTCTACGGAAAGAGAAACCATCATTCGAATCCAATGGAAGTGGTTTCAGGTCTAAACTCCTTACCAATCAAAAGTTATGGACGAAACAAGATCAACTAGGGGCAAAACGGTCATTTAAAAATCTGCAAAAATCATGAACATGGGAAATGACCCCACTAGTCATTTCCCAAAAGTACATGACCATACGACTTCACAAGAAAAAGAAATAAATATTTTACGATTCTAGATGCGTAGAATGCGGGTCGTTACATTCTTCCCCCCTTAAGAAATTTCGCCCCCAAAATTCCTTAACTAAGAAACAAACAAAGGATCCCACATGCCTATCAACCAATTTCAAACAATCAAACATAAATGATAGTACAACAAGCCTATCCTAGCATGCGGTTTACTAACAAGGGAAGAATCATCGCCACTAAGATCTTACCAGACAAAGAGCTTCAGATACGACTTTCTTATGTCATCCTCTACTTCCCAAGTACAGTCGTTCTCTCGCCATCGATTCCCATCTATTTCCTAGAGGCGATTTCCAATAAGTTAGGATAGTTCCTCTGACTGGAACCGTTCCACTCAATCCAGATCGATCTAATCGTCAAGCTTACTAGCGTTTCTGAATCCAATTCACATTTAGGTCTGAAGTCATATCCCATGATATACTCTAGTCGCTTCCATTTCAGAAACATAGCCTCCAAACTGGCATGTTTCCTACCCAATGAATCTGCTACCGCACCTAGTCCGGCACAACGACATCCGTCCATACTGTCATCTTCTTAGGTATTCCAACTCTATACGTCAAATCACCAACTACATTCCAAATGTCCTTTCGAGTCTAACCCGAATCTTGCCTACATCCATACTGCACGTCCAACGTATATTCACCTCCTAGAGGCAAACTAGATCCATCCAATGACCCTAGGCACTACACCTATATCCGTACTGTACGTCTAACGCACATTCACCTTCTAAAGGTGAACTAGATCCATCCAATTAATCTAGGTACCCTACCCACATTCGTACTGCACGTCCAACGTACATTCACCTTCTAAAGGTGAACTAGACTCATCCAATGAATCTAGGTACTCTACCTATACCCGTACTGCACGTCCAACGTACATTCACCTTCCAAAGGTGAACTAGACTCATCCAATGAATCTAGGTACTCTACCTATGAGTCCAAGTCCAACTTGAAGCTCCTATATCCGCTGAATCTCCAAGATCAACGGACGCTCCATAGTGCCCAAACATACTTCAAGTCTAACGTAAAGTATCCTACACCCGTCATATCACCATGATCAACGAACTTATCCTATTTCCATTCAACAGGATCCTACAGGTGACAGTCTACCCAAGAAAAGAAAGATAGGAACAAACATAGCAATCATAGCATCCATCAAACAAATCCTATCCATCACCTGCTAAAGCCATAAATACGTCTATACATGTATGTCTGGTCTAACCAACATCAATAACTAATGGAAGCCCCACCATACGTCCAACGTACATTTATCCTCCAAGGATAACTAAAACTAATGGAAGCCCCGCCTCCAAACGGACTACCATACGTCCAACGTACGTTTATCCTCCAAGGATAACTAGATCACGTCCAACGGATCCAAGGTAATGGGCGTCCCCATATACCCATGCTTTTAGTCCTCCTAAAATACTTGAGTCCAACCCAAGTCTACCCATTATCTTGCTGCCCTCTCGAGTCCAACTCGAGCCGAATCTAATTCCTTGCAGCCTTCTCGAGTCCAACTCGAGTCAATCTATTACCCATAACTCAGACCCAGTCTTGAATATCCATTACCTACAAACTCTAGTCCAACGTGAGTCGTCTCCCTATTCGTTGCATCTCTAAGATCAATCGAACATCTATTTTCTTTTACGAGTTCAAGTCTAACTTGAACCGCCCTAGCCTTCGTTGCATCTTCCATGACCAACGAACCCATCCTATTCTTTCAAAAAGAACATCAACATAGAATCCTAAACAATCCATTACTTTGCATCTTTCTCGAGTCCCACTCGAGTCATCTCATAACCTTATTGAGTCTAACTCGGGAAATCTATACCATCGAACATTCCTATCATGTTACGAGCTGTACATCACTTCTCGAGTGCACCAAGATTTCATCCAATGAGAATCACAACAACCACTTATCTCTCACGCAAACCATCCTAGTCGACCTCGACATCCCCCAAGCACAAGCCCCAAAGGCCTAAACCAATATCAGACAAGCACCCAAGGAACATCTCCTCCGAGTTCAGACAATCTACGTGTGATGATATGAGCAAAACATCCAAACACTCAAGCATCCATAACTGACTTTGGCTATCCTTGCCAATCTTGCTTGAAATTATCATTGATCGCATGCCCAAGTCCTGACCAACTACTGTACATCCAATGTACATTTGCTTCTCTAACTCCCGTTATCATCTTCATCATAAGGTAGGCGATCCAATACCACCTTTCGTCCATCATCCACTCTAGCGGTCGTCAAAGACTCTTCGCAATCTACTATCACTCTATACCTTTGGAGTCAATCGGCTCTCAAAAATCAAGCCAAACCTAGTAAAGCTCGAAATAAAGCAATCACAACAAACATACATCCATGACTCGATAAGACCAAATTACGACAAATCCTACAAAGGCTAGTCAAACCACCCATCGGGTTTGTCACTACTAGAGGTCTATCGACTATCGGGTTCCAATTCCAACTTATCCACCAGGTTACTAGACATAAAAGAATGGAAAAAAAATCCCGACATCAAACAAAACTAGAATAGGAACATCATAAATAGAAAGCATACCTCAAATAACGACACCTTTTTCCTTCTGCGCCGCAGTTGGGGCATTTGACGAAGAAGGAACAACGTTGATAGCATATGCTTTCACGATCTGCTTCTCCCTAGGAGGTTGTGGACATTCATTCTTGTGATGTCCCTCCTGGCCGCAATTAAAGCACTTCCCTTCCCCAGGCTTTTCCCGACAATCTCTAACACAGTGGCCCTTCTTGCCACAGCTAAAACACTCAGAATCTTCCCTGCTTTTCTTCTTTGGACCATCCTTAGCTTGGGCCTGATTCTGCTTCCTTTTGTTCTGGGGATTCTCCTTACCTCCACCGCTTGCTTACGGCTTTGGTTCCTCTGCTGATGCAATAGCAACCTCAATCTTTGGCTTAGGGTAAAGACTCTCTGATCTTAAAGCTTTCCCCACAATCGAGTCAAACGTCTCATCGATGTGGTTTATAAGCCTTTCCCCCAAGTATCCATCCAAGCCAGTTATAAACTTCTCATTCTTCTTCTCGGCAATATCAATCAAAGATAATCCATATTTTGACAAAGTGTCGAACTCAGCAACGTACTCCGAGATAGCCCTGCCATTCTGCTTCAACTCTAGAAACTTCTTAAACAATACCGACTTCTGAGCAGCTGGGATAAACTTATCGCTAAAGCGAGCCTTGAACTGATCCCAAGCAATCTGATCCTCGGGAGTAGCTGCTTTGATGGCATCCCACCAATTCATTGCCCGTCCTTGCAGCTGACGGGATGCTAGCCTTCTCTTCATCGCATCCTCGATACCCAAGTCCTCAAAGATGCGCTCGCAGCTATCCAACCAATTCTGAACATCCGTAGCCGATTCCGTTCCGTGGAACGGCTTTCCACCAAGGTTAGTATAATCCTTGCTCAGCTTGGCGAAATCGGCCCTAGGCGCCTACACCACTACACCACCACCATTAACAACATTAGGGACTGCTCCCTGAACATTCCTAATCATATCCCTCATAAAGTTGGTGAACATCGTCCTCAAGTCTGGGTCATTTCCATTGTTACCCCTTCGACTATTGTTCCTCAAGTTTCGGCTCATCGTTCAATCTGTAAAGAGAACGAATTAGCCATCTCCATGGTGGTACCAGTGCAGTGCGACTTCATCCTTATCTATACTACTAGTATATATATAACTAGCTTTTGAAAACCAAAATATAACAAATACGCGCTCTCATATACGTATACTATCTCTCCCTAGTGTCTTTCCCTAGGTTAACTTCGCAACCTAGAGCTCTGATACCAAATGTGACGGCCCGCCCCGCACCAACCGACATTTCCTCCAATTTGTGCGCTGTACACATGTCCAGTTAGCACGGAACGGTCGCCAAAGAAAGGAAAGAAGAGAATGAATTAACAAAGAACCTGTAGAATGTCTCACAGCGCATGGAACAAAATATAATAATAACATACTTGACATAAAACAGGCGAGACAGTGCATAAGCTGATAACTAAACCATCATAGCAGCGGAAATCAAAAAAATACAGCTTATGATATATATCCATCATTATTACACTTCAAAATACTGTCTCTAAAGCAAAAGAAAGAAAGGTACGCTACCAATGCCCAAAGCAGCGACTATCAACAACACAGGGAGATATATGTATAAATAGTACGTGTAAGCCTCCTGCTCGTCTCCGGCATCTACTCGTGCATATCCACCTGACCTGTCTCTAGTCTGCTCGTGTGAGCACCCAAAGTAATAAGAAGAGACATAAAACTCTGGGTCAGACAAAAAGTCTGGTATGAGTGATAAGCAACTAAACAAACAATAACAGGTATAATCCAATCATACCTGAACCTGAACCTGCAACCAAAGAGTTAGTACTACATACTGTACAATGCTCTAAGGTGCCACTAACATATGGTGTGTAAGCATACGGGGGTGGGGTGTGCATGTCATAGTGATGGCAAACAAATCAATCATAGCAACCATCCTCACATCTCTCACTCAGTGCATAAAGCATACGATATCCACTACTTTGGTCACCCAATACTTTGGGCCATGACGGAATCCAATCCCGTACAACTATCACTACAAGCCCACTATCCATCTCTCAGTGGTGAACCAAAATTATGAATACTGACAACCCCTTTGCACATGTCCCGCAGCAAAGCCCAATCACGAAGTGAACTCATTGGTTCCCACTGGATCCTGAGCTCTAACTTCCCCTTGGACTACCTTTGCATCTCGGGTTATTGGTCATCATCGGATCAGTCTTCTTTCAGTTCGCTTCGCTTCAGGTCGTGGCCATCAACGTCGGATCGTGGGTAAATTCCTCCCTCAGCTCGGATCGCAATATCCCATACGGTTCGGATCGAGTTCCAGGCTTCACGGCTCCACCATCGACTCGGATCGTGCTCACCCATTGGTTCGGGTCGTGCCGCCTTGTTCAGGTCGTGGCGCTTCATCAATCGCGCCATCAGCTCGTGGTCCTCCTTCAAGCGTTGGTTCGTGGTGGCATTCGGATCGGGTCACGCTATCAGTCCGTGGCGCCCATGTCGGATCGGTTCGTGGTTCGTGGCGCCTCGAAGTCTTCTGGCTCGTGGCGGATCGTGAAGGGAGGTCGGATCGTGGACACGTCACGCGAGAGGGTCGAGACAGAGGGGGCGGATCGTGGTACATACGGCGATCCGATCCGGTTCTGTAGAATTTCCTGCAACTTCTTCCAGCGACTATTTTGCGCCATACGACGACGTCTTTGACCATTCTAACTATTCTAATCAATCACAAAGCATGCCATACAGTCATAGCAACAAGTAGAAGTGACCTCAAACACCAAAACAAAAATATGATATGTCAAAATGGATCAAACATGGCCAAAACCCCATATTTCCCCTTAATCCCTCTTAATCATGTTTGAGCATACAATTATCAAAACTTATCCAAATTAGCCAAATTTTCTAACAGAGGTCTAAAACATTATTTAAGAATTTATAAATATTTTTCCAGAATTTAATAATGCATAAATCCGCTAATTATCACTAATTACCCCTTAATCCCCTAAAATCCGGGATTTGCAAAATTAGTCGAAATTAACCCAAATTCATATCAGAGGCATAAAATGAGGTTTTAGAATTTTGGGAATTTTTCTAGATTTTTCTGAGACATACTTTCGCTAATTTTCGCTAATTACCCTAACTAGCCATAATTAGTGAAAAAGCAAGCTAATCACTCACCTTAGCCACAAATAAATTCTCAGATCTGAAACTTCACTGATTTGGATCCAATCCCTATGTGTTCCAGCAGCTCTATCCCAAATTTGATGTTGATTTGCCTTGGTTTGATGCTAATTAGCTTAATCTTCAATTAGAAAGTGTTTAGAGGTGATTTGGGATGATTCTAGATGTTGGAGGCCATGACTAGGTTGAAGGAAAGCAAGTGGCGGCTGGAAAAATGAAGAAGAAACCGAAATTCTAACCCTATCAGCCCTCATATACCCCTAAACCCGAAATCCCCCATTGGGCCTAGTTGCTAATCACCCGGTTTGGCCCAATTAAGCTGTTTTTCCACTTCTGAACCTTAATTCAGCCCTACAGCCCAAACGGTAAGTCCGTTTGACTAATGTGACCACTCTACGGAAAGAGAAACCATCATTCGAATCCAATAGAAGTGGTTTCAGGTCTAAACTCCTTACCAATCAAAAGTTATGGACGAAACAAGACCAACTAGGGGCAAAACGGTCATTTAAAAATCTGCAAAAATCTTGAACATGGGAAATGACCCCACTAGTCGTTTCCCAAAAGTACATGACCATACGACTTCACAAGAAAAAGAAATAAATATTTTACGATCCTAGATGCGTAGAATGCGGGTCGTTACAATAGGACATTTTATGCATATATTTTTGAAGCCTTTATACCAGAGCATGGTTGGTTATTTAATCGGGATTAGACCTCTAGTTACGGGATTTATATATACTTTCATTCATTCTTATTATTCCTCGAATATTTATTTAATATTAACATAAACTATAGGGCACTAGCTACGGGACCTACTAGTTAAGGCTTCCGTCGTTCATGTATATACCCCTGTCCCGCATAAGATGAGAGATGGTATTTTATCGCTCGCTATACCTATACCTTCTGGCTGACCTTATTAGATAACCCCCTTAGTCGCTTATTACTTCCCGTAGGATAGGTAGCCATATCTAACATTTTAGTTTCCAATTTTGGGTAGGCCCACACGCACCTGCCCTTTAAAACCCCTAAAATGAAAGACCTATTCCCTGGTGGACTCTTCAACCCCAGCCGCTTAAGATCCAGGAAGCGGACTATACGCGAAGGTTATTAGGTTCGTACCCTATTAGCCTTTAATACTTTTCCCTATTTGGGATAAAGCGGGCTACGTTTTTAAGTCATTCTATACGTACACGATTCATTATTGTCACGGGTTCATATGGTTTACAAATCTAAAATTTAAATTATAACCTACTAAGTCATTGGGTTCGTACCCCATTAGCCTTTAATACTTTTCCCTATATGGGTTCATATGGCCCACACGGATTCATTATCGTACACGTTATTAAGTCATTCCCATTTAGTACGTTATTAACCTACTAAGTCCAAATCTAAAATTTAAATTATAATATCCTTGTTAACTAGTATAAATAGGAAAGTTGTGTCTTCTTACCCTAGGATATATTTGATTACCTTCCCTAATTGGACTTAGTATTTAAACAATAATCGATATCCATTAGCCCCCTTTTTCTTATCCATAAGTTTACTGCCATTTATGACCATAACAGTCATACTTTCCTAAGGCAACCCTTAACTCTGGATATCCTTATTTTATCAGTGCTAAAGTATCTATTTATTGTACCCCAACAGACAATTAATATTCTTATTTATTTATTTTATTGTTATTTTATTTATTTATGTATACATATTTATATATTTATATATTTATATATTTATGTATACAATTAATATTCGCATTAAGTTGATCACTTATGGATATGTCGGTCGGTTCCGGGCAGACTTCTACCACAAGTTGAACTTAACCTCGTGCCTTAGCACATTTATTTTTATGCATTAAACCCCTTACATTAAGCTGATTAACTATGTATGCTGGAATTGTCGGTCGGTTCCGGGAAGACTTCTACCACAAGTTGAGCTTCACCTCATGTCTAAATGCGGCTATTAATTCAAATTTCCTAATTAAGGTGTACAACATTTATCCTAATTAATGTAGGAATTGTAACCATTATCCTATTATATTTATTTCCCCAATCAACGTTGGTCACAACTGTTATTTTTTGATATGTGGTCTTATTTATAACAATTAATTATACTGATTGCTATAAACGGTCACCATAAATATATTAATTCAAGATGGATTACATTTACATATAATTCCATAATTAAACCTTATCCAAAAATTCAATACAATGTATATTTTTTCGTTTTACGCTGATTTTGACGGATAATATGTATATATATATATTTATGTTTTATGTTTTCGTGCGGTCAACGTAGTTATCTCTTATTAGTATTATTTTTATTATTTATTCTTATAAATTTAATGATTTGGTTTAATTGACAACTTAACATTCTTTTTTGCATTCAATCTTTTCAAAAGGTTTCAAACCTTACAAAAAGAATGTTAGTCGTAATCATTGTAAATTTGCCTAATTAGTCGAATTAACATATTTCCAAATGACAAGAAATATATGTAAATATATAATTTGGAATAGTTTATGAAAATTATGCACAAATATGTATATTTATATTTATACATACATTTGCACCACTTTTTCCTTTTTGATCTTTTATCATACCTCTTGTGATTTCAAAATAATACCTTTTTATTCAAAAAGAGGAAAACATCATATTCACAACAGTTAAACCAAATCCCATTAATATTGAATACAAACAGACATATTTGTTTTTAATATCAAAATCACAAAATTCACCAATTGAACCTTTTTAACCAAGTTCACATAATTTATTATTCAACACTAAACTAAAGATCTGAAATGTCACTACATCTAAATGGTGTTTAATGAGATTGATTCCCAGATTTATAGTGCTTTGCAACCATTACAGTACATTTTACAACATAACTATAGGAATATGTGTATACAAATTTAAGAATCCTACAATTATTATTATGCATAACCACAATCTGCAATTCACAAGTTTTAACAATGTTTACAATCAGATCTGATGGGTGTCAATCCGATTACAATGATTAAATGAATAGATCTAATAGAAAATAGGCACAAAAATTTAGATCTAAATCAAACAAAATAGATAAGTTATTATAATTATATTCGTAAATTTCCTACTCACCTTATAGCATCCAAATCCAAAGTTTGAACCCTTTAGGCCTACAATCTCCATATTCTTATAAATCTACAATTTATTTGGAAAGGGGAAAATTCCATATCTGTAGAGACGTAAGAAAATAGGAAGAGAGGTGAGAATCTGGTTTGGAGCATCAATTTTCATTCTTCTCCATTAGATCTATTAATCCTCTCAATTTCATATGCATTGGATTTGATTTGTTGTATAAGAACATATTTTAGATTAAGAAATTTAGTTTGGAGAAGGAGGAAAATGGCAGAGATTCGTTGCTGCCCACAGATTTGAATACGAAAGAATGAGGTCTTACCCCTGTATTTATAAGGATGTAATTGGCCATGGACCGTTGGATTCGTTCTGATTCATATTCGTCCATTCATTTTATATATATCTATATATATATATATATATATATATATATATATCATAAACTAAACCTTACCAGCCCTAGCCGTCACTAGGCAAACTAACGCCTAGTAAGTCGACAATTATGGTCGACCGTTATAGTCGACCGTTGTAACACCCCACACCCGCTACGGTCACTCTCTAAGGGAATGCCATAACATCGGCGGCGTATTTTAGTGAATATAGAACAGAGAAATTACAGCAAGACAGTTATAAGTAATACTTGAAAGTTTAAAACAGCATTTCAATGCAGCGGAAAGTAAAACATGTCTGGTTACATTACAAAACCATAATAAGAGTTAAGTACAAATATCCATTCTTGCTAAATAAAAATACATAATCCCAATACATGAACTGATAGCCATAAAAGAAAAAAAAAGGTAAGCTGAGCTCTACATCTAGGGTCCAAGCTCCAAGAGAGTAATAAAAGCAGCCTGATCAAAGCCCACTCATACTGGGCCCACTCTGAGAACCTGAGGGTTGGGAAAAAGATAAAAACAACGGGGTCAGACATAAGTCTGAGTGAGTCCTATAACTTTAACAATACAATCATTAAAGTAACCAGAGAAGACATAAACTTGACATACGGTAATGTCTGGGGATGAATGGCTACACTAAGTAGCTTGGTAGACTTAGGATAAACTAAGATAACTGTAAAGACGCATTTACCCACCCAAGGATAATTACTACACTGCACCACCCCAGATCTACCCTTCCAAGGGTAATTCCTACACTGCACCACACCAGTTCTACCCACCCAAGGGCAATTCCTACTTAAAGGTTGATCCCACTAAGTGTACTTAGTAATTTTACCCAGTAGTTTCGCGTACCCCTAGCTGACTACATAGGTGCCGTCTGCCCCTATCTCCACTAGGTGTACCCACTACTCCCAAGTGATCGGCTCCCTACCGTAGATACCCGTGCCGGCCCCACAGTGGGGTGTATCACTCCCCAAAGTGGCAACCCGATATAATTAACGATGCACGGCTTATATCTACACGATGCAACAACGTCTTACCTACCAGCCCGGGTCCACAAACGCATATGAAACCCGTTGGACTTGCGTTGCCACCGCTAACCGTTTTGGCCTCTTATAGTCAAGCCCAGTACGCGTGTCCCGTCCTCGACATGGGTCGAGCCCAATAAGATACATATGGGTTACTGGTTGAAATGGGCCCCCACAAGCTACCCACCTAAGCTTGTCCTTTTTTTTCTAGTGTATCCCACTTAACCCTTTAATCATGTTTAATTACATGTTTCCACTTGGTTAAGTATTCTAATCGTATTTTCTATTGCCACACAAGGAAACCACTAAATTTCCATATGCCACCCAAGGCACCCACTTAACCCCTCATGTCCCACTACATGCTAATATGGTTAAGTGTTTCTTAATTAATTAAGACCGTGATCCCCCATAAAGACCTCCCACATTAGACTGGCTGTTATGACCGCCTGGTTAAGCCGGTAGGGTCCGGGCAGTCTTACGTCATAATAGAGTCTAATCTCGTGTCTTTACTTTAATCACGTATTTAATTTATGGCTAAGACCTCTCACATTGGGCTGACATTTGTAGCAACTGGTTAAGCCGGTAGGGTCCGGGCAGTTTTACACTACAAATGAGTCCAACCTCGTGTCTTAGTCGATTAATTACACCTAATTAATCACCACCATATTAATTATCCCTAATTAATATCAAGTTTTTCATAACATGGGTAGACCTAACTCAATAGGTAAATTCCTATGGGGTAGACCTAACTCAATAGGTAAATTCCCACTTATGTTAATTTATTTTTATGGTATGCTTAATCATACCCAATCATACTTTTATTAACATATTTATTAACCCCATCGTTCCCCACGTAAATCGTTGTTATTTCATGGCATAATAAAGGGAAGATCCATCACAAATATCATGGGTTTAACCAAATCTTAGCATATAACTTTGTCATGGGTTAAGAGGATGTCAACTTGCATATATGAGCATATATTAACCCAACTACATTTAACCCAAACTTGCATATTATCATACAAATGACTTGCATAACATGTTGCATATGAACTTGCATATTATCATACATATGACTTGCATAACATGTTGCATATGAATTTGCATATTATCATACACATATCTTGCATAACATGTTGAACTTGCATATAAGCATTCTCATAACTTGCATAACATGTTAAACTTGCATTTATGCATATACATAACTTGCATATGAACTTGCATAACTCATTTGTTAAACATGCATAAACCCACTTATTAAACATGCATAAACCCACTTGTTAAACATGCATAAACCAACTTATTAAACATGCATAAACCCACTTATTAAATATGCATAAACATAGGAAAACATAGAGTTGCATATCATTACAAATGATTCAAACTCACTAATCCGCATTCAAGACCATAAGTCTCATTACACCCAATCTACTTACTTTAGCAATTGATGTTAAAGTGATAGAAACTCACCAAAACCAAGATTAGCAAACTTATGAAGTAGAACTAGTTGCTAAATATGAAGAAGATGATGATTAGAGGTTGATTAGCTTGCAACTTCCTTCATAAATTAGTGGAGGCTCCTTCTAAGATTTAATTTGGCGGCATGTAGCCCTCAATTCTATTTTTAGTATGGATTAGGGTAGGTTTAGGGTGTATTTATAGATTAGGTGAGTGTTTTAGGCCCTTAGATTAACCCTAGATTAGATTAGGACCCTTAGATTTAGGAAATCTCTAGAACCCAGCCCAGCCCTAGCCAGAAAACCAGACCTGGTGCACCCAGGCCCTCTGGCTCGACACGCCGTGTCGACAGGCAAGTCGATAGGCAAGTCGACCCCCTAGTCGACAGGCCTGTCGACAGCCCTGTCGACATGGCTAGGGCGGGAACTTTCCCGCCTGGCCCCGCTGGCTCCAATTTCAAAATCTGGTTTTGCATTTCTAAATCTGTTTTTAACTTGATTTTTCTGCCAACTTCATTGGGCCATAACTGGGCCATACGGACTCCGATTTACAAAATTTCGGACTCTATTCTGCGTATTTTTCCGAGACGAACGCAATGACACAGCCCGTTTCCCCCAGTTCTCGCATCTGAGATTATTTATTCTGCAATTAGTGAATTTTAGCATTAACTGAAATACGGGGTGTTACATTCTCCCCTTCTTAAAGAATTTCGTCCCCGAAATCTCTAAGCTAAGGAGAATGCATATCCTACCATCCAAACAACCATCTACTCAATCCATCAAACACGGGCATCCATTGTCCTTAAAACAATTTCTAATGATGTATGAGCATATGCAAAAAGTGTGTGTATATGTTCCCTATCTAATGTATGAACATATGCAAACCATGATAGTGCCATGCATCCATTATGTATGCAAGAGAATCCTATCGACACATACAATATCTATATGAGTTCACAATCATTCACCAAAATGCATCATCCATATGATAACACAATCATTATACATCCATAAATATAGCTTCCTACACTCAATTTTATGCAATATGCAATATGAAGTGATTGAGCCGATCTAGTGCCTAGAGTGTGTGTATATGCATCCACGAGCAACCACTAGCAAACACTTGCATCCACTTGCATCCATCAACCATAACACGTCTCAAACACATGTTTCAACCATAGGTTTACCCTATCTAAAGGTCCAACAGTACTAACGAGAGGACATACTAAAGATACGATAAGTACTGGACAACAATAGAGGAGAAATTAAAGACATACCCTCAAAAAGAAATGGGTACAATGAACGCATCTTCGCTTCCGTTTCCCAAGTTACGTTGCTCTCGTCTTCCCCCCATTGTACTTTGACTAGTTGAACCTCTCGATTCCTCAATTTCCTAGTCTCTGACCCATGGATGCGGGTAGGAGCTCGTCGAATAGTCGCATCCCGCTCTACTTCCACTTCTTTAAGCAAGCTCGGCTCTACCACCTCTGCCGTCTTATGTAAGCACTTCCTCAAATGCGACACATGGAATACATCATGTACCCCACTAAGTCTGTCGGGCAACTCCACTCTATATGCCATCCGTCCAATCCTTTCCTTAATGGGAAATGGCCCTACGAACCTTGGTGCTAACTTCCCAACAGATCCAAAGCGAACCACATTTCGTAACGGAGACACTTTGACAAAGACCATGTCCCCAACTTCAAACTCAAGATCCGTCCTTCTCTTGTCCGCATAAGATTTTTGCCTATCCTGCGCTGCTTTCATCCTTCTTCGAATCAAGTCAATCTTCTCAGAAGTCTCCCTAACCATATCAGGCCCAAGTAAGATCTTATCCGCGGATTCCCACCAACATGTAGGTGATCGACAGGGCCTTCCATAAAGAGCTTCGAAAGGAGCCATACCAATACTGGACTGAAAGCTGTTATTATATGCGAACTCCACCAATGGAAGATGCTCCTCCCATGTACCTCCAAAATCTAAGATACAAAGCCTCAAAAGGTCTTCCAGGACACGATTCACCCTCTCAGTCTGGCCGTCTGTCTGAGGGTGATATGCGGTGCTCAGACATAATTGAGTCCCCACTGCTTCTTGCAAACTTTTCCAGAACTCGCTAGTGAAGATAGCATCTCGATCACTCACTATGCTAGAGGGTACCCCATGCAATCGAACTATCTCTCGAAGATATACTGAAGCTAGCCATGGAGCGGTCCTCTTGCTCTTCACAGGTATGAAATGGGAGCTTTTAGTAAGCCTATCTACCACAACCCAAATTCCCGTATTACCCTTTCTTGATCTGGGTAACCCGTCAATAAAATCCATCGAGACGCTATCCCACTTCCATTGCGGAACTTCCAATGGGTGAAGCAACCCACCAGGTTTCCTTTGCTCCGCTTTCACCTGTTGGCACACCAAGCATCGAGCGACATACTCGGCCACATCTTTCTTCATACCGGCCCAGAAGAAAACCCTCTTCATGCCTTGGTACATCTTGTCCCCACCGGGATGAATGGTCATCCTAGAACGGTGTGCATGATCAAGAATAACCTTCCTCAAACCCTCGTCTTGCGGTACACAAAGTCTACCGTCTCTACGCAAGCACCCCTTATCGTCTAGGGTGTACCTACTCAAATGGCTGGACGACTCCCCCCTTATGAGCTTCTCCACCAACTCAACCAACTGTGGGTCGTCCCTCTGTGCTTCTCCAATCCACCCCAGAAGAGTAGGTCTGACCTCCAAGGATGCTAGCAAACCGGGTACATAATCAATGGAAGGTCTGAAATCAAACATCGAGATAAATTCCAAGCTTCGTTGTTCCACGAACAATGGACTCAAGGACAACCTCTTTCTGCTCAAGGCGTCCGCCACCACGTTACCCTTGCCAGGGGTATACGCTATCTCGAAATCATAGGATGCTAAGAACTCCATCCTCCTTTGTTGTCTCAAATTCAAATCCTTCTGAGAAAATAAGTACTTCAATGATTTGTGGTCAGTGAACAATTCGAATCTCTCACCAAGAAGATAATGGCGCCAAATCTTAAGCGCAAAAACAATAGCGGCCAACTCTAAATCATGGGTAGGGTAATTTTTCTCATGCACTCTCAACTGCCTTCCACCATAGGCTATTACCCTTCCCTCTTGCATTAAGACTGCGCCAAGTCCTGTCCCACAAGCATCGGTATAGACAACAAATGGCTTGCTCCCATCTTGAAATACTAAAACTGGAGCAGTGGTTAAAGCTCTCTTTAACCGTCGGAACGCATCATCACAATCTACGTCCCATGCGAAAACAAGATTCTTCTTCGTTAAGCGGGTTAATGGGGCTGATATCTTCGCGGAGTCTTTAATAAACTTCCTATAATAATCCGCCAACCCCAAGAAACTTCTTACTTCGGTAGCATTCTTTGGAACCTTCCAATCCTGAATTGATACTACCTTCGCGGGATCCACAGCTATCCCTTCCTTGGAGACCACGTGCCCCAAGAAACGCACCTCCTTCCTCCAGAAGTGACATTTAGAGAATTTAGCCTTAAGGCTATGTGCTCGAAGAGTCTTCAATACCTCCCCAAGATGTAGGGCATGCTCTTCTTCACTCTTAGAAAATACTAAGATATCATCCACAAAGACCACCACGAATTTATTAAGGAACTCCCTGAACACCCTACTCATCAAATCCACAAAGTATGCAGGGGCGTTTGTCAACCCAAATGGCATCACCAGCCACTCATAGAAACCATCCGGAGTCCTAAAGGCAGTCTTGTCTATGCTATCCTCAGCCACCCTCAACTGATGAAACCCCGTGGCTAAGTCCAACTGAGAAAATACTGAAGCGCCAACCAACTGATCGAAAAGATCATCAATCCTCCGCAATGGGTGTCTATTCTTCTTTGTGAGCTTATTGAGTTCTCTATAGTCTACACAAAGTCTGAGGGACCCATCCGCCTTCGTAGCAAAAACTACTGGAGCACCCCACTCCGATATACTTCGTCTTATGAACCCCTTCTCAAGCAACTCCCCTACTTGCTTATGGAGTTCCCTCCCCTCACGAGGAGCCATGTGGCGCACTGGTAAAGATACAGGTTTAGCATTATCCACCAGATATATTCGGAAGTCAATCTCCCGCTTCGGGGGTAAGCCCTTCACCTCCTCAAACACATCCGAATATTCCCGGACCACTCTAACAGATTGCAAACTCTCGACCGAAGCGTCAAGCGATTCAAGATAACTTAGCAAAACAGAATCCATGGGATTACAAGAAATCTCGAGATTGTTACCCAAGCGGGTCATGAGCCTAACAACTCTCCTTTCGCAATCAAGAACGGCACCATTACTGGATAACCAGTCCATGCCCAAAATCAACCCATAGCCCGTGAAGCCCAAAACAAAAGCATCACATCTAAACTCAATGCTAAGTATAGAAATCTTCAAACCCAAACATATCATGGACAAATAAGTGGAGCCCCCAATTGGGTTTGAAACAACCAAGGGATCATCTACCAGACTGGTGTCTAAGTGCAGTAACTCAACTAATGATGATGAGATAAACGAATGCGATGCGCCAGAATCAAACAATGTACGGACAGGATGATCAAATAGAAAAACCAGACTTTCAACGGAAATAGTTCTACCTCTTTCCTGAATCGGTGGAACCGCGAGAGCCTGTACTTGCCCCCTAACCTGACCCGGTGCCATAAGAGCTTGCACCTGTCCTCCTGAGGTAGATCCCGTCCTTTGCCCCTTCTTAGGGCAATCCTTCACTAAATGCCCTGCTTCGCCACAGTGAAAGCAACCAGTCTTCTTCTTCTTTCTACAATCTTTGCTTATGTGGTCGGGTATCCCACAATTGAAGCACTTCTTCTTCCCCTTGCCACCGTTTCCTTTCCCACCTTTGTTTTGCTGTTGTTGCTGAGGTCTCTTTTGATCTCCCTTCTTCTCGGGTGCCTTATTAGCATTGGGACCCTTCTCTTCTTCATGCATGAGTGCCATGTCAACTAGATTCTCGAAGGTGGCCCCCATAGGGATATGAGTCATAGCCAACACATGCATCGGTTCATTCAAGCCTTTCACGAACCTCAAAGCCTTCTTCTCCGGTGTATTCACCATGTCTAGGCCAAACCTTGCCAATTGATTAAACTTGTTGACATATTCCTTCACTGAGAGACTTCCTTGCTTTAGGGTCAAGAATCTTTCCATATACAAGTTTTCCTCCGCCCTTGAGAGAAACTTTGCCACAAATCTTTGCCTAAAATCCGCCCAAGAGTCAACGGGGCGTTCTCCATTAGTGACCTCCCACCAGAATGAGGCCTCTCCTTTCATTAACCAAGCAGCTAACTTGACTTTCTTTCCTTCTTCCATCTCAAAGATATCTATCAACTCTTCCACCTCCTTAAGCCAATCTCTAGCCTCCACAAAAGTTTCAGATCCTTGAAAAGGTTTCCCTCCCATAGCTTTAAATTCCTTGCAAGTCTTAGCAAAAGTATCCGTGCGAGGAGGAGGGGGAGGAGGAAGATCGAGTGCTACGGTTGGTGGAGGAACATTTGTTGGACCCGCAGTGGTGGCCCTAGCCTCCATCAATCTCCTATACCATACTGGTATCGTCACACCCTCCGGAAAGTTAAGATCCTCAGCCATGCTGAAACGAAAAAGGAAAGATTCAAAACGGAGAATTCGAAAGATAAAGATATGGCTATTGGGGATTATGCTTTTCTTTCAAAAACTTTCCTCTTTAAAGACATGTTTTTGAAAATATCTCTTCCAAAAATGTTTTTAGAAAAATAGTTTTCTAAAAATTTTATCTGTTCCGGTAACCTTTGCTCTGATACCAAGTGTAACACCCCACACCCGCTACGGTCACTCTCTAAGGGAATGCCATAACATCGGCGGAGTATTTTAGTGAATATAGAACAGAGAAATTACAGCAAGACAGATATAAGTAATACTTGAAAGTTTAAAACAACATTTCAATGCAGCGGAAAGTAAAACATGTATGGTTACATTACAAAACCATAATAAGAGTTAAGTACAAATATCCATTCTTGCTAAATAAAAATACATAATCCCAATACATGAACTGATAGCCATAAAAGAAAAAAAAAAGGTAAGTTGAGCTCTAAATCTAGGGTCCAAGCTCCAAGAGAGTAATAAAAGCAGCCTGATCAAAGCCCACTCGTACTAGGCCCACTCTGAGAACCTGAGGGTTGGGAAAAAGATAAAAACAACGGGGTCAGACATAAGTCTGAGCGAGTCCTATAACTTTAACAATACAATCATTAAAGTAACCAGAGAAGACATAAACATGACATACGGTAATGTCTGGGGATGAATGGCTACACTAAGTAGCTTGGTAGACTTAGGATAAACTAAGATAACTGTAAAGACGCATTTACCCACCCAAGGATAATTACTACACTGCACCACCCCAGATCTACCCTTCCAAGGGTAATTCCTACACTGCACCACACCAGTTCTACCCACCCAAGGGCAATTCCTACTTAAAGGTTGATCCCACTAAGTGTACTTAGTAATTTTACCCAGTAGTTTCGCGTACCCCTAGCTGACTACATAGGTGCCGTCTGCCCCTATCTCCACTAGGTGTACCCACTACTCCCAAGTGATCGGCTCCCTACCGTAGATACCCGTGCCGGCCCCACAGTGGGGTGTATCACTCCCCAAAGTGGCAACCCGATATAATTAACGGTGCACGGCTTATATCTACACGATGCAACAACGTCTTACCTACCAGCCCGGGTCCACACACGCATATGAAACCCGTTGGACTTGCGTTGCCACCGCTAACCCGTTTTGGCCTCTTATAGTCAAGCCCAGTACGCGTGTCCCGTCCTCGACATGGGTCGAGCCCAATAAGATACATATGGGTTACTGGTTGAAATGGGCCCCCACAAGCTACCCACCTAAGCTTGTCCTTTTTTTTCTAGTGTATCCCACTTAACCCTTTAATCATGTTTAATTACATGTTTCCACTTGGTTAAGTATTCTAATCGTATTTTCTATTGCCACACAAGGCAACCACTAAATTTCCACATGCCACCCAAGGCACCCACTTAACCCCTCATGTCCCACTACATGCTAATATGGTTAAGTGTTTCTTAATTAATTAAGACTGTGATCCCCCATAAAGACCTCCCACATTAGACTGGCTGTTATGACCGCCTAGTTAAGCCGGTAGGGTCCGGGCAGTCTTACGTCATAACAGAGTCTAACCTTGTGTCTTTACTTTAATCACGTATTTAATTTATGGCTAAGACCTCTCACATTGGGCTGACATTTGTAGCAACTGGTTAAGCCGGTAGGGTCCGGGCAGTTTTACACTACAAATGAGTCCAACCTCGTGTCTTAGTCGATTAATTACACCTAATTAATCACCCCCATATTAATTATCCCTAATTAATATCAAGTTTTTCATAACATGGGTAGACCTAACTCAATAGGTAAATTCCCATGGGGTAGACCTAACTCAATAGGTAAATTCCCACTTATGTTAATTTATTTTTATGGTATGCTTAATCATACCCAATCATACTTTTATTAACATATTTATTAACCCCATCGTTCCCCACGTAAATCGTTGTTATTTCATGGCATAATAAAGGGAAGATCCATCACAAATATCATGGGTTTAACCAAATCTTAGCATATAACTTTGTCATGGGTTAAGAGGATGTCAACTTGCATATATGAGCATATATTAACCCAACTACATTTAACCCAAACTTGCATATTATCATACAAATGACTTGCATAACATGTTGCATATGAACTTGCATATTATCATACATATGACTTGCATAACATGTTGCATATGAACTTGCATATTATCATACACATATCTTGCATAACATGTTGAACTTGCATATAAACATTCTCATAACTTGCATAACATGTTAAACTTGCATTTATGCATATACATAACTTGCATAACTCATTTGTTAAACATGCATAAACCCACTTATTAAATATGCATAAACCCACTTATTAAACATGCATAAACCCACTTGTTAAACATGCATAAACCAACTTATTAAACATGCATAAACCCACTTATTAAATATGCATAAACATAGGAAAACATAGAGTAGCATATCATTACAAATGATTCAAACTCACTAATCCGCATTCAAGACCATAAGTCTCATTACACCCAATCTACTTACTTTAGCAATTGATGTTAAAGTGATAGAAACTCACCAAAACCAAGATTAGCAAACTTATGAAGTAGAACTTGTTGCTAAATATGAAGAAGATGATGATTAGAGGTTGATTAGCTTGCAACTTCCTTCATAAATTAGTGGAGGCTCCTTCTAAGATTTAATTTGGCGGCATGTAGCCCTCAATTCTACTTTTAGTATGGATTAGGGTAGGTTTTGGGTGTATTTATAGATTAGGTGAGTGTTTTAGGCCCTTAGATTAACCCTAGATTAGATTAGGACCCTTAGATTTAGGAAATCTCTAGAACCCAGCCCAGCCCTAGCCAGAAAACCAGACCTGGTGCACCCAGGCCCTCTGGCTCGACACGCCGTGTCGACAGGCAAGTCGACAGGCAAGTCGACCCCCCAGTCGACAGGCCTGTCGACAGCCCTGTCGACATGGCTAGGCCGGGAACTTTCCCGCCTGGCCCCGCTGGCTCCAATTTCAAAATCTGGTTTTGCATTTCTAAATCTGTTTTTAACTTGATTTTTCTGCCAACTTCATTGGGCCATAACTGGGCCATACGGACTCCGATTTACAAAATTTCGGACTCTATTCTGCGTATTTTTCCGAGACGAACGCAATGATGCAGCCCGTTTCCCCCAGTTCTCACATATGAGATTATTTATTCTGCAATTAGTGAATTTTAGCATTAACTGAAATACGGGGTGTTACAACCGTCTTGGTCGTCAAATTCCTAGTTCGGCTAGTTAAATAAGGTAATTTATATTTATAAATTTTCATTTATTTATTTTCCATCCATTTTCGTTTTTCGTCCGTAACTTTTTTATACGGACTCCATTCGCGAACTCCAAAAATGAAAATTGACCAGATGGATTTGTAAAAAATAACTAGATGGATTTTAACCTGTAATGGTATTTATAAGTAAAAACTAGGATTTGAATTGATAAAATGAGTCCAATTTCTATAAGGAAATAATATTCACATTTAAAGTGAATAATGTTTTAAAAAGCAAACGTTTTGCAGATTAAAATGGTTATAATGGAAACTGGGAATGTTTTCCAGTGTAAATAGTGTACATTTTCTGAAATACAGGAAATAAGAAATCTTAAAAAAGATGAGAATTTTTTCGAATGTTAATAACATATATTTTCTGGAATATGGGAAAAGTAGAATTTACAATATTTGAAAATGTTTTCCAAGAGGCGTGAAGGTCTAACGGGTTTTGTGAAATATCTGGAAAGATTTGGGAAGTTGGGAAATTAATGTTAATAAAAGGGACGGTGATTGTTTGATGCTTAGTTGTTAATTTTAATGGATGATTGTTTTCTTCGATTGTTAAATAGCCGACTATCAAAGTCTTTGACCATTGTTGTCAATACGGAGAGACCGGTTGGATTTACTATCCGAAAACTGCTTCGTATAGGTATAAACGTTGCGATTAGATTATGCTGAAGATAACAGAAGACGAAGTGAAATGCAAGGACTGTTCTATTTACAGGGTAGTTCTTTTGGTTTGTCCAGTCCAAGAACAACTTGTATGGATGAATGTCTGACACAGTATTCCTAATAGATCACATAAGACGGTCTTTTCAAAATATTACGTTTGGTGGCGGTGGAATTCGTTTCTCCTAGCTTTTATACCCGTAATATTTTTGAGAAGATCAACTAGTGATTTGACGGGTTTGACGATGTGGCATTCAAAGTGGATGGGGCCAGGTGTTCTAAAAAGTAAACGTAGCCTCAAGCCTCATCAACCGGAAAATGACAAAATTGGGTAGACAACATGGCTAGTTGGTTCGCCCCCAAGCAGGGTGTATTGTCACCGATCTACAGAAATTTCATATATTCTTCTTCTTTCGTTTCTGTATCTTACCGAATACGGTTTGACGGTCGACAACCGTGGGTGGCAATATATTCGATACACTCAAGCTGAATGAGTGGTCGGTCATGTGTGGTCGGGTTGTAAGATGTTCTTGTTGAACACCAGTGTATCCCCTCTAGAGTACACTGATTGAAAGGTGGTCTCATACCTTGTCATAGTTGGAATCCAACTTCAATAAGCGCCCTGCGGTTTTTGATTTTATACTATGTATGTGGAGCGTGAGATGCAAGCATTTTGCTAGATTTTTATTTATTTGATTAAACACTATTATAATATCACCAGATTTCATATCAAAAATGTTTTAGGTTATAGTAACGTAAAAATCGTCCATGTTTATGTGTGGATTGGTCTTGCTATTATTCTTTTGTTTTGAAAGGTTTTTTTGGGGTTAAACAATATGGTTGGTGTTTACTCACACCAGTCCCATGACTAACCCAAAGTTTACTTTGTTTGTTTTACCCTAAACTCTTGGGTGCCCAAATTTGTATGGGAAGTCAAGTGTTTCAAGATTTTACAGATACACTTGAAGGATCATGAAGCAGGAGGCTTCACCGGTAGTTATTTAGAATTATATTTCTGTTGTGATGTTTATGTGTTGTACTCTGATCTGGTATGTATATACAATACAGTTTTGCATTTCAAAGTTATGTTATAAAATATACTTTGTTCATTCCGCTGTGAGATTCGTGTTTACTCTGATTATGTTCGATCGTGTTCTTCTTCTTCTTCTATTCTAATTTTCATTCTTTCTATTTCTCACAATCTAACTTATTTCTATTAATGACCTAGTATTTTCGATGCTTGAATAGTCGACATGGTTTTTTATGTCGATTTTCGATGTCAAAAAATCCCCCGAGTCGTTCCAACCTCCGCGGCTGGAGCCTGATCCGTTACCACGCCCGTACCAATAGCTTAGTATGGTGAAGATGTAGCCAATCTCATAGGCCTTTCGGCGCTGCTCGTCGCGAACCTCTTGGAGCTCGGCCTGCATAGCGTGGATGGCAGTGAGCATTGGGCTCTCATGACCAGGCAGCTAGGGATGTTGAGCTGGAGCGGGTGGTGTGAGGACAGAAGCATCAGGCAGTAGAATGCGCATCTTCCAGAGAGTGGCACGGCTAATAACGGTCGGCGCCTTCCTCATTGGTGTCTCCCCAGAAAGTCTCACTTGGAAGTGTCGGAAGACATAGATGAGAAGGTGATTATAAGGAAAATGACTCCGTGGGGTGCCAACAAAGGGCTCATTGAGGTGGATCATAAGAATGTACGCCCAATTGACGGCTAAGATTAGCATAGGTGGCGCGATGAATAGAAGGATAAACCTGCTCCAAGCTTCCCGTCTTAAGGATGATTTTGTGTTGTATGATGCGCAGAACTACATGGGCTATGGATCGTAGATTGGCGGTGGTCTAGGCTCCGGGCTCTCCAAGGAAGATACGCTGAAGGATTTGAGGGTCCCCTATCTCAATAACATCAAGCTCGGCTTCGGCTGCCAAGATACCCAAAATCTAAGCTAAGTCAGTGTCAGTGAACTCGATGTGGGTGCCCATGGCCTTAGATCTGATGACGCAGGACTCGTCATCGATGTTGGCATCCATATGAGCATCGAATAGATGGACGCAACGTAGGTACAGGTCGCGCTCAAAAGTGTCAAATCACAAGATCGTCGCTAGGCCTACGGCAACAAAAAGCTTCTCCAAACCAAATGTAGCGAAGTCGGCAAGCTTCACGCGTCGACCAATCTAAAACTCATAACTGGCCATGGCTAAGTGCTGCTTAATCTTTGCCTCATCGTGATCTAACCAAGCGGCTTCTTGAGGCATGAGATCAGGGTGTTGGTTGCGAGGTGCTATGGAGAAATCGGCGAATTTGGCAAGATAAATTGCAAATCTGGAGTATAACCGGGTAGTGACCTGTACAAGAAGGATTTTGGTGGTAATTAGGGGAGAAACTGTAACACCCCACCTCCACTAGGATCACTCCTTAGAATGTGCTAGCTTTGGAGGGGCGTTATTTTGAAGGTAAACATTTACAGAATATATAAAAATAAATATAAGTAAAGCAGCGGTAGTAGATAAACCCCATCATCATCATCTCAGAAAACCAACATAGTCAAGTACATAATATCAAAATGTCATGATCCAAAATACAACATAAGTCTAGATACGTGATAACAAAATACATGGTAAAACATCAGTACTAATCCCCAGAAATAAAAGATAAGCCACAGCTAGCTCAGATCCATACATGAGCTATCCAACAAGCAAGCCAAAGATCCACTAAGCAGATGTAGCCCCTCCCTGAGAACCTGTGTGTGTGGGGGGGGGGGGAACGGAAGAAAAGGAGCGAAAGAAAACAGTTCAGTCAAAAAGACTGGTAAGCCCTACTACGATCAATCTATAAACTAATAAAGTTAACAGCATGATGGAAACTGAGATGAACATACTGGCAATAGATAAAGGTGGCATCACATAGATGAGATTAAACTTTGCACCACAGTGTACTAGCAAACCCACAAAACAGATCTTGATCCCTTAGCCCAAACTTTGGCCCAATAACATGAAGTGACCTTAGTATAAGGTCCAGCCTAACGGTCTAGTCGATCGGCTCCATATAAACCTAACACGTCCAGTGTTGGTGTCCATACGGCCCACATGGATGTAGTCAGACTGCGCTGGGTCCACCTTTGGGTGTATCAAGCCCTCGGGTGTCAACCCCAGACACCTAAGCAATAATGCACAGTCTAAACCTACTGGTACCCGTGCCTCGAGTTTGTCCAATATCGGACTACGTGCACGTCCGTAGCCCGCCGGACCCGCACCGCTGTACCACTCAGCCGTCGCTTTGGTCGCTTACATCCGTCCAGTAATCGTGCCCCGCCCTAACCTAGCTGTAGGGTTGTGGTGATACCAAACTGGGATTACTGCTGGAACAGACCACGTTGCTAGGGTTTCTAAGAGGGTTAAGTGTGGTTTAACCCCTCACTAATCATGGATTAAATTAGTTAAGTGTAACCACTTAACCCCATCTAATCCTCGCATCCCCATTATTGGTTAAGTATTAGTGGGCCATGACTTAACCCTAATCATGAGGCATTAATTTATTAATGCACCCAACCTCTCACATTAGACATCCGTGGTTACCTGGGAAGATTTACACCACGTCTAGGTCTAACCTCGGGTCTTACGGTGCAACATGACCAACTACCCACATTAGACCCCACGTTGTGGTTACCTAGGAAGATTTACACCACAACTAGGTCTAACCTCGAGTTGGCCATATCATGTTATCTAATGTCATGTCCACTTAAAACATATTTACAAGTTAACATATACTTGGGTAGACCTAACTTAATAGGTAAATTCCCAAGGGGTAGACCTAACTTAATAGGTAAATTCCCAATCTTTTAGTTTCATGTATTTTTAAGTTTACCCAAACCCTCCCAACGTCATTATCTCGCTTACATATTCGTCATAACGCACAAGGGTATAAAAGGTAACTTGGTATAACATACATGATGATCTTCACATATCATAATAAACATTCATACATGTTGGACTTGTAAATCATATCATAGTGAACTCGCATAAACATGCATAACCCATAAAACTTGCATAACATGGTAAGGTGAACTTGCATAAACATGCATAACCCATAAAACATGTACAACATGGTAAGGTGAACTTGCATAAACATGCATAACTTATGAAACATGTAAAACATGGCATAGTGAATTCGCATAAGCATACATAACTTATGAAACATGTAAAACATGACATAGTGAATTCGCATAATCATGCATAACTTATGAAACATGTAAAACATGGCATAGTGAGTTCGCATAAGCATGCATAATCAAATAAACTCACATAAATCTCAACTTTCACCACATGATAACTTTAGAGTTTGTAAAGTGAAGGTAAGAGGGCTTACAAATATAAACAAGTCACAAATCCACCAAATAAGATGAAGAAGCCCTTTTTAAAACCCAAAACAAAGCTTCAAATAAGAAAACCCTTTTGCAAAATCCCAAAAACACAAACTTAGCAAATCAAACTTGCAACTTAATGAAGTATGCAAGTTATTAAGCATCCATACAACATAGAACAGGTTGTATGATCATCATATCTTCATAGGATTAAACTTTGAGGAAGGTGGAGGCTAGGGATTTTAGGTGGAGGCCATTTGAGGATTCAATTTGACATAGTTTAGTTGCTAGATTGATTAATGAGGCTTTAGGGTAGGATTAGGGGTATATTTATAGAAGATTAGAGTGTTTTTAGCCCTAGGATTAACCCTAGGTTAGTTTAGGCCCGTCAGATCTCGGAACTCTCTAGAACCAATCCATAAGACCCAACCCAAATCAGAAATGGTGCACCAGGCTAAACTGCCTGGGCAACCCCTGTCGACAGGGCTGTCGACAGGGCTGTCGACACCCAGGGGGCCCTGTCGACAGGGCTGTCGACATGCGGGTCCTGGCGGGAATTTTTCCCGCCTGCTCCAGATTGCCCTAACCCTTGTTTTTAAATTAAATTTAAATCTGTTTTTACTTAGGAATTTTCTGAAAACTTCCATGGGCCTTAACTGGGTCATACGGACTCCGATTTTCGAAAACTCGGACTCTATTTCGCGTATTTTTCCGAGACGAACGCAGTGGCATAGCCCGTTTCCCTTGATTCAGATTTTTAAATTAAATTCTGCCTCATTTATATCTTAACAGGTTATTAAAATTACCGGTTGTTACATTCTCCCCTCCTTAAAGGATTTCGCCCCCGAAATCTTCAAGTTAGGAAGAATATATCCTACCATCCAATCATCCATCTACTCAAAACATCATCCACGAGCAACCATTGTCCTTAAAAGGTTCTAAATGCTGTATGAACATATGCAAGAGTGTGTGTATATGTACTTATCTAATGCAAAGATCAATGCAAAATATGTTAGTGAAATGTATCCATATGTATGCAAATCCCTAACATAATGTATAATATCTACATGCGTGCTCAATCATACATCCATATGCAACATCCATGTGATTGCATACAAATTTCATCCAAGAATAAGCATAAACACTCATGCACATGCAATATGAGGAGTGTGTGAGCCGATCTAGTGCCTAATGTGTATCATGCATCCACGAGTAACCACTTGCAAACACTTGCAACCACTTGCAACCATCAAACATAACATGTTTCAAACACATGTTTCATCCAAAGGGTTCCTACCTGAGGTTCTCATGACAAGATTTGCACGATAACTAGATAAACATGGATAGCAAAGAGACAGATATACTAACAAAGGAAAGAGATTGAGAGTGTACCCTCAAAAAGGAATGGATAAAGCCCACGCATCTTCTCCTCGGTTTCCCAAGTTGCGTCCTCTTCGGCTTCACCCCATTGAACTTTCACCAACCTGACCTCACGATTCCTTAGCTTCTTGGTCTCTGTCCCCAAGATACGAATCGGAGCTCTCCTTAAAGTTGCCTCTTTCTCCACTTCCACGTCTTCAAGAATGCTAGGTTCAACCACCTCAGCGGACTCATGTAGGCACTTTCGGAGATGCGAGACATGGAAGACATTATGCACTCCGGACAACTTTTCGGGCAATTGCACTTTATAAGCCATCTTCCCAATTCTCTCTACGATGGGGAAGGGTCCAACGAATCTCGGTGCTAACTTCCCAACAGCTCCAAACCGGACCACATTTCGTAAAGGAGAAACCTTTACGAAAACCTTGTCCCCAACCTCAAACTCCAATTCGGACCTTCGCCTGTCAGCATAGGATTTCTGTCGGTCTTGGGCCGCTTTCATCCGTTTTCTAATCAACTCGACTTTCTCGGATGTATCTCTAATCATGTCGGGTCCAAGTATAAGCTTATCCGTAGTCTCCCACCAACATGTAGGTGATTTGCACGGCCTCCCGTATAAAGCTTCAAATGGTGCCATCCCTATGCTCGCCTGATAACTGTTGTTATATGCAAACTCAACAAGAGGAAGATGGTCTTCCCAAGCACCACCAAAATCCAGAATGCAAAGCCTCAACAAGTCCTCAAGTACCCTATTCACCCTTTCTGTTTGGCCGTCTGTTTGTGGGTGATAGGCCGTACTCAGGTTCAACCTCGTGCCCATAGCTTCCTGTAAACTGTTCCAGAACTGACTAGTAAAGATGGGGTCTCGGTCACTGACTATGCTGGAAGGGACTCCATGTAGTCGCACTATCTCACGAAGATATACCGATGCTAGTCCAGATGCGGTCCTTTTGCTCTTCACTGGGATAAAATGAGCACTCTTCGTAAGCCTATCTACAATGACCCATATGCTCGTATTCCCTCTCCTTGACCTTGGAAGCCCATCAATAAAGTCCATAGAAATACTCTCCCACTTCCATAGCGGGACCTCTAGCGGATGCAATAGCCCACCGGGCTTCTTCGACTCAGCTTTTACTCTCTGACAAATAACACATCTCGAGACAAACTCCGCCACATCCTTCTTCATTCCAGGCCAGAAGAAAACGCGCTTCATGTCCTTATACATCTTATCACCACCTGGATGTATAGTCATCTTGGAGCGATGCGCTTCCTCAAGAACTTTCCTCACCAAGTCTTCTACCATCGGAACACAAAGCCTTCCGTATCTCCTCAGCCAACCCTTATCGTCTACAGAATACCGAGCAAGGTGACTAGATGTCTCCCCTCGAACCAGCTTGTCCATGATCTCAATTATCTGAGGGTCTTCCTTCTGTGAAGCCCCGACTTGATCCAGAAGGGTAGGCCTGAGCTCTAGAGATGCCAAAGAACCGGTCATCGTCTCAACTGTCAAGGAAAAATCAAAGGTTGCCAAGAACTCTAGATTCTTCATCTCAACAAATAGAGGACTTACTGTCAACCTTCTCCTACTCAACGCATCCGCTACAACATTCCCCTTGCCAGGGGTATAGGCTATGTCAAAATCATAGGAAGCCAGGAATTCCATCCATCTCTGCTGCCTCAAGTTCAGGACCTTCTGCGAAAAGAGATACTTCAAAGACTTATGATCAGTATACAGCTCAAATCTCTCTCCCAGAAGATAATGACGCCAAGCTTTGAGTGCATATACAATCGCTGCCAGCTCTAAATCATGAGTGGGATAATTCCTCTCATGCACCTTAAGTTGCCTCCCACCAAAACATATAACTCTGCCCTCTTGCATCAGAACGGCACCCAATCCCGTGCCACAAGCATCAGTGTACACGGTAAATATATTACCACCATCGGGTAAAGCTAGAACGGGTGCGGAGGTAAGGGCTCTCTTGAGTCTCTGAAAAGCAAGCTCACAATCCATATCCCAAGCAAAGATTAAGTTCTTCTTCGTCAACTTAGTAAGAGGAGCGGATATCTTCGCGAAGTCTTTGATGAACTTCCGGTAAAAACCCGCAAGACCCAGAAAGCTTCTCACCTCGGTTGCGTTCCTTGGAGTCTTCCAATCCTGAACTGCAACCACCTTAGCGGGATCCACCGCCAAGCCTTGCTTGGATACGACATGCCCAAGGAATCTGACTTCCCTTCTCCAAAAGTGGCACTTGGAGAACTTGGCCTTTAACTGGTGTGCTCTGAGCGTATCCATCACCTCTACTAGGTGCCTCGCATGCTCTTCTTCATCCTTGGAGAAGACCAGAATATCATCCACAAAGACCACGACAAACTTATTCAAGAACTCCCGAAACACCCTACTCATCAAATCCACAAAATACGCGGGTGCATTCGTCAAACCGAACGGCATAACAAGCCATTCAAAGAATCCGTCTGGAGTTCTGAATGCAGTCTTGTCTATACTATCTTCAGCCACTCTGAGCTGATGAAAACCCGTAGCAAGATCAAGCTGAGAGAAAACAGAAGCACCAACAAGCTGATCAAAGAGATCATCGATCCTCGGTAACGGGTGTCTGTTTTTCTTAGTCAGCTTTTTCAATTCTCTATAATCCACACAGAGTCGAAGAGAGCCATCTGCCTTAGTAGCAAACACCACAGGCGCTCCCCATTTGGATATACTCCTTCTGATGAAGTTCTTCTCAAGCAATTCTTTCACTTGCTTGCTCAGCTCCCGTCTCTCACGTGGAGCCATATGCCGAACGGGTAAAGAAACGGGCTTAGCATTATCCACCAGATAGATGCGAAAATCAATCTCTCGTTTAGAGGGCAACCCCTTAACTTCTTCAAAAACATCTGGATAATCTCGGACCACCCTTACAGACTGAAGGGCCTCCTCTGATGAGTCGAGAGATTCTAGATAGCATAACATGACGGGATTCTTCGGATTGCATGAAATCTCTAAGGTGTTGCCCAGGCGAGTCACAAGCCTTACAACCCTATGCTCACAATCCAGAATGGCTCCATATCGGGACAGCCAATCCATGCCCAGTATCAATCCGTATCCCCTGAAACCAAGAACATATGCACTACACAAGAACTCTACGCTGAGTATAGAGATCCTCAGATCCTCACATATCATAGATAGATGAGCAGAACCCCCAATGGGATTCGAAACACAAACGGGATCATCCACTAAGCTAGTACTAAGGTGCAAGTTATCAACAAGATCAGATGAAATAAAGCTATGTGAAGCACCAGAATCAAACAAGGTACGCACTGGAAGATCAGAGATATAAACAAGGTTCTCAACAGAAACACTACCTCGCTCGGGAACTGAAGCGGCATTGAGAGCATGAACTTGTCCTCCTGAAGGCCCAGCCTGTCCTTTCTTCTTTGGGCATTCTTTGCTAAAGTGCCCAGTCTCCCCACAAGAAAAGCATCCACCACTAAGCTTCCTTTTCTTCTTCCTGCAATCCTTAGCAAAGTGCCCAGCTATGCCACAGTAGTTGCACTTTCCCTTGCCTTTGTTGTTGCCCTTCTTGTTCTTGTTCTGATTTCCTTGACTGCTTTGACCACCTTGGTTGCCTTTGCCTTGAGAATCAGCCTTCTTTGCTTGAGTATCACCCGACTTGACTTCTTTCTTTCCATCTCCCTGAAGCAGAGCCATATTGACCAAACTCTCAAAAGTAGCTCCATGCGGAATATGTGACATCGCCAAGCCCTGTAGCGGCTCATTCAACCCTCTAGCAAATCGAAGAGCCTTCTTCTCCGGAGTGTTCACCATATCCAAACCAAAATGGGCCAGCTGATTAAACTTGTTCACATACTCCTTGACAGACATATCACCTTGCTTTAATGCAATGAACTTCTCCATCTGTAAATTCGCCTCAGCCGAAGATAGAAACTTGGTCACAAATCTAGCCCTCAAATCGGCCCAAGTCTCAACGGGCCTCGTCCCATTGGTGACCTCCCACCAATAGGCCGCCTCATCCTTCAAAAGCCACACTGTCAATAAGATTTTCCTCTTGTCATCAATCCCAAAGATAGCAAACAAGTCCTCCGTGTCTTTCAGCCAATTCCTAGCTTCAACAAAAGATTCCGTGCCTAGGAAATTCTTGCCTCCCATTGCCTTGAAGTCTTTACAAACCTTCGTAAACTCAACCTGAGGATGCTGAGGGGGAGGAGGAGGAAGAGGAGCCTCAGCAACAGGAGGAGGTGGAACATTAGCCACGGGAGGAGGAATATTGACTGCTGGAGGAGGGGGAAAAGGAATCACCGGAGGAGGGATATTAGGGATAGGATTCTCAACTACAGGAGGAGGAGTGGGAGTAGGGTTGGCGGGACCAGCTGCCGCCCTAGCTTCTAGAAGTCTCCTATACCAGAGTGGTACGTTCACTCCATCTGGGATGTCAAGATTCTCAGCCATACTGAAACGAAAGACAAGATAAGATCAGGTTAAGGGAACGAAGGATAACGCTGATGGCTTTTGTGGATTAGCCTTAAAATAATCTAGACTTTATTTTGGAAAATACTTAGTAGGCTTTTGAAAATAGTTTTCCAAAGAGGGTTTTTTTTTTCCAAAAGTTTTGTTCAATCTTGTTAACCTTGTGCTCTGATACCAAATGTAACACCCCACCTCCACTAGGATCACTCCTTAGAATGTGCTAGCTTTGAGGGGCGTTATTTTGAAGGTAAACATGCACATAATATATAAAAATAAATATAAGTAAAGCAGCGGTAGCAGATAAAACCCATCATCATCATCTCAGAAAACCAACATAGTCAAGTACATAATATCAAAATGTCATGATCCAAAATACAACATAAGTCTAGATATGTGATAACAAAATACATGGTAAAACATCAGTACTAATCCCCAGAAATAAAAGATAAGCCACAGCTAGCTCATATCCATATATGAGCTATCCAACAAGCAAGCCAAAGATCCACTAAGCAGATGTAGCCCCTCCCTGAGAACCTGTGGGGGGGGGGGGAACGGAAGAAAAGGAGCGAAAGAAAACAGGTCAGTCAAAAAGACTGGTAAGCCCTACTACGATCAATCTATAAACTAATAAAGTTAACAGCATGATGGAAACTGAGATGAACATACTGGCAATAGATAAAGGTGACATCACATAGATGAGATTAAACTTTGCACCACAGTGTACTAGCAAACCCACAAAACAGATCTTGATCCCTTAGCCCAAACTTTGGCCCAATAACATGAAGTGACCTTAGTATAAGGTCCAGCCCAACGGTCTAGTCGATCGGCTCCCTATAAACTTAACACGTCCAGTGTTGGTGTCCATACGGCCCACATGGATGTAGTCAGACTGCGTTGGGTCCACCTTTGGGTGTATCAAGCCCTCGGGTGTCAACCCCAGACACCTAAGCAATAATGCACAGTCTAAACCTACTGGTACCCGTGCCTCGAGTTTGTCCAATATCGGACTACGTGCATGTCCGTAGCCCGCCGGACCCGCACGGCTGTACCACTCAGCCGTCGCTTTGGTCGCTTACATCCGTCCAGTAATCGTGCCCCGCCCTAACCTAGCTGTAGGGTTGTGGTGATACCAAACTAGGATTACTGCTGGAACAGACCACGTTGCTAGGGTTTCTAAGAGGGTTAAGTGTGGTTTAACCCCTCACTAATCATGGATTAAATTAGTTAAGTGTAACCACTTAACCCCATCTAATCCTCGCATCCCCATTATTGGTTAAGTATTAGTGGGCCATGACTTAACCCTAATCATGAGGCATTAATTTATTAATGCACCCAACCTCTCACATTAGACATCCGTGGTTACCTGGGAAGATTTACACCACGTCTAGGTCTAACCTCGGGTCTTACGGTGCAACATGACCAACTACCCACATTAGACCCTACGTTGTGGTTACCTAGGAAGATTTACACCACAACTAGGTCTAACCTCGAGTTGGCCATATCATGTTATCTAATGTCATGTCCACTTTAAAACATATTTACAAGTTAACATATACTTGGGTAGACCTAACTTAATAGGTAAATTCCCAAGGGGTAGACCTAACTTAATAGGTAAATTCCCAATCTTTTAGTTTCATGTATTTTTAAGTTTACCCAAACCCTCCCAACGTCATTATCTCGCTTACATATTCGTCATAACGCACAAGGGTATAAAAGGTAACTTGGTATAACATACATGATGAACTTCACATATCATAATAAACATTCATACATGTTAGACTTGCAAATCATATCATAGTGAACTCGCATAAACATGCATAACCCATAAAACTTGCATAACATGGTAAGGTGAACTTGCATAAACATGCATAACCCATAAAACATGTACAACATGGTAAGGTGAACTTGCATAAACATGCATAACTTATGAAACATGTAAAACATGGCATAGTGAATTCGCATAAGCATACATAACTTATGAAACATGTAAAACATGACATAGTGAATTCGCATAAGCATGCATAACTTATGAAACATGTAAAACATGGCATAGTGAGTTCGCATAAGCATGCATAATCAAATAAACTCACATAAATCTCAACTTTCACCACATGATAACTTTAGAGTTTGTAAAGTGAAGGTAAGAGGGCTTACAAATATAAACAAGTCACAAATCCACCAAATAAGATGAAGAAGCCCTTTTAAAACCCAAAACAAAGCTTCAAATAAGAAAACCCTTTTGCAAAATCCCAAAAACACAAACTTAGCAAATCAAACTTGCAACTTAATGAAGTATGCAAGTTATTTAGCATCCATACAACATAGAAAAGGTTGTATGATCATCATATCTTCATAGGATTAAACTTTGAGGAAGGTGGAGGCTAGGGATTTTAGGTGGAGGCCATTTGAGGATTCAATTTGACATAGTTTAGTTGCTAGATTGATTAATGAGGCTTTAGGGTAGGATTAGGGGTATATTTATAGAAGATTAGAGTGTTTTTAGCCCTAGGATTAACCCTAGGTTAGTTTAGGCCCGTCAGATCTCGGAACTCTCTAGAACCAAGCCACAAGACCCAACCCAAATCAGAAATGGTGCACCAGGCTAAACTGCCTGGGCACCCCCTGTCGACAGGGCTGTCGACAGGGCTGTCGACACCCAGGGGGCCCTGTCGACAGGGCTGTCGACATGCGGGTCCTGGCGGGAATTTTTCCCGCCTGCTCCAGATTGCCCTAACCCTTGTTTTTAAATTAAATTTAAATCTGTTTTTACTTAGGAATTTTCTGAAAACTTCCATGGGCCTTAACTGGGTCATACGGACTCCGATTTTCGAAAACTCGGACTCTATTTCGCGTATTTTTCCGAGACGAACGCAATGGCATAGCCCGTTTCCCTTGATTCAGATTTTATATTAAATTCTGCCTCATTTATATCTTAACAGGTTATTAAAATTACCGGTTGTTACAGAAACGGAGCAGGGGTTGCTCGGATTGGAGCCTGGGAAGGAGGAGGATTTTGATTTTCGGTGGAATTGGGGGTTGGGAAGAAAGAGTTGGCTAAACGATATATATAATGTTTTCAGCCGATTCGGGTCGGGTCAGGCCACGCTCACCATGGAGGAGCGGTTGACCTGGCCCTAAGTAGACGGTCGACCGCCGGTCGATCACTTGCCCCATATTAGGCGCGGTTTGAACCTCGTCCCAACGACCTGTATATATTATTTATAAAATTAAAAGTAAAATTTATATTTTGTCAAGACAACTTCAACTCCCAACCGAATTCTCATATCGACTTCCACCACTTGTCGAGTTAAGAAAAATAATTTTCCAATGCCTTTTCCTTGACTCCAAAAAGATTTGTGACCATCGAATCGAACGAACTTAAAACAGGAAATCAGCTAGAAATCCGAAATAAAATTTAAAAGGATTTTTCATCTTACTAGCTGACACAAGCTAAACGATTCAAAATCAAGTACCCCAAAATTAGGATGAAGGGTTTTCTTAGCCTTTTCAAAGAAAATTTAAAACTTTTTCCAAATACGGAATTTATTATAAACTAACAGTTTCGTATTTATAACTCCATTTTATTATTATTATTTATATTCTAGTTTATATTTCAAACTGGAAAAGCCTTTTCGTGTTCAAAAATGGTGGAGTTTTAAAATGTTGGGGATTAATTGTGATAATTTCAATAAATTATCCAACATATATAGGGAAAGGGATAATAAAAATCACAAGGAATAAATATTTATTATTCTTAAGTTTAGTGGCATATTCTTTGTCATTTCCAATTCCTTCCTACCAATCGGATTATATTTATTAAAATTACATAAAGCACCGATAATTTTGAAACGTGAATAGATTAAGATCTAAAAATCATATCTTTATAAAACTAGGCCTTTATAAAACCATTTTCCGAAATCGTATTTCAAAACTTTTAAAGCCCATTTTTATTTCCAAATAGTTTAAAATAAATTTCTTTGAATATAAGGCCAAGAGCTCAAATAAATATTTCAACAAAGGTAGATTCGAAAATTCGACGAAGTGACGAATGGATATACCTCGTATTTGTTTCCGAAATGGATATGACATACTAAAGTGAACTTTCCCCGTCTTAGATCAACCAATGGTCTTAACCGGAACTACCAAACGAAACCAAAAACCATAAATCGCGATTATCTCGGTTGTAGCTAGATTTTTGTCCGGTCTCCAAACTCGAATCAACGGAATCCATCATATGTCGTCCTCATGCTCTTCACAACGAGATCGACAACGTACTGTGGGGTAAAACAGAATTGGCTAGAAACCCGAACTCAATGTATTTCAACTCTTAGTCGCTTAAAGCCCATTTTTACTATAATTAGACCCACAACTAATTCATCGTTGAAATAAATTAAATTCGAGTAAGAAAGACAAAGAAAAACATAAAAGGAAATCGAATTATGTTCTCTTATGAATCCTAATTTTACTAATTCCTTTGATTATTTAACCTAATCTCTGATACCAAATGTAACACCCCACACTTTTCTATGCCTAAATTTCGACAAAAATCGAAAGTCAAACACATCCAAGCATGGAGCATGTATATCTGGTACTTACAAATAAATGAGCATGAGCATAATCAGAGTACGATAGAATAACTCACAGTGGAAAAAAAGGATAAACTAGTATTAATTCATGTAACTACATTTTTCAAAGTAAGTTACTTTGCCAATACCGAGCATGAGAGTGAACGAGAACCAAAAGCCAAACTTAAACACCTGTGAGAACAA
Organism: Allium sativum; assembly: GCA_030737875.1. Taxonomy (NCBI): domain Eukaryota; kingdom Viridiplantae; phylum Streptophyta; class Magnoliopsida; order Asparagales; family Amaryllidaceae; genus Allium; species Allium sativum. Next base: position 810,418,040 of record CM060921.1, on the reverse strand, counting down.
ACCTGGGTGGATGTAATGAGGAGATGGTTAGAATAACAAGATTCTGGTGAATAGGAAATGAACAAGACAGATTATAATACACAGGTGTATCCCGTTTGGATCAACCTAAGATGTATGCCTACCAAGGTTAGCGATTCTAGCCTAACTCTTCTCAAAGTAGTATTTCCAAAGTATAATACCGAGATAGGATATTTTACAAATATATTTATGAAGCCTTTATACCAGAGCATGATCGGTTATTTAATTGAGGTCGGACAAATAGTTACGGGGTTTGGGTATATATATATATATACACACACACACACACACTTTCATTTACTCTTATTATTACCCGAAGATTTATTTAATATTAACATAAACTAGAGGGCACTAGCTACGGTCCCTACTATTTCAGGCTTCCGTCGTTCACGCATATACCCTTGCCCCGCGTAGGGTGAGAGATGGTATTTTATCGCTTGCTATACCTTCTCCCTGACCTTATTAGATAACCCCCATAGTCGTTTATTACTTCCCGTAAGATAGATAGCCATTTCTAACATTTTAGGATATGTAGTTATCTTTTATTGGTATTATTATTTATAGTTATAAATTTAATGATTTGGTTTAATTGACAACCAAACATTCAATCTTGTCAAAAGGTTTCAAATCTTACAAAAAGACCGTTGGCCGTAGTCATTGTAAATTATGCCTAATTAGTAGAATTGACATATTTTCAAATCACAAGAAATATATGTAAATATATAATTTGGAATAGTTGATGCAAATTACGCACAAATATGTATATTTATATTTATACGTACATTTGCACCACGTTTCCCTTTTTGATCTTTTATCATACCGCTTGTGATTTCAAAATAATGCCTTTCTATTCAAAAAGAGGAAAATGATATATCTACAAAAATTAAGCCAAAAACCCAACAATATTGAATACAAACAGGCATATTTATTTTTAATGTCAAAATCACCAAATTAACCAATTGAACCTTTTTACCCAAGTTCACGTAATTTATTATTCAACACCGAACTAAAGGTCTGGAATATAACTACATCTAAATGGTATTTAATGGGACTAATTTCTAGATTTACAGTGCTTTGCAACCATTACAACACATTTTACAACATAACAATAGGAATATGTGTATACAGATTTAAGAATACTACAATTATTATTATGTGTAACCACAATTTGTAATTCACAAGTTTTAAGAATGTTTACAATCAGATCTGATGGGTATCAATCCAATTACAATGATTAAATGAATAGATCTGATAGAAAACGGGCATAAAAATTTAGATCTAATTCTAATGAAATAGATAAGTTATTATAACTGTATTCGTATTTTCCACTCACCTTACAGCATCCAAATCCAAAGTTTGAACGCTTTAGGCCTACAATCCCCAAATTCTTATAAATCTACAATTTACCTGAAAAGGGGAAAATTACATATCCGTAGAGATGTACGAAAATAGGAAGAGAGGGGAGAATCTGATTTGGAGCATCAATTTGCATTCTTTTCCATTAGATCTGTTAATCCTCTCAATTTCAAATGAATTGGATTTGATTTGTTGTATAAGAATATATTTTAGATTAAGAAATTAGGTTTGGAGAAGGAGAAAAATGGCAAAGATTCATTGCTGCCCACAGATTTGTATGGAAAAGAATGAGGTCGTACCCCTTTATTTATATGGGTGGAATTGACCTTGAACCGTTGGATTCGTTCTAATTCATATCCGTCCATTCATTTTATATATATATCATAAAATAAACCATGCCAGCTCTAGCCGTCACTGGGTAAACTGACACCCAGTAGGTCGACCGTGGTGGTCGACCGCCTGGGTCGCAAAATTCCCAGGTCGGCTAGTTAAATAAGGTAATTTATATTTATAAATTATGATTTATTTATTTTCCGTCCATTTTTGTTTTTCGTTCGCAACTTTTTCATATGGACTCCGTTCACGAAACTCCAAACATGAAAGTTGACAAGAATGCCGAGATGATTGCATTGGTTCAATTTTCGTGGCCAAATTCCATAATTTACAGAAATTCCTATTTTTGAAATTCTATGAATTAATTTATATCGCCAAAATTCCGGGTTGTTTCACTTGGGAAGAGTTGGGCAATCTTGTCAGCATTTGGCAAGACTGCTTGGTCAACACTCAAGTGTGGATTATGCTCGATCGAACTTGGATTGTTTTAATAGGATTTGGCAAAGTAGCCTATATAGTCTTTTGCAGGTATGGATCATATCAAGGCCACAAATTTCAGATATGGATTTCGGATATGAGATTGTAAGATTCAAATTCATCAGATTTTTTAGATTTGGACTTCAAATGTTTTGGATTTGGTCTTCTCTTAAAATAAGATCCAGAGAGAGTTTGATTTTGTCGGCTTTTGGAATGGTGTATCTTTGGATTTGGGATTCTATTTTCAATTAATACGATCTGACGTGATTATGACTTTCTAGATTTCTGGTCTTTTATAATAGGATTTATATTTCGATTTGTCTCAGATGGCGGATTTTGGATTTATAGATTTTGGTACTGTGCAAAAAAGGTTTTCCCGGGAGAGATATGTTTTTGAGATAAGTGTTGGATCTAGATTAACCCTAGAGGAAGGTGAATAGGGTTTAGTGGATTTTTTACGAGATATTAAAATTATCAGGGCATAGATTTCAGCAGAGAAGATAAATGCAAAAATAAAATAACACTGATTTTACCCACCTTCAGCAAACCCTGCCTACGGCTGCATTCCCAAGGTTTATATTCGGTACTAAAACAGATCTCACTTACAAAACCTTATAAACTCGCAAACCCTGCTGTTGTTCTAATACTACGCTCAAAACCCTGGACTGATCTTTATCCCCAAGATCATATTTTCCCCGAGTTTGGGTTACGTAACTCGTAAACCCTAGCTATAAATCCTATAACCAGTAAACCCTAGTTTTTATAGAAAACTAGAGAACCGTGTAGATTGGTTACAAAAGAAAATAAAAAATAATTCAATAATAAAAAAACAAAAACCCTCCCTTATGTAAAGAATAGAATGACCGACCAACACATAGACAAATTTGTCCCCTTTATTTCTTTAATGGAAGACCCTATTGAAATTAGGGTTTCTCGTGTGTTTTTTTTAAATTGCGACTTCAATTGCTTTTCTGATATTGTTCTCCGATGGTCTTCGAACATTTAACTTCTTGGTCGATGATTTGGAGCTCACGATCGAAAACGTGAGTACTCTGATTAATTGGATTTTTTCTCTCGAATTGTTACTTTTGTTTTCGATCTCATCCTGCCGGTAATGTATAGGGTGTATTTATAGAATTATAAAATCCTACACATTCTCTGATTTCTTGCGTGACTGGCTTAACCTGATTTGTGTTTTGCGTGACTAAAAATGCTCGTATGTTCTTGTTTGTTTCCTAGAATGATTTCATTTGTTTCTTGCCTAAAAATTATGCTTTTCTGAGTTCTGGTAACAAATTTTGAAATCGAGAATTGATTTCGTGCCATTTCTGGAATGATTTTAAGGTCGTGAATTATTCATGTGCACCTGATTTAATTGATGCCCAAAAATGATTCACTTGCCTAAAATCTGATTTGTTGTTTTCTGGATATCTTTGCTTAAATGTTTTGATGAATTACGTGACACCCAGTAATAAATTATCACAATTTTAACCCATGCAGAATTAAATTCTATCCTCATTTTGGACCAGTGAAAAAAGGAAGAATTTTCTTTGTTTCCTGAAATTTATTCAAGTGTTGTAAATTCTTGTAATTGCATGGCCATAAACTTGCTGTATATACTTGCATGATATATCATTGTGGCATTTCTAAATTGCATTTAAACTGGACCATGTTTTCTCTCACTTGTGTACACTGTTGCTTTTATTCTTGAGATATGAAACTGCATTTTAGGACACGTTTCTTGCACATTTAACTTTTTCCAAAAATTGAGGAAGTTTCATACTTCCATGTTTTGAACTCTGGTTTGACTTGCATCATTACTGTACTTAAGCCATTCATTTACTCGAGATATATTTGCAATTATAAGCTTGCCAAATATCAAATTTCAGATATGTACATTCACCACCGCATTTGTGTTTGTTGTCCACTGCGTCGTTCATATGTGTATGAATATATCTGCATAGTTGAACCATGCATATATATATATATATATATATATATATATATATATATATATATATATACAAACATGTATAAATATATATGTGTGTGTGATGTTGCCCTTTATCAATTCATTTGAGAATGTTTCTTGCCATGATCATTTGTGTCTTCCTTCTGGTGCTTGTTCCAATACTGCATGAAATTGACATTGTGTATATTTGTTGCTCTTACACTGGTTTGAGGTTTCTTGTTGCATCACACTTAAAAACTTTGAAACTCTGACTTGTTATCCATAGTGACATGGCATTGGCTTGAATTTTTGTGCTTGCACTTATGCACTGGTCTGGTTTTTTGTTTAGGCTTGTTGTCTGAAGCCTATGCTTTTTGTTATGTTTTCTTGTATACATGGCCTTGACAAAAACTGTCTTGTGCATTGCCAATATATATATTACTGCACCTCATTGCCATTTTTCATTTTCATACTGTTTGTATTTTTGTCTTGGCCATGTGTTGACTTGTCTTGTAACCTGCTTTAGGACATGAGTTTTTACACTGGCCTAGAGCTTGAGTCTGTACAAGTAACTTCTGCCATTGTGTGACTTTGAATTCTTATGCCTTTGATGTTGCAATTTTGTTCATGGTGTGTCAATCCATATACTTGCACAATGATGACATGTATATGCATGTTGCCCATGTATGTTGCCCATGTATGTTGCATCTCAAGTTACACCTAGTATTTTATTACTGAAACTGACTTGTGTCATTTTAAACTTGCCTCGAACTTCCATGTACTTGAATCTTTCTACACCAGTCTCTTTGTGCACATGCAAATGACACAGTGCCATGTAAATTGGTTTTTGTTTTTTCCACTTGACTATATTGATCTGATCTTATTCTTGCTTTGTTCATTCTTTGGTCAATTTGGGCTTTGACTGTGTTGAAAGATTGTGCATGTAATGTACAAGCACCCATGATCTTCTGGACGCATACATGTATATATATACACATGTGTGTGTGTGTGTGTGCATATATGTATATATATATATATATAAATGTTTTGTGTATAAATGCTGCCAGAGATATTTGATTCTGTGCAGAGGTGAATATGACCAAAATGCCCCTGTATACCTGGAAAAAATGTGTGTATATACATAGTCATTTATTGTGCACAGGCAGTTTATATATGTGAGCACTAGAGGAATTGTCTACCTTGTGGTATTTACAGTGAATCACTTTGAATACCATAAGTAGTCTAGACATAGATGGATGTATATACATGTCATACCAAGTCAAGAAATATGATGAGAAACACACCAAAATTCTAAGGCAAATAAATATTAAAATAAAATTATATATGCTAAAATTTAATATTATTTTTGTTCTAGTTTACTGTGTGTTTCTGTGACAGGTATGCAGGTGACCGGGCTGACTGTGAAGCAAACAGAAGACAAGTGAGTGTAACTCTATATGAGTGAGTATGTGCTGACTCATAAATGAATACGAGTCTGTATTTGTAAACTGAGTGACAAAGAGTTGTAGTGAGGAGCTGATGTAACAAATGAAACTGTATGTGAGATGTACAAATAGTGGAGTTGTTAGATTGTACTATTGAAACGTTTGAAATTAAATATTATATTTCAATAAAGTACTGTTTTAATATTTAAATTCTTGTGGAGTCGTAGTACACTTACAAACACATTTATAATAATATATATGTTTGTTATCATAAAAAAATCATATAATTGTTATATACAACAATCTCCCACTTTTGATGATCGGAAACATATAATAAGATTTTGAATACAATAAATATGTTTGACATTGAAGCATAGATATCCCCCTATATGTATGCTCCTCCGATAACAGAACTCCCCCTAAATATGTGCATGTGTGAAAAGAATAAACAAATTGAAATTTCAATATTAAAAAATTCATGAAATATTAACTCATCGATCAAAATTTTAACCATTCTCCCCTTTTTGCTATCATCAAAAGGATACAGAAATTAAAGTGGTGATGAAAGATTGACTAGAAATTATAAAATAAAATCAATAGAGAGAATGTTCATCATAAATCTCATTCAATCAAATAAAAATCATAATATTCTAAGAACTAGAAGCAAATTTCACATTCCAGAATGATGGATTTACGATGAGTTTTATAAAAATGAAGAGAGTTTCAAAAACATTTGGATTCCAATTATTTTCACATAAATTTTTAAAAATTAAGCACAACAATGGTGATGGATTTGGACCGTTATTATAAATTCAAATCAAGTGGCAAAATGAAATAATCCCAAATCCCAGTAACTATCAATCAATAAATAATAATATACCATAAAATATTAACACATTTCACAAATTAGAAAATAGATTGATAAGCTGATTTTTACATAACAAAGGAAGATTTCATATATATATATATATATATATATATATATATATATATATATATATATATATTGAAAATTGGTAACCTTTATTGCATATACCAAACTATAACAAACAACCTCTTACAACATTCAGTACATCATTACACAAAATAACCATAAAAACAAAAGGGAATCAGCATCACCGACCAGCATCACTAACCAGCATCAACTCAACCACTACCATTCATCAACCCGTATCAACAAGATCTACACCCCACTTCTTCAGCAACTCTACCTTTGCAAAACTTCTCTTAGTTTTTGATCTATTTCCATTAACTAAAAACCTCACTTCTCTTTCAATCATTACCAATCTAACTTCTTGTGACAAACATTTGTTATTAAAAATACGAGAGTTTCTCTCAATCCAAATTTGATAAACAACTGTTGTGAATGCCGCGCAAGCAACGTCAAGAGTCTGATCTTTTTCTTTGAAACCATTCATTATCTTTACTGCTTCATGCTCCAAAACACTTGGAACAGCCACTGTCAAACCCAGTTTTGATGCTATTGAACTCCAAATGTATGCTGAAAACGAACACTCAAAAAACAGATGATTTACAGATTCTTCAAACTGGCCACACAAACAACAACTATTCTCATTCATCATACCAAAGCGAACCATTCTATCCTTAGTATATAACCTGTCATTTGAAGCTAAGTATGAAATAAAAGACTTTTTATTTGCATTTTTACCATGCCAAATGACTTTATGAAAAGACACAGTGGTATCTCTTCTTCTGATTTTCTCCCACGCCTTATGAAATGAGAAAGTGCCACCCTCACACCACTCAAAGAAATACTGACAACCAGAGGCATTAATATGAACTTGATTAACTTCATGCTGTATTTCTCTAATAGCTGGATGCATCATACTATTCAAAGAACCATCCACAATTATAGATGAGACCAGTTCATTAGGGTTCCCCAATGCAATGAATCTAGAAAACCCAAACATATCTATCAGGCATTTACAATTGATCCAGGGATCAAACCATAAGGATGTGGAAGCTCCATTAACAATGACTTTATTGAAAAATTGTTTGCCACAAGACCTTAATCTCAAAATAGCCTTCCATGTACTCGAGGCATTATTATCAGCTTCCATACACCAAAACTGCTTACCATGACAATACTTTGAAGACGTCCACCTGCTCCATAATGATGAAGAGGATAAAAATCTCCACATAAGTTTGATACAGGCTGCCTTCTTCAATTCAGAGAAAAGTTTCAAGCCTATAACACCTTCTTCTTTTGGTAAACACAATTTTTCCCAACTGACTTTGTGAGCAACCCCAACCCAAAAAAAGTCAGAACACATAGCATTCAACTTATCCAGAACATGTCCAGGTAGCTGATAAACGAACAGCCAATATAAGACAGTAGGAGTTATCACAGACTGAATGAGTTCTGCTCTACCTGCAAAGCTGAGGAACTTCACATCCCATGATTGAAATTTTCATTGAACTCTTTGCAATAGACTTTGACAATCACTATAATGAATGTAATTTGAAGAAATTGGGACTCCAAGATATTTAACAGGTAACTGATCCAACTGAAAACCAAGTATACTTAATGTTTCACCAATATTCTTAGCAAAATCACTAAAATATACCTTAGTTTTTAAGTCACTCACTGTTAAACCACTATACTGTCTTAGCCTGTCAAAAGTGTCTTTCAAAGCATTGGCACAAATAGAATAATTCCTACCAAAGACCATCAAATCATCTGCGTATAGTAGATGTGTAATGGCAGGATCATTTCTTTGAACAGGAAAAAATCTGTTATGCACTGTCACCTCATTCATACAATAACTGAAATATTTCATAGCCATTGAGAACAAATAAGGGGATAATGGGTCACCTTGACGAATACCTCTATTTGATGATATAAATCCCCTCGGTACACCTTGTATAATGATGGAAAATGTGGGTGTAGAAATACATTCATATATAATATTTATGAAATTATTGGAAAACCCATTTTTAACATGATATAACAAATGAATTCTCTTGAAATCTTGTCATAAGCTTTGTTTAAATCCACCTTAACAAAAAACTTATTAACACCTGGCCTTTTAAAATCCCTTAATAGTTCATGAGCTAACAAAATATTGTCCCCAATATGACGAGAAGGGATGTAAGCACACTGGTTAGGAGAAACTAGATATGTTAAGTACCATTTCATCCTACTACACAGAATCTTGCTAAAAATCTTATAATACAAATTGCAACAAGAAATTGGGCGATAGTGAGAAATATCTGAAGGCCTTTCCATTTTAGGTATTAACGTAACAAAAGTGTGATTAATACCTTTGGGCAATCTGCCAGATTCAAAAATATCCTGCATAGCTGCTGTCAGATCCAGTTTAATCTCCTCCCAATGAAGTTTGAAAAACTTTGAATTAAAACCATCTGGTCCAGGACTCGTGTCATCATGAATTGAATCAACAACTTTCTTAATTTCTTCAAGAGAAATAGGTTGAAGAAGGGACTGCTTTCCTTGATCATTCATAGAGTATAAAGATTGAAAAACTGGAACCTCTTTGATCACTTCCCCATTGAAAAAATCAATATAATATGATATTGCTTCAGTTGCAACCTCCTCAGATTTGAACAATAACTCCCCATTAGAATTTATTAAAGCCTTCACATGATTTGTATATTTCCTGGTTGACATTTTTGAGTGGAAAAATTTTGAGTTGGTATCACCGTCTTGCAGCCATGAAATTTTTGCTTTTTGTCTTGCACTCATCATATGAATCTGTTTCTGCATATGTAAATTTCTTTTAGCTTGGAGCATGCTATCAAAAATCTAAAAGTTCTCTGGATCTGCATCAGACTCAAGTTCTCTTTCTTTGAAAATGCTTTCAGCTTCTAAAAGTGCAGCATTATCACTTGGCCTCAATCTATTCCATTTGTTAAGTTCAATTTTACAAAATGATAACTTCTTCATGAAATTATAACTTGCAAAACCACCAGAATTCATACTTAGTCCTATGTGAATACAATCAGTGTAACCTTGTTTCAAGAACCACTCATTTGATTATCTAAAAGGGACACCTTTGACCTCATTATTATGGATTAATTCCAACTATAAGGGGTTGTGATCACTTGATAATTGAGAAACAGATAAGGCTTTAAGTTCAGTGAATGTTTGTAGACAGGCATGGTTGATAAAAATTTTATCAATACAATTTTCCATTCCACGCTACCTCCAAGTATAATTGAAACCCACTGCCTTCACTTCAAAAAGGCCAGATTGAGAAATGCAGTTATTTATGGCTCTCAAATGCTGAAAAGGAACAGGGAGGCCACCTCTCTTATCAAGAAATGAAGTAGATTTATTAAAATCTCCCATTAGAATCCACTCTTTATCAATAATTCCTGCCTCATGAATTATGTGTTGCCACAGAATCTGCCTCTCTTGAAAAGAATTACTTGCATATATGATTGAGATGAACAAAGAAAACCCTCCAGTGTTAGTAGCATGAACTGTTACATGTTGCTCAGAAGAAGAAACCATAGAAAAAGACCAAACATTAGTATTCCAAATGATCAGAATTCTACCAGAAAAATTTTCAGGAGAATGTGGAAAAAAACTCCCAATTATTAGGAATTAATCTACTAAATTTCCTCATATTATCACTATTTAATTTGTTTTCAATCAAACCAACAAATGTTGGCTTGAATTTCGTCAAGAGTGATAAAACATCACTCATTCTACGAGGTGAGTGCATCCCTCTGACGTTCCAAACCATAAATATCATTTAATTACAACATTGCTCCTCGTAACTCTTTTAGCAGGAGCAACAGTAAATTTCTTCTTACCTTTTAATTTTTCAAGGTATTCTCTATTAGCAGTAACACCTCTAGATACATCCACAGTTCCTTCGTCAGTAGCATGTTCCTTTGTATTATCAGCGATTTCTTCAAGTTTATCGTTCAAAAATTCCTTTGGCAGATCTGGATTTAGAAAATCTAAAACCTCACTTTCATCCACATTCTGACCACAATTAGTACCAGCCTGACCCCTACCTTCCTCTGTAAGGTCATTTAAAGCCTGATCTCCTGTGAGTGAAGTACTAGAACCATTCTCCCCCTGTTTAGTCCAGACTGGATCATCATGAATCTCATGAATGCTTAAGCTGTGACTAAACCTATGACACTTCACACATCTATGTGGGACAAACTCATATTCCACATTCACAGTTTTTGAACAACCATTATGCAGTAAAGAGGAATTTTATCAACCAACTTAGCTTCAAGGTTAATCTCAACAAGAATTCTGGCATACTTGGTAATTTTCTTGCTAATAGTAAGATCATCAGCTTTAATCGGAGTACCAATAAAGCTCACTATTGAAGAGAAAGCTCTATTAGACCAAAACTCCATATCTAAATTGTACAGTTTAACCCAGATTTGAACATTCTCAACAGAAAAATTATCAAAATATAGCCAGGAAACCATTTAAACACCATTCAAAGCCTACCAAAATAAGAATAAGTTGATGTTCTCAAAAATTTCAAACATTCAGCCTCATCCATGAATTGAACTGTGTAATTAAAACCAGGAGCGATATGAATCAGAAAATTACCACCAGGCTTCCATACTTTGTCAACATACTCTCGGAGCTTGACAATAGTAAGCTTGCAATCAACAGGATGAAGAGCAATAGTATTCATCCACGAATCTGCAGAGGATTAAAAAGTTTCTTTCGAAATGTAAACATAATTTTCTACCGGCTTAATGAAATGAAGAGAAGCAAAATCCACATCGATTGAATCAACACCAACACCAGAAACAGGGATTTCAGAAGATGGATTTGGAAATGAATTCGATTTAGAGTTTAGATTTGAATTCGTATTTGGATCTGGCGAGAGGTCATCCGCCATTTTTGAAAAAAGGAAAAGTTTTACTTTAGATTTCATATATATATATATATATATATATATATATATTATTCAATTTCTTTTTTTTATTTAAGAGCACACTAACCACGCATAACTAGATATTGGATTTTTAAATGAGGTTAAAGAAACACTTATTATATACAAAATTTCTTTAGTATATAAAACCAAAATGGATAATAGAAATATGGTAGGTACAGAGATGGTTGTGAAATAAATTTCTAAATTAATAATATTATGAAATGTGCTCAACTGTACCGGGATCTTTAAAAAAATTCAACTATCACTTTTTCTAAAAAAATAATACAATCACATTCCATCAAAAATTTTGAAACTGCAAATTTAAGATGATTTAAAAAAAACTCTCCACATTAATATAAAATCATGATAAATGACCGAGTGGTAATAGTAAAATAAGATGTTTGTGAAATAAGCCCCAATTCAAAGATATTATAAAAACTGTTCAATCTTTATGAAAACTTAAAAAAATTCCTCTTGTTATGAAATATACTGTTGTCACAACTCATCACAATTTCAAAAATATGATAAAATTTTTGATGAATTCGATATACCGTTCAATTTGGTTATTGATTTCAATTTCTGAATAAATAATCAATAAATGGTTTTAAAAATGAAAAAATCAATTACAAGAGGGATTTAGAAGATATATATATACAAGATAAGAAATCATTTCAAAAAGAATCAGACAATTGAATGAGAAATTTTTTCAAGACTTTTAAAAATTGATACCACTTGGAGTTCCTAATAATCTATAGTGGTCAATAAAATCAAAGCACATAATTTTTAGTTTAAATTACCAAGCCCAAGCGAACAAGTCTAACAGTTCAGTTCTTTTTATTAGAGCAGTAGAACAATCAATTTCAGAACAAGATTTACATGAGAATTTTAAAAACGTTTGTAACAGGCATAAGAGATGGTTCATAATCCAATATTAAAAGCAATTCATTTGAAATCACTTGAAGAGATGTGTAAATTTTGAGATTCAATGAATCATTCACACAAGATTAATAATTTCAAATCCAAGAAGAGTGTGAGATTCGAATAATCAAAAAATTAAAATGATTTCAAACAATAAAATACTCAAGCCAAATGATCATGAATTAAATAATAAATTTCGAGATAGAGTGTAACGACCCGCAAATCCGAGCTATCTGAGTTGACTAAACACAACACACGTCCAACCCAAATAACACAGAAATACGAACCATTAATAGGAAGAAGTTAGAGGGTGAGAATAGATGAGATAGAAACTTAGAATAGAAGAAGAAGAAGAATATAAACACAACACAGAACCTCACATCGCAGCAGAATAAAATATAATATATAGAATAGCTTCTGAAATACAAAATTTTGACTGTATATACATAAATCCTTATCAGAGTACACACTTACAATACAGCGGAAATAACACTAGATAACTAACGCTGAAGCCTCCTGCTCCAAGCTCCTCCAAATGAATCTGTAAAATCCCGACTACTTGACTGCCCATACAAATTTGGGCACCCAAGAGTTTAGGGAAAACAAAACAAAATAAAACTCTGGGTCAGTCATGGGACTGGTGTGAGTAAACTCCAACCACTTGTTTAACTTTCAAAATCTTTTTCGAAAGAAAAGATAATAGTAAGACCAGCCCACACATAAACATGGATGGTTTTTACCTTAACTATAACCCAAAATATTTTAATACGAAAATCCAGTGATATTATAATAATGTCTACATAAAGTAAATAACCAAATAGCAGAACGCTTGCATCTCACGCTCCACATACATAGTATAAAATCAAAAACCGCATGGCGCTTATTGAAGATTGGATTTCCAACATGACAAGGTATGGAACCACCTTCCGCTAGTGTATCTCTAGAGAGGAATACACTGGGTTCAACAAGAACATCTTACAACCCGGCCCACACATGACTGACCACTCATTTCGCTTGAGTGTATCGAATGTATATCACCAACGGTTGGGATCAGCAACCGTCTCCCGACTGGGACAGCATCGAATAGAATAAGAAATTAAATGAACCTCTAGATAGGTGATTATACATCCTAATGGGTGCGACCCACATAGCCATGCTGCCTGCCCGATTTTTGTCACTTCCCGGTTGTTGAGGCCTGAGGCTACGAATACTTACCATTCATTGATAACACCATCAATTTGAATGCCACATCGTCAGATCCGTTAATCACTAGTTGAGTTTGCACAAATATTCTGGATGTTATGATAAGGGAATAAATCCGTTGCAACCATATATATATTTATACAGACCAACCTATTTGATCATTGGAAATACTTTGTCAGACATTCGTCCATTTACGTTCGTTCTGGGACTGAACAAAACCGAAGGCACAATTTCTATTAATAGAAAAAGCCCTTGCACTTTACTCTGTCTTCAATATATTCAGCATACTTGGTTTGCAACGCTTATGCCGATACGGAGTGGTTCTTCAGATAATAATCCAACCGGTCTCTCCATATTGACAACGATGGTCAAAACTTCGATAGTCTGTGATTTAACTATCGAATAAAAACAAGTGTTCATCCAAACATATCAAACAAATCACTGGGCTCTTTAATTAATATTTCATTAATTAAATCTCTTCTCCATTTCCTTATCAATATTTGTTAACCAAATATTTTCAAATAGACATATTGGGATTTTATACTATTTGGAAAACATTTCCAAATATCGCTTCCTTTTATTTCCTATATATTAGAAAATATCTCTATTTGCAATTGGAAACAATTCCAATCACTTATCTCTATCCCGGCTATTTTAATTATACTCAGGGAATATTTACTTGTTATATTTCCAAAATTCCATCACTTTGGTTTAAAACGAATGTTGTGTAAAACATCGTTACAACAACCCAAAATATTTTATTCAACTAACTCTTTTTCAAACACTTCTCTTCGAGACTGGATCTTGCTATTTATCCATTAAAAATGAAATCAATCAAGTTGGGGTAAAATTACCTCTCAGACCTTAACTGAAGACATCCTCAACTTCAAAACGGCAAAACCACTTACCTCGAATAAACACACTATACAATCCAATTATTCATTTTAAAAAAAACATGTATAAAGTTCGCTTTCTATTTCTAATTTATAGATTTCCCTTTTTGTTTACAATATTCGATTTTTATGTTCACTTACCTATCGAATTCTATACGTCGATACAATGATTTCTAACTATCAAAATATCTTTAAAATATTCTAACTCCTTAAATTTCCGGAAAATTTCGCCATAACCTCCCCTGTATCGGGAGCATCGGGAAATTTCAAATAGCTTCCCGGTAACTTCTCAACTCAAAAAGAAAAAGAAAAAGCCAAGCGGCTTGCCGATACAGCGCATAAAATCTCATATGGAAATTAAACGTGTACCTTTTTGTCGAGCACACTAATTATATACCTTCATCACTTTATCCCATACCTGTCTCCTGTGTGTTTATACCTGTCCAATTTATTTCAACCCCATACACTCGTTTTGACTCCACTCGTTAAATTAACTCGTTAACTATCTCTTTGCCTATTTCGCTTGTATATTTGAATATAACACGTTTCAAATATATTTCAACTTGCTTATCAACTAATTGAATTCAAATTTCAATTTAGGTTCTATATTCGATTTCGAATATATATTTACAATTCCAAATTCGCCTTCCAAGGTCCGACTTCAATTCAACACTCGATTAACTAATTTTCTTTGGCTTAGTTAATTCTATCCAATAATCAAAAATATGATTATTGTTTCAAAAATCACTTTACTTGCTTTGCTTGAGTTCACCTTTATCTTCTAACTCAAGACCAGGTTTTTAAATGGAAATTCGGATTTTTATTTGCTTAAAAATCCCTATATTTATTATATAAAATCCATTATGGTTTTAATGGTTTCTGGCGCTGCACTTTTAAAAATTTGATTTTGACATAACTCAAAATCTATTCGACGAAATCCAGATTTTTTCTCTTCCATTAGAAAACTATTATTCAACCGGTCCTGACGATTCTTGTTTCAAAGAATTCCGACTTCAATTGAGTGTTGTATACTCAATTGAAGTTCGAGTCGCCAATTTACGAACTGCAGTGCTGCGGCGAGCTCGTTTTAATTTTATATCTATATATATATACTTTTAAACCTCGCTTAAACTAAATTCACTCTATTCTGACATATTTTAAATATATATCAAACCATTTTTCCAATTCAACAAATATTTCTGATCTTCTATTTTATTTGTATTTGCAATCTATATTCAAATTCCAATTCGATTCTAATTGAAATTCTATATTCAAATTCTATTTCAACTATTTGAATTCAAATTCCATTTTTAATCTATTTGAACTTCAAATATTTAAACTCCATTTTTTGTCTAATTGAACTTCAAATACCACATTTTAATTCCTTTGAATTCAGATACCATGTTTCAAATCTCTTTGAATTCCTTTTATTCAAATTATTTTCAAATTCTATTTGAATCCTATATTTAAACTCCATTTGAGTTTTGTTTGAATTCTTATATTTAACTCCATTTAAATTCTTATATTTAAATCCTCTTTATTTAAAACCCATTATTTAAATCCCATTTGAATTTTCTTATTTTAAATCCATTTGAATTCAAATTCCATTTCAAAACTATTTGGATTTCCTATTTTGAAATCCTATTTCAATCCTACTTTGAAATCCTATTTTCAAAGTTTATTTCAAATTCTGTTTTGAAATTCTATATTCAAATCTCTATTTGAATTTACTAATTTCAATTTCCCATTTCAAACTCCATTTGAATTTTCATATTCAAATCTCCATTTGAATTTTCTTTATTTGAATTCCTATGGATTCAAACTCTATTTTAATTCATTTGAATTCAAATTCTATATTTCATTCTAATTTCGCATATTCAAATTCTATTTGAACTTCGATTTGAATTTCTATTATTCAAACTTCTTTTCTTTTCTATAAAAATTCAAATATTTAAACTCCTTTTCTAATTCTACTATTCAAATCCCATTTGATTTCTATTATTCAAATTCTACTATTTAAATCCCCTTTTGAATTTCCTTTATTCAAACTCTATTTGAATTTCTATATTCAATTTCTATTTTGAAATTTCTTTATTCAAATGTTATACTCAAATTTTATTTGAATTATATATTTAAAAATTCCATTCCAAATCCTATTTGAAATTTCTTTTGTATTTCAAATATTTCAACTCCTTTCTAATATTTAAATTCTGTTTAAATTTCTACTTAAAAATTCTATTTCAAGTTCTATTTTGAAATTTCATTTCAAAATTCTATTTCAAAATTCCACTTTGAAATTCTATATTTTTAAATTCTACTTGAATTTCAAATTCTATTTGAGGAAAAACAGAATTTCCCTTTTTAAACCTCAAATATCCTTCTCATGATATTTTAATAAATTAACAATTGGCCCAGTGATATTCAAAACAATCAAATCACCCAATTTTCAATCATTTTATTTTTAACACATCATATATGAATATATTGAAATCAGCAAACAACAAACTGATAATATATTCTTGAGGAATCCAGTTGGATCCCTCCAACCTGTTTTCCTGCATCCACAGATGTTAGCACATAAATAATACCCATTCTGCTTCGTGGCAGAATATCGCGGTATAGATGGTCATCCACTAATCATAGCGTGGGGCGTATAGGGTAATCATCCGCTAATGGTACCGCGGGCATCCGCTAATGAGACTGCGGGAATCCAACCAATCAATCAACCCAATATATATATATATATAGCCTAAATAACTAATATATATAAAACAACCAGAAAGCATTCACACAAGCAACAAACAATTATTTTTAATGAAATAAAAATAATTCTAAAGGTGAGTGAGATTTACTCACCGAAATTGCAGTTGTCGAATATCCTGTTTATTTCCAAATCGTCTCAGCCACTACTCGTCTTGAATGGATTATTTACCTTAAGGCCTTGCAAAACTCGGCTATTCAATGAATATATCCACACGCCTCGCCGAACAACTATACCATCTACACCGGCATTTCATCGAATGCTTTACCCGCAGCTACCATTTCAACTCAGTTCAGTATCCATTCATCCCTGCATTTGTTGTTGCCGTTCCTCACAACATCCTGTCCACATTGACTTGACAAACTTCTTCCTCGACGGCTCATTCTCACTTCATAATCCAACAACAAACTCCCCTTTCAGGCTACTTCAAGACCTGCACCTCCATTGTCATTTCCCAGTCACGGCTGAGAACCAAATTCCCAAATATCGCACCAACCCACCTCTTCCCTTGAATAAAAATCTCGACATCAGCCTTTGACTCTGAAACGGTCCTACAGACAATCACTCCAGCGACGTCCCCAAATCAACCTGGACATCGCATCCTCCCCCTTTGATATACATCGCATCCTTCTGTGGAACTTGCGACTACTGTCCATCAAAACCCTAGCCTTACCGGCCCCAGAACGACATCGAACAGTGCCACTCTCCACCGTTGACCTCCTTAACATCGCGTCGTCCCATCCTTCGACCGTCGTAGCCCCAATTATTCCCATCGCAACCCCACGGAACCCATCGACTTTGGCTAGAAATCCCTGCCAAGTCGCACTACTACTTCGAACGAAAAGCCCTCGATTCCAATTTGATTTTGAGTATCTAAAACTAGCGTGGCCCCTTTTTATTTTAAGTGGAATTGGTATTTGATCTTTATCGTGACCAGGAGGATGAAAAAAATTGTGAAGGTCGATGGGTATATTTATAAACGCGAACAAGGGAACAAATGTACTGATGCCATTAATTTTCTGTTTCCTGGATATTGAAACTTGGAGACAAAGTTGTTGGCTCAAGGAAGCTATAGGTCTGTGAAATGAAATGCTTAGGGTGACTGTGGTACTTTGGTTGGCTTGATATCCAACACTTAGCTGGCCTAAATTTTTATTTTTATTTAATTTTAATTAATATGAATTTATTTGATTTAAAATTCCCGTTGGTTACGAACTCTGTTTTTAGCGTAGTAACTGGCACCTATAAGGTTATACCACTATTCTGAAAACACTAGAACAGATTCCATGGCCTAATTTGAACGTCTGGAAAAGATATCAATTTAAACTGACTTTTTAAATTAAATTTAATTGCTTTAAAATATAAATAGATTTCAAACAATTAAATTCGTCGAAATCAAATAATTAACTATTGTTCCAATTCAAATGAAATTTACATTAATTGACTAAACTGATTAGATTCAGATTTTAATTGTGAATTCAATTATTACCATTTCATATTACGACAATTAAATAAATTCGTTGATAAATTCAAAAAAAATCTATTTATATATCCAATTCAATATTTAAAATAAATTTAAATATCTAATATTAAATAGCTGAAAATCCGAGACGTTACATTCCTTCCCCCTTAAAAGAATTTCGTCCCCGAAATTACTAAGGTAGAAGAAATGCTACTGACCCGTCAACTTTTCAAAAACCCACTTTATTATAACTCAATATTTCAAATTTTATAACTCAAATCCCATTCAACTTTAAGTTTTCATGGGAATATTCAAGTTCAGTTCATTTAACTGGTTTCTATCATTTCGTTTTATTTAACTTGCTTAAGTTAAATCCCAGAATTCAAATCCCCAGGTTTTTATTTCAAATCCTTTTGAAATCCCATAAGTATATACATATATTTATTTTTATCTCAAATTCAAAACACTTGAATTCTTCCCAAAACAACTTGTTTTCTTTCAAATAAGTTTCCAACAAAACTTTCTAAGGTAGCAATCCATCACTTAGAAACTCGAAAATGAACACTGATGATGTTGCAATCATCATCAGAATTATTTTCCAGCCACTGAAGTGAGTTTAGTGCTTTATTATTTCAAAATCCATTTAAAATGATTTTCCTTCAAATCCTTCTAAAACAAATCTATATTATTTTAATATACTTTGAAAAATATTTTTCAACTTCCCAGGATTTTGAATTCTTAATTCTGGTTTGAATTTAATTCTAATTCATCTCATTTGTATATTAAATTTCTATACAAATTCTATTTGGTTATAAATAACCATTTTAAGTTTATAATCTCATTTGATTATAAAATCAACATCCAACATATCCATATAATAATAATTCTAGAAAATTATTCTTTCTATATCAAAATAGAAATTTTGGGTAAAATTATTTCATTTACCTTCTTTAAAACAATACTGTGTCAAATTTCTCTGTTTAAGTGTTTAGAAATTCCTATCGACTTCGTGGCGTCCCACGATTCGACCAGAATTCATAAACCACTCAACAGACTAGCCAACACAATATAAAACAATTTTTAATATCAATTTACAAATACGCTCTCTCGTATATATACACTCAACTCATTCTAGGGCACTGCTGACCCTATCTCTAATCGGCACATTTCCACCAAAGCCTGGGTATTCGCTCAACCTAAGCTCTGATACCAACTGTAACGACCCGCAAATCCGAGCTATCTAAGTTGACTAAATACAACACACGTCCAACCCAAATAACACAGAAATACGAACCATTAATAGGAAGAAGTTAGAGGGTGAGAATAGATGAGATAGAAACTTAGAATAGAAGAAGAAGAAGAACATAAACACAACACAGAACCTCACATCGCAGCAGAATAAAATATAATATATAGAATAGCTTCTGAAATACAAAGTTTTGACTATATATACATAAATCCTTATCAGAGTACACACTTACAATACAGCGGAAATAACACTAGATAACTAACGCTGAAGCCTCCTGCTCCAAGCTCCTCCAAATGAATCTGTAAAATCCCGATTACTTGACTGCCCGTACAAATTTGGGCACCCAAGAGTTTAGGGAAAACAAAACAAAATAAAACTCTGGGTCAGTCATGGGACTGGTGTGAGTAAACTCCAACCACTTGTTTAACTTTCAAAATCCTTTTCGAAAGAAAAGATAATAGTAAGACCAGCCCACACATAAACATGGATGGTTTTTACCTTACTATAACCCAAAATATTTTAATACGAAAATCCAGTGATATTATAATAATGTCTACATCAAGTAAATAACCAAATAGCAGAACGCTTGCATCTCACGCTCCACATACATAGTATAAAATCAAAAACCGCATGGCGCTTATTGGAGATTGGATTTCCAACATGACAAGGTATGGAACCACCTTCCGCTAGTGTATCTCTAGAGAGGAATACACTGGGTTCAACAAGAACATCTTGCAACCCGGCCCACACATGACCGACCACTCATTTCGCTTGAGTGTATCGAATGTATATCACCAACGGTTGGGATCAGCAACCGTCTTCCGACTGGGACAGCATCGAATAGAATAAGAAATTAAATGAACCGCTAGATAGGTGATTATACATCCTAATGGGTGCGACCCACATAGCCATGCTGCCTGCCCGATTTTTGTCACTTCCCGGTTGTTGAGGCCTGAGGCTACGAATACTTACCATTCATTGATAACACCATCACTTTGAATGCCACATCGTCAGATCCGTTAATCACTAGTTGAGTTTGCACAAATATTCTGGATGTTATGCTAAGGGAATAAATCCGTTGCAACCATATATATATTTATACAGACCAACCCATTTGATCATTGGAAATACTTTGTCGGACATTCGTCCATTTACGTTCGTTCTGGGACTGAACAAAACCGAAGGCACAATTTCTATTAATAGAAAAAGCCCTTGCACTTTACTCCGTCTTCAATATATTCAGCATACTTGGTTTGCAACGCTTATGCCGATACGGAGTGGTTCTTCGGATAATAATCCAACCGGTCTCTCCATATTGACAACGATGGTCAAAACTTCGATAGTCTGTGATTTAACTATCGAATAAAAACAAGTATTCATCCAAACATATCAAACAAATCACTGGGCTCTTTAATTAATATTTCATTAATTAAATCTCTTCTCCATTTCCTTATCAATATTTGTTAACCAAATATTTTCAAATAGACATATTGGGATTTTATACTATTTGGAAAACATTTCCAAATATCGCTTCCTTTTATTTCCTATATATCAGAAAATATCTCTATTTGCAATTGGAAACAATTCCAATCACTTATCTCTATCCCGACTATTTTAATTATACTCAGGGAATATTTACTTGTTATATTTCCAAAATTCCATCACTTTGGTTTAAAACGAATGTTGTGTAAAACATCGTTACAACAACCCAAAATATTTTATTCAACTAACTCTTTTTCAAACACTTCTCTTCGAGACTGGATCTTGCTATTTATCCATTAAAAATGAAATCAATCAAGTTGGGGTAAAATTACCTCTCAGACCTTAACTGAAAACATCCTCAACTTCAAAACGGCAAAACCACTTACCTCGAATAAACACACTATACAATCCAATTATTCATTTTAAAAAAAACATGTATAAAGTTCGCTTTCTATTTCTAATTTATAGATTTCCCTTTTTATTTACAATATTCGATTTTTATGTTCACTTACCTATCGAATTCTATACGTCAATACAATGATTTCTAACTATCAAAATATCTTAAAAATATTCTAACTCCTTAAATTTCCGGTAAATTTCGCTATAACCTCCCCTGTATCGGGAGCATCGGGAAATTTCAAATAGCTTCCCGGTAACTTCTCATCTCAAAAAGAAAAAGAAAAAGCCAAGCGGCTTGCCGATACGGGGCATAAAATCTCATATGGAAATTAAACGTGTACCTTTTTGTCGAGCACACTAATTATATACCTTCATCACTTTATCCCATACCTGTCTCCTGTGTGTTTATACCTGTCCAATTTATTTCAACCCCATACACTCGTTTTGACTCCACTCGTTAAATTAACTCGTTAACTATCTCTTTGTCTATTTCGCTTGTATATTTGAATATAACACGTTTCAAATATATTTCAACTTGCTTATCAACTAATTGAATTCAAATTTCAATTTAGGTTCTATATTCGATTTCGAATATATATTTACAATTCCAAATTCGCCTTCCAAGGTCCGACTTCAATTCAACACTCGATTAACTAATTTTCTTTGGCTTAGTTAATTCTATCCAATAATCAAAAATATGATTATTGTTTCAAAAATCACTTTACTTGCTTTGCTTGAGTTCACCTTTATCTTCTAACTCAAGACCAGGTTTTTAAATGGAAATTCGGATTTTTATTTGCTTAAAAATCCCTATATTTATTATATAAAATCCATTATGGTTTTAATGGTTTCTGGCGCTGCACTTTTAAAAATTTGATTTTGACATAACTCAAAATCTATTCGACGAAATCCAGATTTTTTCTCTTCCATTAGAAAACTATTATTCAACCGGTCCTGACGATTCTTGTTTCAAAGAATTCCGACTTCAATTGAGTGTTGTATACTCAATTGAAGTTCGAGTCGCCAATTTACGAACTGCAGTGCTGCGGCGAGCTCGTTTTAATTTTATATCTATATATATACTTTTAAACCTCGCTTAAACTAAATTCACTCTATTCTGACATATTTTAAATATATATCAAACCATTTTTCCAATTC
Source organism: Allium sativum (assembly GCA_030737875.1). Classification (NCBI taxonomy): domain Eukaryota; kingdom Viridiplantae; phylum Streptophyta; class Magnoliopsida; order Asparagales; family Amaryllidaceae; genus Allium; species Allium sativum. Next base: position 810,395,032 of record CM060921.1, on the reverse strand, counting down.
AACAAATATTTCTGATCTTCTATTTTATTTGTATTTGCAATCTATATTCAAATTCCAATTCGATTCTAATTGAAATTCTATATTCAAATTCTATTTCAACTAGTTGAATTCAAATTCCATTTTTAATCTATTTGAACTTCAAATATTTAAACTCCATTTTTTGTCTACTTGAACTTCAAATACCACATTTTAATTCCTTTGAATTTAAATACCATGTTTCTAATCTCTTTGAATTCCTTTTATTCAAATTATTTTCAAATTCTATTTGAATCCTAAATTTAAACTCCATTTGAGTTTTGTTTGAATTCTTATATTTAACTCCATTTAAATTCTTATATTTAAATCCTCTTTATTTAAAACCCATTATTTAAATCCCATTTGAATTTTCTTATTTTAAATCCATTTGAACTCCTTTGAATTCAAATTCCATTTCAAAACTATTTGGATTTCCTATTTTGAAATCCTATTTCAATCCTACTTTGAAATCCTATTTTCAAAGTTTATTTCAAATTCTATTTTGAAATTCTATATTCAAATCTCTATTTTAATTTGCTAATTTCAATTTCCCATTTCAAACTCCATTTGAATTTTCATATTCAAATCTCCATTTGAATTTTCTTTATTTGAATTCCTATGGATTCAAACTCTATTTTAATTCATTTGAATTCAAATTCTATATTTCATTCTAATTTCGCATATTCAAATTCTATTTGAACTTCGATTTGAATTTCTAATATTCAAACTTCTTTTCTTTTCTATAAAAATTCAAATATTTAAACTCCTTTTCTAATTCTACTATTCAAATCCCATTTGATTTCTATTATTCAAATTCTACTATTTAAATCCCCTTTTGAATTTCCTTTATTCAAACTCTATTTGAATTTCTATATTCAATTTCTATTTTGAAATTTCTTTATTCAAATTCTATATTCAAATGTTATACTCAAATTTTATTTGAATTACATATTTAAAAATTCCATTCCAAATCCTATTTGAAATTTCTTTTGTATTTCAAATATTTCAACTCCTTTCTAATATTTAAATTCTATTTAAATTTCTACTTAAAAATTCTATTTCAAGTTCTATTTTGAAATTTCATTTCAAAATTCTATTTCAAAATTCCACTTTGAAATTCTATATTTTTAAATTCTACTTGAATTTCAAATTCTATTTGAGGAAAAACAGAATTTCCCTTTTTAAACCTCAAATATCCTTCTCATGATATTTTAATAAATTAACAATTGGCCCAGTGATATTCAAAACAATCAAATCACCCAATTTTCAATCATTTTATTTTTAACACATCATATATGAATATATTGAAATCAGCAAACAACAAACAGATAATTTATTCTTGAGGAATCCAGTTGGATCCCTCCAACCTGTTTTCCTGCATCCACAGATGTTAGCACATAAATAATACCCATTCTGCTTCGTGGCAGAAGATCACGGTATAGAAGGTCATCCACTAATCATAGCGTGGGGCGTATAGGGTAATCATCCGCTAATGGTACCGCGGGCATCCTCTAATGAGACTGCGGGAATCCAACCAATCAATCAACCCAATATATATATATAGCCTAAATAACTAATATATATAAAACAACCAGAAAGCATTCACACAAGCAACAAACAATTATTTTTAATGAAATAAAAATAATTCTAAAGGTGAGTGAGATTTACTCACCGAAATTGCAGTTGTCGAATATCCTGTTTATTTCCAAATCGTCTCAGCCACTACTCGTCTTGAATGGATTATTTACCTTAAGGCCTTGCAAAACTCGGCTATTCAATGAATATATCCACACGCCTCGCCGAACAACTATACCATCTACACCGGCATTTCAACGAATGCTTTACCCGCAGCTACCATTTCAACTCAGTTCAGTATCCATTCATCCCTGCATTTGTTGTTGCCGTTCCTCACAACATCCTGTCCACATTGACTTGACAAACTTCTTCCTCGACGGCTCATTCTCACTTCATAATCCAACAACAAACTCCCCTTTCAGGCTACTTCAAGACCTGCACCTCCATTCTCATTTCCCAGTCACGGCTGAGAACCAAATTCCCAAATATCGCACCAACCCACCTCTTCCCTTGAATAAAAATCTCGACATCAGCCTTTGACTCTGAAACGGTCCTACAGACAATCACTCCAGCGACGTCCCCAAATCAACCTGGACATCGCATCCTCCCCCTTTGATATACATCGCATCCTTCTGTGGAACTTGCGACTACTATCCATCAAAACCCTAGCCTTACCGGCCCCAGAACGACATCGAACAGTGCCACTCTCCACCGTTGACCTCCTTAACATCGTGTCGTCCCATCCTTCGACCGTCGTAGCCCCAATTATTCCCATCGCAACCCCACGGAACCCATCGTCTTTGGCTAGAAATCCCTGCCAAGTCGCACTGCTACTTCGAACGAAAAGCCCTCGATTTCAATTTGATTTTGAGTATCTAAAACTAGCGTGGCCCCTTTTTATTTTAAGTGGAATTGGTATTTGATCTTTATCGTGACCAGGAGGATGAAAAAAATTATGAAGGCCGATGGGTATATTTATAAACGCGAACAAGGGAACAAATGTACTGATGCCATTAATTTTCTGTTTCCTGGATATTGAAACTTGGAGACAAAGTTGTTTGCTCAAGGAAGCTATAGGTCTGTGAAATGAAATGCTTAGGGTGACCGTGGTACTTTGGTTGGCTTGATATCCAACACTTCGCTGGCCTAAATTTTTATTTTTATTTAATTTTAATTAATATGAATTTATTTGATTTAAAATTCCCGTTGGTTACGAACTCTGTTTTTAGCGTAGTAACTGGCACCTATAAGGTTATACCACTATTCTGAAAACACTAGAACAGATTCCATGGCCTAATTTGAACGTCTGGAAAAGATATCAATTTAAACTGACTTTTTAAATTAAATTTAATTGCTTTAAAATATAAATAGATTTCAAACAATTAAATTCGTCGAAATCAAATAATTAACTATTGTTCCAATTCAAATGAAATTTACATTAATTGACTAAACTGTTTAGATTCAGATTTTAATTGTGAATTCAATTATTACCATTTCATATTACGACAATTAAATATATTCGTTGATAAATTCAAAAAAAAAATCTATTTATATATCCAATTCAATATTTAAAATAAATTTAAATATCTAATATTAAATAGCTGAAAATCCGGGACGTTACATAGAGCATAAGAATTCATGCCAAAAGATTTTCAATTCAGAACAGTCAAGCCAATCCAAAAACCAATGAAATTATCACAATTAAAAAATAGTAGTGTGCTATAATGACTGAAAATTATCTAGTCTTTCCAAAATGAATTAAAAGAAACTCAAAACAGCAAAGGTATGTGAAATCCCATCAATTTTTCAGATCTTAAAAAAATTTAGAATTTAAATTAACACTGTTCAAGATATGACAAGAAATCTTCAACACTGTTAGGAATTCAAAAAAAAACTTCACACAATTGCAGATTTTTACAAATTCGAATTCAAGATCTAGAATTCATTAAAACATAAGAGATTTATGCAAATGAAGCAAATTTCCAGAAAACTTAGAATTCTGCAATTCGAAGTTAAGAAGCTCGGAATAAAAAGGATATTATGGCAGTGTCAAAGAAATTCAGTATTAACAGAAGAAGAAAAAAAATAAAAGGAGGAATAGAGAGGAATACAAAAGGAGAATATATATACAAAAATGAGTTTAGAGATCATGCCTGAAATCAATGTGAACCAATGAATCTCTAACTCAACAAACTTGGCCAAGGAATCCTGAATAAATCAAAGATGTGGAATAATTTGAAATCAATTTCTCTTTCACAAAGTGGCTCCTCGGCCTCCTCCGGTACCTAAGAGTTTATAGGATCGAGTGGTCTAACAAAAGTTGTAAAACCACTCACAGTTTCGTTCACACGTTTTGGCACCCAAACTTGTTTGTTCAACAATCCATTCGAACTTACCAAAGTGCCTTTAGGGACTCAAATTTGTTTAAATTTAACCAAACTTGTTTTATTTCTTTTTCGGGTCCAAGCTTGTTCAAAAGGATTTTTACAAAACAAATTCACACCTCGGTTATGATTCAAAAATCTTTTGAAATTATTAGAGTTCAAATTTTCAAGTCGATTCTTTTCAAAGCAATTTGAAGGACTTTTAAAATCATTTGAATTTGGCTTTGGTGCAAATTCATCAAGTTTTCCAAACCCATGACCACTTTTATTTCCAATAGAAATTTGGTTTTGTAACAACATATTCAATGATCTTTCCTCATTAGAAAATTTATCCAAAGTTGATTCTAGTTGTTGAATTTTGGATTTAAGATTGCTATTCTCTTTCATCAAATTTGAACAACGATTAATATTGATCTTTCTCTTTTTAGTATCATTTTGTTTCAAAACCAAGTTTCTGTTTTCAAGCAATTTTATTTTGTTCTTGGACTCAAAAATCTCAGATTCAAATTGATTTTTTTTTCAAATTGGTGTTTTTAAAACTCTTGAATTTTTTAATCTCTTTTTCAAGCTCAGTCTATATTGATTTGGTTTTTTGAAAATTTTGTTTCTCAGCAATTTCATATTTGGAATTTTCAGTCATCTTAAATTTTCAATTTTTTTTTGCAAATATTGTTTGTATAAGCTCAATCTTGTTCTCTTTTAAGATCAGGATATCATTTTGAAGTTTTTGAATATTTTCATTTTGATAAACAAGATCATTTTTCAAATTCAAACAATTTGCGCAAAGATAGTTTAAAGGCTTCTTGACTTTTTCAAGATTTGATTCCAAAATGTTAATTTTGCTAGTCAACTCATGATTTTTAGTTTTTATAGATTTGTTTTTCTGTTGGAGATTATCAACAGATTTAGTTAAATGATTACACATATAAACTAAATCTTCGTATGTGAAATCTTCTGTTTCATCATATGTTGAGTCTCGATCGTCTGAATCATCTGAATTTTTATCCGTACAACCTGTTAGACACAAATCTGAATTGTCATTCTGGAGTTTTGAGCTGCTGTTGTCAATTCTTCCATACTTATTATCAAAGAATTCCAAATTTCCTGCGCAGTTAAACAATGGGAGATAAGGCATTATTGATCATCCTTAATATGAGAATATAAAATATGCGTTTCACGAGAATTAAATCCAATATCATTCTTATCTACCATATCGTACCCATTAATAAAAATTTCCCACATTTAATATTACCAGACTTTAAATATGATTCCAATTTAAAAATCTGCACGATTAAAAATAACTAGAAAACAACGGTGTTAACGATATTTTCCGTGAACACCCGGGATGAGTTATATAGAACATATATTTGGGGAAATTTTTGCAGCCATGATTCAAAGTTACTAAAGGACAATCTGGAGTCAGTGTTCCTTAGCTAAGTTAACTGTTTCTTAAGTACCAGAATCTCCATTCTGAAGATTAGTTATTCTTTCCTCAAGGGGTGAATATCACGCTTACAAAATTATGGAGTTCCAAAGCACCTTGAAGAAGGATTAATTTAACTCGGTACCACTGAAGCCTCACGAAATCAATTTGTCCTTAAATCATGGGTAAAATGATATACATTGTGATAAAAGGAAAACAGGCTAATGCTTCTTGATACTCGGACGGTAAGGGTTCTGCAACGCTTATTAACTTAAATGATCCTTCCACATCGATCCAGCCCGAAGGGCCTTGGTTGTGTTAGTAATCAAGCCATAAGCCTGCAATCAACCTCTTTTACGGAGTTTAGTAGCGTTATGCTCATTATGAGAGGGTTGGTTCATGTTGCCAATCCTCGAGGTAAAGGGAGGAAAGGCTTCGGGTTTCCATAAAACCTTTCCTCTTTACGAGGGTATCATGAACAAATCTTTTATACGAAAGGTTAGTGTTAACTCCCTGTTCCACCATAAATGGCACAATATGATTATCAATCATGAAATGTTTAAGTCTCGGAATTCTTCGTTTATAAATTGTACATATATTACAAGAGTTGAAGAAATCTCCATTTCGATTGGGAATTTAGGGTTTTTTCCTTAAAGAAAAAAGAACAAGAATGAGAAATGAAAAATGCGTCTCCCAAATGTGACCCCTGGGGTCTTATTTATAGAAAATTTTGGGCTCCTTCTGCTGTTGGGATATTGGGCCTGCAAAAGACTCTGTCGGCCGCTTTTTTCCTTGGCCTCAGATGTTTGGCTTCCAGCCACTTTTGTGGTGCTAATTAGAGCTCTAGGTGAGGGTCCCAGTAAATTAAGGCTTCTTTAAGATAGAGATGAGTTTGTCGATGTAATGACCTTTGGATGGCGTTTGAACTCCCGGTTGTGGCTCCCATGTGTAGGCTTTCGGACGTAAGCTTCCGGATGTAAGCTTACGGCTTTCTCATGAACACTTAGAGGAGCTTTCCCTCATGATGTATGTAGATAGTTGCTGGTTCGAAACCACTGTTGTGTCTGTACTAAGTAGATTAGTACGGATAGCCTATATCTCCGCTAGGGTTCCGGTTGGCCTTCCGGTGGGGCTTTTGGGATAGTCTAGTCTTCTGGAAGGTAGCTCCAGGTGATGTGTCTATTGTCTATCAATGTGATCTTTCGGCATTTATGTAGTAAATGTTTCGGAAGCTGGTTCTGGATTATCTTTATGTACTTCTAGCTTGGCTTTCTTGATGTCTTTTGCCTTATGATGTATCGGTATCAAGCAGGTTAATAACGACAGCCCTTCCGTCTTTCTGGGTTTCAATTAGCGGAGCTCTTGCCTCTTTCTTTCTTAGCTTCTGACCCAGGTGAACTTTCGCTATGGGTTCCTTCTACCGGGTTTACCTTTTCAGATGGACCCTGCCAGATACCTATAGCTATTGAGTTCCTTTGTCCCTAGAAGGTGCCGGTTTATGCTACTCTCGGGTCATTCTTAACTTCTTTCGGTTCTTTCTATTATTCGTCTTTTTGCATTCGGAAGGTTCTTCTGTGCTTGTGTTCCTCCGATACCCCTTCACTGTCAGCCTATATTAGGGCTTAATTTTGGTAGTAACATTTGCCCCTCTAGTGAAGGGGTGATTTCGACTTTCCAAGTAAAACTTTTATTTCTAGATTCTTTTCCACTCATTCATGAGTTGTTTCTTAACAATGGATCGCATCACGAAACCTACAAGGCACTGTTTTCGTGTTAGCTCTTTCTTGACCGTTAAGGATTGAAAGCCGATGATCGATTTCCTGCTTTGATAGTAGTTTTAAACTAACCCTTACTTGGATAACCTAAAGATTGAGGATCGTAAATCCCCTTCCGGTATTTGTGAGGAACCGAATCACCCCAGATTCGGGTATTAATATAGAAGACCTGAATCAGCCCTTGGTCGTGCAATTAAAGATTATAGATCAAAAATTCTCTTCTGACATTAATAGAAGCCTCGAACCAACCCATATTCGGGTAATTAAAGATTGAAGACCGAAAATCCCGTTCCGGCATTAATAGAAGTCCCGAACCAATCCTTATTTGGGTAATTAAAGATTGAAGACTGGAAATCCCTTTCCGGCATTAAATGAAGTCCTGAACCAACCCTTATTCGGGTAATTAAAGATTGAAGGCCAGAAATCCCCTTCCAGCGTTAATAGAAGTCCCAAACCAACACTTATTCAGGTAATTAATGATTGAAGACCAGAAATCCCCATCCGGAATTAATAGAAGTCCCTAACCAACCCTTATTCGGGTAATTAAAAATTGAAGATCGGAAATCCCCTTTCGGCATTAGTAGAAGTCCTGAACCAACACTTATTCGGGTAATTAGAGATTTCCGGAAATTCCCTTCCGGCATTAATGTTTGGTATCCCCCTTGGATTTGATTTGTGAAGCAGAGGTTGTACATGCTTTCTGAGCTACTCTCTAGGCTTTTGATGTCAAAACAGAGGATATACGTGCTTTGTTGGCCACTCTCTGGGCATGTGTGCCCGGTGCACTTGGCTAGCTTATCCACAAGCAGGGCCCAAGGACTTACCCGACCTCCCTCTAGGAGGGGCCTTATCCTGACCATCGTAGGTGATGACAAGGTCTTAGAAACTTAGACGGGGCCATTGTAGACGCAAAACTAAGATTTACTCTTTTGATGCTCTATACTGACTATTTAGTTACTGATAGAGGCTTACACACCACCACCCCTCTATGGGGTGCCCTATCTTGACCATCGTAGGTGATGATAGGAGTTGGCATTCCCTTCTGTGGGTAACGTGGAACATAAGCAGAGGTAGGACGTGCTCTTCTGCGAGCAGAGGTAAGACGTGCTTAGTTCTAGCAGAGGCAGGGCATACCCTTCTACGAGCAGAGGCAGGGTGTGCTAATTTTAGATGCACCACCATGACCATTTCTGGTGTGAAATGGAGGCTTACGCTTTTGATTCTTTAACCTAGCCCCTTCTGATTTGGTCATGGATAAAGACTAACACACCATCCTCCTCCGAGGGATGCCTTGTCCTGACCAATTTGGTGATGACAAGGGATTCGGAAGGAGGGTTTCCCGTACCCTTGGTAATGTTTGATCATCTTTGGAGGAAAATCTTTTTCCTTACTCCTTTATCATTAAGAAGTATGGTCTTAAATGTTCCGCGTTCCATGTCCTCGAAAGGAGATCACCGTTGGGTTTACATAGTCGATATGTTCCGGGCTTAACATCTTGATGGATGATCAAGGATCCTTCCCAATTTGGGCGTAGAGGGCCATCCGCTTGGTTCTTGGTGTTAGCCATCATTCTACGTAAAACTAATTCTCCTTTCGCGAAGGTTCTGGTCTTGTCCTTTGTGTTGTAGTATTTTGTGATCCTCCTTTGATATTCGGCTGTTCTGATTGCAGCTTCGACTCTTAATCCCTGTATTAGGTCTAGGGATTCCTTTCTTAACTCCTGATTGAGATTAAATGCATATGATATCCTTTTATGCGATGGGATTTCGATCTTAACCGGAAGCATGGCTTCGCATCCATATGTCAAGGAAAAAGGGGTGTGTCCCATTGCTGGTTTGGTAGAGGTTCCATATTCCCAAAGCACCAAGGGTAACTCTTCGGTCCAATTTCCTTTGGCTTGGTTTAGGCGCTTTTTAAGAATTATCTTTATGGTTTTGTTGCCATCTTCGGCAGCTCTGTTATCCTTTGGATGGGCTACCGAGAAAAAACTTTTGATGATTCCATTTTTATTACAAAACCAAGTGAATTCTTCGCTCTCTATTGTGTTCCATTATCAGATATGATCTTGTGAGGGATTCCAAAGAAGGTAACGGTATTCTTTATTACGAATCTCAACACCTTTTTAGACGTGATTGTTGGAAGGGGTTCTGCCTCCACTCATTTAGTGAAGTAGTCGACGACTACTATGGCATACTTAGATCCACCTTTGGAGATAGTTAAGGGTCCGATTAAATATATCCCCCATACGTCGAATGACCAGGGGCTTGAGATAATGGTTAGCTAGATAGGGGGAAGTCGGGGCACCTTAGAGTACCTTTGACACTTCCCACATTTTTTGACATACTCAACTGCTTAATTAACCATTTGTGGCCAATAATAGCCTTGTCGCATGACCCTTTTAGCCAGCTTAATTCTATTGGAATGGTCTCCACATCGAGCTTCTTTCAACAAGTTGAGCCCATTTTCGGAGCTTACACATCTTAAGTAAGGAAGCGAATGTCCCTTTTTTTATAATATATTATTCGTAATCACAAATATAGGAGCTTGGTGTTTTATCCTTCTTGCGTCTAGCTTACTAGGGGGTAAAGTTCTGTTTAGGAGGTAATCTATCATGAGAGTCATCCAAGTATTTCCATGATGGTAATTCTTTTCCGTTAAAGGAGGTTCCACATTGGAGTGTCTTTCTTTGTCTTCTTCATCCTCCTTTCTCAAGGCTTGGAATCTAGTTAGGACTAATAATTCTTTTCCCGTTTCCCATTCTTCATGCTCGATACTAGGTCTTTCTTTATAACCTATGGGAATTACTCGAGTTTCGAGGGCCTCCCGGGAACTGGCTAATTTGGCTAGTAAATCCTTTTGAGTATTCTCTCCTCAGGATATTTTATGAATTGAATAATCCTCAAACTGGGAAAGCATTGACTCATATAGGGTTAGCCGTGCATCCTTAGTTTGATAAGTTTATTTTATTTGGTTTACCATTAGTTGTGAATCACTAAAGACTTCTATTCGAGGTATCTTCAACTGTAGTGCCAAATTCAAACCGTCCATCACTGACTCATATTAAACCACGTTGTTAGTAGTTGGGAATCCTAACTTTATGGTGTAGTGCAAGCGGTGCCCATCAGGGGTGATTATAACATAACCTACCCCTGCTCCTTGTTCATTTGAGGCTCCATCCACAAAAAGTTGCCACTTGGCTTTCAAGTCATTCTCTTTAACCGATTGTTCTGAAATGAAGCTTGTGCACTCATTCACGAAGTCCGCAAGGGCTTGTCCTTTAATTGCCTCTCGAGGATGAAACCCAATCTCATAATGGCTAAGCTCAATTCCTCATTTGACTAACCTTCCTGAGGTTTTCGGCTTACTGAACACTAGCTTGAGCGGAAAGCTAGTTAAAACCTTAACGGGGTGAGCTTGGAAGTATCCTCTGAGCTTTCTTGCTGTAAGTATTAGACAATAAGCTAGTTTTTCCATTACAGGGTATCGGGTTTCTGTGTAACGGCCCGTAAATCTGTACCAATTTGAGCTGACTAATATTCTACACTTTCAACTCAAAGTGCACGAAAATACAGATCATTAATAGAAAGAAATTAGAGGATGAGAAAGATAAGATAGAACTAATAGAATAGAAGAATAAGAAGAACTAACACTATACAGAGTCTCATATCGCAGCGGAACAAATATAATATGTAAATAAATCTTTGGAAATAACTTGAATAAAAATACTGACATCAGAGTACAGCAGACAATATGGACAGTTATTATAATCTGTCCTCAAATACATCACACAGTGGAATAAATACTAGATAATATAGTATGTCTGAACTCCTTCAGTTCCTCTCTGAACTTCATGGCACTCGATAACCTGAACCTGCACTCGGGCTAACCCGAGACATTACAAACGCCACGGATCAGTCTGGTGAACCAGCGTAAGAAAAACTCACTAAGTTTAAGTAACATCCATACTGATTTAAGTCCAAAATCCTTTTGAAAGAAAAGGATAATAGTAGGACCAGTCCACACATAAACACGGACGGCTTTTACCTTACTATAACCCAAATTGATGATATTATGATAGTGTCTATCAAATAAATAACCAAATAGCAGAACGCTTGCATCTCACGCTCTACATATATAGTCTATAATCAAAAACCACGGGCGCTTATTGGAGATTGGATTCCAACTAGACAAGGTATGGGAGCACCTGGCGAACAGTGTACTCTAGAGGGGATACACCCAGGGTTCAACAAGAACGTCTTGCAACCCGGCCACACATGACCGACCACTCATTTAGCTTGAGTATATCGAATATATTACCACCAACGGTTAGGCTCAAACCACCATTTTCGAAAGCTGCAGCAGCGAAATATAGATTAAGAAGTAAATAGGAATTTCTCTAGATGATGATAATACACCCTGCTTGGGAATGACCCCACTAGCCATGCTGCCTAGCCCAACTTTTTTCTTTCCTGGTTGATGAGGCTTGAGGCTATGTTTACTTCTTAGAACGTCTGGTAACCATTCACTTTGAATGCCACATCGTCAAATCCATCAAATATCACTAATTGACGTCCACAAAAATACGCTGGTGTTGGCTTAGAGAAGGTGTCTTGTCTGCCCCCAAACAGAAATAGGTTTGTAGAAATCAATGTACGTGACCATCGGGAAATACTCTGTCAGACACTCGTCCATACAAGTCATCCAGGAACAGGATGAACCGAAGGCACCCTCCTACTGCATCCTTGAATTACCCTCTGGATCAGTAGCGAGAAGTTCTTGCAATCCGCAAAATCTCAACCACGACCGAATCATTGTATAAAAACCTCTGGTAGCTAGCCAGAGAAATTCAACAAACGATCCTTTCGTTTATGAAGATCCACGGTCTTCAATGCTCCACTTCGACCGTCTTCTGATATTTCAGCGTTTTACGTATATGTTGGTCAGAATGGTTTTCGGATATAACTTCGATCCTAGTCTTTCCATACCAACAATCGTTGGCCAGATTTTTGATAGTCGGTGTTTTAACTATCAAAATAAACAATCCTCATTCATAAAAATGAATTGAATTCACTAGTATAGCATTCAGCATCACTTGGCCTCTCTAATTAAACTTATTCGAACTCGTTTCGTTAATCTCGAAAAGATCTTTATATTTTTCCAAATCTCTTTTTATTCCCATTACTCAATATTCATTAGTCCCTAACCGAAAACTAGTAAGAGAACAACTCCCTAAATATCAACCCCGAAGGCCGAAACCAACATCAGATCGATACTCAAGAAGTCACTCAACTCAACTAATCTTCAGTCAGTTTCTAACTTTCTTACTTCATTCAAACTTGCAAAATGTTTGTTTTAAACCATTTTCCGTTTTGAAAATCTCGTTGCACTTTACTAAATCTTATTTAACAAATTCCTAGAATCAACTTATCCAACTCTTAATCATTACATTAATTTCTCCTTATTCGCTTATACATTTGTTTTATAAAATCCTTTAATAACCACTTATAATCTGAAATAATAAATAATAAATATTCCTCTTCCTTTCATAAACTTTTCGTTAATAATAATCTATATAAAATAGATTTCAAAATCTGACTTTAGTTGTAAATTTTTTTTATAACTTTCCTGCTACTGATTTCCCTACCGGTATATCAATCTTCATAGACCGATTCATTTATAGGCCATTCGCCGATAATTTACTCAATCAATATCACTTATTGGTTAATATCACACATGTGTTGGGTTTTGGGTCAACATTCAACAATCAACAATCAATCAGATTGATTAACAGTTTATATCAGTAAACAACATATTTGAGGAATCCGGTTGGATTCCTCCAACCTGTCCGTCCCTACATCACAATTGGTTACCTCAATTTTAACACGATAAACAATTCAACTAATAACAATCAACGAACAATTTATAACGGTCATTCAAACATCAACTGATTTGTTTAATACGTTTATTATTATAAACGTAACCAATAAGGTAAGTTACCTCGTTTGGAATCTAATCGTTAAAATAACGATTTAATTTGATTAAATTAAACAAACGTTTAATTTAATAAATGAATATTAAAAATATTCAACACACATGTAAATAGTCAACCAATTATCAATCACTAGCAAACATTGCACACAAATTAAAAACTCGGTTTATAAAAATATAAACGGGATAACTGAGTGAGTTGAACTCACCTTGGGTTAGTCCGCCGTCCAAACGGTTTTGTCTTTAATTTAAATTAAACAATCGTTTAATTAAATTAAAGGCTCCAGTTGCGTCCAGCTCTGATCAAACCAAACCTGCTTCATACTATCTTGCTCTCCAACACCTCCGGTCTGGTAGAATTCTATAGCTTCGCACTGTTCATCTCCTGCTTGTTTCGAACCTCACACCTCTCATTGCATTGCTGCTTCACTCCCCTGACACTACACGCCACCTTTCCAACCACCCGAATGTCCGGCTTCCCGCGCCACCGTGGAAACCCAACGCCAAACAAAACAGGAACCCATTACTTCCAACGACAGCGCACACTCCATCCGAACTTCATACACAAATGCCACCTTTCTCCACGTATTTGCTGCTTTAAACACGTCAGTGTTCCCTGCTCCGGACCGCCCCACCAGAGATCCTCTCGCCACCATCGAGCGCAACGAAACCCCCTTGATCCGCGTCGGAAACTCCATGCACAGCCGCAACTTCCTGTTGCTTTTTACATTCCAGCTCTTCACGTTTCTACTTACAACAAGGAGGCCGCCTCCTGCTTCGCAATTCACACAGCAACTTCCATGATTTGGCTACAACCTCGCACCTTAAATCAGTTCACTTTCTCCTGATATCTACGTACGCAACTCCACATTTAAACTGCCATTCCATCTCTATGCTTCGCCAGTTTCAACTTCCATCCCCTGTAACACGTTGGCTTCCCATACATCCTTTTGTTCGCACAGCTCCTTCACTCCAGCAATGTCAACAGTCCCAGCTTTACACAGACCAAACTCCACGTCCTTCAAAGCCTTCCTTGCTTTCGCCATAACAGACTTCTCCGTGCTTCATAATTCCCATCTCGTTTCATATTTTTATTAGAGGAGAACTTGCCTTTTAGTTTCGAAAATGGAGTTTTGCAATTTCTTGGATCTCGCGATGCAGCTACTTATAGAAGAGGATACGAAGAAGATAAGAAGAAAGTAAAACCAGTCAGTACAGGGTAGGGATGAAGGTTTGTAGATAGGAGTAAGGTGAGCAAGTACTAATGGTTCCATCTTTTCGGGGATATTTTCCTTCCTAAGTAAGGTGAGCGTGAGTGTTATATTTTATATAAGGTATAGTTTACTTAGTTTAGTTGCGTTGAGTACACTTTCTTTTGTTAGGGTAGGTGTATTGTCAATAAGCTGCACAGTGGGTGAGATAAGTCCATGTATACTTTAATGGACATGGCATGTGTAGTTATTAAATCAGGATTGGACGTATGCATGTCACTGGTAACGTTTAGCATATCTAATAAAGGGTGTATGGATTGTTAATTTTATTTGTAAATTTCCGGAATTAGCTGTGCAAATAACCATACACATGTATACGTGTGTATTTATAGCCACTCAACCTTAAGTCATTTCCTTACTTAATATTTGGATAGAAAGGGGAGAAGTCGGTATAATGAATTGGTTAAGGAATGATACAATAAACAGAGCAACGCATCAAATAAATTTCTTCAATTTCTAATTATTATTTTTCACCGGTAAACACGAAAATCTAGCCGTGTGCGGAGCACGGGCCATATCCGGGTATACGCATATATAACGGAATTTTGTGTTGAACGTTCTAAACTCATACCGATATTCACAAACTCTATTATTGCTAAATAAATTTAATATAAAATTCATTAATATCAGTAAATCAATATTTAAAACAAATTTGAATATTCGTAATTAACGTTCGAAAATCTGGGACGTTATAGTCTTCCCACTTAAAAGAATTTCGTCCCCGAAATTACACGGTAAGAAGAGTGCTCCGAGCTCTATTATTTTAAAATAATTACATTTGAATTATCATCAAAATAAATTCGAACTCTTTAAAATTTTCGAAAATTTCGCCAGCACCTTCTCTGCACGGCTCGCTCAGAACAACTACAACTTCCTCTATGGGCCTCACTTCACCAATAGAAATCCAAAAACAAAATGACTACTCAACTCAGGGGTATAAAAATCCAACACTCCAATGAATATTAAGGTTTACCGTTTTGTCGGGCATTCCAGACTCCAATTTCGAAGTAAATCAACAAGTTGCACTTTGCTTACTAATCTGTACTTCAATCGTGGTAATCAAGCAAATTTCCATAGCCTTCTGGTATCTGCACTTACCTCGACTTTCAACACAAGTAACATATATAGGGTTAATTCATTCGGTCTCATTTCAATGATTCACTCCAGTTTATTATCCATCCAAACTCCAAATTTATTCCATATCCATTCCTTAATTTATTTCACTTAACCAAGCTAACTAATTAATTTTCTAACCCATTCGATTTCACTATTTATTCTGAATTCTAAACAAATCAATCAAACAACCAATACCGCAATACCCAGAGAAAATTATTTTCTTTTCAATATAAAAATATAGTTTGGGCAAAATTATTTCATTTACCCTATTTACAAAACAATATTGTGTCAATTCTCAGTTCAGTACGATTTCCCAACATTTGAACTGATCAATCAACGCAATACAAAACACTTGATATAAAATTTACAAATACGCTCTCTCGTATATACACTCAAACTCAATCTAGGATGTTACTAATCCCATTTCTATCGAGTTACACCACAGAGCCAAGGTTACTACTCAATCAATAGCTCTGATACCAACTGTAACGGCCCGTAAATCCGTACCAATTTGAGCTGACTAATATTCTACACTTTCAACTCAAAGTGCACGAAAATACAGATCATTAGTAGAAAGAAATTAGAGGATGAGAAAGATAAGATAGAACTAATAGAATAGAAGAAGAAGAAGAACAACTAACACTATACAGAGTCTCACATCGCACCGGAACAAATATAATATGTAAATAAATCTTTGGAAATAACTTGAATAAAAATACTTACATCAGAGTACAACAGACAATCTGGACAGTTATAATAATCTGTCCTCAAATACATCACACAGCGGAATTAATACTAGATAATATCGTACGTCTGAACTCCTTCAGTTCGTCTCTGAACTTCATGACACTCGATAACCTGAACCTGCACTCGGGCTAACCCAAGACATTACAAACGCCACGGATCAGTCTGGTGAACCAGCGTGAGAAAAACTCACTAAGTTTAAGTAACATCCATACTGATTTAAGTCCAAAATCCTTTTGAAAGAAAAGGATAATAGTAAGACCAGTCCACACATAAACACGGACGGCTTTTACCTTACTATAACCCAAATTGGTGATATTACGATAGTGTCTATCAAATAAATAACCAAATAGCTGAACGCTTGCATCTCACGCACTACATATATAGTCTATAATCAAAAACCACGGGCGCTTATTGGAGATTGGATTCCAACTAGACAAGGTATGGGAGCACCTGGCGAACAGTGTAATCTAGAGGGGTTACACCCAGGGTTCAACAAGAACGTCTTGCAACCCGGCCACACATGACCGACCACTCATTTAGCTTGAGTGTATCGAATATATTACCACCAACGGTTGGGCTCAAACCACCGTTTCCGAAAGCTGCAGCAGCGAAATATAGATTAAGAAGTAAATAGGAATTTCTCTAGATGGTGATAATATACCCTGCTTGGGAATGACCCAACTAGCCATGTTGCCTAGCCCAACTTTTGTCTTTCCTGGTTGATGAGGCTTGAGGCTATGTTTACTTCTTAGAACGTCTGGTAACCATTCACTTTGAATGCCACATCGTCAAATCCGTCAAATATCACTAATTGACGTCCACAAAAATACGCTGGTGTTGGCTTAGAGAAGGTGTCTTCTCTGCCACCAAACATAAATACGTTTGTAGATATCAATGTACGTGACCATCGGGAAATACTCTGTCAGACACTCGTCCATACAAGTCATCCAGGAATAGGATGAACCGAAGGCACCCTCCTACTGCATCCTTGAATTACCCTCTGGATCAGTAGCGAGAAGTCCTTGCAATCCGCAAAATCTCAACCACGACCGAATCATTGTATAAAAACCTCTGGTAGCTAGCCAGAGAAATTCAACAAACGATCCTTCCGTTTATGAAGATCCACAGTCTTCAATGCTCCACTTCGACCGTCTTCTGATATTTCAACGTTTTACGTATATGTTGGTCAGAATAGTTTTCGAATATAACTTCGATCCAGGTCTTTCCATACCAACAATCGTTGGCCAGATTTTTGATAGTCGGTGTTTTAACTATCAAAATAAACAAACCTCATTCATAAAAATGAACTGAATTCACTAGTATAGCATTCAGCATCACTTGGCCTCCTTTAATTAAACTTATTCGAACTCATTTCGTTAATCTCGAAAAGATCTTTATATTTTTCCAAATCTCTTTTTATTCCCATTACTCTATATTCATTAGTCCCTAACCGAAAACTAGTACGAGAACAACTCCCTAAATATCAACTCCGAAGGACGAAACCAACATCAGATCGATACTCAAGAAGTCACTCAACTCAACTAATCTCCAGTCAGTTTCTAATTTTCTTACTTCATTCACACATGCAAAATGTTTGTTTTAAACCATTTTCCGTTTTGAAAATCTCGTTGCACTTTACTAAATCTTATTTAACAAATTCCTAGAATCAACTTATCCAACTCTTAATCATTACATTAATTTCTCCTTATTCGCTTATACATTTGTTTTATAAAATCCTTTAATAACCACTTATAATCTGAAATAATAAATAATAAATATTCCTCTTCCTTTCATAAACTTTTCGTTAATAATAATCTATATAAAATAGATTTCAAAATCTGACTGTAGTTGTAAAACAATTTTATAACTTTCCTACTATTGATTTCCCTACCGGTATATCAATCTTCATAGACCAATTCATTTATAGGCCATCCGCCGATAATTTACTCAATCAATATCACTTATTGGTTAATAACAAACATGTGTTGGGTTTGGGGTCAACATTCAACAATCAATCAGATTGATTAACAGTCCATATCAGTAAATAATATATTTGAGGAATCCGGTTGGATTCCTCCAACCTGTTCGTCCCTACATCACAATGGGTTTCCTCAATTTTAACACGATAAACAGTTCAACTAATAACAATCAACGAACAATTTATAACGGTCATTCAAACATCAACTGATTTGTTTAATACGTTTATTATTATAAACGTAACCAATAAGGTAAGTTACCTCGTTTGGAATCTAATCGTTAAAATAACGATTTAATTTGATTAAATTAATCAAACGTTTAATTTAATAAATGAATATTAAAAATATTCAACACACATGTAAACAGTCAACCAATTATCAATCACTAGCAAACATTGCACACAAATTAAAAACCCGTTTTATAAAAATATAAACGGGATAACTGAGTGAGTTGAACTCACCTTGGGTTAGTTCGTCGTCCAACGGTTTTGTCTTTAATTTAAATTAAACAATCGTTTAATTAAATTAAAGGCTCCAGTTGCGTTCAGCTCTGATCAAACCAAACCTGCTTCATACAATCTTGCTTTCCAACACCTCCGGCCTGGCAGAATTCTATAGCTTCGCACTGTTCATCTCCTGCTTGTTTCGATCCTCACACCTCCCATTGCATTGCTGCTTCACTCCCCTGACACTACACGCCACCTTTCCAACCACCCGAATGTCCGGCTTCCCGCGCCACCGTGGAAACCCAACGCCAAACAAAACAGGAACCCATTACTTCCAACGACAGCGCACACTCCATCCGAACTTCATACACAAATGCCACCTTTCTCCACGTATTTGCTGCTTTAAACACGTCAGTGTTCCCTACTCCGGACCGCCCCACCAGAGATCCTCTCGCCACCATCGAGCACAATGAAACCCTCTTGATCCGCGTCGGAAACTCCATGCATAGCCGCAACTTCCTGTTGCTTTTTACATTCCAGCTCTTCACGTTTCTACTTACAACAAGGAGGCCGCCTCCTGCTTCGCACTTCACACAGCAACTTCCATGATTTGGCTACAACCTCCCACCTTAAATCAGTTCACTTTCTCCTGATATCTACGCACGCAACTCCCCATTTAAACTGCCATTCCATCTCCATGCTTCGCCAGTTTCAACTTCCATCCCCTGTAACACGTTGGCTTCCAATACATCCTTTTGTTCGCACAGCTCCTTCACTCCAGCAATGTCAACAATCCCAGCTTTACACAGACCAAACTCCACGTCCTTCAAAGCCTTCCTTGCTTTCGCCATAACAGACTTCTCCGTGCTTCATAATTCCCATCTCATTTCATATTTTTATTGGAGGAGAACTTGCCTTTTGGTTTCGAAAATGGAGTTTTGCAATATCCTGGATCTCGCGATGCAGCTACTTATAGAAGAGGATACGAAGAAGATAAGAAGAAAGTAAAATCAGTCAGTACAGGGTAGGGATGAAGGTTTGTAGATAGGAGTAAGGTGAGCACGTACCAATGGCTCCATCTTTTCGGGGATATTTTCCTTCCTCAGTAAGGTGAGCATGAGTGTTATATTTTATATAAGGTATAATTTACTTAGTTTGGTTGCGTTGAGTACACTTTCTTTTGTTAGGGTAGGTGTATTGTCAATAAGCTACACAGTAGGTGAGATAAGTCCATGTATACTTTAATGGACATGGCATGTGTAGTTATTAAATCAGGATAGGACGTATGCATGTCACTGGTAACGTTTAGCATATCTAATAAAGGGTGTATGGATTGTTAATTTTATTTGTAAATTTCCGGAATTAGCTGTGTAAATAACCATACACATGTATACGTGTGTATTTATAGCCACTCAACCTTAAGTCATTTCCTTACTTAATATTTGGATAGAAAGGGGAGAAGTCGGTATAATGAATTGGTTAAGGAATGATGCAATAAACAGAGTAACGTATCAAATAAATTTCTTCAATTTCTGATTAATATTTTTCACCGGTAAACACGAAAATCTAACCCTGTGCGGAGCACGGGCCTTATCCGGGTATATGTATATATAACGGAATTTTGTGTTGAACGTTCTAAACTCATACCGATATTCACAAACTCTATTGTTGCTAAATAAATTTAATATAAAATTCATTAATATCAGTAATTCAATATTTAACACAAATTTAAATATTCGTAATTAACGTTCGAAAATCTGCGACGTTACATTCTGCGTCCTTTAACCTTTGGCTAACGTAGTAAATGGGGTGACGATTCCCATTACTCTCTCTTATAAGGACCGAGCTTACCACGTATTCTGAAATGGCCATATTTAGGTATAGATCTTCTCCTTTCTCGGGACTGGACAAATCCGGAGGCGTTCCCATATAAACTTTTAATTCTTGGAACACCTTTCTACACTCTTTGTTCCATTCAAAGTTCTTCTTTTTCTTTATAACATCGAAGAAATGAACGCACTTTTTAGTGGCTTTGGAACAAAACCTACTAAGGGCTGCTACTTTTCCGTTCAAGCCCATGAATTCTTTGTTTGTTCTAGGTTCTTCCATGTCTTTTATGGCCTGGATTTGGTCAGGACTAACTTCAATCCCATGCTCACTTACCACATATCCCAGGAACTTTCCAGATTGAACTCCAAAAGAACACTTTTGCGGGTTTAACTTCATTTGGTAACTTCTTAAGACATTGAACATTTCTTCCAAGTCCTTTAGATGGTTCTCTGTTTTGGTGGACTTACTAGCATGTCATCCACATATACTTCCATATTGTGCCCTATCTATTCTTAAAACATCCTATTTACTAGTCTTTGGTATGTTGCTCCCGCATTTTTCAACCCAAAGGGCATCACTTTATAGCAAAATGTTCCCCAATCGGTGGTAAAACTTGTATACACTTCGTTGGGTTTATGCATCTGAATTTGGTTATACCCTGAGTAAGCATCCATAAGGGATAGTATCTAGTGACCACTCGTGGCATCAACTAACTGGTCAACCCGCGGAAGGGGATAGAAATCCTTTGGACAAGCCTTGTTTAAATCCGTGTAGTCAACACATGTTCTCAATTTCCCATTGGACTTCTTCACTAGCACAGGATTGGCTAACCATTTTGGATAAAGGACTTCTTGGGTAAACCCGTTTTTTTTAACCTTTTGACTTCCTCCTTCAAGGCTTCTAGTCGATCTCTATTATATTGTCTTTTCTTATGCCGAATCGGGATCTCTGAAGGATCAATGTTTAAGGCATGACTCATGATAGAAGGATTGATACCGATCATTTCTGAATGGGTCCTAGCAAAAACATCCTTGTTGAGTTGGAGGAACTGAATTAGGTCGCTCTTAAGGGGAACTGTCAGCCTTTTCCCTATATTGAAAACTTTCAATTTATCCCTTGAATCAATGTTTACCTCTTTTATTGGTTTCATTTTTTCAATGTCCCCTTGAAAACTTCCTCCTTCAGTGCTTCATAATTCCCATCTCGTTTCATATTTTTATTAGAGGAGAACTTGCCTTTTGGTTTCGAAAATGGAGTTTTGCAATTTCTTGGATCTCGCGATGCAGCTACTTATAGAAGAGGATACGAAGAAGATAAGAAGAAAGTAAAACCAGTCAGTACAGGGTAGGGATGAAGGTTTGTAGATAGGAGTAAGGTGAGCAAGTACTAATGGTTCCATCTTTTCGGGGATATTTTCCTTCCTAAGTAAGGTGAGCGTGAGTGTTATATTTTATATAAGGTATAGTTTACTTAGTTTGGTTGCGTTGAGTACACTTTCTTTTGTTAGGGTAGGTGTATTGTCAATAAGCTGCACAGTGGGTGAGATAAGTCCATGTATACTTTAATGGACATGGCATGTGTAGTTATTAAATCAGGATTGGACGTATGCATGTCACTGGTAACGTTTAGCATATCTAATAAAGGGTGTATGGATTGTTAATTTTATTTGTAAATTTCCGGAATTAGCTGTGCAAATAACCATACACATGTATACGTGTGTATTTATAGCCACTCAACCTTAAGTCATTTCCTTACTTAATATTTGGATAGAAAGGGGAGAAGTCCGTAAAATGAATTGGTTAAGGAATGATACAATAAACAGAGCAACGCATCAAATAAATTTCTTCAATTTCTAATTATTATTTTTCACCGGTAAACACGAAAATCTAACCGTGTGCGGAGCACGGGCCTTATCCGGGTATACGCATATATAACGGAATTTTGTGTTGAACGTTCTAAACTCATACCGATATTCACAAACTCTATTATTGCTAAATAAATTTAATATAAAATTCATTAATATCAGTAAATCAATATTTAAAACAAATTTGAATATTCGTAATTAACGTTCGAAAATCTGGGACGTTATAGTCTTCCCACTTAAAAGAATTTCGTCCCCGAAATTACACGGTAAGAAGAGTGCTCCGAGCTCTATTATTTTAAAATAAATATATTTGAATTATCATCAAAATAAATTCGAACTCTTTAAAATTTTCGAAAATTTCGCCAGCACCTTCTCTGCACGGCTCGCTCAGAACAACTACAACTTCCTCTATGGGCCTCACTTCACCAATAGAAATCCAAAAACAAAATGACTACTCAACTCAGGGGTATAAAAATCCAACACTCCAATGAATATTAAGGTTTACCGTTTTGTCGGGCATTCCAGACTCCAATTTCGAAGTAAATCAACAAGTTGCACTTTGCTTACTAATCTGTACTTCAATCGTGGTAATCAAGCAAATTTCCATAGCCTTCTGGTATCTGCACTTACCTCGACTTTCAACACAAGTAACATATATAGGGTTAATTCATTCGGTCTCATTTCAATGATTCACTCCAGTTTATTATCCATCCAAACTCCAAATTTATTCCATATCCATTCCTTAATTTATTTCACTTAACCAAGCTAACTAATTAATTTTCTAACCCATTCGATTTCACTATTTATTCTGAATTCTAAACAAATCAATCAAACAACCAATACCGCAATACCCAGAGAAAATTATTTTCTTTTCAATATAAAAATATAGTTTGGGCAAAATTATTTCATTTACCCTATTTACAAAACAATATTGTGTCAATTCTCAGTTCAGTACGATTTCCCAACATTTGAACTGATCAATCAACGCAATACAAAACACTTGATATAAAATTTACAAATACGCTCTCTCGTATATACACTCAAACTCAATCTAGGATGTTACTAATCCCATTTCTATCGAGTTACACCACAGAGCCAAGGTTACTACTCAACCAATAGCTCTGATACCAACTGTAACGGCCCGTAAATCCGTACCAATTTGAGCTGACTAATATTCTACACTTTCAACTCAAAGTGCACGAAAATACAGATCATTAGTAGAAAGAAATTAGAGGATGAGAAAGATAAGATAGAACTAATAGAATAGAAGAAGAAGAAGAACAACTAACACTATACAGAGTCTCACATCGCACCGGAACAAATATAATATATAAATAAATCTTTGGAAATAACTTGAATAAAAATACTTACATCAGAGTACAACAGACAATCTGGACAGTTATAATAATCTGTCCTCAAATACATCACACAGCGGAATTAATACTAGATAATATCGTACGTCTGAACTCCTTCAGTTCGTCTCTGAACTTCATGACACTCGATAACCTGAACCTGCACTCGGGCTAACCCAAGACATTACAAACGCCACGGATCAGTCTGGTGAACCAGCGTGAGAAAAACTCACTAAGTTTAAGTAACATCCATACTGATTTAAGTCCAAAATCCTTTTGAAAGAAAAGGATAATAGTAAGACCAGTCCACACATAAACACGGACGGCTTTTACCTTACTATAACCCAAATTGGTGATATTACGATAGTGTCTATCAAATAAATAACCAAATAGCAGAACGCTTGCATCTCACGCACTACATATATAGTCTATAATCAAAAACCACGGGCGCTTATTGGAGATTGGATTCCAACTAGACAAGGTATGGGAGCACCTGGCGAACAGTGTAATCTAGAGGGGTTACACCCAGGGTTCAACAAGAACGTCTTGCAACCCGGCCACACATGACCGACCACTCATTTAGCTTGAGTGTATCGAATATATTACCACCAACGGTTGGGCTCAAACCACCGTTTCTGAAAGCTGCAGCAGCGAAATATAGATTAAGAAGTAAATAGGAATTTCTCTAGATGGTGATAATATACCCTGCTTGGGAATGACCCAACTAGCCATGTTGCCTAGCCCAACTTTTGTCTTTCCTGGTTGATGAGGCTTGAGGCTATGTTTACTTCTTAGAACGTCTGGTAACCATTCACTTTGAATGCCACATCGTCAAATCCGTCAAATATCACTAATTGACGTCCACAAAAATACGCTGGTGTTGGCTTAGAGAAGGTGTCTTCTCTGCCACCAAACATAAATACGTTTGTAGATATCAATGTACGTGACCATCGGGAAATACTCTGTCAGACACTCGTCCATACAAGTCATCCAGGAATAGGATGAACCGAAGGCACCCTCCTACTGCATCCTTGAATTACCCTCTGGATCAGTAGCGAGAAGTCCTTGCAATCCGCAAAATCTCAACCACGACCGAATCATTGTATAAAAACCTCTGGTAGCTAGCCAGAGAAATTCAACAAACGATCCTTCCGTTTATGAAGATCCACAGTCTTCAATGCTCCACTTCGACCGTCTTCTGATATTTCAACGTTTTACGTATATGTTGGTCAGAATAGTTTTCGAATATAACTTCGATCCAGGTCTTTCCATACCAACAATCGTTGGCCAGATTTTTGATAGTCGGTGTTTTAACTATCAAAATAAACAAACCTCATTCATAAAAATGAACTGAATTCACTAGTATAGCATTCAGCATCACTTGGCCTCCTTTAATTAAACTTATTCGAACTCATTTCGTTAATCTCGAAAAGATCTTTATATTTTTCCAAATCTCTTTTTATTCCCATTACTCTATATTCATTAGTCCCTAACCGAAAACTAGTACGAGAACAACTCCCTAAATATCAACTCCGAAGGACGAAACCAACATCAGATCGATACTCAAGAAGTCACTCAACTCAACTAATCTCCAGTCAGTTTCTAATTTTCTTACTTCATTCACACATGCAAAATGTTTGTTTTAAACCATTTTCCGTTTTGAAAATCTCGTTGCACTTTACTAAATCTTATTTAACAAATTCCTAGAATCAACTTATCCAACTCTTAATCATTACATTAATTTCTCCTTATTCGCTTATACATTTGTTTTATAAAATCCTTTAATAACCACTTATAATCTGAAATAATAAATAATAAATATTCCTCTTCCTTTCATAAACTTTTCGTTAATAATAATCTATATAAAATAGATTTCAAAATCTGACTGTAGTTGTAAAACAATTTTATAACTTTCCTACTATTGATTTCCCTACCGGTATATCAATCTTCATAGACCAATTCATTTATAGGCCATCCGCCGATAATTTACTCAATCAATATCACTTATTGGTTAATAACAAACATGTGTTGGGTTTGGGGTCAACATTCAACAATCAATCAGATTGATTAACAGTCCATATCAGTAAATAATATATTTGAGGAATCCGGTTGGATTCCTCCAACCTGTCCGTCCCTACATCACAATGGGTTTCCTCAATTTTAACACGATAAACAGTTCAACTAATAACAATCAACGAACAATTTATAACGGTCATTCAAACATCAACTGATTTGTTTAATACGTTTATTATTATAAACGTAACCAATAAGGTAAGTTACCTCGTTTGGAATCTAATCGTTAAAATAACGATTTAATTTGATTAAATTAATCAAACGTTTAATTTAATAAATGAATATTAAAAATATTCAACACACATGTAAACAGTCAACCAATTATCAATCACTAGCAAACATTGCACACAAATTAAAAACCCGTTTTATAAAAATATAAACGGGATAACTGAGTGAGTTGAACTCACCTTGGGTTAGTTCGTCGTCCAACGGTTTTGTCTTTAATTTAAATTAAACAATCGTTTAATTAAATTAAAGGCTCCAGTTGCGTTCAGCTCTGATCAAACCAAACCTGCTTCATACAATCTTGCTTTCCAACACCTCCGGCCTGGCAGAATTCTATAGCTTCGCACTGTTCATCTCCTGCTTGTTTCGATCCTCACACCTCCCATTGCATTGCTGCTTCACTCCCCTGACACTACACGCCACCTTTCCAACCACCCGAATGTCCGGCTTCCCGCGCCACCGTGGAAACCCAACGCCAAACAAAACAGGAACCCATTACTTCCAACGACAGCGCACACTCCATCCGAACTTCATACACAAATGCCACCTTTCTCCACGTATTTGCTGCTTTAAACACGTCAGTGTTCCCTACTCCGGACCGCCCCACCAGAGATCCTCTCGCCACCATCGAGCACAATGAAACCCTCTTGATCCGCGTCGGAAACTCCATGCATAGCCGCAACTTCCTGTTGCTTTTTACATTCCAGCTCTTCACGTTTCTACTTACAACAAGGAGGCCGCCTCCTGCTTCGCACTTCACACAGCAACTTCCATGATTTGGCTACAACCTCCCACCTTAAATCAGTTCACTTTCTCCTGATATCTACGCACGCAACTCCCCATTTAAACTGCCATTCCATCTCCATGCTTCGCCAGTTTCAACTTCCATCCCCTGTAACACGTTGGCTTCCAATACATCCTTTTGTTCGCACAGCTCCTTCACTCCAGCAATGTCAACAATCCCAGCTTTACACAGACCAAACTCCACGTCCTTCAAAGCCTTCCTTGCTTTCGCCATAACAGACTTCTCCGTGCTTCATAATTCCCATCTCATTTCATATTTTTATTGGAGGAGAACTTGCCTTTTGGTTTCGAAAATGGAGTTTTGCAATATCCTGGATCTCGCGATGCAGCTACTTATAGAAGAGGATACGAAGAAGATAAGAAGAAAGTAAAATCAGTCAGTACAGGGTAGGGATGAAGGTTTGTAGATAGGAGTAAGGTGAGCACGTACCAATGGCTCCATCTTTTCGGGGATATTTTCCTTCCTCAGTAAGGTGAGCATGAGTGTTATATTTTATATAAGGTATAATTTACTTAGTTTGGTTGCGTTGAGTACACTTTCTTTTGTTAGGGTAGGTGTATTGTCAATAAGCTACACAGTAGGTGAGATAAGTCCATGTATACTTTAATGGACATGGCATGTGTAGTTATTAAATCAGGATAGGACGTATGCATGTCACTGGTAACGTTTAGCATATCTAATAAAGGGTGTATGGATTGTTAATTTTATTTGTAAATTTCCGGAATTAGCTGTGTAAATAACCATACACATGTATACGTGTGTATTTATAGCCACTCAACCTTAAGTCATTTCCTTACTTAATATTTGGATAGAAAGGGGAGAAGTCGGTATAATGAATTGGTTAAGGAATGATGCAATAAACAGAGTAACGTATCAAATAAATTTCTTCAATTTCTGATTAATATTTTTCACCGGTAAACACGAAAATCTAACCCTGTGCGGAGCACGGGCCTTATCCGGGTATATGTATATATAACGGAATTTTGTGTTGAACGTTCTAAACTCATACCGATATTCACAAACTCTATTGTTGCTAAATAAATTTAATATAAAATTCATTAATATCAGTAATTCAATATTTAACACAAATTTAAATATTCGTAATTAACGTTCGAAAATCTGCGACGTTACATTCTGCGTCCTTTAACCTTTGGCTAACGTAGTAAATGGGGTGACGATTCCCATTACTCTCTCTTATAAGGACCGAGCTTACCACGTATTCTGAAATGGCCATATTTAGGTATAGATCTTCTCCTTTCTCGGGACTGGACAAATCCGGAGGCGTTCCCATATAAACTTTTAATTCTTGGAACACCTTTCTACACTCTTTGTTCCATTCAAAGTTCTTCTTTTTCTTTATAACATCGAAGAAATGAACGCACTTTTTAGTGGCTTTGGAACAAAACCTACTAAGGGCTGCTACTTTTCCGTTCAAGCCCATGAATTCTTTGTTTGTTCTAGGTTCTTCCATGTCTTTTATGGCCTGGATTTGGTCAGGACTAACTTCAATCCCATGCTCACTTACCACATATCCCAGGAACTTTCCAGATTGAACTCCAAAAGAACACTTTTGCGGGTTTAACTTCATTTGGTAACTTCTTAAGACATTGAACATTTCTTCCAAGTCCTTTAGATGGTTCTCTGTTTTGGTGGACTTACTAGCATGTCATCCACATATACTTCCATATTGTGCCCTATCTATTCTTAAAACATCCTATTTACTAGTCTTTGGTATGTTGCTCCCGCATTTTTCAACCCAAAGGGCATCACTTTATAGCAAAATGTTCCCCAATCGGTGGTAAAACTTGTATACACTTCGTTGGGTTTATGCATCTGAATTTGGTTATACCCTGAGTAAGCATCCATAAGGGATAGTATCTAGTGACCACTCGTGGCATCAACTAACTGGTCAACCCGCGGAAGGGGATAGAAATCCTTTGGACAAGCCTTGTTTAAATCCGTGTAGTCAACACATGTTCTCAATTTCCCATTGGACTTCTTCACTAGCACAGGATTGGCTAACCATTTTGGATAAAGGACTTCTTGGGTAAACCCGTTTTTTTTAACCTTTTGACTTCCTCCTTCAAGGCTTCTAGTCGATCTCTATTATATTGTCTTTTCTTATGCCGAATCGGGATCTCTGAAGGATCAATGTTTAAGGCATGACTCATGATAGAAGGATTGATACCGATCATTTCTGAATGGGTCCTAGCAAAAACATCCTTGTTGAGTTGGAGGAACTGAATTAGGTCGCTCTTAAGGGGAACTGTCAGCCTTTTCCCTATATTGAAAACTTTCAATTTATCCCTTGAATCAATGTTTACCTCTTTTATTGGTTTCATTTTTTCAATGTCCCCTCTAGAATCTAAATCCGTGACGATTTTTCCTTCTTCAGTCAAGTTTACGTCATCGGATCTCTGCCTCTTTCTTTCCAAAGAAGTGTACCTACTATTTACGCTCTTGTCAGCTATATTAATTTTTATCTTGGCTTCGAATGTGGGATGTAAGAATCCCTTTCGAAGGTATAAAAACAGTAGAAGAATCAAAGTACGAAGAACACTCCCTTTTGTATTTGTCAATCGTTGCGAAGTACAATTCGCGAGAACTTAATTGTTCTTCCCTGATCATACCCCAACCCTACTTGGTTAGGAATTTTAACATAAGATACTTGGAAGAGACAAAAGTATCCATCTCTTCCAAAGCTGGTTGTCCAAAGAAGGCATTGTAATAGGATGGTTGATCAATCACAACATAGAGAGTTTTGAAGGTCCTATGAAGCAGAGACAGTCCAACTTGAACCAGAAGGTTGATCTGCCCAACCGGAGTTGATCCCTTATTGTTGAAGCCGAAGATTGGTTCGTTGCTTGGCTCCAACTTCTTCTCGGAGATTCCCATCTGATCGAAACAATGGTTGAAGATGACATTGACGGCACTCCCAGTGTCCACAAGGATTTTGGAAACAACAGAGAGTCCTATCTACGCTATTATCATAAGGGAATCATTGTGTAGGTGGCAGACCCTGTAACACCCCTAAGTCCCACATCGTGGAAGTCTGTGTGTAGTGGGTACTTATATAGTAGAGCCCACTCTTACTAACGCCGAGACCTTTTTAGGAACAAAACCCCACACCTATACGGTGGCTAAGTTGGGGACAATATCTTGTGTGAACGGAGGTGCGGGTTGTTACAATGGTATCAGAGCCAATACCCAGCCGGAATTGTGGAACCTGTGTAGACCACAACGCCTGGGTGAGGTGTTCGTGAGCCAACGGGGACGTTGGGCTCTGTAGGAGGGATGAATGTAACACCCCTAAGTCCCACATCGTGGAAGTCTGTGTGCAGTGGGTACTTATATAGTAGAGCCCATCTCTTATTAACGCCGAGGGCTTTTGAGGAACAAAACCCCACGCATATACGGTGGCTAAGTTGGGGACAATATCTTGCGTGTACGGAGGTGCGGGCTGTTACAGACCCTTTTCTTCATTTCTTCTGGAGAAACCACTAGGTTGTGCATTTTGAGAGCATAAGGTGTGTTCTTCAATGATGGTTCTTCTCGAATGGGGAATATTCCCTCCATGGCTTCCTTCATGTATTGACTCCTGGCTCTCCGACAGATTCCAACAGGGTGTGGCCCTCCATGGATCACATTGATTCGATTTATGGGCGGACCCAAGTCTAGGTTACCCACTTCCATAATAGCCTTTATTGCATTCACTGAAACTTTCTGTTGTCCATTTGTATGCTGAGCTGATGTTGTCTTGTTTAAAACAAATTCTTTCAGATGTCCCTCTCGGATTAGCTTCTGAAATCCCGTCCAATATCTTGCATTCATCAGTCTTATGCTCGTTGGTCTTGTGAAATTCGCAATACTTACCGCCAGAATAAGGTTCAGGGCATTTCTTGGCTTTGAACGAAGTGGAGAAGTTATTAACTCTTTCTTTCGCATCAGCATACACAAATGAGATAGGATTGTTTAGGGGAACCGAGTTGGTATTAGAATCTTCCCATCTTGATCTCTTTGATTCCTCTCCGGGGGCTTTCATCCAAAGTTTGACCTTCCTCCTTCCCCTCAAGGCCCGAACTTTCTCTTTGTGGTGTAAAATTCGTCCATGAGAATAAACTTGTCAGCTTGGAAGTGAAAGTCTTTACAGTCGTGAATGTATAATTCTTTCCAGAAGGGGTATTTTCGATTAACCCTGAATGTACGGCAATCAACTTGTCATGGTCGTTCATATCCTTGGCCTTGAATGCCTTGATGTTGAACTTTTTCAGATAATCTCCTAGGGACTCCCCTTGCCTCTGTTTGATGTTAACGATGATGTGTAGTCAACTGTCGGATCTTTGCAGATGCAGAACTGCACGGAAAATTCGTAGGAGAAATGTTTCCACGAACAAATAATGTTTTCTCTATACTTACGATACCTCTTTGCTACCTCTCCCTAAAGGTACAGTGGAAAAAGACGACATCTGACGGCTCCTGAAGCATTATAGAGATCCATCTGGCTGTTAAATGCCATTAAATGATCGTCAGGGTCAGTCGTTTTGTAACACCCCGAAAATTCAATAACTGTGAAATTAACAAATTAAAGTATAATTAATCTGAAATCAAAGAACTAAGGGAAACGGGATACGCCATTGCGTTCGTCTCGAAAAAATACGCGAAATAGAGTCCGAGTTTTCGAAAAACGGAGTCTGTATGAAGAAGATATGGCCTTCGGAAGTTTTGAATTAAATTTAAAATTCAAACAGAATTAAAGTGGGGCCCATTGGGCCAGGGTGGAAGAACACCCGCCTGGGCCACCCAGGTCGACTGGGCTGTCGACCTGGGCTACCCATGTCGACAGGGCTGTCGACAGCCCTGTCGACAGGGGTATCGACCTGGTCGAGCCCAGTCAACCTGGCTGGCCAGGTCGGTGTGTGGTCGAATTTCTGTGGTCTGCTTTGTCATTAGGGCTAGGTGGCGGATTTTTATTGGTCTCTCTTCCTAATGAATGGCTACGATCTAACCTAGCAACATCAATGGTCCTAATCAATTCCTAACCTCTATATAAACAACCCTAGACTAAACCCTAATCTATTCATTCAAATTAAGAACATAGCCGCCATGTTGCTGAGGAACGACAAAGAGTAGCCGCCAACTAGAGAGAGAATTAGGAAGAAAGTTCTAAAGCCTAAAGCAATTCAAAGCTAATCAATTCAACAAAGGAATCGTGTCTCTTAATTAGAGAATTCACCGCAACCATTGTAAGTAGAGTATTACTTTGGTATGAATAAACAATTGTGTAGATATGTATGCTTGAATTGTGGCAATAAAATTCATATTGGTGCGTTCTTATCAATTTATATACGTTTGGATATTCTGAATTATGTCATTCAATTATAAAGAACTACATGCGGTAGTTCTATGCAAATATACGTTTGGAATATTGCGCAAATTGTGTAATCTATGTTGAAGCTACATAATTGAAATTCATGCAAGTTTGGGGCTTTGTTTTTATGTCGTCATGATGTATATTTTTGTGCATAAATCATTTTGCAAGTAATTGAAACAAGTTGGTTGTTATAGTTCATATGAAACTATGTTGGAAATTTTGACACCATAATCCATGTATTAAGTCATGCTTTTGCAAACTTATTGATAGGCTATGAATGATATTTGGCATAATTGAAATCCATGTTAGTTCTATATTGTTAAATGACATATGTGAGACATGGCTAGGTTGGACTCAAAAATCCCCTTTTTGCAAGTTTAAAGCAAACACCATGATTAGGAATATTTATGCATAAGTATATTTATACTATCGTTATATGATTAGACTTAAACCATAATTAGGTTGAACTATGCTTTTGTGTTAGTAACAAAGTATCCTCTTTGTAAACATGTAGAAACCTTATGAACATGACTTGTTTATGTTTATGCCATGTTTATGCTAGAAATATTTATGCCATGCTTGTGTTTGACATTATGCCATATTTATGCTAGAAATATTTGTGCCATGCTTATGTTTGACATTATGCATAAATAAGAATATAGGTTCATGTTGTAGTTAAACCTATGCAAGTTCACATGCTTTGATTCATGTCACCTATGTTACCACTATGCAAGTACACCAATTTCTATTTTGTATTTCCAACGTCGTATTGCAAGTTCATGCGCTCACCTTCCCCTCTTTGTGTATGTAATCACGCCATAAGCCTCCCCTTTCGCATGGCTAAATTGGGCTTTAAAAGGCTAAGCCCAATATATATGAACGGACGTGTAAAACGGGGGAAAATAACGTTGGGTTAAAATTAATTAATGAATGAAAATATAAAATAGAAGGGCCCAAATTCAAGTATGGGTTGGGCCCATGATTGGTGTAACCTTTACACCATTAACGTAATAATGGGCCGCAAATATTTACATATAAGAAATAAAGAGGAATGACAAAATATGTAAATGTAGAACATACGATGTGTTTAACCCGAGGTTGGATTGAGTTGTGATGTAAACCTGCCCGGAACCGCCCGGCTGTCCAGTAGTCACAACAATACCTATCCAATGTGGGAGGTTAAACATGGAGCCCAGCAAGGACCCGAGGTTAGACTGAGTTGTGGCGTAAGACTGCCCGGAACCAACCGGCAACAGGCAGCCACAACAATACCTGTCTAATGTGAGAGGTCAGGGCCTTAATAAGACAATTAAGGCTGAGTCAGGATTGATAGGATTAAGTGAACTAAAGACTTAATCAAAATGGAACATGCTAAACTAAACGGACTGGTGGGGTTAGGTTAGGAAACACTTAACCAACTTAGCATGTTGGCTAGAGATAGAAAACCTAGTAACGGGGGACCCTTTTCAGCAGTAACCCTAAAAGGTGTATCAGGATACCCTGAAACTAGGCAGGGTGGGGCACGATTACTGGGTTGATTGTAAGAGGTCAAAGCGACGGCGGTGGTGTAGCAGTGTAGGTTCTAACGGAGTGCGGGCGTGCACACACTCCGGAGCAGAAAAATAAGGCACTCGGCACCAGTAGCATACCTGTGCACTCTAAGGTTGTGTCGGGTTGCCACTATGGGACTTGATACACCCCATGGTGGGACCAGCATAGGTAACTACAGACATCGGGGGCCGTAAGACACATGTAACTTTGCGAGTAGGAGCCGATCATCATTGAATGGATCACATCACCCTGATTATGGGGTGCAAATTGGAAACTAGTTTATATGGGTTCAGAGATTAACATGGGGTACGATAGTATATTCGACCCTAGGTAACTTAACCAAGTTCATAGTGTTTGCCCACTTCCTGTTTTACTTATCATACCCAGTTCTTTATTCATAGAAAAAGTAGTACTAGACTTACTCAGGCTTTATGTCTGACTCTATTTTTCTTTCGTCTTCTTTCTTCCGTTTCCCCCCCCCCCCCAGGTCCTCAGGGAGGGAACACAGCAGCTTGACCAGCCTCAACATCCAGCTTGAAGAAGAGAAATGTATTGCTTGGACTTTCCTGTTTTGAACTATGGCTTTGGACAATCCACTATGGGGCTTTTGCAGTTTATCTATGTTTTATTTATGCTTCTTTAAATAATGTACTCAAGACAGATTATGAAAGTGTTATGTTATGTTTTTTTAAAGGATGTTGTTGTAACACGTATTTGACTTCATGAAATAAAAGTTTGTTGTTCTTCCGCTGTTTACAAATATGTGTTCTTATATCTGTCTTGTATATCTGTGACTTGTACTTATAAACCTCCACCAAAATTAGGGCATTCCCTTTGAGAGTGACCCTAACGGAGGTGGGGTGTTTCACTTGGTATCAGAGCATAGGTTTACCAGATAAGATAAAAAGTTTTGAAAAATTATTTTCAAAAAGGAAATTTTAAAAAAGCATTTTTAAAAGAAAAATATTATTTTATTTTAAAAAGGCAAAGTCCACTCCCCAAAGCCATAGGTACTATCTCTTATCCTTCATTTTGAATCTATCCTTTTTGTTTCAGCATGTCCGAAGATCTTAACTTGCCTGAAGGGGTGCCAATACCTGGTTGGTTTAGACGGTTCTTAGAAGCAAGGGCCACTCAGCCAGGTCCTACCATTCCTCCTCCCCCAGCGGAATGAAACCATCCAGCTGCAGCAGCACCTTTTCCTCCACCTCCTCCTCGGGGAAACACGTTTGCTAAGATATGTAAAGATTTTAAAGCTATGGGAGGAAGGGATTTCCATGGAACTGAGTCCTTCGTAGCAGCTAGGAATTGGCTGAAAGAAACGGAGGACCTATTCATCATCTTTGAGGTAGAAGATAGACAAAAAGTACAGTTGGCAGTGTGGCTATTGAAGGGTGAGGCTTCCTACTGGTGGGAAGTCACTAATGCTGAAAGACCAATGGAGACATGGGAGGACTTTAGGGCAAGGTTTGAGACCAAATTTCTCTCAGATGCAGAAAGGAGTTTGCAGTTGGAAAAATTCTTATTTCTTAAGCAAGGAGACAAGACTGTCAGAGAGTATGTGAATCAGTTCGATGAGCTGGCTAGGTTTGGGCTTGACCTAGTCAACACCCCGCACAAGAAGGCTCTCCGTTTCGTCAAAGGGTTAAATGAGCCATTACACAGTTTGGCCATGACCCATATACCCATGGGGGCCACGTATGAAAGATTGGTGCAAATGGCATTGCTAAATGAGGAGGATAAGGGCAAGAAGGAGACAAAGGCAGAAAGCTCTCAAGGGAAGAAAGAGGGTTTGCAGCCTAAGAAGGCGGACTTTAAGAAGGGCGGGAAAGGCAACAAAGAGAAGAGGAAGTGCAATTTCTGTGGCAAAGTGGGGCACTTAGTAAAGGACTGCCGGAAAAAGAAGGCCAAGGAGAATGGTGGGTGCTTTTCTTGCGGTCAGACAGGCCATAGGGCTAAGGACTGCCCAAAGAAACGAGGACAGGGGCAGGGCGCTGGATCCACCCCAGGGGCACAGGTTCATGTGCTAGAAGCGCCACCATTGCAACAGCGAGGTATAAATACTTCTGTAGAAAGTGTAATTTATCTTTATGATCACCCCGTTCGCACTTTATTTGATTCCGGCGCATCACACTCCTTTATCTCGTCTGCTTTAGTAGAATCTCTGTACCTAAAAACTAGTATGGTAGAGGACCCCTTAATTGTTTCAAACCCAATTGGGGGCCCATCTCATTTGTCTATGATCTGTTTGGATTTGAAAATTTCTATTCTAAGTGTTGAATTTCAATGTAGTGCCTTTGTTTTGGGCTTTTCGGGGTATGGTTTGATTTTGGGTATGGATTGGCTATCCAGTAATGGGGCCATCCTTGATTGTGAGAAAAGGGTTGTTAGGCTCCTAACCCAGCTCGGTAATACTTTGGAAATTTCTTGTAATCCCTCGTATGCGGTTATGCTTAGTTATCTTGAATCGCTAGATGCCTCTGTTGAAAACTTGCAATCAGTTAGAGTGGTCCGGGAATATCCGGATGTCTTCGAAGAGGTGAAGGGCTTGCCTCCGAAGCGGGAAATAGACTTCC
This sequence comes from Allium sativum, assembly GCA_030737875.1. Classification (NCBI taxonomy): domain Eukaryota; kingdom Viridiplantae; phylum Streptophyta; class Magnoliopsida; order Asparagales; family Amaryllidaceae; genus Allium; species Allium sativum. The sequence continues at coordinate 810,358,669 of CM060921.1, read as the reverse complement.
GCATATATCTTGTAGATAATGCAAAGCCCGTTGCGTTGCCCGTTAGACATATGGCTCCACGAGAAAGGAAAGAGCTCAGTAAACAGATTAAAGAGCTTCTAGAAAAGGGGTTCATTAGGAGGAGCATTTCAGAATGGGGCGCTCCGGTGGTGTTCGCTACAAAGGCGGATGGTTCACTCCGTCTATGTGTTGACTATAGGGAGCTCAACAAGCTAACGAAAAAGAATAGGCATCCTCTCCCTAGAATTGACGATTTATTTGACCAGCTTGTAGGAGCGTCTGTTTTCTCCCAACTCGATTTAGCAACCGGTTTTCATCAGCTAAGGGTGGCTGAAGATAGCATCGATAAAACGGCTTTCAGAACCCCAGACGGCTTCTTTGAATGGCTTGTCATGCCTTTCGGCTTGACAAATGCACCTGCTTACTTCGTGGACCTGATGAGTAGGGTATTTAGAGATTTCCTCAACAAATTCGTAGTATTCTTCGTAGATGATATCCTTATCTTCTCAAAGAGTGAAGAGGAACATGCTCAGCACCTAAGGGCAATCATGGAAACTTTGCGAATCCATCAACTAAAAGCCAAATTCTCCAAATGCCACTTTTGGAGAGAAGAGGTGAGGTTCCTTGGGCACATAGTATCCAAACAAGGGTTAGCAGTGGACCCTGCGAAGGTAGTAGCGGTACAGGATTGGAAGACACCAAGGAATGCAATTGAGGTCCGAAGCTTTCTAGGACTAGCAGGTTTCTATCGAAAATTTATAAGGGATTTTGCGAAAATCTCAGCTCCGCTCACGAAGTTGACCAAGAAGAATCTAGTGTTCAATTGGGATTTGGATTGCGAATTTGCTTTCCAACGACTAAAAAGGGCTCTCACAACAGCCCCAGTTTTGACGCTGCCAGATGGGAGCAAGATGTTCACTGTTTATACGGATGCATGTGGGACAGGGCTAGGCGCCGTCTTAATGCAAGAAGGAAGGGTAGTAGCTTATGGCGGGAGGCAGTTGAAGGTGCACGAAAAGAACTACCCAACCCACGATCTTGAGTTAGCCGCCATCGTCTTTGCACTCAAGTCTTGGCGACACTATCTCCTAGGTGAGAAGTTCGAACTTTACACTGACCATAAATCGTTGAAATATCTTTTCTCGTAGAAGGATCTTAACTTGAGGCAACAAAGATGGATGGAGTTTCTTGCCTCGTACGATTTCAAAATCTCCTACACTCCGGGCAAAGGCAACGTAGTGGCAGACGCGTTGAGCCGAAAGAAATTGACCCTAAGCCCGTTGTTTGTTGAAAGACAAAGCCTAGAGTTTATAGCCAGCTTCGACTTTAGGCCCTCCTCCGATTTCGTACCGGGCTTGCTAGCATCACTCGAAGTGCGCCCAACTTTAGTAGATTCAGTAGGGGCAACACAACGCGAAGACCCTCAGCTTGTGGAAATAATTGATAGGCTAATTAGGGGTGAGACTTCAAGTCACCTCAACAGATACTCCATCGATGATAAGGGTGTACTAAGGCGAGATGGAAGACTATGCGTCCCACAGACAAAAGATTTAATAAAGAAGGTTCTCGAGGAAGCACATCACTCCAAGATGACGATACACCCAGGCGGAGATAAAATGTACAAAGACATAAAAAGGACTTTCTTTTGGAACGGCATGAAAAAGGACGTGGCAGAATTCGTTTCTAAATGTATGGTGTGCCAACAGGTTAAGGCAGAACAGAAAAAGCCTGGCGGACTACTACATCCTCTGGAGGTCCCGCAGTGGAAGTGGGATAGCATCTCAATGGACTTCATAGATGGGCTGCCTAGGTCTAGGAGAGGCAACACTAGCATTTGGGTAATAGTGGATAGGCTTACTAAAAGCGCCCACTTTTTACCTGTCAAAAGTAAAAGAACTGCCTCATCCCTAGCATCACTTTACCTCAAGGAAATCGTTCGACTCCATGGAATACCATCTAGCATTGTTAGTGACCGAGACCCCATCTTCACCAGCGAGTTTTGGCGGAGTCTGCAAGAAGCAGTAGGAACGCAGTTATGCTTGAGCACAGCATATCATCCCCAAACCGACGGCCAAACAGAGAGAGTGAACAGAGTTTTGGAAGACCTTTTAAGACTGTGCTTCCTTGACTTCGGAGGGACATGGGAAGACCACCTTCCTTTGGTGGAATTTGCCTACAACAACAGCTATCAAGCAACCATAAGAATGGCGCCCTTCGAAGCCTTATATGGAAGACCGTGTCGATCGGCCACTTGTTGGTGGGAATCCACGGATAAGCTCATACTTGGACCAGACATGATCCGAGAGACTTCAGAGAAAGTAGACTTAATACGAAGAAGGATGAAGACGGCCCAAGACAGACAAAAGTCCTATGCCGACAAGAGGAGGACCGACCTTGAATTTGAGGTTGGAGACAAAGTTTTTCTCAAGGTATCACCGCTAAGAAACGTTGTTCGTTTTGGAACCACAGGAAAGCTAGCGCCAAGATTCGTAGGGCCATTCCCTATTATCGAGAAAATTGGGAAAATGGCCTATAGATTAGAGCTACCCGAGAAGTTGGCTGGAGTCCACAACGTTTTTCACGTTTCACATCTCCGAAAATGTCTACATGAGTCAGCTGAAGTGGTAGAGCCAAATATCCTCGAAGAGGCCGAAGTGGAACGCGAAGCGACCATAAGAAAAGTTCCAACCCGCATCTTAGGAACAGAAGTGAAGAAGCTACGCAACCGCGAAGTCAAGCTCGTCAAAGTTCAGTGGAGCGACACCGAGGGAGACGCGACTTGGGAAACTGAAGCTAGAATCCGTACAGCCTACCCTTTTCTGTTCGAGGGTACATCCTTGATCTTTCTTTTTCCTTAAGTTGCGCTTTTATCTATCTTTTTAGGTATATTTCCTCGACCTTATCTTTTAGGTAGAATCTTTTTGGATGGAAACATGTAGTTGAAACATGTTATGTATGATGGTTGCAAGTGGTTGCAAGTGATTGCTAGTGGTTGCTCGTGGTTGCATATACACACACAATCTAGGTTTTAGATCGGCTCAGTCACTTCATATTGCATATGCATATATGTTTGTATTCGTATATGGTTGAACTTTAATGTATTGTCATGTGGATGCTGCATTTGTATTGAATGATTGTGCACTCATGTAGAATCAAGAATAGGTAAATTTGCATACATAATGGATTCATGACACTTACATAATTCGCATTAAGGAGGTCAACTGAATCAGTAGACCGCCTGATTTTGCATTAGATAAGTACATGTACACACACACTTCGCATATGATCATGAAGCATTAGAAATCTTTTAAGGACAATGGATGCTCGTGTTTGATGGATGAGTAGATGGATGATTGGATGTTAGGATATACATTCCTCCTAACTTGAAGATTTCGGGGACGAAATCCTTTTAAGTGGGGGAGAATGTAACACCCCGAAAATTCTATAACTGTGAAATTAACAAATTAAAGTATAATTAATCTGAAATCAAAGAACTAAGGGAAACGGGATACGCCATTGCGTTCGTCTCGAAAAAATACGCGAAATAGAGTCCGAGTTTTCGAAAAACGGAGTCCGTATGAAGAAGATATGGCCTTCGGAAGTTTTGAATTAAATTTAAAATTCAAACAGAATTAAAGTGGGGCCCATTGGGCCAGGGTGGAAGAACACCCGCCTGGGCCACCCAGGTCGACTGGGCTGTCGACCTGGGCTACCCATGTCGACAGGGCTGTCGACAGCCCTGTCGACAGGGGTATCGACCTGGTCGAGCCCAGTCAACCTGGCTGGCCAGATCGGTGTGTGGTCGAATTTCTGTGGTCTGCTTTGTCATTAGGGCTAGGTGGCGGGTTTTTATTGGTCTCTCTTCCTAATGAATGGCTACGGTCTAACCTAGCAACATCAATGGTCCTAATCAATTCCTAACCTCTATATAAACAACCCTAGACTAAACCCTAATCTATTCATTCAAATTAAGAACATAGCCGCCATGTTGCTGAGGAACGACAAAGAGTAGCCGCCAACTAGAGAGAGAATTAGGAAGAAAGTTCTAAAGCCTAAAGCAATTCAAAGCTAATCAATTCAACAAAGGAATCGTGTCTCTTAATTAGAGAATTCACCGCAACCATTGTAAGTAGAGTATTACTTTGGTATGAATAAACAATTGTGTAGATATGTATGCTTGAATTGTGGCAATAAAATTCATATTGGTGCGTTCTTATCAATTTATATACGTTTGGATATTCTGAATTATGTCATTGAATTATAAAGAACTACATGCGGTAGTTCTATGCAAATATACGTTTGGAATATTGCGCAAATTGTGTAATCTATGTTGAAGCTACATAATTGAAATTCATGCAAGTTTGGGGCTTTGTTTTTATGTCGTCATGATGTATATTTTTGTGCATAAATCATTTTGCAAGTAATTGAAACAAGTTGGTTGTTATAGTTCATATGAAACTATGTTGGAAATTTTGACACCATAATCCATGTATTAAGTCATGCTTTTGCAAACTTATTGATAGGCTATGAATGATATTTGGCATAATTGAAATCCATGTTAGTTCTATATTGTTAAATGACATATGTGAGACATGGCTAGGTTGGACTCAAAAATCCCCTTTTTGCAAGTTTAAAGCAAACACCATGATTAGGAATATTTATGCATAAGTATATTTATACTATCGTTATATGATTAGACTTAAACCATAATTAGGTTGAACTATGCTTTTGTGTTAGTAACAAAGTATCCCCTTTGTAAACATGTAGAAACCTTATGAACATGACTTGTTTATGTTTAAGCCATGTTTATGCTAGAAATATTTATGCCATGCTTGTGTTTGACATTATGCCATATTTATGCTAGAAATATTTGTGCCATGCTTATGTTTGACATTATGCATAAATAAGAATATAGGTTCATGTTGTAGTTAAACCTATGCAAGTTCACATGCTTTGATTCATGTCACCTATGTTACCACTATGCAAGTACACCAATTTCTATTTTGTATTTCCAACGTCGTATTGCAAGTTCATGCGCTCACCTTCCCCTCTTTGTGTATGTAATCACGCCATAAGCCTCCCCTTTCGCATGGCTAAATTGGGCTTTAAAAGGCTAAGCCCAATATATATGAACGGACGTGTAAAACGGGGGAAAATAACGTTGGGTTAAAATTAATTAATGAATGAAAATATAAAATAGAAGGGCCCAAATTCAAGTATGGGTTGGGCCCATGATTGTTGTAACCTTTACACCATTAACTTAATAATGGGCCGCAAATATTTACATATAAGAAATAAAGAGGAATGACAAAATATGTAAATGTAGAACATACGATGTGTTTAACCCGAGGTTGGATTGAGTTGTGATGTAAACCTGCCCGGAACCGCCCGGCTGTCCAGTAGTCACAACAATACCTATCCAATGTGGGAGGTTAAACATGGAGCCCAGCAAGGACCCGAGGTTAGACTGAGTTGTGGCGTAAGACTGCCCGGAACCAACCGGCAACAGGCAGCCACAACAATACCTGTCTAATGTGAGAGGTCAGGGCCTTAATAAGACAATTAAGGCTGAGTGAGGATTGATAGGATTAAGTGAACTAAAGACTTAATCAAAATGGAACATGCTAAACTTAACGGACTGGTGGGGTTAGGTTAGGAAACACTTAACCAACTTAGCATGTTGGCTAGAGATAGAAAACCTAGTAACGGGGGACCCTTTTCAGCAGTAACCCTAAAAGGTGTATCAGGATACCCTGAAACTAGGCAGGGTGGGGCACGATTACTGGGCTGATTGTAAGAGGTCAAAGCGACGGCGGTGGTGTAGCAGTGTAGGTTCTAACGGAGTGCGGGCGTGCACACACTCCGGAGCAGAAAAATAAGGCACTGGGCACCAGTAGCATACCTGTGCACTCTAAGGTTGTGTCGGGTTGCCACTATGGGACTTGATACACCCCATGGTGGGACCAGCATAGGTAACTACAGACATCGGGGGCCATAAGACACATGTAACTTTGCGAGTAGGAGCCGATCATCATTGAATGGATCACATCACCCTGATTATGGGGTGCAAATTGGAAACTAGTTTATATGGGTTCAGAGATTAACATGGGGTACGATTGTATATTCGACCCTAGGTAACTTAACCAAGTTCATAGTGTTTGCCCACTTCCTGTTTTACTTATCATACCCAGTTCTTTATTCATAGACAAAGTAGTACTAGACTTACTCAGGCTTTATGTCTGACTCTATTTTTCTTTCGTCTTCTTTCTTCCGTTCCCCCCCCCCCCAAGGTCCTCAGGGAGGGAACACAGCAGCTTGACCAGCCTCAACATCCAGCTTGAAGAAGAGAAATGTATTGCTTGGACTTTCCTGTTTTGAACTATGGCTTTGGACAATCCACTATGGGGCTTTTGCAGTTTATCTATGTTTTATTTATGCTTCTTTAAATAATGTACTCAAGACAGATTATGAAAGTGTTATGTTATGTTTTTGGAAAGGATGTTGTTGTAACACGTATTTGACTTCATGAAATAAAAGATTGTTGTTCTTCCGCTGTTTACAAATATGTGTTCTTATATCTGTCTTGTATATCTGTGACTTGTACTTATAAACCTCCACCAAAATTAGGGCATTCCCTTTGAGAGTGACCCTAACGGAGGTGGGGTGTTTCACGTTCCATGATATTTTATGGCTGGAACCTTCACGCTAGAATATATCATGGTGTTCATAATTTCGTCAATGAAAGGAGCAACTCTTTCTTTGTCATTAACCCTGTCATCTTAGGTCCTCTTCCCCTTACTTCCCAACAAGTCCTTGACGGTCTTCTGAGCAATGTCTTTAAGATAAGTTTCCATGTTGTCGTAGTTTGTTCTTTTGGGATCATAACCCTTGGAAATGGAACTCCCGGACTGTTCTTGCTCGCATTGATTTCTTTGATGGTCTATTCCGGTCAAATGGGACTTATTCTTCTTAGAGGAAGTCACCTTGAGCTTCTCTTTTGCTTTGGAGTATTGAATGGGAGCCTTTCTTTTCAGAGATTCATTCGTTTCTTTTTTACTAGATTTGGTGAGTCTTGAAGACTTCTTGTTTGAGCAGCATTCATCTGAGCTTGCATCTCTTGGAGTTGCTTCTCCAAGGCCATGATTCTTGCGACATTATCATCCATGGTGTTTGGATTTGGTGGTTGTGTTGGGCTGGACATGGCTCCTCTTTCATTATTATTCAGATTAAGCGTTAGATCCATGTTTCCTTCAAGGGTTGCATTAGGAGCTGGTTTCTTATTTCGCTCTTCTAATCTTTTTGATATCATTTTCTTGCCATGGAGCAATAAGTTTACCGCGTTTTTTACAGGTCCCTATTAAGTTTCAAAATAAATAAAAAACCCGCTGATAAAAAGAATAAAGAATACATCCCTATTTTTGAAATGCGGCAATTACAATTACACATCTGTCCTTTACACCCTAAAAACACTTAGTACATTGCATAATTTGCGCAGTCATTCAAGGAAGAAAATTAAAATCCCATGCCAACCGCCACATCATAATTAATACTTCCGCCTCCTGCTCCTCATCCTTCGCCTCCTCCATTTCTTGACCCAAAAAAAATGCGGCACTGCATAAAAAAAAAAAAATTGTAAAATCATAAAATAATCCAAGAAGGCCACGCAAATTAAAAAAAAAAGTTGCATATATGAGTGCAACTATTGCCTATATTTGCACAAATGTATGCAACTATTACATAATGAAAATTCAGCAAACGTTTTAGCCTGTAGATATGTTGCACATACTTAATAGGATTTCGAGTTATTTGCACATTTTTGTACATTTTAATGCAACAATTCCAAAAACCTGCATAACAAAATGAAACTATACAACCATATCTGCACACTCGACTGTAAAAAATAAAGTTAGACTGCATACATTTCTGAAACAATTACATTCAACAGCATTCAGTAAAAAAACATTCATACATACAATTATGTTTTATTTTTTCATGTTTTATACAAGTTTGCATACATGCATTCAGAATCTTAAAAAAATTGCATACATAAATGCACATAACTACAACAGTTTAAAACAATCTGCACAAACATAATAATTGCAGTCAATTATGCATATATCCAGATTAAATGCATACCTTCATGCAAATAATTCAAAAATCCGAACATATGAATGCATTTGATTACAAATTTCTGCATTATAGCATGCTAGTATAAATCAAAAGAAGCATAATTGTATACAACGAACATTCAAAACTTAAATCAGCAAACAAAATAAAAAAAAAGGTTTAAATTACCTAGACGAAGACGGTTGCTTGAATACACCACTCTCCCCCCACCTGAGATCTGACATCGCCATAGTTCCTCCAGGAATAGCCACCGCATCCCAACCGATGGCCCCACCGCCTTCGTCAACCCCTGTTGTACCTCCGCCTTTACCAAAAAAATCCGCCGCAATAGGCGTCGCACCGCCCAACGATGGCCCAACCGCCGTGGACGCACCCTTCCGTACCTCCTCCTTCCGCAAGAAAATCCGCCGCCGTCCACAAAAAAAAAATCGACGTAGCCCTAATATGAAAATCCCGCCGCCATTATAGAATAAAATATATTTAGCTGAGAAAATAAAAACCGGAATACGTGTATGTACAGTAGTTAATAGCGGCTATAATTAAGAAAAGGGCAAATTAGGGAAAATTTTATCCGCATTTGAAAATAGGGATGTAATTTTTATGTTTTAGAAGGGGAGGATGTGAGCCTAATTAAGTTTGCTTTTAGGGACCTGAGCCTTATTTTCACTTAATTTTTTATGGATTAACTGCAAGGTCAGAGGTTCAGGCCTTCCATCTAGCACCAAAATGTTAACAATATTTTCCGTCAACACCCGGGATGAGTTATATTTAGGTAAATTTGTACAGCCACGATTCAAGGTTACTGAAGGACAATCTGGTCAGTGTTCCTTAGCTAAGTTAACCATTTCTTAAGTACCAGAATCTTCATTCTGAAGATTAGTTACTCTTCCCTCAAGGGGTGAATATCACGCTTACAGAATTATGGAGTTCCAAAGTACCTTGAAGAAGGATTTGTTTAACTCGAGACCACTGAAGCCTCGCGTAATCAGTTTCCCCTTAAATCATGGGTAAAATGATATACATTGTGATAAGAGGAAAAAAGGCTAAGGCTTCCCGATACTTGGATGGTAAGGGTTCTGCAATTCTTATTAATTTAAATGATCCTTCCACATCGATCCAGCCCGAAGGGCCTTGGTTGTGTCAGTGATCAAGCATAAGCCTGCACTCAACCTCTTTTCCGAAGTTGGGTAGCATTAGGCTCATTATGAGAGGGTTGGTTCATGTTGCCAACCCTCGAGGTAAAGGGAGAAAAGGCTTTGGTTTCCACAAAACCTTTCCTCTTTACGAGGGTATCGTGAACAACTCTTTCATACGAAAGGTTAGTGTCAACTCAATGTTCCACCATAAATGGCACAATATGATTATCGAATCACGAAATGTTTAAGCCTCGGACTTCTTCGTTCATAAATTGTAGATATATTACAAGAGTTGAAGAAATCCTCAATTTGATTTGGAATTTATGGTTTGCTCCTTAAAGAAGTAAGAACAAAACTGAAAAATAAAAAACTCATCTCCCAAATGTGACCCCTGGGGTCTTATTTATATAGAATTCGAGGGCCCTTCTTCTGTTGGGCCTGCAAGAGCCTCTGTCGGCCGCTTTATTCCTTGGTCTTGGATGTTTGGCTTCCGACCGCTTTTGTGGTGCTAATTAGAGCTCCCAAGGTGAGGGTCCCGATCAATTGGGAATTCTTTAAGATTGAGATGAGCTTGTCGATGTAATGACCTTTTTATGCCATTTGAACTCCTGGTTGTGGCTCCAAGGGGTAGCCTTTTGGACGTAAGCCTTCGGATGTAAGCTTACGACTTTCTCATGAATACTTAAAGGAGCTTGCTCTCATGATGTATGTAGATAGCTGCCGGTTTGAAATCACTGTCGGTGTCTGTACTAAGTAGATTAGTATGGATAGCCTATAACTCCGCTAGGGTTCCGGTGGGGCTTTTTGGATATTCTGGACTTCCGAAAGGTATCTCCAGGTGATGTGTCTGTTGTCTATCAATGTGGCCTTTCGGAATTTATGCAGTAGATGTTCCGGAAGCTAGTTTCGGATTATCTTTATGTACTTCTGGCTTGGCTTTCTTCATGTCTTTTGCCTCCTGACGTATCGGTATCAAGCAGGTTAATATTGACAGCCGTTCCGTCTTTTTGGGTGTCAATTAGCGGAGCTCTTGCCTCTTTCTTTCTTATTTTCTGACCCAGGTGACCTTTCGCTATGGGATCCTTCTGTCGGGTTGACCTTGCCGGATGGACCCTGCCGGATAGACCCTGCCTGTATTCTGTAGCTTTTGAGTTCCTTTATCCCTAGAATGTGCCGATTTATGCTGCTCTCGGGTCATTCTTTCCTGCTTTCGGTTATTTCAATTATTCGGCCTTTTGCTTTCAGATGGTTCTTCTGTGCTTGTGTTCTTCTGTTACCCCTTCAGTGTTAGCCTATATTTGGGGTTAATTTTGGTAGTAGCAAACTGTACTGACTCTAACTGGATTGACAACTAGGGAATACCATGACTCTAGAGTTAATGAAAAACCTGCTCTGATACCACTTGAGTTCTTAATCCTTAGTGGCACTCAAGTGTACCTCATACACTGGTTTTGCATGCGACTTCTCGACACAGACTAACCAATCCCAGGGCATATAGGGGTAAGGGTCAATGCTTTGCCACATTATCGACCACGAGGCGAGAACCCCCCCATCACAACTGAACCAACTCTGGTACCACTGGTTGGGTCTATATTAACCCTAAAGGGGGTAAATAGGGTTTATTGGATTTTTACGAGATATTAAAATTATCACACCACAAATTTCAGTAGAGAAAATAAATGCAAAAATAAAATAACATAGATTTTACCCAGCTTCGGCAAACCCTACCTACTGCTGCAGTCCTAATATTTCTACAATGTATTAAAACAGATCCTGCTTACAAAACCCTGTAAACTCGCAAACCCTGCTCCTACTCTAATCCTACGCTCAAAACCCTGGACTGGTCTTTATCCCCAAGTTTAGAATTTTTTTCCCCGAATTACAAACCCGTAATTCGTAAACCCTAGTTATAAACCCTATAACTAGTAAACCCTAGTTTTTACATAAAACCAAAAAACCGTGTAGATTGGTTATAAAATAAAATAAAAAACAATACAATAATAAATAAATAAATAAAACCTCCCTTATTTAAAGAATAGAAGGGCCGGCCAACAATTAAACAAATTTGTTCCCTTTATATCTTAAATGGCCGACCCTATTGAAAATAGGATTTCTCGTGCCTTTGTCCAAATTGCGACTTCAATTGCTTTTCTAAGATTGTTCTCTGATGATCTTTGAACGTTGTTCTACTTGGTCGATTGATTTGGAGCCCATGATCGAAAATGTGAGTACTCTGATTTAATTTGATTTTCACTCTCGAATTGTAGCTTTTGTTTTCGATCCTATCTTGCCGATGATGTATTGGGTGTATTTATAGGATTATAAAGTCCAACACATTCTCTAATTTCTTGCGTGATTTGCTTGACATGATTTGTGTTTTGCGTGATTAAAAATGGTCGTGAGTCCTTGTTTGTTTCTTGGAATGATTTGATTTGTTTCTTGCATGAAAATTGTGCTTTTCTGAATTTCGGAAACAAAATTTGAAATCGAGAATAGATTGATGCCATTTCTGGAATGATTTTTGAGGTCGTGAATCATTCGTGTGCACCTGATTTAATTTATGCCCAAAAATGATTCACTTGCATAAAATCTGATTTGCTATTTTCTGGATATCTGTGCTTAAATCTCTGATGAACTGCATGACACCCAATGATAAAATTATCACAATTTTAACCCATGCAGAACTAAATTCTTTCCTCATTTTTGACTAGTGAAAAAAGGAAGAATTTTATTTGTTTCTTGAAACTTATTTGAGCATTGTAAATTCTTGTAATTTCATGGACATAAACTTGCTATATATACTTACTTGCTATATCATTGTGGCATTTCCAAATTGCATTTAAACTGAACCATGTTTGCTCTCACTTGTGTACACTGTTGCTTTTATTCTTAAGATATGAAACTACATTTCAGGACACATTTCTTGCACATTTAACTTTTGCCAAAATTGAGAAAGTTTAATACTTCCATGTTTTGAACTCTGGTTTGGCTTGCATCATTACTGTACTTAAGCCATGCATTTAATCGAGATATGTTTGCAATTATAAGCTTGCAAAATATCAAATTACGGATATATACTCTCGCCACTGCATTTAAATTTGGTGTCCACTGCTTTATCATGTGTTTATGAATATATCTGCATAGTTGAACCATGCATATATATATATATACAAACATGTGTATATATATGTGTGTGTGTTTTGCTTCCCTTTGTCAATGCATTTGAGCATGTTTCTTGCCATGACCATTTGTGCCTTCCTTCTTGTGTTTGTTCTAATACTGCATGAAATTGACATTGTGTGTATTTGTTGCTCTTACATTGGTCTGAGCTTGCTTGTTGCATCACATTTAAAAACTTTGAAACTCTGACTTGTTATCCATCATGACATGGCATTGTCTTGAATTTTTGTGCTTGCACTTGTGCACTGGTCTAGGTTTTTGTTTAAGCTTGTTGTCTTGAGCCTTGTGCTTTTTGTTATGTTTTCTTATAATCACGGCCTTGACAAAAACTATTTCGTGTATTGCCAATATATATACTACTGCTCCTCGTTGCCATTTTGCATTTGCCAAACTATTTGTATTTTTGTCTCGACCATGTATTGAATTGTCTTGTAACCTGCTTTAGTACATGAGTTTTTACATTGGCCTTGAGCTTGAGCCTGTACAAGTTACTTCTTCCATTGTGTGACTTTGAATGCTTATGCCTTTGATGTTGCATTTTTTTTCATGGTGTATCAGTCCATATACTTGCACAATGATGACCTGTATATGCATGTTGCCCATGTATGTTGCATCTCATGTTGCACCCAATATTTTATTCCTGAAACTGACGTGTGTCATTTTGAACTTGCCTCGAGCTTCCATGTACTTGAACTTGCTATACCAGTCTCTTTGTGCGCATTTAATTGATACAGTGTCATGTAAATTGGTTTTTGTTGTTTCCACTTAATTGTATTGATCTGATCTTGTTCTTGCTTTGTTCATTCTTTGGTCACTTTGGGATTTGACTGTGTCGAAAGTTTGTGCATGTAATATGCAAGCAGCCTTGATCTTCTTGATGCATACATGTATATATATACATGTATATATACACACACACATGTGTGTGTGTGTGTATGTTTTGTATATAAGTGCTGAAAGATATTTGATTTTTCGCAGAAGTGAATATGACCAAAATGCCCTTGTATACCTGAAAAAATATGTGTATATACATACACATGTATGTGTATACATGTATTGTGAACAGGAAGTTTATATATGTGAGTACTAGAGGAATTGTCTACATTGTGATATTTATAGTGAATCACTGTGAATATCACAAGCAGTCTAGACATAGATGGATGCATATACATATCAGACCAAGTAAAGAAATATGATGAGAAATACATCAAAATTCTAAGGGGAATAAATTTTAAAATAAAATTATATGTTCTAGATTTTAAAATTATTTTTGTTCCAGTTTACCGTGTGTGTTTCTGTGACATGTATATGAGTGAGTTTGTAACTGATTCAGTAAATGAATCAGTCTGTATGTGTAATTGAGTGACTAAGAGTTGTAGTAAGGAGCTGATGTAACAAATGAAATTGTATGTGAGATGTATTCTATTACAGTGAGATGCACAAATAGTGCAGTTGTAAGATTGTACTATTGAAATGTTTTAAATTAAATATTATATTTGAATAAAATATTGTTTGAATATTTAAATTCTTATGCATTAGTATTTCATTTAAATATAAATATTCAATTCTGTCTGTAATGTAGTAGAATAGTACAATTACAAACATATTTATAATATATATATATATATGTTTGTTATCATCAAGAAAAAATCATATAATTGTTATATACAATAGTAAGTGTTCACCCAATTTTTAACAAGGCCTTTGCGCTTTGGACTTAGACATCCAAATTGCTCGTGACTCAAAAGCGGGCACGTACAAACTCGAACTAAGCATCAGATTCGAGGTTGGTTTAGAAATCAGGAATTTACTGAACTTTGATGGCTCACCTCTGGGAATCATCTAATCACTCAAAAAAAGGCATAATCGGCTCACTGGGCACTTAATAATCATTTGATCAATAACGGGGATGATTGGATCAATCACCTCAGAAAAATGTGATCAGCATATTCTGATCACCCTAGGAATTAAGGATCAAATTAATCCAACATTTTTTCGATAAATTCATAACTCTAGATTGATATGCATAAATGCAGTGATCGACTCAGGTCGATCGTCCACAACGCATGGAATATCCCATGGAATTCATTGTAGGATTTTTCCCAATCAGCTGGCTTCGGATCGGTATAACTTAGGAAACACTAGAATGGTATAAACTTTGAAGAATTAGATCATCACAAAATAGTGGATCAAAACGGTGCAATCAGGCTTAAACATTAGATCGGATCTGTAAATCTTGAATCAGTAGGGATTCGATGGGACGGATCGGTTCAACCATGGGTCGGATTGGATTTTGGACACTCAAGTCGATTAACTGAAAACTAGTGATCAAAATGAGATTTTGGAATATACTAAGGTGATCAAGAAAACTTGATGGATTCATTCAGTCTAGGACTTAACCTTGCCCCGGATCGATTACCCTAGAACGGAACCGATCTGAATCGAAGCTGGATCGGTACTGTTGATGACCAAAAATGTCGCAAACACCAAAGATTCCTAATTACTAGGAATTATAGATATGGTCGCATAGACAATATCATAAAATGGAACATGAAATAAAACATAAGCGGTAAATGACACGAAGAATTTATAGTGGTTCGACCTTAGTGAAGGCCTACGTCCACTTTGAAGAGTTGTAGAGATTTTATTAATCACTTGAAAGATTACAAGGTTGAGATCCTCTCATTACATTCATTGACTATGTCATATGAAGCTACAATAGTCATATTTGCAAGAAGTAGTAAAGTGGACAAGTTTGCCCTTCTTCTTCCTCAAAGAGGAGATGCCATTAATGAAGCTCTATAGAGGTCTCAAGGTCCAAGAATCTCCCCCCTTTGAAGTGTGAGGTAGTGGGGTATTTATAGGAAGTGGTTAGGTAAGGGTTAGGTAGGAGTAGGTAGAAATGGGGACCATCTACAGGAAATTCGCGCCTCCAGCTTTCGGCCACGGAAAATTCGTACCTGGGTGAGGTACGAAATTTCGCACCTGCCAGGTACGAAACTTCGTACCTTGGAGGTACGAAATTTCGCACCTTAGCAGGTGCGAAGAGTGTTTTAAAGAGGATGTGGTGTCGTTTGTCGGCGCGACTCCCTTTTATCTTTCTCCTGGATTTCCTGTGTTACGCCCTTGGCCTTGGCTTCACGCGATGAGTTGAGTCGAGCGTGTCTTGAGTACTTTCAATAACCGGACAAAAAGGCCGGTTAACATTTGCCACCCGAAGTACGTCTTGTCTTGGCATGATGTGCTTCGGAATGAAAGTTGAAATTACCGTTGAGTTGCGGATTTATCCTACAAGTTATAGGAGAAAATGTGTTAGTTGGCGGGCTCGCCAGTTTGGGGAAGGCAGGCGAGTCGCTGTTGGTTTGATGTCGTGCTAACGTTTCCCTGTGTTCGCGTGGCGTCGGAATCGCGTGTTTTGGGCGACTGACTGCGGGATGTAGGCGTTCATGAGCGCGACGGTCGGGAAGAAACATGTTGTCGTTTTCATTTTAATTTTTTTTTAGGGGGCACGGAATTTCGTACCACAAGGGTTCGAAATTTCGAGCCATAGAGGCTCGGGTCTCGAGCTTCGGCAGCTCGAAATAACGGGCCGCGAGGTTCGAAATTTCGAGCGTAGGGGCGGAATACGAAGGGATTTTTTCCCTTTTATTATAAATAGGCCTCCCCTTCATTTTCTTCCATCTCGCGTTGTCATTCCGAAATTTTAGAACCTCGACCTTTTTACAAAAAAGAAGACTTTCTTAGGTAATGACCTTGGTCGATGGGGGGGGAAGGGAGAAGTGAGGTCGAGGTGCGACCGTTGGAGGAGGCTCGAGGGCTCGAGTCTGAGGCATAAGGTTCGAGATTTCGAACCTATCGGGCTCGAATCCGTCGAGCCCTGCTAGGCTCGAAGTTCTCGAACCCTGAGGGTTTCAAGACTTCGAACCTATGGGGCTCGTGGCCTCGAGCCTCAGGAGCTTGGACTCCTGACCCCTTGGGGGTCGGGCTTTCGAGCCTCGGTGGTTCGAAATTTCGATCCCTTGGGGTTTGGAAGTTCGAGTCCTTGCGGTTCGAGATATTGAATCGTTGGGGCTCGAAATTTCGAACCGTAATGGTTCGAATTTTCGAGCCTCCCTAGTTCGATATTTTTGACCCCTTGGTTCGAACTTCGAGATGTCCAGGTCCGGGCTTTCGGTCCTTAAGTGTTTGATTTTTCGAGCTTTCGGGCGAGTCTGAGGACATTGCCTTGACCAGACATCGGCCTTCGCCACTTCGAACTTTAACTTCCTGACTGCCTGCCCTCAGACTTATACTTTGCCTGTTTGGTTGCATGAACATACTAAGTGCCGATAATTGCACGAGTAGGAGCTTAAAATTTGCACATAGGGTAGAGCATATATCTGGACTGTAACTGAACTATTAAGATTCTTCACGTTTCTATGCGCATTCTCATTCTTTGCACGACACTGCATACGCTTGTTAATCACGAGGGGTACAGGTTATTTCACTATGATGTCTAACACTGGTATACTGAAGTATAGCAAGCCATGCAAACAAGATCACAGACTGGCAAAAACTTGGGAGCTGAGGCTTCTCCATCGTCATCTGACACTTCCGACTCCACGAACAATACTACCTCTGGAAGTATCGAGCCTAAGATTATTGAGTGATCGGTTCCTTCCCCGTCGGGGAGCTCGACTGAGGTGTCGGAGCATGGGGAACGTGTCGAAAAGGTGCATTCTCCTGTTGTATACTCTAAGTACTAGAATATGGATATTATGGAAGGTGATGAGCCGCTTGCCCCAGTGGCTTCGGACATGCTACCTGATGCGGTTATCTTGGACAATCCGCCGGATTCGGTGCCATCGCGTATGGATGTTGCGGCAGTTCATAAGATGTCCCTGCGATTTGGCATCCCAGAGGGAGAGGCTCGTGCCCCCGGAGGGGATGAGAGGACCCATGCACCGCCCGAGGGTCTTACTTCTTGGAATCGACATGCTTGCAGTGTGGGGTGTGTGCACCCGTCCAATGATTTTATATGGGAGATGTTGTTCTATTTCCGCCTTGCCCCTTCTCAGTTACATCCGAACGCTTATTCCGCGCTCTTGGGTACTTGCGTTCTTTTTCGAGAGTCTCTAAATCGGGACCCTACTGGGGAGGATATCTGGTTTCTTTTCCACTTTAGGCAGTCAGGCGGCAGGTCGTCTTTCCAATGGTTCTTGGAAGCCCCTATGACTACTAGATTCTTTGTTTGAAAGTGGCCCAGACCATCGGTAATTAAACATGATTGGTTCTTCATTCGCTTCCCTCCCGGGTTTGCGAGGAGGTGGATACAAGGAAGTGAGTGTCTTCGATCACTTCTTGTATTGTTATCAGGTTTCGTGTCTCATTGTTTTCGGGCTGTGACAGGAAATCCCGTGGCGCCAACTGGTGATGTGTATCAGCAACGTCTTGATGCTTTGCGAGTTATCCCTGAAGCTTCTTGTAAGACGGATGCTGTGATAGATCAGGATCGCCTTTGGCGCGTTGGGTTGCTTTCGGCTGGTCAGGCCATACTTAGGCCTGCCGTGGCGAGTGGTGTGGTAAGGGAGAGAACAATGGAAGCCTCTACTGCCTCTGCCCTGAAAAGAAAGGAAACCCCTAACCAACTTGGGCCGAAGAAGGTCGTCAAGTTCCAAGAAGGCGTTGGGGGTAGCAAAACTGGTGGTGCGGAGACGGTTGCTCGGGACGAGGGACTTCTTGGCGTTTCTGTCCCACCCCCGGTGGGAGGGGTGGGGGAAGAAACACTAGATAGTCCTCACTCTCCTGTGACCTCTCTAGAAACCACCGCCCTTCTTGAGAAAGCAGATCATTTTGCTGATCTGGAGGCGATTCCAATGGACTTATCCCAGTGGCCGAGCGCGGCTAGCCTGGAGGATATAGCTCATGCCGCGGAGGAGCTGACTCCCTCGAATGAGGAACCATCTGGTCTGTTGAGAGGGCACTTAGGGCATACACTCATACACGTCATGCTGCATAGAAGAGTGTCGATGTGTGTCGTTTTGACTGACTTTGTTTTGTTTCTCTGACAGGTGACATGGCCAGAGGAAGTGGAGGACGGGGTCGCGGAGACCGTCGCCGCCCTGACAGTGCTTTTCTCAGCTCCTTTAAGCATGGAGCTAATCTGTATGGCGATGTTCCGCCCCCGCGGAGTCATGGCAGCGGGAATCGTCATCAGGATAGGCCTCAATCTTATACAGCTCCTCCTCCTCCTCCCTCGACCCGGATACCTAGAGGAGATTCGAGGTTTGATCAAGGAGGGCCAGGACGTACGTCGTCAACAACTTTTCCCATTGCTGCTTCGTCGGCTCCCGTCCAGACCCCAAAGGTGAAGGAGCCATCGCTTACTCAGCGAAGGCCGGACAAGGCGCCTATCGTGGAGATACGAGATCTGATGGAGCCAGGAGTCCAGGAGCTGCCCATCAAGGAGAGGAGGGAATTCGTGAGACATCACTTTCCGGGGCTATATCTCGACGAGTTGTGGTTTATTACTGAGCTTCGTCCTGTCCCTGACAGGGAAACTGGCGAGATACGGCAGCACGTGAGGGCCGCGTATCGTCAGGTCGATGTGCTTACCCGGTATTCCAATCATCTGTCTGATCTGATTAGGAAGAAGAATCAGGAGCTTGCCACTTGGAAATCGATCATCGACACTGGGCAAACTTCTGTTGCCAATCTAACCACGGAAATAGGTAAGTTTTACGGTTTGTTTTTAAGGTTTGTGTGCCTCTTACCCCTTGGTGTTGCTAACTTACGGGGCATGTTGTTTTCAGCTGGAATGAAGCATCATCATGAGGAGCTTAAGAGGGTGGTCGACCATTCCTGCTCCGTCCTGAAGGAAACCATAACTGACCTAACCACTCAAAATACCATTTTAAAGAAGGAAAAGGCCGAGGCGGACGAGGTCTGTGCTGAGGTGAGACGGGATAATGCACAGATTCAGCGGCTTCATCAGGACAATCGTACTTTAAGAGCGGAGAATGCCCGCCTAACGAGGGAGCTTGAGGCGGAGAGAAAGGCGAATGAGGATGCGGAAGCTAGTCATCTGGAAGTGGTAAGTGCTGTCGATGTATTGAAAGCCGAACATCTGAGTGAGGTGGAATGCTTGAGAGACGAGCTAGTAGATGCCGAGTATCAGGCGCAATCGCCAGTGGAGGGATATATTAAGGACATGCTTGTCAAGGCCCTAAAGTTTCGAGGGATCTCTTGGATGCCTGACTATTCCCGTGAACTAGCTCGGACCTGGGAAAGACTAGTTCCCTACGAAGCCTTCTTGCGTGGAGTGGAGGTTGTTGCCTTGGACGAGCTGTCTCTTAACCGCGGACGAGCGCGGGGAGTTGGAAAAGGCCGGAAGTTGTTGTTGGAGGATGCCGAGAGGGAAAAGCAGGAGAGGCTTGCAGCCGAAAAGGGGAAGTATGCCATGATTGAAAGTGTTGTGGTGGCTAAGACTTTTGCGGAGGGAAGCTCCTATCGGTCCTCGGATTGGTTATGGTGAGTGACCCGGCGGATTTGACTCCGGTTGCAACTGAGCATGATCTGAGGCCGAGAGAGGCTGAATCCACATTTCCTGCTGCGTCGGGTGCCCCTTCTGTTATTCCTACACCATCCTTGATTGGAGGTAAACTCTCCTTACAATGCATCCCAGAGGAGGATGTGGTCACCAAATTTGTGGACTAAAAGGTTGTGTTTTCATTATGCAGTCTGCCCTGGATTAACTACGGCATTGGATCCAGCCCTTGCGACTCCCAAAGTGGCAGAGTCTGGGCCAGGACTCGAGGGGAATCAGTTCGGAGAGAGTGGATATCATCTTGACACCCTCTCGGGGATAGGGGCAACTCCCAGCCTCTATGAAAGCCTTGTTGATGTAGTGGAGGAGGTAGACGGACGGAGTGCCTGAGGCCCGATGGAGGCTGATGTGTCCTCGATGGCCGCCCTGGTGGATGCGAAAAAGACTAAGATGGTGGTCAAGAGCGAGGAAGTGGAGGAGAAATGGATGCAGGGTGAAACGGCCAGGCGGGAGGTTATAGCCAAGACCCGGGATGATGCCGAGAAGAGGGCTGCGGCGATCGCTGCTTAGAGGAAGGTGGATGATGAAGTTGAGAAGAAGATGGCGGTGGACGAGAGGCAGCTCTCAGCTTCTAATGGGTCGACCATCTCCCCAAAGAATCACAGTGGGAAAGGTGGTTCTAGAAAGAGGAGGTCTGGCTCCATGGATGGATCATCGGGTGCTGAATCTGTAAAAGAGAAGCACAAAAACAACAAGAAGAAACGCAAATAGCATTAGTCGCTTATGTAAAAGTTTTAGCGATTATTTTGGTAGTGTAGGCCACTAGTTTACGCGAGTTCGACCCTCGCTTTTGGTTTTTCAAGGCACGATGTGCATGTACACCCTGTCATTAAAAAAGAAAGATATTAGTTATGTAATGGGTTGTAATGTGTGTGTGCGTTGTAATGAAATATGAATTAGTAAAGATCACGTTTTGTGTTAAATGTTCGGATGTTCTTTCTATGTTTTCGGGCGTCCCGTACTTGCATAGACATACTTATCGTTACACTTAACAAAAAAGTGAATGTGTGTTCCGCGCCCTGGGGTGATTGTCCCGGGGGGTGTGATAGTGTACCGCACTCTGCATCGTGGTTCCAGAGGGGCGAGATACTACGCAGGCTTCTAGTAGATCTCCCTCAGCTCAGGAAACCTGTAGTTTGTGAAGCCTGGCTAGAGCGCCTGCTGTTTTTTATTGCGTTGCCCGGGGTTAACCTCAAGAGTAGCGAAGGCACATGACATCGCGTTATGCGGTCTGTCCGGTGTAAGCTCTCCCGTCGTTCAACGAGTTGAGGCGAGCCTGCCGGCGTCGTCGTTCGTCGGGAAAAAGAAGCCCGGATCATCAGCCCGGATCATCAGCCCGTAGGGTCCGATCGTGGCCATGGGCTACCCCTAAGCCTTGATAGCTTCAGGGCTGTGACGATTTAAGGTCGGCCTTGGTGCTACGCCAAGTTCTCGACCATCACCCGTAGTTCGGGAGGAGTTAGTATCGCCCCGTCTGGCTGTTGGGTGGTTGAACGATTTATCCTCGGCCTTGGCACTGGGCCTAGGTTTGAGTTAGAGGTTATTTATACTCGGTCGCGCCGCGGCCAGGCAACTCGAGTGGCGTAGCCGATTCCCATGCTCGGTGTTCCAGTTGATGCCAATGTGGATAGATTGCAAGGTTGGCTTGCAGACCGAACGACGGTGTCGTCCCCCGTACGAGGGATCGACACAGCGGTCGGTGGCTTACACGAAAGCGAGCTGTTGGGATTAATCAAACATGTCACGTGATGAGTAAACACAGAATAAGAGGCAGGGAGCTGAACATCATTTCGTTAATAACATTGGCATGAATAGCATTTACAATTCCTTGAATTGCTAGAAAACAAAACATCGCTGGAAAGCGTACACAACCATGTACTAAGTTAGGTGAAGTAGTAGCGGAGATGTTCGCTTTTCCAAGCCCTTGGTAGTTCGGCTCCGTCCATGGTTGCTTGCTTGAAAGTTCCATCACTGAGCCTTCGTGTAATAGAGTACGGGCCTTCCCATCGAGGAGCGATGCCTGTTGGAGGAGGGAAAACCCGCTTTAGGACGAGGTCGCCGATGTTGAGGTCCTTGTGGCGGACTCGAGAGTTGAAATACTGGGCGACACGTTGTCGTTGGGCCGTTGCTCGTAGATCGGCTTCGTTCCTTTTTTCTTTAAGTAAGTCGAGAGATCCTATAAGTAAATCTTGGTTTGTCTTAGGATCGAAGTAAGTGACTCGGTGGGATTGAAGCTCGAGCTCGATGGGGATGACGGCTTCAGACCCGTAGGAAAGGGCGAAGGGAGTGTGCCCGGTTGTTGTCTTGTGAGTGGTCCGGTAGGCCCATAGGGCTAAAGGAAGTTCGTCTGCCCACATGCCCCCGGCCTTCTCGAGGCGCTTCCTGATGATGGACTTGATAACTTTGTTAACTGCCTCAACTTGTCCGTTAGCCTGGGGGTGTGCTACGACCGAGAACCTCTTTTCAATGTTGTGACGCTGACAGAAGGACTTGAACTCTGCGCTCTCAATTTAAGTGTCGTTGTCTGAAATGATGGCCTGAGGGACCCCGTATCGAGTGATGATGTTGCGTACCACAAAGTTGATCATTTTCTTAGTGGTGATGGTGGCGAGGGCTTCGGCCTCGGCCCATTTGGTGAAGTAATCGGCGGCGACTACGGCGTATCGTGCCCCACCTCTAGCCATGGGAAGAATTCCAATGATATCGATTCCCCACATGGAGAATGGCCATGGGCTGGTCATCTGTGTTAGTTCCATTGGCGGGGCTCTCGGGATCTTCGAGAAGCGTTGGCATTTGTCGCATTTGCGGGCGTAATCAGTGGCATCTTGTTCGAGTGTGGGCCAGTAATAGCCGTGTCGGAGTATCTTCCTGGCCAAGGTCTGCCCGCCAGTGTGGTCGCCACATTCTCCTTTGTGTATGCTGACTTGGATCTTGGTGGCTTCCTCTTGGGTTACGCATCTGAGTAAGGGGATAGAGAAGCCCCTCGATAGAATATCCCGTCCATAAGGAGATAGCGGGCTGACTGGCGGGTGAGCGCTCGCTTGTCTTTGCGGCTTTCTGGTAGGATCCCCTGCTGTAGGTAGTTCCTGATCGGCGTCATCCATGATTCTGGCTCGGGTCCGATGCTCATGGCCGGACCGGTTGGTGTTGGCTTAGTGCTAGGGGAGTTGAGTACCTCGACGGGGGCGAAGCCCAATAATTGCGGGTCTTCGGAACTTGCTAATCGGGCCAGGGAGTCGTCCCTTTCATTTTGCTCTCGCAGGATGTGAGTGATGGTGAAGTGGTCAAAGTGAGCGAATAATTCCTGGACTAGGGCTAGGTATAGGGCCAGTCGTTCCCCCTTGGTTTGGTACACCTCTCTTACTTGACGCACGATAAGCTGTGAATCGGAGAAGATCTGAATGATCTTCAGCTTGAGTTTAGTATCGATTCTTAGTCCGGCTATCAGCGCCTCATATTCTGCATCGTTGCTGGTAGCGGGGAAATTTAGCTTTAGTGCCTAGTGTATTGAGCGTCCCTCGGGAGTGATGAGCGCAATGCCGGCTCCTAAGAACTTTTCGTTGGAGGACCCGTCCACAAATATCTTCCATGTGTCGTCGGGGGTCTCGGTGTCCTCCGCGGAAGCTTCTTCAGGGGAGGTAAACTCTACGATGAAGTCAGCGAGGGCTTGTCCGAGTATGGCTCGACGAGGGATGAATGTTATCTCGAACTGGTTGAGTTCCATGCTCCACTTTAGCAGCCCACCGGATGCCTCAGGTCGTTGTAGGACTGGGCGTAGTGGTTGGTCGGTGAAGACTTTAATAGGATGGGCCTGGAAATATGGCCGGAGTTTCCGGGAGGAAATGAGTAAGCAGAATGCCAGTTTCTCGAGCTTCGGGTAGTTCTTTTCTGCCCCCGTCGATCGCTTGCTGATATAGTAAACAGGTCGTTGAGTGCGATCTTCAAGTCGTATTAATGCTGAGCTGATTGCCTGCGAAGAAACAACCAAGTAAATGTATAAGTCCTCGTGGTCTATTGGTTTAGATAAGATGGGTGGTCGCTCTAAGCTGTCGAGGAGTTCCTTGAACGCGGAAACGCATTCAGAGGTCCGCTTGAAGTTGCTCTTCCCCTTTCGAAGTAAATCGAAGAAAGGAATGCACTTGTCTGTGGCCTTTGAGATGAAACGACTTAGAGCGGCGACCTTTCCGTTCAGACTCTAAACATCTTTTATGTTTTCAAGGACTCGGATGTCCCGAATAGCTTGAATTTTCTCGGGATTAGCTTCGATGCCCCGGGCGTTGACGATGAAACCTAAGAAGATGAAACCTAAGAACTTTCCCAAGGCTACATCAAAGGAGCATTTTAGAGGGTTAAGTTTCATGTCGTATAGGCGGAGGACATCGAACATTTCGGAGAGATCGTGGACGTGGTTGCTTGATGTTTTTGATTTGACTAGCATGTCGTCCACGTACACCTCCATGGATTTCCCGATTTGATTCTTGAAGAAGCGATTAACCATCCGCTGATAGGTGGCGCCGGCATTCTTGAGACCGAAAGGCATGACACGATAGCAGTAAAGCCCGCGGTCGGTTATGAAGGAAGTATCGTCCTGGTTGCAGGGATTCATCGGGATCTGGTTGTATCCGGAGTAAGCGTCCATGAAGGACAACAACTAGTATCCGGCGGTCGAATCGACTAGTTGGTCAATTTTTGGGAGTGGGAAGCTGTCCTTGGGGCATGCCTTGTTCAGATCTGAGAAGTCGATGCACGCTCGCCATTTGTGATTGGCCTTCTTGACTAGGACTGGATTGGATACCCATTCGGGGTAGTCGGCCTCACGAATGAAGTTGTTGTTCCGGAGGCGATCTACCTCTTCTTCAAGTGCCTTGGATCTGTCAGGTCCTATTTTTTTGACTAGAGGCATTCTAAGGTCTATGCTCAAAGAATGGCAAGCGATTGCGGGATCTATGCCTTTCATGTCGGAATGAGTCCATGTGAATACATCTAGGTTAGCCTTCAAGAAGTCTACAAGGACGTCTATGACTGCTGGATGGAGGTCTGATCCTATCTTTAATACTCTCGATGGATCGGTGAGACTGACGGGCACATCTATGGTTGGCTCGACTGGAGTCGGTCTCTCCCATTCAGGGTCTTGGTCTTTCCTTGGATCGAGGTCATCGGAAAGACAGGATTGGCGTCTAAGCCATGGCTCAGACGCCGCTGGCTGCTATGCGGAGGAGGTCTTAGCGCAAAAGGCTGCGGGCGCTGCTTTGCCCTTTTCCTTGTTGCGTGCATTCTTCCATTATATTGCATAACATTCTCTAGCATTGACTTGATCTCCTCTGGCTGTTCCGATCCCGTTTTCTGTTGGAAATTTCATAAGGAGGGACCATGGTGATAGGCATACACGGAACTCTGTGAAGAATGGACGCCCAAGGAAGGCGTTGTATGGTGAGGAGATATCGATGACCACGAAGGTGAGGATGAGGACCCGGCTTCGATCCCTTGTACCGAGTTCGACAGGTCGATCGATGACTCCAACTAGACAGCTGGATGCCCCATTGAAGCCGTGGATCGTGGAGCGGAATAGTTTGAGATCTCTTGCTTCTAACTTCATTTGGTCGTAAGTGGCTTTGAAGATAATGTTGACCGAGCTCCCTGAGTCGACCAATATTTTTCGAACAGTTGCAGCGCCAATTTGGGCGGTGATTACCAAAGGATTGGTAGTTGGGATTTCAATCCCCGTGGACTCCCTCTCACTGAAGGTGATGTTGTCCTGCATAGTTTCCCAGAGCTTGGCCGGGATAGAATCGTTGGTATCAGAGAAAGCCTCGTAGGTCGCATGCTTAATGGAGCCCACATATTCTTCCATCTTCCAGAAGCTGTCATGCGTGGGGCCTGGTCGGCCGCAAATGGTATTGATCACGATGCCCCGCCTTACGTTGGATGGTTCTGGGGCTTCCTTGGCGGCCGTTTGAGGAGTCGGCGCTGGAGGCTTTGGAGTAGTTTCAGGGGGAAAGGGCTCTTGGACGTACTGCTCGAGCCGCTTTTCTCGGATGAGTTTCTCGATCGCTTCCCTTAGCTGGCGGCACTCGTTCGTGTTATGGCCATACATGTCATGATATCGGCAGTATTTTCTCGAGCTCTTCTCGGATTCTGTGGATTCCCTGACTCGGGGTTTCTTGTACGGCAGAGTGTTACACGTCTCTAGATAGATAGTTTCAGGATTCTCATTTAGCGGGGTATAAGTATCATAAGATTGGTAGGGACCAGGCTTTCTTGAACCCGCTTGTACCTGGTTGCTGCCTCGGCCACCTTGCCCTCCGATGTTTGGCCTTTGCCTGAGGGGTGCTGCCCCCGCATTAGGATTAGAGGGGCCTCCTGCCTCTCTCCCCTTATGTTGGTTTTTAGCGATACCTACTCGAGGGATGTTGGGGCGACTAGTTTCGACGACGCGGTTGCGCCTCGCTTCTTCTTGGCACAAGAACTGCCCCGCCTTCTCATAGAAGGCGTCGAGGCTTTTCGGTTGCTTTCGGTCAATCCATGCCCCAAAATCTGAAGTTGGGAGGACGCCTTTAGCTAGTTGGAACAATATAGTGCGCTGGTCCGGATCCTCGACCTCGGCGAGGGCTTCGTTGAACCAAGAAAGGTAGCTCTTGAGTGACTCTGTAGGCCCTTGGTATAGGTTGGAAAGAGTGAGGGCGTTCTTCGGAGTCGGGATGTGCATTCGGAATTGATTTACTAATTTCGTGGCTAATTGGATGAAGTTGTTGATGGAGTCGATCGGAAGGCGAGAAAACCACAATAGGGCGGTTCCTGAAAGGAAGACTGGAAAGCAATTGCATTTGACTGGATCATCGCCTCTGCTCGAGTCCATTTGCCACTCATAGCGGTTTAAGAAAGCACAAGGATCGGTTGTGCCGTCGTAGAGCGGCATCGGTGGCATGCTGAAACGTCGTGGCTATTGAGCTTCGTTCACTCTTCGAGTGAAAGGGTTGCGCCTAATGTGCACTTCCCAGGGTTCATGCACATTCCTTCGCATCTCCCTCATGATCCTTCGGACCATGTCGGGAAGGTAGGTTGGATGAGGGTCCGCCATCGGAGCCCATGGGTTTTGGCGAGGTTCCGGAGTTCGGGTTCGAGGACGCCTTTTATGGTGGACGTCCGGGTTGTTCTCTTCCATGTCCTCAACATCTGTAACGGGGTCCACGTGCGCTTGTGGATGTAAGGCGGGGGCATGCGAATCTTGTTCTGGATAGGTTTGGGCCGCCATATTAGTTGGTTCGTTGTTCCGGCGGGCGGGCGTTGGGTCTTGTCGAGGAGGAGGTTGATTAGTAGGAGCGGGTCCGCCATCGATGATTAAGCGAGAGCGGTCTCGATATTGGGTGCCCCCGCTATAGGTGACAGTGGTACGGTCGTCGTTACCGTTGCCGTTGGCATACCCATTGCCATTGCCGTTGTCGAGGGCATTTGTTCGGACGGCGACGTTGTTGATGAGGCTAAACCTCCTTTGTTGGTGCGGGCCCCTCGACTCGGAAGAGGAAGTTTTCCGATTTTGGTGGTCGAGGTCGGGCGTTGTTCCGAGCTAGTCGTAGTCGAGCGACGTCGCGCTGACTTTCTTGGAGTTGCCGCATAAGGTCGATGTTATTCCTTAGCGCTTGGTTAAGCTCGACCGCCGTGTTCTCGTACCTTTCATTAAGCGTACAGATTTGCGCTTGGGTTACGGGCGCTTCGGGGTCCACAATGGGAGGCTCATTTTCATTGGTTGCCGGGATGTTTGCCGGTGGAGGAGGATTGGATGGATCGGCCTCGGCGGCGGCTGATAAGTCGATTGTTGCGTTCTTTGACTTTTTTTACCATCGTAAGCGGGCCCGATGGCAGGTTAGGCGAGGAACCTTAAGCTCGTCGAAGTCGAGATGGTAAGGTGCAAGAAAGACGCAATGTCCGAGTTTTCTCAGTGAAAGCACCAAATGTTGACGACCAAAAATGTCGCAAACACCAAAGATTCCTAATTACTAGGTATTATAGATATGGTCGCATAAACAATATCATAAAATGGAACATGAAATAAAATATAAGCAGTAAATGACACGAAGAATTTATAGTGTTTCGGCCTTAGTGAAGGCCTACGTCCACTTTGAAGAGTTGTAGAGATTTTATTAATCACGTGAAAGATTACAAGGTTGAGATCCTCTCATTACATTCATTGACTATGTCATATGAAGCTACAAAAGTCATATTTGCAAAAAATAGTAAAGTGGACAAGTTTGCCCTTCTTCTTCCTCAAAGAGGAGATGCCATTAATGAAGCTCTATAGAGGTGTCAAGGTCCAAGAATCTCCCCACTTTGAAGTGTGAGGTAGTGGGGTATTTATAGGAAGTCGTTAGGTAAGGGCTAGGTAGGAGTAGGTAGAAATGAGGACCATCTACAGGAAATTCGCGCCTCCAACTATCGGCCACGGAAAATTCGTACCTGGGTGAGGTGCGAAATTTCGCACCTCCCAGGTACAAAATTTCGTTCCTTGGAGGTACGAAATTTCGCACCTTGGCAGGTGCGAAGAGTGTTTTGAAGAGGATGTGGTGAGGTTTGTCGGTGCGACTCCCTTTGGTCTTTCTCCTGGATTTCCTATGTTTTGCCCTTGGCCTTGGCTTCACGCGATGAGTTGAGTCGAGCGTGTCTTGAGTACTTTTGGTAACCGGACCAAAAGGCCGGTTAACAGGTACCGATCCAAAACATATAAGTTTGGTTGATCTAGTCTCCAACCCTGTGGACTCAATACTCTCACAATCCTATTTGTTCTTCTCATCTTTTGGTCGTTCCTACACTGGAGCAACTATAAATACAAGGTAACTTAGACATTTTTAGGATTTTTTGACACTCATGCACAAAGACTTTGTCGTTGCTATACTCACTTTATTTTACCCTACATTTTTGTAATTAAAATGGTAATCAAGGGATGTACAAGTGATTACCCCATGATGGACATAAGCACGATTTTCCAAACCATTATAATTATATGTGCTCTTTTTACTTTTCTGCATTCTATGTCTAGATTTACAACATTATTCTATGATTTCTACTTGGAATTTTGGTGTTGCATTCGACTGGAAAAATCCAAGGACAACATGTGTCGATTAACGATGGTGTTAAAAGTCAAAGTAAATTTTGAATTCGTTAGCGACAATTTAATAAATCAACTAGCATAAATATAAAACATGAATTCAATCGATTTAATTCACATAAAAATATTAATCATGAGTTATTACACTCATCTTTTAGCTTTCCCTTTCTAATAAGCTACAATTCCTCTACTTCTTTGAAAGGTAATTTATTCTATGTTCACACTGATCACGTACAAGTTTACAGATTTACAACAAACTTTACAACACAAATAAACTTCACAGCATTGAGAAAAAACAATGAAATTTACAAGAAATATACAAAAATACTCAACTTTGTCAACAAAAATTACAACTATACTTGGCATCACCATCTCAGCAACTATACACTCTAGCAAGCCAGGTTACCTTCACAACCAACGCTTTCTCCAGTACAATTACCCAAATATTAACTTCCTTATTATGGCATTATTAATAACATCATATAACACGTCCCCATTCAAAGCCGAAGAACTGTTAACTCTCCTATTTCTCTCAGCCCACACTTCAAACACAAATATCTTCAATATCCTCAACAAAAGCATACCTTTACCGGTCTTCCATCTAGTATCCTTGAAGAGAACAAACCATTCATCTCTACCAATGTTGGAAGGTTTATGCAGATTCCTAGAAGCCAATACACGCGACCATAATTGATAGACAAAAGAGCATTCAAAAAACAAATGAGTATTACACTCTGAGTCCATCCTACAAAAAATAAAAGTGTCATCCGAAATGATCCCTAACTTAAACAGCTTGTCTTTGGTATTGATTGCGTTGGACATTATTTTCCATAACAAGAAATTTTGCTTTGCATTACTCATCAAACTCCAAATTCTCTTACACCAAGGAAAGAATGACTTCTCACCTCCCATCAAATCACAAACTAATCTAATAGAGTGATTCTTACGCATCCATGAATTATTATCATCATTTGACATAAAATTAGAAGATATCCCAGACCATAGAAGCCTTAAGGTAGATGAACAATTATGAGGCAAATATAACTTTCCATCACGAATCATATCATCAACTTTTGCTGCATCAGGTATACCACTATTTCTTCTCAAATTATACTCCACTATATCACTCAATATTAGACCATTTCCTGCCCATGGTGAGTTCCAGAAAGATAATCCTTGTACTTTACTAGCATTGCACTAAAAAAAAGGTAGAAAGATTCTTCTTAGCTTACGTATTTGTCTCTAACTCCAAATACAATCGCTTGGAATAGACATAGTCCAGAAGTTTTTCTTTCCAATAATATTGTTCTTCACATACTTAGTCCATAAGCATCTATCATCATTGAATGGTTTACCATCAGTAGCTTTATTCCATTGAAAAAGATTAATAATTCCTAGTCCACCATTTCTTTTATCTTCACATAATTTAGAAAATGCAATAGGAATAATCTTCTTAGCAAATGGATCACCATGCCATAGAAATTTGTTCATTGCACTAACCACCATGTTAATAAGCTTCAAAGGAAGAATGTAATGCCTAGAGTAGCTGGTAGTCATTGATGTTACAATGGATTGAATAATAACTAACCTTCCAGCTTGAGACAACTTACACGAAGGCCGCTGCTTCATTCTTTCAATGATTTTCTCATATAATGGCATACATTTATCCTTTGTAATTCTACCAGTGAACAATGGTAAACCTAAATATGATGAATTATCAGGTAGAACCTTCAAACCAGATAAAGAAATCAGTTCATCCTTATCATTCTGACTTAATCCAGCTATTTTTATATGAGATTTACTCAAGTTGATTTGAAGACAAGTTATCTCATAAAAAGATTGCAGGATGGATAATATGCAGTGAATGTTATCCAAAGTTGGCTTAGTGAAAATAATAAGGTCATCGGCAAAACAAAAGTGGGTAATGGGAGGATTCTTACATCAAGGATGTAAATCTAGGTTACCAAGCTTTACTTATTTAATGACCAGAGAATTAAGAAGCTCCATAACAATAATGAAAAGATAATAAGAAATTGGGTCACCCTGTCTAACCTCTCGCTTTCCTTTGAAATAACCATGAAGCATCCCATGTCTAGAAATGGAAAAAATAGGCGTAGAGACGCACGTATAAACCAAAGCTAAGAATGGTCTTGGAAAATTCATTCTTGACATATAGGCAACAATAGAATGATACACTATTAAAAGATTTCTTGATATCCAGCTTTAACATACATCGAGGTGATAAATTCTTCCTATCATAACCATGGAGCACCTCTTGAGTGATTAAAATGTTATCACTAATAGTCCTTCCAGGTTCAAACGCTGACTGCTTATAAGAGATAACTGATGGAAGAATAGATTGAATTCTATTAACCAAGACCTTCGAAATGATTTTGTAGAAGACACTACAGTAAGAAATGGGTCTAAATTCTGAAACACGGGTAGAATTGTCAACTTTTGGAACCAATGCAATGGAAGTTGCTGTCAAGGTAGAAGGCATAACATTCTTCAAAATGAAATATTGGACTGCTTCAGTGACATCATTCCCAATAATAGCCCAACTTTTTTGCAAAAAAACAAGCATTAAACCCATCAGGCCCTCCAGAACTAGTAGCATCCAGACTAAACACTGCTGATTTAATCTCATCACTAGTAACAGCATTGATAAGCTTCAGAGATTGTTGTTTAGACAAACAAGGAAGCCCATTGTGAAATGAAGGTTCAATATTACTTGGAGATAGGTAGGAGGTGATAAAATAGATCTAAAGTAATCAATAAAAGCTTTATCAATGCAATCTTGAGAGGAGAGAGTGTTACCATCTGCATCCTCCATCATGTAAATAGCCTCGTTGATTTTCAAAGAATTATGAAAATACTTGGAATTCCTGTCAGCCTTCAAATCCTTTTTTAACCTAGAACTTTGCCTTGTGATTGAAGTTCCATATCCAAAAAACTCTTCAGCTTATCCTGCAATTCCCTTTCTAATAAATGAAGCTATAGATCAAAAGGTTTCCCTACCATTTCATTTTGCACTCGAATTAGCTCAGTTCTCACTAGTATAGACTGCTTCGAAACATCTCCAAAAGTATGACTAGACCAAGCTTTGAGATGAATTTTCAGCAACCTTAATTTATATAGCAACTTATCCATAGGAGTCCTACCATAACATTGACTCCAAACCTGCAACAAAATACCTAAAAAACCCTTATGATAACACTAAAGAAAAAAGAGGACTTCCCTTTAACAATGGTATTAGAACTCCCCCAATATAAAAGAAAAGGACAATGATCTGATATAGTTAAAGGAAGAATATGGTAAAAAGATTTAGGCCAGTTATGAAGAAAGGAAGAATTAACAAAAATGTGATCAAGTTTGCACAGTGTTGGAGGACCAGAGTGACTTTTATTGGACCAAGTGTAAGACGAGCCAAAGCTATTAAGAGGAATAAGATTTGATGTTATGATAGCTTGACTAAGAGGAGCAATGTCATTAACAGTAAGAGTGCAACCAGCCATCTTTTGAGACGATGAAAACATGCAGTTAAAATCCCCACCCAAAATCCAGGAATCAAAAGAATTATGAATATTGCACAGGCTTGAGAGAAATATATTCCTCAAAGATGAAGAATTTGAGCGTAGATAGTAGCGAGGTAAAAAATTGAACAAGTAGGAAGATAGACACATTTGTAGTGAATGTACTGGTCAGATGAAAATAGTTTGGAGAGTTTGAAGATAGAAGGATTCCAAATAGTAAAAAGACGACCAAAATTCACATCATTTATATTATGATCATAGTTCCATAATGGAGAAATGAAGGACGCTGCTTTGGTAGTAGAGAGTTTGTCAAGATTGGTTTCAGATAAACACAATAAATGAATATCACATTTCTTCGTGAAAAATCTGATTTCGCTTTGCTTTGAGGGAAGATTCATCCCTCTAATATTCCAAATGATATATTGTGCATCATTATTTAATATGGAGAGGATCTATTGAAGGTGCAGGATTATTCCTTGTGTGCCTTTTTGTTTAATGATTTTGACTACCCAAAGGTAAAACTTCATCTTGTTTATAATCAGCTCCTTCATCAATATCCTCTATTTCAGGTGAATTCAAATTAACTTTCTTCTTTCTACCATTCTTTGATTTTGGTGCTGACTTAAAAGCAGCATCAATAAAATCACTGTCTTTTGCCTTTGTTGAGACAGAAGGTGAAGCCTTATCAGAAGGATCAACGGAATTTTGCTCATGAGAAGGATTTTTAGATAAGTTGGGAGGAGGAGGAAGAATGATATCTTTTGGAGGAGATAAATGAGAATAAGGTGATGAAATAGAATCATTCAATTTACAGCTAATTGAAGAATTAGTAGGAATCTGAAAAGTGAAAGAAAAATCACTAATAGCAGAGGATGCAACATAATTTAATGAAACACTTGAAAGACAAGACATGGAAAGATTTGATGAAGAAAGGTTAAGAGAAAATCCAGAGGAAGTGGATGCCACATCTGAAAAATTGTCAAGCTTGGGAAAAGGATTACTGAATATAAAATCATTTTGCTGCACTGCATCATTAGTATCCTCCATTACTTGCTTGTGATTTTGCTTAAAGCTCACATTTGAAGAATCAGAATTAACTATATTTTCCTTTTGACGAACAACATAATTACCATTTTCATCCACTATCACGATATGATTATTCTCTCTACCCACTGCTAAACAAATATCATCCATTAGCTCCTCATTATTGACTTCTACATGCAACTCAGAGCCTCCATCACCTTTAATTTCAACCACCTTTTCCATAGCATTGTTAACATCTTCTTCAACATTAGTTCCAAATTTCCCTGCTTTTCTCATCCACACTTGTTTCTTCTTATTAATTACTTTAGTCCATCCACTTTGCTTACTACTTTCATATCTATTCCCTCCCATTTTAGTCTTATCTTCATTAAGTGAAACATGATCATCTCCTTTCCTATCTACTGTAGAATTTCCATCAGCATCTACTTGCTTATTAAAAACACCACATTGATCATTGGAATGACCAAAAACCTTATAATATGTGCATATCATAGGTTTCTAGTCATAGGAGACAATAATTGGAGGACAACTATCTCCTAGACTACCCAACTCAATACATCGAGGCAATTCTAATTCAACATCAATTTCAACAAGCACCTTTGCATATCTGATCCTGTGCATTCTCTCTGTGTTTATATCAAAACAAATAAGTTTTCCAACTTGGCATGCCAGCCAGTTTATTCCCATCAAAGTCCACAAAAGTAAAGGAATTCTGTGTAAATGAATCCATATGGAAACTTTTTTAATTTGAGATTGAGCATTCCCAATTGAAGGATCCCACGTAGTAATTATAAACATCCTTCCTCTTATGAACACTAGATCAGATCTTAGAACTTTATCTCTATCCAAATCATTCGAAAATTTAAAATAAAAATTGAGCCCATCAGATTTAATATATACCTCTCTATGCAATTTCCAGTGGTTACGTAGAAAATTAGCTACTGATAAATAGGATAAAGATCCATCAAGAAAGAACCTAACTAGATGATGTTGCCAATATTTCATACCTTCAGCTTTGACTACTTCACGAGGGAGTTTCTTCTGGTTACCTTTGAAAGCCTCAAATTCCAATGGTTTGTAAGCACCAGCATTGCGAGGTAGAGAATTGAAAAGAGAAAGATAATCAGATTTCTTCACTACATCTGGAATCTTTAAAGAACTCGAAGAATTATGAATGTGAGGAAAAAAAATTAGGGTTAATTGTGGACAAGGAAGGTTCAGATGCTTTAGAAAATTTAGGCTTAATTCCTCTACTCCTTCCTTATTTTTTACTTTGATTTTCTACCTTGTTTTATTGACATATATATATATATATATATCAATAGTTTTGAAGGAATAAAGTAGTTTGTAAATATCTAGGTTAAAGAAAAAAATTGAAAAAGTTAAGATTTAGAAAAAATGATTTGAAAAAAAAAATTGAAAGAAAGAAAGAATAAAAAGATCTGAAAGAAGAAAGATTTAAAAAATGATTAAAATTTAAAGAAAAGGAATTAAGGGAGAAGATTTGAAAGAAAGTGAAAGGAATATATAAAATAGAAGAAGATTAAGATCGAAGGAAGAAGATTCAAAAAAAAAGAAAAAGGAAGGCAGGTTAAGGGGATTTCAGTAACACGTCATTATAAAATTTACCCTGGTTAATTATATTTGATGCCTTCTTCCTCTTTATATCGAAGTTTCCAATATATTTGGCTATAATTAATTTCCATATTAAATTTTAAAGCGAAATCAATTTAACGGAAAGAAATGAGATAATTAGATCTGGAATTTTTTTTGGAGAAGGAAACTGAAGAAGAATAAGCACTACACCAAATTAGTGATTTTGCAACATTTTATACTTGTTAGTCGCTAACACTTATAAATGTTATAAACAACTAACATTAATTTTTTTTAGAATGCCTAAGAAGTGTTAGTAAAAATAAATAATATTTTTGTGTAACACAAACAAGTGTTACACACAATTGGCAAGTACAATAATAATTCAATAAGGAGTAACGCGCATGTATTTTTCACTTATATTTTATAGTCCTCGCACTTTCCCCATTCTGGCCGCACAAAAATTAATTTTATTAACACAAGGGCGACTTTCTCTCTCACGACATTAAAGTACGACTGGCATTTATGAGGCCGATCCTACATCCTCAAGCGACATCGACGACGACTGGCAGTTATGAGGCCGATCCTACATCCTCAAGCGACATCGACTGGCAGTTATGAGGCCGATCCTACATCCTCAAGCGACATCGACGACGGATTCTCACTATCCCTCCCTTGCCGACGTCGATTCTACCGAGTTTCGTGAATAAAGGTTTGTTCGAGTTCGAGTATATAACCCTAGATTTTGGGGAATTTGGAAATTGTGCACCACTTTCCTTCTACTTCCTTTTCTTTTTTCATTTTTTTTTATTTTAAAGTAATGATGAATTTGTTTTGTTTTGTTTCTGCAGAATATGGGAAAAGGAAATGTATAAATTGATTCTCTTATTGTAGGGAAACCACTGTGACCCTAAGGTGGAAATGAAGACTTCTTTTCTAATTCCAAATGGTTTGCAAACATTGACATCTGCAAGTTTCTTGTAAGCTCATCAGTATGGCTCCTTAGTTTTTGTTTAAAATTGACCAACTTAGTAGTATTTCACTATTACAACTGATAAGTACTCATTTGTTGCAATATGAACATCGAAAAGCACAACTTCACAGTCTTGGCTGAGTTGCTCAATTGTTGCATGTTGCACTTTTTTCCTATTCCGTATTATGTGTACTGCATAAACGTACATGTACATGATTTTCATCTGACAACGAAAATGCAACATGTAAAGTATTACTACCTAAAGCGTATGAACATGATTTTTGTGAAAGGTTAATATCTACGACTAATTGCAAATTTATTACTTAAATCTATTAGAATCGAACTACTCGATTTGCTATCACTGTTTTAATTATAGAGGAATAGTATTCGAAGGAGACGGATCCGTGGAATGGTTAACATGAAGGGGAAATGGGATTATAGATGGTTAATATTGGAATTTTAATTTATATGTTTAAGGGGGGGCTAATTTATTTTGTCCTCCCCATAACAATTATACAATAAATAAAAATTGGTCCTCCCCTTAACCAAATGTGGAGTCCCTTTAACAATCCACATAATTATTGTTATTCGAAATATTCATTAAGGGAATCGATAGTTTAAATTTTATATAAGTTTCATTTATTCAATTATAATTTTTTTTTTATTTGGAAGTTAAATTTTATAATATTTATTAATAACATCTTAAATTTTTTGTTTACAACCATTATTTCTTTAAAATTAAATTTTATCCAATATTTGAAAGATCGAAATTTCTTGGTTGTTACATTGATTTAATTAACTAATTAAATACTTAAGCTTTTCTAGGTTAGAAAATTCTTTTTAAATCATAAACCATGGGAAAAATACCTAAAAATCATGATAAAACTGTTTTCATACATATACCAACGTATATTAATTTCAAAATCAAAAACTTTATTTAATTGCTTTAAATAAATAAAATCTGAAACTTATGATGTTCTAAACTCAGAAAATTCAAAAAAAATTCATATTAGTTTAGAAAATTATTAAATTTGAAATTCATTTGTAAAATAATGTTTCTTATGACATCCTAATCTATCATGTCAGTTGGGTGTCATATGAGAGGGTTTCTATGCAAATCCTATATCATAACTTCATGAAAATGCACATATATTATCAACAAGTGTATATATATACGCACTTTAATAATTTAAACTAGGCATAAAAAGCATATAAACAAACGCTAATTCGGTTCCTAGATTAATGCCGTATTAACAAGCATAAACACAAAGCAAATATCATTATTCACCTTAAATGGAATATGATAAAACCTGAGAGTTTTGCTGACTTCTATTCTTAAGCTTGATTTCGTCTTTTAGCTATTCTTTTCTCCTCTTCCATAGAATAATGGTCAGGCTAAATGTATTTTATTTATTTACAAAGAAAGTGAAGGAATAGTATTGAGAGGTGTAAGGGTTAACTTCTTAGGTTAACCCTTTTACCTATTTTCCCTTTCAAAATCCTCCGTTATTCATCAGTTCAGTGAAGCTCTTCTAATGGCGTCTAAGATTACTCTTTCACCATTATATACGCTTCTGCCTCCTCCACATATCCTTTTCTCTTCTCCTTCGCTACGTCTTTTCTCTTCACTCTTCTTCCCTAGCTTACGCCGTGCGTGGAAGCCCTTCTTTAACTATTTTATCAATTCCAGTGTGAAGCTTCGCCGTGATATCTCTTGAGCACCGAAGGCCTATTTTCCTCTTCCTCATCAGATCCGCTCCTTCCACTGCCTGATTCACAACTGACGCTTCCTTTTTCGCTGCGCATGTACTTCAGGCAAATACCTTTACAGGTTATTCAACTAGTATTGTGTCTTTTAGGGAGAGGTCACTGACATGGAGATAATTGGTGAATAATAACTCTTTGAGGTGGATCTTATTTCGCGTTTCGTTGAGAGCTTCTCTCTTCTCTGATGGTATTTTTTCTGCCTTTTAGTCTTCAATGTTTACCGGTTATTCGTCTTATCGGTGGAAGTTTGGTTGTCGGTCTTGTGGCTTGCGGTAGCAGATCGATTTGTGATTTGGTGGTGCTTGGATGTTTTTTTGTGGTTCTGTCTGTGCTCAGATTTTGTTTGTCATTTTCAGTATAACTGCCTTGACCTTGGTGATAAATGTTCCCTGCTCGTTGTCTGTCTGTGTCTGTCTTATGGTCGTGTTTCTTCACTTGGTCCTCGGAATTGTTTGTTCTTGCTTATGGACGTTGTACAACGTTCCAACTACACACCATGTGAAGCATCTTTCCTTAAATTCGTGTAGTTGTGATCTCCTTTCTCCCATGAACAGTTCAAATATTTCAGATCAGTATGTAATTCTTCCATGCAACTCTCTTTCGGCATGTTTTGTCACCTCAGGAAAAGTTGCTACATGCCTCTGGTGTGGGGTTCTACAAGTACATTGCCGCTGTTTACTCAGTACTCATGATGTACTCTGTGTGTGTATACAAATGCTTATTTTACTGTGTAACCTTGTTATGTTTGTACAGCCCTATATTGTGTACTTTATGTAATAAACTATTTCTTGTGAAGTATGAAATGTAATCATGGCCTTGCCACTAGGAAAGTCACTAGCTAGTCTAGTATGTAAGTGCTTCCTGCGTGAAGTTACGTTTTTGTATTCTAATGTGTAGCTAGCTCCAGTGCTATAAGCCTGTTAGGTAGAGTGGACAAACCACATTAAACTCCGATGACGGTGGACGGTCCACCTTAAAAACCGAATAGCTGACTGCTAACTACAGTCACCTGAACTATATAGTATTTTAATTATTAGCCATAATAAAAGGTGTTTGCATTCACCTTAAATACCGGTCGGCTATGCCAAAAATATTATCGAAGTTAAATATTTTAGTATTGATCTAAATGGTAATCGAGACCTTAAATATACGATTTTATATAAGTCGATTTTCGATTATAAATTGTTATGCAAATATTTTCGGAAATTGAATATATTCGAAGTAAAATAGTATAGTAACAGTTTATACTATATTTTGAGACCTTTACGATATGGTTTTCTAAATCGATTTGATTTAAGCGATTTAAATAAGTTGTTTTTCGAAATTAAATATAATCGAAGGTAAATATTTAATTTTATTTCGAAATTCGAATATGAGATTTCGTATAATCAATTTTGTAAAGTGATTTATAAATTAATGACCACGGTTTGAAAAATGTAAACGATTGGTTGTTAAAGAGACCGGAATCGGCTATTTTCATACTCTCTGCCAATACTGAAAACCACTTTAATAACTGTGTATGCGGTGGAGTTCTAGAATGAAGGTGATGATTTGGCGAACGACTCCATTTTATTTTATTTCATATTAATTACGAGACCCTGACTACCTTGAGTCAGCTTGATGTGGCTAAAACAGGAGCTACGCACGGACCAAGTGAGGTCATTCCTCCTATCAAGCACACTTATTCGATATTATTCTATTACTGTTGAGATTCGATTTGGGCCCTTTTAATTTTGGGAGTGTGTTTCGAGGTGAGCGGTAGTAGCTGCTATGTGTTACCACCAGTCCGACTCTACAAACGGTGAATCCACCCTGGCATTCCTTGCGTGCCTTGTCACATGCCTTATACGAGCCCACTACGATTTGGTTTTGTACTATTTTATATCTAGTGCCCTCTGATAGCCCTCCAGTTTACGGAGGAATTACAGTACTGTATATACTAAGCGAATATATAAACGGTGTAAGGGTAATCATGGTAATCCCGGTTACGCTATTTTGATATTTTTACTTTACTGATGGACACTATTGTATATAGCGTATTATACTATATAGTATTAGTTTGACGGATCCTTAGAGAATGGTGATCCCAAACATCCTTTAAGTTACTGATTGCATTTCATCGAACATTTCATTTGAGTTGATTTACTTCCATGAGAATGTTAGTCCTGATCCGAGTTGTTTTGTTTTGCATTATTGCTCGGGTCAGATCGATCATTACAGCTTTCGAGATCTACTCTTGGAGTTTGAAGATTATTGGATTTTTGCTCATTTATATCTACCTGTTCGGTTGTTCCAAACATCCATTTATTTCTATCATTTCTGTTTCAGACTGTTATCATTTATTTATTGTACTAGACTTCCGTTTTATTATTATGTAAACTCTGTTGTAAAATTTTATTTGGTAGCTTCATGAACTACTATTGTATTATTTATTTTTCGCTGCGAGATATCATATTGCTCTGTATCTGTGTCTGTAAATCTGTGATTTTGTGATGTATTCTATTTACCCCAGAAGCTAATAACAATCTGTCATTCTGGACGGTTCGAGTTGACGTGTTTTGTCGATTTGGCACGATAAAAATGGCGGGTCGTTACATATAGTTGTTTCAAATGCTGGTATGTAAAGGCTATCACTGTCGGATGCGGGGAAGACGAGGTTGGGTTCTTCTCTAGTGTTTTGGTAGATGGTTGGTTAATTTACCTATTCTCATATGCCTTATTGATGATGTTAGATAGTTGTTTTGTCGCTCACTAAGACTATTGTCTAACTCAAGGTTTTATGTTTCCCTCTTATTACCTTGGGCTGTTCATCCGGTTTTGGATGGGAAAATTGAATAACTGGTTACAGGTAGCATAACTTAGTGAGCCGAGGATGCTGTGCAGTGGCGAGCAGGAGGCTGGTGCTTTACTTTTTACCATATAGTATCTGTTGTTTTCCGTTGTGTGATGATTGATTCTGAGTGTTGTAGTGAGGCAAATTTGTACAGATACTTATATTGTAATCCAAAGATGTATGGATATTCTTTCTAGTTGTCATGAAAGTTCAAGTTTCTGCTCAAACATGCTTCACTATTATTGCATGTTGTATATATTTTATTATATTTTATCTTGGCGTTGTGAGTTATACGACAGTTTCCGCATGTGTTATCTTACCTTGATGATCGTCTATAGTTGCCTGGCACGTCTTTCAGTGTATTATTTCCCTTGTTAAGTGCGGGAGTTATGGGCGGTCGTCATAATTCATAAGTGGAAGATACATTAGTGAAAACATCTTGCTGGCACATGAATTGTTATGTGAATTCAAGAAATTAGGCAGTCCAAATTTTTGTGCAAATATTGATCTAATCCAGGCCTACGACTCCATAAATAGGGAAGTTATCTACTTCATTATGCCCACTATGGGATTCCCTGTTCGATTCATAAATGTTATATACAAATGTATCTCAATCCCATCGTTTTTTATCCATATACAAGGAATTTCAAAGTTGTTTATTACTAGCAATAGGGGGATTAGACAGGGAGATCCCCTATCTACTTACGATCACCATGGAGTACTTCACTTTTCTTATGAATGAGGTGGTTCACACCAGAAAACTTTTGCCCAGCAATCAAACAAATCCAACGATTTCACATCTTTTGTATGCTAATGACCTTATGGCATTTGGTAAGGCTTTACTCCCTACTGCGAAAACGCTTCAAGCGATGTTCCAAAAGTTAGGACATTATACAAGTCTTTGTGTAAACAATGCTAAATCTAGGATTTTCTTTAGCATATAAGTTGTTAACACTCACCAAATCCAGCAAATCCTCGGATTCCAAGATGGAAAATTACCTATAAAATACTTGAGGTTCCTATTTCATCCACTTACTTGCACTACTCAGGTTGTCAGGCGCTGTTAGCTAGGTTCAACATAAATTACATGGATGGGACACAAAGATGCTAAGTTTTGCCGGGAGTGTTGAACTTATCCAATCCGTTATTACTCCTATAATCCTCTATTGGCTTTCCATCTATCAGCTACTTGATTTTACATTGGATAAACTATGCACTCTTTGCGCTGATTTCTTCTGGGGAGGTAGCTAGCACAAGGTGGCATGGAAGACATTATGTAAACCAAAAATAGAAGGAGGTGTAGGACTAAAATACTTCCCTCATTTGAAAAAAATTAGCAGTCCTTAAGTTGATATGGAACTTCTTATCTCGTAACAATCGCTGGACGAAATGGATGGTAAATAAATATTGCGTGGAAAAACAATTTTGGAATATGAGTATAGAAAACAACGCCTCTTGTAATTGGAAATCAATCCTCCACCTACAATCAACTAAAAAAGAATTTTTTAACCGTATTATCTCTAATGGATATACTACTTACATGTGGTTTGATCCTTGAATAAATTGTCGTTGTCTAGTGGATATTCTGGGCATTCATAGGCTGATCACTATTGGACATAGAGAGGATAACGTAGTGGCAATATTACATGAAGATAGGTTACTGCCCAACATTCACCCTGCTACACGTAAGGTCAATTCAGAAATGCAGGATGTGTTAATTCAAGCTTCCAACTCTTCTGATTATTACGAATGGTGTGACAGGGATAAATTTACTTTCTCGAAGGCACTAGAAAAAATTCGAGATCCAGGCATATGCTCACCTCACTACAAAGTCATCTGACATCCAAAGAATAGTAGGCAAATGTCTTTTATAACTTACCTTGCTGTGTTACACCGTTTGAACACCAAATCTTGATTATCCTCTTTGGAATTTCATTGAACACCTTATGTCCTTTATGCAACACTCAATATGAAGCATCCTCACACCTTTTTTTCAGCTGCGACTACACTACATTCATTTGGTGCTCCACTAAGTTAAAACTTGGTCTCTAACCCTTAACCTGTTTGCTAGTCGAAGAGATGTCTTTGTTACATTCCACTTTTAAAACGAAGAACCAGATACAAGATATTGCTTTTGGGGCAATTACAGATACTGTGTATCCGATTTGGCAAGAACGAAACGCTAGAGTTTTCACACACAAGAAGATAGATGCTAATACTAAATTGCAACAGATTGTGAAGCAAGTAGCGTAGCTTGTTTGACAGAATGGTAGCACATCAGCGGGAACATGATGCAACATCGAGATTCTGAGCCGTTGAGGAGTTTATCTCCATGATACTGGTTGATGAGGTTGCTCGTGAGAAAGTAAGGAGAAGGACAGAGGCAGGATTTTCTTATTCAACGTTTTATTTTATTTTGAAAAGTAACTCGTATGATGATTGCATTGTAGTGCTAACCTTGATGTATTATTTA
This sequence comes from Allium sativum, assembly GCA_030737875.1. Taxonomy (NCBI): domain Eukaryota; kingdom Viridiplantae; phylum Streptophyta; class Magnoliopsida; order Asparagales; family Amaryllidaceae; genus Allium; species Allium sativum. The sequence goes on along the minus strand of CM060921.1, from coordinate 810,315,325 downwards.
AAATTCATGTATCCGTACTCTTTTTCCTTGAAAGGTACCCAGTAGCGAGGTTGTAAGGTTTTAACAAGGTGAATACATGAATTATAATTGGTGACGAATAAAGACTACCAATTTTCAAAGAAAAAATAAATAAATAAAGAAATCTAAAATATCTAAATAAAGATTTTGATTAAAATTCAAGAAATAAATTTAAAGATTAGGAGATATTTTATTTTTAATTAGGAAGTAATTTTGAAATCAATTTGAAAATATTATAAGAGGAAAATGGTGAGAAATTTGGAATAAAAATTTTAGTGCTATTACGGAGTTTTAAAAAAAATTCTAAACTCTATTACTTATCTTGATTTTAGGAACTCTGGGATTCTCGTTACTCATGAGTCTTCAATCTTGAATTCTTCTTATTTGTAATCTTGAATCTTTAAACTGTGCAGTTTTCAAAATCGATACTTGCATATATTTCCATACAATAGTGTTAGTATATGTTTTATAACAATAATAGTTAAAACAAGTTTATTGTCATTAAAACCACTATCATCTAATTCCCTAACAAGGCCTAACTTAATATTCTTATCTTCTTTCAACTATGTATCTTCTTTCATTTAAAAAAATACTATGTCTATATGATTTTCCTATATGTTCAACTCAGTTTCCACTATCATATGATGTTTGAATGCTATATCAACAACAAAAAATTACCAACGGTTGAGTTTGTAGTAAAATGAGTATTGTATTCCTATATAAAGATAAAATGAAAAAATTAAAGCAAAATAATATCAAAACACAAGATGTATTCAAGCGATAACATCACTCCATCCTTGCTATAATGAAATCTATAATAGAATTCCATTTTGAAAATTGTATTTTCTTATTTTCCCTAGCATCAATTGTTTTTCAACTTTTTAACAATTATTTAGCGATTAAAAACGATCCAAGATATGAATTATGAACCAAGTATACCTCAACTAATGTCTTTCCATATATCTCTTTCCTCTAATCATCTATACTTTGCAATTGAATAATTTTTTAATTATTTCTTCCTGATGGAAATGAAGATGAAAGATCCAAGGTTTACTATTAATGTAGTAAATGATAACAATGATAATTATACCAGAAAAACACTTTTATAAATAAAAATGTGTTATGATATCACAACCCATGATTTTTTTGTTACGTTTATGTGCTTTAAAAAGTAAAATATCACAGATTAAATTATTTACTTTACTTTAAGTATGAAAAGGAATTTTTTTACATTATAGATCAATTGAAAATAGACTTTTTCCCATGACTCGTTGTGATTATAGATTTTGTTGTAAATGAAAATATTTTTCTAACGAAGACCTATCTTTCATAGATAATTGTCACTAAAGATCTAGATTATAAAGTCAAGAGGCAACAGAGATAGGTACGATAGTGAAGCCTAGTGCATCCACTATTTTGGTTAACTTTGTATAGGTTGCATTAATCTTTATTGTTAATTAGTCCATTTATAAGTTAGCAAAACAATTCAAGCCAGGGGAGCATTTCGAATTTTTGGAGATAACAATAGCTTAAAATTCGACAAAAAAATAAAATCACATTCACATCTCCTCGATTCCTTCATTGTAGTTACTAAAGATACAACCTGCAAATGAAAAATTAGCCATAAGAAAGTTATTGGTACCCTCTTTTACTACTCTTGAATGCTTCCAAAAGTTGTACATTTATCGATCACTATTTTTTTATTGCTTTCTAATGATCATGGATTATATTTAAATTTTAACGTAGTACTTTAAATTTGCAATAGCTATGACTTCAACTTGTGGATCATAGACCTATAATTGTACAATCAATGTCTATATTTGCTAAATATCAACTAATCTTAAGCTCCAAACATAAGAATCATCATTCCTTTTATTTCATTTTTCCTTTTCACTTATCATAATCAACGTTTGCGGTTGATTAATTAGCTATATAGTGCATTTTTAGCGGTATGATAAACAATCATGGATGGATTCTTGTCATGTTAAAATTAATTATTATTTTATTCTATACACAATTTTATCATAATCGGATGGCATATTTCCAGGGTAATAAAGTATTTACTACATTACAATAAAGTACTTACTGAAATTTAGATTTTTGTTTTTAAATAATACACGTTAATTCATATATCTGAATTTAGTTATATACCTATTTCAATATCATCTTTAAATAATTTCTAGCTTGCTTCATTTAGCAATAAATTGCTTACTTTCTTTTCGCCCAATGGCATACTGAAAATAATGAAAGATTTGCTCATGTATAATTTAGCTACTTACCATACTTAGCCTTTTGTTGAACATGTATAATTTCTTTTCCATGTACTATATATGGTCTACATAACAAATGCAACTGTATAAATTGATTTTTTTTCAAGCACTTTCTTTCTCATGAAAAGCTACCTGGCTACCCATAAACTAATAATATGCTGTACACACATCATAACACATGTTAACAAGAAAATTGGAGATTGTTATATATGTACACATGGGTTATTATTTACATTTTATGCAGAAATCAAAATTAATATTCAAAAATTGAATGTGATATTTATCTTCCTTTTTTTTTGAAAATGTACAATAGAAGAACAAAGGCCCAACCCAAATACAAGGGTGCAAAACGAATAAACTCGAAAACCACAAATAAAACACAACAAACCCTAGCGCCGCACAAACAAACCACGTAACCATAAAAAATAAGGTTGTTTCCTCTTGACTTCAATAATGGCAGACAAGAAAAACTTAAATCTATTTCCTTAATTCTTTTCCTTGTTTATACCACTCAATTCTCCTTTTTTCCGATATGATAAATCATGATTAAGCAAGATTCTCATATTTGGATTTTTCCGAGAATTTAAGTTTGGATCTGAAGAAATTCTTCAATCTAAACTTGAAATGTTTCTATTAACGGTCGGATTTGTAACTTCGATCATGAGGTGATGCACTATTAGAGCAGCTTCATCTTCGAAGTCCGGGCCAGGGTCAAAAGTTGAAATATATGTAGATATGTTGCCATCGGTAGTAGATCCAGTGCAAATTGAGCTAGATCCAGTAGAAAAACTATGTAAAAGAGGCTTTGGATGCTTCAAACACTCTTTGATATTGTGTGATTTCTTCGATGGCTTCTTTCAAAAGATAAGTAATTTTTTTAACTTTCTTTGACTTAGATAGAAGAATATGAATGCTTTATTTATAAGAAGCCCTCTTTGGTCTTCATTTAGCTCTTTGCTATTATGAATTTTATTATATCATCCTTTCTATATATGATATATATTTGTCGTAATGACGATATGAGTTGGATTTCTTTCTTTAGACTTGCTATTGAAATAATTTTTGATAGCTTGGATTTCTTACAAAAGTCCACGAAATTGCTTAATGTGATGTCTAGATTTATTTTAGAATTAATCCATAAGTATCTAGCATGTTTGCATTGAAAGAGTAAGTGTCTACTGGTTTCTATTTCTACATTACATAAGATGCATGATGTATCTTCGATATTAGCACATTTGTTGATTTTTGACTTTGTATTTAGTCTACAGTAACTGCAAAAAAAAAAAAAAAAAATTTAATACAATTAACTTTATTCTAAATTATATCACTCCAGTCCATTTTTGGTTGCTTTCTTTTGATAAATTCCAACGTTGATTTGAATGCTAATTTTTCGTGCTTAGAAAAAGGCCAATCTCATTCATCCTTTTGCGCATTGGAATCAATTGCTCGGCTTCTAATACCGCTAATATATCTATGCTCGTTGATGCAAGATAATCCGGATGCTATCGATTGTTTGAGATGATTTATGAAACTGTTGCTTTAGCGTCATCCATTATAAACAAATTGTTCTAGCCCCATACACTAATTAGATACTAACTGTTACAACATGGGTCAAAACATAAGCTAGTATTTATTCCATTTTTAAGAGTTTTTCTAAGAGTTTTCTTCCCAATAGCCCGATGCTATATAGGATTAGTTGCTACGATATGACCATAGTGCTCCATATTAGCCATTTTTAATGTATTTACGCATTATTCAACTGGCCTACATAGAGTCACTGTAGATAAGTTTCCAAGACAATTTTAAGCCACAAATAGTGCTAAAATCATGAAAGATTTTGATGTCGTACCTCCTTTTTTGGTTTGCACATATTATCTCAAGACATTTTATGGTATCCCCTCTCTATATGAACTTGAGACATAATTTCTCTATTTTATTAATAGTAAATGTTGAAATATGATGAGTTTGCATCCAGTAAATAATCAAGGCATATACAACAAACTTCCCTAATTCTACTCGCCCCGCATTCGATAGTAATTTGTTGGACCATGTATATATTCTATCTTCTAATTTATCTAACATAATTTTACAATCATTGCCCTTTATTTGATTTGCAGACAATGGCAGACCCTGATACTTGATAGACAGAGAACGATCAGCGATATGTGAAGAGTTCAACACTTCCTCTTTGTTTTTACAAGGTTTATTAAAAGGTATTTTTTTCTAATCCATGGTTTTGATAAGTTAATCCACCATTTACTTTAATAAGTTAATCCGCAACTATTTTGTAAGTTAATTCACAAGTGGATTGACTTAAAGATTTCACCCTATTATATAGCTAGCAATCAATTTTGTGCTTCTTGTTTCACAATTCTGCGTTATTTCACAATTTTGTTCCTTAAGACTTTGTTTAAATCGTATCATTTTTGCTTCAAGAGCTCTGCGATAGGCGATCCCCTGGTTCCATTTTTGTCAACTGTGAGTCTGTGCATGTTCATTAACTTGGAGTCACATAAATAGTGAACTTCTCACACGCATTTGAAATCTTTCTCAAAATGGGAATCTGACGGCGATTTAGACGAGAGAGCTTTATTATCACCTTTTGGATGATGAACTAGTATTATTCAACAATGGTGAATATAGTGCCGGTAACGAGGCTATTTTGTGGCTTTAGATTAGAATCTAAAATTTATATTCTCTCCTGGATACTTCATAGTTGTCATCAACCTATTCTATGGATATGGGGGGGGGTTAAGGTGGAGTTCTTCCTAGCACCTACCATGCTTCTACATTCATACCGTCTCCCTCACCAAGATGTAACGGCTTCTCTTCCCGGACATGTTTCTATCAATTTTTTAAGATTTCTAGAAAATAGCTAACTACAATTATATGTGATAATGGTGATATTAAAAAAATACAATTTTGTATACAATTAATCAACTTCAAAAAAATAAAATTAAACAAACTACTTTCTGTTATTACGTTGAATTACTTCATTTAAGCTTGGATTTAGATGCTAGTATTCTAGAAACAAGAAGACGACAGAAAACGCACAGAAGAAGACTGAGAAGAAGAAAAAATACGTAGGTTTTTTTTGGTGGATACACTGATTAAAATTTAAATTTTAGTAAAAGTTAACGATCCTATAAAATAAGGTGGATTAACTTACTAAAATTGTGGATTAGAATAAAAATTACTTTATTAAAATAGATCTTACTTTAAACTCATTGATATATAAACTTGCATTTCAAGTAATATCACAGACTTTTTTAATAGCATTAACATTATGTTTATCAACTTTAATAAAAACCATAAGATCATCAGCATAGATGAGATGTGCAATGCTAGGCTTAGTTCTGTTTATAAAAATGATAACTTTTTCCTTTCCATATATGAATTTCAGGAGACGACAATTGCCTAAAGTTCAACAAAAATTATTATTGAACATCACATCCACATTTTATTGATTCCTTCATTGTAGTTGCAAATGATACAACCTGCAAATGGAAAATTAGCCATAGGTAAGTTATTGATACCCTCTTCTACTACACTTGAATACTTCCTAAAGTGGTACATTTATCTATCTATATTTTCGTTTTTATGCTTTCTGATGATCATGGATTATGTTTAAAGTTTAAACCATACTTTAAATCTGCGAAAGCCATGACTTCAATTTGTGGATTATAGAGCTATGATTGTACAATTAATGTCTATAGCTGCTAAACATCAACTATTCTTAAGCTCCATACATAAGAATTGTCAACCTTAATATTTCATCTTTCTCTTTTCCCTTATCGTAATTAAGGTTTTGCTTGATTAACTAGCTATGATGGTGCATTTTTAGAACCATGATAACCACTCGAGGACGGATTCTTATCATGTTAAAATTAGCAATAAATAAATAAATAGCATGCTCACCATTAAAGAAAAATCACCATATGTGGAGGGTTATTTGATAGTGCCATTTTCAAATAGATACATATATAGCGAGGTACATCGTGAAACCATGAATATTTTGTTCTTTATTCTCTTATACCATTTTAGTATATTCTCTCATTCTACTCTTGTGACATTGTTTTAATAAATCATCGTTCGGATTTTTTCCCATTACTCAAATATATGCGCAATTTATTCTGACGTTCTCATATTAGGGTTGTCTCGCATGTCTAGGCTAAAGATGTGAAGAACTTGGTCTGAGTACATATGCCATGTGGTGGAGATGAAGAATTTGATCGGACTACCATTACATAACATTTTCTTACCATCTAAGCATAAAAATGGTCAAAATGAATACTAATTGTAATTTTGTTAGTCGCATATGTTTTCTTTCACTATTCTAATTAATTCATACCATAGTAAATTTTGAAGGAACAAAAGTTTTTTATAATATTATTAATGACAATGTTCCCTTTTTAGTCTTTTAAACTTTAAAATTCTTGCAACATTATTGTTTCAAACAATTGTAAATAATTTTGTCATAAATGATGAGAAGTTTTTATATCTACTTAAGAAAATTAAAATGTTGACATAACCAATGATTTTGTTTGTATCGATATTAAAATACCTACCATTTCGCCATTATCCAAATCTTAACAACAAAGGCACATAATGAAAATGATCAGATAGAACCAACGCCGTTATGTTGATCGTCGGATTTGGGTTTGAAATAAAAACTATGCTTTCTGTTTCCAAATGATTTAGATGATATTTAGTTTATACCGTGTTTTCGACATTATAAAAAATAAGAAGAGTTAAAGTGCGACAAATGAAATGAGAATAATAGAGAAGATGACGGAAAGGATGTAGAAACGATGACTCATTCTTCCATGAATTAGCAAAACACAAAAGTAAATAAAAGTCGTATTCTATTTTTTATTGTTAATTCCATTTTCTAAAAGGTCCATTTTTATATGGACGAATAGGAGTGCGCAATATTCGGTTAGAACCGAATTCACCGACTGAACCAGTTCATTTCGGTTCGGTTTTGAAACGAAAACGGTTTGAATTCGGTTTGTAAAATATATTTTTTTGGCTATCGATTTAACTGAATTAACCGAAATTTTATCATATTATCAGTTTTAATGGTATAGTTATACTTTAAATAATTGGTTTAATGATAAAATACAAAAGCTTTTGTTAAAGATAAGTCAAATTTTATTGTAAATATAAAATTTAACGAACAAAATGTTTCCAAACATAAATTTATATTTCACTTTGAGTGGATTAATCATTTGAACAATAACATATCTCTCAAGTTTGGCTAAATCGGTTACCGATCAAATTAACCGAAATTATTTCGGTTCAGTTTTTTTAAAAATCGATTCAATTTTTTTTTATTTTAAAACCAACCGAACGCTCGCCCCTATGAGCGAAAGCTAAAAACGATATAATAAGCTCCACCTGATTTGGTAAGTCTTAAGTATTCAGTCTACTAATAACTTCAAAAAGACCAAAAATACATTTTAGTACAATTAATTTTATTCTAAATTGTGTCACTCCAATCCATTTCTTGTTGTTTCCTTTTGATAAATTCCAACGTCGCTTTGAATGAGAATTTTTCGTGCTTAGCAAAAATCCAATCTCATTTATCCTTTTGCACATTAGAATCAATTGGTAAGCTTCTAATACTGCTATTATATCTATGCTAGTTGATGCATGGTACTCTGGATGCCATCGATTTGTTTGAGATGGTTTATGAGACTGTTGCTTTAGCGTCATCCATTATTAACAAATTGCTCCAGCCCCATATACTAATTAGAGACTAACTATTACAACGTGGGTCAAATCATAAGCTAGTATTTGTTTCATATTTAAGAGTTCTTCTAAGAGTTTTCTTCGCTATATCCCAATGTTTTAAAATATACTTCATAGGGCTAGATTGCTATGATATGATCATAGTGTTTCATATTAGCCATTTTTAATGTATTTATGCCTCATTCAACTTGCCCACACAGAGTCGCTGTTGCTAAAACGCTTAGCGATTCTATAACGGTAGAGGCGTAAAAAGCCGTAGCGGGGACAAAGCGGGGAAGTAGCGGGGATATAGCGGATATGCAAAAATATTAATTAGATGTAAAACTATATAATTAAAATTATTTAATTATCATTATTGCATCATTTGTGTAGAAGAAACTAATATTAATTAATATTATATAACAAAATCAAAGAATATCATGGGTTATGCACACTAGATTTGAGGATTACTATAGATTTCTATCTTATATAAGACATTTATGACTTAAAATTAGCTCTTACATTAACTTTTTTAATTTATTTTAAAAGAGAATTGGTCAAATCATCCATTGTATATTAATATTGCTAAAGCGGGTGCTAAATAGCATTGATTTAGCGGATGAAGCAGAAAATAGCGGGGCTTTAAGTGGAGCTACTATTTATCAGCACTAAAATTGAAATAGTGTAGCGGCCGGAGAGCGCTACGAGCTACAACGGGGATTTTGCGAGGCTTTAGCGGGGCTTTAACTGCATAACACTATTGATAAGTTTCCATGACAATTTTAAGCCGCATATAGTGCTAAGATCATGAAAGATCCGATGGCCATACCTCCTTCTTTTTTGGTCTGCACATATTATCTCAATACATTTTATGGTATCCCCCTCTCTATATGAAGTTGACACATAATTTCTCTGTTTTATTAATGTTAGATGCTGGAATATGATGAGTTTGCATCCAGCAAATAATCAAGGCATATACAACAGACTTCCCTAATTCTACTCGCCCCGCAATTTATAACAATTTGTTGGACCATGTATGCATTCTATCTTTTTGTTTATCTAGCATAATCGTTTATTTGATTTGCAAACAATGGCATACCCAGATACTTGATAGACAGAGAATGATCATCGATATGTAAGCAGTTCAACACTTCCTCTTTGTTATTACAAGGTTTATTGAAATAGATCTTATTTTAAACTCATTGATCTATAAACTTGCATTTCAAGTAACATCACAAAGACTTTTTAAGTTGCATTAACATTATGTTTATCAACTTTAATAAAAAGCATAAGATCATCGGCATAGATGAGATGTGCAATGCTAGGCTTAGTTCTGTTTATAGGTAAGTTATTGATACACTCTTCTACTACACTTCAATACTTCCTAAAGTGGTACAATTATCTATCTCTATTTCATCTTTCTCTTTTCCTATATCATAATTAAGGTTATGGTCGATTAATTAGCTATAATGGTGCATTTTTAGAACCATGATAACCACGCAAGGATGGATACTTGTCATGTTAAAATTAGCTATTTTTTTAAATAGCATGCTCACCATTAAAGAAATAACACCATATATGAAGGGTTACTTGATAATGCCATTTTCAAAGAGATGAATTTATAGCAATGCATCGTGATACTATGAATATTTTGTTCTTTATTCTCTTATTCTGTTTTAGTGTGTTCTCTCATTCTACTCTTGTGACATTGTTTTAATAAATCATCGTTTATCTTTTTTTTTTTCATTACTCAAATATATGCGCAATTTATACTTACGTTTTCCAATTAGGGTTGTCTCGCATGTCCAGTCTAAAGATGTGAAGAATTTGGTCTGAGTGCATATGCCACGTGCTAGAGATGAAGAGTTTGATCACACTACCGTTACATAACATTTTCTTTCCATTTAAGGATAAAAAATGGTCAAAACGAATACTAACCGTATTTTATAAGTCGCATATGCTTTCTCTCACTATTTTAATTAATTCATACCATAGTAAATTTTGAAGGAACAAAAGATTTTTATAATATTATTAATGACAATGTTCCCTTTATAGTCTTCTAAACTTTAAAATCACAAATCAACAACAGTATTGTTTCAAACTATTGTAAATAACTTTATCATAAATAATGAGAAGTTTTTATATCTACTTGAGAAAATTAAAATGTTGACAGAACCAGTGATTTTGTTTGAATCAATATTAAAATAGCTACTGTTTCGCCATTATCAAAATCTTAATAAGAGCAGCACATAATGAAAACGATCAGATAGAACCCACGTTGTTCATGTTGATCGCCGGATTTGGGTTTGAGATAGTAACCGTATTTTCTATTTCCAAACGATTTAGATGATATTTAGTTTATACTGTATCTGCGTTTTCAACATTATAAAAAATATGAAGATTTAAAGTACGACGAATGAAATGAAAGAATAATAGAGAAGGCGACGAAAATGATGGAGAAACGACGAATGGATGAGTTGTCTATCATTCTTCCATTAATTGGCAAAGCAAGAAAAATAAATAAATGTCATTTTCAGTTTTTTGTATTAATTCCATTTTCTAAAAGGTCCGTTTTTACATGGACGAATGGGGTGAGAAATACTCGGTTAGAACTGAATTAATTGACCGAACCGGTTTATTTCGGTCTGTTCAGGTTCGATTTTGAAACTAAATCGTTTTGAATTCGGTTTGTAAAATATTTTTTTCTGTTTATCGGTTTAACCGAATTAACCAAATTTTTATCGTATTATCTTATTTAATGGTACTGTTCTACTTTGAATAATTGGTTTAGTGATAAAATACAAAAACTTTCGTTAAAGATAAGATAAATTTTACTGTAAATATAAAATTTAATGAACAAATTTTTTTCCAAACATAATCTTTTGTTTTACTTTGAGTGACTTAATCATTTGAACAATAACCTATCTTTTAAGTTCGGTTAAATCAGTTACCGATCGAATTAATCTAAATTATTTCGGTACAATTTTGATAATTTTCGATTCCAATTCAATTTGAATTTTTTTACTTCAAAACTGATCGACACGACTGAACGTTCGCCTCAATGCACCAAAGCTAAAAAAACTCCACCTATTTTGGTAAGTTTAAGTATCCAGTTAACTATTGTATCTCGAAGACTATCCGATTCCCTCAGGTTAGTAATAACATCATACTATTCAGAAATTCAAAGACAATGCAATATGCTGATTTTAAGTCCACGTGTGCTAATTAAATGGCCAAATGGATTTACGCCTAAACGACCGGTTGCCAAATGGATGGATTGCTGAATGGTTAGACACTTGGAATTTTGGGGAGAAAAATCGAAGATCTGAACAAAAAATAGTATCAACATGTAGTGTTACCACCATGAAAGTACCCAATTTTGAAAGGTTAGAAGCAAACGATCTAGAATAAAATTTGTTCATGCACTAAATGTCCTTCAATTTCTAAGTCCGCATGCATTATTTGTGCATTCAGTCACACATAACTAAGTAAAAACCACTACAATCAAACTTCAATAAAGGTAACTCCACCTAATTTCTAATTATACTTAATTTACGAAAAATATCATTTTAAAATATTCCTTTTATTAAAATATCTTAATTTTGAAATACCCTTTATTTTAAAATATACTTTATATTTAAATATTTTCCATATTAAAAATGGTCTTTATTTTACATTGTCATTAAAATTTAAATATAAAGTATATTTTAAAATAAAGGGTATTTCAAAATTAAGATATTTTAATATAAGGAATATTTTAAAATGATATTTTCAGTAAATTAAGTATAATTTGAAATTAGGTGGAGTTACCTTTATTGAAGTTTGATTGTAGTGGTTTTTACTTAGTTATGTGTGACTGAATGCACAAATAATGCATGCGGACTTAGAAATTGAAGGACATTTAGTGCCTGAACAAATTTTATTCTTGATCGTTTGCTTCTAACCTTTCAAAATTGGGTATTTTCATGGTGGTAACACTACATATTGATACTATTTTTTGTTCAGATCTTCGATTTTTCTCCCCAAAATTCCAAGTGTCTAACCATTCAGCCATCCATCCATTTGGCAACCGGTCGTTTAGGCGTAAATCCATTTGGCCATTTAATTAGCACACGTGGACTTAAAATCTGCATATTGCTTTGTCTTCGAATTTCTGAATCATATGATGTTATTACTAACCTGAGTGAATCGGATAGTCTTCGAGATACAATAGTTAACTGAATACTTAAACTTACCAAATTTGGTGGAGTTTTTTTAGCTTTGGTGCATTGAGGCGAACGTTGAGTCGTGTCCAATTATAATTTCTAATTATACTTAATTTACTGAAAATATCATTTTAAAATATTCCTTATATTAAAATATCTTAATTTTGAAGTACCCTTTATTTTAAAATATACTTTATATTTAAAATATTTTCCATATTAAAAATGGTCTTTATTTTACATTGTCATACGATTTTAAAATCGTATGACAATGTAAAATAAAGACCATTTTTAATATGGAAAATATAAAGTATATTTTAAAATAAAGGGTATTTCAAAATTAAGATATTTTAATATAAGGAATATTTTAAAATAATATTTTCAGTAAATTAAGTATAATTAGAAATTATAATTGGACACGACTGAACGTTCGCCTCAATGCACCAAAGCTAAAAAAACTCCACCTAATTTGGTAAGTTTAAGTATTCAGTTAACATTGTATCTCGAAGACTATCCGATTCCCTCAGGTTAGTAATAACATCATACTATTCAGAAATTCGAAGACAATGCAATATGCTGACTTTAAGTCCACGTGTGCTAATTAAATGGCCAAATGGATTTACGCCTAGACGACCGGTTGCCAAATGTATGGATGGCTGAATGGTTAGACACTTGGAATTTTGGGGAGAAAAATCAAAGATCTGAAAAAAAAATAGTATCAACATGTAGTGTTACCACCATGAAAGTACCCAATTTTGAAAGGTTAGAAGCAAACGATCTAGAATAAAATTTGTTCAGGCACTAAATGTCCTTCAATTTCTAAGTCTGCATGCATTATTTGTGCATTCAGTCACACATAACTAAGTAAAAACACTGCAATCAAACTTCAATAAAGGTAACGACCAATGATGAAACCTGTAGCTCCAGCAACGCCTAAACACAGTGCAAAGACAACATTACCACCGCCTATAGAAGAGAGCCTCCTCCTTGATGATATCTCCATTTCCAGCACTGCGACCAAGCGCTTCGCTTCTTGCAGTTTCTTACTCTCTTTGAACATCAATGTAGCAATATGCTGTACTTCGATCATTGCTTCCGTTTCCTTCATTTCCGCCTCCCTTGCTCAATTCTGAGATAGCCTCAGTGCCCTTAACAGGCTCTCGTTTCCCATCACTGTAATTTTGAAATGCATTGAATTTATTAGCATTTGTTACTATATTGAGATCGAGGAGAGGATGAGGGAGAGGGAGAGGGACAGAGCGCTCACCAACTTTGCTTTTGAATAGCTTGATTGGCGGGGTAAGACCATAGTTCGGAAGAAGAACCTCCGATTTCGGGCTCTGCTGCATCTTCAAATGAGTTCTTCTCTGAATTGTATGTTACAGTAAAGTGGGTTTGTGTGTCATTGTGAAGGGTGACGATAAGTGCTTTAAAGTTTTGGTGTCACAATAGATAATTAGGTAGGATAAAGTATGATATCTACTTAGCGTTAATCGATGGTTAATGCTTGCTTAAATTTAGCAAACAATAAAGTTATGCTTAGGAATTGTACGCATCATTCTTTTATCAGGTGTTGGAAGACAAACGTCTTTGGTTTTTTTTCTTCTTAATGCTGCTTCTTCATAGCACACTGAATTGTGGTGTAGTTTTGTTTATTTGAGTGATAACAACATTGGCCGCTGCATAAAAGTGCAGTTGATGACAAGTTTTTTGTTGGATCTTTTTCCCTTGTTTTCTGTACAACTACAAGTTTTCTTTTCCTACAAGTCATATTTAGTTGGTTTCCGTCTTGAATTCTGACCATTTATATCTCACAAATAATTATTAGAAGTTAGATTTTGCATCATATCCAGTATTTATTACTTTTGGATAAAGACCTCAATCCTAGCCTTTTCCCTTTGAACCAACCACACGATCCGTCCTCTTGTAATATTGATTGGAACCAATAACATGAATCAAGAAAATGACAACTTCTCCTTTATTTACTTTTGGGTGGCATAAAAAAAAGCAATTTTTTCCCAAACACAATTTTTTTAAAATAAAATTTAGCATGCAATGCTAGTGGCTATTGATAATAGTGTTGGAAGAGATATTAGCCATATTTATCATTCATTCAGGAAAATACCCTGAAGACAAAACAAACAAAAAATTGTTGTATAAGGATAAGGGGCCAAAATTTTGTCAATAAGGACAAGTATTAGTGTAAAGGGAGGAATTATAGTAGGCCCCTGAATTACTCTCTTTACACTAAATTTTGTCCTTGACGATAAGTTTTTTCCTCCTTGTCCTTATGAAATAATTTTTTGTTCCTTTTTCCCTTGAGGGTAAAAACCCCTTTACCATTTTTGTGAAAAAGTTTGATGATAGATAAGCTTAAACAATGGAAACATTAAATTATAGTGCAAATTAGGGTAAAACTGAACGGTTAAAGCGCTTATCGATTTTATTATCGTAAAGATGCAAAAAGTTACAGTGGGATAAATTAAGCGAGGTTATTAAAGAATATAGCGTAGGTGTAAAAAAAATCGTTAGATTTAAAATTAAACTAACATTCTTTAATTTTATATAATAAAATCAAAAAAATATCATGTTTATGCTCACTATATTTGATGATTATAATAGAATTGTAATTTGTATTAGACACCAAGGCTGCATAAAGTACGGATTGTGCAAGGTTAGACTAAATACTCCATCAAGCTCATATGTGTCTGGGTTAAAGATAGTTCAACCTGTAACCAACCCTTTGTAATGTTGGATACAAATTATGTTGGAGTATAAGTTGGATCAGATTTAATAGGGTTGGATAAGGTCACATGGGTCTAATAAAAATGAGAGGAATGAAAAATAATATTAAATATTTTAATATTCAGTCTAAAATATCATGTAACACCCCGTAATTTTATAACATAAAATTTCACAAATTAAAGTATACTTAATTTTTAGAAAAGAATTAAGTGAAATGGGTGGCGCAGAGAAATATATATATATTGATATATATATATATATATATAAATATATATATATATAAATATATATATATAATTGAAAATTAAATAAATAAATATGCAAAAATGTTCAAAACAGCTAATTGGGAGAGGGGAATAGCCGAACCGGCCCATTTTTGAGGTCGATTCGAGCCCGTTGGGTCGACTAGGGGTTAATCTAGGGTGTTTGGCTGTCAACCCGTGGGCCGATTCACTCAAATGCAGATTTTGCATTTGAGTGGTTCTCATGGTTCAGGGTTAATCTAATGGTCCTAAATAACTCCCTACACTTATATATACACCCTAAGACCTAACCCTAAATCAAATACTAAAAATAGATACAAGGCCGTCATGCCGTCAAATTGCAACTTAGAGAGAGCCTCCACAAATTAGAGAGGAAGATAGCTTCTCAAATCAACTTCTAATCAACTCTAGTAACTAAATCCTCTTCATAGGAGTGCTAATCAACAAGTTGTGAGTACTATAGCCTTAATGACCAATTGTTGAAATGATTATGATAGGATATAATGAGGTTATGGCTATGAATGTGGATCAATGTTAGTTATGCAAGTTTTATGCTATATGTTCATGATGTTAGTTATGCAAGTTTGATGTTATGTGTTCATGATGCTAGTTATGCAAGTTGTGTGTAATCTATGCTATGTGTTCATGATGTTAGTTATGAAAATCACTATGATAAACCTTGATCCATTATGACACCATGTTATGCAAGTTTAGTGTTTGATTATATGCAAGTTAACATATGACATGTTATGCAAGTTTGGTGTTTGATTATATGCAAGTTCATATATGACATGTTATGCAAGTTTTGTAACAACCCGTATTTCTAATAACCTATTATAACATAACTCGAGGCAGAATTTAATTTAAAAAACTGAATCAAGGGAAACGGGCTGTGCCATTGCGTTCGTCTCGGAAAAATACGTGAAATAGAGTCCGAGTTTTCGAAAATCGGAGTCCGTATGACCCGATTAAGGCCCATTGAAGTTTTCAGAAAATTCCAAGTTCAAAACAGATTTCGAATTTCAAGTTTAAAATTCGAAAACGGACAAACTGGAGCAGGCGGGAAAATTCCCGCCAGGACCCATGTCGACAGCCCTGTCGACTGGGCAGTCGACATGGGTGGGACCCTGTCGACAGCCCTGTCGACAGGGGTGTCGACATGGCTCGACTGCAGGTTTTCCGGACCAGTTTTGTTAGTGCACCAGTTTGGGTTTTGTGTTGAGTCTTAGGGCCAGATTCGGTTTTGAGGGCTGAGATTTGAATTAGGGTTTAATCCTATGGTTAAAACTAATCCTAATCTCTATAAAAAGACCCCTAACCTACCCCTAAATCATCATTATTCATTCATATAACTAAACTATGGCAAAATTATTCCTCTCATGGCCTCCACCCTCTTTCTAAAATTCCTAAGTTCATTCAATGAGAGATTTTGAATGCATTCAAGTGTTTTCAAGCATGAATGGATGTTATTAGCTTGCATTCAAATCAAGTTCAACGTTTACATTACAAAGCAAGAGTTTTGATCATTTTTGGCTCAAGGGTTTTCTATTGGAGCTTTCATATTGGGTTTATTTGATTGCATAAGGGCTTCGTCTCAATCTATAAATATTTATTTTGTTCTTCATAGCATTGTAAGCCCTTTTACCTTCTTTATGAACTCTAAAGCTAATGATTGATGCAAGTTGTGTTTGATCACTAGGTTATGCAAGTTTGCTATGTTATGGTTATTCAAGTATGTCATGTTATGATATGCAAGTTTACTATGTTATGTAAGTATGCCATGTTATGATATGCAAGTTTACTATGTTATGCAAGTATGCCATGTTATGATATGCAAGTTTACTATGTTATGCAAGTATGCCATGTTATGATATGCAAGTTTACTATGTTATGCAAGTATGCCATGATATGTTATGCAAGTTTGGGGTTGAACATTCACACATGTTATCATGTTATGCGAACTTACCATGAGTTTATGAACCTAAAGCTTCAAGCTTTATGCTAAAAGGTTGCATTTTGGCAACATAGAAGTTATCATACACATATGATAACTTGTATGTGAGGCCAAATGCGAACTTATAGCAACTTTTACATGTCATTTATCGCCATGTATCACTTATATGTTAAGTTTGGTTTTATGCATATTTTTGAGGCCTAAATATGCAATATGAACATGTGTATATTTCATATGCCACCATGTTAAACTTGTGGCTCCAACACCTTTTTGTCATGATTATGCCAAGTTCCCTATTCTATCCTTTATGCATTGTGGCGATTATGTAAACGATGGGATTACATTGGGGTTGGGTAATACTATGACATGAACATGGTTTTTATAACATGACATGATTTGTTAACTTGTAATTATGTTTTGGAAACATAATGGACATGACACTTAGAAAATATAAGTGTGGCCAACTCGAGATTGGGTTGAGTTTGTAGTGTAATACTACCCGGAACCGACCGGCTTAACTAGTGGCTACAAATGATAGGACCCAATGTGAGAAGTTGGTCATGTTGTGCTCGAACCCGAGGTTAGACCAAGTTGTGGTGTAAAGCTACCCGGACCCGCCCGGCTTAACTAGTAACCACAATAAGGTCTAATGTGAGAGGTTAAGGCACATTAAGTTAATTAATGCCTCATGATTAGGGTTAAGTCATGGTCCACTAAATACATAACCAATTTTAGCTTGATGTATTAAACGGGGTTAAGACGTGAACCGTCCGTTACACTTAACCAATTTAATCCATAATCAATAAGGGCTAAACCGCACTTAACCCGATTAGAAAACCCTAGCAACGGGGTCCGTTCCAGCAGTAAACCTGCATGTGTGTATCACCAATACCCTAGGGACTAGGCTAGGGTGGGGCACGATTACTGGGCTGATGTAAGCGACCAAAACGACGGCCGAGGGGTACGCCGGTGTGGGCCCAGGCGGGCTACGGTCGT
The DNA here is from genome assembly GCA_030737875.1 of Allium sativum. NCBI lineage: Eukaryota > Viridiplantae > Streptophyta > Magnoliopsida > Asparagales > Amaryllidaceae > Allium > Allium sativum. The sequence continues at coordinate 810,297,144 of CM060921.1, read as the reverse complement.
GCACGTAGTCCGGAGTTGGGAAATCAGGCACGGGTACCAGTAGATTGAGACTGTGCACTCTTGTTTATGGTGTCCGGGGTTGACACCCTAGGGCTTGATACACCCGAAGGTGGACCCAGCACAGTCTGACTACAATCATGTTTGGGCCGTATTGACACCAACACTTGACGAGTTAGGCTAATAGGGAGCCGATCGACTAGACCGTTTGGTTGGACCTCGTATTCAGGTCACTTCATGTTATTGGGCCAAAGTTTGGGCCAAGGGATCAATACTTGTTTATACAAGTCATGTTAGATTGCTAGTACACCCGTGGTGCAAAACTGAACCTTGTTTATGCGATGACACCTTTATCTACCTTGTAGTTAATTATCATGCCAGTATGTTGTTATCCTTATGTTCATCTCAGTTTCCATCATGCCAGTTAACTTTATTAGTTTATAGACTGATGGTAGTAGGGCTTACCAGTCTTTTTGACTGACCTGTTTTCCTTTCGCTTCTTTTCTTACGTTCCCCCCCCCCCCCAGGTTCTCTGGGTGGGAACGTTGGAGCTTAGATTGGATTTCCGATCGCTTGCTTATGGGATTTTACCTCATGTACGGTTTGTCATGAAGCTAGCTATGGTTATCACTTATTTGGGGATAGTACTTATGTATTTCAGTTTTTCAGTTGATGTTGTTTTTATCTAGACTTGTTATTTGGAAAGTTGACATTAAGTTGTACCAGACTTTTTTTGAAATGGTTTGAAATCTTCCGCTGTTTTATCTATCTTATTTTACTCTATTTACATATATACATATGTTATGTTCTGCCTTGATATATCATTATGCATGTTTACCCGGTTCAAACGTCCCTCCAAAGTCAGAGTGCTTGCAAGAGCCACCCTGGTGGAGGTGGGGTGTTACATTTGGTATCAGAGCATATGGTTTACGAGAAGGAACAAAAGGTTTTAAAAGACTTTTGAAAAACTATTTTCAAAACCAAGTATAAAGTATTTTCCAAAGAAAAGTCTAGTTAATTTTAAAGGCTATTCCCCAAAAGCCATTAGCACTGTCCTTTGATTCCTCGTTTGAACTCTTTTCTTTTCGTTTCCAGCATGTCTGATAATCTCATCTTGCCCGAAGGAGTAACAATACCCGATTGGTTTCGTCGGTACTTGGAAGCCATGACACCGGTCCCGGGTTTCCCTAATGTTGTTTCTCCGGTCGAGGCTGCTGTTTCTCCTCCTCCCGTAGCTGATGTTCCTCCTCCCCCTCAGCCTCCACAAGTGGATTTTGCGGAAATTTGTAAGAACTTTAAGGCGTTGGGTGGCAAGAATTTCAATGGAATGGAGATGCAACACCCCGCCTCCGCTAGGGTCACTCGCAAAGGAATGCACTAGCTTTAGAGGGGCATTATTGGTAAACATGCACAGAAATATCACAAGACAGAACATATATAAATAGCGGAAGTAAAATCAAACTTTCATAACATGAATAAATAAGGTCTAAAGCCTTTTACATCAGAGTACATCAAAACCTGTCTTGCAATAGTAAAGAAGCATAAAGACTTTTTAATAAATTATTCCCCAAGTAAAACAGTAAAGTAGCCATAGCCAAGAGAAGTCCAAGCCATCCATGATGACCTTCAAGCAGAAGAAGTCCGAACTAAACAGCATTGTTTCCTCCCTGAAACCTGGGGGGGGGGGGGAAACGGAAGAAAAGAGGCGAAACAAAACGGGTCAGTCAAAAAGACTGAGTAAGTCCTATCTACTTCCAGTATAAAAACAGGTAAAGGTAACATGACATGCATAAACTGAAAGTAAACATAAGGATAACTACAAGATAGATAAACCAGGGTAGCCGGTTGAACTACTGCGGTAAGGTAAACTAAGGTATCATGATAAACTACGGTGTTATGATAAGTCAAGGTATCACATCGTCGGATTTCTATCGAGTACATTATCCCAAGGTATCTACCCCGTCTAACATCCCACGGTATCTATTATGTATATTCTTCCTAGTTCTAACATGTATATTTGCTCTGCACCTCTCGTACTATTATCCCTACCCGCGTCATGTGTTAACCATGAATGTCCCTTACTCAAAGTCGTGTAATGGTCCATGTCAACCTAATATATCGCATATATAGGTTACTCAAATCATATGTTTCTTTCCATGTATATAAGTTCAGTCCTTTGCCGTACCTCGTACGGGCTTCCTCATGTCGTATTATCCTTGAAATCGTTTGGACTGTCACCCTTGTTCTAGCTAGGCTCTTCCATATAAATCATCGTTTGAACTACCAGGACTTACGCCACCTAGCACCACTAGGGATTACGCTTACCTATTGCACGCTTCCGTATTATCGGTTTGGGTTAAACCACCTAGGCCACTAGGGATTACGCTAACCCTCAACCGCGCCCTTTTTCCCACGCATTCATCGTGAATCGTTTTTCTATAACTGTATGCACATGTATCACATCGTGCCATCCGAGTCCTGTCACAGGGCAAAACAAGAAATACAAGACTCGGTCGGGAGCTTTAGATTTATCTGCCGATGCAGATACTAAGGTCTGCTTTTCTACACGTGGCTATGGTCCCACGAGACCCCTCCCTCAACTAGTGAAAGGCAACACAAGAGAAAATCTTGCATGAGAACTACACTCCGGCCAGCCCACATCCTACGGCCTACCTCACCCATAATTAGATAGCAATTATGGTCTGTTGGGTGTTCCCTGCCTTTCCGTACGTACACGCTTGACTCAAGATGGTAGATGATCGACGAACTTGCTATCTCGGGCACCTTATGTATTCGTCGACTCACTGCTATCCACCCCAGTCTTTAGGTCGCTCGCATAGCAACCAAGGCATATTCTTGGTTCTTCTACCGCAGACCTCAACCTCTCGTGAGCCTAGTATAATGACCTGGCAGCTCACAGAGGGATCCCAAGAATATCCTCACGTTCCCCGAAGCCGCTGCTACGTTACCCAATTCGTTGGAGCCTTTATCTAAATCAGATAGCCTGCTCCTTCACGCATACTTAAACGTTGACCTAACGTATCGGGTTAATAATCTTATCTAAGAAGTGGTCCGAATTTCCTAGACTAAGAATTATTACTTAGTTTCCCTTAACTAAGGTTTACCACTTAGCCTTATTTCCATAATCCTTGTTAACTATGGTTATTTACCTAATCCTCCAAATTAGGGCTTATCTAATGGGTTATAAGTGTCACTTAAGTTCATAACTTAGCCCGTCTACAAACCATGTCAAAATTGGCTAAGTATACAAGTCCAAGACTTAACCCTACAAACCATGTAAGTATATCAAGGAATCCATGACATAATCTCGTCTAATTATCATTTTAGATTGGTTAATTATATAAATTAACTTGACCTTGTCATCAAATCGGTCAAGCGTATTCAAGTGATTCGTGACTTAGCCTTATCATGTTTTCACGTTAGATTGGTTAAGTATAGATTAACTTAACCTCATCAAATTAACGAGTTAGATTGGTTAAGTATAGGCCACTTAACCTCATCAAATCATCGTGTTAAATTAGTTAAGTGTTTAACTTAACCCCATTAAATTACCAAGTTGGATTAATTAAGTCTAGGCTAACTTAACCCTATCCGATTTCCATGTTTAGATTAGTTAAGCCTAATCTTAACCCCATCCATCAACTATATTATACGGTTAAGTGTCATTAAGAAAATTTACTTAACCTTATCACGTTATCGTGTTGGATTGATTAAGTGTTGGTCAACTTAATCCCGTCCACTAGTCGTATAAAAATGGTCAAGTGTCATTAGGCAAATCAAGTTACTTAACCTACCCAAGATTATCATGTTTTGTTAAGTATCATTAGCCTAATCAAATTACTTAACCCATTTGTCCATATCATATTTGGTTAAGCCTCATTAATCAAATTAACTTAACCCTATTATGTGGCATTAATTTAATTAATGCACCCTCAACCTCTCACATTAGACCTTGTTGTGGTTACTAGTTAAGCCGGGCGATTCCGGGTAGATTTACACCACAACTTAGTCTAACCTCGGGTCTTAAGCGCGACATGACCAACTTCTCACATTGGGTCCTATTATTTGCAACTACTAGTTAGGCCGGTCGGTTCTGGGTAGTTTTACGTTGCAAACTCAACCCAACCTCGAGTTGGCCATACTCATATTATCTAAGTTCATCATGTTTCCAAAACATGTTACAAGTTTTCGAGCATTTGGGTAGACCTAACTTAATAGGTAAATTCCCAAAGGGTAGACCTAACTTAATAGGTAAATTCCCAAGCTCATGTTTTTATGCATCCTTACATGTCATATTCAAGTTAAGATTTTGCGACATGTTCATGTTTATCTAACTACCCAAAATCGTGTTTTCCCAACGCAAGCAAAGCGAGTCAATATAGTAAGGATACTATGTCACATATTTGTCTCAAAACATGCATGATGCCAAAAAGGGATTGGCTACCACATGCATAACATCATAAAGGGATTAGCCATAGACATGCATAGTGTCATAAGGTAATTTGGCCACAAACATGCATATTATCAAAAAGGGATTTGGCCATAAACATGCACAACTTAAAAAGAGGGGATTGGCCGCGAGCATGCATAATCTCATAAAGGATTTGGCCACAAACTTGCATGTTAGCATGAGGGGTTTGGGTTCATAAACATGCATAAGCCCCAAAATCTTGCCTTAGCCAATGTTTCATAAGTAAAGTGGTTCCTAAAGGTTCATGCTAGCATTTCATGCATAAAGATCCAAACTTGCAAGTTAAACTAGGTTATGCATAGCATGAGAGGCATGATTAAGTCACTCACATGGCCTAAGATCATAAATATGAACACAAGATGCATGGTAAGGTTCATATAGATTTGCATAATCATGTTTAGCCTCATTTTATCCCATGTCAACATTAAAAATACCGTTTTGATCCAAAAGTAGCTAGAACTTACATAGTTAGGCCTAGGGAAAGGAGCATGAATCATCTTGGCTAAGAAAGGTGCCTCCTTTGTAGAAGAATCGTCATGGAACTCGCATAGCAATGTTGATTTGGCCTTGATTTGGTGTAGCAAGCTTGCACCTTTTGATTTGAACTTGATTTGAGTGCATAGGCTCTAGGGATTTGAGATGGAGGCCATGAGAGTAGAAATTCGGCCATAGTTTAGTTACATGAGTGAATAATGAGGGTTTAGGGGTACGTTTAGGGTCTTTTTATAGAGATTAGGATAGTTTTAGGCCCTTAGATTAACCCTAGGACCAAACTGAACCGTCAGATTTCAAACCAGGCCCAAAAACCTAGCCAAGATAGAAAATAGGTGCACCAGACCAGAATCAGCCGACAGGGCAAGTCGACAGCCCTATCGACATGCCTGTCGACATGCCTGTCGACATGCATGTCGACATGCATGTCGACATGCCTGTCGACATGTCTGGGCGGGAATTTTCCCGCCTGGCCCCATTTCTGCAAGTTTCGAAATTCAAATTTCCCGAAAACTTCTTTGGGCCTTAACCGGGTCATACGGACTCCGATTTTCGAAAACTCGGGCTCTATTTCGCGTATTTTTCCGAGACGAACGAAATGGCATAGCCCGTTTTACTTGATTCAGAATTTAAAATGAAATTCTGCCTTGATTCTCGTTTTAACATGTTATTGAAATACGGGTTGTTACATTCTCCCCACCTTTTAGGATTTCGTCCCCGAAATCTCTAAGTTAGGAAGAACATATCCTACCATCCATCATCCATCTACTCAAACCATCATCCACAAGCAACCATTGTCCTTAGACGACTCCTAATGCTTTATGAATGTATGCAAAACGTGTGTGTACATGTTCCTTAGCTAATGCTAATGATCAGGCCTGAAAAATCTTTTGAATGCAAAAATATGTTTAGTGCTATGAATCCATCATGTATGCAAATAGTCCTAGTCATATACACTATATGCGTGCACAAACATTCAACCATATGCAACATCCGCATGATAACACATTCAATTTCATCCATAAATAAGTATAAATACTCGTGCATATGCAATATGAAATGTGACCGAGTCGAGCTAATATCTAATGTAAATTCGCGCATCCACGAGCAACCACTTGCAACCATTTGCAACCATATCAACCATAACATGTTTCAAATACATGTTTACATCCATAGGGTTCTACCTAAGATTCCTTGAAACAGGGTCGAGAAGATAAACAAGACAAACTCCTTACGAGGTTTGTAACAGAAAATAGGACCGAGAGGATGTCCACAAAAGATAGCCTACAAGTAAGCTCTACAGAAAACAGGGATCAAGGATATACTCCCAAAGAGAGATATCATGTGCGCATCTAGTCTTTATCCTTCTGAGTCGCATTTTCTTGAGCTTAGTTCCATCGTGCCTTGACCGTCCTTTAACTTCACGATTTCGCAGCTTCTTATTTCCTGTTTCCATATCATGAGTTGGAACTCATTTCCTCGTGGCCTCTCGTTCCACTTGCACTTATTCTTTCCGTAGTATACTTGGCTCAACCCTATCTACGTACTCAAGCCAGCTCTCCAGAATTCACTAGTGAATTCTGGATCTCGTTTTCCGATGCCAATCCAAATTGCCAAGAGTCCTTACTAGGGTGATTCCCATAACTCATACATAATCGAAACAAACCATCCGCCTTAGCGGCGAATTCTATTCAAACGGATTACCAACAACTGCATCCTGGGATTCTAGGTAACTAGCCATAACAGAACCCAAAAGGTTACACGAGACTTAGAGGGTATTACCACAGCAAGCCAAGAGTCTAACTACCCTCCTTTTAAAACCGAGAGTGGCACCCCTTACTGGATAACCACTTCATCCCTAGAATCCATCCACAACTTATAAACATAAGCATTATTTCCAAGCTCAACACTTGATATAGACATTCTCAAATCCAAACAAGCTATGAATAAATGGACCGATCTTCCAATAGGACTTGAGACAAAAGCGGGATTCTCTACTACGCTAGTACTAAGGTGCAGAGACTCAACTATCGAAGCGGACTTAAAAGATGCGGTGATCAAAACAAAGTCCCGACGGGATGATAGAGAAGAAAAACTAAACCTTTAACAAGATCGTTACCCTCCTTCCGAGGTACCCTAGCAATGAGAGCATACTATTGCCCTCCGAATGATCTTGTCCCTGTTCCATGATACTTAACTATCCATCCCGTTTCACCCTGCCAAAGGTACTCTCTCGTCATGGGTTTCATTGTTCATCTTTCTCCCTCCTTTGAGGACTAAGCCATACCAACAAGTTGCTCATCCTTAAGCTCGTATCCTTTATCCTCTTCCTCACTATCCTTTCTTATAACGCGGCCACTGGTCTCTCGAGAACCAACTCCATCGCATGGAAAGCACTTTCGTAGATAGAAAAGACTAGTCGCAGTTAAAACCACTGTGACTACAGATGGAGGAAAGAAAGGAAAAGAGATTCAATTAAGGAAACAAGGATAGTGCTAATGGCCTTTGGGGAATAGCCTTTTTCTTTTAAAAGAAAACTTTCTTGAAAAATGCTTCTTTATAAACGATTTTCAAATAGTTTTCAGAAGGTCTTTAAAAACTTTTGCCCAGTCTGGTAACCTTCTACTCTGATACCACGTGTAACACCCCGCCTCCGCTAGGGTCACTCGCAAAGGAATGCTCTAGCTTTAGAGGGGCATTATTGGTAAACATGCACAGAAATATCACAAGACAGAACATATATAAATAGCGGAAGTAAAATCAAACTTTCATAACATGAATAAATAAGGTCTAAAGCCTTTTACATCAGAGTACATCAAAACCTGTCTTGCAATAGTAAAGAAGCATAAAGACTTTTTAATAAATTATTCCCCAAGTAAAACAGTAAAGTAGCCATATCCAAGAGAAGTCCAAGCCATCCATGATGACCTTCAAGCAGAAGAAGTCCGAACTAAACAGCATTGTTTCCTCCCTGAAACCTGGGGGGGGGGGAAACGGAAGAAAAGAGGCGAAACAAAACGGGTCAGTCAAAAAGACTGAGTAGGTCCTATCTACTTCCAGTATAAAAACAGGTAAAGGTAACATGACATGCATAAACTGAAAGTAAACATAAGGATAACTACAAGATAGATAAACCAGGGTAGCCGGTTGAACTACTGCGGTAAGGTAAACTAAGGTATCATGATAAACTACGGTGTTATGATAAGTCAAGGTATCACATCGTCGGATTTCTATCGAGTACATTATCCCAAGGTATCTACCCCGTCTAACATCCCACGGTATCTATTATGTATATTCTTCCTAGTTCTAACATGTATATTTGCTCTGCACCTCTCGTACTATTATCCCTACCCGCGTCATGTGTTAACCATGAATGTCCCTTACTCAAAGTCGTGTAATGGTCCATGTCAACCTAATATATCGCATATATAGGTTACTCAAATCATATGTTTCTTTCCATGTATATAAGTTCAGTCCTTTGCCGTACCTCGTACGGGCTTCCTCATGTCGTATTATCCTTGAAATCGTTTGGACTGTCACCCTTGTTCTAGCTAGGCTCTTCCATATGAATCATCGTTTGAACTACCAGGACTTACGCCACCTAGCACCACTAGGGATTACGCTTACCTATTGCACGCTTCCGTATTTTCGGTTTGGGTTAAACCACCTAGGCCACTAGGGATTACGCTAACCCTCAACCGCGCCCTTTTTCCCACGCATTCATCGTGAATCGTTTTTCTATAACTGTATGCACATGTATCACATCGTGCCTTCCGAGTCCTATCACAGGGCAAAACAAGAAATACAAGACTCGGTCGGGAGCTTTAGATTTATCTGCCGATGCAGATACTAAGGTCTGCTTTTCTACACGTGGCTATGGTCCCACGAGACCCCTCCCTCAACTAGTGAAAGGCAACACAAGAGAAAATCTTGCATGAGAACTACACTCCGGCCAGCCCACATCCTACGGCCTACCTCACCCATAATTAGATAGCAATTATGGTATGTTGGGTGTTCCCTGCCTTTCTGTACGTACACGCTTGACTCAAGATGGTAGATGATCGACGAACTAGCTATCTCGGGCACCTTATGTATTCGTCGACTCACTGCTATCCACCCCAGTCTTTAGGTCGCTCGCATAGCAACCAAGGCATATTCTTGGTTCTTCTACCGCAGACCTCAACCTCTCGTGAGCCTAGTATAATGACCTGGCAGCTCACAGAGGGATCCCAAGAATATCCTCACGTTCCCCGAAGCCGCTGCTTCGTTACCCAATTCGTTGGAGCCTTTATCTAAATCAGATAGCCTGCTCCTTCACGCATACTTAAACGTTGACCTAACGTATCGGGTTACTAATCTTATCTAAGAAGTGGTCCGAATTTCCTAGACTAAGAATTATTACTTAGTTTCCCTTAACTAAGGTTTACCACTTAGCCTTATTTCCATAATCCTTGTTAACTATGGTTATTTACCTAATCCTCCGAATTAGGGCTTATCTAATGGGTTATAAGTGTCACTTAAGTTCATAACTTAGCCCGTCTACAAACCATGTCAAAATTGGCTAAGTATACAAGTCCAAGACTTAACCCTACAAACCATATAAGTATATCAAGGAATCCATGACATAACCTCGTCTAATTATCATTTTAGATTGGTTAATTATATAAATTAACTTGACCTTGTCATCAAATCGGTCAAGCGTATTCAAGTGATTCGTGACTTAGCCTTATCATGTTTTCACGTTAGATTGGTTAAGTATAGATTAACTTAACCTCATCAAATTAACGAGTTAGATTGGTTAAGTATAGGCCACTTAACCTCATCAAATCATCGTGTTAAATTAGTTAAGTGTTTAACTTAACCCCATTAAATTACCAAGTTGGGTTAATTAAGTCTAGGCTAACTTAACCCTATCCGATTTCCATGTTTAGATTAGTTAAGCCTAATCTTAACCCCATCCATCAACTGTATTATACGGTTAAGTGTCATTAAGAAAATTTACTTAACCTTATCACGTTATCGTGTTGGATTGATTAAGTGTTGGTTAACTTAATCCCGTCCACTAGTCGTATAAAAATGGTCAAGTGTCATTAGGCAAATCAAGTTACTTAACCTACCCAAGCTTATCATGTTTTGTTAAGTATCATTAGCCTAATCAAATTACTTAACCCATTTGTCCATATCATATTTGGTTAAGCCTCATTAATCAAATTAACTTAACCCTATTATGTGGCATTAATTTAATTAATGCACCCTCAACCTCTCACATTAGACCTTGTTGTGGTTACTAGTTAAGCCGGGCGGGTCCGGGTAGATTTACACCACAACTTAGTCTAACCTCGGGTCTTAAGCGCGACATGACCAACTTCTCACATTGGGTCCTATTGTTTGCAACTACTAGTTAGGCCGGTCGGTTCCGGGTAGTTCTACGTTGCAAACTCAACCCAACCTCGAGTTGGCCATACTCATATTATCTAAGTTCATCATGTTTCCAAAACATGTTACAAGTTTTCGAGCATTTGGGTAGACCTAACTTAATAGGTAAATTCCCAAAGGGTAGACCTAACTTAATAGGTAAATTCCCAAGCTCATGTTTTTATGCATCCTTACATGTCATATTCAAGTTAAGATTTTGCGACATGTTCATGTTTATCTAACTACCCAAAATCGTGTTTTCCCAACGCAAGCAAAGCGAGTCAATATAGTAAGGATACTATGTCACATATTGGTCTCAAAACATGCATGATGCCAAAAAGGGCTTGGCTTCCACATGCATAACATCATAAAGGGATTAGCCATAGACATGCATAGTGTCATAAGGTAATTTGGCCACAAACATGCATATTATCAAAAAGGGATTTGGCCATAAACATGCACAACTTAAAAAGAGGGGATTGGCCGCGAGCATGCATAATCTCATAAAGGATTTGGCCACAAACTTGCATGTTAGCATGAGGGGTTTGGGTTCATAAACATGCATAAGCCCCAAAATCTTGCCTTAGCCAATGTTTCATAAGTAAAGTGGCTCCTAAAGGTTCATGCTAGCATTTCATGCATAAAGATCCAAACTTGCAAGTTAAACTAGGTTATGCATAGCATGAGAGGCATGATTAAGTCACTCACATGGCCTAAGATCATAAATATGAACACAAGAGGCATGGTAAGGTTCATATAGATTTGCATAATCATGTTTAGCCTCATTTTATCCCATGTCAACATTAAAAATACCGTTTTGATCCAAAAGTAGCTAGAACTTACATAGTTAGGCCTAGGGAAAGGAGCATGAATCATCTTGGCTAAGAAAGGTGCCTCCTTTGTAGAAGAATCGTCATGGAACTCGCATAGCAATGTTGATTTGGCCTTGATTTGGTGTAGCAAGCTTGCACCTTTTGATTTGAACTTGATTTGAGTGCATAGGCTCTAGGGATTTGAGATGGAGGCCATGAGAGTAGAAATTTGGCCATAGTTTAGTTACATGAGTGAATAATGAGGGTTTAGGGGTAGGTTTAGGGTCTTTTTATAGAGATTAGGATAGTTTTAGGCCCTTAGATTAACCCTAGGACCAAACTGAACCGTCAGATTTCAAACCAGGCCCAAAAACCTAGCCAAGATAGAAAATAGGTGCACCAGACCAAAATCAGCCGACAGGGCAAGTCGACAGCCCTGTCGACATGCCTGTCGACATGCCTGTCGACATGCCTGTCGACATGTCTGGGCGGGAATTTTCCCGCCTGGCCCCATTTCTGCAAGTTTCGAAATTCAAATTTCCCGAAAACTTCTTTGGGCCTTAACCGGGTCATACGGACTCCGATTTTCGAAAACTCGGACTCTATTTCGCGTATTTTTCCGAGACGAACGCAATGGCATAGCCCTTTTTACTTGATTCAGAATTTAAAATGAAATTCTGCCTTGATTCTCGTTTTAACATGTTATTGAAATACGGGTTGTTACAGGAGACGTTTGTAGAGGCAAGGAATTGGTTGAAAGAGACTGAAGATCTTTTCGCCAGCTTTGATATAGGTGACCGTAGGAAGGTTTTATTGGCGGTGTAGTTGCTAAAGGAAGAAGCTGCACGTTGGTGGGTGGTTACCACCGCTACTAGGCCAATTGAGACTTGGGATGATTTTAGGGGAAAGTTTGGACTGAGGTTCCTATCACTGAAGCAAGGGGACATGACTATTAGGGAATACATAGATAAGTTTAATCAACTGGCTCGGGTCGGTTTAGACTTGGTTAACATGGCTCAGAAGAAGGCCCTACACTTTGCTCTAGGATTAAACGAGCCATTGCACGGTTTGGCCATGTCTCATATACCCTTGGGGGCGACTTTCGAGAGTTTGGTGAATATGGCCCTACTTCAAGAGGAAGATAACAATGACAAGAAGGAGGTCAAGGCAAATGAGTCTCAAGGCAAGAACACCAAAGACCGCAAGAACAAGTCAAGAGAGGGAAGGAAATGCAACTTCTGTGGTATAGTTGGACATATATCCAGGGAATGTATAAGGAAGAAGAGAAAGCGGGGCGGATGCTTTCATTGTGGTGAGTTTGGACATCTCAGCAAGGATTGCCCGAAGAAGCAAGGGCAAGGTCAGACTCAGCGTGCAGGACTATCTGGAGGGCGAGTTCATTCCCTCAACACCGTTCTTCCAGCTCATGATCGATGTAGTGTTTCTGTTGAAAATCTTGTTTACATTTCTGATTTTCCTGTTCGTACTTTGTTTGATTCTGGTGCATCGCATAGCTTTATTTCATCTGATTTAGTTGATAGTTTGCACCTTAGTAATAGTTTAGTAGATGATCCCGTCTGTGTCTCAAATCCTATTGGGGGTTCCGCCCATCTATGATATGTGTGGATTTGAGGATCTCTATACTGAGTGTAGAGTTCTTCTGTAGTGCGTATGTCCTTGGTTTTAGAGGATACGGTTTGATTTTGGGCATGAACTGGTTGTCCAGTTATGGAGCTATTCTAGATGGTGAGCATAGGGTAGTGAGGCTCATGACTCGCCTCGGTAATACCCTAGAAATTTCTTGTAACCCTATGGGTCCCGTCATGTTATGTTATGTTGAATCCCTCAACTCATCTATCGATAGTTTGAAATCTATGAGGGTGGTCCGAGAATATCCTGATATCTTGGGTGAAGTGAAGGGGTTACCCCTAAAACGCGAGATAGATTTCCGCATTTATCTGGTTGGTAATGCCAAGCCAGTTTCGTGGCCGGTTAGGCACATGGCCCCGCGAGATGAGAGTTAAGAAAGCAAGTCAAGGAGTTTCTTGAGAAGAACTTCATAAGACGAAGCATTTCCGAGTGGGATGGTCCAGTAGTATTTGCTACTAATGTGGATGGTTCGCTTCTTCTGTATGTTGATGAGCGTGAGTTGAACAAGAAGAATAGATAACCATTACCAAGGATTGATGGTTTGTTCGATCAGCCTGTAGGAATATCTGTTTTCTCTTGATCTTGCTAACTGGATTCTATCAACTCGGAGTGGCTGAGGATAGTATAGACAAGACTGCGTTCAGAACTCCAAATGGACTCTTAGAATGGCTAGTCATGCCATTCGGTTTGGCTAATGCACCCGCCTCCTTAGTGGACTAGATGAGTAGGGTGTTTAGGAAGTTCCTGAACAAGTTTGTAGTAGTCTTCGTGGATGATATCCTGATTTTCTTAAAGCACGAGGAAGGGCATGCTAGACATCTTGAGGAGGTGATGGATACGCTTAGAGCCATCAGTTGAAGGCCAAGTTCTCTAAATGTCATTTTGGAGAAAAGAAGGTAGATTTCTTGGGCACATAGTTTCTAAGCAAGGCTTAGCGGTGAATCCCGCTAAAGTGGTAGAGGTTCAAGACCGGGAAGCTCTGAGGAGGGCAATTGAAGTAAGAAGCTTTCTCGGTTTGACTGGTTAGTTAGCGTCCCGTGAGCTTAGACTTACTCTTCTGGATCAAGTAGGGACTTCACAGAAAGAAGACCCACATTTTGTCGAGATCATGGACAAGTTGACACGAGGCGAGATGATAAGTCACCCCGCTAGATATATTATAGATGACAAGGGATGGCTAAGACGCGATGAGAGATTATGTGTTCCTCGAGTGGAAGACTTAGTAAAGAAGGTTCTTGAAGATGCGCATCACTCGAGGAGGTAGCCGAGTCTGTCTCAAGGTGCATGTTGTGCCAATAGGTTAAGGCCAAGTCATAGAAGCCCGGTGGACTATTACATCCATTGGAGGTCCCGCATTGGAAGTGTGAAAGCATCTCGATGGATTTCATGGATGAACTGCCTAGATCGAAGAAAAGGAATACGAGCATGTGGGTCATAGTAGGTAGACTCACGAAGAGTGCTCATTTCATTCCGGTGAAGAGCAAAAGGATGGCATCATGGCTAGCGACGGTTTGCTTTTAAGAAATAGTGCGGTTGCACGGGGTTCCCTCAAGTATAGTTAGCAACCGTGACCCAATTTTCACTAGCCAGTTTTGAAATAGTCTACAGGAAGCCATGGATAAGTGACTGAATCTAAGTACGGCCTGTCACTCGCAGGCGGATGGTTCATTTTGATTAAGCATGAGTTACAGAAATCATGTTAGTAAGAGAAGTTGGCAACGTGGATTGGTATTTTCAAGAAAAGTTCTGCTGCGTGGAATACTTTATAGTAAGCAAACGAGATCCAGGATTCACTGGTGAATTTTGGAGAGCTTGCAAGAAACCATGAGGTCACAGATATGTTCAAGCCGAGTAAGTGAAAGAGGAAAACGAGAGGCGACAATGAAATGAGTTCCAACTCATATTTGGAAATAGGAGTTAAGAAGCCAAGAAATCATGAAGTAAAAGATGGTCAAAGCACAGTGGAGTTAAGCTCAAGGAAACGAGTCTTAGAAGTGTGAAGGCTAGATACGCGCATCATATCTCTTTTTAAGAGTATATCCTTGATCCTTATTTTCCTGTGGAGCTTACTTGCATGTTATCTTTTACGTATATCCTCTCGGTCCCATTCTCGGTTCTATTTCTGTTGTAAACTCCATAAGGGGGTATGACTCATCGGTTAGTAATATATGTCAGAGTTTGAAGGGTTCCGTTAAGTTGACTAAACCTTTAGGACCTATATGGGATATGGGTTGGGTTAGAAAGGGATTTCTTGTAATCCAAAAGGAGTTTATCTTGCTTATCTTCCCGATCTCTTTTTAGCATATCTTTCTTTTGCTATCCATGTTTATCTTGTTATTTCGTTAATCTTGTCATGAGAACCTTAGGTAGAAACCCTTTGGATAAAACATGTATTTGAAACATGTTATGCGTGATGTTTGCAAGTGTTTGCGAGTGGTTACTCGTGGATGCATTATACACATTAGGCACTAGATCGGCTCACACACTCCTCATATTGCATATGCATGAGTGTTTATGCTTATTCATGGATTAATTGTTATGCTATCACATGGATTTTGCATATGGATGTACGTTACGTGCACACATGTAGATGTTATACATTATGTTAGGGATTTGCATACATATGGATACATTTCACTAACATACTTTGCATTGATCTTTGCATTAGATAAGTACATATACACACACTTTTGCATATGTTCATACAACATTTAGAATCTTGTAAGGACAAGGATTGCTCGTGGATGATGTTTTGAGTAGATGGATGTTGGATGGTAGGATATGTTCTTTCTAACTTCAAGATTTCAGGGACGAAATCCATTAAGGAGGGGAGAATGTAACAACCCGTATTTCTAATAACCTGTTATAACATAAATCGAGGCAGAATTTAATTTAAAAATCTGAATCAAGGGAAACGAGCTGTGCTATTGCGTTCGTCTCGGAAAAATACGCGAAATAGAGTCCGAGTTTTTGAAAATCGGAGTTCGTATGACCCGATTAAGGCCCATTGAAGTTTTCAGAAAATTCCAAGTTCAAAACAGATTTCGAATTTCAAGTTTAAAATTCGAAAACGGACAAACTGGAGCAGGCGGGAAAATTCCCGCCAGGACCCATGTCGACAGCCCTGTCGACTGGGCAGTCGACATGGGTGGGACCCTGTCGACAGCCCTGTCGACAGGGGTGTCGACATGGCTCGACTGCAGGTTTTCCGGACCAGTTTTGTTAGTGCACCAGTTTGGGTTTTGTGTTGAGTCTTAGGGCCAGATTCGGTTTTGAGGGCTGAGATTTGAATTAGGGTTTAATCCTATGGTTAAAACTAATCCTAATCTCTATAAAAAGACCCCTAACCTACCCCTAAATCATCATTATTCATTCATATAACTAAACTATGGCAAAATTATTCCTCTCATGGCCTCCACCCTCTTTCTAAAATTCCTAAGTTCATTCAATGAGAGATTTTGAATGCATTCAAGTGTTTTCAAGCATGAATGGATGTTATTAGCTTGCATTCAAATCAAGTTCAACGTTTACATTACAAAGCAAGAGTTTTGATCATTTTTGGCTCAAGGGTTTTCTATTGGAGCTTTCATATTGGGTTTATTTGATTGCATAAGGGCTTCGTCTCAATCTATAAATATTTATTTTGTTCTTCATAGCATTGTAAGCCCTTTTACCTTCTTTATGAACTCTAAAGCTAATGATTGATGCAAGTTGTGTTTGATCACTAGGTTATGCAAGTTTGCTATGTTATGGTTATTCAAGTATGTCATGTTATGATATGCAAGTTTACTATGTTATGTAAGTATGCCATGTTATGATATGCAAGTTTACTATGTTATGCAAGTATGCCATGTTATGATATGCAAGTTTACTATGTTATGCAAGTATGCCATGTTATGATATGCAAGTTTACTATGTTATGCAAGTATGCCATGATATGTTATGCAAGTTTGGGGTTGAACATTCACACATGTTATCATGTTATGCGAACTTACCAAGAGTTTATGAACCTAAAGCTTCAAGCTTTATGCTAAAAGGTTGCATTTTGGCAACATAGAAGTTATCATACATGTAACACCCCGAATTTCAGTAATACTAATATGAACTAATTGCAGAATAATTAATCTCAGATGTGAGAATTGGGCGAAACGGGCTGTGCCATTGTGTTCATCTCGGAAAAATACGCGAAATAGAGTCCGAAATTTTGTAAATCGGAGTTCGTATGACCGAGATATGGCCTCGAGAAGTTTCACGAAAATTCAAGTTTCAAAACAGAATTCAAAATTCAGATTCAAATTTCGAAATTGGGGCCAGGGCGCGCAGGCGGGAAAATTCCCGCCCAGCTACCCAAACGACAGCCCTGTCGACTTGGCTGGGACCAAGTCGACAGCCCTGTCGACTTGGGTGTCGACATGGGTGGTTCGGCCAATTTGGCCTGGGTGCACCAGGTCGGGTTTTCGGGCTGGTTTGGGCTGTGTTCTGGAAGCTTCTGAAATCTGAAGGCTCTAATCTAATCTAGGGTTGATCTAATGGCCTAAATACATTCTAAAATCTATAAATAAGTGGGTAGACCCTAGGCCTAAATCACTTGTAAAATTAGAGAAGCTACCGTCATGCTGTTGCCATGGAGTTCAGCATAGCCGTCACAAATTAAAGAAGGAGAAGCCTAATCTACTACAACTAAATTCTACTCAACAAAACAAATCAAACCAAAGAACTCTCTCTCTAATTCTCTTCTTTAAACGGTGAGTATGATGATTCTGACAATGGTATTATAAAATAATTTGATTAAGTTATAAACGGATCACAAGAAAGTGATATGATTGTAATTATAAATTCTATGTATTGTGACTCTCTTGTTATGATTTTATGTCGTCATATGATGTAAATTATATGTGCCCTGTTATGCTATGTTATGCTATCACACTATGCTATGTTATAAATTATGCTATGTTGTAGGTTGTAAATTTTGCTATGTCATATGTTGTAAATTCTCCTATGCTATGTCATGTTATGTTGTAAATCATGATATCATGCTATACCATGTCGAAAGTCTCATATATGTAGTAGACCTCATATTATCACTCATGTTGTAATCCATACGTTATATGATTATGATATCATGTTAAGTTGGGCTGAATCATATAAGTTGTAAACTCATGAAGTGGTTATTTATGTGAATTGGATCATGTCTAAGTTTATGTTTTTTTTTAACTAAATGGATCATGTTTATGGGAATTTGCCTATTGAGTTAGGTGTACCCATAAACATGAATCTATGTTTTTATAGATCTTGGTTATGGGAATTTGCCTATTGAGTTAGGTGTACCCATAAACATAGATCTATTATTAAATAAAATTTGATTATGGGAATTTGCCTATTAAGTTAGGTGTACCCATATTAAACAAAATTGTTAAGTTAGATAATGTTGATGCACACATATTTCTATGAAAGTTTCACCCCCTACTGTGATTTATTTAGTCACATATACATGTTGTTGTGATGATAATTCCTTTTATGTGCGAATAAACGTTCAAACGTGGGGTAGGGGAAATATTAGGAATTAATAAATTGGATGCAATTTTGTATGATTTTGCATACAATGAATGGATGCCATAATTGAGTCAATTATGGACATCATTAAATTGTGAATAAATTATTAATTTGGATAAGGAAGTAAATTCAAATTTGGGAAAGATTAATTAATTAATTAATCAACATTCTTTCTATCTACATACACCAGAAGGTTCTAGGGTGACAGAGAGGATAGTGTCTAGGCTTGGGTTTGGAAAACCAGTTTCCTGCCCTCCCTGGCTATCCCTAACTGACCCAACGAACGGGATGGTCTTGTATTTAGAAAGAAAAACATGTTGTGGGACATGGGAATCTAGTGGGTGCCTTGGGTGGCATGAGGAATCTAGTGGTTGCCTTTTGAGGCATTTGAAATACGATTAGACTTAACCAAACACACATGCAAATGAACATGACTAAGTGGGTTAAGTGGGATGAACTAATGGGACAAGCTTAGGAGGAATGCTTGTGGGAAATATTGGGGGCCCATTTCAACCAGTATCCCAAAAACGTATCCTTGTGGGCTCGACCCAAGTCGAGGACGGGACAAGCATACTGGGCTTGACTATAAGAGGCCAAAACGGGTAGCGGTGGCAACGCAAGTCCAACGGGTTTTATATGCGTGTATGGACCCGGGCTGGTAGATAAGACGTTGTAGCATCGTGTAGGTATAAGCCGTGCATATTCGTTGTATCGGGTTGCCACTTTAGGGGAGTGATACACCCCACTGTGGGGCCAGCACGGGTATCTACAAGTAGGGAGCCGATCGATAAATGGGAAGTGGGGCACACCTAGTGGAGATAGGGGCAGGCGGCACCTATGTAGTCAGCTAGGAGTACGTAAAGCCATTAAGAAGTTTCCAAGTGAAACTAAGCGGGATCAACCTTTAGGGTGACTGGTGTGGTGCATTAAAGTGTTTATCCTTTAGTAATTAGGAGCGCCTATAACGTTGCCTTTAGCGATTGTCTATGTTCTTTATCTGTTCCTTCATAGACATTTCCTTGTTTCCCAGCTTATGTCTTAGTCAAGTTATTTTATTTATAGTATTGTTAGAATTGTCATACTCGCCAGACTTTATGTCTGACCCCCCCTTTTCCATTCTTTTTCCCTTCAGGTCCTCAGGTTTGGCCAAGTTCTAGTGGAGTCTAGTTGGATCACTTATCTCTTGGGAAGCTTGGACTGCTGAAGTAAAGTCCAGCTTGTTATCTTTCTTTTTAATGGCTATTTTAATTGTAATGGGATTATGTACTTTGGTTTTATAAAGATGGATATTGTACTTGGTTATAACCTATGGTTTTGAGATGTAACAGACATGTTTAATTTCCGCTGTAATAAAATGAATCTTTAATTTCCAAGTATTATTTTATATCTGTCTGTTGTAATTTTTCTGTTCTATATTCACCTAAAACCTCCATGGAAGTTAATGCATTCCCTTTGTGAGTGACATTAATGGACGTGGGGTGTTACACGTGGTATCAGAGCTTAAGGTTACCAGAACAAATGAAATTTTTAGAAAAACTATTTTTCTAAAGTATTTTTGAAAGAAGTGTTTTCAAAAACATGTCTTAATGAATAAATTTAAGAAGAAAGTTTTTATGAAAAACATAATCCCGAATAGCCATATCCATATCTTTCGAATTCTCCATTTTGAATCTTTCCTTTTCGTTTCAGCATGGCTGAAGATCTCAACATTCCAGAGGGTGTTCATATACCCGGTTGGTTTCGTCAATATCTCGAGGCTAGGGCCGCCGCAGGTCCAACAAATCCTCCTCCTCCTCCTCCTCCTCCTCCTCGTGTTGACACTTTTGCAAAGACGAGCAAGGAATTTAAGGCTATGGGTGGAAAGACTTTTCAATGGTCAGAGACGTTTGTGGAGGCCAGAGATTGGCTTAAGGAGACTGAGGAATTACTTGATATCTTTGAAGTGGAGGACGAAAGGAAAGTCCGTTTAGCAGCTTGGTTAATGAAGGGAGAGGCCTCATTTTGGTGGGAGCTCACTAATGGGGAGCGTCTAGTTGATTCTTGGGCAGATTTCAGACGAAGGTTTGGGGCAAAGTTTCTCTCACGAGCGGAAGAGAATCTACATATGGAAAGGTTTTTGACATTAAAACAAGGAAGCTCATCGGTGAAAGAATACGTTAATAAATTTAATCAGCTAGCAAGGTTTGGCATGGACTTGGTAAATACGCCAGAGAAGAAAGCTCTGAGGTTCGTTCAAGGCTTGAATGAGCCGTTGCAAGGGTTGGCCATGACCCACATCCCTATGGGGGCCACCTTTGATAGGCTAGTAGAAATGGCGTACATGCATGAAGAGAAGAGCGCTAAAACTGATAAGGCACCCGAAAAGAAAGGGGATCAGAAGAAACCACAACAGCAAAATAAGAAGGGTGGCAAAAACAATAATGGCAAAGGGAAGAAAAGATGCTTTAACTGTGGGACACCAGGCCATCTCAGCAAGGATTGCCGAAAGAAAAAGAAGACTGGCTGCTTTCACTGTGGCGAAGCAGGACATCTAGTTAAGGACTGCCCAAGGAAGGGGCAGAGGGCAGGGTCTACCTCAGGAGGACAGGTGCAAGCACTTTTGGCACCAGCGCAGGCAAGGGGACAAGTTCAGGCTCTTGAGGTCCCACCGCTGCAAGAACGAGGTAGAACAATTTCTGTTGAAAGCTTAGTTTTTTTGTTTGATCATCCTGTCCGTACCTTATTTGATTCTGGCGCATCTCATTCGTTTATCTCTGCATCATTAGTTGAATCACTGCACTTAAACACCAGTTTAGTAGAGGATCCCTTAGTGGTTTCAAATCCAATTGGGGGCTCAGCTCATTTGTCCATGATGTGTTTGGATTTGAAAATTTCTATACTTAGCATTGAGTTTAGATGTGACGCTTATGTTTTGGGCTTCACGGGCTATGGGCTAATTTTGGGAATGGATTGGTTATCTAGAAATGGGGTCGTTCTTGATTGCGAAAGGAGAGTTGTGAGGCTCACGACTCGCCTTGGAAACTCTCTCGACATCTTTTGTAATCCCATACATTCCGTTATGCTAAGTTATCTTGAATCGCTCGACGCGTCTGTAGAAAATCTGCGATCAGTAGAAGTGGTCCGGGAATATCCGGATGTGTTTGAGGAGGTGAAGGGCTTACCTCCAAAACGGGAAATTGACTTTCGAATAAACCTTGTAGATAATGCGAAACCCGTATCTCTGCAAGTGCGACACATGGCTCCTCGTGAAAGGAGGGAACTCAATAAGCAAGTGAAGGAGTTGCTTGAGAAGGGGTTCATAAGACGTAGTATATCGGAGTGGGGTGCTCCTGTAGTATTTGCCACAAAGGCGGATGGGTCCCTTAGACTTTGTGTGAACTATAGAGAACTTAATAAGCTCACCAAGAAGAACAGACACCCACTGCCAAGGATTGACGATCTCTTTGATCAGTTAGTTGGCGCCTCAGTATTTTCGCAGTTGGACTTAGCCACTGGTTTCCATCAGTTGAGAGTGGCTGAGGATAGCATAGATAAGACTGCCTTTAGGACTCCTGACGGTTTCTAAGAATGGCTAGTGATGCCCTTTGGTTTGACAAACGCCCCAGCATACTTTGTTGATTTGACGAGTAGGGTGTTTAGGGAGTACCTTAATAAATTCGTGATAGTCTTTGTAGATGACATCTTGATCTTTTCTAAGGACGAAGAAGAGCACGCCCTACATCTTAGGGAAGTGTTGGAGACCCTACGAGCACATAATCTTAAAGCTAAATTTTCTAAGTGTCACTTCTAGAGGAAGGAAGTGCGATTCTTAGGGCACGTGGTTTCCAAAGAGGGGACAACTGTGGATCCCGCGAAGGGAGTGTCCATCCAAGATTGGAAGGTTCCTAAAAATGCCACCGAGGTAAGGAGTTTCTTGGGGTTGGCTGGTTACTATAGAAAGTTTATCAAAGACTTCGCAAAGATATCAGCTCCATTAACACGTTTGACGAAGAAGAACTTAGTTTTCACGTGGGACGTAGATTGTGATGATGCGTTCCAACGACTAAAGAGAGCTTTGACTTCAGCCCCAGTTTTAGTACTGCCAGACGGGAGTAAGCCGTTTACTGTTTATACCGATGCTTGCGGGACAGGACTAGGCGCAGTCTTAATGCAAGAGGGAAGGGTAATAGCCTATGGTGGAAGGCAGTTGAGGGTGCATGAGAAAAATTACCCCGTGCATGACCTAGAGTTAGCCGCAATTGTTTTCGCGCTTAAGTCTTGGCGCCATTATCTTCTTGGCGAAAGATTCGAATTGTTCACTGACCACAAATCTTTAAAATACTTATTCTCTCAGAAGGACTTGAATTTAAGGCAGCAGAGGTGGATGGAATTTCTAGCATCCTACGACTTTGAAATAACATATACCCCTGGCAAGGGTAACGTAGTTGCAGACGCCTTAAGTAGGAAAAGGCTGTCCTTGAGTCCATTGTTTGTTGAGCGGCGAAGCTTAGAATTCATCTCTATGTTTGACTTTAGACCCTCCGTTGACCTATTACCCGGTCTGTTAGCATCCTTGGAAGTTAGACCTACACTTTTAGGACGGATTGGTGAGGCGCAGCGAGACGACCCACAGTTGGTTGAGTTAGTAGAAAAACTTAAAGGAGGGGAGTCATCAAGCCATCTTCATAGGTATACCCTAGATGATAAGGGTTGGTTACGTAGAGATAATAGACTTTGTATACCACAAGACAAAGACTTGAGGAAGGCCATTCTTGATGATGCACATCGCTCAAAGATGACCATTCATCCCGGCGGGGACAAGATGTACAAAGATATGAAGCGAGTTTTCTTTTGGGCCGGTATGAAAAGGGATGTGGCCGAGTATGTCGCTAGATGTTTGGTGTGCCAACAAGTAAAAGCGGAGCAAAAGAAGCCCGGTGGGTTGCTTCACCGATTGGAGGTTCCACTATGGAAGTGGGAAAGCGTCTTGATGGATTTTGTGGATGGATTACCAAGATCGAGGAAGGGTAATACGGGGATTTGGGTTATAGTAGACAGACTTACTAAGAGCACCCATTTCATTCCCGTGAAGAGTAAGAGGACTGCTCCATGGTTAGCTTCTGTATACATTAGGGAGATAGTTCGTTTGCACGGTGTTCCTTCTAGTATAGTAAGCGACCGCGATCCTATCTTCACTAGCGAATTTTGGAAGAGTTTGCATGAGGCGGTAGGGACTCAGCTATGTTTGAGCACCGCATATCATCCTCAGACGGACGGCCAGACCGAGAGGGTGAACCGTATTCTAGCGGATCTTTTGAGGCTTTGTATCCTAGACTTCGGGGGTACATGGGAAGAGCACCTTCCGTTGGTAGAATTTGCATATAATAACAGCTTTCAGTCTAGCATTGGCATGGCACCTTTCGAAGCCCTTTATGGAAGGCCTTGTCAATCACCTACATGTTGGTGGGAATCTACGGATAAGATCTTGCTAGGGCCCGATATGATTAGAGAGACTTCGGAAAAAATTGATTTGATTCGAAGGAGGATGAAGGCAGCGCAAGATAGGCAAAAATCTTATGCAGACAAGAGGAGGTCAGATCTCGAATTTGATGTTGGGGACATGGTCTTTATCAAAGTGTCTCCATTACGGAATGTTGTTCGCTTTGGGTCCGTTGGGAAACTAGCACCAAGATTCGTAGGACCGTTTTCTATAAAGGAGAGGATTGGACAGATGGCATATAGAGTAGAATTGCCTAAGAAACTTAGTGGTGTACACGACGTATTCCATGTATAACATTTGAGGAAGTGCTTGCACGAGACCGCGGAGGTGGTAGAGCCGAGCTTGCTTAAAGAGGTGGAGATAGAGCGTGATGCGACGATTCGACGAGCTCCTACACGCATTCTTGGGTCGGAGATCAAGAAGTTGAGGAATCGAGAGGTCAGACTAATCAAGGTGCAATGGGGAGATGATGAGAGCAACGCTACTTGGGAGACGGAAGAGAATATGCGTTCGCTATACCCTTTTCTTTTCGAGGGTATGTCTTTTAATTTCTCCTTTACCGCTTAGCTTGTGCTTATCTTATCTTTAGTACGCCCTCTCGCTAGTATCTTTGACCTTTAGTTAGGATAATCCTATGGTTGAAACATGTGTTTGAGACATGTTATGTATGATGGATGCAAAATGGATACAAGTGTTTGCTAGTGGATGCTCGTGGATGCATATATACACACACTTTAGGCACTAGATCGGCTCAGTCACTACATATTGCATATTGCATAATTGAATGTATTTAGTATAATGGATGTATAATGGTTGTACCATCATATGGATGCTGCATTCGGTTGAATGGATGTGCACGCATATAGAAATAGTATGTAAGCAATTAGGATCTTTTGGATACATAATGGATGCATGGAACTATCATGAATTGCATTAAGGAGGTCAACTGAATCAGTGGACCGCCTGATTTTGCATTAGATACGGACACACACACACACTGTGCATTTAAACATAAAAGCATTAGAAGTCTATAAGGACAATGAATGCCACAGTTTGAAGATTGAGTAGATGGTTGATTTGATGTTAGGTTAAACATTCTTCTTAGCTTAGAGATTTCGGGGACGAAATCCTTTAAGGAGGGGAGAATGTAACACCCCGAATTTCAGTAATACTAATATGAACTAATTGCAGAATAATTAATCTCAGAGGTGAGAATTGGGGGAAACGGGCTCTGCCATTGTGTTCGTCTCGGAAAAATACGCGAAATAGAGTCCGAAATTTTGTAAATCGGAGTTCGTATGACCGAGATATGGCCTCGAGAAGTTTCACGAAAATTCAAGTTTCAAAACAGAATTCAAAATTCAGATTCAAATTTCGAAATTGGGGCCAGGGCGCGCAGGCGGGAAAATTCCCGCCCAGCTACCCAGTCGACAGCCCTGTCGACTTGGCTGGGACCAAGTCGACAGCCCTGTCGACTTGGGTGTCGACAGGGGTGGTTCGGCCAATTTGGCCTGGGTGCACCAGGCCGGGTTTTCGGGCTAGTTTGGGCTGTGTTCTGGAAGCTTCCGAAATCTGAAGGCTCTAATCTAATCTAGGGTTGATCTAATGGCCTAAATACATTCTAAAATCTATAAATAAGTGGGTAGACCCTAGACCTAAATCACTTGTAAAATTAGAGAAGCTACCGTCATGCTGCTGCCATGGAGTTCGGCATAGCTGTCACAAATTAAAGAAGGAGAAGCCTAATCTACTACCACTAAATTCTACTCAACAAAACAAATCAAACCAAAGAACTCTCTCTCTATAATTCTCTTCTTTAAACGGTGAGTATGATGATTCTCACAATGGTATTATAAAACAACTTGATTAAGTTGTAAACGGATCACAAGAAAGTGATATGATTGTAATTATAAATTCTATGTATTGTGAATCTCTTGTTATGATTTTATGTCGTCATATGATGTAAATTATATGTGCCATGTTATGCTATCACACTATGCTATGTTATAAATTATGCTATGTTGTAGGTTGTAAATTTTGCTATGTCATATGTTGTAAATTCTCCTATGCTATGTCATGTTATGTTGTAAATCATGATATCATGCTATACCATGTTGAAAGTCTCATATATGTAGTAGACCTCGTATTATCATTCATGTTGTAATCCATATGTTATATGATTACGATATCATGTTAAGTTGGGCTGAATCATATAAGTTGTAAACTCATGAAGTGGTTATTTATGTGAATTGGATCATGTCTAAGTTTAAGTTTTTTTTAATTAAATGGATCATGTTTATGGGAATTTGCCTATTGAGTTAGGTGTACCCATAAACATGAATCTATGTTTTTATAGATCTTGGTTATGGGAATTTGCCTATTGAGTTAGGTGTAACCATAAACATAGATCTATTATTAAATAAAATTTGATTATGGGAATTTTCCTATTAAGTTAGGTGTACCCATATTAAACCAAATTGCTAAGTTAGATAATGTTGATGCACACATATTTCTATGAAAGTTTCACCCCCTACTGTGATTTATTTAGTCACATGTACATGTTGTTGTGACGATAATTCCTTTTATGTGCGAATAAACGTTCAAACGTGGGGTAGGGGAAATATTAGGAATTAATAAATTGGATGCAATTTTGTATGATTTTGCATACAATGAATGTATGCCATAATTGAGTCAATTATGGACATCATTAAATTCTGAATAAATTATTAATTTGGATAAGGAAGTAAATTCAAATTTGGGAAAGATTAATTAATTAATTAATCAACATTCTTTCTATCTACATACACCAGAAGGTTCTAGGGTGACAGAGAGGATAGTGTCTAGGCTTGGGTTTGGAAATCCAGTTTCCTGCCCTCCCTGGCTATCCCTAACTGACCCAACGAACGGGATGGTCTTGTATTTAGAAAGAAAAACATGTGGTGGGACATGGGAATCTAGTGGGTGCCTTGGGTGGCATGAGGAATCTAGTGGTTGCCTTTAGAGGCATTTGAAATACGATTAGACTTAACCAAACACACATGCAAATGAACATGACTAAGTGGGTTAAGTGGGATGAACTAATGGGACAAGCTTAGGAGGAATACTTGTGGGAAATATTGGGGGCCCATTTCAACCAGTATCCCAAAAACGTATCCTTGTGGGCTCGACCCAAGTCGAGGACGGGACACGCATACTGGGCTTGACTATAAGAGGCCAAAACGAGCAGCGGTGGCAACGCAAGTCCAACGGGTTTTGTATGCGTGTATGGACCCAGGCTGGTAGATAAGACGTTGTTGCATCGTGTAGGTATAAGACGTGCATATTCGTTGTATCGGGTTGCCACTTTAGGGGAGTGATACACCCCACTGTGGGGCCAACATGGGTATCTACAAGTAGGGAGCCGATCGATAAATGGGAAGTGGGGCACACCTAGTGGAGATAGGGCAGGCGGCACCTATGTAGTCAGCTAGGAGTACGTAAAGCCATTAAGAAGTTTCCAAGTGAAACTAAGCGGGATCAACCTTTAGGGTGACTGGTGTGGTGCAGTAAAGTGTTTATCCTTTAGTAATTAGGAGCGCCTATAACGTTGCCTTTAGCGATTGTCTATGTTCTTTATCTGTTCCTTCATAGACATTTCCGTGTTTCCCAGCTTATGTCTTAGTCCAGTTATTTTATTTATAGTATTGTTAGAATTGTCATACTCGCCAGACTTTATGTCTGACCCCCCCTTTTCCATTCTTTTTCCCTTCAGGTCCTCAGGTTGGGCCAAGTTCTAGTGCAGTCTAGTTGGATCACTTATCTCTTGGGAAGCTTGGACTGCTGAAGTAAAGTCCAGCTTGTTATCTTTCTTTTTAATGGCTATTTTAATTGTAATGGGATTATGTACTTTGGTTTTATAAAGATGGATATTGTACTTGGTTATAATCTATGGTTTTGTGATGTAACAGACATGTTTAATTTCTGCAGCAATAAAATGAATCTTTAATTTCCAAGTATTATTTTATATCTGTCTGTTGTAATTTTTCTGTTCTATATTCACCTAAAACCTCCATGGAAGTTAATGCATTCCCTTTGTGAGTGACATTAATGGACGTGGGGTGTTACAATACACATATGATAACTTGTATGTGAGGCCAAATGCGAACTTATAGCAACTTTTACATGTCATTTATCGCCATGTATCACTTATATGTTAAGTTTGGTTTTATGCATATTTTTGAGGCCTAAATATGCAATATGAACATGTGTATATTTCATATGCCACCATGTTAAACTTGTGGCTCCAACACCTTTTTGTCATGATTATGCCAAGTTCCCTATTCTATCCTTTATGCGTTGTTGCGATTATGTAAACGATGGGATTACGTTGGGGTTGGGTAATACTATGACATGAACATGGTTTTTATAACATGACATGATTTGTTAACTTGTAATTATGTTTTGGAAACATAATGGACATGACACTTAGAAAATATAAGTGTGGCCAACTCGAGGTTGGGTTGAGTTTGTAGCGTAATACTACCCGGAACCGACTGGCTTAACTAGTGGCTACAAACGATAGGACCCAATGTGAGAAGTTGGTCATGTTGTGCTCGAACCCGAGGTTAGACCAAGTTGTGGTGTAAAGCTACCAGGACCCGCCCGGCTTAACTAGTAACCACAATAAGGTCTAATGTGAGAGGTTGAGGCACATTAAGTTAATTAATGCCTCATGATTAGGGTTAAGTCATGGTCCACTAAATACTTAACAAATTTGGGCTTGATGTATTAAACGGGGTTAAGACGTGAACCGTCCGTTACACTTAACCGATTTAATCCATAATTAGTAAGGGTTAAACTGCACTTAACCCGATTAGAAAACCCTAGCAACGGGGTCCGTTCCAGCAGTAAACCCGCATGTTTGTATCACCAATACCCTAGGGACTAGGCTAAGGTGGGGCACGATTACTGGGCTGATGTAAGCGACCAAAACGACGGCCGAGGGGTACGCCGGTGTGGGCCCAGGCGGGCTACGGTCGTGCACGTAGTACGGAGTTGGGAAATCAGGCACGGGTACCAGTAGATCGAGACTGTGCACTATTGTTTATGGTGTCCGGGGTTGACACCCTAGGGCTTGATACACCCGAAGGTGGACCCAGCACAGTCTGACTACAATCATGTTTGGGCCGTATTGACACCAACACTTGACGAGTTAGGCTAATAGGGAGCCGATCGACTAGACCGTTTGGTTGGACCTCGTATTCAGGTCACTTCATGTTATTGGGCCAAAGTTTGGGCCAAGGGATCAATACTTGTTTATACAAGTCATGTTAGATTGCTAGTACACCCGTGGTGCAAAACTTAACCTTGTTTATGCGATGACACCTTTATCTACCTTGTAGTTAATTATCATGCCAGTATGTTGTTATCCTTATGTTCATCTCAGTTTCCATCATGCCAGTTAACTTTATTAGTTTATAGACTGATGGTAGTAGGGCTTACCAGTCTTTTTGACTGACCTATTTTCCTTTCGCTTCTTTTCTTCCGGTTCCCCCCACCCCCCCAGGTTCTCAGGGTGGGAACGTTGGAGCTTAGCTTGGATTTCTGATCGCTTGCTTATGGGATTTTAGCTCATGTACGGTTTGTCATGAAGCTAGCTATGGTTATCACTTATTTGGGGATAGTACTTATGTATTTCAGTTTTTCAGTTGATGTTGTTTTTATCTAGACTTGTTATTTGTAAAGTTGACATTAAGTTGTACCGGACTTGTTTTGAAATGGTTTGAAATCTTCCGCTATTTTATCTATCTTATTTTACTCTGTTTACATATATACATATGTTATGTTCTGCCTTGATATATCATTATGCATGTTTACCCGGTTCAAACGCCCCTCCAAAGTCAGAGTGCTTGCAAGAGCCACACTGGCGGAGGTGGGGTGTTACATTTGGTATCAGAGCATATGGTTTACGAGAAGGAACAAAAGGTTTTAAAAGACTTTTGAAAAACTATTTTCAAAACCAAGTATAAAGTATTTTCCAAAGAAAAGTCTAGTTAATTTTAAAGGCTATTCCCCAAAAGCCATTAGCACTATCCTTTGATTCCTCGTTTGAACTCTTTTCTTTTCGTTTCCAGCATGTCTGGTAATCTCATCTTGCCCGAAGGAGTAAAAATACCCGATTGATTTCGTCGGTACTTGGAAGCCACGACACCGGTCCCGGGTTTCCCTAATGTTGTTTCTCCGGTCGAGGCCGCTGTTTCTCCTCCTCCCGTAGCTGATGTTCCTCCTCCCCCTCAGCATCCACAAGTGGATTTTGCGGAAATTTGTAAGAACTTTAAGGCGTTGGGTGGCAAGAATTTCAATGGAATGGAGACGTTTGTAGAGGCAAGGAATTGGTTGAAAGAGACCAAAGATCTTTTCGCTAGCTTTGATATAGGTGACCGCAGGAAGGTTTTATTGGCGGTGTGGTTGCTAAAGGAAGAAGTTGCACGTTGGTGGGTGGTTACCACCGCTACTAGGCCAATTGAGACTTGGGATGATTTTAGGGGAAAGTTTGGACTGAGGTTCCTATCACTGAAGCAAGGGGACATGACTATTAGGGAATACATAGATAAGTTTAATCAACTGGCTCGGGTCGGTTTAGACTTGGTTAACACGGCTCAGAAGAAGGCCCTACACTTTGCTCTAGGATTAAAGGAGCCATTGCACGGTTTGGCCATGTCTCATATACCCTTGGGGGCGACTTTCGAGAGTTTGGTGAATATGGCCCTACTTCAAGAGGAAGATAACAATGACAAGAAGGAGGTCAAGGCAAATGAGTCTCAAGGCAAGAACACCAAAGACCGCAAGAACAAGTCAAGAGAGGGAAGGAAATGCAACTTCTATGGTATAGTTGGACATATATCCAGGGAATGTATAAGGAAGAAGAGAAAGCGGGGCGGATGCTTTCATTGTGGTGAGTTTGGACATCTCAGCAAGGATTGCCCGAAGAAGCAAGGGCAAGGTCAGACTCAGCGTGCAGGACTATCTGGAGGGCGAGTTCATTCCCTCAACACCGTTCTTCCAGCTCATGATCGAGGTAGTGTTTCTGTTGAAAATCTTGTTTCCATTTCTGATTTTCCTATTCGTACTTTGTTTGATTCTGGTGCATCGCATAGCTTTATTTCATCTGATTTAGTTGATAGTTTGCACCTTAGTACTAGTTTAGTAGATGATCCCGTCTGTGTCTCAAATCCTATTGGGGGTTCCGCCCATCTATGATATGTGTGGATTTGAGGATCTCTATACTGAGTGCAGAGTTCTTGTGTAGTGTGTATGTCCTTGGTTTTAGAGGATACGGTTTGATTTTGGGCATGAACTGGTTGTGCAGTTATGGAGCTATTCTAGATGGTGAGCATAGGGTAGTGAGGCTCATGACTCGCCTCGGTAATACCCTAGAAATTTCTTGTAACCCTATGGGTCCCGTCATGTTATGTTATGTTGAATCCCTCAACTCATCTATCGATAGTTTGAAATCTGTGAGGTTGGTCCGAGAATATCCTGATATCTTGGGTGAAGTGAAGGGGTTACCCCTAAAATGCGAGATAGATTTCCGCATTTATCTGGTTGGTAATGCCAAGCCAGTTTCGTGGCCGGTTAGGCACATGGCCCCGCGAGATGAGAGTTAAGAAAGCAAGTCAAGGAGTTGCTTGAGAAGAACTTCATAAGACAAAGCATTTCCGAGTGGGATGCTCCAGTAGTATTTGCTACTAATGTGGATGGTTCGCTTCTTCTGTATGTTGATGAGCGTGAGTTGAACAAGAAGAATAGATAACCGTTACCAAGGATTGATGATTTGTTCGATCAGCCTGTAGGAATATCTGTTTTCTCTTGATCTTGCTAACTGGATTCTATCAACTCGGAGTGGCTGAGGATAGTATAGACAAGACTGCGTTCAGAACTCCAAATGGATTCTTAGAATGGCTAGTCATGCCATTCGGTTTGGCTAATGCACCCGCCTCCTTAGTGGACTAGATGAGTAGGGTGTTTAGGAAGTTCCTGAACGAGTTTGTAGTAGTCTTCGTGGATGATATCCTGATTTTCTTAAAGCACGAGGAAGGGCATGCTATACATCTTGAGGAGGTGATGGATACGCTTAGAGCCATCAGTTGAAGGCCAAGTTCTCTAAATGTCATTTTGGAGAAAAGAAGGTAGATTTCTTGGGCACATAGTTTCTAAGCAAGGCTTAGCGGTGAATCCCGCTAAAGTGGTAGAGGTTCAAGACCGGGAAGCTCTGAGGAGGGCAATTGAAGTAAGAAGCTTTCTCGGTTTGACTGGTTTGTTAACGTCCCGTGAGCTTAGACTTACTCTTCTGGATCAAGTAGGGACTTCACAGAAAGAAGACCCGCAGTTTGTCGAGATCATGGACAAGTTGACCCGAGGAGAGATGATAAGTCACCCCGCTAGATATATTATAGATGACAAGGGATGGCTAAGACGCGATGAGAGATTATGTGTTCCTCGAGTGGAAGACTTAGTAAAGAAGGTTCTTGAAGATGCACATCAGTCGAGGAGGTGGCCGAGTTTGTCTCAAGGTGCATGTTGTGCCAACAGGTTAAGGCCAAGTCATAGAAGCCCGGTGGACTATTACATCCATTGGAGGTCCCGCAATGGAAGTGTGAAAGCATCTCGATGGATTTCATGGATGAACTGCCTAGATCGAAGAAAAGGAATACGAGCATGTGGGTCATAGTAGGTAGACTCACGAAGAGTGCTCATTTCATTCCGGTGAAGAGCAAAAGGACGGCATCATGGCTAGCGACGGTTTACTTTTAAGAAATAGTGCGGTTGCACGGTGTTCCCTCAAGTATATTTAGCAACCGTGACCCAATTTTCACTAGCCAGTTTTGAAATAGTCTACAGGAAGCCATGGATAAGCGACTGAATCTAAGTACGGCCTGTCACTCGCAGGCGGATGGTTCATTTTGATTAAGCATGAGTTACAGAAATCATGTTAGTAAGAGAAGTTGGCAACGTGGATTGGTATTTTCAAGAAAAGTTCTGCTGCGTGGAATACTTTATAGTAAGTAAACGAGATCCAGGATTCACTGGTGAATTTTGGAGAGCTTGCACGAAACCATGAGGTCACAGATATGTTCAAGCCGAGTAAGTGAAAGAGGAAAACGAGAGGCGACAATGAAATGAGTTCCAACTTATATTTGGAAATAGGAGTTAAGAAGCCAAGAAATCATGAAGTAAAAGACAGTCAAAGCACAGTGGAGTTAAGCTCAAGGAAATGAGTCTTAGAAGAGTGAAGGCTAGATACGCGCATCATATCTCTTTTTAAGAGTATATCCTTGATCCTTATTTTCCTGTGGAGCTTACTTGCATGTTATCTTTTACGTATATCCTCTCGGTCTCATTCTCGGTCCTATTTCTGTTGTAAACTCCATAAGGGGGTATGACTCATCGGTTAGTAATATATGTCAGAGTTTGAAGGGTTCCGTTAAGTTGACTAAACCTTTAGGACCTATATGGGATATGGGTTGGGTTAGAAAGGGATTTCTTGTAATCCAAAAGGAGTTTATCTTTCTTATCTTCCCGATCTCTTTTTAGCATATCTTTCTTTTGCTATCCATGTTTATCTTGTTATTTCGTTAATCTTATCATGAGAACCTTAGATAGAAACCCTTTGGATGAAACATGTATTTGAAACATGTTATGCGTGATGTTTGCAAGTGGTTGCAAGTGTTTGCAAGTGGTTACTCGTGGATGCATTATACACATTAGGCACTAGATCGGCTCACACACTCCTCATTTTCCATATGCATGAGTGTTTATGCTTATTCATGGATGAATTGTTATGCTATCACATGGATTTTGCATATGGATGTATGTTATGTGCACACATGTAGATGTTATACATTATGTTAGGGATTTGCATACATATGGATACATTTCACTAACATACTTTGCATTGATCTTTGCATTAGATAAGTACATATACATACACTTTTGCATATGTTCATACAACATTTAGAATCTTGTAAGGACAATGATTGCTCGTGGATGATGTTTTGAGTAGATGGATGTTGGATGGTAGGATATGTTCTTCCTAACTTCAAGATTTCGGGGACGAAATCCTTTAAGGAGGGGAGAATGTAACAACCCGTATTTCTAATAACCTGTTATAACATAAATCGAGGCAGAATTTAATTTAAAAATCTGAATCAAGGGAAACGAGCTGTGCTATTGCGTTCGTCTCGGAAAAATACGTGAAATAGAGTCCGAGTTTTCGAAAATCGGAGTTCGTATGACCCGATTAAGGCCCATTGAAGTTTTCAGAAAATTCCAAGTTCAAAACAGATTTCGAATTTCAAGTTTAAAATTCGAAAACAGACAAACTGGAGCAGGCGGGAAAATTCCCGCCAGGACCCATGTCGACAGCCCTGTCGACTGGGCAGTCGACATGGGTGGGACCCTGTCGACAGCCCTGTCGACAGGGGTGTCGACATGGCTCGACTGCAGGTTTTCCGGACCAGTTTTGTTAGTGCACCAGTTTGGGTTTTGTGTTGAGTCTTAGGGCCAGATTCGGCTTTGAGGGCTGAGATTTGAATTAGGGTTTAATCCTATGGTTAAAACTAATCCTAATCTCTATAAAAAGACCCCTAACCTACCCCTAAATCATCATTATTCATTCATATAACTAAACTATGGCAAAATTATTCCTCTCATGGCCTCCACCCTCTTTCTAAAATTCCTAAGTTCATTCAATGAGAGATTTTGAATGCATTCAAGTGTTTTCAAGCATGAATGGATGTTATTAGCTTGCATTCAAATCAAGTTCAACGTTTACATTACAAAGCAAGAGTTTTGATCATTTTTGGCTCAAGGGTTTTCTATTGGAGCTTTCATATTGGGTTTATTTGATTGCATAAGGGCTTCGTCTCAATCTATAAATATTTATTTTGTTCTTCATAGCATTGTAAGCCCTTTTACCTTCTTTATGAACTCTAAAGTTAATGAATGATGCAAGTTGTGTTTGATCACTAGGTTATGCAAGTTTGCTATGTTATGTTATGCAAGTTTGCTATGTTATGCAAGTTTGCTATGCTAGGTTATGCATGTTATGTTATGCAAGTCTGCTATGTTAGGGTTATGCAAGTATGTCATGTTATGATATGCAAGTTTACTATGTTATGCAAGTATGCCATGTTATGATATGCAAGTTTACTATGTTATGCAAGTATGCCATGTTATGATATGCAAGTTTACTATGTTATGCAAGTATGCCATGTTATGATATGCAAGTTTACTATGTTATGCAAGTATGTCATGATATGTTATGCAAGTTTGGGGTTGAACATTCACACATGTTATCATGTTATGCGAGCTTACCAAGAGTTTATGAACCTAAAGCTTCAAGCTTTATGCTAAAAGGTTGCATTTTGGCAACATAGAAGTTATCATACACATATGATAACTTGTATGTGAGGCCAAATGCGAACTTATAGAAACTTTTACATGTCATTTATCGCCATGTATCACTTATATGTTAAGTTTGGTTTTATGCATATTTTTGAGTCCTAAATATGCAATATGAACATGTGTATATTTCATATGCCACCATGTTAAACTTGTGGCTCCAACACCTTTTTGTCATGATTATGCCAAGTTCCCTATTCTATCCTTTATGCGTTGTTGCGATTATGTAAACGATGGGATTACGTTGGGGTTGGGTAATACTATGACATGAACATGGTTTTTATAACATGACATGATTTGTTAACTTGTAATTATGTTTTGGAAACATAATGGACATGACACTTAGAAAATATAAGTGTGGCCAACTCGAGGTTGGGTTGAGTTTGTAGCGTAATACTACCCGGAACCGACCGGCTTAACTAGTGGCTACAAACGATAGGACCCAATGTGAGAAGTTGGTCATGTTGTGCTCGAACCCGAGATTAGACCAATTTGTGGTGTAAAGCTACCCGGACCCGCCCGGCTTAACTAGTAACCACAATAAGGTCTAATGTGAGAGGTTAAGGCACATTAAGTTAATTAATGCCTCATGATTAGGGTTAAGTCATGGTCCACTAAACACTTAACCAATTTGGGCTTGATGGATTAAACGGGGTTAAGACGTGAACCGTCCGTTACACTTAACCAATTTAATCCATAATTAGTAAGGGTTAAACCGCACTTAACCCGATTAGAAAACCCTAGCAATGGGGTCCGTTCCAGTAGTAAACACGCATGTTTGTATCACCAATACCCTACGGACTAGGCTAGGGTGGGGCACGATTACTGGGCTGATGTAAGCGACCAAAATGACGGCCGAGGGGTACGCCGGTGTGGGCCCAGGCGGGCTACGGTCGTGCACGTAGTCCGGAGTTGGGAAATCAGGCACGGGTACCAGTAGATCGAGAATGTGCACTATTGTTTATGGTGTCCGGGGTTGACACCCTAGGGCTTGATACACCCGAAGGTGGACCCAGCACAGTCTGACTACAATCATGTTTGGGCCGTATTGACACCAACACTTGACGAGTTAGGCTAATAGGGAGCCGATCGACTAGACCGTTTGGTTGGACCTCGTATTCAGGTCACTTCATGTTATTAGGCCAAAGTTTGGGCCAAGGGATCAATACTTGTTTATACAAGTCATGTTAGATTGCTAGTACACCCGTGGTGCAAAACTTAACCTTGTTTATGCGATGACACCTTTATCTACCTTGTAGTTAATTATCATGCCAGTATGTTGTTATCCTTATGTTCATATCAGTTTCCATCATGCCAGTTAACTTTATTAGTTTATAGACTGATGGTAGTAGGGCTTACCAGTCTTTTTAACTGACCTGTTTTCCTTTCGCTTCTTTTCTTCCGTTTCCCCCCCCCCCCCCTCCAAGGTTCTCAAGGTGGGAACGTTGGAGCTTAGCTTGGATTTCTGATCGCTTGCTTATGGGATTTTAGCTCATGTACGGTTTGTCATGAAGCTAGCTATGGTTATCACTTATTTGATGATAGTACTTATGTATTTCAGTTTTTCAGTTGATGTTGTTTTTATCTAGACTTGTTATTTGGAAAGTTGACATTAAGTTGTACCAGACTTGTTTTGAAATGGTTTGAAATCTTCCGCTGTTTTATCTATCTTATTTTACTCTGTTTACATATATACATATGTTATGTTCTGCCTTGATATATCATTATGCATGTTTACCCGGTTCAAACGCCCCTCCAAAGTCAGAGTGCTTGCAAGAGCCACCCTGGCGGAGGTGGGGTGTTACAAGTTTGGTGTTTGATTATGTGCAAGTTCATATACACCATGTTATGCAAGTTTGGTGTTTGATTATATGCAAGTTCATATATGACATGTTATGCAAGTTTGGTGTTTGATTATATGCAAGTTCATATACACCATGTTATGCAAGTTTGGTGTTTGATTATATGCAAGTTCATATATGACATGTTATGCAAGTTTGGTGTTTGATTATATGCAAGTTCATATACACCATGTTATGCAAGTTTGGTGTTTGATTATATGCAAGTTCATATATGACATGTTATGCAAGTTTGGTGTTTGATTATATGCAAGTTCATATACACCATGTTATGCAAGTTTGGTGTTTGATTATATGCAAGTTCATATATGACATGTTATGCAAGTTTGGTGTTTGATTATATGCAAGTTCATATATGACATGTTATGCAAGTTTGGTGTTTGATTATATGCAAGTAACATGTGCAAATCTACCCCTTTGTATGATATGCATACATATGCAAGTTTACCCCTTTGTATGTCATACATATATATGCAAGTTTACCCCTTTGTATGACATAAGTAACATATGCAAGTTACCCCCTTTATGACATGTGTGATTCATGCAAGTTTGGGTTGATTACTTATGCTAGTTGGGTTTAATATTATGATCATATATGCAAGTTTACACCTTTTAAACCCATTGAGTTGGGATGAATCTTCCCTTTTATATGTCATGTTATGAGAACGAATTACGTGGGAACGATGGGGTTAATCATATGAACATGTTATGATAAATTGTGTGAAGTTGGTATGATTATGCATACCATAAAGTGGATGGACATAATTGAGTCAATTATGTACATCGTTAAATTTGTAATTAATTAGGGATAATTAATACAAATTATGGGGGTGATTAATTAGGTGTAATTAATCGACTAAGACACGAGGTTGGACTCATTTGTAGCGTAAGACTGCCCGGACCAAACCGGCTTAACCAGTTGCTACAAATGTTAGTCCAATGTGAGTGGTCTTAGGCACAAACTAAATACGTGATTAATGTAAAGACACGAGGTTAGACTCTGTTATGACGTAAGGCTGCCCGGACCCAACCGGCTTAACCAGCTGTCATAAAAGATAGTCTAATGTGAGAGGTCTTTATGAGGATCACGGTCTTAAAGACTTAAGTAATACTTAACCATATTAGCATGTAGAGGGACATGAGGGGTTAAGTGGGTGCCTTGGGTGGCATGTGGAAATTAAGTGGGTGCCTTGGGTGGCATGTGGAAATCTAGTGGGTGCCTTAGGCGGCAATTGAAATACGATTAGATGACTTAACCAAACTTTAAACATGTAAGTGGACATGATTATTAAAAGGGTTAAGTGGGTTACACTAGATGGGGGCCAAGCATAGGTGGATAGCTTGAGTCGAAGTTGGGGGCCCATTACAACCGGTATCCCATACGTATCTTTGTGAGCTCGACCCATGTCGAGGACGGGACACGCGTACTGGGTTTGTCTATAAGAGGCCAAAACGGGTTAGCGGTGGCAACGCAAGTCCAACGGGTTTCATATGCGTGTGTGGGCCCGGGCTGGTAGGTAAGACGTTGTTGCATCGTGTAGATATAAGCCGTGCATCAGTGTTGGTATCGGGTTGCCACTTTGGGATTGATACACCCCACTGTGGGACCAGCACGGATATCTACGTTAGGGAGCCGATCGCGTGGGGAGTAGTGGGTACACCTAGTGGAGATAAGGGCAGATGGCACCTATGTAGTCAGCTTGGGGTACACGTAACTAGTAGATATATTTTTCTAAGTCCTTGGGTGGGATCAACCTTTAAGTTAGGAATGACTGGTGTGGTGCAGAGTAGTAATTACCCTTGGGTGGGTAGATGCGTCTTTACCGTTATCTTAGTTCATCCTAAGTCTAGTTGGCTGCTTAGTGTAGTCAATTATCCCCAGCCGTACCGTACCAAGTTTATGTCATACCATAATTACTTTAATGATTATATTGTTAAAGTTATAGGACTCGCTCAGACTTATGTCTGACCCCGTTGTTTTTATCTTTTTCCCAACCCTCAGGTTCTCAGAGTGGGCCTAGCACTAGTGAGCTTTGATCAGATTGCTTTATCTATCTTTTAGAGCTTGGACTGTTGATGTAAAGCTCAACTTATCTTTTCTATTATGGCTATTAGTTATATAGTGGGATTATGTACTTTTGTTTTATCAGGATGGATATTTAGTACTTGACTCTTGTTTTAGTTGGTTTTGATATTGTAACCAAACATGTTTATTTTCCGCTACAATGAAATGATGTTTTAATTTCCAAGTATTATTTATATCTGTCTTGTTGTAATTTTTCTGTTCTATATTCACTTAAAATACTCCACCGAAACTAAGGCATTCCCTTAGTGAGTGACCTTAGCGGGTGTGGGGTGTTACACGTGGTATCAGAGCTGAAGGTTACCGGAACAGATAAAATTTTAAGAAAAATTATTTTCTAAGAATATTTTTGAAGGAGTATTTTCAAAAACATGTCTTTTAAGAGAAAAGTTTTTGAAAGAAAAGCATCATCCCCGATAGCCATATCTTTATCTTTCGAATTCTCCGTTTTGAATCTCTTCCTCTCTCGTTTTGAATTTCCCCTCCGTGTATAGATGATCTTTCTATGATAAATAAGGACGGAAAACCACTTCAAGGGACTTAGACATTAGTCGGACTAGAAGTCGGTTCAAGAAGGAGGAGGACTTGTAGGTACCTATAGGATAGACGATGGGAGGAAGGCTCAAATAGTTGTTTGGTTAATGAAGGACGAAACCTCATTTTGGTGGGAGGTTACGAGTGGAGAATGGGAAGAAGAAGGCTAGTAGTTATCCATTTTGGAGGAATTGGACACCTTATTAGGATTGTCCAAAGAGGTAAGGGCAAGGTACAGGATCTTCTGGAGGGTAGTTGTATTCCCTCACGGCTGGTATACCTGATGGGGGTAGGACCGTCTAGGTTGAAATTTGGTTCTCTCGATCATCCTGTTCGAACTTTATTTGACTCTGGCGCATCGCATTCATTTATCTCATCTTCATTAGTTGAGTCACTGCACTTAGACACCAGTTTAGTAGATGATCCCTTAGTTGTTTCAAACCTAATTAGGGGCTCCACTTATTTGTCCATGACGTCTTTGGGTTTGAAAGTTTTCATACTTAGCGTTGAGTTTAGATGTGATGCTTTTGTTTTGGGCTTCACGGGCTATGGGTTAATTTTGGGCATGGACTGGTTATCCAGTAATGGTGCCGTTCTTGATTGCGAAAGGAGAGTTGTTAGGCTTATGACCCGCTTGGGTAACACTCTCGAGATCTCTTGTAATCCCATGGAATCTGTTATGCTAAGTTATCTGGAGTCACTTGACGCGTCGGTCGAGAGCTTGCGATCTGTTAGAGTGGTCCGGGAATACTCGGATGTGTTTGAGGAGGTGAAGGGCTTACCTCCGAAGCGGGAGATAGACTTCCGAATATATCTGGTAGATAATGCCAAACCAGTATCTTTGACAATGCGCCACATGGCTCCTCGTGAGAGGAGGGAACTCAATAAGCAAGTAGGGGAGTTGCTTGAGAAGGGGTTCATAAGACGAAGTATATCAGAGTGGGGTGCTCCAGTAGTTTTTGCCATGAAGGCGGATGGGTCCCTCAGACTTTGTGTAGACTATAGAGAACTCAACAAGCTTACAAAGAAAAATAGACACCCATTGCCGAGGATTGATGATCTCTTTGATCAGTTAGTGGGCGCCTCAGTGTTTTCGCAGTTGGACTTAGCCACGGGGTTTCATCAGTTGAGAGTGGCTGAGGATAGTATAGAGAAGACTGCCTTTAGGACTCAGGATGGTTTCTATGAGTGGCTGGTGATGCCCTTTGGTTTGACGAACGCCCCCGCATACTTTGTTGATCTGATGAGTAGGGTGTTCAGGGAGTACCTTAATAAGTTCGTGGTGGTCTTTGTGGATGACATCTTGGTCTTTTCTAAGAGCGAAATAAGTTTTCGTATGTGCTTAATAGGTTAAGAAAAGCCAGTTATGTGATCAACGGTGGTTTTGGAGAGAGACTGGCAAGGACAACCAGAGCCGGTCAAGTGCTTAATTATTTAGCCGTTTTTACTAGTATCATCTCACGTAGGTCGTCCGAATTCGAAGGAGGTATCCCTTGGGTGTTTGTCTGATATTGGTTTAGGCCTTTGGGGCTTGCACTTGGTGGGATGTCGAGTTCGACAACGATGGTCTGCGTGAGAGATGGATAGTTGTGACGATTCTGCATGGGAGAATATCCTGGTTTTCTCTAGAAGTGGAGAAGAGCATGCCCAACATCTTAGGGAAGTGTTGGAGACTCTTCGAGCGCATAGTCTTAAGACAACAAAGGTGGATGGAATTCTTAACGTCCTACGATTTTGAGATAGCGTATACTCCTGGCAAGGGTAACGTGGTAGCAGACGCCTTAAGCAGAAAAAGGTTGTCCTTGAGTCCATTGTTCGTTGAACGACGAAGCTTGGAATTTATCTCGATGTTTGACTTCAGACCTTTCGTTGACTTTATACCCGGTTTGCTAGCATCCTTAGAGGTCAGACCTACTCTTTTGGGACGGATTGGTGAGGCACAGCGGGATGACCCACAG
Source organism: Allium sativum (assembly GCA_030737875.1). NCBI lineage: Eukaryota > Viridiplantae > Streptophyta > Magnoliopsida > Asparagales > Amaryllidaceae > Allium > Allium sativum. The sequence continues at coordinate 810,255,378 of CM060921.1, read as the reverse complement.
TTGGTTGAGTTAGTGGAGAAGCTCATAAGGGGGAGTCATCCAGCCATTTGAGTAGGTACACCCTAGATGGTAAGGGGTGGTTGCGTAGAGACGGTAGACTTTGTGTACTGCAAGACGAGGGTTTGAAGAAGGCTATACTTGATGATGCACATCGTTCGAAGATGACTATTCATCCCAGTGGGGACAAGATGTACCAAGACATGAAGCGAGTTTTCTTTTGGGCCGGTATGAAGAAAGATGTGGCCGAGTATGTCGCTAGATGTTTGGTGTGCCAACAAGTGAAAGCGGAGCAAAAGAAACCCGGTGGGTTGCTTCACCCATTGGAAGTTCCGCAATGGAAGTGGGATAGCGTCTCGATGGATTTTATCGATGGGTTACCGAGATCGAGGAAGGGTAATACGGGAATTTAGGTTGTGGTAGACAGACTTACTAAAAGCGCCCATTTCATACCCGTGAAGAGTAAGAGGACTGCTCCATGGCTAGCTTCAGTCTACATTCGAGAGATAGTTCGATTACATGGAGTACCTTCCAGCATAGTGAGCGATCGAGATCCTATCTTCACTAGCGAGTTTTGGAAGAGTTTGCAAGAGGCGGTAGGGACTCAGTTTTGTTTGAGCACCGCATATCATCCTCAGACGGACGACCAGACCGAGAGGGTGAATCGTATTCTAGAAGACCTTTTGAGGTTATGTATCTTAGACTTTGGAGGTACATGGGAAGAGCATCTTCCATTGGTGGAGTTCGCATATAATAACAGCTTTCAGTCTAGTATTGGCATGGCTCCTTTCGAAGCTCTTTATGGAAGGCCTTGTCGGTCACCTACATGTTGGTGGGAATCTACGGATAAGATCTTGCTTGGGCCCGATATATTTAGAGAGACTTCGAAAAAGATTCATTTGATTCGAAGAAGGATGAAAGCGGCGCAAGACAGACAGAAATCTTACGCGGATAAGAGGAGGACGGATCTTGAGTTTGATGTTGGGGACATGGTCTTTGTCAAAGTATCTCCATTACCGAATGTTGTTCGCTTTGGGTCCATTGGGAAGTTAGCACCAAGGTTTGTAGGGTCGTTTCCTATTAAGGAAAGGATTGGACAAATGGCATATAGAGTGGATTTGCCCGAGAGACTTAGTGGTGTACATGATGTATTCCATGTGTCACATTTGAGGAAATGCCTACATGAGACCGCAGAGGTGGTAGAGCCGAGCTTTCTTAGAGAAGTGGAGGTAGAGCATGATGCGACGATTCGACGAGCTCCTACTCGCATCCTTGGGTCAGAGATTAGGAAGTTGAGAAACCGAGAGGTCCGACTAGTCAAAGTACAGTGGGGAGAAGATGAGAGCAACGCTACTTGGGAGACGGAAGCGAAGATGCGTTCATTGTACCCATTCCTTTTTGAGGGTATGTCTTTTAATTTCTCCTTTATCGTTTGTCTAGTACTTATCTTATCTTTAGTATGTCCTCTCGTTAGTACCTTTGACCTTTAGATAGGGTAAACCTATGGTTGAAACATGTGTTTGAGACATGTTATGTATGATGGATACATGCGGATGCAAGTGTTTGCTAGTGGTTGCTCGTGGATGCATATACACACACTTTAGACACTAGATCGGCTCAGTCACTTCATATTGCATATTGCGTATAATTGTGTGTAGGTAGCTATATTTATGGATGTATAATGGTTGTGTTATCTTATGGATGATGCATTTTGGTGTATGATTGTAACATCCCAAAATTTTCTGTATATTTTAAATTTAGGTTTAAAATAAATAAATGAGTTAATCTTAGAATTTGTGAAATCGATTCATAAACTTTATTTAAGTTGTAAATTGATCCAAATGGAATTTAGAAATATTTAAGTTAAAAAGGAATTCAAATTTGAATTGTTAAAACAATGGAATTTAAGTTGTTTAAATTTAATTTGAAATTCAAATTTTAAATTTGAAAATAACCAAATGTGGAACTTAAAATTTATGAAGTAAATTTATAGAATTCATTTAAGTTATAATTTAGTTTAAATTTGAATTTATAAATATTTAAATTTGAATTTAAACAGTTAATTGAATAATTAATTATTTTATTTATTTAATTAACTGTGGAATTTAACTGTTTTGACGACTGTCCCGGAATTCGACGAAACTGGCGCCATCAGAACCAGAACGGTGAATAATGATAGAATTTAAATTTGCGTTACAATCCGACTCACCGTTTGGCCGTACGAGAGGAAGTGGGAAATGAATCATCGTAGAGTGGATAATTGTTTGTTCTGATATTTGGGCCTTATATACATATATAAATAAAACCCATCTTTACCTTACCAGCCCATTTCCACCTCATATACATTTTTCTCCATCAAAGTTTGATTTCCATGGCTGAAAACTTCTTCAAACCCTAAATCAAAATAAATCACAACTTCAAAACTCAAATCTCTCCAAACTATAGCATATTATATATCAAATCGAAGCTCTCGACGTCACGAAGCTACTGGTGCTCTCAGTTTCGACATGCATGGCCTGTAGTGGCCGTAAACTGCGGTCAAAGTTTGCTGTTTCGTAACCCTAAGTAAGATTTTGGGGGTTTTTGATTCTAGGCTTAATTGGAGAAATCGAGATGTGGGTATTGCCGAGGATGGCCATACGAGTTCAGGGGTGGAAACGGCATCGTCTGGAAGTAAGTATGGTGGGAGAATTTGGTGGTTTAAAGGCCGAAAAGGGCATTTTAGGGCTGAGCGGCAGAGGCACTACCATCGATCGGAGGCGAAGGGGCGGATGCTGGTGGGTGCTCCTCGGGTTGGGCTTTCCAACGACGGCGGGTTCAAGGTTTCTGGTGGTCGGATTTGGACAAGGGAGGCGGTCAAAGTTGGGAGCTTTCACGTTCAAAATGGGTTCTTCAGCATGGAGTACTGTTCACGCGTGTAATGGTTGAGCGGGAAGAAGAGGGATGACGTGGCGAACCCTGGTTGGTGAGAATTGTTTTAATTTTTTTTTTATTTAAATTTTCCAAAGAGAAAAACGCTGATAACTCTCTCGTTTTAACTCGGATTTGGACGCGGTTTGTTGCGTTGGGATCGTGGCGGAGTTGCGGACGTTTTGGCACTAACCTGGCCGCGTTTAGAGACATTGAAATTTTGGTCTTCAGTTGGATGTACGATCAACAGAAGACTCAAAGGTGAGTGGTTTTCTCACTCACGAAATACTGAATTATTCCCATATTTATTGAATTAAATTATGAAATAAGTTTGGTTGCATGGTTGCATTGGATTGTTGATGTGTTGTTTAAATTTGACATGCAAGTGTGTTAACATGCAATCTAAGTAAATGATTAGTTATTTAATTTATTTTAAATCTCTAGTTGAAATTCGAACCCTTGTTACTCCTGGAACAGTTAATGCTGATCAGTTGAATGAAATGATGTGATGGATGTTGTTGACCCGCTTTTTAGTAAAAGCAGTCACATATGGAATCTCTGGTTAACAATACGCTCAAGCAGTGGAAACCCTATCAGAAGACAGGAAGTTTTTTAGTCAAAAATCACATCATAAACAAAGAACTGCCCGGAACTCCCATCAGATGACCTTTTCAGGGCCCGAAAACAGCAATTACGGTGCTGAGCACCGTAAGTCTTGTAGGTCTCTGAGTTAGCTGTTTGAGCTTTGGTTTGGCTCAATCGGACTTACGGTTTGAAAGTTATGCCCGTTTCCGTGAACGGGTGTAATATGGCAATTTCCTGGATAAAGCGACGAAGCATCATCGGATCGTCCCTCATCGGATCGCCCCTCCGGTTCGTGAGCACCAGATCGGATCGCTTCCCATCAGCTCGTGGGACCCACCCTGGTTCGGATCGTGTCCTTCAGCTCGCCCCTGGTCGGATCGCCACCTCGGTTCGCCCCTCATCAGTTCGCCCTCCTCGGATCGTAACGCGCCTCCGTCTCGCGCACCCTCGTCGGATCGCCTCCCTCGGATCGTGACGCGCCTCCATCTCACGCACCATCCTCGGATCGTGGAACCCACGTCACGATCCGAACACTGGACCGCGAACCGACCTTAAGACCTGCTCTTACGCAGCCTGTTTTGACCTATTCTGACGGCTATTTTTACTCCAACTTGCATGGATCTGATGACACATGGGATATGACGATTTGGAGAGGGTTTCTGGACGCTTTCCACCATATTTCTAGATTTTTGGGATGCGTGCCACGTGTACTGCGAACCGCCTGCTGTATATGGCTATAAATACACTATTCGAAGGCATTTTCAAGGATCTTTTGGCTCTCACTCCTCAGGGCGTCCACCATTACTGAAGGGCAAGGACTTTGCACTATACAACAGCCAAATTCTCCTCTTTTCTCCATAATTAACACGTGAATTGCGTGTATAATCACCCATAATCTCAATTAACACACGGATTGTGTGCTTGCATGTAACTGATTCTTGTAATCTGTCAGTATAACAATAAGATTATAAAGTGGACGTAGGCTACATCTACAGCCGAACCACTATAAAAACCTCGTGTGTCTCCTCTTTGTTTACTGTTTTCTGCATTCTGTGATCTGCGATCTGCATTTGGGTGTTAGGTCCAGATTTTGGTCTAACATTTTGGCGCGCCAGGAAGGGGGCACACGAAAAATTCAACTTTCTGCTTGGATAATTTGGCTATTGGAACAATGGCAATCAAAAGGAAGAAGACTGGAACTTCCGCTCATGCTGATGATGCTGACGCTGAAGGCACGAGAAACGAGGCGAGCCAGGAGGCTTCCTCTCATGGAGATCCTTCTGCATACTTGACTAGAGACGAGATGGATGGCGTTCTCGCTGAATTGAAAGCCCAGATGGCAAGACAAGATGATCTCCTCCAGAAACAACAGGAAATGATCAACCAATTCTTCGCTCGGATGGAGGGAAGGCCGAGCGGAAATAATCAAGTCACTGGAAATGAAGCCACAGAAGCGGCCCACGCATCACATGTACTCAGGGGCAACCCCCTAACTCTTGGACAAGCTCAGGTTCAACTAGCTTCAGCTCCAGATCAGGCGAACATCGGATTGCGAGCTCCTGCTCCTCAACAACATCAACCGTCTCGTGACGCCCCCTTGGGCCGCGAACCGGATCGTGGTGCACTTCCAAGCTCGCGAGGCGATCCCAGCAACTCGTTCCCACCTGCTCGCCAACAACAGCCGGTTCGTGACCTACCTCCAGGAACCACTAGGTTCGCCCCCCTGCTCCACGAACGTAGCTCACAAGCCACAGACCAGCACAACCCGAGGTCACGAACTGGCCTCCTCGATCCACGACTCGCGCTCCCCCACGACCCGCTTCGTGCAGCACACCACGAGCACCCAGCAGCTCGCCAACAGCTTCCAACCACTCCTGCATTCAACGCTGGGGGCACCAGCTCTGATCTTGGCAGTTTGCAACAACTTTTTGAAGGAAATCGACTAGCAGATCTCATTCAACGCCTCTCGAGAGGCCGCACTTATCAGAACGATGTGGACGACGTCAATCACAACCCGTTCAATCAGGAAATCAGGAATTCTCGCAATCCCCCAGATTTCAAACTTCCACAACTGGAGCCCTACAACGGCAGGACAGATCCTACCGTGCATCTCATGCGCTACAAACGGCATATGGAAGTTCAATCGGCATCGGAAAACGTCATGGCTAAATGTTTTCCCCAATTTCTGGCTGATATAGCAGCCATGTGGATTCGGCAGCTAGAGGCGGAATCGATCAACAGCTGGAATATGTTGGTCGCTCGCTTTCTTGAACAATTTCGGGTTCACATCGCACGACCCAAAAACGTCATGTCGCTCACTACAATCAAGCAGAGGCCCAGAGAAACTCTGCGTTCATTCCTGGAAAGATTCAACGTTGCAGCAGCATCAGTTGACCGCCCTGAACCATCGATGGTACTGATGGCAGCAGTATCCGGTGTCTTGGATAACACGGAATTCAAGAAATCTTTGCACCGAGACCCACCACGAAATCTCAGTGAGTTCTACCTTGAAGCAGACAGATTTCTGCGTGAAGAAGATGCAACATCCGAGAAGAAAATTCTCAATGTCAATATGCTCAAAGACGGAGAACCGTCTAATTCTGGAAATGGCAAAGGAACAGCCACTAGAAAGAATGATCGTAATGCTCCACCCCGGAGAGGGTCCAGATACGACAAGTACACTGAACTGAATGACACTCTGAGTAACATCTACGGGGATACAGGAGGTGCAGCCGCCTATCCGAGGCCTCCCAAAAGGGAGCCAACATTAGCACAGCGCAACTCTGGAAGACATTGCATATTTCATGACATAGACGGTCACAACACCGATGACTGCAGACATTTGCGAGACCTTATCGAGGATCGGGTCAGGCGTGCAGAGCTACCCGAGTATGTCACAGCGCCCACACCTGCGCTTCCACCACCTATTCCCCAGAGAGGGAACGATCCCGATTCGAGCAATCACGGGCTAATCATTAACTGATCCCACTCAGCGGATCTCTTCAGTTTGCCGGACTCCGGTCCGTGGTTCAAGTTTTTTAGGCTTTTTTAGGCGACTTCTCGCCCCTCTTTGTTTTCTCTGCATGTGATAAGCACGGCAACATCAGCCCACACGCACGGAACCAACCCGTAGTCTCCAGTCGTGTTCAGGGTTTGAATAACTGTAGCTTAGTTTTCATGAATCAATAAAGATCAAGCATGAGCTCCGGCTCCTAACTGGATCCGTCCAGTATAAACCGGCATGAGTTCCGGCTCATAACTGGATCCGTCCAGTATAAACCAGCATGAGCTCCGGCTCCTAACTGGATCCGTCCAGTATAAACTAGCATGAGCTCCAGCTCCTAACTGGATCCGTCCAGTATAAACCAGCATGAGCTCCGGCTCCTAACTGGATCCGTCCAGTATAAACAAATTTTCATGTGCTTTTCCTTGGTCGTCTTACTCCGGTAAGGCCGTCTTGGAACCCCTCTAACATCTCCTCGGATGGTTTACTCCGGTAAGGCCATCTAGGAAATATTCTTGTGTTGTTTGTTTTATCTTCTTGCAGGTACAAACTCCAGGTCTTCTTGGATTTCTCTGGCCTTAATACGATCCCGTGTGATCGTCGGTATTCTGGCCTTAATACGATCCGTCGTGATCGTCGCATTTTGGATTTGGATTTCTTGGATTATCCAGAACACATCTTCCTTCAACCAGCAAGATATGTTCTGGGGGGCAAAATGTTGACCCGCTTTTTAGTAAAAGCAGTCACATATGGAATCTCTGGTTAACAACACGCTCAAGCAGTGGAAACCCTATCAGAAGACAGGAAGTTTTTTAGTCAAAATCACATCATCAACAAAGAACTGCCCGGAACTCCCATCAGATGACCTTTTCAGGGCCCGAAAACAGCAATTACGGTGCTATGCGCCGTAAGTCTTGTAGGTCTCTGAGTTAGCTTCGGTTTGAGCTTTGGTTTGGCTCAATCGGACTTACGGTTTGAAAGTTATGCCCGTTTCCGTGAACGGGTGTAATATGGCAATTTCCTGGATAAAGCGACGAAGCATCATCGGATCGCCCCTCATCGGATCGCCCCTCCGGTTCGTGAGCACCAGATCGGATCGCTTCCCATCAGCTCGTGGGACCCACCCTGGTTCGGATCGTTTCCTTCAGCTCGCCCCTGGTCGGATCGCCAGCTCGGTTCGCCCCTCATCAGTTCGCCCTCCTCGGATCGTAACGCGCCTCCGTCTCGCGCACCCTCGTCGGATCGCCTCCCTCGGATCGTGACGCGCCTCCATCTCGCGCACCATCCTCGGATCGTGGAACCCACGTCACGATCCGACCACTGGACCGCGAACCGACCTTAAGACCTGCTCTTACGCAGCCTGTTTTGACCTATTCTGACGGCTATTTTTACTCCAACTTGCATGGATCTGATTACACATGGCATATGACGATTTGGAGAGGGTTTCTGGACGCTTTCCACCATATTTCGAGATTTTTGGGATGCGTGCCACGTGTCCCGCGAACCGCCTGCTGTATATGGCTATAAATACACCATTCGAAGGCATTTTCAAGGATCTTTTGGCTCTCACTCCTCAGGGCGTCCACCATTACTGAAGGGCAAGGACTTTGCACTATACAACAGCCAAATTCTCCTCTTTTCTCCATAATTAACACGTGAATTGCGTGTATAATCACCCATAATCTCAATTAACACACGGATTGTGTGCTTGCATGTAACTGATTCTTGTAATCTGTCAGTATAACAATAAGATTATAAAGTGGACGTAGGCTACATCTACAGCCAAACCACTATAAAAACCTCGTGTGTCCCCTCTTTGTTTACTGTTTTCTGCATTCTGTGATCTGCGATCTGCATTTGGGTGTTAGGTCCAGATTTTGGTCTAACATTTTGGCGCGCCAGGAAGGGGGCACACGAAAAATTCAACTTTCTGCTTGGATAATTTGGCTATTGGATCAATGGCTACCAAAAGGAAGAAGACTGGAACTTCCGCTCATGCTGATGATGCTGACACTGAAGGCACGAGAAACGAGGCGAGCCAGGAGGCTTCCTCTCATGGAGATCCTTCTGCATACTTGACTAGGGACGAGATGGATGGCGTTCTCGCTGAATTGAAAGCCCAGATGGCAAGACAAGATGATCTCCTCCAGAAACAACAGGAAATGATCAACCAATTCTTCGCTCGGATGGAGGGAAGGCCGAGCGGAAATAATCAAGTCACTGGAAATGAAGCCACCGAAGTGGCCCACGCATCACATGTACTCGGGGGCAACCCCCTAACTCTTGGACAAGCTCAGGTTCAACCAGCTTCAGCTCCAGATCAGGCGAACATCGGATTGCGAGCTCCTGCTCCTCAACAGCATCAACCGTCTCGTGACGCCCCCTTGGACCATGAACCGGATCGTGGTGCACTTCCAAGCTCGCGAGGCGATCCCAGCAACTCGTTCCCGCCTGCTCGCCAACAACAGCCGGTTCGTGACCTACCTCCAGGAACCACTCGGTTCGCCCCCCTGCTCCACGAACGTGGCTCACGAGCCACAGACCAGCACGACCCGAGGTCACGAACTGGCCTCCTCGATCCACGACTCGCGCTCCCCCACGACCGCTTCGTGCAGCACACCACGAGCACCCAGCAGCTCGCCAACAGCTTCCAACCTCTCCTGCATTCAACGCTGGGGGCACCAGCTCTGATCTTGGCAGTTTGCAACAACTTTTTGAAGGAAATCGACTAGCAGATCTCATTCAACGCCTCTCGAGAGGCCGCACTTATCAGAACGAAGTGGACGACGTCAATCACAACCCGTTCAATCAGGAAATCAGGAATTCTCGCAATCCCCCAGATTTCAAGCTTCCACAACTGGAGCCCTACAACGGCAGGACAGATCCTACCGTGCATCTCATGCGCTACAAACGGCATATGGAAGTTCAATCGGCATCGGAAAACGTCATGGCTAAATGTTTTCCCCTCTTTCTGACTGATATAGCAGCCATGTGGATTCGGCAGCTAGAGACGGAATCGATCAACAGCTGGAATATGTTGGTCGCTCGCTTTCTTGAACAATTTCGGGTTCACATCGCACGACCCAAAAACGTCATGTCGCTCACTACAATCAAGCAGAGGCCCAGAGAAACTCTGCGTTCATTCCTGGAAAGATTCAACGTTGCAGCAGCATCAGTTGACCGCCCTGAACCATCGATGGTACTGATGGCAGCAGTATCCGGTGTCTTGGATAACACGGAATTCAAGAAATCTTTGCACCGAGACCCACCACGAAATCTCAGTGAGTTCTACCTTGAAGCAGACAGATTTCTGCGTGAAGAAGATGCAACATCCGAGAAGAAAATTCTCGATGTCAATATGCTCAAAGACGGAGAACCGTCTAATTCTGGAAATGGCAAAGGAACAGCCACTAGAAAGATTGATCGTAATGCTCCACCCCGGAGAGGGTCCAGATACGACAAGTACACTGAACTGAATGACACTCTGAGTAACATCTACGGGGATACAGGAGGTGCAGCCGCCTATCCGAGGCCTCCCAAAAGGGAGCCAACATTAGCACAGCGCAACTCTGGAAGACATTGCATATTTCATGACATAGACGGTCACAACACCGATGACTGCAGACATTTGCGAGACCTTATCGAGGATCGGGTCAGGCTTGGAGAGCTACCCGAGTATGTCACAGCACCCACACCTGCGCTTCCACTACTTATTCCCCAGAGAGGGAACGATCCCGATTCGAGCAATCGCGGGCTAATCATTAACTGATCCCACTCAGCGGATCTCTTCAGTTTGCCGGACTCCGGTCCGTGGTTCATGTTTTTTAGGCTTTTTTAGGCGACTTCTCGCCCCTCTTTGTTTTCTCTGCATGTGATAAGCACGGCAACATCAGCCCACACGCACGGAACCAACCCGTAGTCTCCAGTCGTGTTCCGGGTTTGAATAACTGCCGCTTAGTTTTCATGAATCAATAAAGATCAAGCATGAGCTCCGGCTCCTAACTGGATCCGTCCAGTATAAACCAGCATGAGCTCCGGCTCGTAACTGGATCCGTCCAGTATAAACCAGCATGAGCTCCGGCTCCTAACTGGATCCGTCCAGTATAAACCAGCATGAGCTCCAGCTCCTAGCTGGATCCGTCCAGTATATACCAGCATGAGCTCCGGCTCCTAACTGGATCCGTCCAGTATAAACAAATTTTCATGTGCTTTTCCTTGGTCGTCTTACTCCGGTAAGGCCGTCTTGGAACCCCTCTAACATCTCCTCGGATGGTTTACTCCGGTAAGCCCATCTAGGAAATATTCTTGTGTTGTTTGTTTTATCTTCTTGCAGGTACAAACTCCAGGTCTTCTTGGATTTCTCTGGCCTTAATACGATCCCGTCTGATCGTCGGTTTTCTGGCCTTAATACGATCCGTCGTGATCGTCGCATTTTGGATTTGGATTTCTTGGATTATCCAGAACACATCTTCCTTCAACCAGCAAGATATGTTCTGGGGGGCAAAATGTTGACCCGCTTTTTAGTAAAAGCAGTCACATATGGAATCTCTGGTTAACAATACGCTTAAGCAGTGGAAACCCTATCAGAAGACAGGAAGTTTTTTAGTCAAAATCACATCATCAACAAAGAACTGCCCGGAACTCCCATCAGATGACCTTTTCAGGGCCCGAAAACAGCAATTACGGTGCTTTGCATCGTAAGTCTTGTAGGTCTCTGAGTTAGCTTCGGTTTGAGCTTTGGTTTGGCTCAATCGGACTTACGGTTTGAAAGTTATGCCCGTTTCCGTGAACGGGTGTAATATGGCAATTTCCTGGATAAAGCGACGAAGCATCATCGGATCGCCCCTCATCGGATCGCCCCTCCGGTTCGTGAGCACCAGATCGGATCGCTTCCCATCAGCTCGTGGGACCCACCCTGGTTCGGATCGTGTCCTTCAGCTCGCCCCTGGTCGGATCGCCACCTCGGTTCGCCCCTCATCAGTTCGCCCTCCTCGGATCGTAACGCGCCTCCGTCTCGCGCACCCTCGTCGGATCGCCTCCCTCGGATCGTGACGCGCCTCCATCTCGCGCACCATCCTCGGATCGTGGAACCCACGTCACGATCCGACCACCGGACCGCGAACCGACCTTAAGACCTGCTCTTACGCAGCCTGTTTTGACCTATTCTGACGGCTATTTTTACTTCAACTTGCATGGATCTGATTACACATGGCATATGACGATTTGGAGAGGGTTTCTGGACGCTTTCCACCATATTTCGAGATTTTTGGGATGCGTGCCACGTGTCCCGCGAACCGCCTGCTGTATATGGCTATAAATACACCATTCGAAGGCATTTTCAAGGATCTTTTGGCTCTCACTCCTCAGGGCGTCCACCATTACTGAAGGGCAAGGACTTTGCACTATACAACAGCCAAATTCTCCTCTTTTCTCCATAATTAACACGTGAATTGCGTGTATAATCACCCATAATCTCAATTAACACACGGATTGTGTGCTTGCATGTAACTGATTCTTGTAATCTGTCAGTATAACAATAAGATTATAAAGTGGACGTAGGCTACATCTACAGCCGAACCACTATAAAAACCTCGTGTGTCTCCTCTTTGTTTACTGTTTTCTGCATTCTGTGATCTGCGATCTGCATTTGGGTGTTAGGTCCAGATTTTGGTCTAACATTTTGGCGCACCAGGAAGGGGGCACACGAAAAATTCAACTTTCTGCTTGGATAATTTGGCTATTGGATCAATGGCTACCAAAAGGAAGAAGACTGGAACTTCCGCTCATGCTGATGATGCTGACGCTGAAGGCACGAGAAACGAGGCGAGCCAGGAGGCTTCCTCTCATGGAGATCCTTCTGCATACTTGACTAGGGACGAGATGGATGGCGTTCTCGCTGAATTGAAAGCCCAGATGGCAAGACAAGATGATCTCCTCCAGAAACAACAGGAAATGATCAACGAATTCTTCGCTCGGATGGAGGGAAGGCCGAGCGGAAATAATCAAGTCACTGGAAATGAAGCCACAGAAGTGGCCCACGCATCACATGTACTCGGGGGCAACCCCCTAACTCTTGGACAAGCTCAGGTTCAACCAGCTTCAGCTCCAGATCAGGCGAACATCGGATTGCGAGCTCCTGCTCCTCAACAGCATCAACCGTCTCGTGACGCCCCCTTGGACCGTGAACCGGATCGTGGTGCACTTCCAAGCTCGCGAGGCGATCCCAGCAACTCGTTCCCGCATGCTCGCCAACAACAGCCGGTTCGTGACCTACCTCCAGGAACCACTCGGTTCGCCCCCCTGCTCCACGAACGTGGCTCACGAGCCACAGACCAGCACGACCTGAGGTCACGAACTGGCCTCCTCGATCCACGACTCGCGCTCCCCCACGACCGCTTCGTGCAGCACACCACGAGCACCCAGCAGCTCGCCAACAGCTTCCAACCTCTCCTACATTCAACGCTGGGGGCACCAGCTCTGATCTTGGCAGTTTGCAACAACTTTTTGAAGGAAATCGACTAGCAGATCTCATTCAACGCCTCTCGAGAGGCCGCACTTATCAGAACGATGTGGACGACGTCAATCACAACCCGTTCAATCAGGAAATCAGGAATTCTCGCAATCCCCCAGATTTCAAACTTCCACAACTGGAGCCCTACAACGGCAGGACAGATCCTACCGTGCATCTCATGCGCTACAAACGGCATATGGAAGTTCAATCGGCATCGGAAAACGTCATGGCTAAATGTTTTCCCCTCTTTCTGACTGATATAGCAGCCATGTGGATTCGGCAGCTAGAGACGGAATCGATCAACAGCTGGAATATGTTGGTCGCTCGCTTTCTTGAACAATTTCGGGTTCACATCGGACGACCCAAAAACGTCATGTCGCTCACTACAATCAAGCAGAGGCCCAGAGAAACTCTGCGTTCATTCCTGGAAAGATTCAACGTTGCAGCAGCATCAGTTGACCGACCTGAACCATCGATGTTACTGATGGCAGCAGTATCCGGTGTCTTGGATAACACGGAATTCAAGAAATCTTTGCACCGAGACCCACCACGAAATCTCAGTGAGTTCTACCTTGAAGCAGACAGATTTCTGCGTGAAGAAGATGCAACATCCGAGAAGAAAATTCTCGATGTCAATATGCTCAAAGACAGAGAACCGTCTAATTCTGGAAATGGCAAAGGAACAGCCACTAGAAAGAATGATCGTAATGCTCCACCCCGGAGAGGGTCCAAATACGACAAGTACACTGAACTGAATGACACTCTGAGTAACATCTACGGGGATACAGGAGGTGCAGCCGCCTATCCGAGGCCTCCCAAAAGGGAGCCAACATTAGCACAGCGCAACTCTGGAAGACATTGCATATTTCATGACATAGACGGTCACAACACCGATGACTGCAGACATTTGCGAGACCTTATCGAGGATCGGGTCAGGCTTGGAGAGCTACCCGAGTATGTCACAGCACCCACACCTGCGCTTCCACTACCTATTCCCCAGAGAGGGAACGATCCCGATTCGAGCAATCGCGGGCTAATCATTAACTGATCCCACTCAGCGGATCTCTTCAGTTTGCCGGACTCCGGTCCGTGGTTCATGTTTTTTAGGCTTTTTTAGGCGACGTCTCGCCCCTCTTTGTTTTCTCTGCGTGTGATAAGCACGGCAACATCAGCCCACACGCACGGAACCAACCCGTAGTCTCCAGTCGTGTTCAGGGTTTGAATAACTGCCGCTTAGTTTTCATGAATCAATAAAGATCAAGCATGAGCTCCGGCTCCTAACTGGATCCGTCCAGTATAAACCAGCATGAGCTCCGGCTTATAACTGGATCCGTCCAGTATAAACCAGCATGAGCTCCGGCTCCTAACTGGATCCGTCCAGTATAAACCAGCATGAGCTCCAGCTCCTAACTGGATCCGTCCAGTATAAACCAGCATGAGCTCCGGCTCCTAACTGGATCCGTCCAGTATAAACAAATTTTCATGTGCTTTTCCTCGTTCGTCTTACTCCGGTAAGGCCGTCTTGGAACCCCTCTAACATCTCCTCGGATGGTTTACTTCGGTAAGGCCATCTAGGAAATATTCTTGTGTTGTTTGTTTTATCTTCTTGCAGGTACAAACTCCAGGTCTTCTTGGATTTCTCTGGCCTTAATACGATCCCGTGTGATCGTCGGTTTTCTGGCCTTAATACGATCCGTCGTGATCGTCGCATTTTGGATTTGGATTTCTTGGATTATCCAGAACACATCTTCCTTCAACCAGCAAGATATGTTCTGGGGGGCAAAATGTTGACCCGCTTTTTAGTAAAAGCAGTCACATATGGAATCTCTGGTTAACAATACGCTCAAGCAGTGGAAACCCTATCAGAAGACAGGAAGTTTTTTAGTCAAAATCACATCATCAACAAAGAACTGCCCGGAACTCCCATCAGATGACCTTTTCAGGGCCCGAAAACAGCAATTACGGTGCTATGCGCCGTAAGTCTTGTAGGTCTCTGAGTTAGCTTCGGTTTGAGCTTTGGTTTGGCTCAATCGGACTTACGGTTTGAAAGTTATGCCCGTTTCCGTGAACGGGTGTAATATGGCAATTTCCTGGATAAAGCGACGAAGCATCATCGGATCGCCCCTCATCGGATCGCCCCTCCGGTTCGTGAGCACCAGATCGGATCGCTTCCCATCAGCTCGTGGGACCCACCCTGGTTCGGATCGTTTCCTTCAGCTCGCCCCTGGTCGGATCGCCAGCTCGGTTCGCCCCTCATCAGTTCGCCCTCCTCGGATCGTAACGCGCCTCCGTCTCGCGCACCCTCGTCGGATCGCCTCCCTCGGATCGTGACGCGCCTCCATCTCGCGCACCATCCTTGGATCGTGGAACCCACGTCACGATCCGACCACTGGACCGCGAACCGACCTTAAGACCTGCTCTTACGCAGCCTGTTTTGACCTATTCTGACGGCTATTTTTACTTCAACTTGCATGGATCTGATTACACATGGCATATGACGATTTGGAGAGGGTTTCTGGACGCTTTCCACCATATTTCGAGATTTTTGGGATGCGTGCCACGTGTCCCGCGAACCGCCTGCTGTATATGGCTATAAATACACCATTCGAAGGCATTTTCAAGGATCTTTTGGCTCTCACTCCTCAGGGCGTCCACCATTACTGAAGGGCAAGGACTTTGCACTATACAACAGCCAAATTCTCCTCTTTTCTCCATAATTAACACGTGAATTGCGTGTATAATCACCCATAATCTCAATTAACACACGGATTGTGTGCTTGCATGTAACTGATTCTTGTAATCTGTCAGTATAACAATAAGATTATAAAGTGGACGTAGGCTACATCTACAGCCGAACCACTATAAAAACCTCGTGTGTCTC
Source organism: Allium sativum (assembly GCA_030737875.1). Taxonomy (NCBI): domain Eukaryota; kingdom Viridiplantae; phylum Streptophyta; class Magnoliopsida; order Asparagales; family Amaryllidaceae; genus Allium; species Allium sativum. The sequence continues at coordinate 810,239,490 of CM060921.1, read as the reverse complement.
CTCTTTGTTTACTGTTTTCTGCATTCTGTGATCTGTGATCTGCATTTGGGTGTTAGGTCCAGATTTTGATCTAACATTTTGGCGCGCCAGGAAGGGGGCACACGAAAAATTCAACTTTCTGCTTGGATAATTTGGCTATTGGATCAATGGCAATCAAAAGGAAGAAGACTGGAACTTCCGCTCATGCTGATGATGCTGACGTTGAAGGCACGAGAAACGAGGCGAGCCAGGAGGCTTCCTCTCATGGAGATCCTTCTGCATACTTGACTAGAGACGAGATGGATGGCGTTCTCGCTGAATTGAAAGCCCAGATGGCAAGACAAGATGATCTCCTCCAGAAACAACAGGAAATGATCAACCGATTCTTCGCTTGGATGGAGGGAAGGCCGAGCGGAAATAATCAAGTCACTGGAAATGAAGCCACAGAAGCGGCCCACGCATCACATGTACTCGGGGGCAACCCCCTAACTCTTGGACAAGCTCAGGTTCAACCAGCTTCAGCTCCAGATCAGGCGAACATCGTATTGCGAGCTCCTGCTCCTCAATAGCATCAACCGTCTCGTGACGCCCCCTTGGACCGCGAACCGGATCGTGGTGCACTTCCAAGCTCGCGAGGCGATCCCAGCAACTCGTTCCCGCCTGCTCGCCAACAACATCCGGTTCGTGACCTACCTCCAGGAACCACTCGGTTCGCCCCCCTGCTCCACGAACGTGGCTCACGAGCCACAGACCAGCACGACCCGAGGTCACGAACTGGCCTCCTCGATCCACGACTCGCGCTCCCCCACGACCCGCTTCGTGCAGCACACCACGAGCACCCAGCAGCTCGCCAACAGCTTCCAACCTCTCCTGCATTCAACGCTGGGGGCACCAGCTCTGATCTTGGCAGTTTGCAACAACTTTTTGAAAGAAATCGACTAGCAGATCTCATTCAACGCCTCTCGAGAGGTCGCACTTATCAGAACGATGTGGACGACGTCAATCACAACCCGTTCAATCAGGAAATCAGGAATTCTCGCAATCCCCCAGATTTCAAACTTCCACAACTGGAGCCCTACAACGGCAGGACAGATCCTACCGTGCATCTCATGCGCTACAAACGGCATATGGAAGTTCAATCGGCATCGGAAAACGTCATGGCTAAATGTTTTCCCCTCTTTCTGACTGATATAGCAGCCATGTGGATTCGGCAGCTAGAGACGGAATCGATCAACAGCTGGAATATGTTGGTCGCTCGCTTTCTTGAACAATTTCGGGTTCACATCGCACGACCCAAAAACGTCATGTCGCTCACTACAATCAAGCAGAGGCCCAGAGAAACTCTGCGTTCATTCCTGGAAAGATTCAACGTTGCAGCAGCATCAGTTGACCGCCCTGAACCATCGATGGTACTGATGGCAGCAGTATCCGGTGTCTTGGATAACATGGAATTCAAGAAATCTTTGCACCAGACCCACCACGAAATCTCAGTGAGTTCTACCTTGAAGTAGACATATTTCTGCGTGAAGAAGATGCAACATCCGAGAAGAAAATTCTCGTTGTCAATATGCTCAAAGACGGAGAACCGTCTAATTCTGGAAATGGCAAAGGAATAGCCACTGGAAAGAATGATCGTAATGCTCCACCCCGGAGAGGGTCCAGATACGACAAGTACACTGAACTGAATGACACTCTGAGTAACATCTACGGGGATACAGGAGGTGCAGCCGCCTATCCGAGGCCTCCCAAAAGGGAGCCAACATTATCACAGCGCAACTCTGGAAGACATTGCATATTTCATGACATAGACGGTCACAACACCGATGACTGCAGACATTTGCGAGACCTTATCGAGGATCGGGTCAGGCGTGGAGAGCTACCCGAGTATGTCACAGCGCCCACACCTGCGCTTCCACCACCTATTCCCAAGAGAGGGAACGATCCCGATTCGAGCAATCGCGGGCTAATCATTAACTGATCCCACTCAGCGGATCTCTTCAGTTTGCCGGACTCCGGTCCGTGGTTCATGTTTTTTAGGCTTTTTTAGGCGACTTCTCGCCCCTCTTTGTTTTCTCTGCATGTGAAAAGCACGGCAACATCAGCCCACACGCACGGAACCAACCCGTAGTCTCCAGTCGTGTTCAGGGTTTGAATAACTGCCGCTTAGTTTTCATGAATCAATAAAGATCAAGCATGAGCTCCGGCTCCTAACTGGATCCGTCCTGTATAAACCAGCATGAGCTCCGGCTCATAACTGGATCCGTCCAGTATAAACCAGCATGAGCTCCGGCTCCTAACTGGATCCGTCCAGTATAAACCAGCATGAGCTCCAGCTCCTAATTGGATCCGTCCAGTATAAACCAGCATGAGCTCCGGCTCCTAACTGGATCCGTCCAGTATAAACAAATTTTCATGTGCTTTTCCTTGGTCGTCTTACTCCGGTAAGGCCGTCTTGGAACCCCTCTAACATCTCCTCGGATGGTTTACTCCGGTATGGCCATCTAGGAAATATTCTTGTGTTGTTTGTTTTATCTTCTTGCAGGTACAAACTCCAGGTCTTCTTGGATTTCTCTTGCCTTAATACGATCCCGTGTGATCGTCGGTTTTCTGGCCTTAATACGATCCGGCGTGATCGTCGCATTTTGGATTTGGATTTCTTGGATTATCCAGAACACATCTTCCTTCAACTAGCAAGATATGTTCTGGGGGGCAAAATGTTGACCCGCTTTTTAGTAAAAGCAGTCACATATGGAATCTCTGGTTAACAATACGCTCAAGCTGTGGAAACCCTATCAGAAGACAGGAAGTTTTTAGTCAAAATCACATCATCAACAAAGAACTGCCCGGAACTCCCATCAGATGACCTTTTCAGGGCCCGAAAACAGCAATTACGGTGCTATGCACCGTAAGTCTTGTAGGTCTCTGAGTTAGCTTCAGTTTGAGCTTTGGTTTGGCTCAATCGGACTTACGGTTTGAAAGTTATGCCCGTTTCCGTGAACGGGTGTAATATGGCAATTTCCTGGATAAAGCGACGAAGCATCATCGGATCGCCCCTCATCGGATCGCCCCTCCGGTTCGTGAGCACCAGATCGGATCGCTTCCCATCAGCTCGTGGGACCCACCCTGGTTCGGATCGTGTCCTTCAGCTCGCCCCTAGTCGGATCGCCACCTCGGTTCGCCCCTCATCAGTTCGCCCTCCTCGGATCGTAACGCGCCTCCGTCTCGCGCACCCTCGTCGGATCGCCTCCCTCGGATCGTGACGCGCCTCCATCTCGCGCACCATCCTCGGATCGTGGAACCCACGTCACGATCCGACCACTGGACCGCGACCGACCTTAAGACCTGCTCTTACGCAGCCTGTTTTGACCTATTCTGACGGCTATTTTTAATCCAACTTGCATGGATCTGATTACAAATGGCATATGACGATTTGGAGAGGGTTTCTGGATGCTTTCCACCATATTTCGAGATTTTTGGGATGCGTGCCACGTGTCCCGCGAACCGCCTGCTGTATATGGCTATAAATACACCATTCGAAGGCATTTTCAAGGATCTTTTGGCTCTCACTCCTCAGGGCGTCCACCATTACTGAAGGGCAAGGACTTTGCACTATACAACAGCCAAATTCTCCTCTTTTCTCCATAATTAACACGTGAATTGCGTGTATAATCACCCATAATCTCAATTAACACACGGATTGTGTGCTTGCATGTAACTGATTCTTGTAATCTGTCAGTATAACAATAAGATTATAAAGTGGACGTAGGCTACATCTACAGCCGAACCACTATAAAAACCTCGTGTGTCTCCTCTTTGTTTACTGTTTTCTGCATTCTGTGATCTGCGATCTGCATTTGGGTGTTAGGTCCAGATTTTGGTCTAACATTTTGGCGCGCCAGGAAGGGGGCACACGAAAAATTCAACTTTCTGCTTGGATAATTTGGCTATTGGATCAATGGCAATCAAAAGGAAGAAGACTGGAACTTCCGCTCATGCTGATGATGCTGACGCTGAAGGCACGAGAAACGAGGCGAGCCAGGAGGCTTCCTCTCATGGAGATCCTTCTGCATACTTGACTAGAGACGAGATGGATGGCGTTCTCGCTGAATTGAAAGCAAAGATGGCAAGACAAGATGATCTCCTCCAGAAACAACAGGAAATGATCAACCAATTCTTCGCTCGGATGGAGGGAAGGCCGAGCGGAAATAATCAAGTCACTGGAAATGAAGCCACAGAAGCGGCCCACGCATCACATGTACTCGGGGGCAACCCCCTAACTCTTGGACAAGCTCAGGTTCAACCAGCTTCAGCTCCAGATCAGGCGAACATCGGATTGCGAGCTCCTGCTCCTCAATAGCATCAACCGTCTCGTGACGCCCCCTTGGACCGCGAACCGGATCGTGGTGCACTTCCAAGCTCGCGAGGCGATCCCAGCAACTCGTTCCCGCCTGCTCGCCAACAACATCCGGTTCGTGACCTACCTCCAGGAACCACTCGGTTCGCCCCCCTGCTCCACGAACGTGGCTCACGAGCCACAGACCAGCACGACCCGAGGTCACGAACTGGCCTCCTCGATCCACGACTCGCGCTCCCCCACGACCCGCTTCGTGCAGCACACCACGAGCACCCAGCAGCTCGCCAACAGCTTCCAACCTCTCCTGCATTCAACGCTGGGGGCACCAGCTCTGATCTTGGCAGTTTGCAACAACTTTTTGAAAGAAATCGACTAGCAGATCTCATTCAACGCCTCTCGAGAGGTCGCACTTATCAGAACGATGTGGACGACGTCAATCACAACCCGTTCAATCAGGAAATCAGGAATTCTCGCAATCCCCCAGATTTCAAACTTCCACAACTGGAGCCCTACAACGGCAGGACAGATCCTACCGTGCATCTCATGCGCTACAAACGGCATATGGAAGTTCAATCGGCATCGGAAAACGTCATGGCTAAATGTTTTCCCCTCTTTCTGACTGATATAGCAGCCATGTGGATTCGGCAGCTAGAGACGGAATCGATCAACAGCTGGAATATGTTGGTCGCTCGCTTTCTTGAACAATTTCGGGTTCACATCGCACGACCCAAAAACGTCATGTCGCTCACTACAATCAAGCAGAGGCCCAGAGAAACTCTGCGTTCATTCCTGGAAAGATTCAACGTTGCAGCAGCATCAGTTGACCGCCCTGAACCATCGATGGTACTGATGGCAGCAGTATCCGGTGTCTTGGATAACATGGAATTCAAGAAATCTTTGCACCAGACCCACCACGAAATCTCAGTGAGTTCAACCTTGAAGTAGACATATTTCTGCGTGAAGAAGATGCAACATCCGAGAAGAAAATTCTCGTTGTCAATATGCTCAAAGACGGAGAACCGTCTAATTCTGGAAATGGCAAAGGAACAGCCACTGGAAAGAATGATCGTAATGCTCCACCCCGGAGAGGGTCCAGATACGACAAGTACACTGAACTGAATGACACTCTGAGTAACATCTACGGGGATACAGGAGGTGCAGCCGCCTATCCGAGGCCTCCCAAAAGGGAGCCAACATTAGCACAGCGCAACTCTGGAAGACATTGCATATTTCATGACATAGACGGTCACAACACCGATGACTGCAGACATTTGCGAGACCTTATCGAGGATCGGGTCAGGCGTGGAGAGCTACCCGAGTATGTCACAGCGCCCACACCTGCGCTTCCACCACCTATTCCCAAGAGAGGGAACGATCCCGATTCGAGCAATCGCGGGCTAATCATTAACTGATCCCACTCAGCGGATCTCTTCAGTTTGCCGGACTCCGGTCCGTGGTTCATGTTTTTAGGCTTTTTTAGGCGACTTCTCGCCCCTCTTTGTTTTCTCTGCATGTGAAAAGCACGGCAACATCAGCCCACACGCACGGAACCAACCCGTAGTCTCCAGTCGTGTTCAGGGTTTGAATAACTGCCGCTTAGTTTTCATGAATCAATAAAGATCAAGCATGAGCTCCGGCTCCTAACTGGATCCGTCCTGTATAAACCAGCATGAGCTCCGGCTCATAACTGGATCCGTCCAGTATAAACCAGCATGAGCTCCGGCTCCTAACTGGATCCGTCCAGTATAAACCAGCATGAGCTCCAGCTCCTAATTGGATCCGTCCAGTATAAACCAGCATGAGCTCCGGCTCCTAACTGGATCCGTCCAGTATAAACAAATTTTCATGTGCTTTTCCTTGGTCGTCTTACTCCGGTAAGGCCGTCTTGGAACCCCTCTAACATCTCCTCGGATGGTTTACTCCGGTATGGCCATCTAGGAAATATTCTTGTGTTGTTTGTTTTATCTTCTTGCAGGTACAAACTCCAGGTCTTCTTGGATTTCTCTTGCCTTAATACGATCCCGTGTGATCGTCGGTTTTCTGGCCTTAATACGATCCGGCGTGATCGTCGCATTTTGGATTTGGATTTCTTGGATTATCCAGAACACATCTTCCTTCAACTAGCAAGATATGTTCTGGGGGGCAAAATGTTGACCCGCTTTTTAGTAAAAGCAGTCACATATGGAATCTCTGGTTAACAATACGCTCAAGCAGTGGAAACCCTATCAGAAGACAGGAAGTTTTTAGTCAAAATCACATCATCAACAAAGAACTGCCCGGAACTCCCATCAGATGACCTTTTCAGGGCCCGAAAACAGCAATTACGGTGCTATGCACCGTAAGTCTTGTAGGTCTCTGAGTTAGCTTCAGTTTGAGCTTTGGTTTGGCTCAATCGGACTTACGGTTTGAAAGTTATGCCCGTTTCCGTGAACGGGTGTAATATGGCAATTTCCTGGATAAAGCGACGAAGCATCATCGGATCGCCCCTCATCGGATCGCCCCTCCGGTTCGTGAGCACCAGATCGGATCGCTTCCCATCAGCTCGTGGGACCCACCCTGGTTCGGATCGTGTCCTTCAGCTCGCCCCTAGTCGGATCGCCACCTCGGTTCGCCCCTCATCAGTTCGCCCTCCTCGGATCGTAACGCGCCTCCGTCTCGCGCACCCTCGTCGGATCGCCTCCCTCGGATCGTGACACGCCTCCGTCTCGCGCACCATCCTCGGATCGTGGAACCCACGTCACGATCCGACCACTGGACCGCGACCGACCTTAAGACCTGCTCTTACGCAGCCTGTTTTGACCTATTCTGACGGCTATTTTTAATCCAACTTGCATGGATCTGATTACAAATGGCATATGACGATTTGGAGAGGGTTTCTGGACGCTTTCCACCATATTTCGAGATTTTTGGGATGCGTGCCACGTGTCCCGCGAACCGCCTGCTGTATATGGCTATAAATACACCATTCGAAGGCATTTTCAAGGATCTTTTGGCTCTCACTCCTCAGGGCGTCCACCATTACTGAAGGGCAAGGACTTTGCACTATACAACAGCCAAATTCTCCTCTTTTCTCCATAATTAACACGTGAATTGCGTGTATAATCACCCATAATCTCAATTAACACACGGATTGTGTGTTTGCATGTAACTGATTCTTGTAATCTGTCAGTATAACAATAAGATTATAAAGTGGACGTAGGCTACATCTACAGCCGAACCACTATAAAAACCTCGTGTGTCTCCTCTTTGTTTACTGTTTTCTGCATTCTGTGATCTGCGATCTGCATTTGGGTGTTAGGTCCAGATTTTGGTCTAACATTTTGGCGCGCCAGGAAGGGGGCACACGAAAAATTCAACTTTCTGCTTGGATAATTTGGCTATTGGATCAATGGCAATCAAAAGGAAGAAGACTGGAACTTCCGCTCATGCTGATGATGCTGACGCTGAAGGCACGAGAAACGAGGCGAGCCAGGAGGCTTCCTCTCATGGAGATCCTTCTGCATACTTGACTAGAGACGAGATGGATGGCGTTCTCGCTGAATTGAAAGCAAAGATGGCAAGACAAGATGATCTCCTCCAGAAACAACAGGAAATGATCAACCAATTCTTCGCTCGGATGGAGGGAAGGCCGAGCGGAAATAATCAAGTCACTGGAAATGAAGCCACAGAAGCGGCCCACGCATCACATGTACTCGGGGGCAACCCCCTAACTCTTGGACAAGCTCAGGTTCAACCAGCTTCAGCTCCAGATCAGGCGAACATCGGATTGCGAGCTCCTGCTCCTCAATAGCATCAACCGTCTCGTGACGCCCCCTTGGACCGCGAACCGGATCGTGGTGCACTTCCAAGCTCGCGAGGCGATCCCAGCAACTCGTTCCCGCCTGCTCGCCAACAACATCCGGTTCGTGACCTACCTCCAGGAACCACTCGGTTCGCCCCCCTGCTCCACGAACGTGGCTCACGAGCCACAGACCAGCACGACCCGAGGTCACGAACTGGCCTCCTCGATCCACGACTCGCGCTCCCCCACGACCCGATTCGTGCAGCACACCACGAGCACCCAGCAGCTCGCCAACAGCTTCCAACCTCTCCTGCATTCAACGCTGGGGGCACCAGCTCTGATCTTGGCAGTTTGCAACAACTTTTTGAAAGAAATCGACTAGCAGATCTCATTCAACGCCTCTCGAGAGGTCGCACTTATCAGAACGATGTGGACGACGTCAATCACAACCCGTTCAATCAGGAAATCAGGAATTCTCGCAATCCCCCAGATTTCAAACTTCCACAACTGGAGCCCTACAACGGCAGGACAGATCCTACCGTGCATCTCATGCGCTACAAACGGCATATGGAAGTTCAATCGGCATCGGAAAACGTCATGGCTAAATGTTTTCCCCTCTTTCTGACTGATATAGCAGCCATGTGGATTCGGCAGCTAGAGACGGAATCGATCAACAGCTGGAATATGTTGGTCGCTCGCTTTCTTGAACAATTTCGGGTTCACATCGCACGACCCAAAAACGTCATGTCGCTCACTACAATCAAGCAGAGGCCCAGAGAAACTCTGCGTTCATTCCTGGAAAGATTCAACGTTGCAGCAGCATCAGTTGACCGCCCTGAACCATCGATGGTACTGATGGCAGCAGTATCCGGTGTCTTGGATAACATGGAATTCAAGAAATCTTTGCACCAAACCCACCACGAAATCTCAGTGAGTTCTACCTTGAAGTAGACATATTTCTGCGTGAAGAAGATGCAACATCCGAGAAGAAAATTCTCGTTGTCAATATGCTCAAAGACGGAGAACCGTCTAATTCTGGAAATGGCAAAGGAACAGCCACTGGAAAGAATGATCGTAATGCTCCACCCCGGAGAGGGTCCAGATACGACAAGTACACTGAACTGAATGACACTCTGAGTAACATCTACGGGGATACAGGAGGTGCAGCCGCCTATCCGAGGCCTCCCAAAAGGGAGCCAACATTAGCACAGCGCAACTCTGGAAGACATTGCATATTTCATGACATAGACGGTCACAACACCGATGACTGCAGACATTTGCGAGACCTTATCGAGGATCGGGTCAGGCGTGGAGAGCTACCCGAGTATGTCACAGCGCCCACACCTGCGCTTCCACCACCTATTCCCAAGAGAGGGAACGATCCCGATTCGAGCAATCGCGGGCTAATCATTAACTGATCCCACTCAGCGGATCTCTTCAGTTTGCCGGACTCCGGTCCGTGGTTCATGTTTTTTAGGCTTTTTTAGGCGACTTCTCGCCCCTCTTTGTTTTCTCTGCATGTGAAAAGCACGGCAACATCAGCCCACACGCACGGAACCAACCCGTAGTCTCCAGTCGTGTTCAGGGTTTGAATAACTGCCGCTTAGTTTTCATGAATCAATAAAGATCAAGCATGAGCTCCGGCTCCTAACTGGATCCGTCCTGTATAAACCAGCATGAGCTCCGGCTCATAACTGGATCCGTCCAGTATAAACCAGCATGAGCTCCGGCTCCTAACTGGATCCGTCCAGTATAAACCAGCATGAGCTCCAGCTCCTAATTGGATCCGTCCAGTATAAACCAGCATGAGCTCCGGCTCCTAACTGGATCCGTCCAGTATAAACAAATTTTCATGTGCTTTTCCTTGGTCGTCTTACTCCGGTAAGGCCGTCTTGGAACCCCTCTAACATCTCCTCGGATGGTTTACTCCGGTATGGCCATCTAGGAAATATTCTTGTGTTGTTTGTTTTATCTTCTTGCAGGTACAAACTCCAGGTCTTCTTGGATTTCTCTTGCCTTAATACGATCCCGTGTGATCGTCGGTTTTCTGGCCTTAATACGATCCGGCGTGATCGTCGCATTTTGGATTTGGATTTCTTGGATTATCCAGAACACATCTTCCTTCAACTAGCAAGATATGTTCTGGGGGGCAAAATGTTGACCCGCTTTTTAGTAAAAGCAGTCACATATGGAATCTCTGGTTAACAATACGCTCAAGCAGTGGAAACCCTATCAGAAGACAGGAAGTTTTTAGTCAAAATCACATCATCAACAAAGAACTGCCCGGAACTCCCATCAGATGACCTTTTCAGGGCCCGAAAACAGCAATTACGGTGCTATGCACCGTAAATCTTGTAGGTCTCTGAGTTAGCTTCAGTTTGAGCTTTGGTTTGGCTCAATCGGACTTACGGTTTGAAAGTTATGCCCGTTTCCGTGAACGGGTGTAATATGGCAATTTCCTGGATAAAGCGACGAAGCATCATCGGATCGCCCCTCATCGGATCGCCCCTCCGGTTCGTGAGCACCAGATCGGATCGCTTCCCATCAGCTCGTGGGACCCACCCTGGTTCGGATCGTGTCCTTCAGCTCGCCCCTAGTCGGATCGCCACCTCGGTTCGCCCCTCATCAGTTCGCCCTCCTCGGATCGTAACGCGCCTCCGTCTCGCGCACCCTCGTCGGATCGCCTCCCTCGGATCGTGACGCGCCTCCATCTCGCGCACCATCCTCGGATCGTGGAACCCACGTCACGATCCGACCACTGGACCGCGACCGACCTTAAGACCTGCTCTTACGCAGCCTGTTTTGACCTATTCTGACGGCTATTTTTAATCCAACTTGCATGGATCTGATTACAAATGGCATATGACGATTTGGAGAGGGTTTCTGGACGCTTTCCACCATATTTCGAGATTTTTGGGATGCGTGCCACGTGTCCCGCGAACCGCCTGCTGTATATGGCTATAAATACACCATTCGAAGGCATTTTCAAGGATCTTTTGGCTCTCACTCCTCAGGGCGTCCACCATTACTGAAGGGCAAGGACTTTGCACTATACAACAGCCAAATTCTCCTCTTTTCTCCATAATTAACACGTGAATTGCGTGTATAATCACCCATAATCTCAATTAACACACGGATTGTGTGCTTGCATGTAACTGATTCTTGTAATCTGTCAGTATAACAATAAGATTATAAAGTGGACGTAGGCTACATCTACAGCCGAACCACTATAAAAACCTCGTGTGTCTCCTCTTTGTTTACTGTTTTCTGCATTCTGTGATCTGCGATCTGCATTTGGGTGTTAGGTCCAGATTTTGGTCTAACATTTTGGCGCGCCAGGAAGGGGGCACACGAAAAATTCAACTTTCTGCTTGGATAATTTGGCTATTGGATCAATGGCAATCAAAAGGAAGAAGACTGGAACTTCCGCTCATGCTGATGATGCTGACGCTGAAGGCACGAGAAACGAGGCGAGCCAGGAGGCTTCCTCTCATGGAGATCCTTCTGCATACTTGACTAGAGACGAGATGGATGGCGTTCTCGCTGAATTGAAAGCAAAGATGGCAAGACAAGATGATCTCCTCCAGAAACAACAGGAAATGATCAACCAATTCTTCGCTCGGATGGAGGGAAGGCCGAGCGGAAATAATCAAGTCACTGGAAATGAAGCCACAGAAGCGGCCCACGCATCACATGTACTCGGGGGCAACCCCCTAACTCTTGGACAAGCTCAGGTTCAACCAGCTTCAGCTCCAGATCAGGCGAACATCGGATTGCGAGCTCTGCTCCTCAACAGCATCAACCGTCTCGTGACGCCCCCTTGGACCGCGAACCGGATCGTGGTGCACTTCCAAGCTCGCGAGGCGATCCCAGCAACTCGTTCCCGTCTGCTCGCCAACAACAGCCGGTTCGTGACCTACCTCCAGGAACCACTCGGTTCGCCCCCTGCTCCACGAACGTGGCTCACGAGCCACAGACCAGCACGACCGGAGGTCGCGAACTGGCCTCCTCGATCCACGACTCGCGCTCCCCCACGACCCGCTTCGTGCAGCACACCACGAGCACCCAGCAGCTCGCCAACAGCTTCCAACCTCTCCTGCATTCAACCCTGGGGGCACCAGCTCTGATCTTGGCAGTTTGCAACAACTTTTTGAAGGAAATCGACTACCAGATCTCATTCAACGCCTCTCGAGAGGCCGCACTTATCAGAACGATGTGGACGACGTCAATCACAACCCGTTCAATCAGGAAATCAGGAATTCTCGCAATCCCCCAGATTTCAAACTTCCACAACTGGAGCCCTACAACGGCAGGACAGATCCTACCGTGCATCTCATGCGCTACAAACTGCATATGGAAGTTCAATCGGCATCGGAAAACGTCATGGCTAAATGTTTTCCCCTCTTTCTGACTGATATAGCAGCCATGTGGATTCGGCAGCTAGAGACGGAATCGATCAACAGCTGGAATATGTTGGTCGCTCGCTTTCTTGAACAATTTCGGGTTCACATCGCACGACCCAAAAACGTCATGTCGCTCACTACAATCAAGCAGAGGCCCAGAGAAACTCTGCGTTCATTCCTGGAAAGATTCAACGTTGCAGCAGCATCAGTTGACCGCCCTGAACCATTGATGGTACTGATGGCAGCAGTATCCGGTGTCTTGGATAACACGGAATTCAAGAAATCTTTGCACCGAGACCCACCACGAAATCTCAGTGAGTTCTACCTTGAAGCAGACAGATTTCTGCGTGAAGATGATGCAACATCCGAGAAGAAAATTCTCAATGTCAATATGCTCAAAGACGGAGAACCGTCTAATTATGGAAATGGCAAAGGAACAGCCACTGGAAAGAATGATCGTAATGCTCCACCCCGGAGAGGGTCCAGATACGACAAGTACACTGAACTGAATGACACTCTGAGTAACATCTACGGGGATACAGGAGGTGCAGCCGCCTATCCGAGGCCTCCCAAAAGGGAGCCAACATTAGCATAGCGCAACTCTAGAAGACATTGCATATTTCATGACATAGACGGTCACAACATCGATGACTGCAGACATTTGCGAGATCTTATCGAGGATCGGGTCAGGCGTGGAGAGCTACCCGAGTATGTCACAGCGCCCACACCTGCGCTTCCACCACCTATTCCCCAGAGAGGGAACGATCCCGATTCGAGCAATCGCGGGCTAATCATTAACTGATCCCACTTAGCGGATCTCTTCAGTTTGCCGGACTCCGGTCCATGGTTCATGTTTTTTAGGCTTTTTTAGGCGACTTCTCGCCCCTCTTTGTTTTCTCTGCATGTGATAAGCACGGCAACATCAGCCCACACGCACGGAAACAACCCGTAGTCTCCAGTCGTGTTCAGGGTTTGAACAACTGCCGCTTAGTTTTCATGAATCAATAAAGATCAAGCATGAGCTCCGGCTCCTAACTGGATCCGTCCAGTATAAACCAGCATGAGCTCCGGCTCATAACTGGATCCGTCCAGTATAAACCAGCATGAGCTCCGGCTCCTAATTGGATCCGTCCAGTATAAACCAGCATGAGCTCCAGCTCCTAACTGGATCCGTCCAGTATAAACCAGCATGAGCTCCGGCTCCTAACTGGATCCGTCCAGTATAAACAAATTTTCATGTGCTTTTCCTTGGTCTTCTTACTCCGGTAAGGCCGTCTTGGAACCCCTCTAACATCTCCTCGGATGGTTTACTCCGGTAAGGCCATCTAGGAAATATTCTTGTGTTGTTTGTTTTATCTTCTTGCAGGTACAAACTCCAGGTCTTCTTGGATTTCTCTGGCCTTAATACGATCCCGTGTGATCGTCGGTTTTCTGGCCTTAATACGATCCGGCGTGATCGTCGCATTTTGGATTTGGATTTCTTGGATTATCCAGAACTCATCTTCCTTCAACCAGCAAGATATGTTCTGGGGGGCAAAATGTTGACCCGCTTTTTAGTAAAAGCAGTCACATGTGGAATCTCTGGTTAACAATACGCTCAAGCAGTGGAAACCCTATCAGAAGACAGGAAGTTTTTTAGTCAAAATCACATCATCAACAAAGAACTGCCCGGAACTCCCATCAGATGACCTTTTCAGGGCCCGAAAATGGCATTTACGGTGCTAAGCACCGTAAGTCTTGTAGGTCTCTGAGTTAGCTTCAGTTTGAGCTTTGGTTTGGCTCAATCGGACTTACGGTTTGAAAGTTATGCCCGTTTCCGTGAACGGGTGTAATATGGCAATTTCCTGGATAAAGCGACGAAGCATCATCGGATCGCCCCTCCGGTTCGTGAGCACCAGATCGGATCGCTTCCCATCAGCTCGTGGGACCCACCCTGGTTCGTATCGTTTCCTTCAGCTCGCCCCTGGTCGGATCGCCAGCTCGGTTCGCCCCTCATCAGTTCGCCCTCCTCGGATCGTAACGCGCCTCCGTCTCGCGCACCCTCGTCGGATCGCCTCCCTCGGATCGTGACGCGCCTCCATCTCGCGCACCATCCTCGGATCGTGGAACCCACGTCACGATCCGACCACTGGACCGCGAACCGACCTTAAGACCTGCTCTTACGCAGCCTGTTTTGACCTATTCTGACGGCTATTTTTACTTCAACTTGCATGGATCTGATTACACATGGCATATGACGATTTGGAGAGGGTTTCTGGACGCTTTCCACCATATTTCGAGATTTTTGGGATGCGTGCCACGTGTCCCGCGAACCGCCTGCTGTATATGGCTATAAATACACCATTCGAAGGCATTTTCAAGGATCTTTTGGCTCTCACTCCTCAGGGCGTCCACCATTACTGAAGGGCAAGGACTTTGCACTATACAACAGCCAAATTCTCTTCTTTTCTCCATAATTAACACGTGAATTGCGTGTATAATCACCCATAATCTCAATTAACACACGGATTGTGTGCTTCCATGTAACTGATTCTTGTAATCTGTCAGTATAACAATAAGATTATAAAGTGGACGTAGGCTACATCTACAGCCGAACCACTATAAAAACCTCGTGTGTCTCCTCTTTGTTTACTGTTTTATGCATTCTGTGATCTGCGATCTGCATTTGGGTGTTAGGTCCAGATTTTGGTCTAACAGATGTTTAGTTGAATTTTATTACTGTTGATATTGACACTGCTTATGCCCATATTCAGTATATCGTATTGCATGTTGGTTTTGACGATAAATCTCATTTGTACCCTTGATGTTGCGGGCATCTAATGAACCCGGGATTTATCGATAAAAATGAATTAAGAACACAGAGTGAAATGATAAATCTCTGTGACCCTGATTTGGATTGAAATGATAGATCCATCCCTGAAATATCGAGAAATTTAATATTAAACCACTTGGCCATTGGATAGATAATTATATACAGACATCGGTTGGTTAAATGATTTAATATTTGAAATTTTATTTGATAGAATTCCATTTAAAAGAATGCGTCGATACTCGATTTATAAATTCTTTAAAGATTCTGAACTAGGATGATGATTAAAGGGTTGAAGGAATTTTCCAAACCAAAATAGAAATATCTAAATTGGGGTTTGAATATGAATTGAAAACTTTCAAAAATAAGAGTTGGATTAGAAGTAAGAAAAATTTCTTATGGAAATCAAATTTTGGGGAATTTAGAAATCAAGGGTATCTGAGTTTTTTTAACTCTGTTGGAATATATATATCTCGGAACTCTTGAAATCAAGTAGTTGTTTTGAACGAGGTTGAAACGAGATAGGGAATTAAATGAACTCCGTTGAGATCGGAGGATAAATTCAAGTATTTGAAATTTGGAAGGAAGAAAGGTTTTGATTTGAGAAATTTATTTTAAATATTTATGCATTGATTCTAAATAATTATTCTAGCTTTAAAACTATCAATTACCTTTACTTGATACTATTGTATTTAAATAATTTCTTTATAATTCATTTTTCAAAAGTTTCTAGTAAATCTTATTTTAAGTATATATATATAATATTTAAATTACTAATTTATCTTAATTATTATATTCTATATATATCTATATATTTATTTTATAAAAAAAAATTATTATTATTATTATTATTATTATTATATAAACATTTAGTTTACAAGTATTTTTCCCAAATTTTAAATTTCTTCCGAATGGAAATGCTTGAGTTTGAACCACTGGTTCAAATGGAGTTGAGATAAGAATCCGTGATAATTGGAAACCTTTGAGGTAAATTATATTCTATTTGAATATTTCGTTTTGGAAATATTATATAATTATAATATAATGTTATGGGATATTTTCTAGTTTTAGAATATAATCGGTTGGGTATGATTTTGATATGTTGATATGAAAATTTTATTCGTTGAATATAAATTGGGTTCAAAACAGAAGATGATATTTTGATAGAAAAGCGAACCTTTGAAATGTAAAAGAACCAACCGATGTGAAAAGATGTAAGCGTTGGTTGTTAAAGAGACCGGAGTCGGCATAAGGCATACTCTTTGTCAGTGTCGATACCACTTTGACAACTGTGAACGTTATGACGTATCCAGAATGAGTATGATGACTTGGAGGCGACTATTGAATCGAAGAAGATGCACGTTGACGAAATAGCCCTGACCTTCGGGTCAGAATTGAAATGACTAAAACAGGAGCTATACCGTGACTAATTGAGGTTAGCACCATTGATCGGACACACTTCTTCGATACTATTCCTATGATTTGTGATGATGATGATGATTTGGGCCCATTTATGACTTTGGGAGTGTGTTCCGAGGTGGGCGGTAGTGTCTGCTATGCGTTACCACCGGTCCGGGAGTGCAATTGGTAGAATCCTACCCTGGGCATTGCCTCGAGTGCCTTGTCATATATATCCTTATCGAGCCCCATACGATTTTGATTTAGCATTGCCTTCTATAGAGTGCCCTCTGATAACACCAGTACGGTGAATTTACGGTACTGTATAGACTGTTGATGCCTATAAACGGCGTAAGGGTAATATGGTAATCCCGCTTACGCTATTTTCAGTATTTATACTTTACTGAATAGACATTATAATAATAGCGTATTATTATATAGATATTAGTTTAACGGATCCTCGAGAGATGGAAAAATCCCGTAACACCTCTTGAGTTACTGCACCCATGATACTGATGTTATTTCGTATTTTGATTTGACTAATATGAGATGATTTAGTGTTGATCCGAGTGTTTGTTGTGTTTTCTTTTTATGCAATACGCTCGGGTCAGCAGACGTTGCAGTTACTGAAGATGACAGTGCCTTGGAGATCGAAGACGAAGATTTGTATATATATTCATCATATATAGGTATTTCCGCTGCTTATTTTGTACATCTGTATGTATATGTAACTCTGATATTCATTTGAATGTTATAACCAATGTATACATTTCAACTGCTTTAACTGCTATTTATTTATTATACGTTGTCCTTCCGCTGTGAGATTCTGTGATTGGTTTTTCTCTTCTTTCTTTCTTTTTCTTCTTTATCAAATAACTGCCTGTGTTGGCGATTTGTTTGGGTCGACATGTGTGGTTTATTGTCGATTTGAACGGTCAAAAATATGGGTTGTTACATTTGGTATCAGAGCGATGGTTCGCGATAACCTTGGCTCTGTTGGGAATTAACTCATTAGAGATGGGGTTAGAAATGCCCTAGAATGAGTTTGAGTGATATAAGAGAGCGTACTTGTATTTTTATATAAAATGGTTTTATATTGTGTTGGCTCGTTCTGTTGAGTATTTATGGATTCTGGTCGATATATGGGACGCCATAGAATCGATAGGAATTCCTAAATAATCGAATAGAATGAATTGACATAATATGGTTTTCGATTATATTTTATATATATTATATATACTATTATTAGTTTTAAGTGTATAAACATTCGGTCTTTAGTAGGTAATAATATTAAGTTATTATCTATTATGATTGATTCAATAATAAATCTAATAAAGGAATTAAATGGTTAGAAAGTATTTGAAATAAAAGGATACCTTTAAATCAAATTGGCTGCAAGACAATTTGCAATAAAATGGAAAGGAACTTGAAACTTGATCCTTGGTGCTTTCGAAATAGTCTCGCCAAAGTTTTAAAATAGTATCATATTATAGAAATAGTTTTGAGGAATAGTTTTCAAAAGAATTTTACCGAAATGAGTGTAATTCCTCCTTGGACCTTAGAATAGTCTTGGTAATGAGTGCACGCATTATC
Source organism: Allium sativum (assembly GCA_030737875.1). NCBI lineage: Eukaryota > Viridiplantae > Streptophyta > Magnoliopsida > Asparagales > Amaryllidaceae > Allium > Allium sativum. The sequence goes on along the minus strand of CM060921.1, from coordinate 810,221,173 downwards.
AATGTTTATTTTCAAGAGTTTAAGTGGGGGAGAGACCACTCAATGATTATTATATTTTGTTTTGACAAAGAATTTTGGATTTAACCCATAGTTGTATAAATTTTATATAAAGGTATTAGTTTATGATATTTAAAGTTGAATTTAAATGTAAACCCAGAATTTAAATTTCTTGCTCAAATTAAAAGTTCGGATTTGAAATTTCATATAGTATGGTTTATAAAATAATATAAGTATATATGTTTGTCATTTTGAACTTGATTTGCAAAACCGGGATCAAGCGTTTAGTTTACTTTAACTAATGATAACTATAAATTTATTAAAACGAAACTTGAGTTCGAAATTTATAAATTTATATAATACGAGCCTGAAACGGCGCGGTAGTTTGGAAATTCGATCTTTAACTTTGGGAAAATATATAAAATTCAATATAAGTCAGAATTGGATAAAACAAGAAACGTTAGGATCGAAATGATCATATCTTTCCGATGAATGTAAGAAATTTAGTTTTTACTTTATAAATGGTAAGTTATGACTAAATTAAAATTTAGAAATAGCGCTATGGAATTTATATATTCATATATACTTTATTAATATATAAGTTTAGAAATGGAAATCTTATAAAAGGTTTAACTTAAGGAAGTGAGTAATGATGATTGGAGACTAAGTCTAAATTTAAATCATGAACAACATTGATTTAACTAAAATTATGGATCTACTTGAAATAAAAAGAAAAGTAATGGATGAGAGAAAATGATTAAGATTTGAATCGAAGTGCCAAACATGAATAATATGGTGCAAATATAAAATTGGCTTATACGGAGTAATAACAGTTAATGAATTCTAAATCAGAATTTGGGAAATCGTAGTTCGAGTTGATGGATTCAATACAATGAAATCGACTTGGAAAATTTTAATAAGTCAGTCTAGAACCAATACAGAACTTTGGTTATATAAGAAAATTTTGACTCATATTAGTAAGTGATGAGTAGGCGAGTCAAGTAGAGTTAATAGACGGGATGAAATAAAAATGGTTTATATAAAACCATGACGAACCTTAACCCGTTATATAGATTCGAAGTTAACCCAAATGAGGGAGCAACTGAAATAAACTTGAGGTTTAGAATATGAGATAAGGTGATAAAAATGTAAACCAAGTCTAATTTGTTAAATTAGAATATCGGAAGGACTTTGAACTAAGAAGATTAAATTTAGATAGGTGAAGAAGAGAGTGGTTAATATATGAAGGAAGTACCAACATAAGAATAGTGAGATGCAGACATAAGTGAAAGGAGTGAATGTGAATGAACTTGAACTAGTTCAGAATAAATGAATCCGAACTAGTTCAAGTGAATGGTTAAGCTAATGTGGGCAAACAAGATATTATTCAACGCAAAAGGATAAAGTAACTTTGAATAGTTAATGAAGTGGCAACTTAATTTATATTTATGAAATTATGTTTTATTTAAATCAAGTTGGTTGGAAACATTAAAAAGTATTCAATGTTGTTTGAAATTGAATGCTTGAAAATGAAGCGAATAGAAATATATCGAGATTGAATAAGCAAATGAATATGAATTCATTTCTTGAATAAAGAAGTGACCACTAGTTTTGGAATGATGAAGACTTATAAAATTAGAAAATTTAGAATCCGAAAGTTGGAAGTTCCAAAATAAATGAGTCAATGTTGATGCGTAAATTTGAAGTATTCAATAAGCTGAAACAAAATGAGCATAACTTTTGTATGGATGATCAGAATCGGGCGATTCTGGACTTTTCAGAAACCTTAGAATCTGAACTAGAATTGTCATGAATAGAGCCTCATCAGATTTTTCAAGCCTACATGTTGAAATTTAAGATTTAGTCAAAGTCGTATGCGCAGAAAATAAAAATTTGAACTGAATATCGATATTGTTTTGACCATAACTCTCTAACCGAGTATCGTATTTTGATGTGCGAGTACAATTCGGAAAGGCCAGAATGTAAACTAAAACTTTCTCTTAATATGATGAGTCAAATTCTGATGTTTAGAGGGCTAAAAACTGGATAGAACATTTCAGGTCTGTATTTTCAGTGTTCGGGCTGAAGCATTCGCCTTCACCAAAACAATCATAACTTTCAAACGGATTATCCGAATTCGACGAATCCGGACAATTCGGAAAGCCTGAAACTAATACTACAACTTTTGCCTAGGGTGCTTCATTCAAATTCCAACTTTAAAGGTGTGATAATGGATGATTTCTTCGCTGGCCTGTTATAAAAATCATGGTTTGTGATTGAATCGTTTTGTGTATGTTGTATAAGCTTTACATATTTGCTATGTATTGTTGTATGTTTGATTCTTGTATATATTTGAGTGTTTTAGTAGGTGCAAGAGATGGTGTTACGCTCGGAGCTCGCTTGCGCTTAAAAACTAAAATGCTAAGGTAAATGAAATTGCATATAAACGCTGAAAAGGTACGTATTTGAATATGTGTTGGTTTGATGGTTTTGTTTTGTGTTTCCCCTGGTTCAGGGATTCCTCATCGATGATGAGATGTATGTTTGGGTTGATATACGTATCGGGATTTTTCCCCGGGGTTCTCCGTACAAAGGAGATGCTGCCGAAATTTTCCGTGATTTCGGGAGTTAGAAAAATTTATGATATTTTTACAACTATACAACTTATTTTACAAATACTATTTTATAAGTATGGATTTGGGAGTATGACTTGTTCAATATCTTATCTCGTTCTCTTTTCGAGGACGAAAATCTTTTAAGTGGGGGAGAATGTAACATCCCAATATTTTCTGTATATTTTAAATTTAGGTTTAAAATAAATAAATGAGTTAATCTTAGAATTTGTGAAATCGATTCATAAACTTTATTTAAGTTGTAAATTGATCCAAATGGAATTTAGAAATATTTAAGTTAAAAAGGAATTCAAATTTGAATTGTTAAAACAATGGAATTTAAGTTGTTTAAATTTAATTTGAAATTCAAATTTTAAATTTGAAAATAACCAAATGTGGAACTTAAAATTTATGAAGTAAATTTATAGAATTCATTTAAGTTATAATTTAGTTTAAATTTGAATTTATAAATATTTATATTTGAATTTAAACAGTTAATTGAATAATTAATTATTTTATTTATTTAATTAACTGTGGAATTTAACTGTTTTGACGACTGTCTCGGAATTCGACGAAACTGGCGCCATCAGAACCGGAACGGTGAATTATGATAGAATTTCAATTTGCGTTACAATCCGACTCACCGTTTGGCCGTACGAGAGGAAGTGAGAAATGAATCATCGTAGAGTGGATAATTGTTTGTTCTGATATTTGGGCCTTATATACATATATAAATAAAACCCGTCTTTACCTTACCAGCCCATTTCCACCTCATATACATTTTTCTCCATCAAAGTTTGATTTCCATGGCTGAAAACTTCTCCAAACCCTAAATCAAAATAAATCACAACTTCAAAACTCAAATCTCTCCAAACTATAGCATATTATATATCAAATCGAAGCTCTCGACGTCACGAAGCTACTGGTGCTCTCAGTTTCGACATGCATGGCCTGTAGTGGCCGTAAACTGCGGTCAAAGTTTGCTGTTTTCGTAACCCTAAGCAAGATTTTGGGGGTTTTTGATTCTAGGCTTAATTGGAGAAATCGAGATGTGGGTATTGTCGAGGATGGCCATACGAGTTCAGGGGTGGAAACGGCATCGTCTGGAAGTAAGTATGGTGGGAGAATTTGGTGGTTTAAAGGCCAAAAAGGGCGTTTTAGGGCTGAGCGGTGGAGGCACTACCGTCGACCGGAGGCGAAGGGGCGGATGTTGGTGGGAGCTCCTCGGGTTGGGCTTTCCAACGACGGCGGGTTCAAGGTCTCTGGTGGTCGGATTTGGACAAGGGAGGCGGTCAAAGTTGGGAGCTTTAACGTTCAAAATGGGTTCTTCAGCATGGAGTACTGTTCACGCGTGTAATGGTTGAGCGGGAAGAAGAGGGATGACGTGGCGAACCCTGGTTGGTGAGAATTGTTTTAATTTTTTTTTATTTAAATTTTCCAAAGAGAAAAACGCTGATAACTCTATCGTTTTAACTCGGATTTGGACGCGGTTTGTTGCGCTGGGATCGTGGCGGAGTTGCGGACGTTTTGGCACTAACCTAGCTGCGTTTAGAGACTGTGAAATTTTGGTCTTCAATTGGATGTACCATCAACAGAAGACTCAAAGGTGAGTGGTTTTCTTACTCACGAAATACTGAATTATTCCCATATTTATTGAATTAAATTATGAAATAAGTTTGCTTGCATGGTTGCATTGGATTGTTGATGTGTTGTTTAAATTTGACATGCAAGTGTGTTAACATGCAATCTAAGTAAATGATTAGTTATTTAATTTAAATCTCTAGTTGAAATTCGAACCCTTGTTAATCCTGGAACAGTTAATGCTGATCAGTTGAATGAAATGATGTGATGGATGTTTGGTTGGATTTTATTACTGTTGATATTGACACTGCTTATGCCCATATTCAGTATATCGTATTGCATGTTGGTTTTGACGATAAATCTCATTTGTACCCTTGATGTTGCGGGCATCTAATGAACCCGGGATTTATCGATAAAAATGAATTAAGAACACAGAGTGAAATGATAAATCTCTGTGACCCTGATTTGGATTGAAATGATAGATCCATCCCTGAAATATCGAGAAATTTAATATTAAACCACTTGGCCATTGGATAGATAATTATATACAGACATCGGTTGGTTAAATGATTTAATATTTGAAATTTTATTTGATAGAATTCCATTTAAAAGAATGTGTCGATACTCGATTTTTAAATTCTTTAAAGATTCTGAACTGGGATGATGATTAAAGGGTTGAAGGAATTTTCCAAACCAAAATAGAAATATCTAAATTGGGGTTTGAATATGAATTGAAAACTTTCAAAAATAAGAGTTGGATTAGAAGTAAGAAAAATTTCTTATGGAAATCAAATTTTGGGGAATTTAGAAATCAAGGGTATCTGAGTTGTTTTAACTCAGTTGGAATATATATATCTCGGAACTCTTGAAATCAAGTAGTTGTTTTGAACGAGGTTGAAACGAGATAGGGAATTAAATGAACTCCGTTGAGATCGGAGGATAAATTCAAGTATTTGAAATTTGGAAGGAAGAAAGGTTTTAATTTGAGAAATTTATTTTAAATATTTATGCATTGATTCTAAATAATTATTCTAGCTTTAAAACTATCAATTACCTTTACTTGATACTATCGTATTTAAATAATTTCCTTATAATTCATTTTTCAAAAGTTTCTAGTAAATCTTATTTTAAGTATATATATATAATATTTAAATTACTAATTTATCTTAATTATTATATTCTATATATATATATATATCTATATATTTATTTTATAAAAAAATTATTATTATTATTATTATTATTATTATATAAACATTTAGTTTACAAGTATTTTTCCCAAAATTTAAATTTCTTCCGAATGGAAATGCTTGAGTTTGAACCACTGGTTCAAATGGAGTTGAGATAAGAATCCGTGATAATTGGAAACCTTTGAGGTAAATTATATTCTATTTGAATATTTCGTTTTGGAAATATTATATCATTATAATATAATGGTATGGGATATTTTCTAGTTTTAGAATATAATCGGTTGGGTATGATTTTGATATGTTGATATGAAAATTTTATTCGTTGAATATAAATTGGGTTCGAAACAGAAGATGATATTTTGATAGAAAAGCGAACCTTTGAAATGTAAAAGAACCAACCGATGTGAAAAGATGTAAGCGTTGGTTGTTAAAGAGACCGGAGTCGGCATAAGGCATACTCTCTGTCAGTGTCGATACCACTTTGACAACTGTGAACGTTATGACGTATCCAGAATGAGTATGATGACTTGGAGGCGATTATTGAATCGAAGAAGATGCACGATGACGAAATAGCCCTGACCTTCGGGTCAGAATTGAAATGACTAAAACAGGAGCTATACCGTGACTAATTGAGGTTAGCACCTTTGATCGGACACACTTCTTCGATACTATTCCTGTGATTTGTGATGATGATGATGATTTGGGCCCATTTATGACTTAGGGAGTGTGTTCCGAGGTGGGCGGTAGTGTCTGCTATGCGTTACCACCGGTCCGGGAGTGCAATTGGTAGAATCCTACCCTGGGCATTGCCTCGAGTGCCTTGTCATATATATCCTTATCGAGCCCCATACGATTTTGATTTAGCATTGCCTTCTATAGAGTGCCCTCTGATAACACCAGTACGGTGAATTTACGGTACTGTATAGACTGTTGATGCCTATAAATGGCGTAAGGGTAATATGGTAATCCCGCTTACGCTATTTTCAGTATTTATACTTTACTGAATAGACATTATAATAATAGCGTATTATTATATAGATATTAGTTTAACGGATCCTCGAGAGATGGAAAAATCCCGTAACACCTCTTGAGTTACTGCACCCATGATACTGATGTTATTTCGTATTTTGATTTGACTAATATGAGATGATTTAGTGCTGATCCGAGTGTTTGTTGTGTTTTCTTTTTATGCAATACGCTCGGGTCAGCAGACGTTGCAGTTACTGAAGATGACTGTGCCTTGGAGATCGAAGACGAAGATTTGTTTATATATTCATCATATATAGGTATTTCCGCTGCTTATTTTGTACATCTGTATGTATATGTAACTCTGATATTCATTTGAATGTTATAACCAATGTATGCATTTCAACTGCTTTAACTGCTATTTATTTATTATATGTTGTCCTTCCACTGTGAGATTCTGTGATTGGTTTTTCTCTTCTTTCTTTCTTTTTCTTCTTTATCAAATAACTGCCTGTTTTGGCGATTTGTTTGGGTCGACATGTGTGGTTTATTGTCGATTTGAACGGTCAAAAATATGGGTCGTTACAATGATTGTGCACACATGTAGAAATAGTATGTGTCGATAGGGTTCTTTCGCATACATATTGGATGCATGGCACGATCATGGTTTGCATTAAGGAGGTCCACTGAATCAGTAGACCGCCTGATTTTGCATTAGACAGGGAACATATACACACACTTCTTGCATATGTTCATACAGCATTAGAAACTTTAAGGACAATGGATGCCAGTGTTTGATGGTTCAGTAGATGGTTGTTTGGTTGGTAAGATACGTTCTTCTTGACTTAGAGATTTCGGGGACGAAATCCTTTAAGGAGGGGAGAATGTAACACCCCGTAATTTTATAACATAAAATTTCACAAATTAAAGTATACTTAATTTTTAGAAAAGAATTAAGTGAAATGGGTTGCGCAGAGAAATATATATATATTGATATATATATATATATATAATTGAAAATTAAATAAATAAATATGCAAAAATGTTCAAAACAGCGAATTGGGAGAGGGGAATAGCCGAACCGGCCGATTTTTGAGGTCGACCCAAGCTCGTTGGGTCGACTAGGGGTTAATCCAGGGTGTTTGGCTGTCAACCCGTAGGTCAATTCGCTCAAATGCAGATTTTGCATTTGAGTGGTTCTCATGGTTCAGGGTTAATCTAATGGTCCTAAATAACTCCCTACACCTATATATACACCCTAAGACCTAACCCTAAATCAAATACTAAAAATAGATACAAGGCCGTCATGCCGTCAAATTGCAACTTAGAGAGAGCCTCCACAAATTAGAGAGGAAGATAGCTTCTCAAATCAACTTCTAATCAACTCTAGTAACTAAATCCTCTTCATAGGAGTGCTAATCAACAAGTTGTGAGTACTATAGCCTTAATGACCAATTGTTTAAATGATTATGATAGGATATAATGAGGTTATGGCTATGAATGTGGATCAATGTTAGTTATGCAAGTTTTATGCTATATGTTCATGATGTTAGTTATGCAAGTTTGATGTTATGTGTTCATGATGCTAGTTATGCAAGTTGGGTGTAATCTATTCTTTATGTTCATGATGTTAGTTATGCAAATCACTATGATAAACATTGATCCATTATGACACCATGTTATGCAAGTTTAGTGTTTGATTATATGCAAGTTAACATATGACATGTTATGCAAGTTTGGTGTTTGATTATATGCAAGTTCATATATGACATGTTTTGTAAGTTTGGTGTTTGATTATATGCAAGTTCATATACACCATGTTATGCAAGTTTGGTGTTTGATTATATGCAAGTTCATATATGACATGTAATGCAAGTTTGGTGTTTGATTATATGCAAGTTCATATACACCATGTTATGCAAGTTTGGTGTTTGATTATATGCAAGTTCATATATGACATGTTATGCAAGTTTGGTGTTTGATTATATGCAAGTTCATATACACCATGTTATGCAAGTTTGGTGTTTGATTATATGCAAGTTCATATATGACATGTTATGCAAGTTTGGTGTTTGATTATATGCAAGTTCATATACACCATGTTATGCAAGTTTGGTGTTTGATTATATGCAAGTTCATATATGATATGTTATGCAAGTTTGGTGTTTGATTATATGCAAGTTCATATATGACGTGTTATGCAAGTTTGGTGTTTGATTATATGCAAGTAACATGTGCAAGTCTAGCCTTTGTATGATGTGCATACATATGCAAGTTTACCGCTTTGTATGTCATACATATATATGCAAGTTTACCCCTTTGTATGACATAAGTAACATATGCAAGTTACCCCCTTTATGACATGTGTGATTCATGCAAGTTTGGGTTGATTACTTATGCTAGTTGGGTTTAATATTATGATCATATATGCAAGTTGACACCCTTTAAACCCATGATGATGCTAAGGTTATGCTAGTTAAACCCATTGAGTTGGGATGAATCTTCCCTTTTATATGTCATGTTATGAGAATGAATTACGTGGGAACGATGGGGTTAATCATATGAACATGTTATGATAAATTGTGTGAAGTTGGTATGATTATGCATACCATAAAGTGGATGGACATAATTGAGTCAATTATGTACATCGTTAAATTTGTAATTAATTAGGGATAATTAATACAAATTATGAGGGTGATTAATTAGGTGTAATTAATCGATTAAGATACGAGTTGGACTCATTTGTAGCGTAAGACTGCCCGGACCCAACCGGCTTAACCAGTTGCTACAAATGTTAGTCCAATGTGAGTGGTCTTATGCACAAACTAAATACGTGATTAATGTAAAGACACGAGGTTAGACTCTGTTATGACGTAAGGCTGCCCGGACCAAACCGGCTTAACCAGCTGTCATAAAAGATAGTCTAATGTGAGAGGTCTTTATGAGGATCATGGTCTTAAAGACTTAAGTAACACTTAACCATATTAGCATGTAGAGGGATATGAGGGGTTAAGTGGGTGCCTTGGGTGGCATGTGGAAATTAAGTGGGTGCCTTGGGTGGCATGTAACACCCCACACCCACTATGGTCACTCTCTAAGGGAATGCCATGGCATCGGTGGAGTATTTCAGTGAATATAGAACAGAAAAATTACACCAAGACAGATATAAATAGTACTTAAAGCATCATCTCATAACAGCGGAAGTAAAACATGTCTGGTTACATCATAAAACCATACTAAGAGTCAAGTACAAAATATCCATCCTGATAAATAAAAGTACATAATCCCAATATGCGTAAACTGATAGCCATAAAAGAAAAGGATAAGCTGAGCTTTACTCCTATGGTCCAAGCTCCAAAAGAGAATAAAGCAGTCTGATCAAAGCCCACTCGTACTGGGCCCACTCTGATAACCTGAGGGTTGGGAAAAAGATAAAAACAACGGGGTCAGACATAAGTCTGAGTGAGTCCTATAACTTTAACAATACAATCATTAAAGTAACCAGAGGAGACATAAGCTTGATATACGGTAACGTCTGGGGATGAATGGCTACACTAAGTAGCTAGGTATACTTAGGATAAACTAAGATAATCGTAAAGACGCATTTATCCATCCAAGGATTAGTTTACACCACCCCAGACTTATCCACCCAAGGGTAATTCCTACACTGCACCACACCAGTCCTACCCACCAAGAGTAATTCCTACTTAAAGGTTGATCCCACTAAGTGTACTTAGTAATTTAGTAGTTTCGTGTACCCCTATCTGACTACATAGGTGTACCCACTACTTCCCAAGCGATCGGCTCCCCTACGTAGATACCCGTGCTGGTCCCACGATTGGGGTGTATCATTCCCCAATGTGGCCATCATATAATATCAACGGTGCACGGCTTTATATCTACACGATGCAACAACGACTTACCAACCAGCCCGGGTCCACACACGCATATGAAACCCGTTGGTCCCGCGTTGCCACCGCTAACCCGGTTTGGCCACTTATAGTCAAGCCCAATATGCGTGTCCCGTCACTCGACTAGAATCGAGCCCACAAAGATACGTTTGGGATATTGGTTGAAACGGGCCCCCACAAGCTACCTCCTAAGCTTGTAGTTTCTAGTGAACCCCACTTAACCCTTTAACCATGTCCCCTTACATGTTATAAATTTTGGTTAAGTCCTTTAATCATATTATGCAAGGTACCCACTAGACTTTCACATGCCACCCATGGCACTTACTTAACCCTTTAATCATGTTTAATTACATGTTCCACTTTGGTTAAGTATTCTAATCGTATTTTCCCATGCCACCCATGGCACTTACTTAACCCTTTAATCATGTTTAATTACATGTTTCACTTTGGTTAAGTATTCTAATCGTATTTTCCCATGCCACCCATGGCACTTACTTAACCCTTTAATCATGTTTAATTACATGTTCCACTTTGGTTAAGTATTCTAATCGTATTTTCTATTGTCGCCCAAGGCAACCCACTAGTCTCCTCATGCCACCCAAGGCACCCACTTAACCCCCATGTCCCACTACATGTTAATATGGTTAAGTGTTTCTTAATTCATTAATTAAGATCATGACCTCATAAAGACCTCTCACATTAGACCGTCTTTTATGACTGCTGGATATGCCGGTTGGTTCCGGGCAGACTTCTGTCATTAAAAGGGTCTAACCTCGTGTCTTTACTTTAGTCATGTATTTAATTTATGACTAAGACCTCTCACATTGGGCCAATCATTTGTAGCCGCTGGATGGCCGGTCGGTTCCGGGCAGACTTCTGCTACAAAAGGGTCCAACCTCGTGTCTTAGTTGATTAATTATACCTAATTAATCACCCCCATATTAATTATCCCTAATTAATATCAAGTTTTTCGTAACATGGGTAGACCTAACTCAATAGGTAAATTCCCATGGGGTAGACCTAACTCAATAGTTAAATTCCCACTTATGCTTACTCATTTTATGGTATGCTTAATCATAACCATTTCACACCATTTCATTAACATGTCTATTAACCCCATCATTTCCCCACGTACTTAGGCTAACACGACATATTTCCAAGAGAAGATTCTTTCAAAATTAACATGGGTTTCGTTTAGCATACTTTAGCATTAACATGGGTTAAAAGGTGTCCACTTACATCATAATATTAACCCAACTAGCATTACTAAATAACCCAACTTGCATGAACATACATATGTCATGTATAAAGGCAACTTGCATAAGTGTTCATAGGTTATACAAAGGTGAACTTGCATGGGTCTTAAAGGTGTGAACTTGCACAACATGTTACATGTTAATTTGCATCACATCATACACATAACTTGCATAATATTATAAACATAACTTGCATATCAACATACGCATAACTTACATGCATAACATCATACACATAACTTGCATATGAATTTGCATAACAACATGCACATAAATTACATAACCTCATACACATAAATTTGCATATGAACTTGCATAACAACATACACATAAACTTGCATAACATGTTGAGCTTGCATATAAGCATACACATAACTTGCATATCATGTTGAACTTGCATGTATAACTTGCATCTTAAAGGAGGGTAAACATGCATATATATATTCATACATTATGCCTATATACATAGGTAAACTTGCATGTCTTGATTTATGCATAATACCAAACACTTAGCATGCATAAAAATACATACTTAGCATGCATAAAATTAATTACACATTATGCATAAACCCACCACTTAACTTGCATAAACCCACATACTTAACTTGCATAAACCCACATAGCAACTTGCATAAACTCGCATATTCAACATGCATAAATTTACATATTCAACATGCATAAATTTACATATCCAACTTGCATAAATTTACATATTCAACTTGCATAAATTTACATATTCAACTTGCATAAACATAGGATTAATATTAAACATAGATTAGCATATTCACATCGTGTCATATGACTTGAAAACCCATTAATCCACATGCAAAACCATAAATCTCATCATATCTCATCTACTTAATTTAGCAGTCGATCATCAAAGTGATAGAAACTCACCAAAACCTAGATTAGCAAACTTATGAAGTGGAATTAGTTGAAGAAGATGTTGATTTGGAGGTTGATTAGCTTGCAACTCTCTTCATTGATTTGTGGAGGCCATGATCAAGTTTCATTTTTCCATAGTTTAGTTACAAGACCTAATTATGAATGAATTAGGGTAGGGTTAGGGTCTTATTTATAGGATTAGGTAGTGTTTTAGGCCCTTAGATTAACCCTAGGTTAGATTAGGACCGTTAGATTTAGGAAATCTCTAGAACCCAGCCCAAGACTCAACCCAAAAACCAGATCTGGTGCACCCAAACTCCTGGCTCGACCCGCCGTGTCGACAGGCATGTCGACAGGCAAGTCGACACCCCTGTCGACAGGCCTGTCGACAGCCCTGTCGACATGGGTAGGGCGGGAACTTTCCCGCCTGGCCCCGCTGCTCCTATTTTAAAATCTGAATTTGAATTTTTAAATCTGTTTTTATCTTTGAATTTTCTGCAAACTTCATCGGGCCATAACTGGGCCATATGGACTCCGATTTTCGAAAACTCGGACTCTATTTTGCGTATTTTTCCGAGACGAACGCAATGACGCAGCCCGTTTCCCCTAATTCTCACGTCTGAGATTATTTATTCTGCAATTAGTGAATTTTAGCATTAACTAGAATTCGGGGTGTTACATTCTCCCCTCCTTAAAGGATTTCGTCCCCGAAATCTCTAAGCTAAGGAGAATGCATATCCTACCATCCAAACAACCATCTACTCAAACCATCAATCATGGGCATCCATTGTCCTTAAAACAATTTCTAATGATGTATGAGCATATGCAAAAAGTGTGTGTATATGTTCCCTATCTAATGTATGAACATATGCAAACCATGATAGTGCCATGCATCCATTATGTATGCGAGAGAACCCTATCGACACATACAACATCTACATGAGTGCACAATCATTCACCAAAATGCATCATCCATATGATAACACAATCATTATACATCCATTAATATAGCTACTTACACACAATTTTATGCAATATGCAGTATGAAGTGATGCAGCCGATCTAGTGCCTAGAGTGTGTGTATATGCATCCACGAGCAACCACTAGCAAACACTTGCATCCACTTGCATCCATTATACATAACATGTCTCAAACACATGTTTCAACCATAGGAATATCCTATCTGAAGGTCAAAGGTACTAACGAGAGGACATACTAAGGATAAGATAAGCACAAGATATGCGATGAAGGAGAAGCAAAAGGACATACCCTTCGAAAGAAAAAGGGTACCTCGAACGCATCTTCGCTTCCGTCTCCCAGGTAGCGTCGCTCTCTTCATCTCCCCTTTGTACTTTGGCTAGTTGAACCTCTCTGTTTCCCAACTTCCAAATCTCTGACCCAAGGATGCAAGTAGGATCTTGTCGAATCACCTCATCACGCTCTACTTCCACTTCTCTAAGCAAGCTTGGCTCTATCGCCTCTACGATCTTATGTAGGTCCTTCCTCACATGGAATACATCACGTACACCACTAAGTCTGTCGGGTAACCCTACCAATGGAAGATGCTCTTCCCATGTACCTCCTAAATCCAAGATACATAGCCTCAAAAGGTCTTCTAAAATATGATTCACCCTCTCGGTCTGGCCGTCTATCTGAGGATGAGATGCGGTACTCAAATACAACTGAGTCCCTACCGCCTTTTGCAAACTTTTCCAAAACTCTTCAGTGAAGATAGGATCTCGATCGCTCACCATACTGGACGGTACACCATGCAATCCAATAATCTTTCGAATATAAACTGAAGCTAGCCATGGAGCAGTTCTCTTACCCTTCACGGGTATGAAATGGGCACACTCAGTAAGTCTATCTTCCACAACCCAAATCCCCGTATTACCCTTCCTTGATTTTGGTAATCCTTCGAGACACTATCCCACTTCCTTAGCGGAACTTCTAATGGGTGAAGCTACCCACTTGGTTTCTTTTGCTCTGCTTTCACCAAGCATCTAGCGACATACTCGGCCATGTCTTTCTTCATATCGGCCCAAAAAGAAAACTCGATTCATGTCTTGGTACATCTCGTCCCATGAGAATACCAGATTCTTCTTCGTCCAGCCGGTTGATGGGGCTGATATCTTCGCGAAGTCTTTGATGAATTATCCTGCCAACCCCAAGAAACTTCCTACTTCGGTAGCATTCCTAGGTACTTTACTATCTATGCGGGATCCACAGCTATCCCTTCCTTAGAGACCACATGCCCTAAGAATCGCACTTCTCTTCTCCAAAATGACATTTAGAGAATTTAGCTTTAAGACTATATGCTCGAAGAGTCTCCAACACCTCTCTGAGATGTAAGGCATGCTTTTCTCCACTTCTAGAGAAAAATCAGGATATTCTCCCATGCAAAACCGCCACAACTATCCATCTCTCACGCAGACCACCTTAGTCGAACGCGATATCCCCCAAATGCAAGCCCCAAAGGCCTAAACCAATATCAGACAAACACCCAAGGGATACCTCCTTCGAATTCAGACGACCTACGTGAGATGATACTAGTAAAAACGGCTAAATAGTTAAGCCCTTGTCCAACTCTGGATGTCCTCGCCAGTCTTGCTCCAAAACCACCGTTTATCCCATAACTGGCTTTGCTCATCCTATTGAGCACATACGAAAACTTGTTTCGCTCCTAGGAAAGACCAAGATGTCATTTACAAAGATCGTCACGAACTTACTTAGGTACTCCTTGAACACCCTTTTCATCATATGCGGGGCGTTCATCAATCCAAATGGCATCTCTAGCCACCCATAAAAACCTTCCGGAGTCCTAAAGGTAGTCTTCTCTATACTATCCTCAATCACTCTCAATTGACGAAACCTTGTGGCTAAGTCCAACTGCGAAAATACTGAGGCGCTCACTAACTGATCAAAGAGATCATCAATCCTCGACAATGGGTGTCTATTCTTCTTTGTGAGCTTATTTAGTTCTCTTTAGCCAACACAAAGTCTGAGGGACCCATCCGCCTTCGTGGCAAAAACTACCGGAGCACCCCACTCCGATATACTTCGTCTTATGAACCCCTTCTTAAGTAAATTGCCTACTTGCTTATGGAGTTCCCTCCTCTCACGAGGAGCCACGTGGCACACTGGCCAAGATACTGGTTTAGCATTGTCTACCAGATATATTCGGAAGTCAATCTCCCGCGAGGTAAGCCCTTCCCCTCCTTGAAACACATCCTAGTATTCCCGGACCACTCTATAGATTGCAAACTCTCGACCGACGTGTCAAGCGACTTTAGATAACTTAGCATAACAGATTCCATGGGATTACAAAAGATCTCGAGAGTTTTACCCTAGCGGGTCATAAACCTAACAACTCTCTTCACAAGTAAGAACGACACCATTACTGGATAACCAGTCTATGCCCAAAACTAACCCATAGCCCGTGAAGCCCAAAAGCATCACATCAAAACTCAACGCTAAGTATAGAAACTTTCAAACCCAAACACATCATGGAGCCCAATTGGGTTTGAAACAACTAAGGGATCATCTACCAACTGGTGTATTAGTGCAGTGACTCAACAACAATGATGAGATAAACGAACTCAATGCGTCAAAATCAAATAAAGTACGGACAGGATGATCAAACAGGAAAACTAAACTTTCCACAGAAATAGTTCTACCTCTTTCTCGAACCGGTGGAATTGCGAGAGCCTGAACTTGCCCCCTTGCCTGAACTGGTGCCACAAGAGCTTGCACCTGTCCTCCTGAGGTAGACCCCGTCCTTCGCCCTTTCTTAGGACAGTCTTTCACTAGATGTCCTGCTTCGTCACAGTGGAAGCAGCCAGTCTTCTTCTTCTTGCGACACTCCTTGCTTAGGTGGCCTAGTGTCCCACAATTGAAGCACTTTTTCTTTCCGTTGCCTTTTCCACCCTTGTTTTGCTGTTGCTGTAGAGGTCTCTTCTGATCTCCTTCCTTCTCGGGTGCTTTACTAGCATTGTGACCCTTCTCTTCCTCATGCATAAGTGCCATGTCCACTAGCTTCTCGAAAGTGGCCCCCATAGGAATGTGAGACATAGCCAATCCGCGCATTGGTTCGTTCAAGCCCTTAACGAACCTCAAAGCTTTCTCTTCTTTCCTGAATCTCTCTAACTGATTAAACTTGTTAACATATTCTTCAACCGACAAGTTCCCTTGCTTTAAGTTCAAGAACCTTTCCACGTGCATATTTTCTTCCGCTTTTGAGAGAAACTTTGCCTCAAATCTTTGCCTGAAATCCATCCAAGAATCAACAGGGCGTTCTCCATTAGTGACCTCCCACCAGAACGAGGCCTCTCCTTCCATTAACCAAGCGGCTAACCAGACTTTCTTTCCCTCTTCCACTTCCAAGATTTCCATCAATTCTTCCGTCTCATTAAGCCAATCCCTAGCTCCCACAAAAGGTTTTCCTCCCATAGCCTTAAACTTCCTACAAGTCATAGCAAAAGTATCCGCGCGAGGAGGAACGAGTGCAACGGGTGGAGGGGGAACATTTGCTGGACCTGCAGCGGCGGCCCTAGCCTCTAACAACCTCCTATACCATACTGGTACCGCTACACCGTCCGGAAGATAAAGATCTTCAGCCATGCTGAGACGAAAAAGGAAAGATTCAAAACGGAGAATTCAAAAGATAAAGATATGGCTATCGGGGATTATGCTTTTCTTTCAAAAACTTTTCTCATTAAAGACATGTTTTTGAAAATATTTCTTCCAAAAATGTTTTTAGAAAAATAGTTTTCTAAAAATTTTATCTGTTCCGGTAACCTTTGCTCTGATACCACGTGTAACACCCCACACCCGCTATGGTCACTCTCTAAGGGAATGCAATGGCATCGGTGGAGTATTTTAGTGAATATAGAACAGAAAAATTACACCAAGACAGATATAAATAGTACTTAAAGCATCATCTCATAACAGCGGAAGTAAAACATGTCTGGTTACATCATAAAACCATACTAAGAGTCAAGTACAAAATATCCATCCTGATAAATAAAAGTACATAATCCCAATATGCGTAAACTGATAGCCATAAAAGAAAAGGATAAGCTGAGCTTTACTCCTATGGTCCAAGCTCCAAAAGAGAATAAAGCAGTCTGATCAAAGCCCACTCGTACTGGGCCCACTCTGATAACCTGAGGGTTGGGAAAAAGATAAAAACAACGGGGTCAGACATAAGTCTGAGTGAGTCCTATAACTTTAACAATACAATCATTAAAGTAACCAGAGGAGACATAAGCTTGATATACGGTAACGTCTGGGGATGAATGGCTACACTAAGTAGCTAGGTATACTTAGGATAAACTAAGATAATCGTAAAGACGCATTTATCCACCCAAGGATTAGTTTACACCACCCCAGACTTATCCACCCAAGGGTAATTCCTACACTGCACCACACCAGTCCTACCCACCAAGAGTAATTCCTACTTAAAGGTTGATCCCACTAAGTGTACTTAGTAATTTAGTAGTTTCGTGTACCCCTATCTGACTACATAGGTGTACCCACTACTTCCCAAGCGATCGGCTCCCCAACGTAGATACCCGTGCTGGTCCCATGATTGGGGTGTATCATTCCCCAATGTGGCCACCATATAATATCAACGGTGCACGGCTTTATATCTACACGATGCAACAACGACTTACCAACCAGCCCGGGTCCACACACGCATATGAAACCCGTTGGTCCCGCGTTGCCACCGCTAACCCGGTTTGGCCACTTATAGTCAAGCCCAATATGCGTGTCCCGTCACTCGACTAGAATCGAGCCCACAAAGATACGTTTGGGATATTGGTTGAAACGGGCCCCCACAAGCTACCTCCTAAGCTTGTAGTTTCTAGTGAACCCCACTTAACCCTTTAACCATGTCCCCTTACATGTTATAAATTTTGGTTAAGTCCTTTAATCATATTATGCAAGGTACCCACTAGACTTTCACATGCCACCCATGGCACTTACTTAACCCTTTAATCATGTTTAATTACATGTTCCACTTTGGTTAAGTATTCTAATCGTATTTTCCCATGCCACCCATGGCACTTACTTAACCCTTTAATCATGTTTAATTACATGTTTCACTTTGGTTAAGTATTCTAATCGTATTTTCCCATGCCACCCATGGCACTTACTTAACCCTTTAATCATGTTTAATTACATGTTCCACTTTGGTTAAGTATTCTAATCGTATTTTCTATTGCCGCCCAAGGCAACCCACTAGTCTCCTCATGCCACCCAAGGCACCCACTTAACCCCCATGTCCCACTACATGTTAATATGGTTAAGTGTTTCTTAATTCATTAATTAAGATCATGACCTCATAAAGACCTCTCACATTAGACCGTCTTTTATGACTGCTGGATATGCCGGTTGGTTCCGGGCAGACTTCTGTCATTAAAAGGGTCTAACCTCGTGTCTTTACTTTAGTCATGTATTTAATTTATGACTAAAACCTCTCACATTGGGCCAATCATTTGTAGCCGCTGGATGGCCGGTCGGTTCCGGGCAGACTTCTGCTACAAAAGGGTCCAACCTCGTGTCTTAGTTGCTTAATTATACCTAATTAATCACCCCATATTAATTATCCCTAATTAATATCAAGTTTTTCGTAACATGGGTAGACCTAACTCAATAGGTAAATTCCCATGGGGTAGACCTAACTCAATAGGTAAATTCCCACTTATGCTTACTCATTTTATGGTATGCTTAATCATAACCATTTCACACCATTTCATTAACATGTCTATTAACCCCATCATTTCCCCACGTACTTATGCTAACACGACATATTTCCAAGAGAAGATTCTTTCAAAATTAACATGGGTTTCGTTTAGCATACTTTAGCATTAACATGGGTTAAAAGGTGTCCACTTACATCATAATATTAACCCAACTAGCATTACTAAATAACCCAACTTGCATGAACATACATATGTCATGTATAAAGGCAACTTGCGTAAGTGTTCATAGGTTATACAAAGGTGAACTTGCATGGGTCTTAAAGGTGTGAACTTGCACAACATGTTACATGTTAATTTGCATCACATCATACACATAACTTGCATAATATTATAAACTTAACTTGCATATCAACATACACATAACTTACATGCATAACATCATACACATAACTTGCATATGAATTTGCATAACAACATGCACATAACTTACATAACCTCATACACATAAATTTGCATATGAACTTGCATAACAACATACACATAAACATGCATAACATGTTGAGCTTGCATATAAGCATACACATAACTTGCATATCATGTTGAACTTGCATGTATAACTTGCATCTTAAAGGAGGGTAAACATGCATATATATATTCATACATTATGCCTATATACATAGGTAAACTTGCATGTCTTGATTTATGCATAATACCAAACACTTAGCATGGATAAAACTACATACTTAGCATGCATAAAATTAATTACACATTATGCATAAACCCACCACTTAACTTGCATAAACCCACATACTTAACTTGCATAAACCCACATAGCAACTTGCATAAACTCACATATTCAACATGCATAAATTTACATATTCAACATGCATAAATTTACATATCCAACTTGCATAAATTTACATATTCAACTTGCATAAATTTACATATTCAACTTGCATAAACATAGGATAAATATTAAACATAGATTAGCATATTCACATCATGTCATATGACTTGAAAACCCATTAATCCACATGCAAAACCATAAATCTCATCATATCTCATCTACTTAATTTAGCAATCGATCATCAAAGTGATAGAAACTCACCAAAACCTAGATTAGCAAACTTATGAAGTGGAATTAGTTGAAGAAGATGTTGATTTGGAGGTTGATTAGCTTGCAACTCTCTTCATTGATTTGTGGAGGCCATGATCAAGTTTCATTTTGCCATAGTTTAGTTACAAGACCTAATTATGAATGAATTAGGGTAGGGTTAGGGTCTTATTTATAGGATTAGGTAGTGTTTTAGGCCCTTAGATTAACCCTAGGTTAGATTAGGACCGTTAGATTTAGGAAATCTCTAGAACCCAGCCCAAGACTCAACCCAAAAACCAGATCTGGTGCACCCAAACTCCTGGCTCGACCCGCCGTGTCGACAGGCATATCGACAGGCAAGTCGACACCCCTGTCGACAGGCCTGTCGACAGCCCTGTCGACATGGGTAGGGCGGGAACTTTCCTGCCTGGCCCCGCTGCTCCTATTTTAAAATCTGAATTTGAATTTTTAAATCTGTTTTTATCTTTGAATTTTATGCAAACTTCATCGGGCCATAACTGGGCCATATGGACTCCGATTTTCCAAAACTCGGACTCTATTTTGCGTATTTTTCCGAGACGAACGCAATGACGCAGCCCGTTTCCCCTAATTCTCACGTCTGAGATTATTTATTCTGCAATTAGTAAATTTTAGCATTAACTAGAATTCGGGGTGTTACATGGCATGTGGAAATCTAGTGGGTGACTTGGGTGGCAATTGAAATACGATTAGATGACTAAACCAAACTTTAAACATGTAAGTGGACATGATTGTTAAAAGGGTTAAGTGGGTTACACTAGATGGGGGCCAAGCTTAGGTGGATAGCTTGAGTCGAAGTTGGGGGCCCATTACAACCGGTATCCCATACGTATCTTTGTGAGCTCAACCCATGTCGAGGACGGGACACGCGTACTGGGTTTGTCTATAAGAGGCCAAAACGGGTTAGCGGTGGCAACGCAAGTCCAACGGGTTTCATATGCGTGTGTGGGCCCGGGCTGGTAGGTAAGACGTTGTTGCATCGTGTAGGTATAAGCTATGCATCAGTGTTGGTATCGGGTTGCCACTTTGGGATTGATACACCCCATTGTGGGACCAGCACGGATATCTACGTTAGGGAGCCGATCGCTTGAGGAGTAGTGGGTACACCTAGTGGAGATAGTGGCAGACGGCACCTATGTAGTCAGCTAGGGGTACACGTAACTACTAGATATATTTTTCTAAGTCCTTGGGTGGGATCAACCTTTAAGTTAGGAATGACTGGTGTGGTGCAGTGTAGTAATTACCCTTGGGTGGGTAGATGCGTCTTTACCGTTATCTTAGTTCATCCTAAGTCTAGTTGGCTGCTTAGTGTAGTCATTTATCCCCAGCCGTACTGTACCAAGTTTGTGTCATACCCTAATTACTTTAATGATTGTATTGTTAAAGTTATAGGACTCGCTCAGACTTATGTCTGACCCCGTTGTTTTTATCTTTTTCCCAACCCTCAGGTTCTCAGAGTGGGCCTAGCACTAGTGGGCTTTGATCAGATTGCTTATCTTTTGGAGCTTGGACCGTTGATGTAAAGCTCAGCTTATCTTTTCTATTATGGCTATTAGTTATATAGTGGGATTATGTACTTTTGTTTTATCAGGATGGATATTTAGTACTTGACTCTTGTTTTAGTTGGTTTTGATATTGTAACCAAACATGTTTATTTTCCGCTGCAATGAAATGATGTTTTAATTTCCAAGTATTATTTATATCTGTCTTGTTGTAATTTTTCTGTTCTATATTCACTTAAAATACTCCACCGAAATAAGGCATTCCCTTAGTGAGTGACCTTAGCGGGTGTGGGGTGTTACATATCAGATCTGTCTAGCATAATGCATATAACTGATTTAGTTTAACACATTTCAACACATCACATGAAATTAAATTACTACATATTGGAGTTAGTGTTTTTTTCAAAATACATTAAAGTGCACTTCAAAATATCTTTGTAATCATCAAATATAGTATGCATAACCATGACATTCTTTGATTTTTTTTTTACAAAATTAAATAATATTAGTTTAAATAATCAACTTTAAATATTTGGGCTTACTTCTAATTAACCTTTTTTACACATCAGCTATATGTTGTTGTAACCCGCTTTATTCCCGTCATAACTTTTTGCTTTTTAACCGCTGCAAAACTGCTGAGTGCTTTAACTGTGCAGCTTGAACCTAATTCGCACTACAATTTAACATCAACTCCATTGTTTAGACTTATTTATCATCAAACAATGTTCTAATAAAAATGATAACACTGTTATCAGTAGCTACTAACAATGCATGCTAAATTTTTGTTTAAAAAAATAAATTAGTCCAGCTTTTCTAATGCCACCCCAAAGAAAATAGAAGAGAACTTTTCATTTTCTTGATTCAGGTTGTAGGTTCCAATCTATGTTGCAATAGGATGAGTCGTGTGGTTGGCTCAAAGGGAAAAGCAGAGATTGAGGTCTTTATCCAAAAATAATAAATATTGGATATGATGTAAAATCTAATTTCTAATTATTTATGAGATATAAATAGTCATAATCCAGAACGGGAACCAACTGAATTTGACATGCATTTTTAAGTGTGTGTAACGCATGTGGAAATAAGAAAAATAACTTGTAGTTATAAAAAAAACAAGGGAAAAAGATCCAACACAAAGCTTGGCATCAACTCCACTTTTTTGGTAGCGACCAATGTTGTTTTCACTCGAAATAAACAAAACTACACAACACTTTTGTGTTCTATGAAAATGCTGCATTAAGGAAAAAACCAATGACATTTTTCTTCAAACACCGGATAAATGAATAACGCGTACAAATCCTAGCATAAATTTACTGTTTGCAAATTTAAGCAAGCAGTAACCACCGATTAACACTAGTAGTTTACATACTTTAGCATAACTAATTATCTACTGTGGCACCAAACTATAAAGTTCTTGTCATCACCTTTTATAATGACACACAGTGTTAGAAGTTATGTTAGAGTTAGAAGAGTAAATGTTTAAAAGTGAGCACTGAACAAGTCTTGATGAATTAGCTTACTATCCCTAAAAATATGGACACGTTGAAGCCTCCACAATAGATTATAACCTAGTCTAAAGGATTGCACACAAGAAGGCTTTGTGCGTAGTTTATAGGGCAAGAATAAATTAGTAGTTTAGTCTATTTAAGAACTTGTAATTTTCCAATCGTTTAACAATGTTAATAACAATGTAGTTGGTATGTGCTTTAGTGTATGAACTCTCTGTTCTCTCTCCTCTTTGTCAAAACTTACATGAGGATAAGGATATACAAAATAGTGCACGGAAAAGAAAAGAAAACTTCCTTCCTATTTTATTACATCTGCCGATTCCTCAAAAGTGTCCGTTACAAAAAAAAAACAAATTTTTTGCTCCTCTCGGACTTCGAAATTCAAAATTAGAATTTTTTTTGAATATTCATTTGACGCCTTCTACCTCTTTATATCGAAGTTTCCAATATATTTGGCTATAATTAATTTCCATATTAAATTTTAAAGCGAAATCAATTTAATGGAAAGAAATGAGATAATTAGATCTGGAATTTTTTTTGGAGAAGAAAACTGAAGAAGAATAAGGGAACAAAGGGAGGAGAAGAAGAGAAAGAGAAAAAGTTATGAGATTAATATCAAACAAAATGAGTGAGAAATTTGATGGGTATAGAAGAAGTAAAGAACATCTCACAAATGGCTACAAAGAAAGAAATTAAAAGAAAGGGAAGAATGAAAGAAAAAAAATGAAAGTGTGGAGGAAACATATGAAAGAGACTGAGAGGGAAAAATAACATAAAATGAAAAAAGGGGGAAAATAATTAATAGAAGGCAAAAAAGGAAAGTGGAAACAACAAATAAAGTGGCCAATTATTAATGGGAAAGTAATTGAAGGGAGAAGTTTCAAAAGGAAGATATAAAAAATAGGAAAACAAAAGAAATGTTAAGGAGATTCAATAGGCAAATAGAAATCAAATAAATGAGGGATCAACGACCAATATCCTAAACTACTACATACAAATATATGTTCATTTGTTTTGTTTTATATGTTTCTTTTTGTTTGAAAATATCCATTTTAAAACCATTGATTACAATTATGTCATGGTATTTTTAAATTAAAAGATTCCAATTAATTTTAGCATCAAATTCCAAAACATATTCTAATTGTTGGAAAAATAATAAAAATAATTGTAATTTATATACTAAGTAAAACATATTAACTTGTTTACAAAAGTCAAGAGACCAATTCGCAAATAGGGAGATGCTAATTTGTGAATATAAGGGAAAGAAATCAAAGACTGTAATTGTAGAAATACACATATATGTTGATAGATTTCGCGCATTTTTACAGTTTAAGTCAAATATGTGAAGCTAGAGATGTATTAATTTTACGAAGTGATTATAACGTCTACATTAGAAAATGTCCTAGTATTGAAAAAAAACAAATATTTTAAAATTTGAAAATATTTTATTTTCAACGAATTTAGAGGCTTAACTAAAATCTCGCTAACGGATGAAACTTGCATATTTCCTCCATTTTTTCCCTCTATTACATTTAATTAGATGTATTCAAAAAATCAAATTTTGGAGTTTTACGTTAAATTTACTGTTAACTACATATTTAAATTTGTATGTTATTTTAAATCATTATAGTTTCTCTACCTATAATTATACTTGTATTCATATCGAAAATGTACATTATATTATTCTTAATGTTCTCTTTATTTCCATTTGAAAATTTTAAAATGCACCATGAATAATTATGGGGATTGTTAAAGGGACTCCATATTTGGTTAACGTGAGGATAATTTTAAGGGGAATCCAACGTAATATTTTTTTGTTAAGGGAGGCAGGAGGCTCTAGTTTATTTTGAAAAAATGAAAACGAAAATGCTAGAGAGCCCGAAAGTAATTAGGGCTGAATGTCAGGGTTTGGAAATAAACCGTTTAGATTTAATAAATCGTGGAAAATGAAGGTACCCTCGTGATTTGCGTGAATGACGCACTTTTCCTAGCCCTCTTTTCCAGGCCTCCTAGCATAATCCAAAAGAAAAAGAGACATAATTACCCCTGTCTCGTCACTTATGTTAAACTCTAACTTGCTAAATTCAGCTCAACTAACAAACGTGTGAGTTACTAAACATTTAAATTAAACAAATTCGATACAACATATTAGATCAAAATTTTCCTTTCTTCATTTATTTTAAATTAACTATGTCAATTCCAATATGAAATTACAATCAATTAACTAATATGATGCCTTCATCACCCACATTTTTTTTTTGTGTGTTTCCATTACATTAACTAGATTCATTTTTTGTTTTTATGCGCAACATTAAATTTTAAGCATTAATTAAGATTTAGGTTCTATGATTTCTACTAACTAGTGTGTAACCCGTGCGTTGCACACGATAATGTTATAAAATATAGATTTTAAAATTTTAATGTTAAATTTGGACTTTATTATACAACGCATGCTAATTCGGTAAAATAAATATAATATAATTATTGTTGTTGTTGTTTATACATGATATGTGTTTGTAATTTATATTTCTTTGATGGGAAACAATAATTTTATTATTCTTACTACTACTGTTAGTAAGTATTCTAGTTGAAATTAGTATATTATGAATATTTTAGATGAATTAACAAATATTGTTTAACTTATTTTTTTTATATAGGTTAAATTTGAAATTATGTAATTAGTTAAAATATATTGACTTAATAGGAAATAATTTGAATAAATTGAAAAAGGTTCTATAAAAAGAGTACAGAGATTTTAATGTGGAATTATTTGAAGTATTTGTGTGTATATATATATATATATATATATATATATATGATCATGTTATGTGACCGATGTATTTGTATATCCAAATGAATTTTATTCCCTTTTTTGTTAATTTGAATATTTTACAAATATTGAAATTTTCATATTTTTAGGATTTAGTTGTCACATCAAGAATTAATAGTTTATTAAGCTTGATTATAGTTTTAAGATTCTTGATTAACTCTGACATATGAAGTCAAATATAAATTATTAGAAGAGAACTGAGATAGTTCGGTAGGAGGTTGTAGGACTGAGATAGTTCAGTAGGAGGTTGTAGGAATTGTAAAATTAAGGTTTTTGCTACAAAGAAACATAATTTTGTAATGCAAGACGAATTCGTTGATACTTTTCTAATATATTTTTTGTTATTATTTTTTTTTATCTCAAAAGTTAAATTTGCACTTAATCTCATGCTTTCGAAAACTAAAAATAATAGTGTTTCTAAAACATGCTTCTAAGAAAGAAAATCTATGTATTACCAAATTATAGTGTATTTTACAAAAATTCCTTACTGTTTATGTTATATTGTATGTCGTGGACTTATGTGTCATTTTATATTCAAATATTTGACCATATATATGTACACTTACAATTGGCTATTGGAACAAAATAACAAAAAAAAAGAAAAAAAATCTAACATTACATGTTCTAGTTTAATCATACTTTGTAGACATACAACCATAAATCGTATGCATCGAACATTGAATTCAAAGAAGATATATCGTTTTGGACTTCTTTGTCATAAATTTTATCCCAGTTGAATTTCCTATCTTAAAATGTTGACCTAGACACCTTGTCTCACTTCAAACTCTCTTTCTTCCGTACATAATTTGGAATAACTCGTCAAGCTATAAATTTCTCCTAAGAAAGTTGCAACTTGCTATGCTTATTTTATTGTGTACAAAGAGATCAATACTAAATTCTTAATGTTGGGCAATTTAAGTTTTGAACCAATATGTGATGTTATCATCAAGTGCTCTCTTATGTTTTCTTTTGATTGGAATTGAATGAAGATAAATGGCATATCACAACTTATTGTTATCTTATGAAAACCCATTTCAATCTCTATGAAGAACAACTGCCATTGGTTATCCTTGTTTGTACGCACCCTTGAATTTGAGTATTAACTGAGAAGAATGGTAGATCTAATAAGTCAAATTTGCAAAAAAAGTTTATATACTTCAGTTGATATCTTTGCTGCAATGATTTTTGGACAAAAAGTTATGCCACTCCTCCTCAATTTGAGAATAGCATACTCATCAATTCAAACAAAATACAAACGACAGTCTATCAATCTATGAATCCAACCTACTATAATATAAGAACATGCAATCTTCGTTTACCCATCACCCTCAAGAAACCGAACACTTTTAAACTCCTCCAAATGCCCACACGTTGGCTGTAAGAAGAAACCATTAAGCAATTAGAATATATCTAATCAAAATTATAAAGATTTTTATCCATTAACATGTACATAATGAATCTTTAATTTCTTGTAACAAAAATGAATAATTTCTGAAAAATGCATTATTTGTGCACAGTATATAAATTAAATTATGAAATGCAACTTTTACATAGAGCTGAAAAAGGACGAAAAGGATGAAAAAGGACTCAGCATTGTAGACTTCTGTACCTAACGAATTTAGATACTAAAATCCTACACATAAAAAAGTTCTCATAATTTTTTTTTGTTGTTGTTGAAGTACAATCGTTGATGCACAATTTTAATGATTCATGCATTTTTTTTATTCATAGATATGCGGTTCAAAGTGCAAAAATGTGCCTAGTATCCAGATAGATGCAAAAATTTAACAAGTACTGTACAATACAAACTACCATACGTGCGAAAATAATAACCATAAGGACATGAAATCTATCTTTGTATACGGCAAATTATATATGATATCCAAAAGGTCAAGCATGCATAACTGTATAGTATTTATGCTTTGTAGTTTGCAAACAGTTTGGCAGGAAACAAAGAGCTCTAATACAAATATTATAAAACGAAATTCATATTTGAGCATTCCCCGGTGCTAAATTTTAGTTTCGTAATGTTTTATGTGTGCATATGTCGAAGTGTTTGACACAAAAATTGTACTTGAGTCTAGTTTTTTTTTTCACTGATTGTTGACATACAACAACGCCTTTATATATCAATTCAAAACAAAACTTGACATATTCGAAGGTGTGTGCTATATATCTCACGAAATGAAATTCATATATAACTATCAGTTTAAGCAAGCGTTTAAAAAGGCAGATAAGACTGATGAACCTACAGCTGATTGGAAAAAAGCCTAGATATTGAAATCATATAATGGTAAACTGCGTAAACTATGTGCAAAAATATGAAAACATCACCTAAAGTAATAGTAATCCATTTCCAAATTAAACACAAATAAAATAGATTGTGCCTGATTAAGAGTCAAATCAGCCCATTCAAGAAGACCTAGATATCTAGAGGACCAGGAGTTTCAAAAGACTGGGGGCAAGCAAGAAGTATTAAATTTGGCAGGTATCAAAATACATCAAAGACGTGGACAAAAAGGTTGGTTGAGAAAATGACAACAGTAAACACAATCAGAATACAAATGGATTAATAGGAAAGAAATTTTTCGCAAAACAAACATTCTTTAGTTTATAATATAATTTTCAAACTTCATAGGTGACATAAAAAATGCAAGAAATGACCAAAATTAAATTTCAATTTCACGTTGCACTAAATTCATAAATGGTTATTTTAGGGGACGTAAAAGACAACTTTGTTAAAATTTCCATTTTATTAGTAAGAGGTAATAACAGAGTAAAGGAAAAAAAATGGTAACATAAAATTACCAGCATATGAAATAAAGCATAAATTAGTACATATAACAATGCCAAAAGTCAGACTGCAATATGTACTTGAGATGTCTGTAAATTACTCTTTCGAAATGATACATTTTAATCAAAAATTGATTTTATGTAACCGAGTAAAATCATATAATATCTTTTATGTATTGTAAAACAGTATAAATTGTAATTGCATGAAAGCATATTGCAATAAAAAGAAATATATATTTGTTAAAGGCAACACCTCGAAATTAATGGTCAGAATTACCTAATGCAGTAAGTATTGAAATCCAAGCGGTAAATATTGAAAAAAATTAACATGCAAAAAAGTCAATTGAAGAAACTCGCATTTTGTTCGACTTTACCTTTGCTTTGCCTGTGAGCTTTTCGATCGTTCACATGACGCCAACCATCTTGCATCTAGCCAGCTTACAGAATCCATGTTCTGCATTATTTAAGTGCCTATTTTAAATCTTATTACACAAAACTCCTACTATATTTACAGCATAAACCAAACTAAATAACAGGGATTATAATATATATAGAATAAGCATAAAACAAATGTATTTGATTGCGATATCAAATGGCTTGGCTTATTTTGTAAATTTGGATAAATATTGGTGTATTATTTACTACATATTTGCCAAGCCAAACCGCTTTTACAGAATAAGCAAAATCAAAATTACAGAATAAGCATAAAACAAATTAATCAGGTTGATATATTATTTGTTTCCTGTTTTTATAGAATCCAGGTTTAATCAAACGAAGGTTACATTTATTTTCAAAACAGGGGGTACAAAGGCATCATTCACACAAAACAAAGGTTATGATATTTCTTTTGGTGCATTTTTATTGACACTCCAAATATTGTTAAGGGGGGTCAAATTTTAAAAACACTTCAATCATAAAAAAATTGTTAAGGTGGGTCACATACTTAATTTTTTACGTTCCCTTTTTACCCTCGTAAAACATCAATTACCATCCCAAATCTTAAGCAATTTCAAAGGCAAAAAAAAAAAAACAAATCTCTACATTATTTGCAAACAAAAAAAAGCGATCATTTGAAGAGAAATTTTATTATTTTTGTTCGACATGAACGATGTAGGTCTGCCGTATTATATATTTTTGTTCGACATTGTTCATTGTTTTTGAAATTTATATTCATTATCGGGTTGCCGAGGTGAGAGAGATGGGGTGTATCGACAAATTCGGCGGTGGGATACCATAGAAAAAAATGTTTGATATATGTATATTGATTTTCAATCAATGATATATTTTAATCTCATCTGATGCATATTGACAAAAAAGATTAT
Organism: Allium sativum; assembly: GCA_030737875.1. Classification (NCBI taxonomy): domain Eukaryota; kingdom Viridiplantae; phylum Streptophyta; class Magnoliopsida; order Asparagales; family Amaryllidaceae; genus Allium; species Allium sativum. The sequence goes on along the minus strand of CM060921.1, from coordinate 810,190,981 downwards.
TTATAATTTGACATAAAAATCCGATGTAGTTCGACTAATATACCGTATAATTTTTTATTTTTTTTTTGATTAACAACTAAACAAGAGATTATTGCAAAGAAGGCTAATTTGGTAAACTAAAGTTTATTTGTTAAGGGGGTGCTCTCTACATTGGTACTCCCCTTAACAAATTCTTGTTTTAAAAAAAATTTTAACCCTCTTAACAATACTTGGAGTGTCAATAACAACCCCCTTTTTTTGAGGTAATTAAATTTTATTGCAATATTAATAGCACTAAAAGCAATTGATTATTCTAAATTTGGTCAAATTTGTTATGAAATTTCTAAATTTGAGATGTTTCAGCAAATTAAGATTGAGATGTATGCAGGTCCTAAATAGGCAAATAGATAAAGATGCCGATCATAGTAGTGCATGTGGATATATTTTCCTGTGCCTATATGTCGTTAAATATGTAATTGTGATAGCAAAGTAAAAGGTCGATGTGAGGTATTTTGTAATCGGCTAGTTTATTACTAAAATCTTAAAATTTATGCATACTTATAACCAGGAATTTCGCTTTATTCTCTCTGCACTGTTCTTCTCCCTGACATCACATAGCACACCAACTTCAATGCGTACTGTCGTTCTTGGCTAGTAATTTTAGATTGTGCTTCAATTCTTCTATTTTTTAGTTTTTTAAATTGACTTCAGAAATTTATATTTTCATTGTTACGGTAAACCAAACACCCTTATTAGTCAGTTTGACTAGAAATTGTGACGCTCTAAGGTAGACACGATTCCGCAGATTTGCTTTTGTTCATAACACAATGTTACATGGTTATAAATCAAAATTTGAACAAACAAATCCTACTCCAAACATGGTAAAACCATCAATTTTTATATTAAGAAGCACAAAGATGAGTTTTAGTGTTACTAAGAAATGGTAATAGTAAAGCACAGATAAGGCATCCTAGGCAACACAAATTTATGTTAGTAATATTTTTTTGAAAGGAAGAAAATCCACATGGTAGGAGAGGCAAGGGAGAGATATGAAGATTAGATGAACGACACGTTTCAAATAAAATATTATGCAAAACCATCAATGATGGATAACACTAATCACAACAATAAATATCAAATAGAAAGGCTTATTTCATACATTCATATTATGATATTAAAAATACAACCATACATTTAACATATTAGTAAGATGGTGGGAGGGATTAAAATGATATATTTAACAATAGAAAGCAATTAGACAAAACAGAGAACAAAGCTATTATATCTTATTAGCATTTATATGCTGATTCTAAATGGACAAATATTAACAGAAAATTGATGAAAAGAACGCATCATCACAAGTGTAACCTGTATAATTAAAGAAACCCAAAAGGATATTACAATTTACTCATATGATAAAGGTTTGCTTTTTTCTGCAGATGATAAAGTGAGGACTGTTTGTCAAATGCTTTTACTTAATATAGAACAATAATTTCTGATGCATTTCTGAATGCAGTAAAACATTAATAGCTATTCTACTCATATTTTAACCTTCCATAAGTGGCAATAAAACTGCATGTTGTATGCTATGAATATTATCTAACATAGAGACATGATTAATGCAATGTAATTGCAAAATTAAATATCATGTTCTTGTGGCAAACTAACATGGTATATCACATACCAAGTCCAAAATGCACTTTCTGACAAACTAACCGTTACGACTAAAATACCAATACTATTTTATTTTATTTTTACAAAACGATTCTAATATATAACCAAGTAAAAATGTACATAAAAGTCATGAACTGTTGTTTAGCTCCTGAATTTCTGAATACTGAACTATTTGAAGGAAGAAAACGATTAGTCTTGCAAAGAGAGAGACCAATTATTTAATGTATAATTTAATTGTCTTTTAACACTATGCATCGATGACTTTATTTTCCTTTTATTCTTTACTTATTCTAAAAGAGTTTTCTAGAATATATGATTTTTTTTTAAAACAAAGGCATCAATAACAGATGATAATCAAAGAAAGTGAGTTTATGAGAAGTTTCAAACTTAGATCAACAATTTAACCGTACAAAGACCACATACTAATCCTTTAGTCTCACAAATAGTATTTATTGAAAGATCATTTTTTTCATAATCGACGTTTAAGTTTTTTGGATGCAAAACTACTTATGCATGTCTAAAGACAAACACAGGGCTATAGTTTTCAAATGAAAATGGTAAAAATTAACCACTATTTAACTGTAGTAGAACTTAGACATTTGTAATCATAATATTTATCTATTGTTTATAACACCTTATTTTGGTGTCAGGTTATGTAAATGGAAGAAAATGGATGGTTTACATTTGTAAATTTTACCATATAAATAATGAATATAATGTTATAAACGGTCATAAAAATCTATAATAATGGTTAACTCAGTTAGAAATTACATTGGGGAAACAATTATCAAAGTATGCCCCCACAAACATAAATTTTCATGATTCTAAAAATTATAGTCCAAAAATAATAGTTCGGTAGATATACAACAAAAATAATAGTCAAAAGATATCAGAATATGTCCCAGGAAATCAATCCATTATAAAATGACAGTCCAAAAAAAATATTGCGATCAACGTACGTAATAAACCTCATAATTCTAAAACAGGTAATGGTTTACCTATTCAGGGAAGATATCAGCATCTACCAAACTCTTTTCTATGCAAGAGAAAGCACCAAGCCCCTGTATTTTGATTTTCATACCATTCGATAACATTTTAATATTCCTACTAATGTATAACAACCTGAATCTGCATATAATAGAAGACTGCATGCATTATAGTGGATAATTTCATTTCCATGATTATTTCAAAAAGTATGGACTATAAGAACATGATCTTATAATAACAATGTCTGCATGTCCAGGAATCTTCCGCTTCTCCATCACAATCATTTTTGCTGAAAATTAAAGTGGTAATTCATACTTGATTTTGAAATTTGATGAATCAAGTTTGATCGCTGATAATGGGGTAGCTTTTTGGATCAATGTACGAAGTTCATAATGAACTCACTAAGAAAAGAGCAAGTTAATAATGAATTCTTCTAACATGAATTAAGTAATTATGTTTGAAAATAAGTGAGAATCAAACTCAAGTATCTAACCATACTAATAAACAACAAACCAAACATTAAAGCTGAAATAGAAAAAATTAATGATAATCTCATTTAATGTATTTGAAATGCGGTAGAAGGAAAAAAAATCACCTATGCAAACCACGCTTGGAGCCAGTGCTTACGTATAGCGTCTCTTATACAGATAAAAAATAAACCATAAAAAATCTTGCATGAATTGTGTCAATAATCAAAGCGGCATAATTTGATGCCAAGAAAAGAAATAAAATGGAGAAGTGGGAAATTTGACAGAGGAGGTTACCTGGTGGCAGAAGTTAACAATGGACGAAGACAGGATGGTCGAATTCAATCACATTTTAGCTTACCGTAATTTTAATAAATCATGATTCAATCAAGGGTTCATCTTTTTAGGATTCAATGAACAGAATAAAATTCCTGGAATAAACAAACATAAATTCATAATTTACATAAATCTACATTTCATTGCAGTAGGCTGCATTACCTCATGAAAGGATTGACAAAAGCTAGAAGGTTGTGGCATATAAATTTGGGGAAGGCATCAATTTGAGGCGACGGGTGGCAAGACAGGAAACAACACAACAAGAGCTATCTAATTGAGACAACACAGTTTGCAGAAGGTCCAGGTCAGTTGATTGATGTTGTGTCAATGATCATCGAACCGAGATAGTGAAACCCTAACGATAAAAAGGCGATTAGGGAACTGAAATTGCGAAACCCTAAAAATTAAAGGGCGATGAAAAAAATGATTTCTATTTTCACTTCTCTAGCTTTAATTACTCCAGTCACACGTGTGGGCTTCAGATCGAGCCTAATTTCAAAACAAGAATGAAGCAAAGAAGGATGCAGCTGTTTAAAGGAATTGACCGGGACTGGAAGTGTTAAATGATGAAGAATATAATTATGCTATAACTTTTACCAATTCAATCTGAATTGGTGCGGAAGTTTATAATTTCGAAAATTCTATCTGAATTAGTGCGGAAGTTTGAAATTTTGAAAATGTAGAATTAAGAATGGAGAGAATTAAAGAGAATTCTGTTTTGCTAATATTATTTAATTGATTTATATTATTGTATTATTTTGATTCAATAAAAGTATTTTAGAGTTTTAAGGAGAATTGAGAGAATCAGGGAAAGAGCTTGAAATTCTTCTGCTTTACTATTATTTAATAGATGAGGATTATAGATGGTCAATATCAGAATTTTAATTTATATGTTTAAAGGGGGGTGCTAATTTATTTTGTCCTCCCCATAACAATTATACAATAAATAAAAATTGGTCCTCCCCTTAACCAAATGTGGAGTCCCTTTAACAATCCCCATAATTATTGTTATTCAAAATATTCATTAAGGGAATCGATAATTTAAATTTTATATAAGTTTCATTTATTCAATTATAAAATTGTTTTTATTTGGAAGTTAAATTTTATATTATTTATTAATAACATCTTAAATTTTTTGTTTGCAACCATTATTTCTTTAAAATTAAATTTTATCCAATATTTGAAAGATCGAAACTTCTTGGTTGTTACATTGATTTAATTAACTAATTAAATACTTAAGCTTTTCTAGGTCAGAAAATTCTTTTTAAATCATAAACCATGGGAAAGATACCTAAAAATCATGATAAAACTGTTTTCATACATATACCAACGTATATTAATTTCAAAATCAAAAACTTTTTTTAATTGCTTTAAATAAATAAAATCTGAAATTTATGATGTTCTAAACTCATAAAATTCACAAAATCTTCATATTAGTTTAGAAAATTATTAAATTTGAAATTCATTTGTAAAATAATGTTTCTTATGACATCCTAATCTATCATGTCAGTTGGGTGTCATATGAGAGGGTTTCTATGCAAATCCTATATCATAACTTCATGAAAATGCACATCTATCGTCAACAAGTGTGTATATATACGCACTTTAATAATTTAAACTAGGCATAAAAAGCATATAAACAAACGCTAATTCGGTTCCTAGACTAATGCCGTATTAACAAGCATAAACACAAAGCAAATATCATTATTCACCTTAAATGGAATATGATAAAACTTGAGAGTTTTGCTGACTTCTATTCTTAAGCTTGATTTCGTCTTTTAGCTATTCTTTTCTCCTCTTCCATAGAGTAATGGTCAGGCTAAATGTATTTTATTTATTTACAAAGAAAGTGAAGGAATAGTATCGAGAGGTGTAAAGGTTAACTTCTTAGGTTAACCCTTTTACCTATTTTCCCTTTCAAAATCCTCCGTTATTCATCAGTTCAGTGAAGCTCTGCTAATGGCGTCTAAGATTACTCTTTCACCATTCTATACGCTTCTGTCTCCTCCCCAAATCTTTTTCTCTTCTCCTTCGCTACGTCTTTTCTCTTCACCCCTCTTCCCTAGCTTACGCCGTGCGTGGAAGCCCTTCTTTAACTATTTTATCAATTCCAGTGTGAAGCTTCGCCGTGATATCTCTTGAGCACCGAAGGCCTATTTTCCTCTTCCTCATCAGATCCGCTCCTTCCACTTCCTGATTCACAACTGACGCCTCCTTTTTCGTCGCGCATGTACTTCAGGCAAATACCTTTACAGGTTATTCAACTGGTATTGTGTCTTTTAGGGAGAGTTCACTGACATGGAGATAATTGGTGAATAACAACTCTTTAAGGTGGATCTAATTTCGCGTTTCGTTGAGAGCTTCTCTCTTCTGTGATGGTATTTTTTCTGCCTTTTAGTCTTCAATGTTTATCGGTTATTCGTCTTGTCGGTAGAAGTTTGGTTGTCGGTCTTGTGGCTTGCGGTAGCAGATCGATTTGTGATTTTGTGGTGCTTGGATGTTTTTTTGTGGTTTTGTCTGTGCTCAGATTTTGTTTGTCATTTTGGGTATAACTGCCTTTACCTTGGTGATAAATGTTCCTTGCTCGTTGTCTGTCTGTGTCTGTCTTGTTGCCGTGTTTCTTCAATTGGTCCTCAGAATTGTTTGTTCTTGCTTATGGATGTTGTACAACGTTCCAACTACACACCATGTGAAGCATCTTTCCTCAAGTTCATGTAGTTGTGATCTCCTTTCTCCCATGAACAGTTCAAATGTTTCAGATCAGTATGTAATTCTTCCATGCAACTCTCTTTCGGCATGTTTTGTCACCTCAGGAAAAGCTGCTACATGCCTCTGGTGTGGGGTTCTAAGGGTACCTTGCCGCTGGTTACTCAGTATTCATGATGTACTCTGTGTGTGTATACAAATGCTTATTTTACTGTGTAACCTTGTTGTGTTTGTACAGTCCTATACTGTATAATTTATGTAATAAACTACTTCTTGTGAAGTATGAAATGTAATCGTGGCCTTGCCACTAGGAAAGTCACTAGCTAGTCCTGTATGTAAGTGCTTCCTGCGTGAAGTCACGTTTTTGTATTCTAATGTGTAGCTAGCTCCAGTGCTGTAAGCCTGTTAGGTAGAGTGGACGAACCACTTTAAACTCCGATGACGGTGGACGGTCCACCTTAAAAGCCGAATAGCTGACTGCTAACTACAATCACCTGAACTATATAGTATTTTAATTATTAGCCATGATAAAAGGTGTTTGCGGTCACCTTAAATACCGGTCGGCTATGCCAAAAAAAAAATTCCTCTGTATTAATCAGTTCAAATTGATCCAATTAGTTGATTATCATCATTCAACATATTTAATTAGTCAAAATCTCATTCTTATCCTTCACTTACATTATTTTATTTAATTTACTTGATTAATCGTTAAAAATATGATCTAATAAAATTAGTGATGTTACATAAGTCATTTTTCTACAAGGTAAACCTGCCTAGAAAATTCGGCTACCTATTCCTATAAAAGGTCGGACTAATGTGAGATAGCGTAATTTTAAAGGTCCTATTGAGATGAAAGGGCCTACTTCATCAATTGAGGTATTAAGTGGCTAGATACATCACGGACTAGTTATTAGTCACTGAATTTTCCCTAAGGTACTAAGTGACCGTTGGATCCGCCTAGGGATTAAATGATCAGAGTACCCGCCCCAACTTAAATTATTAAATGATAAAAAAATGGTTGAGAGAATGTTATATTTTAAAGGTTCTACTTTTTAGGTATTAAGTTAATAAGGTAGAGTCTGCATGCAGATAGGTATTAGATGATATAGTGATGGTAACAGGGGTCTGCCTAATTGGAAATAAGTATAAAGTGGCTAGGGAATACCGTATAATTCTTACTAGATAATTGACACAACCTGGATTTTTAATATAGAAATATTTTATTTATTTAACTATTTAAAACGATTAATTTTAAGACTTAAAGAACTGAATTAAATTTATAATGAGAATTCTAATATCAAACCAACTTAAAATTGAAAATCTTGAGTATAAAGTACAACTAAATCTATTTTGAAGCTGTGTGAAATTCTATTTGGATATGGACGATAATAATAAATTATTATCAATGAATTTGATTGTTTAGAAATCGATCTATAATTTCGTCAATTTGAATTAAAATGTAAAAATAGCCGTCATTCAAACGACCTCGGATTTTGACGAAACTAGTTTATCGGATTCAGGATATTGTAATATTTCAATTCTCGTAACATTTGGAGTTGTTCTTGAGTGTGTGTGATATAAACGTGTATCGATAATCAATTTGAAATTTTAATAATAACCCTTAAATATGATTGAATTAGCTTTCGAAACAAATTCCATTGTGTTTGGAATGTGGGTTGTTATCTATGGACGATAATGAGCGTGCTATATTTCGAGTTCAAAAAATTGTGGGCCCGATGAATTATGTTTTCTGAGATGCTATATAAGCATCTCATTTGTTCATAACCTCAAATTCGAAAGCCTTTCCTCCATTTTACAAATCAATGGTTTAAATTTAATCTTCCAATCCGTCCACAATTAGCAAAAACTCCCAATTGGAAATTTTTTTTGCATTGCCGTCCGCAGTTGATCCATGCCAGGCGCTTGACTAATGGAGGTCGTGGTTGGCCGGAATTTGGCCAAAACCAACGTTGGTCCATTTTCGTATTTTGTGATGTAGCGACTTTTTCATCGCGTATTTGGCCAAGGCATCTAAAGGGAGAAGGAGCACAGGGAATGAGCTTTCGATTGGTGCTGGTGCGGTGGCATTTGGTTGCCGGTAATGGAAGATTTTGCGAGTTGAACGATTTCCGTTCAACTTGACTTTGACAATGATCTAGGGAGCTACGACGGTTGTGATTCATGGTGTGTGGTCGGCTCAGGGTAGCGGAGGTCCTAGGGTGTTGGTCGGGCCTTCGATGGTCTAAAATGGCAGCGATGGTGAAGTTTAGGAGGGGCGCTAAGTCGAAAGAAGTCGAGTTCGACCTGGGAGTTAGAACTGATTTGGCCATGTTTTGTTAAAGCTAATTGAGGTGATTAGCTCAATGATGTCATTATTGAATAAACTATTTTAAATCGATGTTAAAAACAAAAATGATCGTAACCTTTTTATATGATATCAAATTGAGATAAATCAAGTTCCGTTGGGTTCATATAAATGAAAACTATGCATACAAATTGGAATTGTGTCATTTGGAGCTGTTTAGATTTTTTCTAATTTCAAACCTCTATTTGAAATTAGATGAAACGACGCGAAAAAGTCAATTGGAATGGATGGTGAGTTAACTCTCACACTTTCTGTAATATTGATGAATATTGTTATACCATATAATAATATTCATTGTTGATTTTTATATCAAATTACGTGTTCGGATGATTGGATGATTTATTGCTTAGTTGGTTTGTTGTGGTTATATTTTCCCATTTATGAACGGATGACCTTTGACGCTACTCGCTTATGAGTGGAAGATTCATCTTAAATGAATTAGATTAGATTATCTAATTTATATGCGTATATAAACTGATATATGAGCTTTGATGCAGGGGGACAGGTTGGAGGGATCCAACAGGATTCCTCAATGTTTTGGATGTTGTTTGCTTTCATATTTTACACATATGAACTGTCTAACATAAGTAACATTAAAATTTTGATTTGGATGACGATCGTTGAATTAAATTCAACACTGATACGTTAATAATAAATAAACAATATTGGTTTACATGAATAATAACAGAAAAACTATATAATAACTTATAGAAACGAATATTAACAGAAAAAATATAACTTACAGAAAAATGAACAATAACTATATGACCAGTAAACAAAACTGTAAATTAACAGCTACAATAATTTTAGGGTGTTGTTATTGACACTCCAACTATTGTTAAGGGGTGGTCATTTTTTAAAAACACTCCACTCTTTGAAAATTTGTTAAGGGGATAAACAAACATATTATTTCACACTACTAAATATTCCTAAATTGCCCCTTCAAATTAGATTAAAATAAACTTTTTCGACAAGAAAAACTGAATTAAAATAAGCAGTTCATCACCACTACACCGAATGCAGCACGTAATCAATTATGTATGTGTTCGACAGTGATATGTCGAAAATTAAAAATCATTTCAGTGCATTGCCTTCATAATTATAAAATTCGGCATATTTATGTTGACAAAAAAAATAGTTCGATGATATTCCTCCGAAAACGCTTATCCTTTAGGGTTTAAAAAAAATCGATATATGCGAATTGAAAAAAAGTACTATGGCCCTTACAATATTTGTTAAAATAAAATTACCTTTATTTGTTAAGGGGCTAAATGGGTAATAAGGTAAAATTACCTTTATTTGTTAAGGGACTACTTTCCTCATTGGTACTCCCCTTAACAATTTTTGAAAAAATAAAAAATTGGCCTCCCCATAACAATATTTGGAGTTTCAATAACAATACCCTAATTTTAATGCATATTTACTTCAATATAATCAAAAAACAAATAATTAAAAACATAACAGAAAGCTTCCTTCACGGCCCAGTAGAACCCACCTCCAGAAGAAAATAAATAATAAATATTTTTTACTTCTAATCTCAGTCCCAAAAAAAAATTAGGTTGGCCCAATCTCTAAGAAAAGAGACTAGCCTAGGCGAGGAAGAGATGTTTTGTAAAGAATGAGGAGGGGTTGGAGGTTTATTTATAGGTGGGGTAAAAGATACTAGGCCGTTAGACTTGGGGTTTAAATCTGAACCAACCATGTTAAAGGACCAATCAGGAGTTGCCATGTCAGTTTTGACTCTACAATGGACTAATAGAGATGTTCTATGTCAGCAAAAAAATTAAAGGCTAATTCTATTCATACACCAATAATTACTTTATATAAACCATGAAATGAAATGAGATAGTATACATCAGAAATTTCTTTTCATACACCACGTCATTCACAAAATTACCCTTTTATATTTTCATCAACTTCCCTCTTTGATCTTAAAACTAAATTACATAAAACTAAGAATTCATTGCAATAAATTTACCAACAATTGGAAAGAAAAAACTTTAAGTTTTAACACTAGTATTTCAATTTATTCGATTGTTTTTACTTGAAAAATCAGCTCCGCTTTTAGATGATTATACACATTTGAAATAGAGTGTTTCATTGTAAAAGCTTCCTAAATTGATATTTTAGGTTTTATTAACTTCATAAAATTCTATATATTTAATCATATATTATAGATTTTAAAGTTTTAATCAGATGCACTATGAGGAAGGGTTTAAAATGCAATTAAGTATAAGGGTAACATAGTCATGCTTTTTCTTATTAAAACATTGGTGTATATTTAGAAATTATTGGTGTGTGAATAGAATTTGCCAAAATTAAAATCAATGTCACTTGTTATTTTAGGAAATAAATATATATTTAACCATATTGATTGACCTATGTGTCAATCAACGACAACGTTAATAATTAATCTTACATGGTATATGAACTTAAGGACTTCAACATATGCACATATTTAGGACAATTCAAATTCATGCTAATTAATTGCAAGAATATGCTTTACAATATATATTTAGTTAATAAAATAGAAACCTTTCATAAATGTCTAATAAGCAGAAACATTAAATACAAAATTTAGAAGTTATTTGCTATTTCATCATAACACATATAGTCAATGCACAATTAAGTTATGCATATATACATATATATCTAGGATTTGGAAATCATGTTAATTAATATGCAATTAATCCATAATTTATGCTATTAACGTGCGACTAATTCACCACATACAAAACTAATGCATTACAATATGAAACAACGTATACCCAAAATATGCATATACACACATGTATATAAATATAAATATATACACGCACGTGTGCGCGCACGCACACACACACACACACATATGTATATATATATATATATATATATATATATATGCAAACGTACACAATATATATATATATGCACATACACATATATGTATACACATATATTTATATGTACACACACATATACACATGTAAAATTTCCTTATACGTGCATTTTGATTTTATATGTCTATTATTTATATACACACATACTTTCCTCTTAGAACATGTATTTTTTTGATTGGTCTTCTTAAACTTTTAAAATGTTTCATTGGTGGGAATTGAACTCAAGACCTTTAGCCTAGGAAATCCTTGCACTACGACCCTCTCTAAAATTGTTTTAGTTCACAAAATTAGAACATTGAAAATTATTGGGTTTACGTGCATATCTTTTAAACTTACAAAGTCAATATTTTATAAACCGTAATTCTGAATAAATTAAAATTACATCACTACAAGAAAACATTGATTTAGCGTCAAATATTTAGAAGTGGAAATTTTCGTCGTCAATTTGCGACTGATTTCCATGTGATCTGCAAGGGATAGTTTTTTTTTTTTTACTTTTTTTCTTTTATTTAATACCGTCGTATTCTGAATACGGACAAATATTTTCCGCTGCTATTTGTGATCCGTGTACTATTGATATCATCCGTTTGATCAAGTTTGTAATCCAAGTACTATGCATCGGGCTATTCAGATCCGTTAGATTATATCCTAACACATCTAATTTTTCTTTTTTTCATTAGTTTCGTTAAAAAAACTTTCAGGACCATTCATCCGTATCTTCTAAATTAGTTCCGCCCCCAAATTTTCGTGAAAACCCTAACAGGGAAGACGATTACACGCGAAGTCAAAAGCAGTGACATGATCGATATTGTCCAAGCCAAGATCCAGGTCTGATTCTTTCTAGGGTTATGTTTTATTTGATTTTTTCTTGATTTTGCTGAGAATAATTACGAATTATATGATTCTGGGATATTAGGTTGACTTTTTTCATCGTTCAGCTATGTGTTATTATTTGCTGATTTCTGTATTCTTTTTTTATTCTAGGGGCTTGAGTTAGGGTTTTAGCTGATTTTTGATTTATGGGTTTAAATAGGTTGATTATTAACAGATAACATAAAGAAGCGATTATTGGCTGAAGGGAAGGATGTAAACCAAATAAGGTTAGAAAAGAGGGATGTGTCCCTAAATTATACTTAATTTTTAACCTCTCGTTGCAGGTGGATGAGTTGCAAAACACAATGGAAGATGAACAGAAAAGCCTGGTGGATGAACAATGGATCGAAGATAAAAAGCTCTTTTTGCCACAAGTGTAAGTTTATAATTTTCTATAATTCTCATTATCTTGTTAATCATTTGTTATTCAAAAACACAAAACTAAATTTATTTATAATCCGAATACGAACATAACATACTTTGATTTAACCAGTTGTGAATGATTTGATATGGCTTCCAAAACTTGTATTCTTGTATGATTAGAAGCTTTCAATTGATAGGCCATTGTAATGATTGGTGACCATCAACATGTAATTTGCACGACTTAACTGAACATGCAGTAAAGATATTATAGACAACGGTGATGGAAGAAAACTTGAAGCAGTTTTTCTTGTTTATAGATAAGCTACCACTAGTTGAGCCTGATAACAATTTTAGCATTTATGCCATTTGTCTTACAAACTTCCTGTTAACTTAAAATTTACTCAAGAAGTGAGAAAGGCCATTATTAATCTGTTGAAGTGGTTTAATATAATCTTTATGGCACTGTCATCAGTGCTTTCTAATTTCGATTGTGGTTCACTTGGTATATAAGAAACTTTATCTCCTTCAGTTCCTCCAAAATCTTTGCTGGCTCCTTTATATGATACATCTTTATAAATTTTAATTCTACAATTTTTTTTCATGATCCAAAAAGACATAAAAATAATGTTTGTTTATAATTTAGTTTTTGTTATGTTTTGATGTCATAGAGGACAGATAGATTAATCACTGAATTCTCTATAGCCTACAAGGCTACATCATGTAGTAATTGGTTTGAAACAAGTAAATTGTTTTCAAATTTTACTTTTTTATCATGTATTATCCTGTCTTTATATGAAGAGATATGCTGGAACGTTGAACATATATACTGTATGCCAGTATTTGGTTATCTTTATGACAGTAATCTTTTGTGACTTCTGTCATTGAGCACCATGAACATTTGCTCTAATATATAATATAACCAGCTATTTAATTTTTCATTCTTGTATGCTAGGCGGACGATGTGGTCCGTACTGAGGATCAACATCGGAGAGCATAACTTATCAGCCTTCGCTTGAATGAGGATATGTTGATAAAAATGTATATTTTCTTTAAGTCGCTTAGATATTGGTGTTGTTGCTTCTACGATACCAGTCAAATATATTCAATGGTTATTTGAGGCTTTTACAGAACTCTTAGAGAATTGTCCACATCTTGAATTAATATTGCCTTCACTGGTGTCAGGCTTGTTTATGGATCAAAATTTCTGTTTTAATAAAGTAAAACATGCTCAGATATTCTAATTTTTATCGTTTCAGGAGCTTTGTAAGGCCCATGCTCAGTTTGTTCATCAGAATTCTCAAAGTCTTCTCTCAGCTATAAAAATCCTTGCAAAAATCAATTGATGTTACCACCCAGTGCCAATAAATTATATCATGCTTTCTACGTGATTATCAGCTTTGCAATGAAGAAATCTGTAAAGTTTTCAATACATTTTCTGGCATTATTAATAGATACAATGCTTGCAACTGCTGTTCACAAGAATTTAACCATGTTTCTGGATTTTTTTCTTTTCTTTTTTAAACTCAAATGCAGATTAATGCTCTGAGGGAAGAAGATCTAAATGAGAACTTCTTTAAAGCACATTCACATGTTAAAGAAATTTACACAAACTGCAAAATACTATTGAGGACTCATCACCAGGTAATGCACTACTGATTATAGGACAAACAAATATGTTCTTGTGTAGTAACCTCAAATAAACCTGATTTTAAGTATCTACAGTTACGTGCTATCTAATTTATGTCTGATTGACAACTCATGTATTTTGTATTTATAGCCAATGTACGTAAAATATCATACACCCCAATTCATCATTATTCATACCCAATACAATTTCCCTTTTTTGAAACTGGTGCGTTGTTGCTTGCATGTCAGCTAGTGACACCTTTTTTTTTTTTTTACAAATCTTACGTTTTCTACCTAAAATTTATTATGTTGATCTCTCATCTATATCGTGTTTTAAAAACATGTAATGGGTTTTAAAATAAATATGCTGGGAAAGCACAGCATATATACTTTAAAATCATGTTTGTTACTTTTAAAATAAGTATGGTATTCTTGCCAAGCTCTTGGAAATATCACATTTGCCTACACATATTCCATGGTTCTAATCGAAATCCAGGTATGCGTATACAAATTAGCTAGTGTTTCTTTTGAGTTCTGTTGTTTATATTCTTTTCTGGGTATAATGTGGTGTAATGCCACAACAGTAGTTTATTTCACTGAAAGAGGACTATGAATAACTCCAACTATTTTGTTTTCCTGTTTTTCTTTTACCGTAGCATAGACAGTCTGTTGTTTCTTTAGTGAAATTTCGCTAGCATGCATATAAGTACTGGTATATGCTTAAATCACTTATTTATTTACATGTGTATATGGTCATCAGTTTTTCACTTGCAAACAAAATCAAGAATGGAGACTTGTGCAGATATAGCTCCAGAAGTTCTGCTCAAAAAGGAATATGATGGCAAAGTATATATAAGTCAACAGTGAATACTTAACCTCTCTTATTCTTATCTAGAGGCCAGTACAAAGGAGCTTCGTATAAATGACGACTCAGAAAAAGCAAAATAGGCCACTCCAAACTGGCGATGGTAAAAGAAAATGGACATACGTAAGATGTAACACAATTTTTATTTGATATACTATAGTTTGTTGCCCTTAAATCTTTATTATTAAACTGGTATTGTGCTCGTTTTTTGCTTAAAGTGACGTCGGCTAAGATGGTGGGTTGGCAGAGTTACATGATGCTCGAATTCACGTATGATTATTTAAGTTACATATATACATGAATTTGTTTTACATGATGAGCATATCAAAATGAAACTGTAAGCAATATTTTTCAACCACGCACACCATCAGATTACAAGCGCTGTTTTCAAAATTAGGTGGCGTAGCTTATAGAATGATACTTTATACAATTCCAAAACACAGTTCGACTCTGTCCTTTTAACATAAAAACAGTATAAGTCTGTAGCTGTTTAAGAAGTAACGGGAAATAATATTGGGAATTAATGATTAAATAGAAAAGCCTATTTTTATATTAACAGTTCCGTTTGTGGCAGATTGGTTATGATGCTTGGCTTTCACCCCAAATACCCAACTTCAAGTGGTGGCAACATAATTTTTGACATCCAATACAGATAACACGTGTTTATCTTGCTGCTGGACCCATACAATGTTAAGGTACATTATATTTTACAATTTAATTTTTATCTTATTGCTTTCTTTTTTTCCATTTGGTTTTTTTTTTCACTGCATGCAATATGTCCATTAAGTGCATGTTGCCATAACCTAGTTTTATACGAGATCAAATCCTCTATCCTAAAATTTTCTTTCTTCATTTGCTCCTTTTAATCTTTACCATTACTCATTGTAATTTTATTGTAACATGGACCTCATATCATTATGAAGGTAGATAATTAACTAATCAATAACTAAAATCGACTGGATACATGGAAGTACGTAACGTGAGGATAGAGGATTTTGGCTGGTTTTAAATGCACTCTATTTTTTAGCACTGCAATCATCTTACAGTCTTTAAGGCAATGTAGATAATTTGATGTGAACTGAAAATCTTTGTGTATATAGGTGGAAAAGCTTGCATCTATTCTTCTATCTATCCGTATAATGGCCGAGAATTGTCGTGAAGCAGCTCTCAAGTACGTTCATTATTAATTTGGATTTACATAAGTAGTTCACTTACATTTGATTGTGCAATCTACAGGTATAATGATACATATTTGGATTTACATAAGTAGCTCACTTTGCTGCTGATTGCTGGGATGCTGAAACCGAGCGCTCATATGGTTGGATGTTGTGTTGGTATAGCCAATAGGTAGGCTTATGATTTGAAAGCACACTTGGTAAGTTGTTAGACAAATTCTCTATTTAGCATGTATGGCAATATGAAAGAAATCGTCTTTGTACTGTTTATTATCTGATTTGTTATAGTTCATTGATAGTTACTCTAAACGTAGAGTTACTCCTTTTCCCCTTCATTTAGCATTCCTCTTATATTTCTTTGTGTTTCATGAAGAGATTTGTATCCCAGGTACAGTTTAGTTACTCATTGGCTGGTATGAATTTTGCATTTAATATCTTCATTATGCTCGTGTTTTCTGGAACATATACCTATACCTTTGCATATGTAGATTCTTAGCCAGAATATTCGAAGTTTATGGAACATTAAGATGGTTAGTGTGTTAATATTATGATGAGTATTATTTGATTTAGACTTCACTTTCAAGAATATTACAGGAATGCTGCTGGCAGTGAATTGATGATAGTATACAGTTGGGTTGTTGAATGCAAGAAGCAAATTAGCATGAAAGCTGGAAATAAATTGGTTAATGACGAGGAAGGCAAGCTTTTAAAAGTGGTATGAGTTCCCTAAGAAGTAGAACGAGTTCTCTAAACACAAGTTTCTTCTGACAACGAACTATTTTTTAATCTTTTTGCCATGGTTTAACTAATTTATTTTAATTCAATTTAACTATTGTATTCATTGTTATTAGTTGGTTCAGGAAGAAATGCAAGTGCGCATTCAGCGATCAAAGACTGCAGAAATAGCATAGCTTTTGGGAGAAGAGAATGTCATGGGCCAGTGGTATGAAAGCTTGGTGTATAGTTTTGTTGTTTATAATTCAGCTTGGTGTATGAATTGAGGAAGAATTGTGGACTTTCTTTTTTTAATGTGAAAATGATTTTTTTTTTAAATGTTAATATGGATGTTGTTCTTTTTTGAATGTGATTATTGTAATAGCCCGTAACTTCCCCGTGGAGGAAAGCACGGATTACCTTGAGAACACGACAAAATAGAACGCAAACAGAAGAACATTTCATTGCTTATTACAACAATTCCATCAGAATACAAGAATATACAGAGTATGAATAAATATTATACAATAGAGATAATCAGAGATTTAAATACAATACTGCAGCGGAAAAATAATACAAAACATAACTGGGAGAAATACGCGGATACAGAGCTTTCCGAGTATCACTTCAGCTATAAACCAGGTCCTGTGAATACAAATCTGCAAAACCCAACTACTAGCTGCCCGTGCGGAAAATAAGGGCACCCAGAGTTTAGGTCAAAACAATAAACTCCAGGTCAGTCATGTGACTGGTGTGAGAACTAAAACAGTTATTATTTCTTATTTTAAAGTTTGGTAAAACAAGGGACCACGCCGTATAACACGGAACGGGTTTTTACCCCAAGGATACCAGTGCATAAACAAACAGCACAATGCTAAATAAAGAACAATGAAGCCGTTATAAGACCCAGGTCCCATCACACAATGCAACGCAAGCCAGAGGATAGGGCTTTTCCTTATAACAGCCAAATATGCTTTGATACGCGAAATTTCATCTTTTATTATTACTATAAGTGAAGAAAACAACTTCAATCATAAGTATAAATCATAGACGGCATAGTGCCCCATCCCACTATGTTGCCATACTAGGCTCTACAAATAAAACCGAATGACACGTATTGGAAATTGGATTCCATCATGAGTCAAGGCTAGGGGCAAGATCCTCACCGACTCGAGACACTCTAGCAAATGTCTCAGGACCCCACTATGATCCTTTGGAACCTCCAAGGCCGGTCCTCTCTTACTTTTGAGGATTGGCAATTCCTGAACACACGTTTCCCGGTCCTAACAGACCTAATATCGAGGCGCCTCATCCAACAACCACACAGGTGAAAAGTATATAAATGTCGGCCAGTTTAAGCACCAGCACCACCTATAGCTAGAAAGAAACGTCATGCACATACCTTGGGTCCTTATCCCGTTTTTTACTCATACCGAGGTGTGAGGCTCGCGAATTCACGTTACACAAAGCGGTGCCACAGAGGCCGTGCTTTGATCATCAACCACAAGACTTTGCTTTGCAACAGAAGCCTTGATCATTGCCACTTACGCATGCCACACAGGCAATTTACGCTATGCGATTGATATCTATCGATATATAACCTCTGAGCTCGTACGTCTCAGAGAAGGGCGTTAAGCAAGAGAATAAATTCTCCACCGCCAAACAGATATATATTTAATAGAAATCAATCACACAGAATAAAATCCAATGTCAGACACACAGCCCATTTACAAGTCCGTTCTGGGTCTGAACGAAACCGGAGGCACTTTCCTCGCATATCCGTCGATCTCCAAGTACGTCTGGACGACCACCAACTGTTTCCCTCATCTTGGGTGTACAGCCCAATCAAGATCATCAGTAATCACCCAAACGATGTGAAGACCCTCGGTCTTCAACCACCGTCTTCACCTTCGACGTATTGTCGAATCGGTTTATTCAGAATGGGTATAAACCCGGCCTTTCTGAATAATCCACGTATATAATAAATAAATGTTACACAAACACAACGTACACCTTATTCCAATTCAGAATATTCCTTTATTCAAAAATTCACATTCTTAGGGAAAGGTTCCAATTAATTTTATCAAAGATAAATTCTTTGAAATTTATTCTTAAATCTTCCTTTGAATATCATTTCAAACTAGTCGGGATTAGCGAACCACACCGAAGTAATTATTTATTTTATTTCCCAACCCCATCCTATTTATCCCATGGAGCAAAACTGGTAATACCCCATATCTAACACCACGGTGTTATCGGTAAAATTAATTACCATTTCACGTTCAAATCTAATTAAAGATTTAACTATAGCTTGGAGCAAAACTGGTGATACTCCACTTTCGATCATTTCAATCTAATTAAAGATTCATTAAAATTCCACTTAGTTTTAATCTTTAGTTGGGTTAAAGAATCGATGTCATTTAAAACACGGTTCACGATAAACCCAAAATTCCATTTGATATTAAATACAAGGCTCTGAATAGAAAATATATCGGCTTATATTCAATATCAAATTCTGATTATTTTTAAAATCACTTCAAATCCAATTTATTTATTTAAAAATATTGAATTATAATTCTAGTTCAAAACTAGTTCATTTCGATAAAAATGTATTTTTGTCTTTTCAAATAGGGTATTTTTCATCCCAGTTCTTTCCAATTCACATATTTTGATTTTTCACAAATTATAGATATTTTTAATAATTTTATCAAGGCCCGTACAGTCGATTTCCAATAACGGTCGTCGAACTGCACTTACAGCGACCATTTCTAAATTTGATTTGGACGTATCTCCAAATCCAACCGTAGATTTCAAATTTCAAATATTCACTGGAAAGCTCTTTTCGATACGAACCCAACGGTCCCGGTTTCAGGATAATCCGACGGTCGGATCTCCCGTAACGTCAATTCGAAGTCAATGGTCGAAATTCACGAACTGCCGCAGCGCGGCGCGTTCTATTCAGGCCATTTAATATATATATAATATATATATATATATTATATATTTCATCAATTTCAATTCTAAACGTATTTTATAAATCGTTTTAAATTCGTTTTCAAAATGATTTCAACTTCATATTCAATTTTAAATCAAAATTGAATATTCCACATCATCGATATATATAAATGGTAATATTTTCAAAACGTTATATTTTGAAATCACTTCTTTTTCAATATTCGAATAAAATCGATCTAAATATCGTTCACGTCAAAATGGCGCAAATCTAACCAACACGGCTTTATTTATTTCAATAACTTTTTTATTTTATTCAAAAAATGAATATTTTCCTTCAACACATGAATTTTATTTCAACACATGACTAATCTCAATGAATGAGTACTGTCAACACATGAATATATATTTTGTTATTTAATATATTTTATTTCAACACATGACTAATCTCAACGAATGAGTACTGTCAACACATGTATATATATATTTTGTTTTCAACACATGAATATATATTTTATTTTCAACACATGAATATATATTTTATTTTCAACATATGAATATATATTTTCCAATATTCTTCATTTTCTAAATTGGAATGAGGCCCAATCAATTACCATATAAGGTTAATTATATGGATTCCATACAACACATGTATATAACAGCCACGATAAGTAATCAACCATCATCCAAAGTGCACAACACAACTGTTTGTCAAACTATCGATCGACATACAATTAATTATTGGGACTAGTGTACATCCCAATACCCGTGTGGGGCTTCACATCAACAAACACAGATTTTATTTGTGTAGTTGGGCGATGTGTAAAATTTATCAACCCAATCAATATCAGTCAAATCAGTGTACATAAACAAATCGTCTGGTTTGTAAATGAATATTTTATTTTATTCACTTCCACGTTAAAAATTATATTTTTAACGATAAAATATTTATTCCAACGCATGAATTTTCTTTTCAGTTCATTTATTCAATAAATGATATTTTTATTTTTCTAACATATTTTAGAAAATTTCGGCGGCATAACGGCCCGATACTAGAAACGGGACAAGGCCTAGCCTTATCCCCGGTCTAGTGATGGCCCACGCCATACACATATCAATCAAATAACTTTCATTTCACACAACAAACCCAATTCAAATCAACTAATCTAATCAATTTCACAATCAAACAAACAAGTCCATGGTCTGTGGACGATGGTGTCGGGTGCTACTAAACACCGTCTGCATCCTAGTATATATTTCTAACTAGGAAAAGAAATTTAAAGTGAGAAGTTCTCACCAAATCTAATCCAAACTCCACGACACTCCAACTATAGGATATCTTCGCCTGCTTGCCCTTCATCACTTTCATCTTCTGTATTCACTACACATATAAAAATCACATTTTTATATTCGCTTCTTCATTATAAAAATCAAATTTTTATCTTCACTTCTTATATATAAAAATCGTATTTTTATATTCTCGGCTATATAAAAATTATATTTTTATATTTCTACTTCAACAAAAACTTTATTTTTAATATTCTACCTAAGTAAAAATCATATTTTTATTATGCCACTAGTATAAAAATTATATTTTCAACCTTTCTATATTGTGAAAATTATATTTTTAACCTTCACATCTTATAAAAATTATATTTTTAACTTCTTGTCTATATAAAAATTATATTTTTATATTTCTACTTCTTATATAAAGATTGAATTTTTATTATTCTACATGAATAAAAATCATATTTTTATTATCATACCTATATAAAAATCATATTTTTATTACCTCTACTATATAAAAATCATATTTTTATAACGCTTTCATATAATAAAAATCATATTTTTACAACGTTTTCATATATATAAATATCTATACATTCATTTCAAAGAAATATATATATATATGTATATTCATATCAAGGAAAATATATATATATTCATTTCCAAAAATTATATTTTTATTCAGCTAGAGATCATATTTTTAATAACTTAAAGATCATGTTTTTAAGAACATAAAGATCAAATTTTTTCTAAAATGAAAGATCATATTTTTAATCAATGAAGTCAGATTTTATATCAAGCAAAATTCAGATTTTAAAATCAGAGAATACTCACATTATCTCCTCTGTTCATCTGCAAACCGCGAAATCCAAAACAGCTCCTCCTCGTTCGACTTTCTGGACCTAACTCGCACAAGAACCCCACCTGCGCACGCTGTTCGAAAGAGAGAGGGAGGGCAGACTTCGCCTGAGATGGCGGTTCTGGTTTGCGTGGTTGTCGAGGGTTCAGGGGGGGTTTGGTCTTCGCGCGCTGGAGTAGTAAGAAGGAAAAGGCAAGGATGGAGGGGCGAGGTCGAAGGTGGAGCTGCCAGCGTGAGGCAGCGGTCGAGGCCAGGGGTCGGCGAACGAGATCGCGATTTGGGGCTTGGATTCTCAGAGGGAGAGAGAGCATCGAGGGTAGGGAGAAGCGGAGAGAGAGGGGAAGAGGAAGGCGGGAGGCGCGCGACTGGTGGAGGAGGGGGTAGGTCAACGCGCGGTGGCGCGGTGGAAGAGAGGGGCGACGGGTTGAGATCGGAGGGTTTTTATTTTATATTATTTTATCTCTCTGCGTTGACTGATTTAGAAAGTGAGGAGAGTATATATAATTTTATATATTTTAATTTCTTTTAAAAATTCCAAAGCAACTTTTTATATCGAACTCGAAAACAAGCCCACCGACTATCATCCCTAGCGTATTACCCCCGTTCCGAACACAATGGGATATGTATCACAGGCCAATTCGACCGTTACAATCAGTTTCCGTTGAATTTAAAACATAATTCTTTATATATTCAATTTAAACGCACATTTCAAATTACCGGGGCCACACACTAACTCGAAAAATTCCAGAAAAATTATTTCTAGCTTCGTATCGACGATACGGTCCTAACAAAACTAATTTCATCGAATTCTGAGATCGTTTGAAAAATGGCCATTTTCTGGTCGACCCGATTTAACTGAAACTATTCAAAACACGTTTAGCTTCTCCACGCTCACATACTGATTCAGAAAATTATGAATTTTGAAACCTAGCAATAATTTGACATCCCAGATCCAACAAAAGTGGTTTTGTCGAAATCCGAGGTCGTTTGCAAAATTTCCATTTCTAAGGGCCTTTATATATATTAAAATATATATAAATTCCACAGCGACTTTTCTGAATTTTAAACTGGACATATCTTTCAACTTCTAAAGTGAATTCTCAGTTTCTTGGCTTTGTTAGAAAGATATGATCAAACAGATTTAAATATTTCTCGTTTCGTTCAATTCCGACTTAAAACGAATTCTGTATATTCATTTGAAATTCGAAATCGAATTTTCGAACTATAGGGCCATTTCAGGCTCGTTATATAATTAAAATAAAATTTATTCGTTTTAACTTCGTCGATAATAAATTTTCCGTCGTTATTATTTAAAATAATTCACTTTAAATATTCAAAATTCATTAAAATAACCAAAATAAAATTTTTAAACTGGCTCAGAATTTCCGGGTTGTTACAATTATAGATGTATTTTCTTACAAATTTATCTTCGTTTTTTTCGATACACTATTTCAATGTTCACAGTTGAATGATGTTAGTCCAATATATGCGTGCATGCGTGTGTGTGTGTGTGTAGGTAGATCAGAAGGAGAATAGCGGCGGATTACTAACAAAAAAAAGTGAGGTTAAGTTTACTTCAATTTAATTTTCGTCGCTAATCCCTTGGCAATTAGTAAGGGTTTACCGATGTCTTTTATAAATAATAATTTATTATAAATTACTTATCCGCTGGTAAATAGTCGGTAAATAAATTTAAATTAAATTAATAAATAAAATTATTTTTTTATTAAAAAATAGTAAAATGACGGAAAACTGTCGAAAATTCATGCTAAATTCCGTCGCAAAAATCTGATACAGATACCGTCATGATTTTTACCGACCACACCATTATGCAGGAAATCCGTCGCTAAGGCCAATTTAGCGACGGATTAGAAGCGGATACTGCCGCTGCTAAATGCAGTTTCTTGTAGTGTATATCAAATTGATCATCTTGGAAAAATCTTCGCAATGGTTATAAACATGATATTTAATTTATCTCATACAAAAATTATTTTTTATTTACTGTTTTATTATGCATGTTACTTCTCAAATTCAAATATGTGCGTTAACATTTGTGATTTAAACTATGCAGTTAAATCCTAGCAAAATACGCACTATCGCTCTTAGCGTTCTTCAGCCGCTAAGCTATTTCAATTCAGCGCTGATGTACAGTAGGTCCGCTTTTAGCCAGGCTATTTCCCGTTGCATCCGCTAAATCCAGGTTTTTTATCACTCGCTTTTGCAATATTAATATATTGAGCTTGATTTGACTAGTTCTCTTTTTTAAGAATGCAATAAAATTAAAGTAAATAGCTCATTTTAAGACATAAGTGTTCAATATATTATAGAAATCTATTATAATCATTAAATCTAACTTGTGTAACTATGATATTTTTTGATTTTACTCTATAAGATTAATTAATATTTGTTTCTTCTACATATATAATGTAAGAACGTCAATTAATTAATTTTTAATATTATGTTTCACATATATTGAACCTATTTGTACCTCCACTATATCCCCGCTATTTCCTCGCTTTATTCCCGCTACATCTTTTTGCACCTCTGCTGTTATAGAACCGCTAAGCGCTTTAACTACATAGGATTTAATACACTTTGTCTGCTTTTAATATTATGTCTATAACGTTAATCTTTATTTATTCCTTTATAACATTGTATTTTCATAACATTAACTTTTAAATGTTTAAATCTATTAATTAATTGTTCTTAAATTTTGGGTTGTTACATTCTCACTTCTTTAAAGGATTTCGTCCCGGAAATCTGATGATAGAATATCTGAAGAATATCTGATATCCACCCCTTCCCAACGATACTTAGAAGATATATTTTGATCAAAGAAAAACTGATGATAGAATATCTGAAGAATGTTTGTCAAAAGAACATAGATAAGAAACCTGACTTCTTTAAATACATCCAAGATGCAATAACCACAAGTTCTGCAGACTTCCATATCTGAATATCCTCTCTTATTACTACTAAGCCACTTTAATTAAATCCACTAAAGAGCTTTCATCTTACCCATTTATTCCAAAAAGTTTAGAAAGAAATTCTTTGAGTTGATCCATCTATCCCCAATGTCTTCCATTTTCTTACTTTTTCTCTTTACCCATTTTAAATCCACTCAAAACTAGTTCAACATAGTAAATTTGTTGTCACAACTTGGCTTCAAAATTCTAGAGCCTACACTACACTCCAAATTGGGTAACCTTTTACCATATCCATAATCTGATTCCTAGTCTTTGCCTTTAATGCATTGTGTTCTTCCATTTATTCCACTTAACCCATAAGGACTTACTTCTTTGTAAATCTTATAAATAAATAAGTAAATAAATATATATTTAAAACTCATGTTTCGTCGTTATTATTTTTCAAAATCTCATTTGAAAAATCTTAGTGAGAAAACTTCTTATTTATAGAGTTACCCTTTTGAAGCGTGTGTGTATATATAGTTACCTTATAAAATTCCCAAAAATAAGGATTCCATATCAAAACATATTAGCCCTTTAAAGTTTCTATTTCTAGAACCATATATATACATTTGGGGTTTAGACTCAAAGTCGTCCTACGGATTTCATTCTCTCTAAATAAATTATCCTTCTACAAATTTCCTTTTCGTGGAACACAACTTTTCTGTCTTGTCATTTATCCATTAATTTTTTTTACATTCCTTCTAATCATTTATCTACTAGCTGAACTTATTATCTTATTCAACTTGGTAGTTACAAAAAGATTGAATCCACCATCCTAAAATTAGATATTAACTTATGCCTATAAGTCATTTTTTGTCAAACGGAATGTAACACCTGTAACACCCCGAATTTTCTATTAACACTAAAGTTGCTAAAATAATAATAAGTGTGTAGAAGAGGGGATGTATCTAATATGAATATAAAAATAATAATAAGTGTGTAGAAGAGGGGATGTATCTAATATGAATATAAAAATATTAATAAGTATGTAAGAGAGGGGATGTATCTATTATGAATATAAAAATATTAATAAGTATGTAAGAGAGGGGATGTATCTAATATGAATATAAAAATATTAATAAGTGTGTAAGAGAGGGGATGTATCTAATATGTATATAAAAAACAATAATAAGTGTGTAAAAGGGGGGATGTATCAAATATGTACATTGTAGAAAATATATATATATTTACGACATGAATAGAAGTTTATTAATATGCTGAGTGTTTGCTGAGTCACTTCTGACTCATTGCTGAGTCAACAAGATAAACCCCATCCTGTCTGAACGGCTGCGGTTATTTCTAGGTTAAATCTAATGGCCTAGAATGAATTCTAAAATCTATAAATAAGTGGGTAGACCCTAGACCTAAATCACTTGTAAAATTAGAGAAGCTACCGTCATGCTGCTACCATGGAGTTCAGCATAGCCGTCACAAACTAAGAAGAGGAAGCCTAATCATCTACAACTAAATCTACACAAATCAAATCAAAATATCTCTCTTTCTTTAATTCTTTTCTTTTGTTGGTGAGTATGATGATTCTCACAAGACTATTACCATCTAATTTGACTCAGTTATGAATGGATCACAAGAAAGTGATGTGATTTGTAATTGTAAATTCTATATATTGTGGATCTCTTATTATGTTATTATGTTGTCGTATGATGTAAATTATATATGCTATGTCATGCTATGTTGTAAATTCTCTTATGCTATGTCGTGCTATGTTGAGAATCATGTCAAGCTATGTTATACTATCATACTATGCCATGTTATAAATCATGCTATATTATGTTGAAAAATCATGATGCTGTTGGATCATGCTTAAAGTTATGTTTTTTTCTTCTTAATTTAAATGGGTCTTGTTTATGGGAATTTGCCTATTAGGTTAGGTGTACCCATAAACTTGAAACTATAATTAAATAAAACTTGATTATGGGAATTTGCCTATTGAGTTAGGTGTACCCATATAAAACCATGTTGTTAAAAAATTAGATGATGTTGATTCACACATGTTCATATGTAAGTTTATGAAAATTGATTGAGATTATATTAGGTGAATTTTGAACAAGTTGACACCTTTAGGTCCATGACATGTATAATCTATGCAAGTTGGACATATGCAAGTTTCACCCCTTATTATGATTCATTCGGTCACATATACATGTTGTTATTATGATAATCTCTTTTATGCTATGAGTTAGGCTATTCGAGTCTAACATATATTTTGCGAATAAACGTTCAAACGTGGGGTAGGGGTAATATTAGGAATTAATAAATTGGGTGCAATTTTGTAAGATGTTGCATACCATGAATAAATGTCCATAATTGAGTCAATTATGGACATTGTTAAAAATTGGAAGTAATTAATAATTCAAGTAGGGAATTATTAAAATTGGGGGAAAGTGGATTATTATTAATAATCAATGCTTAGGACACGAGGTTGGACCCGTTTGTGATGTAAACCCGCCCGGACCCGCCCGGCAAATCCAGTAGTCACAAATGTCGGCCCAATGTGAGAGGTCCTAGGCCCAAACTAAAGCATAACAGTTGTAAAGACACGAGGTTAGACTCTTTTATGGTGTAAGACTGCCCGGACCCGCCCGGCAAATCCAGCTGCCATAAATGCCAGTCTAATGTGAGAGGTCTTTATGAGGTTATGGCCTTAATGAACTAAGAAATACTTAACCAGATAATCATGTAAGGTGGGACATGGGGGTTAAGTAGGTGCCTTGGGTGGCATGAGGAATCTGGTGGTTGCCTTTAGAGGCATTTGAAATACGATTAGACTTAACCAAACACACATGTAAATGAACATGATTAAGTGGGTTAAGTGGGATGGACTAATGGGGACAAGCTTAGGTGGAATGCTTGTGGTAAATAGTGGGGGCCCATTTCAACCAGTATCCCAAAACGTATCTTTGTGGGCTCGACCCAAGTCGAGGACGGGACACGCATACTGGGTTTGACTATAAGAGGCCAAAACAGGGAGCGGTGGCAACGCAAGTCCAACGGGTTTCATATGCGTGTGTGGACCCGGGCTGGTAGGTAAGACGTTGTTGCATCGTGTAGGTATAAGCCGTGCATGTCCGTTGTATCAGGTTGCCACTTTAGGGGAGTGATACACCCCACTGTGGGGCCAGCACGGGTATCTACGAGTTAGGGAGCCGATCGATTAATGGGAAGTAGGGTACACCTAGTGGAGATAGGGGCAGGCGGCACCTATGTAGTCAGCTAAGGGTACGTAAAGCCATTGGGAAAGTTTCTAAGTGAAGCTAAGTGGGATGAATCTTTAGGGTGACTGGTGTGGTGCAGTATAGTGTTTATCCTTTAGTATTTAGGAGCGCATATAACGTTGCCTTTAGCGATTGTCTATGTCCTTAATCTGCTCTTCATAGACATTTTCTTGTTTTCCAGCTTATGCCTTAGTCCAGTTATTTTGGTAATAGTATTGTAGAATTATCATATTCACCAGACTTTATGTCTGACCCCCTCTTTTCCATCCTTTTTCTCCCTTCAGGTCCGCAGGTTGGGCCAAGTTCTAGTGGAGTCTAGTTGGATCGCTTATCTTCTGGAAAGCTTGGACTGCTGAAGTAAAGTCCAGCTTGTTATCTTTCTTTTTAATGGCTATTCATGTAATGGGATTATGTACTTGTTTTATCAAGATAGATATTGTACTTGACATTGAATATGGTGTTATGATGTAATCAAACATGTTTTGACTTCTGCTACAATGAAATAAAGTTTTTGAATTTCCAAGTACTATTTTATATCTGTCTTGTTGTAATTTTACTGTTCTATATTCACTTAAAACCTCCATGGAAGTTAATGCATTCCCTTTGTGAGTGACATTAATGGACATGGTGTGTTACACGTGGTATCAGAGCATAAGGTTACCAGAACAGATAAAAATTTTTTTAGAAAAATATTTTTTTTTCTAAAGTATTTTTGGAAGAAGTGCTTTCAAAAAAAAAAAAAAAAACATGTTATTTAAAGAGAGTTTTTATGAAAAACATAATCCCAAATAGCCACATCCTTATCTTTATCTTTCGAATTCTCTATTTTGAATCTTTCCTTTTTCGTTTCAGCATGGCTGAAGATCTTAATCTCCCAGAAGGTGTGACGATTCCAGGGTGGTTTAGGAGATACTTGGAGGCTAGGGCCACCACTGCAGGCCCAGCGGATACTCCTCCACCCCTAGTTGCACCCATTCCTCCTCCTCCTCGTCCTCGTGTTGACACTTTTGCAAAGACGTGCAAGGAATTCAAGGCTATGGGAGGAAAAACTTTTCAAGGGACTGAGACGTTTGTGGAGGCCAGAGATTGGCTTAAGGAGACTGAGGAATTGTTAGATATCTTTGAAGTGGAAGATGGGAGGAAAGTCCGTTTAGCTGCTTGGTTAATGAAGGGAGAGGCCTCGTTTTGGTGGGAGGTCACTAACGGGGAACGTCCAGTTGATTCATGGGCGGATTTCAGACGAAGGTTTGAGGAAAAGTTTCTTTCAAGGGCAGAGGAGAACTTAAATATGGAAAAATTCCTGGCACTAAAGCAAGGGAGCTCATCAGTAAAGGAATATGTCAATAAATTTAATCAGTTAGCAAGGTTTGGCTTGGAGTTGGTGAACACGCCAGAGAAGAAAGCTTTGAGGTTCGTTAGAGGCTTGAATGAACCGTTGCAAGGGTTGGCTATGACCCACATCCCTATGGGAGCCACCTTTGAAAAGCTAGTAGAAATGGCACTTATGCATGAGGATAAGGCAGTTGAAAAGAAAGGGGATCAGAAGAAACCCCAACAGCAAAATAAGAAGGGTGGTAAAAACAATAATGGCAAAGGGAAGAAGAAATGCTTCAATTGTGGGACGCCTGGCCATCTCAGCAAAGATTGTAGAAAGAAAAAGAAGACTGGTTGTTTTCACTATGGAGATGCGGGACATTTAGTGAAGGACTGTCCAAAGAAGGGGCAGAGGGCAGGGTCTACCTCGGGAGGACAGGTGCAGGCTCTTATGGCACCAGGGCAGGCAAGGGGGCAAGTTCAGGCTATTGCGGCCCCACCGCTGCAAGAAAGAGGTAGAACAATTTCTGTTGAAAGCTTAGTTTTTCTGTTTGATCATCCTGTCTGTACCTTATTCGATTCTGGCGCATCTCATTCGTTTATCTCTGCATCATTAGTTGAATCACTGCACTTGAACACCAGTTTAGTAGAGGATCCCTTGGTCGTTTCAAATCCAATTGGGGGTTCGGCTCATTTGACCATGATATGTTTGGATTTGAAAATCTCTATACTTAGCGTTGAATTTAGATGTGATGCTTATGTATTGGGCTTCACAGGCTATGGGCTAATTTTAGGAATGGATTGGTTGTCTAGAAATAGGGCCATTCTTGATTGTGAAAGGAGAGTAGTTAGGCTTGTGACTCGCCTTGGTAATGCTCTCGACATCTTTTGTAATCCCATAAATTCCGTTATGCTAAGTTGTCTTGAATCGCTTGACGCGTCTGTAGAGAACCTGCGATCGGTAGAAGTGGTCTGGGAATATCCGGATGTGTTTGAGGAGGTGAAGGGCTTACCTCCAAAGCGGGAGATAGACTTTCGAATTTATCTTGTGGATAATGCTAAACCCGTATCTTTGCCAGTGCGCCACATGGCTCCTCGTGAAAGGAGGGAACTCAATAAGCAAGTAAAGGAGTTGCTTGAGAAGGGGTTCATAAGACGTAGTATATCGGAGTGGGGTGCTCCAGTAGTTTTTGCCACAAAGGCGGATGGGTCTCTTAGACTTTGTATGGACTATAGAGAACTAAACAAGCTTACTAAAAAGAACCGACACCCACTGCCGAGGATTGACGATCTCTTTGATCAGTTAGTTGGCGCCTCAGTGTTTTCGCAGTTGGACTTAGCCACTGGCTTTCATCAACTGAGAGTGGCTGAGGATAGTATAGATAAGACTGCTTTTAGGACTCCTGACGGATTCTATGAATGGCTAGTGATGCCCTTTGGTTTGACAAACGCCCCTGCATATTTTGTTGATTTGATGAGTAGGGTGTTTAGGGAATACCTTAACAAATTCATGGTAGTCTTTGTAGATGACATCTTAGTCTTTTCTAAGAATAAAGAAGAGCACTCCCTACATCTTAGGGAAGTGTTGGAAACCCTTCAAGCGCATAACCTTAAGGCAAAATTTTCTAAGTGTCACTTCTGGAGGAAGGAAGTACGGTTCTTAGGGCACGTGGTTTCCAAAGAAGGGATAGCAGTGGATCCCGCAAAGGTGGTGGCCATCCAAGATTGGAAGGTCCCTAAAAATGCAACCGAAGTAAGAAGTTTCTTGGGGTTGGCTGGCTATTATAGGAAGTTTATCAAAGACTTCGCAAAAATATCAGCTCCATTAACACGGTTAACGAAGAAGAACCTGGTTTTTACGTGGGACAAAGATTGCGATGATGCGTTCCAACGTTTAAAGAGAGCCTTAACTTCAGCCCCAGTCTTAGTGCTGCCAGACAGGAATAAACCGTTTACCATCTATACTGATGCTTGTGGGACGGGACTTGGCGCGGTCCTCATGTAAGAGGGAAGAGTAATAGCCTATGGTGGAAGGCAGTTGAGGGTTCATGAAAAGAATTACCCCACGCATGACTTAGAGCTAGCCGCAATTGTTTTCGCGCTTAAGTCTTGGCGTCACTATCTTCTTGGTGAGAAATTCGAACTGTTCACTGACCACAAATCATTAAAATACTTATACTCTCAGAAGGATTTGAATTTAAGGCAGCAACGGTGGATGGAATTCTTAGCCTCCTACGATTTTGAAATAGCATATACCCCGGGCAAGGGTAACGTGGTGGCAGACGCCTTAAGTAGGAAAAGGTTGTCCTTGAGTCCGTTGTTTGTTGAACGACAAAGCTTAGAATTCATCTCTATGTTTGACTTTAGACCCTCCGTTGACTTAGTACCCGGTCTGTTAGCATCCTTGGAGGTTAGACCTACACTTCTAGGACGGGTTGGTGAGGCACAGCGAGACGACCCACAGTTGGTTGAGATAGTAGAAAAGCTCAAAGGGGGGGAGTCGTCAAGCCATCTTCGTAGGTATACCCTAGACGATATGGGTTGGTTACGAAGGGATAATAGACTTTGTGTACCACAAGACGAAGACTTAAGGAAGGCCATTCTTGATGATGCTCATCGCTCAAAAATGACCATTCATCCCGGCGGGGATAAGATGTACAAAGATATGAAGCGGGTTTTCTTTTGGGCCAGTATGAAAAAGGATGTGGCCGAGTACGTCGCTAGATGCTTGGTGTGCCAACGAGTTAAAGCAGAACAAAAGAAACCCGGTGGGTTGCTTCACCCATTAGAAGTTCCACTATGGAAATGGGAAAGCATCTCAATGGATTTTGTGGATGGATTACCAAGATCAAGGAAGGGTAACACGGGGATTTGGGTTATAGTAGATAGACTTACTAAAAGCGCCCATTTTATTCCCGTGAAAAGTAAGAGGACTGCTCCGTGGTTGGCTTCTGTGTACATTAAGGAGATAGTTCGTTTGCACGGTATTCCTTCTAGTATAGTAAGCGACCGTGACCCCATCTTTACTAGCGAATTTTGGAAGAATTTACAAGAGGTGGTAGGGACTCAGCTATGTTTGAGCACCGCATATCATCCTCAGACAGACGGCCAGATCGAGAGGGTGAATCGCATTCTAGAGGATCTTTTAAGGCTTTGTATCCTAGACTTTGGGGGTACATGGGAAGAGCACTGTTAGACCCAAATGTGGTTCTAACACCCAAATTGATTAGAAACAAGATAAAATAAAACAGAAATAAAAATGAACACACAAGATTTATAGTGGTTCGGCGAAGAAATGCCTACGTCCACTTAGTTCTAACTATATTCAGTAATTCAGTTACAAAGGCAATGTAAGATTCACTCACAACTCACTTTTGTTCACTCAAATGATTAAAACAAGAAATGAAAGATGGTTTGGATTTTCCGGGAGTAAAGGAATTCGGATGATGGAGGTACTTGGATTCTCAAAAGTGCTGAAAAAGATCCTTCTCTTTGTCTCTAGATGGGGTATTTATAGGTGTGAATTTGCCTGAGATTCAATCCGGGTCGGAACACGTGTCATCCATCGAACTCTCTTCGGGTTCGGATGGACTATCAAGCTGACAACACATCAAAGAGATGGACGTTAGGGGTAGGAATTAGTCATATCCGGTCCGGTTCTCCAGGCGATTTCATAGGAGATTTTCCTGGATCATGGGTGCGGGTCGGAGACGTGTAGGTTGGGGGCTCGGATCGGAATACCCGATCCGAACCGGAGTAGCTTGGACGTCTCTCCTTCTCTAATCATATTCCGCTCCGCTCCAGCGTCGTGGCAAGCAAATGGCTTTCCGATCCACTTGAGATTTATTGGCCTTCCGATCCGATCAGATATGCTTTGCCAATTTATCCAGTAAGAGACATCCGATCCGAACAGAGAATTCTACCCGATCCGAACCGATATGCTGCTATCAATCTGAATTGTGGTGTTTCCTTCCGATCCGAACCGGAGTCTTATAACTTGAAATACTCTTCAATGGTTGGTTTCTTGACTTTGTGTTGCCTAGTTCACAAAGTAGGCTAACATTTTGCCCCCTCAAAGGATGCTTTCGTTGTACAAAGCGTGCTTTGATGTCGTTTAACCAGAATTGTCAAGAGTAATGCACAGATTTCTGTTCGGTTCGGCGTCCGACCCGAACACATTTTCTTCATTTCTGAGCAAGTTTGGGAACTTATCTCGCCATGTAATGCTTCTTGCAGGTATGCTCCTCCTTTACTCTCCTTCTCTTCAATTCGAGTCGGATGCTAAATCAACGTGTGAAGTTTCCACTCGGTTCGGATTCCGATCCGAAGCGTATTCGTGGATTTATTTCTTAAACATTGGGCCTTCAGAGAGAGTTGTGCTACTGGGCTTCCACTCCGGTCCGAGCGGGCGAGACAAAATAGGGAGACGAGGAGTCAACACCATTCTTTATATAAACCCATCACCGTCTTCATTCCTTCCTTCTTCGTTTCTATTGCCGCTCGGACCTAAGTATTGAAAACATCAGAAACTCGAATATTCTGAAACTATCCCTTGTAGATTTCTTAACTCGAACACGTAGGTAGCTCTTTAATCTCGAATAGCTTCATAGTAATTGCTCTTGATTTAAATTTGTGTTGGATTGGGATGGTTTAGCCACAGGCTTCGCTTGAACTCCACATCGTTACTGGTGGACGCGCCGTCGCTTCGAGGCGTTGCGAAGTTGGAGAGGGCAAATTTCTGCCCTTGACGATAGCTTTGGTGATAACATGGACTTGTTTGTGAGAAAGGGGGGAAAGAGGAAGAAGACGAGGAGCGTGGTGACCAACTGAAGTCGGTTCGGGTAGAAGACGGAGGAGCGGAAAGGAAGAAGTAGGATAAGGGGTCGGTCCGGGTTACACACTTTAGAAAGACAGGGAGGAAAGAAAACGTCGGTTCGGGTCGGAGAAGTGAAGGTTGAAGTAAATGGATCGGTTGAGTGGTGCTAGTTCGGTTCGGATCGGGCCATCCGATCCGATCAGATCAGTCCTGCTTCCGAACCCGTTGCTTCCCTTGTCTTGAACTGGCCCTGCTTTAATGACGCATCCGAACCGATTACTATCTGTGTTTGTATTGAGCCAGCCATCATACGTATATCCGAACCGAACCGAACATATCAAACTTGGCACATAAAGACTACCCAATCAATTCAACTAACGCTTACTCTAGACGAATATGCTTCGCGAACAGTTAGGATAGTGCCTTGCGAACATAAACGAGAATCAAGGACAACTCTGACTATTACTTTCTCTTTAAAGCTTCGTCTTGCATTGCTGTACTTCTATTTTGTATTTCCCACATTTGTTGCACACACTTTAGTTCACACACATACACAAAAAGGGGACACGGGATAATTCACTCTAATCCGTGCTATTGCTTCTTCAATAGTTCCATGACAATGAGGCCCAGACGCTCTTCTCGTTTAGCTGAGAGGAAAGAAGCTCCAGAAACTTCCAACAAAACCACTCTCGAGGATATATCTTCTTCATCTGACCCAGAATGGGACAGCGAGGGTCCGGATTACGGAGTTGGTCATCGGGAAAGCGATGAAATGTCTTCAGAAAATGAAGTTTCCCTAGGATTTGAGGAGGAAGGAGGGATTGGTGACAATCGAGCACCCGATGAATTTGACTCAGCCATTATATTGGAATCACCTCCAGATTCCGTAGAATCAACAATTGACAATGACCGACTCGTGAGAATTTGCATGAAGTATGGAATAATGAAGAGAGACACTTTAGTGCCCTCACGTTCTGACCGTCCCCATAACCCTCCAGAAGGATATATGACGGTCACTCGTCTGATGTGCATGGTTGGCGCCATTCCTCCATTCTCGCCTTTCATCGTCGACTTCTTAAGACAAATGCGGATTGCCCCCATGCAGCTGCGTCCCAATTCATATGCCTATCTGCATACCTTATTCATAGCATATCGTGAAATTCTAGGCGTGGAGCTTACGTTTGACGATGTTCATTTCTTCTATAATTTCAAACATCGGACTAGAGAAACCCCTTCTTTCTGTTACTTTGAGTCGGTCCCAAAGAGGAAGATAATCTCTACGCCGTTTAGCAGCAAAGCTGGAGATTCCAGACTAGAGTGGTTCTATATAAAGCAACAGTCTGGATGCGCCAGAAGATGCACAAAATCAAGTAAAGCACTGATTTTCTGACCCTGGACTCTATACACTTGAATCATTACCCTGACCTGTTTTCCTTTTTATTTGCAGTCGACAATCCCAAACAGGTATCAGACCAAGCGTTCTTTGATCGAATGCACCGTCTCCTCAATGGCGACCAAAAATTCCTTACTATTAACGAGGTTCTTAAAGATGAGTACCTTCATTTTCACGGGCTGCTATCCGTTTTCCGTAGCATTGGTCATGGGACGTTCCCTTATGCATATATTCCTCCAGTGGAAACAGTTCCAGAAATGGGAGAAGGCTCGGGAATTCCTGCAGCTCCTCTTCAAACTTCACCCTCTCCCTCTTCCACTCAAGATGATGAACTGGCTAATCTGGCCAAAAGACATCGTGAAGGGTATATTGCCCCCGAGGAAACTACCTCGCTAGACAAATCTAAATCTCCCCAAGGGTCACCACTTCACGCTTCCGAAGGGGATGTTCCTTGCACCGACGAGCACATATTTCAGGGTTTGGGGGATCTCCCCTTACCCGAGACTATATATACTTCAGAAGATTTCAGAAAGGACCCTTTAGTCTTTACTTCTTCTGAAGAAACTACTCCTGCTAAGGCCAAAGAGCCTGCCCGCACCAGTCTAGCTTCAGACTCGGGTTGGTTGGGGGGACACACACATCACTTAGGATGCACTTTACACCGTAGCACTAGCATTCATTGCACTTCTTTCTCCATGGATTCGTCGATTCTAAACTTCGTTTAACTTATCGTGCAGGTACAATGTCTCGATCCTCTTATGATATAAGAAAGCTTCGCCGCAGCATGTCCAATCCTCCCCAGGATGCCGAATATAACCGCCGGGA
This sequence comes from Allium sativum, assembly GCA_030737875.1. Taxonomy (NCBI): domain Eukaryota; kingdom Viridiplantae; phylum Streptophyta; class Magnoliopsida; order Asparagales; family Amaryllidaceae; genus Allium; species Allium sativum. Next base: position 810,154,321 of record CM060921.1, on the reverse strand, counting down.
TGACCGCGGCAGGGAGGAAAGAAGACCCTATGATCCTTATCGATCTCGATCCTCACGCTCCCGCTCACCAGTTCGACCGGAACAAGAAAAATACAAAAGCTATCAAGGTCGTAGGGAGGAGGATAGACCACAATCTAGGGATTCCACTTCCTCCCATGAAAAGCGGAGTAGAGAGAAAACACCTCCAAAGGAAACTGGGTCTAGAAGTAAGCAAAAAGTCCCTGCTACTAAGCGACCTCGGACAGACAAGGGTTCTACGGAATCTTCTTCAGGAAGGGACACTGAACTAACAATCCTCGCCCCTCCTCCACCAGATGCGGGAACCGCCGTAAGGCTGGCATATTTAAAGGAGCAATTTCCCGAGCACTACTTCGAGACTCTGACCTTTCTACCTTCCCTTGAACCTATTTCTTCTAATTGGGCAGAGGAGGCCAGAGCAAAGATTGATTTGGTGGAAAAACAATATACCGAAATGTTCAAGTATTCCCGCACTCTTTCTAGAATCATCCGCACGCTAATGACAAATGCTGACTCAATGCACAAAACTGCAGAGGAAGATGCTAAGGCCCTAAAAACCTTAGAAAAAAATTTAGAAGATACTCAAGCTCAACTAGCTATCGCTCAGAAGAACGCTTCTAACTTCAAACAACAGTTTGAGGACATGCAAAAGCGCTATCATGATTTGCTAGAATCCCACACTCAGGAGCGTTCTGAGTTGAAGAAGCAAGCTGACGAAGCCAAATCAGAGGCTGCTAAGACACGTCTCGCTTATGCTGAGCTTGAGCAGAAAAACGCCGAGTTAGCGAAAAGGAGTGCTGAGTTAGAAAAGAAAAACGCTGACTTGGCTTCAAAATTGTTAGAGGCGGAAAACAGGGCTGCTCTGGCTGAAGGCAATGTGGAATGCGCTATTAAATCTGCGGAGGAAACCCGCAAACAATTATCAGAGGCGGAGGCCGATATTCAGGGCTTCGGCGAGCTAATGATCGAATTCTTCGCGCACATTATTCGTCGTCGAAACATTTCCTGGATCGAGGACTATCCATCCACTTTGGTTCATGTGTGGAATCAAATCGTCGAGTGGGAAAAAGAAGAGCTTAAGGTTGATTCCCTCGATGAAGATAAGCTGATGGAGAAATATTTGAGAGACGACGAACCGGAGCGCCTAGCTGAAGGGCGCCGCCTAATTGCTGAGGCCATGGAAGAAGAGAGGCGGAAGTCTAAACAGAAAACCATTCCTGAAGCTGGTTCCTCTTCTTCTGCTCCTGTAACTCCTGAAGTAGAAGGGTATGATCCCGAAAACCCGGGAATTCCCCGAACAACTTTACTATCTCCCATTCCTGAAATAACTCCAGAGGTAGTAGTCACCCCCGCTGAAAAGTCTTCAGAAGGTATCCCTATCTTTTCTCCTCAATTTGTCAAGGCTACTACTACCTTTGGCTACATGACTGAACGTTCGATGAGAAATCCTTTGCTCTTGCCTGAGTTGATAACCGATGTTTCTCATTTTGTAGGCGTTGAATCCTCCGCGAAGACAGATGTAGTTCAAGGAACTACCACTGGGACAAAGCCCGCTGATAGGGTCAAAGAAGGGGAAGACAAGGCTGCTTCAATAGACCTGGGGGAAAGAAGTGAGCCAACTAAGGTCACTACTCCCCATGATAAAGAAATGATTGCAGCTCTAAAAGACGACGGAGGAGACGAGGGGCATGATGAGGAACCAGAGGTTACAATAACCGGGGAGTCAAAAAGCGCCGATGACATTACCTTGGCGGCCATGAAGGCTGATCAAGACAAGCGCTTGCAATTAAAAGCTGAAGAGTTAGATCCTGAGGTCCTCAAGCCCCTCGCAGTTGTGGATGCAGGTTCAAGGTTAGTTGTTAAGCTCTCAACTAGATCTATTACCGAAGAACTTGCTAAAAAATCTTCTCTTGATTCCAGTGCCCAGCCCTCCGGGAAGAAGTCTGCCGGCTCCAGTACTACACCTTCAGGGAAAAAGAAATCAAAGCGAATCTTGACTGAAGCCGAGAGGGAAGCAAAAGATGCGGAAAAAGCTGCCAAGAAATCAAAGGCTCATCCCAAACCCAAATAGTGGGTTCTCCTGTATCTTTTCAGCATCTTTGTAAATCAATAAGTGCTGCTACACCAGCAGCTTCCGCACTTTCTTTTTCAGTTATTTCCCTGTACAAATTCATTCATTTGTAAATAAAAATAATTCACTTTCTGAAATGTTTATTTGTTAGCAGTTCTGAACTTATGTAAAAATGCATATCTATAGTTATGAAACAAAGTTGTGGAGAGGGGAGTTATGTGTATGTGTCCCCAGTCAGTCTCCACAAGTTATTCAGTGCTTAACCATGCAATCTGAATGCTCCCGATTCTCTAACGGGATAGCATTTCCTGTGTCATCAACACCTGTTGTTTTTCCTGGCATTTCTTTTATACTCCCTCTCATTCTCTCGAGAGTTAGAGTTCGAGTTCAGCTATTTGTTTATCCCCCGGTCGTTCAACGGGAAAAGATTTCTTTCTCGGCGCTCGATCGGAGACGCCTTTATACTCTCTTTCTCTCTGGAAAGTTAGAGTTCAGAATAGAATTTCTTTTTCAGCGCTCAGTTTGAGACGCTTTTATACTCTCTCTCTTTCTCTGGAGAGTTAGAGTTCGGAGTTGATCCTCCTTTCTCAGCGCTCAGTCGGAGACGCTTTTATACTCTCTCTCTTTCTCTGGAGAGTTAGAGTTCAGAATGTCGTTTTCTCATTCTTTTATGTCTTATTGCACAAATAATCATTGTGCTTCTTTTTATGCCCAAACTGTTTCAACCTTTTTAGGCTCTAAGTTATCCTGTATTTTATAATCACAACAGAACAACTAACGAATGTAAATGCATAAAAGTAAATAACACACAATATTTTATAGTGGTTCAGCTAAGTCATAGCCTACATCCACTTTATAGTCCTTTATTCATATCGTCATATTTTCCAAAGGCAAGTCGTGCCTTATTACAGAGTTTACATGAAGAACAGCAAAAAGTATAGCATTTCTAATCCAAATATCGCATTAAGTGTTGGGCATTCCATGCTCGAGGGACTTCTTCGCCATCTACGGTCGTTAACTTGAATGTTCCTTTATCAAGTTTCCGTTGGATGACAAAGGGTCCTTCCCATTTTGGGCCGAGGTGAGGAAGAGATGGAAAAACTCTCTTTAGCACCAAATCTCCTGGTTCAAAAGTTCTGAGGCGAACTTTTTTGTCATAATAGCGCGCCATCTGACGCCGATGTCTTGCTGCACGCAAGTCTGCTTCGTCCCTCTTCTCTTCGACTTCATCAAGAGACTCAAGTAAAAGTGCCCGATTCGTCATCGGGTCATAATACGTAACCCTGTGGGAAGGAACTTCCAGTTCAACTGGAATTACTGCTTCTGAGCCAAAGGAGAGAGAGAAAGGGGTATGACCGGTAGCCGTTTTAAACGTTGTTCGATATGCCCACAAAGCTAGGGGCAATTCATCAACCCATTTTGCCTTTGCATGCTCTAATCGCTTCTTGAGGATGGATTTTATTACCTTGTTTATTGCCTCTACTTGCCCATTAGATTGTGGATAGGCAACTGCAGTATATCGTTTGTCTATCTTATATTTCTGGCAAAAGTTTCTGAATTCAGCGCTATCAAATTGGGTCCCGTTGTCGGTAATAATCGTCCTTGGAATCCCGAATCGGCATATAATATTTCGGACCACAAAACTTATCACCTTTCTTGTAGTGATCTTAGTCAAGGGTTCAGCTTCCACCCACTTTGTGAAATAATCCACGGCTACTATGGCATACTTAGCTCCCCCTTTAGCAATCGGTAAAACTCCAATGATATCGATTCCCCATGTGGCAAATGGCCAAGGACTCACCATCGATTTAAGCTGAGTTGACGGTGCCCTGGGGATTTTGGCGAATCTCTGGCACTTATCGCAGCGTCGTGAATAATCAGCTGCATCTTTGTTAATCGTAGGCCAGAAGTATCCATACCGCAATATTTTTTTTGCTAAAGTTTGACCTCCTGTATGATCTCCACACTCACCTTCGTGCACTTCTCTCAGTACACGCTTGATGTCGTCGTGTGCGATACATCGTAACAGGGGCATAGAAAATCCCTGTCTATAGAGGGTACCGTCTTGCATAACATATCTGGCAGCTTTGCGAACTATAGCTCTTTTCTCACTTTTCTTCGATGGGAGAGTCCCATTCTTAAGAAAACTCTTGATTGGAGTCATCCATGACTCCTTCTCTGATTCCGCTTCATGAACGAATTCAATTTCCATTGACTCAAAGCTTGGCGATTCCAACGTTTCAATTGGAATTACCTCAGTCTCTTCTGGATTGTCGGAACTAGCCAACTTTGCTAATCTATCCGCTTTCTGGTTTTCTACTCTGGGAATATGTGTTATGTTGTACCGTTCTAAGCTACTTAATAGCTCTTTCACTTTCTTGAGGTAAGCGACAAGTCGAGGTCCTCGAGCCGCGAACTCCTCTCGCACTTGACAAACAACAATCTTAGAGTCACAAAATATGTCCATCATTTTTACTCCGAGGTCTTTAGCGAGTTTCAGCCCGGCAATCAGGGCTTCATACTCAGAGTCATTGTTTGTTGCCGAAAATTCTAATCGCAGGGCGTAATATAACGACCGTCCCTCCGGAGTGACTAAGACAATTCCAACTCCGGATCTTCGGTCATTTTTAGCTCCATCTGTATATAATTTCCACGGATTCATCTCTAGCTTATCCTCGGATTTAACCACTCGGTCATTGATTATTTCTTCCTCTGGAATGGTGAACTCCGCAATAAAGTCTGCTAGAGCTTGCCCCCTGATTGACTTTCGTGGTTGAAAATTCAAATCAAACTGGCTTAGTTCTATGTTCCATTTAATCAACCTTCCCGACGCTTCGGGTCTCTGCAACACCTGTCTTAACGGCTGATCGGTGTATATGGTTATTGGATGGGCTTGGAAGTAGTGACGAAGTTTTCGGGATGCAATCAGGAGGCTGTAAGCGAGCTTCTCGATCTTTGGGTAGTTGCGCTCTGCCGCTGCTAATTTCTTACTCACATAGTATACTGGCCTTTGTACTTTGTCTTCTTCTCGAACCAGAACTGTGCTGACAGCGTGAGCCGAGACTGCTAGATAAACAAATAGTTCTTCGTGATCTACGGGCTTTGATAAGATTGGCGGTTTCTCTAATAGCTCTAACAGATTTTGAAAAGCCTCGACACAATCGGGAGTCCACTGGAAGTTCTTCTTTCCCCTTTTTATCAAATCAAAAAATGGAACACATTTATCGGTGGCTTTGGAGATGAATCTACTTAGCGCCGCTACCTTCCCTGCCAGACTTTGGACGTCTTTAATTTTCCTTGGTTCTTTGATATTTCTAATCGCCGCTATCTGGCTAGGGTTGATCTCAATTACTCGGGAACTCACAATGAAGCCAAGGAACTTTCCCGACGCCACTCCAAATGAACATTTTAAAGGATTCAATTTCATACGGTATTTTCGCAAGATACCAAACATTTCTGCTAAGTCTTGCGTATGACTGGAGGACTGCTTTGATTTAACAAGCATATCATCCACATAAACTTCCATAGTTTTTCCTATCTGATCATAAAACATTCTATTTACCAACCGCTGATAAGTAGCTCCAGCATTTTTTAATCCAAACGGCATTACAACATAACAATATAATCCCAAATTCGTAATGAAACTCGTATGCTCTTGGTCTGGCACATGCATAGGAATTTGATTGTATCCAGAGTATGCATCCATGAAAGAGAGAAGTTCATGACCTGCTGTCGAGTCTACAAGCTGGTCAATCCTGGGAAGTGGGAAACTATCTTTTGGGCAAGCCTTATTTAAATCTGAAAAGTCAATACAAGTTCGCCACTTTCCGTTTGGCTTCTTTACCAAGACAGGATTCGATATCCAGTCGGGATAAGTCGAATCTCGAATAAATCCATTTTGCTTCAATTTCTCTACTTCCTCTTTGAGAGCAGCCGACCTCTCTGGGCCCAGCATGCGTCTCTTTTGTTTCACAGGCGGATGCTTCGGATTTAGATTCAGTTTGTGACTGATAATGGAAGGCGATATCCCACACATGTCAGCATGGGTCCAGGCGAACACATCTAAGTTTGCCTTCAAGAAGTCCGTCAGTTCTTCAGCACGACGTGGATCCAATTGGGAACCAATCTTCAAAACTTTCGTCGGATCAGCTTTATCAACAGGAATTTCCACTGTCGCTTCATTAGGAGTTGCATTTCTAGCCTCTGGTTCCTCGTCTTTTCTAGGATCCAGGTCTTCAGGCGTTCCTTTGGGCAACTCCCTTGGGTTCAATCTCTCTAATTGCTATGCCGAGTCCCCCTTTGAGGGAGATGAGGCATCCTTACTCTCAGCATTTACTCCTTTCATCAACATCTTCAGTTCGGCCACATAGCAAGCCCGTCCAGAAACCTGATCCCCTCTTATTACTCCAGTTCCGGCTTCGGTTGGGAACTTTAGTAACAAGCACCAAGGGGCAATACAAACTCTAAATTCAGCGAGGGCAGGTCTCCCTAAAAATGCGTTATAGGGCGAATCTACATCCAATACTACGAATTGAAGCATTCGCACTCTTCTACGTTCTCCTTGCCCTAAAGTCACGGGCAACTCTATGTATCCCATGGGAGCTGTCGTCGCTCCGTTGAAGCCTCTAATCCATCCTTCACAAGGTTTCAGATCTTCGGGCTCAAGCTTCATCTGATCAAATGACTTCTTGAACAAAATATTAACGGAACTTCCGTTGTCTACTAATACCTTATGGACCAAGGCCGGCCCAATAGTGGTAGTAATAACCAACGGATCATTGGTGGGAGATTGTATTCCCGTGTTGTCTCGGCTGCGGAATACCACGTCATCGAACATGGTTTTTTGTTGTTTTATAGGAGTGACATCTTCCAAATCGTCACCTTCATTCACATCTAGATGCTTGACAGCATTCACATATTGGTCCATCGACCTAAAACTTCGGATTGCCGGGTGAGGCCCGCCTACTATGGAGTTGATGACGATCCCTTTATCTTTCTGCTGCGTGGTAGGCTTAGGAGCAGGTAGGATTTGTTTTGGGGCCTGCTCTCCTTGCCCCCTGTCCCTCGGGGCAACCTTGTACTCATCCAACTTTCCTTCACGCAGCAGCTTTTCAATTACATCCCTCAAATGCCGACACTCATTGGTCGAATGTCCATGTGTTCCGTGAAACAAGCAAAATTTCCCTGTCGCCATTTCTTTCTCGGTCGAATCACGAGGTGGCGGTCTTTTGTACTGCAACACATTGTACGTATCCAGGTAAATATTTTCCAGGGTGTCATTCAATGGTGTATAGTTCTCGTAGTTCTGGAATCGGGGCCTTTTGTTAGGGTCGCTTCCCCTATTTCTGTTTCTCCTGTTACCGTTCGAATTACGGTTGTTGTTGTTTCCCCCGTTTCCAGTATTGCTGTTTCCACCCTTGTTTCCTACATTTACTTCAACCTTGCCAGAACTTTCCCCAGACTGCTTCACGGCAATATTACTCTGCACATTCTCCTTTGAAGCTATCTCAGACTTTCTCTTTCGGTTTGCCCGGGCCTCTTCTCGTCTTAGATAAATATCGGCTTTTTCGTAGAATATCGCCCTTGTGGGGGGTGTCTTCCCAGAAAGGTAGTCTCCAAACTCAGATTCAGGATCGACACCTTCCTTCAATGCCATTAGAATAGTGGGCTCATGCGGGTCACTGACCTCGGTTACAGCTTGGTTAAAACGATCTAGATATGCCCTTAAAGATTCTCCTGGTGCCTGTTTGATCCTCGACAATTCAATAACACTCTTGGACTTGCGGGCATGTAGTCGAAACTGGTTCATGAAACGCTCGCTTAGTTCTTTGTAATTAGAAATTGAACGAGGAGGAAGCCGGGTAAACCAGAACAATGCCACATCTTCCAGGTAGATTGGGAATGCTTTGCACTTTACTTCATCAGGGGCAGCAGCGGCGTTCATGAGCCACGAATACCGCATCAAATGCTGTCCCGGATCAGTTCTTCCGTTGTATTTGTCCATCTGCGGCAAGTTAAAGCGTCGGGGAAACTGGAAATCTAGGATATCGTCAGTGAACGGTGTATGGCTTCGCTCAATGCCATAGTCTTCATTCGTATAATTCCGGCTCTCGGACATAATTCGGCGGACCATTGCCTGCACATCGGCACTAGTTAGGGGCTGCTCAGGTTCCCTGGCCCTAGTGTCCGAGCTCCTTCTGGGCTCATGCTCGGGAGATGCCCTTCTTCTTCGAGCTGCCTCTGCTCGATTCCTTTCCCTGTGTTCCCGGTCGATCTCGGGAAGAGGGGACTGGAGTCTTTGCCCCCGAGTGGGGCTATCATTTCCTAATGCTCGTGCGATATCCTCGCGAGATCCCAAAGATCCAAACGTTAGCTGCTCCACGTTCTGAGGTCGTTCGAGTGGCCTTCGTTCACGGGGCCTCTCTTCCTCGGAAGATGAAGATTGATCTACGGGTGTGTGACGAACCGGTGATGGAGTTCTCTGCCGGCGGAGCTCATTGATCTCCCGACTCATGAGCCTCATATTTTCCTGCATCATGAGATTGGTGCGCTCATGAACTCTCATAGCTTCCCTCGTGCTCTCAAGCATATCAAGCAAGCGCGTGAAATCCCCTTGAGTGATAGGAGCAGATGGATTGACCTGGTCTCCAACCCTGGCAGCTGGAATTGGAGCATTCGCGGGGACTCGAGTAGATGTTCCAGCTTCACCAAGCATCGGGTCGGATCGGAGGTAGGAAGTCGGGTCGGATCGGAGCTGGGGTGCCTGGTCGGATCGGTGTGCAGCGAGCAACTCGGGTCGGTTCAGACTGGGGGAGTGCACTGCTTCGGAGTCTCCTACCCGGATCGGATCGGAGCTCTCCCCTTGCTGCCGGTTCGGATTTCCTGCATTGATTCTTCCTGCTGCTGAACTCTGCCCCCGAGACCTTGTTACAACAGCATGTTGCTGATCTTCGCCAGCTCCATTTCCTTGAACAGACTGAACTTCCTTGCCTTTTCCTTTGGCCATAAGTCTTTGACAATTGCTTCAACGAATGTAAAAAAATGGAGAAACTTAAGGATTCACTTCTTTGAACTCAACGGTCCAAAAAGTAGAAAGAGATCCCGGAAAATAAAGAATTTAGATGAGGTTGTTCTCAGTGAAAGCACCAAAATGTTAGACCCAAATGTGGTTCTAACACCCAAATTGATTAGAAACAAGATAAAATAAAACAGAAATAAAAATGAACACACAAGATTTATAGTGGTTCGGCGAAGAAATGCCTACGTCCACTTAGTTCTAACTATATTCAGTAATTCAGTTACAAAGGCAATGTAAGATTCACTCACAACTCACTTTTGTTCACTCAAATGATTAAAACAAGAAATGAAAGATGGTTTGGATTTTCCGGGAGTAAAGGAATTCGGATGATGGAGGTACTTGGATTCTCAAAAGTGCTGAAAAAGATCCTTCTCTTTGTCTCTAGATGGGGTATTTATAGGTGTGAATTTGCCTGAGATTCAATCCGGGTTGGAACACGTGTCATCCATCGCACTCTCTTCGGGTTCGGATGGACTATCAAGCTGACAACACATCAAAGAGATGGACATTAGGGGTAGGAATTAGTCATATCCGGTCCGGTTCTCCAGGCGATTTCATAGGAGATTTTCCTGGATCATGGGTGCGGGTCGGAGACGTGTAGGTTGGGGGCTCGGATCGGAATACCCGATCCGAACCGGAGTAGCTTGGACGTCTCTCCTTCTCTAATCATATTCCGCTCCGCTCCAGCGTCGTGGCAAGCAAATGGCTTTCCGATCCACTTGAGATTTATTGGCCTTCCGATCCGATCAGATATGCTTTGCCAATTTATCCAGTAAGAGACATCCGATCCGAACAGAGAATTCTACCCGATCCGAACCGATATGCTGCTATCAATCTGAATTGTGGTGTTTCCTTCCGATCCGAACCGGAGTCTTATAACTTGAAATACTCTTCAATGGTTGGTTTCTTGACTTTGTGTTGCCTAGTTCACAAAGTAGGCTAACAAGCACCTTCCGTTAGTAGAATTCGCATATAATAATAGCTTTCAGTCTAGTATTGGCATGGCACCTTTCGAAGCTCTTTATGGAAGGCCTTGTCGTTCGCCTACATGTTGGTGGGAATCTACCGATAAAATCCTACTTGGGCCCGATATGGTTAGGGAAACCTCGGAGAAGATTGAGTTGATTCGAAGGAGGATGAAAGCAGCACAAGATAGGCAAAAATCGTATGCTGATAAGAGGAGGACAGATCTTGAGTTTGACATTGGGGACATGGTTTTTTATCAAAGTGCCTCCGTTACAGAATGTTGTTCGCTTTGGGTCCGTGGGGAAATTAGCACCAAGGTTTGTAGGGCCGTTTCCTGTAAAAAACAGGATTGGGAAGATGGCATATAGGGTGGAGTTGCCTGAGAAACTTAGTGGAGTACACGACGTATTCCATGTATCACATTTGAGGAAGTGTTTGCACAAGACCGCGGAGGTGGTAGAGCCGAGCTTGCTTAAAGAGGTGGAAATAGAGCGTGATGCAACAATTAGACGAGCTCCTACATGCATTCTTGGGTCGGAGATCAAAAAGTTGAGGAATCGAGAGGTCAGACTGGTTAAAGTGCAATGGGGAGATGATGAGAGCAACGCAACTTGGGAGACAGAAGAGAAGATGCATTCGTTGTACCCTTTTCTTTTTGAGGGTATGTCTTTTAATTTCTCCTTTATCGCTTATCTTATCTTATCTTATCTTTAGTATGTCCTCTCATTAGTATCTTTGACCTTTAGTTAGGATAATCCTATGGTTGAAACATGTGTTTGAGACATGTTATGTATGATGGATGCAAAATGGATGCAAGTGTTTGCTAGTGGTTGCTCGTGGATGCATATATACACACACTTTAGGCACTAGATCGGCTCAGTCACTTCATATTGCATATTGCATATATATATGGATGTATTTAGTATAATGGATGTATAATGGTTGTACCATCATATGGATGCTGCATTCGGTTGAATGGGTGTGCACGCATATAGAAGTATTATGTGGCATTAAGAATCTTTTGCATACATAATGGATGCATGGCACGATCATAGTTGCATTAAGGAGGTCAACTGAATCAGTGGACCGCCTGATTTTGCATTAGATACGGACATATACACACACTGTGCATTTAAACATGAAAGCATTAGAAGTCTGTAAGGACAATGGATGCCTGTGTATGATGGATGAGTAGATGGACGTTTGAATGGTAGGATATACATTCTTCCAGACTTGAAGATTTCGGGGACGAAATCCTAAAAGGAGGGGAGAATGTAACACCCCGAATTTTCTATTAACACTAAAGTTGCTAAAATAATAATAAGTGTGTAGAAGAGGGGATGTGTCTAATATGAATATAAAAATAATAATAAGTGTGTAGAAGAGGGGATGTATCTAATATGAATATAAAAATATTAATAAGTATGTAAGAGAGGGGATGTATCTATTATGAATATAAAAATATTAATAAGTATGTAAGAGAGGGGATGTATCTAATATGAATATAAAAATATTAATAAGTGTGTAAGAGAGGGGATGTATCTAATATGTATATAAAAAACAATAATAAGTGTGTAAAAGGGGGGATGTATCTAATATGTACATTGTAGAAAATATATATATATATTTACGACATGAATAGAAGTTTATTAATATGCTGAGTGTTTGCTGAGTCACTTCTGACTCATTGCTGAGTCAACAAGATAAACCCCATCTTGTCTGAACGGCTGCGGTTATTTCTAGGTTAAATCTAATGGCCTAGAATGAATTATAAAATCTATAAATAAGTGGGTAGACCCTAGACCTAAATCACTTGTAAAATTAGAGAAGCTACCGTCATGCTGCTGCCATGGAGTTCAGCATAGCCGTCACAAACTAAGAAGAGGAAGCCTAATCATCTACAACTAAATCTACACAAATCAAATCAAAAGATCTCTCTTTCTTTAATTCTTTTCTTTTGTTGGTGAGTATGATGATTCTCACAAGACTATTACCATCTAATTTGACTCAGTTATGAATGGATCACAAGAAAGTGATGTGATTTGTAATTGTAAATTCTATATATTGTGGATCTCTTATTATGTTATTATGTTGTCGTATGATGTAAATTATATATGCTATGTCATGCTATGTTGTAAATTCTCTTATGCTATGTCGTGCTATGTTGAGAATCATGTCAAGCTATGTTATACTATCATACTATGCCATGTTATAAATCATGCTATATTATGTTGAAAAATCATGATGCTGTTGGATCATGCTTAAAGTTATGTTTTTTTTTCTTAATTTAAATGGGTCTTGTTTATGGGAATTTGCCTATTAGGTTAGGTGTACCCATAAACTTGAAACTATAATTAAATAAAACTTGATTATGGGAATTTGCCTATTGAGTTAGGTGTACCCATATAAAACCATGTTGTTAAAAAATTAGATGATGTTGATTCACACATGTTCATATGTAAGTTTATGAAAATTCATTGAGATTATATTAGGTGAATTTTGAACAAGTTGACACCTTTAGGTCCATGACATGTATAATCTATGCAAGTTGGACATATGCAAGTTTCACCCCTTATTATGATTCATTCGGTCACATATACATGTTGTTATTATGATAATCTCTTTTATGCTATGAGTTAGGCTATTCGAGTCTAACATATATTTTGCGAATAAACGTTCAAACGTGGGGTAGGGGTAATATTAGGAATTAATAAATTGGGTGCAATTTTGTAAGATGTTGCATACCATGAATGAATGTCCATATTTGAGTCAATTATGGACATTGTTAAAAATTGGAAGTAATTAATAATTCAAGTAGGGAATTATTAAAATTGGGGGAAAGTGGATTATTATTAATAATCAATGCTTAGGACACGAGGTTGGACCCGTTTGTGATGTAAACCTTCCCGGACCCGCCCGGCAAATCCAGTAGTCACAAATGTCGGCCCAATGTGAGAGGTCCTAGGCCCAAACTAAAGCATAACAGTTGTAAAGACACGAGGTTAGACTCTTTTATGGTGTAAGACTGCCCGGACCCGCCCGGCAAATCCAGCTGCCATAAATGCCCGTCTAATGTGAGAGGTCTTTATGAGGTTATGGCCTTAATGAACTAAGAAATACTTAACCAGATAATCATGTAAGGTGGGACATGGGGGTTAAGTAGGTGCCTTGGGTGGCATGAGGAATCTGGTGGTTGCCTTTAGAGGCATTTGAAATACGATTAGACTTAACCAAACACACAAGTAAATGAACATGACTAAGTGGGTTAAGTGGGATGGACTAATGGGGACAAGCTTAGGTGGAATGCTTGTGGTAAATAGTGGGGGCCCATTTCAACCAGTATCCCAAAACGTATCTTTGTGGGCTCGACCCAAGTCGAGGACGGGACACGCATACTGGGTTTGACTATAAGAGGCCAAAACAGGGAGCGGTGGCAACGCAAGTCCAACGGGTCTCATATGCGTGTGTGGACCTGGGCTGGTAGGTAAGACGTTGTTGCATCGTGTAGGTATAAGCCGTGCATGTCCGTTGTATCAGGTTGCCACTTTAGGGGAGTGATACACCCCACTGTGGGGCCAGCACGGGTATCTACGAGTTAGGGAGCCGATCGAATAATGGGAAGTAGGGTACACCTAGTGGAGATAGGGGCAGGCGGCACCTATGTAGTCAGCTAAGGGTACGTAAAGCCATTGGGAAAGTTTCTAAGTGAAGCTAAGTGGGATGAATCTTTAGGGTGACTGGTGTGGTGCAGTATAGTGTTTATCCTTTAGTATTTAGGAGCGCATATAACGTTGCCTTTAGCGATTGTCTATGTCCTTAATCTGCTCTTCATAGACATTTTCTTGTTTTCCAGCTTATGCCTTAGTCCAGTTATTTTGGTAATAGTATTGTAGAATTATCATATTCACCAGACTTTATGTCTGACCCCCTCTTTTCCATCCTTTTTCTCCCTTCAGGTCCGCAGGTTGGGCCAAGTTCTAGCGGAGTCTAGTTGGATCGCTTATCTTCTGGAAAGCTTGGACTGCTGAAGTAAAGTCCAGCTTGTTATCTTTCTTTTTAATGGCTATTCATGTAATGGGATTATGTACTTGTTTTATCAAGATAGATATTGTACTTGACATTGAATATGGTGTTATGATGTAATCAAACATGTTTTGACTTCTGCTACAATGAAATAAAGTTTTTGAATTTCCAAGTACTATTTTATATCTGTCTTGTTGTAATTTTACAATTCTATATTCACTTAAAACCTCCATGGAAGTTAATGCATTCCCTTTGTGAGTGACATTAATGGACATGGAATGTTACAACACCCACACTTTTCTGCATCCAAATTTTGACAAAAAATCAAATCTTGAACACATCCAAGCGTGGAGCATGTATATCTGGTACCTGCAACAAATGAGCATGAACATAATCAGAGTACGATAAATATAACTCACATCGGAAACACAAATAGGATAACTAGTATTAACTCAAGTAACTACCTTTTTCAAAGTAAGTCACTTTGCCAATACCGAGCATGAGAGAGAACGAGAACCGAAAGCCAATCTTAATCATCTGTGAGAACCCGACCTTCTCAAGGAAAACTGGGAGGTTGTAATGAGGAAGGGGTCGCAACAACAAGTTCTAGTGACTAAGAAAGGTACAACACAGACTATAACACAGATATATTCCGTTTGGGTCTACCCGAGTTGTATGCCTAACAAGGTTAGTGATTTTAAACTAACCTTGTTAATTTTTACGCACGACTCTACTACTCTTCCCAAAGCAGTATTCTCAAATTTTATTACCGAGATATGACATTTACACACATTTTTGTGAAGCCTTTATACCGGAGCTTAACTGGTTAACTATATCGAAAGTGGGCCCTTATTTTCGGGGTTTCTATCTATATCCATTCACTATTCTTTATTATTTAACGTCTCACTATCAATGATAGATAGGGTGGATTTTCCCTGATCACTTAAGGCCCTTGGCGGACCTATTGGTCACCTATTAACCCTCAATAATATTTTAAACGTTAACATAAACTAGAGGGCACTAGCTACGGGACCAACTAGTTAAGGCTTCCGTCATTCACGCATATACCCTTGCCCCGCATAAGGTGAGAGATGGTATTTGTAACATCCCATATTTTTAATCAAATAAAATAAAATTTGAAGAGCTTCTAGAATTTAGTACGGGATTAGCGTCATTGCATCCATGGCGATTTTCTGGTCAAATTTGACCTATGGATTGCAGAAAACTGATTTAAGATGAAAGTGATATCTTTAAATGAAATATTACAACAAACATGAAAAGGAGGTATAAGAAAAGAACGATGACCACAATTGTTTTTATCCTTTCCAACAAAATACCTTGTAGCTCAGTTGGTAAAGACATGTGACTTCCAAGAGAGTCGCGCAAGTTCGATTCCCGCGGGCGTCATATTTTTATTTTAGAGAAACGGCTAAAATATTACATATTCTTAAGGGAAAATATGTATAAATGCACATATAAGGAAATTTATACATATAAGGAAGTACAAAAATATATGTATACATATGTATGTAAATTTATGCATATATATGTGCAAATATATATATATATATATAAGAGAAATTCAAAATAAACCCGCAATCAATAAAAATAGGCAAGAATTAAATGACGGCATATTGCCATTTGAATTTTGAAAATTAAATAAAAGTTGCACGTATATATATACGTGTAAAATGAGCATTGGAAGTTTTGTATACATATAAGGGGTTTATATGTAAATATAATGTTCACAATATACCTGTAACGTCCCCGATTTTAAGCTATTTTATAATAAACATTTAAATTTATTTTAAATGTTGAATTAGATATATAAATGGATTTTATATTAAATTTATAGATATTAATACGGAATATATTAAATTATCGTAACATGAAATAGTAGTAATTGAATTCACAGTTAAAATCTGAATATAAACAATTCAGTCAGTTAATATAAATTCTGTGTTGAACTAGAACGATAATAATAATTTATTATCGATAAAATTTATTGTTTGAAATTGATTTATATTTTTAATCGAATTTTATTTAAATCGTCAATTTAATAGTGTTATTCCGTATTTACGACTAAATTAAATTCAGAACCTGTCCCATGAGTCTTGAATAGCGTTTGGTAACGGCAGTCGTTGCGTTAAAATAGTGGTTCGGGGACCGCAAGATATTTTAAATAAAATAAAATCAGAACCTACCTCAAAACAAGCCGACCTAAATTATAAAACCACGCAGTTGTTTCCTTCTCGAGCCAACCAATCTGTTCCCCGTCTTTCTTATCTGGGAAACGAGAATTTAATGGCCGACCTAGGATGTTGAAATTTTATCAGCTATCTCGTATGTGCGCAGCCCTATTCCTTTGCCTCGAGACAGATAATTTGTCCCCTTTTTCTCTATAGAACCGTATTCTCCTTCATTTCCTTTCGCATATCACAAACAAGGCTCCAGAGAAAAAATGGCTGTTGTAATTCTTGTCAACAAAATCAAATCGGAATACTAAAATAGGAAATGGCCGAACCTCTTTCTCCATTCAAAACCACCTAAATCAAATTCGAACATCATTCTTATAAATTTTAAGGCCTTTACCCATCGTTCGCTCTCCACGAATGAAACCGAAAAACCGAAAATCAATGGTCTCCAGTAGGAAGAGGGTGCGACGCAAGCGTTTAATATTCGAATTCGAACCAAATCGCGGATTCGTGGTTTGCGGAGGTCTACCTGAAACCGCGATGGAGGATTTTGGGTAGGTTCTCGCCTGGAAGATTGCTGCTTGTTTTGCGACGTGGTTCTGGTGGAGTGTGATATCAGATGGAGTTCGATGGGTGCGACGTTGTTTCCGTGAGGATGGAGTGCGATTGGGTTTTAAGTGAGGACAGAACTGAGTTTTTGCGTTTTCTGATGAGGGCTAGGGATCGACAGTAGGGGTTTTGAGGAATTCAAGATGTAGTGGAGCTCGATCTGTGGTTTGAAGGGATAAACAGATGTGAACTGAGTGGTTTAAGGTGGTGCTGTCGGAGTTCAACATGGATATGGTGGTTTGTGATGTAAAGGAAATGTCCGTGTGGTGTTCGATAAAATGCCAAGGAGGGATATACGAAATTTTAGGGGCTGATTTGCAGTTTAGGATGCTAGTAGTCGTACTAACTAGCACCATGGTTTGCAACGATAAGGTATACGATTTAGAAATTCATAGAATAATTCATTTAAGTAGTTAGTTTTTCTTAAAATAAATTATCTATTCATTGAAATAGTTAAATTAATATCCATTTAATTGTTAGATGGAAATCAAATCATCGTAGGTATGAAGTAAATTTATTCGAGATGATGCAAGAAAATTCGTTAGCCGAGTGATGCTGAATTTAAATGGATATTCAGCAAAGGAAGAATTAAGGTGAGTAAATCCCACCCACAGTTTTATATTTAAATTTATTTTTATCGTTAAAAATAAATTGGTTGATTGCTTGGGTGCATGAATGAATTGTTGAATTATTGTGGTTATTGGATAATTCCCGCAACACTATTAGCGGATGCCCGCAGTATCATTAGCGGATGACACTACGCCCACGTATATAAGTGGATCCCCTTTTTATACCGCGATATCCTGCCCAGAAGCAGGATTGGTATTATTTATGTGACTAACATCTGTGGATGCAGGGAAAACAGGTTGGAGGAATCCAACTGGATTCCTCAAATTTATTTAATGTTGTTCACATATTTATATATATATATGTGATGTGTGAATTGAATGGATGATTTGTGTGTTAGATATTAGAATATCACTGGCCCTAGATATTTACAATATCATAAGAAGTTACTTTTAGATTCGAGAAGGAAATTTTATTTTATTGAAATAAAATTTGAATTTCAAATAAACTAAGAAAACAATAACTTGTTTAAATAATAAAACAAGTACTGAATGTATAAATGATTTGTAAGGAAATTATCATTTGGTAATATTAGATTTTAAATTCAAGTTGAATTTAAAGAGGTAATTTTAAATTTCGAAATAGAAATGGGATTACAGATAGGTTTGGAAATATATACTTGTTTAAAAATAAAAACAGGTAATTGAATTAATAAACTATGTTTATAAATAAAAAGGGAGATTATCATTTGATAAATTTTGAAACGTGAATGCAAGCGTGATTTTAAAAAGAAGTTTATCTGCACAAGTAGAAATGAAATTTCAAAGGGAGTTTGAAATAGAACTTGTGTTAATATTTAAAACAAGAAGTATAGTTTATAAACGATGTTTTAAATGAATGTGAAAATCATCATTTGGTACTTTATAAATTCTAAATTCAAGTATGATTTGTTTTTTTGAATTAGATTTCAAATGTAATTTGAATTGAAATGTGGCTTAATACTTAGAACAAGAAGTGAAATTCTAAACGATATGTTTAAATAAAGAAAAATAACTAGTATTGGATTTATTTAATTTTTGATTAAGTGACTTTGAATAGGTTCAAGAAGGAAACGATCAAATTTATTCCGACATTCGGAATATAATTTGAATTGAAATAAGTCCATCTGGTTTGTTTTAGAATTCGACTATATCCAATTTACAAGTGCAAATTGTTTTCAGAAAGGGGAATTTTACTTTTCGAAATAGAAATGGTATTTCGAATAAATTGAGAAGATTTAACTTGTTTTTAAATTAAAAACAAGTTGCTGGAATTATAGACGCTGTTTATCAAGGAAAAAAATATTATCATTTGATAATATTAAACTCAAATTTCAAGTAAGGGATGTAAAGCAGGAAATTTATCTTTCAAAGTGGAAATTTGAATTTCAAATGGAATATGAAATATAAGCTTGTTTTAAATGATTAAAACAAGAAGTAAAATTTATAAACGATGTTTATAAGTAGAAAGGGAAAATCATCATGGGATGATTTGGGTATTTGAATTCAACTTGGAATTTAAAAGGAGATTTATAACTTGAAATCGTTTCAAAAGGAGACGATGAAATCAAATGAAGAAGTAAATTTATATACAAGGGTTATATAGGTGACGAAGTAATTGTCATCGAGTAATTTGGAAATAAATTTCCAAATGAAAGAAATGGGATCGAATGTGAGATTTAAATCAAGTTTTGATATTACAAGCTTTTATTCGTCTCAAGATAAGAACGTCGTCGATCAAGGTCTGAGAGGTAATTAAAATACCCCAACTTGAACGACTTCACTATTGTCAAGAGATGATATTAGTTTGTAAATGGTAAAGGGATATCGAAATGAGTTTATCTTGAAGTTTGTTTAATCTTCGAAATTTGAAGTGGGATAGGGATGTTGGGTTATATACCAGTTTATTTCCAAATAATAGAAATCTAATATAATGCGATTTGAGTTTGAATAAATTCATAGCCGAGTTATGAATATGGAATAGAATAATCGACGAATATGGATAATTCGAATTTGTGAAGGTAGATTTGGAAAATAGGCTTAATTTATTTTTAAATATTAAGAATGGAGTTGGAATTTAATTATAAACGAAGTTTTTAAACGTTTATATTTAATTTAATTAAAACGAACTCGCCACGGCGCGGTAGTTCGTAAATTGGCGATTTGAACTTCAATTGAGTATATATAACTCAATATAAGTTGGAATTTGATGAAACAAGAAATGCCCGGACTGATTGAACGATAGTTTTCCAAAGGAAGAGAAAAATCTTGATTTCGTCATATAGATTTTGAGTTATGTCAAAATCAACTTTTCAGAAAAACAGCGCCATAATCGTTTTAAAACCACAATGGCTTATTTAATTAAATAAAAGGATTTTAAGTGAATCGACTTTTCCATTAGAAAAATCCGGACTTGAGCTATAAAACAAATACGAACTCAAGTAGTGTTAATGGATCGATTTTTGGGACAAAAATCATATTTTTGATTTTCGACTTAAGTTAACTAATTTCGAACTAAATTAGTTAATAGGGGTTTTGACCAAACTTATCATGTGTTAAGTAAACTAAATTTGTAAACTGTAATTTAAATTTGAATATGGAACTTGAATTGGAATTTGGAAGCGAACGATGAGTTTGAGTTTGGTTTGTGTAATAATGAATATAAATATATTTGAACGTGAGACTTTTCAAAATCAAAAAATGGAATAAGCAAATAAGCTAATTTGAAAACAAATTAGCGAATTGAGATAAAATGATTGGACCGATTGAAATAAGTTGGAAATAGGCATATACATGTTAAACAGGTATGGGATGAAGTGAATGAAGGGTATGACGAATATTATTAAGTGCCCGACAACAAGGTACACGTTTCAATTTCCATATGAGGTTTTATGCGCCGAATCGGCAAGCCACTTGGCTTTTTGATTTTCTTTTTAAATGGAAAGGGCCTAGAGAGGCGAGTTGAGGTTTGAAATATTTGCCGGTACAAAGGAGGTTATGGCGAATTTTTCCGGAAATTTAAGGAGTTAGAATATTTTTAAGAAATTTTGATAATAGAAATCGATATAACGATATATATAGAATTCACTAAAAGAATGAATTTAGTATAAGATATTAGAAAAGGGCCATCGAGTGTGAAATTGTTGATGGCTGTTTGATGGATGTTTATTTTTCCTTTGATAGTTAAAACACCGGCTATCAAAGATTTATACCATCGTTGTCAATACGGAGAGACCGGTTGGATTTAATATCCGAGAACCACTCCGTATAGGCATATGCGTTGCGAATTAGATTATGCTGAAGATAATCGAAGATGGAGTGAAATTCAAAGAGCTGTTATGTTTGTCCAGTCCTAGGACAACTTGTATGGACGAATGTCTGACAGAGTATTCCTAACGGATCACATAAGACGATCTTTTCAAGGGGTTACGTCTGGTGGCGGAGAAATTCGTTTCTCTTAGCTTTTATACCCGTAATATCTTTGAGGAGATTAACTGGTGATTTGACGGGTTTGACGATGTGACATTCAAAGTGTATGGTGGCCAGATGTTCTAAAAGATAGACGTAGCCTCAAGCCTCACAACCGGGAAATGACAAAAATCGGGCAGGCAGCATGGCTATGTGGGTCGCACCCATTAGGGTGTATAATCACCTATCTAGAGAAATTCCTTTTGTTTCTTAATCTATCGATTCTGCCCATTCGGGAAACGGTGGTTTGAGTCCAACCGTTGGTGATATACATTCGATACACTCAAGCGAAATGAGTGGTCGGTCATGTGTGGGCCGGGTTGCAAGACGTTCTTGTTGAACCCAGGTGTATTCACCTCTAGAGATACATCATCGGAAGGTGGTCCCATACCTTGTCATAGTTGGAATCCAATCTCCAATAAGCGCCCTGCGGTTTTGATTTTATACTATATATGTAGAGCGTGAGATGCAAGCGTTCTACTATTTGGTTATTTATTTGATTAGACATTATTATAATATCACTGGATTTTGATATCAAAAATGGTTTGGGTTATAGTAAGGTAAAAACCATCCGTATTTATGTGTGGACTGGTCTTACTATTATCCTTTTCTTTCGAAAGATCTTTGAAGTTAAACCATATGGTTGGAGTTTACTCACACCAGTCCCATGACTGACCCAGAGTTTGTTTTGTTTTGTTTTTCCTAAAACTCTTGGGTGCCCAAATTTGTACGGGCAGTCAAGTGTTTCAGGCTTTTACAGATATACTTAGAGGAGCTGGAAGCAGGAGGCTTCACCGTTAGTGATCTAGAGTTATTTCCGCTGTATCAAATATTGTATTGTGCTCTGATGATGGTATGTATGTATGATACAAATTTTGTATTCAAGATTATGTTATATAATATATTTTATTCGTTCTGCTGTGCGATTCTTGATTACTCTGATTTTGTTCAGTGGTGTTCTTCTTCTTCTTCTATTCTATTAGTCCTATCTTTTCTATCTCACCCTCTAATTTCTTTCTATTAATGATACGGTATTTTCGATGTCTGAACAGTCGACGTTGGGTTTTGTGTCGATTTTCGGAGTCGAAAATCTCGTGGTCGTTACAGTGGTATCAGAGCTGGTTGCTTAATTGGTACGGATGATAGGGGGTTCTCGCTTCGCGTTTGGTGGCGAACGGGAGACTCTTACCCCTACATCTCCCGACAATGTGGGTTGGTCGAGTCGCGAGGCTGGCCGTAAAAGCAGTTCTGAGGTATCTCTGTAAGCCACGGTGGGAGGTTAGCCCACTGCCCCCGGGACGTTACAGTGGTATCAGAGCTTAGGTTTAGCAACACCTAGGCTTTGGTGGGTATTGCTCATTAGAGATAGGGTCAGTAGTACCCTAGAATGAGTTGAGTGTATACATATGAGAGAGCGTATTTGTAAGTTGATATAAAAATTGTTTTATATTGTGTTGGCTTGTCTTTTGAGTAGTTTATGAATTTTGGTCGAATCGTGGGACGCCACGACGTCGATAAGAGTTTATAAACACTTGAATAGAGGAATTGACATAATATTGTTTTGAAGTGGGTAAATGAAATAATTTTACCCAAAAGGATATTTTGATATAAAAGATAAATAATTTTCTAGAATTATTTATATATGGATGAGTTGGTTGCTATTATTATCATCAGGTGTGATTATAAGAATCGAAATGGTTATGGATAACCAAATAAAATATGTGAATACAAATGAGATGAAATAAAATTGGATTGAAACCAGAACTGGAATTTAAAATCCCGGGTGTTTGGAAAATATTTTTCCAAAGTATAATAAGATAATATGGACCTGTTTTGGGAAGATTTTGGATAATAATCATGTTTGAATGGATTTTGAAAGTGATAAAGCACTGAACTCACTTCAGTAGCTGGAAAATAATTCTGATGATGACTGCAGCACAATCAGTGTTCATTTTCGAGTTCTAAGTGATGGATTACTACCTTAGAAAAGTTTTGATAGATATTTGTTTGAAAGAAAACAAGCTGGTTTGAAAATTCAAATGTTTTGAATTTGAAGTGGAAATAAATATATGTATATATTTATGGGATTTCAAAAGGATTTGAAATAAAACCCGACATTTGAATTCTAAATTTAACTTAAGCAAGTTAAATAAATCGAAATGATGGAAACCAGTTAAGTAAATTGAAACTGAATATTCCCATGACAACTTAAAATTGTATGGGATTTGAGTTATTGAATTTGGAATGTTGAGTTATAACAAAATGAGCTTTTGAAAAAGTTAACGGGTCTGTAGCATTTCTTCTGCCTTAGTAATTTCGGGGACGAAATTCTTTTAAGGGGAAAGGAATGTAACGTCCCCGATTTTAAGCTATTTTATAATAAACATTTAAATTTATTTTAAATGTTGAATTCGATATATAAATGGATTTTATATTAAATTTATAGATATTAATACGGAATATATTAAATTATCGTAACATGAAATAGTAGTAATTGAATTCACAGTTAAAATCTGAATATAAACAATTCAGTCAGTTAATATAAATTCTGTGTTGAACTAGAACGATAATAATAATTTATTATCGATGAAATTTATTGTTTGAAATTGATTTATATTTTTAATCGAATTTTATTTAAATCGTCAATTTAATAGTGTTATTCCGTATTTACGACTAAATTAAATTCAGAACCTGTCCCATGAGTCTTGAATAGCGTTTGGTAACGGCGGTCGTTGCGTTAAAATAATGGTTCGGGGACCGCGAGATATTTTAAATAAAATAAAATCAGAACCTACCTCAAAACAAGCCGACCTAAATTATAAAACCACGCAGTTGTTTCCTTCTCGAGCCAACCAATCTGTTCCCCGTCTTTCTTATCTGGGAAACGAGAATTTAATGGCCGACCTAGGATGTTGAAATTTTATCAGCTATCTCGTATGTGTGCAGCCCTATTCCTTTGCCTCGAGACAGATAATTTGTCCCCTTTTTCTCTATAAAACCGTATTCTCCTTCATTTCCTTTCGCATATCACAAACAAGGCTCCAGAGAAAAAATGGCTGTTGTAATTCTTGTCAACAAAATCAAATCGGAATACTAAAATAGGAAATGGCCGAACCTCTTTCTCCATTCAAAACCACCTAAATCAAATTTGAACATCATTCTTATAAATTTTAAGGCCTTTACCCATCGTTTGCTCTCCACGAATGAAATCGAAAAACCGAAAATCAATGGTCTCCAGTAGGAAGAGGGTGCGACGCAAGCTTTTAATATTCGAATTCGAACCAAATCGCGGATTCGTGGTTTGCGGAGGTCTACCTGAAACCGCGATGGAGGATTTTGGGTAGGTTCTCGCGTGGAAGATTGCTGCTTGTTTTGCGACGTGGTTCTGGTGGAGTGTGATATCAGATGGAGTTCGATGGGTGCGACGTTGTTTCCATGAGGATGGAGTGCGATTGGGTTTTAAGTGAGGACAGAACTGAGTTTTTGCGTTTTCTGATGAGGGCTAGGGATCGACAGTAGGGGTTTTGAGGAATTCAAGATGTAGTGGAGCTCGATCTGTGGTTTGAAGGGATAAACAGATGTGAACTGAGTGGTTTAAGGTGGTGCTGTCGGAGTTCAACATGGAGATGGTGGTTTGTGATGTAAAGGAAATGTCCGTGTGGTGTTCGATAAAATGCCAAGGAGGGATATATGAAATTTTAGGGGCTGATTTGCAGTTTAGGATGCTAGTAGTCGTACTAACTAGCACCATGGTTTGCAACGATAAGGTATACGATTTAGAAATTCAAAGAATAATTCATTTAAGTAGTTAGTTTTTCTTAAAATAAATTATCTATTCATTGAAATAGTTAAATTAATATCCATTTAATTGTTCGATGGAAATCAAATCATCGTAGGTATGAAGTAAATTTATTCAAGATGATGCAAGAAAATTCGTTAGCCGAGTGATGCTGAATTTAAATGGATATTCAACAAAGGAAGAATTAAGGTGAGTAAATCTCACCCACAGTTTTATATTTAAATTTATTTTTATCGTTAAAAATAAATTGGTTGATTGCTTGGGTGCATGAATGAATTGTTGAATTATTGTGGTTATTGGATAATTCCCGCAACACTATTAGCGGATGCCCGCATTATCATTAGCGGATGACACTACGCCCACGTATATAAGTGGATCCCCTTTTTATACCGCGATATCCTGCCCAGAAGCAGGATTGGTATTATTTATGTGACTAACATCTGTGGATGCAGGGAAAACAGGTTGGAGGAATCCAACTGGATTCCTCAAATTTATTTAATGTTGTTCACATATTTATATATGTATGTGATGTGTGAATTGAATGGATGATTTGTGTGTTAGATATTAGAATATCAATGGCCCTAGATATTTACAATATCATAAGAAGTTACTTTTAGATTCGAGAAGGAAATTTTATTTTATTGAAATAAAATTTGAACTTCAAATAAACTAAGAAAACAATAACTTGTTTAAATAATAAAACAAGTACTGAATGTATAAATGATTTGTAAGGAAATTATCATTTTGTAATATTAGATTTTAAATTCAAGTTGAATTTAAAGAGGTAATTTTAAATTTCGAAATAGAAATGGGATTACAGATAGGTTTGGAAATATTTACTTGTTTAAAAATAAAAACAGGTAATTGAATTTATAAACCATGTTTATAAATAAAAAGGGAGATTATCATTTGATAAATTTTGAAACGTGAATGCAAGCGTGATTTTAAAAAGAAGTTTATCTGCACAAGTAGAAATGAAATTTCAAAGGGAGTTTGAAATAGAACTTGTGTTAATATTTAAAACAAGAAGTATAGTTTATAAACGATGTTTTAAATGAATGTGAAAATCATCATTTGGTACTTTATAAATTCTAAATTCAAGTATGATTTGTTTTTTTGAATTAGATTTCAAATGTAATTTGAATTGAAATGTGGCTTAATACTTAGAACAAGAAGTGAAATTCTAAACGATATGTTTAAATAAAGAAAAATAACTAGTATTGGATTTATTTAATTTTTGATTAAGTGACTTTGAATAGGTTCAAGAAGGAAACGATCAAATTTATTCCGACATTCGGAATATAATTTGAATTGAAATAAGTCCATCTGGTTTGTTTTAGAATTCGACTATATCCAATTTACAAGTGCAAATTGTTTTCAAAAAGGGGAATTTTACTTTTCGAAATAGAAATGGTGTTTCGAATAAATTGAGAAGATTTAACTTGTTTTTAAATTAAAAACAAGTTGCTGGAATTATAGACGCTGTTTATCAAGGAAAAATATATTATCATTTGATAATATTAAACTCAAATTTCAAGTAAGGGATGTAAAGCAGGAAATTTATCTTTCAAAGTGGAAATTTGAATTTCAAATGGAATATGAAATATAAGCTTGTTTTAAATGATTAAAACAAGAAGTAAAATTTATAAACGATGTTTATAAGTAGAAAGGGAAAATCATCATGGGATGATTTGGGTATTTGAATTCAACTTGGAATTTAAAAGGAGATTTATAACTTGAAATCGTTTCAAAAGGAGACGATGAAATCAAATGAAGAAGTAAATTTATATACAAGGGTTATATAGGTGACGAAGTAATTGTCATCGAGTAATTTGGAAATAAATTTCCAAATGAAAGAAATGGGATCGAATATGAGATTTAAATCAAGTTTTGATATTACAAGCTTTTATTCGTCTCAAGATAAGAACGTCGTCGATCAAGGTCTGAGAGGTAATTAAAATACCCCAACTTGAACGACTTCACTATTGTCAAGAGATGATATTAGTTTGTAAATGGTAAAGGGATATCGAAATGAGTTTATCTTGAAGTTTGTTTAATCTTCGAAATTTGAAGTGGGATAGGGATGTTGGGTTATATACCAGTTTATTTCCAAATAATAGAAATCTAATATAATGCGATTTGAGTTTGAATAAATTCATAGCCGAGTTATGAATATGGAATAGAATAATCGACGAATATGGATAATTCGAATTTGTGAAGGTAGATTTGGAAGATAGGCTTAATTTATTTTTAAATATTAAGAATGGAGTTGGAATTTAATTATAAACGAAGTTTTTAAACGTTTATATTTAATTTAATTAAAACGAACTCGCCACGGCGCGGTAGTTCGTAAATTGGCGATTTGAACTTCAATTCAGTATATATAACTCAATATAAGTTGGAATTTGATGAAACAAGAAATGCCCGGACTGATTGAACGATAGTTTTCTAAAGGAAGAGAAAAATCTTGATTTCGTCATATAGATTTTGAGTTATGTCAAAATCAACTTTTCAGAAAAACAGCGCCATAATCGTTTTAAAACCACAATGGCTTATTTAATTAAATAAAAGGATTTTAAGTGAATCGACTTTTCCATTAGAAAAATCCGGACTTGAGCTATAAAACAAATACGAACTCAAGTAGTGTTAATGGATCGATTTTTGGGACAAAAATCATATTTTTGATTTTCGATTGAAGTTAACTAATTTCGAACTAAATTAGTTAATAGGGGTTTTGACCAAACTTATCATGTGTTAAGTAAACTAAATTTGTAAACTGTAATTTAAATTTGAATATGGAACTTGAATTGGAATTTGGAAGCGAACGATGAGTTTGAGTTTGGTTTGTGTAATAATGAATATAAATATATTTGAACGTGAGACTTTTCAAAATCAAAAAATGGAATAAGAAAATAAGCTAATTTGAAAACAAATTAGCGAATTGAGATAAAATGATTGGACCGATTGAAATAAGTTGGAAATAGGCATATACATGTTAAACAGGTATGGGATGAAGTGAATGAAGGGTATGAAGAATATTATTAAGTGCCCGACAACAAGGTACACGTTTCAATTTCCATATGAGGTTTTATGCGCCGAATCGGCAATCCACTTGGCTTTTTGATTTTCTTTTTAAATGGAAAGGGCCTAGAGAGGCGAGTTGAGGTTTGAAATATTTGCCGGTACAAAGGAGGTTATGGCGAATTTTTCCGGAAATTTAAGGAGTTAGAATATTTTTAAGAAATTTTGATAATAGAAATCGATATAACGATATATATAGAATTCACTAAGAGAATGAATTTAGTATAAGATATTAGAAAAGCGCCATCGAGTGTGAAATTGTTGATGGCTGTTTGATGGATGTTTATTTTTCCTTTGATAGTTAAAACACCGGCTATCAAAGATTTATACCATCGTTGTCAATACGGAGAGACCGGTTGGATTTAATATCCGAGAACCACTCCGTATAGGCATACGCGTTGCGAATTAGATTATGCTGAAGATAATCGAAGATGGAGTGAAATTCAAAGAGCTGTTATGTTTGTCCAGTCCTAGGACAACTTGCATGGACGAATGTCTGACAGAGTATTCCTAACGGATCACATAAGACGATCTTTTCAAGGGGTTACGTCTGGTGGCAGAGAAATTCGTTTCTCTTAGCTTTTATACCCGTAATATCTTTGAGGAGATTAACTGGTGATTTGACAGGTTTGACGATGTGACATTCAAAGTGTATGGTGGCCAGATGTTCTAAAAGATAGACGTAGCCTCAAGCCTCACAACCGGGAAATGACAAAAATCGGGCAGGCAGCATGGCTATGTGGGTCGCACCCATTAGGGTGTATAATCACCTATCTAGAGAAATTCCTTTTGTTTCTTAATCTATCGATTCTGCCCATTCGGGAAACGGTGGTTTGAGTCCAACCGTTGGTGATATACATTCGATACACTCAAGCGAAATGAGTGGTCGGTGATGTGTGGGCCGGGTTGCAAGACGTTCTTGTTGAACCCAGGTGTATTCGCCTCTAGAGATACATCATCGGAAGGTGGTCCCATACCTTGTCATAGTTGGAATCCAATCTCCAATAAGCGCCCTGCGGTTTTGATTTTATACTATATATGTAGAGCGTGAGATGCAAGCGTTCTACTATTTGGTTATTTATTTGATTAGACATTATTATAATATCACTGGATTTTGATATCAAAAATGGTTTGGGTTATAGTAAGGTAAAAACCATCCGTATTTATGTGTGGACTGGTCTTACTATTATCCTTTTCTTTCGAAAGATCTTTGAAGTTAAACCATATGGTTGGAGTTTACTCACACCAGTCCCATGACTGACCCAGAGTTTGTTTTGTTTTGTTTTTCCTAAAACTCTTGGGTGCCCAAATTTGTACGGGCAGTCAAGTGTTTCAGGCTTTTACAGATATACTTAGAGGAGCTGGAAGCAGGAGGCTTCACCGTTAGTGATCTAGAGTTATTTCCGCTGTATCAAATATTGTATTGTGCTCTGATGATGGTATGTATGTATGATACAAATTTTGTATTCAAGATTATGTTATATAATATATTTTATTCGTTCCGCTGTGAGATTCGTGATTACTCTGATTTTGTTCAGTGGTGTTCTTCTTCTTCTTTTATTCTATTAGTCCTATCTTTTCTATCTCACCCTCTAATTTCTTTCTATTAATGATACGGTATTTTCGATGTCTGAACAGTCGACGTTGGGTTTTGTGTCGATTTTCGGAGTCGAAAATCTCGTGGTCGTTACAATACCAGAAATTCAAACTATAGATAATGCGCACCTGGAACCATATGGGTCGATCCAAGTTGTGCCTGGGTCGACCCTAGGGTCGACCCACCCCTGACCTGGGTGGTTCATTCTGTGAATCTGGATTGTTTTTCAAACAACATTCGTTGCTGACCCAGCGCTGAGTGTACAAGATCATATCCACTTTCTTGAACACGTATAAATAGGTTAGCAGAGATTAGCCTAAATCTCATATTTTTTGAGAGACTATCTAGACTCTTCCATTCTTCTTCCTCCTCAAATCTCTTCAGAAAATAGAATGATTAGTCTTAGGAAATTCTGATTCAAGATATGGAGGAAAAGAATGTAAATTTACAAATGGATGTTCAGAATTCTAATTGAAGTAAGTTAAATTCTTGGGTTTGGTTAATTTAGATTTCTCTTCTTTTTTCCCTTTTCTTTTAGTCTAAGAATTGTGAATCCATGGTTATTTAAATTCTAGATTCAGTTAGGAGAGCCATGGAATGCTAGGTCTGGACTAGATTCATGAATTGAAAAGTTATTAGGTGAGTGGATTTAAGTTATACCTTTTTGATAATGGTATGTCTATCATTTAACATTCCCCGTTAATATGTAAAATAAATCTACTAAAATGTTTAACCTGCTGTAACTGCTGAAATGTTTAATCCACTGAAATGATTAATCACTAAAATGTTTAACCTGCTAAAATATGTTGAAATTAGTACTATTGTAATTAAAAATGAATTGTATCCTTTGTATAAATTGTGGAACTTTTGTAGTACTGTAATCTTGAAACCTGAACTGAGAACATTTCTCCTGTACAAAGCCTATTTCCATAAATCACCTGTTTGAATTGGGAATTTCTGTGAATGCTGTAATTATGAAAGTTACAATGAACATGAATATTTGTTTAAGAATATTATTATGCCAAAAGATTGTAAATAAGAATTACAATAAAATTTGGAAGAACGAATATGCTTAAATTTACAGTAAACAAAAAGTTGTAACCTCACTTAGACACGAGGTTAAATTCAACTTGTGGTAGAAGTCTGCCCGTAACCGCCCGACAAATCTAGCATCCATGAGTGGTTAATTTAATATGAGGGGTCTAGTGCATAAACATACATATAACGGTGCTAAGACACGAGGTTAAGTTCAACTTGTGGTAGAAGTCTGCCCGGAACCTCCCGGCAAATCCAGCATCCACAAGTGGTCGGATTAATGTGAGAGGTCTGGTGCATAAACATATATATGAATATATGTATATAACAGGATATAAATAAATGACATTAACTGTAATTAATGGAAATGAATAAATGTTAAATAGTATAAATATTAAAATGAATGGGGAATGATAATAACCTATTATGAATAAACCTGAAAGGGAAAAAGGAAAGATAATAGGTAGGCTTGTCCTAGGGACAAGCGGAAGTTATAACTTAGGTTACAATAAACAATAGAGAAAATGAGATAACTTATGTAAT
Organism: Allium sativum; assembly: GCA_030737875.1. Lineage (NCBI taxonomy): Eukaryota > Viridiplantae > Streptophyta > Magnoliopsida > Asparagales > Amaryllidaceae > Allium > Allium sativum. The sequence continues at coordinate 810,123,233 of CM060921.1, read as the reverse complement.
GAGATAAGTTGTACTTAATTATAAATCAAGTAATCTATAAATCTGGAAACCTGAAACCTAATATTTGTAATAAGTAGAGAAATGAAGGGAAAACTTATGAAATGCAATAAGTTGTACTTAATTATACATTAAGTTATCTATAAACCTGAGAATCTGAATCCTGCTGATAAGAAGAACATGTTATCTGAAAACCTAGGAATCTGAAAATCTGCTGATATGGGGTAAGTTATATAACTGAAATTAATAAGCAAGAAGAACTTAGTAACCTGAATAAGAAGTTAATATTATTTGAAATAACCAAGTTAACTGGAAATCTAATGAGATAGAACAAGCACGTAATTAAACGTTTGGACAAGGTCTAATAACATGTTAATCTGAGGCGCTTGGACCAGTCTGTACGTATGGAAATAAAGAGCCCAACGGGGTAGATCATTGTGGTGTCATGAGACACGAGGGGAGCGCACATCCATATGATTATTCTGCCTGTTCTGCCTGATGTTTTGCTGATATTATGCTGGCTCCAAAAGACTGGAAGGGTAAGCACGCGGCTTCTTGGGACGTGGAGGGTACTCCACAGTGCGGTGGCAGCGTTTAGGCTTGTCCTAGGGACAAGCGGAAATTATAACTTAGGTTTTAATAAACGATAGAGAAAATGAGATAACTTATGTAATGAGATAAGTTGTACTTAATTATAAATTAATTAATCTGAAAACCTGAAACCTGTTGTTTGTAATAAGTAGAGAAAAGAAAGGAAAACTTATGAAATGCAATAAGTTGTACATAATTATACATTAAGTAATCTATAAACCTGAGAATCTGAATCCTGCTGATAAGAATAACATGTTATTTGAAAATCTAAGAATCTGAAATCTGCTGATAAGAATAACATGTTAAAGGCTTATTAATGAACTTAAATGGGGTAAGTTATATAACATAAATTAATAAGAATTAATAACTTAGTAACTTGAATAAGAAATTAATATGATTTGAAATAACCAAGTTACTGGAAATCTAATGACATAGAGTAAGCGCGTAATGAAACGTTTGGATAGAGGGTCTAATAACTCGTTAACTTAAGGCGCTTGGACCAGTCAGTACGTCCGGAAATGAAGAGCCCAATGGGGTAAATCATCGTGGTGTCATAAGACACGACGGGAGTGCACGTCCATCTAATTATTCTACCTATTATGCTTGATGTTATGCTGATATTCTACTGGCTCCGAAAGACCGGAAGGGGAAGCATGCGACTTCCTGATACGTGGAGGGTACTCCTGGTAGTTCTCTGTGCGGCGACAACAATTAGGATATGCTCGCAGAGGTTGGGTATGCGCCTTACTACCCGGTGAGTATACCTTGATTGCCGCGATAGTGGGCAGTCAGAAGGCTGTAGGATGGCTTAGGTGATTCAACGAATATGATGCCTTGTGACTAGGCTGGTTATGACCATCTAATTTTTTGCCTTAGGCAGGTCTAACCATCTGATTGATAGTAATCGTCGGGTACCGATCATCAATAGTCAGCGTGATGCGGAAAGGCGGAGAGCTAAACCAAAAGACCATTGACCTTTTGCTATCGAGGCTTTGGTTGCTGGACATGCCAATTTGGATGTAGATTCTTTATCAGGGGCACGTCACTAGCTCTCATATCTGTTTGCCTTTCACTAGTTGAGGGAGGGGTCGGGTGGGACAATAGCCACCGTGAAAATGTAGACCACAGCATATGTGTATACAGATATCTGAAAAAGCTTCCGATCGAGTTCCATGTATCTGATATAACCCTGTTCCATGCATTTGAGTTCCATGTATCCGCTATGAGCTGTTTTCTAAGCTCTGATATGTTTATTATCTCTGTATTTTTTGCAGGATACCAGACAAACCAATGCGGGTTTCGATAGATTAGAATTTTGAAAAAAAATTGGTCTGTCTGAATTCGGGTTGTTACAGTATTTTCGTTCGCTATACCTTCTAGCTAACCTTATTAAATAACCTCCTTAGTCACTTCTTACTTCCCATAGGATAGGTAGCCATATCGTACATTTTAGTTTTATGGTTTGGGTAGGCCCACACACACCTGCCATTGAAGACTCCTAAGCTGAAAGACCTATTCTCAGGTGGACTCTTCAACCCTAGTCACTTAGCCTTTTAGGATCCAGTAAGCGGACTATACGCAAAGGTTATTAATTTGTCCCCCATTTGCCTTTAGCACCTTTCTCTATTGGGATAAAGTAGGCTACGTTAATAAGTCATACCCGTTTAGTCCCTCTATACAGAAGTACTATACTTGCACCATTTATTTTCGTCATGGGTTTATATGGTTAATAATATCTTACATTATTAACCTACTAAGTCCAGCTATCTTTTCTATTTCCATTATTGTAAATAAAGAAGATTATATTCCCTTTTTCCCTAGGATTTTTATTTAATACCTTCCCTAATTTGGACTTAGTGTTTAAACGACAATCATAAATTCCCTTATGACACCCATTTCCTTTTATTGCCCTTTTTGACCATAACAGTCATATTTTCCTAAGGCAACTATTTATCAGTCCCGAGTTATCTATTTGTTGTACCCCAACATGCAATTTCTATTCTTATTCATTTATTTATGGTTTGACGGTTATATATATATATTTACGTACCAAGCCTCTCACATTAACTTGACGACTTATGGATGCTGGATTTGCCGGTCGGTTCCGGGTAGACTTCTACCACAAATGAACTTAAGCTCGTGCCTTAATACGATTATATTTATGCATTAGAACCCTCACATTAAACTGACTACCTGTGGTTGCTGGATTTTCCGGTCGGTTCCGGGCAACCTTACACCACAAGTTGAGCTTAACTACGTGTTTAAATGCGATTATAATTCAAATTTCCCAATTGGGGTTCACAACATATATCCTAGTTGATTTTAGGAATTGTAACCATTTTTCCCATCACATTTATTTTCCCCAAATCAATATTGGTTACAATGGTTATTTCTTTATTTACCGTCTTATTTATAGCAGTTAATTACATTGATTGCTACAAATGGTCACCACAAACTTATTAATTAAAAATGGATTATATTTACACATAATTCCATAATTGAACCTTATCCAATCATTCAAACATTCCATATAATGTATATGTTACTGTTTTACGTTGATTTGGACGGATAATATGTATATATATATATATATATTAATTTTTATGTTTTCGTGCGGTCAATGTATTATTATTATTTTATTATTATTCTTTTTAAATTAATGATTTGGTCTAATCAATTAACCAAACATTTCTTTTTTATATTCAAAATTGCCAAAAGGTTTCAAGTCTCACAAAGGATCGTAAGCCGTAATCATTGTAAATAATGCCCATATGGTGGAATTGACATATTTCGAAATCACAAGGAATATATGAAAATATATAGTTTGGAATAGTCGATGCAAATTACACACAAATATATGTATTTATATTTATATGTACCTTTGCACCGCTTTTCCCTTTTTAATCCTTTTTATCATACTTCTTGTGATTCCAAAATAATGCCTCTATATTCAAAAGGAGGAAAACAACATATTTTACAATGCTTAAGCCAAAACCCAACAATATAGAATATAAACAAGAATATTTCTTTATTTCTTACAATCACATAATACACAGATTTCATATTTTTATAGAAATTCACATATTTCATATTTCAGCACTAAACTAAAGATCTATATTGCAACTACAACTAATTTATGTTTAATGAGACTGATTTCTAGATCCACGATGCTATGTAACATGTACAACATATTTCATGACATAACTGTATGAATATGGGGGAAAAATATTTAAGAATCCTACAATTCATGTTATACACTATCACAACTTATCATATACGAATTTTAACCATGTTCATAATCAGATCTGATGTTTGCCAACAATTCACAACTATTTAAATGAACAAATCTGATGTTTGCCAACAATTCATAACTATTTAAATGAATAGATCTGATAGGCATAAAACATAGATTTAATTCAAATGAATAGATAAGTCATTATAACTATATTAGTAAATTTCCCACTCACCTTGTATGTAATGACCCGGATTCTTATGGGTAAATTTTAAATATTTAATATGGATTTAAATATTGAGTCGATAATATAAACGAATTTTTATATTTAGTTATCGATTTAATAATCAATTTCGATTTTATATCGAATATATTAAATTATCGAAAATATGAAATATAAATCAATTCGAGATTTAAAACTGAGTGGAAAACAGTTCAGATAATCAATACGAAATTCAGTTTAAATTAGAATAATAATATTAAATTATTATCGAAGAAATTAATGGTTTTGAATTTAATTTATATCAGTTTAAATTAATATCTCATCCATATAGTCGAATTGCGTTTCGATACCTATCCCAGTGGGTTCAGAATAGTGGTTTTACCCTAAAATTGACAATTGTTGGGTTCAGAAAGGAGTTCGGCATCATGGGTATTTTAAATTAAAGGATACCGGTTTAAAAACTAACTAAAACAAAATAAATTCCTTTTTGTTTGTGGTCAGAAATAGAACACACATGAGAAAAACAAATGGCCTTGTTGTTCAAAAATATAACCACTCCCCTTTCCTATTTTAATCACCGTTCCTTTTCATTCCACTCCTCAGAAAGTAAATCACTCCTTCTTTTAGATCAAAGCCGACCATGTCCTTTTCCCTTTTCCTCAAAACAAAATGAAAACTGAAATCGATTTATTCTTGGAACTCGGGAACTCGAACGATGACCAAAGGCTTCGCGATTTGGAGGGGATCAAAGTCTGGAAGTCGCGACAGTCTTGGGAAGGTGGGCGCATCTGGTATGCCATTCGATTTTGGGGCTGAGGTTGAAAAGTAATCGTGTGTACTGGAAGGGTGTGCGACCAGTTTTTCCTTGGGTTATGGGATCGACGCTGGGTAATCTTTTTGTGGAAGTCGAAGCCGCTGTTAGGGTGGTGTAGGATGAGGCTTGCGTTGAGTCTGGTCTGCAGCTCGACGAACTTAATGATGGACTGGTTAGTGATGCTAAGGTTGAATTAGTGGATGCAGCGTGTGGCGAAGTTGTGCGATGTTCTGAAAAGCCAATGATGGGCTAGTCTATTGCGATGCTGAATTGAGGTGCTGGGTATTGGAAAGGATAACAGGGCGTTGGTGTTGTACTGGGCTGAAATGGAGTGTTCAACAATGGATGGATAATGAAGGCAGAAATGAACTGTCGGTGGGGGAAGTGTGTGATTCTTAAAGGTTGATGAGTTTGAGGGTATGGGGACTGTTGGAGGCGCATGTGGTTATTGTGGTTCACGATAGTTGGAAAAGGGGGAAAAACAATGTTCGAACAGTGCAAATGGGTGTTCCAGCATGACAGCCGTGAGTAGATGATTTGATTGAAAGGGTATTAAGGTGGACTTGATATCCTGTGAAGAGGTGGTGTGCGACGGTGGACCTTGGGAAGTACGGTCATTGAACTTGGAATGTTTTCATGAAGCCGACAAATGGTAAACAATGAAGAGAAAGGATGGTTCAACATTCACAATGGAAATGGCAGTAAGCTGCAGTAAAAGTTCGAGCTATTCAATTTTGGGAAGAAGAGATAATGAAGATGAGATTAAGGTATTATTTATTTATTTAAAATATAAGTTATACTTGAAATTTCACCGACGGAAAAGGATGTTGGTTACGACTAAATCCAGAATTTGAAAACTAAAAAGGGAATTTTAATTAGTGAAATCATTTTATAAAAATGGTAAATTTGACGAGTGATTAATCTAAATGGTATTAGGTTTATAAATGCCTATATATATATATATATAAATTTATAGTAACTAAAGAAATGTTAAATTCATACTAGAATTAATCGAGTAGCATCAGTCGAGTAATCCATAGCTACGGATTTCATAAGCTTGGAATAAATTTGGGATCAGAATGGATCAGAAAATGAAATCGATGTGAGTAAAATCTCACTCACCTTTGTTTATTTAGAAATTATTTTTATTCGTTAAAAATAATTGTCTGTGCTTGTTTGAATACTTTCTGATTGATATAAATATATTAGTTATTTAGGATATATATATATATATATATATATATATATATTGGGTTGATGATTGGTTGGATTCCCGCAGTCTCATTAGCGGATGCCCGCGGTTTCATAGCGGATGATTTCCCTATTGCGCCCCACAAATATATTAGTGGATGACCTTCATACCGCGATATCCTGCCTCGAAGCAGGATGGATATTATTATGTTGACTAATATATTTGGATGCAGGAAAACAGGTTGGAGGGATCCAACTGGGTCCCTCAAAAATATATTATCTGTTGTTGTTTGTTTGATTTCATATATATTCATATATGATGTGTTAAAAATCAAATGATTGAAAATTGGTTGTTTGGTGTTTAAATATCACTGGGTCTAAGTGTTGATATTTAAAAATATCCTGAAAGGGATATTTGAGATTTTTAAGGAAAATTCTATTTTTAAATAGAATTTGAATAATTCAAACAGAATTTGAATATAAGAGATTCAAAGGGGATTTGAATATAAGAGATTCAAATAGAATTTGAATTCAAAGTGAAATTAAAATATGGTATTTGAATTCAAAGTGAAATTAATTAGAATTTGAATCAAAAAGAAATTAAATATGGAATTTGAATTCAAATGGAAATTTAACTATAGAGTTTGAATATTTAAATTCAAATAGAATTAAAAGGAGTTTGAATGTTTGAATTTCAAATAGATTTAAAATAGAGTTTGAATATTTGGAATTAAATTTGAATTTTAAATGGAATTCGAACATATGAAATTTCAAATAAGGAATTCAAATAGAAAATGCAAGATATTTAACTAAGGTAATTGAATTCAAGAGATGTAAATAGGGTATTTGAATTCAAGAAATTCAAATAAATAGAATTTGAATTCAAGAGAATTAAATATGGAATTTAAACAAATGGAATTTGGTTATATGAATTCAAATAGAAAATTGAATAAAGGATTTCAAATAGAAAATTGAATAAAGGATTTCAAATAGAAAATTGAACAAAGGAATTTAAATAGAAATTAAACAAAGGAATTTAAATAGAAATGGAATAAAGGATTTGAAATGGATTTTGAATAAAGGATTCAAAATAGAATTTGAATATAGGATTGAAATTGAATTTGAATATTTGAATTCAATTAGAAGAAAATAGAGTTTGAATATTAGAATTCAATTAGAAATAAAATAGAGTTTGAATATTAGAATTCAAATGGAATTTAAATGGAGTTTGTATTAAGAAAACTCAAATAGAGTTAAAATGGAGTTGAATTCATTTTAACGAAGTTTAAAAGGGTTATATATATAAATATAATTAAAACGAACTAGCCGCAGCGCTGTAGTTCGTAAATTTGCGACTCGAACTTCAATTGAGTATACAGGACTCAATTTAAGTCGGAATTCTTTGAATCAAGAATCGTCAGGACCGGTTGAATAATAGTTTTCTAATGAAAGAGAAAAATCTGGATTTCGTCGAATAGATTTTGAGTTATGTCAAAATCAAATTTTCAAAAAAACAGTGCCAGAATCGTTTATAAACCATAAGGGTTTATTTAAAGAAATAAAAGGGATTTTAAGGAAATAAAATACGAATTGGCATTAGAAAAATCCAGACTGGAGATACAAAATAAATATGAACTCCAGTGATGTAAGTGAAATGATTTTTGAGACAAAAATCATATTTTTAATTATTAAATAGAATTAACTAAATTGGAGGATAATTAGTTAAAGGAAATTTGAATCGAAATTGGGTTTTTGGGTAAGTGAAAGACATTGAGAATTTATATTCGAAATCGAATATATAACTTGAGTTGGAAAATAGAATTAGATTGGTTCATGAATAGATTAAATTATATTTGAACATTTCATGTTCAAAGTGAAATTGGTAAAAAGTTAATTAGCAAACCGATTTATTAAGTTATAACGATTGAATCAAGTTGACCTTGATTAAGAAATTAAACTTGTCAATTCATATTCAAATCGAATTTGAAACCTGAGTTTGAAAAAGGGAATTGGATTAGTGTAAGTAAGTTGTAATATATTTGAACATGTTATGTTCAAATATGAAAGTTAAATATGTAAAGAGTTAATTAACGAATTAATTTACGAATTGGAGTTAAACGATCGGGTATAGTTGAATTAAATTGGACAGGTATAGATATACAGGAGACAGGTATGGGATAAGGGAAATGCAGGTTTATAAATAGAATGCTCGACAAAAAGGTATGTATTTAATTCGTATATGAGATTTTATGTGCCGTATCGGCTAGCCGCTTGGCTTTTCTTTTTCTTTTTGAATTGGAGAGGGCCTGTGTGGCAAGGTTGGAATTTTTCTGGTAACCCCGTACAAAGGAGGTTATGGCGAATTTTTCCGGGAATTTAAGGAGTTAGAATATTTTTAGGAAAATCCGATACGTAGAAATCTATATATCAATATATATAGAAGTCGATAAGGAAACGAACTTACAAATAGAATAATATGAACAAAAAGGAAATCGACAAATTTAATCTAGTAAAAATGAGTAGATAAATATATATACATGTTGTATAAATGAATAATTGGTTGTACATGATGTTGATTTTTCAAGATAAGTAGTCGTGTCCGTTTTGAAGTTAAGAATGTTATGCAGTCAAGGTCTGAGAGGTAATTATACCCCAACTTGATGGGTTTCATTTTTAATCGATAAATAACACGATTCGGTCTCGAAGATCAACGGTTAAAGAATCTGAGTTGAATACAGTATTTGGGTTGGCGTAACGACGTTTTACACAACGTCCGTTTTAACCCAAATAAGTGTAAGTCGGAAATAGTACAATAAATATTTCCAAAGAATAGAGATAAACAAGTTCAGAGAAGAGTTAAGTAATTGGAATATTTTCCAATTATAAATAGAATATAGGGTGCGTTTTTTAGAGGTCCCTATTAAGTTTCAAAATATAAAAAAAACCCGGTCATAAACTTATTGTAAATTAGGTCCCTGTTTTCAAAACTTATAAAATAATAATATAAAAAAAATTCGTAAATTAGTAATAAAATAAATTATGCATTATACAAAAAATTCAGTTCAAAAAACAACAAAAATAATGTCAGAAAGAAGAAAACAGCAAAAAAACAGAAAAAACTGCAGTTAAATGCATAATATTATGCACCTTTTTGATTTTATTGCATGCATATATGCAATTATTGCAGTTCTTCCAGCGGATAGATTTAACATAATTTTTCAGTTCATTTTTATTTGCATCCAAATGTGCAAATTTCTCAAAAAAATGCACACATGTGTGCAACATTTTTATAGGATAAAAAGTAGGGACCTAATTTATAAAAAAAAACAAAGTTCTGAAAATTTTTAAACCCGCCCCCTATTTTATTTTTTCCGCCTTTTTGTATTTTTTTTAAAAAAATGTGCGTACGTTCATAAAAAAAAATTCTAAAATATGGAAATAATGTCAGGAATCTACGGAAATCGAAAAAAAATAGTTGCATACATTTATGCAATTATTACTGATAATTGCAAATATGTATGCAACTTTTCTGTAAGCTGTTTTCAGATTAAAATCTGAAAATAAACCTGCACAAATGTATGCAAGTATTTGAAATTTTTGCGCACATGTATGCATTTATTTGCATGAATAAAAATCAACGAAGATGTATGTAGTGAAAAATATGCACGGATGTATGCAGGAAAGTGATATATGTGCATACTATTATGCATTTAACTGGAAATTTCGTTTTTTTTTTTTTTTTTTTTTATATTTTTGACGCCTTCGTTGATGGTTTTTTGTTCTGAATTTTTTAGTGTTTACATGTTTTATTTAAATACGAATTTACGTTATTTTTTTATATTTTTTTGATGACTTTTCAGAAAATAGGGACCTAATTTACAATAAGTTTATGACTGGATGTGAGCCTAATTAATTTTCAAAATAGGGATGTGAGCCTAATATTCACTAGAATATATTTTCTAAGTTTAGAAAATAAAAGAAGGCGATATTCGGAAATGTTTTCCAAATAGCGTAAAAGGCCAATATGATTATTGAAAATATTTGGTTGACAAATATTGATAAGGAAATGGAGATGAGATTTAATTAATGAAATATTAATTAAAGAGCCCAGTGATTTGTTTGATAATTGGATGAACACTTGTTTTCTTCGATAGTTAAATCATCGACTATTGAAACACTTGTTTTTCTTTGATAGTTAAATCACCGACTATCAAAGTTTTGACCATTTTAACGTTGTTAATATGGAGAGACCGGTTGGATTATTATCCAAAGAACCACTCCGTATTGCATAAGCGTTGTGAATCACGTATGCTGAATATATTGAAGACGGAGTAAAGTGCAAGGGCTGTTGTATAAATCTTAGATAACAGTGCCTAAGATGGATATACTGAATAGTACCTTCGGTTCATCCTGTTCCTGGATGACTTGTATGGATGAATGTCTGACAGAGTATTTCCAAAAAGGTCACGTCATTGATTTCTTCAACCGTACCAAGAGTGGAAGCGGAGAAGGAAACTTCTTTTAGCTGACACGTAATGTATGGTTGTAGACGTCAAATAAGTGATTTTTGATAGATCTGACAATGTGGCATTCAAAGTGAATCTGAGGTGATGATAAAGCGTAACCTCAAGCCTCATCAACCGGTAAATGACAAAAATCGGGCATGCAGCATGGCTATGTGGTTAGCTCCCATTAGGGTGTATCATCACCTATCTAGAGAATATTCATTTGTTTCTTTAATATATATCAATGCTGTCCCTTATCGGGAAACGGTTGCTGATCCCAACCGTTGGTGATGTACATTCGATACACTCAAGAGAAATGAGTGGTCGGTCACGTGTGGCTGAGTTGCAAGATGTTCTTGTTGAACTCCAGTGTATCGTTCCTAGAGTACACTGATCGGCAGGTGGTTCCACACCTTGTCATAGTTGGAAATCAATTTTCCAATACGTGCTTGCGGTTTTAATTGTATACTATACATGTAGAACGTGAGATGAAAGCGTTTCTGCTAGATGATTATTATATTGTGGTTGATAGACATTATTATAATATCAAAAGGTTTTTGATATAAAGATATTTTGGATTCTCATAAGGGAAAAACCCGTTCCGTTATACGGCGTGGTCTTATGAGATATCGTTTACTTGTTCAAACTGTTTTAAACTGTTTACTCATACCAGTCCCATGACTAACCCGGAGTTATTTTGTTCTACCTAAACTCTTGGGTGCCTAAATTTATATGGGCAGTCAAGTAGTTTAGGACTTTACAGATTTATCTGAAGGAGCTTGGAGCAGGAGGCTTCAGCGTTATCTTGTTATTATTATTTCCTCTGTGTTGTAAGTAGTACTCTGATAGTGATACTCTGATAAGTGTATGTTATACAGTTGAAATTTTGTATTTCAAAAGTTATATATATTATATTTTATTCCGCTGCGATGTGAGATTCTGTGTTGTTATTCCTGTTCTTCTTCTACCTTTTTCTTCTAAAAAAATGAGTCGTATTTTCATGATATTTGGGTTGGATGTATAGTGTATATAGTCAACTCTTATAGTACGGATTTGCGGGTTGTTACATTGTAGCTTCTAAAATCAAAGTTTGAACATCTTTAAGCGTACAATCCCCAAATTCTTATAAATCTACAGTTTTTCCAGAAAGGGGAAAATTCTAGATTTGTAGAAATGTAAGAAAAAGGGAAGAGAGCAAAAAATCTATCATTGAGCATCCTTTTCCATTTAATCTAATAATCTTCCGAATTGCATATGGATTTGATTTGATATGTATGAACATAATTTTATTTTATAATTTTTGTAACAACCCGTATTTTTTAATAACATGTTATGACGTAAATCAAGGCAGAATTTAATTTTAAAATCTGAATCAAGGGAAACGGGCCGTTCCATTGCGTTCGTCTTGGAAAAATACGCGAAATAGAGTCCAAGTTTTCGAAAATCGGAACCCGTATGACCAAGTTATGACCCGTCAAAGTTTTCATAAAATTCCAAGTTCAAAACAGCCCCGAAAATTCAAATTTGAACCAAACAGACTGGGCGGGAAAAGTTCCCGCCCAAGCCCCAAGTCGACTAGGGTGTCGACTGGGGAGTCGACACGCCCAGGGCCAGGTCGACTGCCCAGTCGACTTGGGTGTCGACCTGGGTGGTCCGTCCAGGTTGGCCTGGTGCACCTACTCTCTCCTTTGAGTCATGTTTTTGGGTTTGTGATGGATTTTGATGGCTCAGATCTAAACTAGGGTTAATCCTATGGCCTAAACTAATCATAACTTCTATATAAGTACCCTAAACCCTACCCTAAATCACCACAAATCATTCTTGCAACGAAGTGCTGCCCAAATGTCTCTTGATCATGGCCTCCATCTCCAACTTCAAAGGCTTATGCATTCAAACTAGATCCATGTCAAAGGTGCAAGCTTTCTACATCAAATCAAGGAAGTAGAGTGTCATCTCAACATCGTTCTATGACAAATGCTTGCTCATGATTCTCTAGCCTCGATTTGTAAGTTCTAGATACTTTTAGATCTAAACGGTAGTTCTAATATGGACATGGAATAAAATGAGATGAAACATAAGTATGGTTATCTATGTGAATCTAGTCTTGCCCCTTTCTTGAACCTATGACTTTTGGGCTATTTCTTATTGACTAGATCATGCCACTCACGTTGTGTTTGACCTAGTTTGTCATGCAAGATTTTAACATGAACTCTTGGATCTTGAGTTGACATGAACCCTTAGATCCATCCTTATAACTTGTGGAACATTGATATGAACTTGATTTGATTTGGGGCTTAATCATGTTAGAGAACCTAAACCCCTTATGACCATTTACATGCCTAGGATGTTTCTATGACATTAATTTGGAGCTATGCATGTTGCAAAATCACTCATTCATGTCCTTATCATGTATGTAATGATGATTTTCTCTCGGATCTTGTTTTATGCAAAGTTTCTACCTTCCCCTATTTATTTTCTTTTGATGAACCTTGGTCGGTTTCGGACCTAGGCCTAGACTACGATTTATGTGCGATTTGTATACGGGGGAATATTTGGATTTCACCTATTTGGACATAGGTGTATGGTAGAATTGATTTCATAACATGAACAAAAGGGAAGTTTGGGGTATTGCCAATGTAATTTGCAAGTTTGGGCATACATGAATTGGCATATAAATTATATCACGAGTTTTGGGGGCTAAGTAAGTTAAATCAAGGGATTAGGCTTATGTTAATTAGGCATAAGTGGAATTGGGGACATGAACCATGATGTGGGTTTATTTGGGCATGAACTTGACAACATGTAACTTTGGCTAGAGCTTGATTTGGGTAAATTGGACATATGTAAAGTGGCTAGTATTGGGTACATATTTTGATGGACATGTAATTGGGAACTTGGGCATATGTTTAGTAATATGCAAAGTGGGGATTTTGACTTAAATGACATGAAACATGAATATGGACATGACACTTAGAAAATCATGAAAGTGGCTAACTCGAGGTTTGGTTGAGTTTGTAGCATAAATCTACCCGGAACCGCCCGGCAAATCTAGTAGCTACAAACAATAAGACCCAATGTGAGTAGTTGGTCATGTCGCGCTTAAAACCTGAGGTTAGACTAGGTTGCGGTGTAAAACTGCCCGGACCAGCCCAGCTTAACCAGTAACCACAACAAGGTCTAATGTGAGAGGTTGGGGTGCATTAAACTAATTAATGCCACATGATAGGGTTAAGTAACTTGATTAGACTAATGACACTTAACCAATATGACATGGACGGGTGGGTTAAGTAACTTGGCTAGACTAATGACACTTAACCATATAACACGATTAGTGGATGGGGTTAAGTTAACCTACACTTAACCAATACGAATCGATAATTTGATGGGGTTAAGTAAACCTACACTTAACCAATTTTACTCGATAATTTAATGAGTTTAAGTTAACCTACACTTAACCAATTTTACTCGATAATTTGATGGGGTTAAGTTAACCAATACTTAACCAATCTAACATGATAACTCGATAGGGTTAAGTCACAAACCTCTTGAATATACTTAACCAACTTGACACACGGTTTGTAGGGCTAAGTCTTGAACTTGAATACTTAGCCAATTTTGACATGATTCGTAGGCGGGTTAAGTCATGAACTTGAGTGACACTTAACCCATTAGACAAAACCCTGGTTCAGGGAATTAAGTGGATAATCGTAGTTAACAAGGATAACAGGAAAGGAAATTGAGTGATAAACCTTAGTTAAGAATAACTAAGTAATAATTCTTAGTCAAGAGAATTGGACCAGTTCATAAACAGATGAGTAACCCGATACAGTAGGTCATCGCTTAAACAAACACACGAGGAGGAGCGAATGTTTATCTGACTGAGATAAAGGCTCCAGCAAACTGGGTGACGAAGCGTTAGCTTCGGGGGACGTGAGGGTACTCTTGGTATCCCTCTGTGAGGTTGCAGATGATCCGCCTGGGCTCACAGAGGTTAAGGTCTGCGGTAGAAGAACTAAGGGTATGCCTTGGTTGCTGTACGAGCAACCTAAAGACTAGGGTGGATTAGCGTGAAGTCGACGATACTTAGTTTAGCCCTGGATAGCGCGTCGTCGACTACCTACCATCTTTAGTCAATCGTGTACGTGTACGGAAAGGCAGAGAACTCCCAACAGACCATATAATTGCTATCTAGTTATGGGTGAGGTTGGCCAATAGGTAAGTGGGGCATAGTGGGCCGGAGTATAGTTCTCGTGCATGATTTTTCTTGGATTGCCTTTCAGTAGTTGAGGGAGGGGTCACGTAGGACCATAACCACCGGTAGAAAAACAGACCTTGATATCTGCATCGGCAGATAACCTAAAGCTCCCGACCGAGTTTCCGTATTTCTTGCTTTGCCCTGTCATGGGACTCGGATGGCACATTGAGATACATGTGCATCTAGACATGGAAAAACGATTCACGATACATACGTGGGAAAACAAAAAAAGGGTGTGGTTGACGGGTCGCATAATCCCGAGTGACCCTAGGTGGCTTGAACCCAAACCGAGATACAGAAAATGTTCATTAGGTAGCATAATCCCTAGTAGTCCTAGGTGGCATAAATCCTAGTTGAACACGCGATAGTTCATGACGAGAGAACCTAACCAGATCAAGGGTGGCAGTCCAAACAATTTCAAGGATAATGGAACTGCATTGAAGTAGTATAGAATTTCATGGGAAAGCCCGTACGATTTACGGCAAAGGACTGAACATATGCATGGAAAGAAACATACGAGTTGGGAAAACCTACATATGCGATATATTAGGTTGACATGGACCATTTCATGACATTGGGCAAGGGACATTTTTATAGTTAACACATGACACGGGTTGGGGTACTAGTACGGAAGGTGAAGAGCAAATATACATGATAGATACCTTGGGATATTATACTTGATAGAACCTGGCGATGTGACACCATAGTTTACCATGATACATTAGTTTATCCGGATACCGTAGTTCATCCTGTTATCTGGGTTTAAGTTTATCTATCTTGTCATCATCCTTATGTTTACTTTCAGTTTATGCATGTCATGTTACCTTTACCTGTTTTTATGATGGAAGTAGACAGGACTTACCTGTCTTTATGACTGACCCCGTTTTGTTTCGCCTCTTTGTCTTCCGTTCCCCCCCCCCCAAGGTTTTCAGGGAGGAAACGTTGTTGTTTAGATCGGACTTCTTCTGCTTGAAGGTCATCATATATGGCTTGGACTTTTCTTGGCTATGGCTGCTTTACTGTTTTTACTTGGGGAATAATTTATGAAATGGTTTATGCTTCTTTACTATTGCAAGACAGGTTTTGATGTAAGAAATTTCTGATGTAAAAGGCTTTAGACCTTGATGTTTTACAATTTATGAAAGTTGGTTTTACTTCCGCTGTTTTATATGTTCTGTCTTGTAATATTTCTATGCATGTTTACCTAGATAATACTCCACCAAAGCTAGTGCATTCTCTTTGTGAGTGACCCTGGCGGAGGTGGGGTGTTACATTTGGTATCAGAGCAGAAGGTTACCAGACTGGGCAAAAGTTTTTCAAACCTTCTGAAAAACTATTTGAAAACCGTTTACAAAGAAGCATTTTTCAAGAAAGGTTTTATTTTTAAAAGGCTATTCCCCAAAGGCCATTAGCACTATCCTTTGTTTCCTTGATTGAATCTCTTTCCCTTTCTTTCCTCCATCTGTAGTCACAGTGGTTTTAACTACGACTAGTCTTTTCTAGCAATGAAAGTGTTTTCCGTACGATGGAGGTGTTTCTCGAGAGAACAGTGGCCACGTTATAAGAAAGGATAGTAAGAAAGAGGATAAAGGATACGAGCTTAAGGATAAGCAACTTGTTGGTATGGCTCAACCCATGACGAGAAAGTATCTTTGGTATTGTAAAACGGGACGGATAGTTAAGTATTATGGGACAAGGACAAGAACATCAAGAAGGCAATTGTATGCCCTCACTAGCGTACCTGAGAAGGATGGCAATGTTCTTGTTGAAGGTTTAGTTATTCATTTCTATCATCCCGCCAAGACTTTGTTTTGATCACCGCATCATTTAAGTCTACTTCGATAGTTGAGTCTCTGCACCTTAGTACTAGCGTAGTAGAGGATCCCATTTTAGTCTCAAAATCCTGTTGGAGAATCGGTCCATTTATTCGTGACTTGTTTGGATTTGAGAATGTCTATACTAAGTGTTGAGTTTGGAAGTAATGCTTATGTTTTTGGGCTATGGATGGATTCTAGGGATGAAGTGGTTTTCCAGTAAGGGGTGCCACTCTCGGTTTTGATAGGAGGGTAGTTTGACTCTTGACTAGCCTTGGTAATACCCTCGAAGTCTCGTGTAACCTTTTGGGTTCTGTCATGATTAGTTACCTAGAATCTCTGGACACATTTATTGGAAATTGGTAATCCGATCGAGTAATGTTCGCCACTAAGGAAGATGGTTCATTTCGCTTATGCATGAGTTATAGAAATCACCCTAGTAAGTACACTTGGTAACATGTTTGGCGTTTACTTTCAAGAGAAAGTTCTTCTGCGTGGAATACCTTATAGTGTGTAAACGAGATCCAGGATTCACTAGTGAATTTTGGAGAGCTCGCATGGGATCATGAGTACGCAGTTATGTTTGAACCAAGTATACTAGAAGGAGAATAAGTGAAAGTGGAACAAGAGGCGACAATGAAATCAGTTTCAACTTATATTTTGGAAACAGGAATTAAGAAGCTACGAAAACATGAAGTTAAAAGATGGTCAAGGCACAATGGAACTAAGCTCAAGGAAATGCGACTGAGAAGGATGAAGACTAGATACGCGCATGATATCTCTTTTTAAGAGTATATCCTTGATCCATGTTTTCTGTAGAACTTACTTGTAGGCTACCTTTTATGAATATCCTCTCGGTTCTGTTTTCGATCTTAGTTCAGTTGCAAACCCCATAAGGAGTTTATCTTGCTTATCTTCTAGATCTATCTGGGGGACCTTAGGTAGAACCCTATGGATGTAAACATGTATTTGAAACATGTTATGTTTGATATGGTTGCAAGTGGTTGCTCGTGGATGCTTGAGTACATATTAGGCACTAGATCGATCCAGTCACATTTCATATTGCATATGTGTAGGTGTTTGTACTTGTTTGTGGATGAAATTAAATGTGTTATCATGTGGATGTTGCATATGAATGAATGGTTGCGCACACATATAGTATTTATATGACTAGGACTATTTGCATACATGATGGATTCATGGCACTAAACATATTTTGCATTAGAAAGATCACTCAGGCCTGATCATTTGCATTAGCTAAGGAACATTACACACACTTTCTGCATATGTGCATACAACATTTAGAATCTTTTTAAGGATAATGATTGCTCGTGAATGATGTTTGAGTAGATGGATGATGGAAGGTAGGATACGTTCTTCCTAACTTAGAGATTTCGGGGACGAAATCCTTTAAGGAGGGGAGAATGTAACAACCCGTATTTTTTAATAACATGTTATAACGTAAATCAAGGAAGAATTAAATTTTTAATTCTGAATCAAGGGAAACGGGCTGTGCCATTGCGTTCGTCTCGGAAAAATACGCGAAATAGAGTCCAAGTTTTCGAAAATCGGAGCCCGTATGACCAAGTTATGGCCCGTCAACGTTTTCATAAAATTCCAAGTTCAAAACAGCCCCGAAAATTCAAATTTGAACCAAACAGACTGGGCGGGAAAAATTCCCGCCCAAGCCCCAAGTCGACTGGGGTGTCGAATGGGGAGTCGACACTCCCAGGGCCAGGTCGACTGCCCAGTCGACTTGGGTGTCGACCTGGGTGGTACGGCCAGGTTGGCCTGGTGCACCTACTCTCTCCTTTGAGTCATGTTTTTGGGCTTGTGATGGATTTTGATGGCTCTGATCTAAACTAGGGTTAATACTATGGCCTAAACTAATCCTAACTTCTATATAAGCACCCTAAACCCTACCATAAATCTCCAAAAATCATTCTTGCAACGAAGTGCTGCCCAAATGTCTCTTGATCAAGGCCTCCATCTCCAACTTCAAAGGCTTATGCATTCAAACTAGATCCATGTCAAAGTTGCAAGCTTTCCACATCAAATCAAGGAAGTAGAGTGTCATCTCAACACCATTCTATGACAAATGCTTGCTCATGATTCTCTAGCCTCGATTTGTAAGTTCTAGATACTTTAAGATCTAAACGGTAGTTCTAATATGGACATGGAATAAAATGAGATGAAACCTAAGTATGATTATCTATGTGAATCTAGTCTTGCCCCTTTCTTGAACCTATGACTTTTGGGCTATTTCTTATTGACTAGATCATGCCACTCATGTTGTGTTTGACCTAGTTTGTCAGGCAAGATTTTAACATGAACTCTTGGATCTTGAGTTGACATGAACCCTTAGATCCATCCTTTTAACTTGTGGAACATTGATATGAACTTGATTTGATTTGGGGCTTAATCATGTTAGAGAAACTAAACCCCTTATGACCATTTACATGCCTAGGATGTTGCTATGACATGAATTTGGACCTATGCATGTTGCAAAATCACTCTTTCATGTCCTTATCATGTATGTAATGATGATTTTCTCTCGGATCTTGTTTTATGCAAAGTTTCTAACTTCCCCTATTTATTTTCTTTTGATGAACCTTGGTCGGTTTCGGACCTAGGCCTAGACTACGATTTACGTGCGATTTGTATACGGGGAAATATTTGGATTTCACCTATTTGGACATAGGTGTATGGTAGAATTGATTTCATAACATGAACAAAAGGGAAATTTGGGGTATTGCCAATGTAATTTGCAAGTTTGGGCATACATGAATTGGCATATAAATTAAATCACGAGTTTTGGGGGCTAAGTAAGTTAAATCAAGGGATTGGGCTTATGTTAATTAGGCATAAGTGGAATTGGGGACATGAACCATCATGTGGGTTTATTTGGGCATGAACTTGACAACATGTAACTTTGGCTACAACTTGATTTGGGTAAATTAGACATATGTAAAGTGGCTAGTATTGGGTACTGTTGGCTAGCTTTTTGAATCAAGCCACCAAGATCGATATATGCTTTCCACAAAGTTTCAAATACAGAAGCCATCTTGTTTTTTGTCCCATGGATCGCAGATCGCCCCCTAGATGGATCTCACTCAACCACCACGACCCGACTCGCCTCGATGACCACGATCCGACCAACCATCACGACCCGATCCGCTGTGGCCACCACGAGAAGAGCCTGACCAAGTCCACCACGATCCGAGACGCGCGGATCTCATGACATGTGTCCACAACTGTCATATTGACCAATTCTTCATCAAGCTACGAACCAGTCCGAGATCTCCGGGATGTGGGCCACGTATGACCGCGATCCGTCACCAGAAATCAGCTATAAATAGCCCAGAACTTGGCATTTTTCGGGATCTTTTGGCAATTCAGAGCTCTGTTTCCACCATTACTGTGTTGTCATTATTCCTAATCATTATCATTCCGAGATCACCGAGTGAATTAACATTGTATAAGTGAGATTGAGAGAAATGTCATTGATTGTACTCTGATTCCAAGTATAATCATGGATATAAAGTGGATGTAGGCTCGTTAACGCCGAACCACTATAAATCTTGTGTTTTTCCTGCTTTATTACTATTATTCTGAAATTAATCTCTAGATATAATCATAATTTGGGTGTTGGAGTCAATTTTGAGTCTAACATTTTGGTGCTTTCATTGAGAGAGGATTCTCAACCAGCTGGATTGTTATTCCGTTGTTTGGATACTCAAGTCCAAAGAAAACAGTCCAAAACCTCACTGTTTCGACTTTTGAAAAGTTTAGAAGACTCGAATTATCATGGCTGGTAAGAAATCAAAGGATGTACAAGCATCACAGGTGGAAGAAACTGCGAACAAAGCAATTGAAGAAAGTAAACGTGAGCAGGTCGAGGAGGGGCCCACAGATCGCGTCGCACAGGGGGCGATCGCGATCGTGGATGACACCACGAACCAAGGGGGCGACACGAGCCAAGGGGGCGAAACAAACCGAGAAACCATAGGCGTGAGCACCCGATCGTGAGACGTTTCTGCGATCCGAACCCAAGGGGGCGCAGCGACCAATCGCCCTAGAGGACCCGCGATCCTATCCACCAACCAGACTACTACTCGACCTGGCAAGGAAGCCATACCTCGTTCTACCCACGTTGGAACCTCTGCCCGACCTGGCTTAGGTTCTCTGTGCATTAGAGAAGAAATTGATGATCAGATTGACCCTTCCGCCCCTACCGAAGGAAATATGTCTCGTCTCATCGGAATGTATGACCGACTCATTGACGAACTAGCTGCACAGAGGCAAGAGAATTCAACAATGCGGCAGAATATGACTGCCATTGACAGGCGACTGGATGACCTTGTAAGGCGGAGAAACTCTCCCCCGCCTCGTTCTCCTTCCCCGGAGTACACATCCTCGTCGGAGGAACCACGAAGAAATCGACGGTGGCCTCGGTTAGAAAGAGCTGAAAACATAGAACAACTTCGATTTGGGACAATCCCCTCTAGACAAGAAGAAGCGCTCAATCGAGGAGTGAACAACCGAAATGTAGTTGAGCCTGCTTTACCTCATAGAAACGGAGGAGCGGTCGGCCTTGTCCAGAACCAACCCATTATTCCCCTTCGCTGTGTGAATGACCATGGCAACAGGGGGCAAGGGAGTTCCGCCTAGATTGCGGACGCTGCAGCTCCGCGTCAAAGAAATATCGGAAGAGCCAATAGGGCAAGAAGTGCCGACCCCGAATCCACCCTGACCCATGCAGATGTTGAAGCTGTGGTTAGACGAATGATGGTCCAGAACCGTGGACAACCAACTGAAGACCGGGGGATAGGCCGCAGCCATACGCCTTTTTATGATGAAATTTTGGAGGCTCAATTTCCGAGGAGATTTAATATGCCGCCTATGAACCGCTATGCCGGAAAGACCGACCCTGTAACGACCCGGATTTTTGCGACTTTGGTTATCGACATAAGCTCGATGTCGATAACCAAAACATCGAAAAATCCCGGTAATTAATGAAAGAAATTAGAGGGTGAGAATAGATAAGATAGAAACTTAGAATAGAAGAAGAAGAAGACAACAACAACATCAGAGTAACTCGAACCTCACAGCGGAACGAGTAAAATATAACATAACTTCGAAATATAAATCTGTACTTGAATATACATATCATGATCAAGTACAACACTTACAACACATCGGAATAATAATAGCTATGTAATTCTGAAGCCTCCTGCTCCAGCTCTTCAAGTATCTGTAAATCCCGACTACTTGACTGCTCGTACAAAATTGAGCACCCAAGAGTTTAGGGAAACAAAACAAATAAACTCCGGGTCAGTACAGACCCGATCCAGCATCTGATGAGATATTCATGGTATATGAGTACGTCTGCCGCTTCTGATGCTATGAAGTGTAATGCATTTCCGATATATCTGGAGGACACAGCGCTAAGGTGGTTCACTAGTTTGCCAACACGCTCCATCTCCAGTTTCAGGGAGTTGAGTAAGCAGTTTGTGAATCAGTTCCGACTGCACGCTCAGAGATCCAAGAATGTTATTGAACTGTCCTCAATCAAGCAGCGCGCTGACGAGTCTTTGAGGTCCTACCTCGACCGGTTTAACCTAGCTGTCACGGAAGTTAAAGATCCCTACGAGCAATCTGTTCTAATGGCTTTGATTGACGGAGTGGACAAGGATACAGAGTTTGGAAGGTATTTAGCTGGTAAACCACCACTGACCTGGGAGATATTTTACGAAAAAGCTAATATCCGGTTGCGCCAAGAGGAGATCTACGCTAATCGGCAGAGGAAAGCTACCGATAAGGAAGATATACAAAGCAATGTGGCTATCAAGCAAACTGGTGACAGCTCCGGTAAGGTGGAAGTGAATGTAGGGAATAAGAACCAAGGAGGTAACCGTCGATCGGAGGGTGGTAACAAAAGGAGGAATCAAGGGAATAACTCGTAGAGAAGGCCGCGATTTAAGCCGTTTGAGAATTTCACACGTCTAAGCGACACCTTAGAAAACATTTTCATGGATACCCACGAAGTCCTTCAATACAAGAGGTCCCCTCCGAGGGATTCGACGGAAAAGGAACGAGAGTCTGGGAAGTTCTGTATTTTTTACCAGATATATGGCCATTCTACGAATGAGTGTCGCCACTTGAGAGATGTAGTTGAGAAGCTGCTCCGGGAAGGATAACTTGATGAGTACAGAGTAGCCCCTAGGGACAGGGGGCAGGCCGCACAAGCCCCAAACCGAAACCAGAATCAAAATCAAAACCAAAACCAGAACCAGCCCGCCGCTAGGCCTACGGCCCAGCAAAAGGGAAAGAACCTTGTTATCAATTCAATAGTCGGAGGACTTCATCTGGCTGGACATAGTTTTAGGGCAATGGACCAGTATGTGAACGCAGCTAAACTACATCTCGAAGTTGGAGAGTGTAGTAACCCTGGAGACGTTTCCCCGGTTAAATCGCAAAAGACAATGTCTGACGACATCGTATTTCGTGAAAGAGAGAATATCGGGATCCATTCCCCGACTGAGGACCCATTCGTAATCACCGTCGTCATCGGTCCAGCTACCGTCCATAAGGTTCTAGTAGATAAGGGAGTTCAGTTAATATCTTATTTAAGAAGACGTTCAACCAAATGAAGCTTGAACCGAAAGACCTGAAACCGTGTAATGGGTGGGTACGCGGATTCAATGGATCCACGACCGCTCCGATGGGATATGTGGATCTGTCCGTAACCCTAGGAGAGGGAGATCGCCTGAGAGTGAGGATCCTTTCCTTTGTGGTTCTGGATGTACCGACATCATATAATGCGTTTTTGGGACGACCAGCCTTGGCCAAATTCAGGGCCTACCTTGCGCCGTGGTGCTTGCTGTTAAAGTTCCCAACTGATGCGGGCATCGGTATAATCAGAGGAGATCAAGCTGCTGCACGAGCTTGTTACGTGGCAGAATTGAAGTTGCTCTGTAAAGGAGGAGATATAGAGACAAAAACCGTTTCTTCCCCTCCGGGGGAGGAGGCATCATAGCAATTAAAGAAGATAACTCTAGGAGAGTTGCCCAGAGAACTGCCCGAGGACATAGACCCCAAAGAGGACGAAGAGCCTGGGGGTAGAATGGTGACTCCCAATGAAACGACTGTGAATGTACCGATCGATGAAAGCGACCCAGAGAAGGTCCTAAAGATTGGATCACAGTTGGATTCTGTTCGGGCCCAGCAATTAACAGAGTTCTTGAAAGCTAACTTGAACGTATTCGCCTGGGCACATGCGGATATGTGTGGAATATCTCCCTCAGTAATGAGTCATTCATTAAGTATCAACCCGAAGCATCCTCCCGTCAAACAAAAAAGACGAACGCTTGGCCCAGAGAGGTCAGCTGCATTGAAGGAGGAAGTTGAGAAGCTGAGGAATAATGGATTTATTAGATACTCGACTTACCCTGACTGGATTTCTAACCCGGTTTTGGAAAAAAAGTCCAATGGAAAATGGCGTACGTGCATCGATTTCTCAGATTTAAACAAAGCCTGTCCGAAAGATAGTTTTCCTCTACCTAGAATCGATCAGCTGGTAGACTCGACAGCCGGACACGAGCTTCTCTCCTTTATGGATGCTTACTCAGGATACAATCAGATTCCAATGCACGTTCCTGATCAAGAGCACACCAGTTTCATCACGGATCTAGGGCTATACTGCTATGTTGTAATGCCTTTCGGTCTAAAGAATGCTGGTGCAACCTATCAACGGTTGGTCAATAGAATGTTCTATAACCACATTGGAAAGACGACTGAGGTGTATGTCAATGACATGTTAGTAAAGTCCAGACGATCATCCGATCACACTGCCGATCTAGCAGAAATGTTCGAGATTCTTAGAAGATATGGGATGAAGCTCAACCCATTGAAATGCTCATTCGGAGTCGCTTCAGGGAAGTTTCTCGGATTCATAGTCAGTTCGCGCGGAATCGACATCAATCCAGATCAAATTACGGCGATTCGGGATATCCAAGAACCAAGGCAGATTAAGGATGTGCAGAGCCTTGCCGGAAAGGTGGCAGCATTAAGCAGATTCATTTCTAAGGCCACAGATAAGTGTATCCCATTCTTTGAACTGAACAAGCGAGGAAAGCGCCACTTTAAGTGGACCGCCGATTGTATAGAAGCATTCCGAAATTTGCTGAGCCATTTGGAGAGTCCCCCTATATTGCCTAAACCCGTGGATCATGAGGATTTGTACGTGTACCAAGTAGTGTCATCCCATGCGATCAGTTCATCTCTAGTTAGAGAAGAAGAAAAGGTGCAGAGACCGGTCTACTACGTGAGCAAGAAACTGACGGCATCAGAACGAAATTACCCGAAAATAGAAAAGCTTGCATACAGCCTGTTGATCGCCTCACGAAAACTCCGCCATTACTTCCAAGCTCACCCTATCACCATATACACTGATCATCCACTTAAACAGGTTCTGCAACGGCCTGAAGCGTCAGGAAGACTGCTTAAGTGGAACAACGAGCTGAGTCAGTTTGATTTGAACTTTCAGCCCCGTAGATCGATAAGGGGGCAAGCATTAGCAGATTTCATAGCGGATTTCACTACCCCAGAAGATGATGATGTAGATGAGGAAATTGATCCGCCTAAACTACTCCTTGACCCTAGTGCCGGGAAATTATACACAGACGGAGCTAAGAATGACTGACGATCTGGAGCCCGAATAGTACTTGAAACCTCGGAAAAAACGGCTAGTCTAGTACGCGTTTAGATTGGAGTTTCTTGCCACAGACAACGACTTCGAATACGAAGCCTTGATCGCCGGACTGAAGCTTGCCAAGGAATTGGAGATCATGAAGCTGGACATTTTTTGCGATTCCATGATAGTTGTAAACCAGGTCACGGGACAGTTCCAGGCCAAGAGTTCAAGATTGGCGTCATATCTGAAGAAAGTAAAGGAGTTATTAAGTCATTTCGATCACTACAACATATCCCACATTCCCAGAGCGGAGAATCAAAAGGCAGACAGGTTGGCAAAAATGGCTAGTTCTGATAATCCTGAACATACAGAGCTAGTCCCGATTGAAATGTTATGGTTACCTAGTATAGATCAGATGGAAGTTGATCCCATACTAGGGTTGAACCCGAGAGGGATTCATGGATGACCCCTCTGAAGAACTTTTTGATTAATGGAACGCTTCCGACGAAGAAAAGCGAGAGGCGTGCAGTTATCCGGAAGGCATCCCGGTATGTTTTGCAAGGCGAAATCCTCTATAGACATGGATTCTCGATGCCCCTACTATGGTGTATCGCTCATGACGACATCGAACGTATATTAAAAGAAGTCCACGAAGGTGAATGCGGCGACCACACCGGGGGGCAAACTCTGACGAAGAAAATATTGCGCTACGGCTACTTCAAGCCCACCGTAAACAAGGACGCAGCCAAGTACGCACGGGGCTACGATGCATGCCAAAGATTCTCCAGAATTCCCAGGGCACCCCCTGGCCAGCTAAAGACGATGACGAGCCCCTGGCCCTTTGCCATGTGGGGAATTGATATAATCGGGAAACTCCCCTAGCAAAGGGTGGAGCAAAGTTTTCTATTGTGGCCATAGATTACTTCACAAAGTGGGTCGAAGCAGAAGCCTTAACGACGATTTCCACCAAGAAAGTGATTAATTTCGTTACAAGGAACATCATCCGGGATCCCGAAGGTTGTCATAACTGATAATGGGACCCAGTTCGATAGTACTGAATTTCGGGAATTCTGCGAAAAATATCATATCGAGAAGAGGTATATGTCTGTGGCACACCCACAGGCAAATAGACAGGTAGAAGTAGCTAATAAAGTAATCAAGTCCATTCTGAAGAAGCGCCTAAAACAAGACAAAGCAATGTGGGTCGACGAGCTACCTTTGGCATTATGGGCCTATAGGATGACCTACAAGTCCGCCACCGGGCATACTCCTTTTTCCCTTGCTTTCGGGGCAGAGGCCGTCATCCCAGTAGAGCTAAAGGTACCATCCCATCGGGTCATTTACTACGATCCGATGACCAATAATGAACTACTCCTCGAATCCCTCGATATGGTACAAGAAAAGAGAGATGAAGCCGACTTACATGCCTTAAGACACAAAAGCAAATTGCTCGGTACTACAACAAAAAGGTCCGAGCCCGCACCTTTGAACCCGGAGACTTGGTTCTGAGACGAATCTTTCCACCTCCAAATCACCTGGGGCCGAAGTGGGAAGGACCATATGCCATCCAACGGAGGCTTGATAACAGAGCTTTCAAGCTAACGATCGTGGAAGGAATTGAAATCCCCAGAGTGTGGAATGCCCAGCATTTACGGCATTATCTGACGTGAAGACCATCATTTCTATTCTCTTGTTCGTAGGATTATGTAATAAGGCTTGACTAGCTTAGAATAGTCCATTATATGAACAAAAGAATTATAAAGTGGACGTAGGTCATGATTTGACCGAACCACTATAAAAACATCATGTGTCTTTTACATTTATCGCACTTTTATTTGTTTTTGTCATTTACACATGCATGTGGTTATGGTTCACTGGCATTCATGATGTTTTCGCGAGTTCCAAAGGGAGTGTAATACCCTTGGGAATCCCGTCAAGGCAACATTCGACTGCTTGATGAAGACTTATTGTTTCTTGACTCCTGAATTTTGGAATGAGACTCGCTTCCGTGGGTCACCCTTCCAAGAGTTCATGAGTCTGCTCGTCTCTCGACTCCTGACTTTTGGAATGAGACTCGCTTCCGTGGATCACCCTTCCAAGAGTTCACGGATTTGCCCATCACTCTCTAGTGATAAGCAGAACGTCGAAAGAACGACTAAACGAATGACACATCAATTAAAACTCCATTTCTCAATATAAGAGAAGCTCAAGGACAGGGAACTTAACTGTCCACGACACGTGAAGGTGCACCATGATTTTAAAGACCGTCTCGATTAGCACTCTACCCTTGGTATTCGACGGGAGAGTATAAAGGTGCTGGAGACTCGGCACCCCCAAAGAACTCCTACCCTGCTGAAGGATCGGGGAACAGATTGAAAGCTGAGTTCGAACTCCGAAGTGAGTATAAAGGCATTTGAACTACATGCCATCGAAGGGCTCCGATCCCACTGCAGAATTGGGAATGAAAAGCTGAGCCCGACCCCCCCATTTCCGGGAATGGGGGGCAATCTAAGTGCAACTCTCATCAATCTTCAATAAGCCCTGGCCAGGCACCATAATGACGATTGATGGGGGGCATACACATACGACACTTACACTTCAAAATGCTTTTTACCAGTCATACATGAATTTTCTTGATTAATTCGTTTGAAATTTATCACTCACAACTTTTATGTTTAGTTGTGGTTATTTTTAAGTTATGTGATTTAATGAATCTCACGGATATGATAAATTTGCAGGTACTCAAAGATGCAA
The DNA here is from genome assembly GCA_030737875.1 of Allium sativum. NCBI lineage: Eukaryota > Viridiplantae > Streptophyta > Magnoliopsida > Asparagales > Amaryllidaceae > Allium > Allium sativum. The sequence goes on along the minus strand of CM060921.1, from coordinate 810,095,162 downwards.
AATAAACATATTGTCATTGAACTAAACTGCAAAAGCACAAAGTGAAGCTAACCAAAAAGCGAGGGCCACACTCGCAAGTACATACATAGCCAGTGGAAATCCTAAAATAAAAGAGAAAAATACAGACTAGCAACTACGTCTTATTTGTTCTTGGGAGATTTGTATTTCTTGGGAGATAGCTTCATTTTCTTTTCCTTCTTCTTCTCCGTCTTCTCCTCCTTGTCACCAACACCCTCATCATCCTTCTTCCTCTTCCTCTTAGCAGAAGGAGGGTCAACTGGAGGAAGAGAAGACCCGGCAGCAAGTTGCGAAGTTATTGACTTGGAAGAGAACTTTGTAGCCAGCCCAGTCTTGGGATCTACCTCCCTAATAGGAGCCACAGCCATAGGCTCCAACTCTTCCTTTTTAAGAGCTAGCTGTTTCTCAGTCCTAGCCTGCCTGCCAGCTAGGGACACACCATAATCACCCTTGAATTCATCCATAATGACGACGTCTTCCTCCTCATCCTCGTGACTAGCGTCAGTGTCTCTCAAGGCACCAATAATATCCTCCTCAATAAGAACGTCGGTACTGGGTTCCACGGGTGCTGTAACGGTTGTCTCATGTGCTTTGTCCTCCGTTTGCTTCGGAGTCTCGGAAACCCCAACTTCAGAACCTGCGGGAGCATCAATCTTTCCCGCCATTGTCTCCTTTTCCGAGTCTTTCTCTACTGGCTTGACACCTATATTACAAGTAACAAATGTTAATGCATCAGGAGAAGATGTCACTCTAACAAACTGCGGGGAGAATATGGAGATACCTTCAGCAGACTCCTCACCCCGGGTTGTAGTTGAAGCTCCGATAGTCACAGGAGTTGGAGCTATAAGAATCAATGGATCATCGGGATGATACTCCTCAACTCTTGTAGCCGTGGGTTCGATTGCCGAGCTGGAGCCCTCGTCAATCTTGTTTTTGCCCTTCAGCCGGGCCTTCTCCTTCTCGGCTTCCTCACGAAGCAAACGCCTTCCCTCCTCCAGAGCTTGGGGTTCATCACCCTTGAGAATGGTTCCCATCAACTTGCCTTCATCGAACTCCTCGGCCCCTAATCGATGCTTCACGCCTTCTACTATGGCATCCCATAGATCGGCTAAGGTGACATGATAATTTGGGATCCAAGAAATGTCTCGAGTCTTGAGGACATTACCTAATAAGTTAATTAGCAGCTCATCAAACTTTTCTATTTCTTGATCTCTTTCGGCAAGTAGATTGGCAGCATTAGAGGCCGATTCTAGAACATTATTAGCGTTGCTTTCAGCAAGGACCACCCGCTCTTCTGTTTCAACAAGTCGACTACTTAAAGTCTCGTTCTCCTTTTCAACAAGGGTGAGTCTGCCCTTAAGCTCCTCTTTCTCCTTCTCCCAAGCAGCCTTTTCAGCAGCAAATCGCTCATGTGCGGTTCTGAGTTCGATATTGGCCGCCCTGAGGTCCTCTACTTCTTTTTTCAAAGCCAATTTCTCTTGGCTATTCGAGTCCAGCTCAGTACGGAAGCATTCCCTAGCACCTTCCAGTTCAGTCTTGTAGTTCTTTGCATTCCGATTTGCCAGGGCAAGCTAAGCTTGAGCATCCTCCAGCTCCTGCTCCATCCTTTTTATAGCCTTCTCATCATTGGCAATCTTCACCCTAGCCCTGGCTGCATCGATCTCCAAATTACGAATGACCTCCGAGAGTTTTGTGGCGTGCTTTTTCATCAAGTTATATTGTTTGGCCACATGGCTCGCTCTCCTCGCAACTTCCACATCCCACTCCTCGGGCATCGGTTCAAGGTCTAGGACAAACATCGTCCTCCCAAAGTAAAGATCGGGAAACAACTTCCGCAGACGTTCCAGTTTAGCTTGAGTTCCAGCGGAAGGGACGATCTCCTGTGTAGCGGTAACATCCAGGTTTTGCTGGCTAGAAGTGGCAGGGGCTGTTTTTTCCTTCTCTATGGCCCTACTCTCAGCCTTATCCTTTTCCTTTGGATCCTCCTGATGTTTGGAAGATTTAGCCTGGGATGGCGTACTTTTAGGAGGGGTGAGTTCCTTGGGAAGTTGTTTGCCCCCACCCGGAGCTCGCGGCAGGGGGCGGTTGTGATATTTTCCAAGACCCTGCCTCGTCGTGGACCGGGATCGCGAAGAATAAGACTTGTGAGGATCTCGGGGTTGATCACTGTCTCTCCCTCGACTATCGCCGCGATTATAACCAGATCTCGGGAAAAGACTTGGAGTGCCCTCGTGAAGAGTTCGAGAAGAATAAGCCCGTCTGCGAGTCATTTTTTCTGCAAAAGGAAACAAGTATATATTAGAACACCACAGATCTGCGACAACAAGAATGTGGAAATAAAGTGTATGTGTGAATTGTGTATCCCGTGTAATCCCCCTAATAGACAAGAGTCCAGAGATTGACTCGTCTGAATGTTTTCTTTATCCCCGACTGGAAGAGTAACCTCATCGGGATCAGGAAATAGTGTTTCATCTCCAAAGGCTTCCTGGCTATAGAGCTCATCTGGTAAAGGAAGCTTGTCCAATTCCCCAAACATACGTTCATCCGTTAATTCCCCATGAGAAGCAGAATCGGTCGGTGGTAAAGCTTTCGGGGAAGATTGCCCCTCAGAGTCCGGGACCTTCTCAGGATCACTCTCCCGGACTTCACCCCCTTTAGGAATGTTTAAGTCCTCCTCATCTTGGTCAAAATGTGGTGGAGGACTCTTGGGAAGTTCAATTACTTTAACGGCCCCCGATGTTCCTTCACCTCCAGTAGGGGGCACATACTTGTAAGGCTTACCGCCTGCCGCAATTCCGAATTTGATGTTCAATAGGTGATGCTTATGGAGATTCTCATCGGTGATGCTTTTCTTGATCCTCAAGAATTCCGATTTGCTTTTAAGAAGGCGAGATAGTCGATGTTTATATGTCTTGCCTTCCGTCCTTGGGATTTTATGATCTGCATACAAAGGATAGGGAATGCATCAGTACTGTGATTATGAAATCAAGTCCCGTACTTGAAAGTTCGAAACCGACCTGATGTAAGCCACCTCCTCGCGCACCCAGCCTGCAACTTTATGTAGAACCCATCGGCTTTGGGATCCCCTATGTTGTTGTGGCTATCGGATAAAACCTTCCTATTAACCACTGATTCGAAGAAATAGAAGTTCGGGGTCGCCGAAGACCGGTGTTTGAAAAGGTAATAGAACTTTAAATCCTTGAAGGTGAGTTCTGTATGCAAAATCTCCGCATATGCAATACAAAGTGTGAACAAGGCTGCATAGGCATTGGGGTGAAGCTGCATGGGGGCAATGCGCAACCGTTTTAAGGTTTCTATGACGATTGGTGGGAACGGAGGAATAGCACCAACATTACACATCAATTTACTAATGGTCATATATCCCGGTGGGGCGAGGTGAGGAAGATCATCCTTGCCCGGATTTTTAACGTCATCCCAAGATATTGCATGCTTCAAGCATATTCGCAAAAGTTTATCGTCGTCTAGTTTAGATGGTTTGCAATCGGTAAACTTTTTGGGGCCCTTCACACCAGTAATCTCATCAGGAGCTCGTTCATCTAAATCAGGCTCCTCAGTTTAAGTACTCTCTGACGAATCTGACTCCGATTCTGCTTCATATTCGGACCCAGATTTTTGACCCTCCGGGTTAGTTGAAGCAAGCACATCGGAATCTTGGTGTGGGTATGTTTCTGGTGCGGTATCTTTCTCTAGTTGTGCGGATGTCTTTTGTTCAGTATCTTTCTCTGGCATCTCGGTCGCTTGTTTGTCAGACATAGCTGTGTTGGCGAACAGAAATTAGAATACAGTTACGCGTTCCCCGTGTGTGAAAGTGCAAGTGTGTGCCTGTGCATGCATTGAAGATAAAGCGTAAAAGTCATCAAGATCATCAAAATTTTAGTCGTCATATGCAGTCAAATTATGTGGTCATTTAGTCCAGAAAATCCGACATCAAGGCTCTAACCTAACTGTTCAGAATTTTATGGTGACAAGGCATTGTCTAAGGTTCAAGATTTGTTTGATCGTGAACTATGACTCGGATCGCGGGGTAAATAACAGCTCGCCCTCCTTCGGATCGCAAGGCAGAGGGATCGCCCTCCTTCGGATCGCAAGGCAGAGGATCGCCGTTCTCTCGGATCGTGAGGCAATAGGGGTCAACCCTCTCGCGGATCGTGATATTGTCTGGTCGAGTCTTCGCCGGATCGTAGAAACCCCCCACGATACACGCCTCTGCCGTCACCACGACCCTCCGTCTCGCCACTGGCCTTCATCTTCTCCCTCTCCTCTCCTTGCCAACAATCCGAACCGGCCTGCTCCCTTCTTCTTCCTCCTCCGTTTCTCTCCTCTCCTTTTCATTTCCGAACTCCAACCTCTGAATCCATCAGCCATGGCGCCTCGCTGGTCCTCCAAAAACCACAAAATTCCATCGCTTCTTCCCTCAAATCAGTCAAAAAAACTCATAAAAACAAGAGGGATATCGAATAAGGGTGCTTTTGGTGGAATTACCTTTCTGAAATTTGTGAAAAATAATCGGATTTTTGGAGGTTTGAAAAATTGGGTTTCTTCCTTAATGGAGCTGGCGGCGCGATGCAGAAGCAAGAAGAAGGAAAGGGGAAAGGGGGGTTCGGGTTTATATAGAGAAAACCATGACCGTTGGTATCCCATTTTTTGTTTTATTCAAACCATGGAAGTAGGCGGGCCGCTGACCAAAGCCCACAACGCTCCGAAGTCCGTCTCGTTCCGCGAAGAAGCCCGAGCGATCACGAAAGGACGAGACGAACGGCTCGCTCCATGGATCGTGGTAAAAACCATGCGATCCAACCCATTGAGCGATGAACAAAAGTTATGAAGAATTCGTGGAAATTCAGAAACTTACCTGGCAATTTGACAGTGAAGTCACCGAGAACTCTGGAGATGATAATTGTTTGGTCAACATAGAAATGATGATGAATTAGTCCGATATTTATACCAACCAGAAGAAACAACTTTTCGGAAATAATGCGGCATTTGAGACAGGTACGACCGCTGGATTGCATCGTTTCAGGAAAAGACAGTTCGGGAATTTCGAAGCATGTTCCATCCTCGATAAAACATACTTCGAGGGGGCAAAATGTTGGCTAGCTTTTTGAATCAAGCCACCAAGATCGATATATGCTTTCCACAAAGTTTCAAATACAGAAGCCATCTTGTTTTTTGTCCCATGGATCGCGGATCGCCCCCTAGATGGATCGCACTCAATCACCACGACCCGACTCGCCTCGATGACCACGATCCGACCAACCATCACGACCCGATCCGCTGTGGCCACCACGAGAAGAGCCTGACCAAGTCCACCACGATCCGAGACGCGCAGATCTCACGACACGTGTCCACAACTGTAATATTGACCAATTCTTCCTCAAGCTACGAACCAGTCCGAGATTTCCGGGATGTGGGTCACGTATGACCGCGATCCGTCACCAGAAATCAGCTATAAATAGCCCAGAACTTGGCATTTTTCGGGATCTTTTGGTAATTCAGAGTTCTGTTTCCACCATTACTATGTTGTCATTATTCCTAATCATTATCATTCCGAAATCACTGAGTGAATTAACATTGCATAAGTGAGATTGAGAGAAATGTCATTGATTGTACTCTGATTCCAAGTATAATCATAGATATAAAGTGGATGTAGGCTCGTTAACGCCGAACCGCTATAAATCTTGTGTTTTTCCTGCTTTATTACTATAATTCTGATATTAATCTCTAGCTATAATCATAATTTGGGTGTTGGAGTCAATTTTGAGTCTAACAGGTACATATTTTGATGGACATGTAATTGGGAACTTGGGCATATGTTTAGTAATTTTCAAAGTGGGGATTTTGACTTAAATGACATGAAACATGAATATGGACATGACACTTAGAAAATCATGAAAGTGGCCAACTCGAGGTTGGGTTGAGTTTGTAGCATAAATCTACCCGGAACCGCCCGGCAAATCTATTAGCTACAAACAATAGGGCCTAATGTGAGTAGTTGGTCATGTCGCGCTTAAAACCCGAGGTTAGACTAGGTTGTGGTGTAAAACTGCCCGCACCCGCCCGGGTTAACCAGTAACCACAACAAGGTCTAATGTGAGAGGTTGGGGTGCATTAAACTAATTAGTGCCACATGATAGGGTTAATTAACTTGATTAGACTAATGACACTTAACCAATATGACATGGACGGGTGGGTTACGTAACTTGGCTAGACTAATGACACTTAACCATATAACACGATTAGTGGATGGGGTTAAGTTAACCTACACTTAACCAATCCGACTCGATAATTTGATGGGGTTAAGTTAACCTACACTTAACCAATTTTACTCGATAATTTAATGAGGTTAAGTTAACCTACACTTAACCAATTTTACTCGATAATTTGATGGGGTTAAGTTAACCAATGCTTAACCGATCTAACATGATAACTCGATAGGGTTAAGTCACAAACCTCTTGAGTATACTTAACCAACTTGACACACCGTTTGTAGGGCTAAGTCTTGAACTTGAATACTTAGCCAATTTTGACATGATTCGTAGGCAGGTTAAGTCATGAACTTGAGTGACACTTAACCCATTAGACAAAACCCTGGTTTAGGGAATTAAGTGGATAATCGTAGTTAACAAGGATAACGGGAAAGGAAACTGAGTGATAAACCTTAGTTAAGAATAACTAAGTAATAATTCTTAGTCAAGAGAATTGGACCAGTTCATAAACAGATGAGTAACCCGATACGGTAGGTCATCGCTTAAACAAACACACGAAGAGGAGCGAATGTTTATCTGACTGAGATAAAGGCTCCAGCGAACTGGGTGACGAAGCGTTAGCTTCGGGGGATGTGAGGGTACTCTTGGTATCCCCCTGTGAGGTTGCCGATGATCCGCCTGGGCTCACAGAGGTTAAGGTCTGCGGTAGAAGAACCAAGGGTATGCCTTGGTTGGTGTACGAGTAACCTAAAGACTAGGGTGGATTAGCGTAGAGTCGACGATACTTAGTTTAGCCCTGGATAGCGCGTCGTCGACTACCTACCATCTTTAGTCAATCGTGTACGTGTACGGAAAGGCAGAGAACTCCAACAGACCATATACTTGCGATCTTGTTATGGGTGAGGTTGGCCAATAGGTAAGTGGGGCATAGTGGCCGGAGTATAGTTCTCGTGCATGATTTTTCTTGGATTGCCTTTCAGTAGTTGAGGGAGGGGTCACGTGGGACCATAACCACAGGTAGAAAAACAGACCTTGATATCTGCATCGGCAGATAACCTAAAGCTCCCTACCGAGTTTCCGTATTTCTTGCTTTGCCCTGTCACGGGACTCGGATGGCACATTGAGATACATGTGCATCTAGACATGGAAAAACGATTCACGATACATACGTGGGAAAACAACAAAAGGGCGTGGTTGACGGGTAGCATAATCCCTAGTGACCCTAGGTGGCTTGAACCCAAACCGAGATACGGAAAACGTTCATTAGGTAGCATAATCCCTAGTAGTCCTAGGTGGCATAAATCCTAGTTGAACACGCGATAGTTCATGACGAGAGAACCTAACCAGATAAGGGTGGCAGTCCAAACGATTTCAAGGATAATGGAACTACATTGAAGTAGTATAGAATTTCATGGGAAAGCCCGTACGATTTACGGCAAAGGACTGAACATATACATGGAAAGAAACATACGAGTTGGGAAAACCTACATATGCGATATATTAGGTTGACATGGACCATTTCATGACATTGGGCAAGGGACATTTTTATAGTTAACACATGACACGGGTTGGGGTACTAGTACGGAAGGTGCAGAGCAAATATACATGATAGATACCTTGGGATATTATACTTGATAGAACCTGGCGATGTGACACCATAGTTTACCATGATACATTAGTTTATCCGAATACCGTAGTTCATCCTGTTATCTGGGTTTAAGTTTATCTATCTTCTCATCATCCTTATGTTTACTTTCAGTTTATGCATGTCATGTTACCTTTACTTGTTTTTATGCTGGAAGTAGATAGGACTTACCAGTCTTTATGACTTACCCCGTTTTGTTTCGCCTCTTTGTCTTCCGTTTCCCCCCAGGTTTTCAGGGAGGAAACGATGTTGTTTAGATCGGACTTCTTCTGCTTGAAGGTCATCATATATGGCTTCGACTTTTCTTGGCTATGGCTGCTTTACTGTTTTTACTTGGGGAATAATTTATGAAATGGTTTATGCTTCTTTACTATTGCAAGACAGGTTTTGATGTAAGAAATTTCTGATGTAAAAGGCTTTAGACCTTGATGTTTTACAATTTATGAAAGTTGGTTTTACTTCCGCAGTTTTATATGTTCTGTCTTGTAATATTTCATTGCATGTTTACCTAGATAATACTCCACCAAAGCTAGTTCATTCCCTTTGTGAGTGACCCTGGCGGAGGTGGGGTGTTACAATTTTGGTTAGAAGGGGAAGAAAAATGGTAGAGCTCCGCTGCCTCTATAGATTTGAATGGAAAAGAATGAGGCTCTACCCCTTTATTTATAGGGTAGAAATGGCCTAGAACCGTCGGATTAGTTTTAAGTTGTATTCGTTCATTCCATTTAATAATATAATAAACCAATACCTCAAAACTTAGTCGTCACTAGGCTGTTTGACACCCAGTAGGTCGACCCCCAGGGTCGACCGCCTAGGCATCAAACTGCCCAGGTCAGCTTGGTTAATTAAAGTAAGTTATAATTAATATTTCTGGTTTATTTATTTTCCGTCCATTTTCGTATTTCATCCGTAACATTTTCATACGGACTCCGTTTGCAAAATTCCAAACATGAAAGTTGACCAGAATTCCGAGACGAATGCAACGGTAAAAGTCTCACGGTCAAATTCCATCGTTTGCAGAAATTCCTATTTTTGAATTTTTAATAATTAATTTATATCGCCAAAAATTCCGGATTATTACATTCTTCCCTCCTTAAAAGGAATTTCGTCCCAAAATTCTGATGCCTATAGTCCTTTGCTACACAACCAATTTGTGTACATACACTTTGCAACTATGTGTATATGTGCATGGTGTATATATTGCAAATTTCAACCACAAAATATGCATGCAAGATGGTTCTGATCGGATCCTCCTATATGTTTGCCCTAAACTTTTGGAATATTTTTGAAAACATGATGCGGAACATCCTAAATATACTGGCAGTTCTATATAAATGCAGATTTTGAAAATTCTTTTTCATCCATAACCCTCACACAACTATAAATAGAAGTGTGAATGTAATGACCCGGATTTTGACATCGATCGTAAACACAGTTATTGATTTATCATTCACAATTTCAACTTTAAATATCAAGACTTTAAATTGTTTCAAACATGTCTAAGGTAAGTTTGCATTTCTCTTTTGTATATATATATGATAGCATATTTTAATAAGTGCTGTTTAAAGTTATGTTTTCAAATATATGTTAAATAACATTTTACATAGAAAATTTTAAATGCTATGACTTTGCAAATACTTGTTCATGTTCTCAAAAAGCTTTAAAATATTGGTTTTAGCAAACCCCTTGTTTCAAACTCAATTAAACCCCTTGCTTAAGACATGTTAATCACCTTTTTGTTCTCAAAATGAAATACAAGAAATATGTGAATTTATATATGTTTAAAATCAAACATGTATTGTCTAATCCCTTTCAAAAATCATGTTTCATGCATATATTCACAAAAACCATAAATATGATAAAATCTCCTTTGCATATGCATTGAAACAAGAACTTGAATTGTCAAATCCCATGGTAAAATCATACTTTCAAACACCATAAATATGATTTGATCTCATGACAATTATTTGAATTTCCATATGCATTGAAAGGTGAACTTGTATTGTCAAAATCGCTTTCAATTCATGATCTCATCTATAAAACATATACATGCTAGCAAGTAGGTCCTTAGGAAGAATTCTAGGCTCATGGCATGATTATTATAGAAGAAAAGTATTTTCAGTTTTGCACTTCTTTTCTTTCTTTTCAAATTGAATTTCTGAAAATACAATTCATGTACATATTTCAAAGCATTGGCAACTTGTCAAACAAATATATCCATAAAAAGGTGTATAAAATCATATCTATCTATCATCACCTTATCTACACTTGTAGATTTCATATCATAGGTATGGCTAAGTATTCTTCTAAGTATTTCCTTGTGTGTCATCATCTCATTACATAGTTTTCCATGTGCACATTTCCAGATTTTTAAACCACACTTGCAAGGCAAGTTTGTATATATAATTGAGTCTTGTAAAATCAAGTTTGAAAGGTGAAAAGTGGGATTTGAAAGCTCAATAAAAACTGAACATTTTGGTACTATGATGATCTCAATATTTTGTAATAAACAAGGGAAAAGAGAGGTAGAAATGAGGTGGTACATTACACATTTATTGTGTGGTTCTTTCAAGGCAAAAGGGGAGAGTGGAGTACAAATGCTTAGGGGTTTTTAGGGGGTATCTAGGCTTAAATATGCCATGTCGAAACTGATGAGAGTTGGCAAGGATTGAGTGAGAGAAATCAGTTTTTAAAGTGGTCTTTCATATGCCAGGAAAAAGGCTCCTGTGTAGTTTCACATCACACATTTATTGCACCTATATTTTAAACATTTTTACACCTATATAAAGGCCAGCACATACACCACTTTCATACACACACAAACACAACAAGTTCGAAGGGTTTAGCAAAGAAAAAGAAAGAGTTTTGGAGCTTTAAAGTGAGTAAACTGTCTTTTTATTTCCTTTTTGTATTGCCTGCATTTTGCTGTTTGGTCTATAAATTGGACTTGGGTTTTGTGATAATCTAGTTAGGTAATATGCTTGTATGAAATTCTTGTTTGGTCGGAGAAAATCATTGGTTGTTAGTTAAAAACTTTAAATACCAAAAAGTTAGAAAAGTCATTATCTGTTGCTGTTACAGAATCTGTACTTTTAGGATGCACTTCTACAAATCTAAATGATCCGAGGAAAAACCATGGTTGTGGATTTAAAAGGAGATGGCATACAAGGATTTAAAACCTTTACATATTTGTCAAAATGCTCAAAAATATAAAACAGGCTTTACAAAACCTTACTGTTGTTTAAATTAAAACAGTAGAAAGCTCTCTGGTTCACAAAATCAAAATTGATTTTCAAACTTTGTAAAAACATGATTCGAGATTACAGATGTAATAAAGAATCAAAATCATGATTTTTAAAAGAAAAATCAAGATTTTTAATCACCTAATTCATGAGAATTCTTGGGATGATCAAAAAGAGGGGTTTTGCCAAATTCCGTCGATCGAAACGATTGGAGGCCGTGAGCTTTGGCGTGGAGGTGCTGGGGGGTAGGAGTTACCTAGGAAAATACAAAATAAATTTTCTATTGTTTGGAATTCGAGAACGAGATCGATTTAGCTTATTGGTCTGTGAATTGGTTCGTGAGTTTGGAGGCGTCGCACGTGGTCCCCACGTGATCGAGTGGGCCAAGGATGAGGGGGAAGATGCGGCCGGGGTTGGAGAAGAGGTTGGAGGTGGCGGCAGCTCTTCCGATGGTCGGAGTTGGTGGAACCGTGGAGATTTGAGGTGCCTATATGAACTGCTATTGTTTTTTTTTATGGTGAGATGATGATTTGGAGAAGAAGGAGTTCTGGAAGGTGAAGGGTTGGTCACTGATGATCGGAAGTAAGGACGCGACTTGTAGGTGGTGGTCGGAGCATCATCTGGTGTCAGGGAAGGTTGTACACGTGCACGGGAGAGGTGATGTACATGGTGTATTGTGGGACTTTAGCCAAAGTACCAAGTGGTACTACCAGGGTCAAGATCAAGGCTATGGCGCACGACATTTTCAAGTGATCTGGAGGTGAAATGCAGTGATATTACAAGGTGGTACTTTGGCAAGTTTTTGAAAAATGGTACTTTGCTAAATCATAGGGTCTGAAAGGTTATGGGAAGGGTGCGCCCGTGTTTTTTTGAGGTGGTACTGCAACAATGTGGTATTTTGCCTAAAGATGAAGTTTTTTTAATTTAAATTAGTTTTAAACTAAACAAGGGTTTAAATAAAAATAGGAAATGAATATTTAAATAAAAAATAGCATTTTTATTTAATTTAGCCAAACGAAGGAAAAGTGAATCGGGATTGGAAATACAGTTTTGTCAAAGAACCGATAAATAAATACAACAACTGTGATTTTAAATTTAAATGAGAATTAGAAATAATTATTTTCTAATAAAACATCCAAACTGAAAGCAGTCGATCGAGTGTAAAAGACCGGGTATGGTTTCGGCAGAAGTCGAACAGTTAATAAAGAAGTTGTATTTTAAATTTAATTATAAATTTAAATTTAAATGAAAAATTAGAAACGATTTTCTAATGTAATCAAATCAAGGGTGATAGATCAGGCCTGGTTCGAGAAATTAGAAACTGTGATTTTAAATTAAAATTTTAAATTTGATTTATAATGAGAATTAGAAAAGAAATTTTCTATGGAAGATTCAAACTGTAAAGTCAACAAAGGGAAGTCGATTAAGTCAGATATAAAGCAGTCGAGAAGTTAGCAGCAATTGTAATTTGATTATAAGTTTAGTTTATAATTTAAAGATTGAATTTATCTTCAATGAGATGTTTAAATTATAAACAAGATAAAGAAAAACCGTATGTAACACATACGGTAGAATTTTTCAGTTTTACCTGACATCTAAAATATCCGAGATAAGAACTGATCATGAAAAGTGCTGTAAACAAGAACTGTAAATAGCGTTTTAATCATGTGTAGACTGATAAATAAAGGAGGAACTTTATCAGTACAGAGAGGAGAATAAGTAATCAAAAGGAAGAATCAAAGGGAAATTTGACAAGGAAATACCAAGTGAAAAAGTTGGAAAATAAATGATCAAAATTTAAGTCATTTATGAGTGATCAGATTTATGGATACTGATGAGAAATATATTTTCTAAAGAAAAATAAGGTAAATATTCATTTTTAAAAGTGACGAACAAAAAAATGAAAAGAAAGACTGTGTACGACGCACGTACTGAAACTGTTAATTTTTGAGATATGATAAAATAACCAGATAAAGACCGGTTGATCATATACTGTGTAGTTTGACTGTAATTGTTATGCAGATTAGATTATAATCTTGTTAGATTTATAATTTAAGAACAAAAATGTTCGTTAATCATTTCAAAGAGTCCGGGATTAACGTTCCACTTTGGTTTGATTATACGCCGCGTGTCAGAGATATTGAAGACGATGATCGCAAACAATATCTTTGGTCTGTTCAGTCCCAGAACAAACCTGAATGGACGAGTGTCTGACAACGTATATCAGTCAGATTTTACACATTGAATTTACGTAAGTATATTACGTTGGTGGCGGAGAAATTCGTTTCTCTTAGCTTTATTGCCCGTGATATATTTGGGAAATCGAATGAGTATTTCTGACGGGTAGGACGATGTGACATTCAAAGGAAATGAACCAGTGATGATGAAACGTAAGACTAGCCTCAAGCCTCACACCCAGGAAATGACAAAAATCGGGTAGGCAGCATGGCTATGTGGGTCGCTCCCAGTAGGGTGTAGTATCACCTATCTAGAGAAATTCCTTTTGTTTCTAAATCTATCGATTCTGCCCATTCGGGGATGGTTTCCGCGCACAACCATCGGTGATATACACTCGATACACTCAAGAGAAATGAGTGGTCGGTCATTTGAGGGCCGGGTTGCAAGACGTTCTTGTTGAACCCAGGTGTATTTGCCTCTAGAGATACATCAGCGGAAGGTGGTCCCATACCTTGTCATAGTTGGAAATCCAATTTCTGTAAGTGCCAAGCGGTTTTATTTGTATACTATATCGGAGAATGTGAGATGCAAGCTGATCGACGCTAATCTATGAACTAGAAAAGCGTGATATTTGTAATAAATTCTGCAAGCATACAGGTGTGTAGCATACAGGTCGAACACAGGGAGATGTAATTAAAAATTATTATCTATTTATTCTTGCGCGAGTTAGACAATACTTGGGGGTTGGTTTTAAAAACAAAGACATTGAAATTACTCTAAATCTGAATCTGAATCTAATCAGTATCAAATTCAACAATTGAAAAGAAAAGAAACAATTACTAGAAACAGAAAATAACAACTAGAACAACAACAGAGAATTAAAAAGCAGAATTGCCGTTGAATCTAATCGAACGGACAATAGCTAACAAGCAGTAATAAAAGAAAATAACAATGTGTTCTACCAAAACTAATTGGATAGATACACAAATTGTTATGAAAGAAAAAGACAGTGAAAAAATAAAACTTTTTATTAATAAAACGAGAGTACAGAATAATCGAGATCCCCGTTACAATGGGTATACATGTGCTTATATAGGTGAACTGAAAAACCCTAATCCACTAATGGGCCATGATTCAACCTCTTGAAAATAATATATTCACAAATAAAAGAGATAAGATAGACTTGAAATATTCCATGCACCTTTCCTCTTTTGATTGGTCATGTGGCAAATTGATTGGCATTTTCCAAAAGATTTGAAGTTGATTGGTAAATTGATTGGCATCATGATTGGCATCTATCTAATCAAATCTTCATCTTTATGGAGAGTAAAAATGAAAGATTCCCTTTGATTTATCTATGAAGAATACTTCCAATTCTTGAAATATTTATTAGTGTATACCTTATATTCATACATATGAATATATATATATACACCATAAATCACTAATCCATAAATTCTTCAAAGCAAGGGAGGCAGTGTGAACGCGTTCCATTCTTCAGCAAAAAGGGAGTTTGATGGGAATTGAACCCAGGTCTTTATGTACAGATTTCCATGCCTTAACCAATGTGCTACAGCTTCCTTTGTGATTGAAAACTTGTTGAGATGGGAAAGTAGCTTCTTTTTCTTATCAGTGGTCTTTAATTTTAATGAAGGAGACAATTAATCAACGACCTATAAAAACACACTAAATACCCAAAGTAGCATTTATTTATATACAATAAAGATAAGATATAAGCATAAAAATAAACACATTTCTGTGCTAATCAAATACCCCCACACTTACCTTTTACTCGTCCTCGAGTAAAAAGAAAATAAAAATGAAAAACTAACTAGATAGGTCACACTTTCGTAGGAAACATGATTACATTGAGCGTATGCAACAAGCCGTTAAACCTCTAGGTGTCCCTAGTAGGACGAGTGGTGTCTCGTGAGGGTTTTCAGCGGATACTACCCACAAAATCAAAAGCGTCTTAAGTACGCAGATTAACCAAACAATATTTTTAAGGTCTTTCACATTCCAAGGATTTCACTCAAATTCAATAATAACTGTTTAGTCCCAAATTGTCTATCCCATAATTAGTGCAAAAATGAATAAAAATTTTCAAGCTGAATCGTAATTCCTTGATAACACTGTAATTGTCTTGAAGGTTAAGAGCGTGGTGTCAACCAAAGTACTACACATCGACAATGTGTACCCAATCATTTATATATTTTTTTTCTTTTTGAATAATTTTTTTTGCACCAGTATAACTGTAATGTATTGGATGTGAGTTATGCATAGATGAAGGAAAATTTTGTAAGTTCTAAAACTATTATAGATAAGAGGGCGAGCGTATTAGTTGAATTTCAAGCTGCAACAGATAAAGTACTACTAAGGCACATATAGACGTTTTGTTTCCTTTCATCTCCTCTACTACAATTTTCGCTTCTATGTACGGTATGATGGATGTGGATGGAATGGAAATGAATGCTTTATAGTCAAGAATGATGAATGACTATTTTATTCTAAGAGACTCTCTCTTTAATTTTTTATTTTTATTTTGCAGAATGATGAGTGGAGATGGAATGATACCGTAAATTATTTCATTTGATTCCTCCTCTACTAAGCGAATCATAACCAACACTTCTTGAAAGGAAAGTTTTTTTTTTGTGCCTTAGTTACTCTACTTCTATAAGTCTAATTCAACACACAAGTCTGGATTGATGTTATATGAAAAGCTGAAAGGAGAGATAATCAAAGTTTCGTAAGATAGATAACCTATATAAAATAAGATGTGGTATATGGTTATCCTACCTTAAAACAAATACTGAGTGGGTAGTGTAATATTGGTATAAAAAGTGACGTTCTAAACCTTTGAAAATAAATCAGTGAAAAAGGTTTTATAGTATACCAATATAAGATAAACTTGTCGAAACATGATGTAATCGACCAAAACTTGGGTTTGAATAATGTGGGGTATCGAAGAAGAACGCTACAATGAGTCGTTTCTCCTTAAGTGGGCCAAGTGGAATTTAGAACTTACAAGTTTGAAAATTTAAGTGGAAAAATATTACGCATGAAAACGAACTCAGAAATTCCAACAAATGCAGGTGCAAAAATCATTTTTATTTGATTTCATTTTTTTCTTTTCTCTCTGTTTTTTTTTTGTGATTTATTTTACTGGCACATTCTAACATGTATAACAAGGGTTGACACGCTTACTCCATAACACGACTAACATCTGCACGGTCTCAAGCAAGCATCTTAAAAAGACACATTACAACTCAATGAATAAATAATGTTCATTCCCATCACCCAAAAATTCAACTTATCAAACAAGGACCAAGGTGTTATTTATGAATTTTAAGTTAATCCTTGTTCAATGAATGACCTAGTTCATAAAGTTTGATTACTCGATTACTGATGTAATATAAATCCCCCCATACTAGAATGAGACAGTGTCCGCACTGTAATCATGTTTCCTAAATGTAAAAGAGGGTACCCAAAGATGGATTAGATGCAAAATGATTTGTAGAATGAAATGCAGTTTCACGACTATATGAGTGTGCAAATCAAATGCAAAATAAAGTCTACGATGGTGGTGAATGTTATGTGAAAAATGAGATTTCTTTTTCCCTCCACACTTGCCTCTATCAAAAATAATGCACGATGATTTATTATTTATTTGTGTCATGCCAATGATTTGTACAATTCAGATGCAGATTATCCCATAAAATTTTCAAAGAATTTTCTTCTTAGTCCTCAGTAAGATCAGAGGCCAAGATTACAGGAAAATTTTCTATAAAGTCCAAATAACCATATTCAAGGTCTTGTGGCAGGGGTTTGAGGTCCAATTCAAGTGACGAGGGTTTTGAGTTAAGGAGTTTATTTAGTTCAGAAATGTATTCGAACTCATCAAAATCAAAGTTGAAATGGTTAAGACATATTTTCAAGGCTTCAGAAGTGTCATTAGGGGTTTCATCAACTGTGGTTTGAATCATGTCAATTTCATCGATCTCAAAATCCCTAGGTTGTTTGTTGAGATTAAAGATGTTTAGCTCAATGGTTAGGTGCCCGAAGGAAAGTCGAAGTTGACCATTCCTACAATTAATGACAGCATTTGAGGTTGCTAAGAAAGGGCGTCCTAAAATCAATGTTATTTGAACTTTGGGATTTGAGACAGGCTCTGCTTCTAGAACTATAAAATCGACATGGAAGTAAAACTGTTCGATCTGTATCAAGACGTCTTCGATAATTCCCAATTGCTTTTTGACAGATCGATCGAATAGCTGAAGAGTGATGTTTGTTGGTTTAATTTCCCCTAGTCCAAGTTGACGACAAACAGTATAAGGAAGAAGATTGACACTGGCACCAAGGTCGAGTAGGGCACGAGAGATGTGAGTGTTTCCTATTTTACAATCAATCGTAGGACAGCCAGGGTCTTTGTACTTGACTGGAGCAAGATTCGAAAGAACAGAGCTTGTATTCGCAGTTAGAAAGGCGGTTTTTGGGACATTGGTTGCACGTTTTTGTGTGCACAATTCCTTAAGACATTTAGCATATTGAGGAATTTGTTCAATGGTGTCTAAAAGAGGAATGTTCACACGGACTTGTTTGAAAATTTCCAAAATTTTATCTAAATTTGTCGCTTTCTTCTTATTATTGAGTCTATGGGGAAATGGAGCTATTGGTTTTTTGACTCTGTGATGAGTTTCATCATTCGAGGAAGAAGGTTTATCCAAGGAAATAGAAGGTGGTAAGGTTGTAGAAGATGGAGTGTTGGTATTGCCAACATTAATTTTCGAAGGTGGGTCGGGTTTGCCGACACTGGGAGAAGAACTGTTGGGATTGCCAAAATTTAAGGGAACTTGAGGTTTAGAAGAATTGGCATTCGACGCCAATGGGTGATCATCAAGATTTTGTATTGGGGTCGAGTTAGAAGGTTCATCAGGGTTACCCACGTTATTATCAATCCTCTTTCCAGATCGAAGGGTTGTAATAGCCTTGACTGGATTTTGATTTTCGTCCTCACAAGAATTTACAGCACGAGAGTTATATTTTGGATTCACCTCAGGTTGACTAGGCAACTTTCCTTTGTCACGATTTTTCATTAGTTCTTTCATCATATTGAACATTTGGTCGAGTTTAGCGTCTTGTGAGTTCATTTTAGCTTCGTGAGAGTTCAACTGTTTTTCTAAACGCACAATTTCTTATGACGGTTGAGAAGATTGAGAGGATTGGTTCGATGATTGAAAATTGGGGTGCCTATAAGGTTGTTTGGATTGAGGTGCAGCTTGAGAGATTTGAGAATTGGGGGGTGGAGCTTGGTAATTTAGATTGGGGATAAAGGGTTGCATGTGAGATGGGTTAGCCGAATTATTGGGGTTTGACCAAGAAAAATTTGGGTGGTTTCTCCAACAAGGGTTGTATGTGGCTAAGTAAGGGTTATTTTGAGCTATAACATTGGCTTGGTCCTGAGAGTAATAGTGGGGTAACCCTTCTCTGGCTTGAGGAGTTTTATTTTCTAAAGGAATTTGGCTTGGATCCACGACATGCACTCCTCTAGTAGAAGTACGAATGGGAACACGAATTGATTCCCATTGCATGTCCTTTTCAGAATAGTCTTCTAAAAACCGCCAAGCTTCATCGGCTATTTTAGACATAAAATCTCCTCCATACATTGATTCTAGTTGAGTTCTAGACTGATAGTTAAGCCCTTTATATGCAATTTGACACAAGTGGTCTTTTAGAATTCCATGATGAGGACAACTATACAATAGTTGGTTGAATCTCTCAAAATATTTTGAAAAAGTTTCCCCCTTATTTTGACAGAATTGGTTTATCACAGTTCGAATTTTGAGAGTTTTATGGAAAGGAAAAAAAAATTTTCAAGAATATAGTGACAAATTCATCCCAACTTCTTATGGAATGTTTTGGAAGAGAATTTAGCCATCTTTTAGCGCTTTCAAGTAGTGCAAATGGGGATTAGCCTTAGCTTGATCGATTCGTTAGACAATTGTTGCATTTTTGTTGTAGACGCATACAATTCAAATTCACTTAGAAATTCATAAGCATTTTCAGATCCAGTAAATTTTGGAACCCCTTGAATAAAGGAATGTTTCAGCTCAAAATTGTTTCCTTCAACTGGTGGGAAAACAATGACCGAGGGTTGAACGGTCCTAGTTGGATAATACCGATCACGAAGAGAGAAGGGTCGATCTATTTCCAAATTGATATTTTGAAAATTTTGATTTATTGGATTGTGGTTCATCTCGTTCTGAAAGTTTTGGTTTATTCGAGAATTTCTAGGAGAATTGTGTTGGCTAACACTTTCTTCACTCATTGTTGTTAAATGCACGCACAAAAGTTAGCTACAATGAAATTTTCTGTCCTTAATAGCTCCTAACCCAAAATTATATAGTGACACGTTTGATTACTTAAATCAAAAGATTTCTTAGCCAGTTAACGGACAGGAGTTATCGGTGCACCAGGAATCACCCTAGCAATGCAGCCGAAGGTTTAAGTACCTTCAGAGTAACAACCGGTATAATATTTACGAATCACTGTAATATTTATAAACGGTTATTTCTCTGCCGTAGTCTAGACACCAAGAAATAATTCGTTCCAAATGAATCAACTATCACAATACAATCAAGCCCTAGGTGATCCCGTGACTCCCTTAAGTCCAACGTCTAACCGTTATTATTAGTCAGATTCTACGATGAAATGCAATTTGTGGGCTAAGGAAAGGGTGATGAAATACTTCACCTTATGTGAATTGGGGTATTTCCCTTAACAGAATGAATAAAAAAAATGCAGAAATAACAACAATCACACAAAATAATTGCAGAAATTAAAAATTGTACATAGCAGCCGCTGCCCCTGCAGAAAATTTTACGACAATTGTCTATATTTTATTTTTTTCTTTGCAGCAGAGCACATGTAGAGTTTTTTTAAAAATTCTCACCTTGATCGGCAGTCCGTCCAGTGAATTTGGGTAGCGCTAGCACGTTTACACCCCACTTGGTGTGCAACCGCTCCAACCCGTCTGAATCGTCCGCTTCTTTCTGTTGTTGTCCCCTTCTATTAATTGCTTGACTGCGTTGCGGCACGGGGTCGGGCTAGGAGCCCGTTTTTTTTTTAAGATCTTTTTTTAATTTCAGCTGTACCTGTTTTTGAAAAATTCTCCTTTTTTTTGAAATGCAGAAAGAAAATAGAAAAGAAAAACTAAACTTGACTAAATAAAATAAACAAAGAAAAGGGCTAAACTAAACTGAATTCAGAACAAAGGGAAGCAGGCCTCTCAAATCAAATTCGAAAGCAGATTAGCAAAACCAAGCGTCAAAACTGAAATCAAATGGCCTCTATAATTACACTAAATAAACCGGCCCAAATACTTGTCAAGCCCAAACACGGTCAACTCAATAAAATAGATCACAAGCCCATATTCACTTTTTAAGCAGAATTTCCGAAAACAATTCACGAAAGGATAAATAAAAGGATTTACGTCTCCAATACCAAACCAATTCAGAAACAAATCATGCCCCTTCCTAAACAGAAAACGAATCGCCGATGCTGAAATAAAATTCGACATTTAGGGAAAAAAATCCCGCAAAGAAATCGAATTCAATTGAGATCCCCCTTTTTTGGTCTTCTCGGCTTCGAACGAATCGGGTTTATTACGGATTAACCTGCAGTTTGGGTTTGCGATCTAGGGTTCTACTGAGGGAATTATGTGTTTTGAAGATGCGGTTCGAATTGATGAGGGTTCGATTTGAGGCGTCGGATCAGCGAAGGAGTTCTTCGGGTTTTTGGGTCTGCAGGTGGAATAATGGGGGTGCGGACTGTGTAAAATGGCGGGGAAGTCTGGGTTTGTTGTAACTTGGGGTGATGTTCTGGAGTCTGTTGTGGACTGGAAGTTATTAGAGTTCGGATTTGGTGAACTTTGGATGGGAATTGGGTACGGTCTGATGGTTATTGGCTGTGGATGAACTGGTTGCGGATTGCGAAGGGGTTGTTTTGGGTGATGATGGGTACTGGGTATTCGGTTGTGGGGTGAGGGCTGTTGTGGAGGAAGGTTGTTGCAGATGAGGGATGTGGGTCGAAAAGTGATGTCTGAGCAAGGAAGAAGTGCGGAGAAGGAAAACAAAGGAGGAATATTTATTTTTTTTTTTAATTTTTTTTTTAGAAACAGTGGAAAGAAATTGTAACAGGAAATGTATGAATTGGAAAAAAAATTGAAAGTGGGAAGAACTGACGAGAAATTGGCAACTAATTTTTTTCTGGATTTAGAAATTGTGATATCAAATCAAGTAGCCAAGATTTTTTTTTTAAATAATAAAAAAAAACTAACACGAATCAGAAATTAAATAAATAATAAAATTTAATCGTTACCCCCCCCCCCCCCCGGCAACGACGCCAAAAACTTGATCGACGCTAATCTATGAACTAGAAAAGCGTGATATTTGTAATAAATTCTGCAAGCATACAGGTGTGTAGCATACAGGTCGAACACAGGGAGATGTAATTAAAAATTATTATCTATTTATTCTTGCGCGAGTTAGACAATACTTGGGGGTTGGTTTTAAAAACAAAGACATTGAAATTACTCTAAATCTGAATCTGAATCTAATCAGTATCAAATTCAACAATTGAAAAGAAAAGAAACAATTACTAGAAACAGAAAATAACAACTAGAACAACAACAGAGAATTAAAAAGCAGAATTGCCGTTGAATCTAATCGAACGGACAATAGCTAACAAGCAGTAATAAAAGAAAATAACAATGTGTTCTACCAAAACTAATTGGATAGATACACAAATTGTTATGAAAGAAAAAGACAGTGAAAAAATAAAACTTTTTATTAATAAAACGAGAGTACAGAATAATCGAGATCCCCGTTACAATGGGTATACATGTGCTTATATAGGTGAACTGAAAAACCCTAATCCACTAATGGGCCATGATTCAACCTCTTGAAAATAATATATTCACAAATAAAAGAGATAAGATAGACTTGAAATATTCCATGCACCTTTCCTCTTTTGATTGGTCATGTGGCAAATTGATTGGCATTTTCCAAAAGATTTGAAGTTGATTGGTAAATTGATTGGCATCATGATTGGCATCTATCTAATCAAATCTTCATCTTTATGGAGAGTAAAAATGAAAGATTCCCTTTGATTTATCTATGAAGAATACTTCCAATTCTTGAAATATTTATTAGTGTATATCTTATATTCATACATATGAATATATATATATATACACCATAAATCACTAATCCATAAATTCTTCAAAGCAAGGGAGGCAGTGTGAACGCGTTCCATTCTTCAGCAAAAAGGGAGTTTGATGGGAATTGAACCCAGGTCTTTATGTACAGATTTCCATGCCTTAACCAATGTGCTACAGCTTCCTTTGTGATTGAAAACTTGTTGAGATGGGAAAGTAGCTTCTTTTTCTTATCAGTGGTCTTTAATTTTAATGAAGGAGACAATTAATCAACGACCTGTAAAAACACACAAAATACCCAAAGTAGCATTTATTTATATACAATAAAGATAAGATATAAGCATAAAAATAAACACATTTCTGTGCTAATCACAAGCATTCTCCTATATTCTAAATTATTTGTGAAAACACCTAGACATTATGATAATATCTGTTTTCAAGTATACAAAGTATTTTGATCTCATAAGGTAAAAACCCGTTCCGTCTTCACGGCGTGGTCTTATGAGATATTTTCTTTGAACTGTTTTAAAACTGTTTACTCATACCAGTCCCCTGACTGACCCGGAGTTTATTTTCTATGTTTTTCCCCTTAAACTCTTGGGTATTCATAACGCTTGTTATGAATAGACAAGTGAATCAGGATTTGGATAAACATGTGAAGCTGGAATGAAGATTTTGTTGTCTGCTGGCCCATCTATCTACTGTAAAATTAAGTCTATCAGTCAATCATCTATGATATGTATAATTACTGATGTACCATAAATGGTTTGTATCACTAGACATATGATGTTCTGATGTATTATGTTCCGTTGTGTAATTTTATAAAGTATTATCTTTTTGTGAAAATTCCGCTGTGAGAGTCCGATGTTCTGTGATTTTATCCTCTGTCTATTCTATTTCTCATTAATGGCACAACTTGAGATGTGTTCGAAAGTTGGGTCGTTACAATGAAGCAACCAATTTTGCATCCAAACCCTACCATCCAAAACGTACGCGATCTAATTGTCTACTATTTAACTTCTCCCAAACCGAAAAAAGGAAATTAAGGCGAATAATTTTAACATTTCTTCTGCTTCCAAACGTACCATTTCTTGACCTATAGTGGAATTTCACCTCAGTTACCCAAAATACACCCAAAAACTTCCTACTATAGACTGTAAAGGAGGCTTAAAACAAGCTCTATAACATAAAATGAGTCAATTAATTGCACGCGTACATCGTTGACAAGGTATGGAAACAGCGTTTTCAAGTCTAAAATAGCCTTTTTCTTGTTACCGTTAACGTTTTAATCGTATCATCGGTCCTATTGCATCGCTACAACGCACACACAATGCATCCAAAAAATTTCCTTACACCGTTCATGTGATCAAAAATAGAAATTTACCATAAAAATAATTTTCCGCTTTAAAACTTGTCATATTATTTTGAAAATTTTCTTCCAAAACCGTTTCATTTTCCTATAAAATATGAAAATGATAGAAAAATGTTTTTTTTCGAACAACATTTTCCATAAACTTTCAAAAATGTATCTTGCGGAAATTTAAACAATTCATGTCACATGTTGGCGAAAAAGAAACTCAGTCACGCCAAAAATGTGAAAACTGAAATCACACAAAAGACAAATAAATTTTAGTTTTGACAAGGAACATTGGTTTATTTATTTATATACCCCTAACGTAGAACCATTGCTTTACTAAAATTTATCCAACACAGAATTTTAATCTTTCCAGCTCTAGGACAAGTACTAGTAAATAAACGAGATTTCATTCAATTAATCGTGCGTGAATGACAAACATATTTGTTTCAATATAGAAATCTCATTACTAAAGTCATGTGAATTTTTCATTACTAGCAATTTCTAACACAACACTAATTCAAAGAAAAAGAAAAATGCTGGTAAGGGAAACACACGATACAAGATACGAAATGCACAGAGCATGTTCTAACAACGACGACGACTAACACTACCCACTATAGGCTGGTCTATCTCCGCGGCTGGAGCCTGATCCATTACCACGTCCGCGCCAGGAGCTTAGTATAGCGGAGATGCAGCCAATCTCTTGCGCATGTCGGCGCTTCTCTTTGTGAACCTCTTGGAGCTCGGCCCGCACGGCTCGGATAGTAGTGTGCTCTGGGCTCTCATGACCGGGCTGCTGAGTTGGAGCAGGTGGTGCGGTTGCAGGAGCATCGGGCAGTTGGATGCCCATCTTCCGTAGATTGGCACGACTGATGGCGGTCGGTGCCTTCTTCATAGGCGTCTCCCCAGAAAGTCTCATATGGAAGTGTCGGAAGACACAGGTGAGTAGATGGCTATAGGAAAAATGGCTCCTTGGGGTCTTGACGAAGGGCTCATAGAGATGAATCATAAGCACATGCGCCCAATTGACGGCTATGCCGCCAAGGATAGCATAGATGGCGCGGCGAACAAAAGGATAAATCTGCTCCAAGCTTTCCGTCTTCGGGAAGATGTTATGCTGTATGATGCACACAACTACACGGGCTACTGTTCGCAGACTGGCGGTGGTCTAAGCTCCGGGCTCTCCAACAAAGATACGGTGAAGGATCTGAGGGTCCTCCATCTCAATAGCATCAAGCTCGGCTCCCACTGCCGATATACCCAAAATATGGGCCAAGTCAGCATCAGTGAACTCGATATGGGTGCCCAGGACCTCATATCTGATGACGCATGACTTGTCATCGATGTCGGCATCCATCTGGGCATCGAACAAACGAACGCAGCGCTGATACAGATCGCGCTCAAAAGTGTCAAAGCGCAAAATCGGTGCTAGGCCTGCGGCGACGAAAAACTCCTTCAAACCAAATGCGGCGAAGTTGGCAAACTTCACCAGACGACCGACTTGGAACTCATAACTAGCTGTAGCTAGGTAGTGCTTGATCTTAGCATCATCACGGTCTAGCCAAGCGTCTTCCTAGGGCATGAGATCGGGGTATTGGTTGCGAGATTCCATGGAGGAATCGGCGAAATAGGCAAGAGAAACTGCAAATCCGAGGTATAATCGGGTAGAGATTTGCACGAGGAGGATTTTGGTGGTAATTAAGAGCGAAACAAAGTGGGGGTTGCTCGGATTGGAGCTTGAAAAGGAGGAGGGTTTGGGTTTTTCGATGGAGAGGGGTTTAGGGGCGAAGGGTTGGCTGAACGATGTTATATACATCATTCAGTGGGTCGGGTGAACCACGCTCGTGCTTGGGGTAGCGGTCGACCTTGCCCCTAGAGGGCGGTCGACCGCTTGCCCCGTAGCGGGTGCGGTCTGAACCTTGGCCCAATGGCCCATTTAAATTAAAATTTTAAATTTTCTATTCACATCGAAACAACTTCTACTCCCAACCAAATTCTCATATCGACTTCCACCACTTGTTTAGTTGGAAATTTAATTTTCCAATGCCTTTTCCCTGCCTCCAAAAAGATTTGTGACCATCGAAACGAACGAACTTAAAGCAGGAAATCAGCAAGAAATCCAAAATAAAATTCTAAAACGGAATTTTCCCCTTACTAGCCGACATAAACTAAGCAATTCAAATTCAAATACCCCAATATCAAAATGAAGGATTTTTCTTAGCCTTTTCGAAAAAATATTTAAAACTTTTCCAAAAATGGAATTTATTTATAAACTAACGGTTTCTTATTTATAAATCCATTTTATTATTACTATTAATATTCCAGTTTTATATTTCAAACTGGAAAAAACTTTTCACGTCCAAAAATGTTAGAGTTTAGAATATTAATGGTTAATTTTGTTAATTTAAATAAATTATCCAAAATATACAGGAAAATGGATACTAAAAATCAAAAGGAATAATATTTGTTGTTTTCATATTTAGTGGCATATTCCTTGTCCTTCCTAATTCCATCTTTCCTACCATTCAGACTATATATATTAAAATTACACCGTAGATCTAAAAATTTGAAATATGAATAGATTAAAATTTTAAAACCATATCTTCACAAACTACTTTTCGAAATCGTATTTCAAAACCGTTGAAATCCATTTTTATTTTTCAGATAGTTTTAAAAATAAATTTCCTCGAATACAAGGCCAAGAACTCAATTGAATATCTCAATAAAGGTAGATTCGGAATTTTAACGAAGTAATAAATGGACACACCTCGTAATTATATTTCTGAAATGGGTACGACATATAAACGTGGGCTTTCTCCCCATTTTGGATCGAGTAATGGTCTTAACTGGAACTACCAACGAAACCAGTCCAGGAATTTATGACTATCTCGGTTGTACCTAGCTTTTTATTTTAACATATATATTTTACTCCAGTTTCCAATCTTGAATCAACGGAATCCACCATATGTCGTCTCATGCTCTTAACGACGAGATTGCCAACGTACTGTGGGGTAAGACAGAATCGGCTAGAAACCCGAACTTAACATATTTCAACTCTTAGTCGCTCAAAGCTCGTTCTATATAATTAGGCCCACTACTTTTTTTGTCATAATAGATTAAAGTCGAGTAAGAAAGAAGAAGAAAAACAGAAAAGAAAATCGAATTATATTCTCTCACGATTCCTAATTTAACTAATTCCTCTGATCACTTAACCTAGGCTCTGATACCAAATGTAACACCCCACACTTTTCCGTACGTAAATTTTGACAAAAATCAAAACTTGAACACATCCAAGAATGGAGCGTGTATATCTGGTACCTGCAACAAATGAGCATGAATATAATCAGAGTACGATAAATATAACTCACATCGGAAACAAAATAAGATAACTAGTATTAACTCAAGTAACTACCATTTTCATAGTAAGTCACTATGCCAATACCGAGCATGAGAAAGAATAAGAAACGAAAGCCAAACTTAATCATCTGTAAGAACCTGACCTTCTATAGGAAACCTGGGAGGTGTAATGAGGAGGGGCGTCAGAACAACAAGTTTCGGTGTCTAAGAAATGTACGACACAGACTACAACGCAAATATATTCTGTTTAGTTCAACCCAAGCTGAATGCCTAACACGGTTAGTGATTCTAAACCAACCTTGTTAACGTTTACGCATGACTCTACTACTCCTCCCAAAGTAGTATTCTCAAATTTTATTACAAAGATAGGACATTTACACATATTTTTGTGAAGCCTTTATACCAGAGCTTAACTGGTTAAGTATATCAGGAGTGGGCCCCTAATTTTGGGGTTTCTATTTATATCCTCATTAAATATTTTTTATTATATAACGACTCATTATCAATGATAGATAGGGTGGATTCTCCCTGATCACTTAAGACCCTAGGCGGACCTATTGGTCACTTATTAACCCTAGATATTATTTTCAACGTTAACATAAACAAGAGGGAACTAGATACAGACCCTACTAGTTAAGGCTTCCGTCATTCATACATATACCCTTGCCCCGCATAAGGTGAGAGATGGTATTTTATCTTTCGCTGTACCTTCTAGCTGACCTTATTAGATAACCTCCTTAGTCGCTTATTTCTTCCCGTAGGATAGGTAGCCATATCAGACATTTTAGTTTCCAGGTTTGGGTAGAGCTGCACACACCTGCCCTTTAAGAACCCTAAACTGAAAGACCTATTCCCAGGTGGACTCTTCAACCCTAGTCACTTAGCATTTTAGGACCCAGGAAGAGGACTATACGCGAAGGTTATTAGTTCGTTCCCCATTTTCCTTTAGCACCTTTCCCTATTGGGATAAAGTAGGCTACGTTAATAAGTCATTCCCGTTTAGTCCCTCTATACGGAAGTACTATACTTACACCATTTGTTTTCGCCATGCATTTATATGGTTAATAATATCTTACATTATTAACCTACAAAGTCCAACTATCTTTTCTATTTCCATTATTATAAATAAGGAAGGTTATATTCCTTTTTTCCCTAGGATATTTATTTAATACCTTCCCTAATTTGGACTTAGTGTTTAAAACAACAATCATAAATTCCCTTATGACACCCATTTCCTTTTTATTGCCCATTATGACCATAACGGTCATATTTTCCTAAGGCAATTATTTACCAGTCCCGAGTTATCTATTTGTTGTATCCCAACGGACAATTTCTATTGTTATTCATTTATTTATTGTTTGACTGTTATATATATACGTACTAGGCCTCTCACATTAAGTTGACTACCCGTGGATGCTAGATTTTCTGGTCAGTTCTGGGCAAACTTCTACGGCAAGTGAACTTAACCTTGTGTCTTAATATTATTAAATTTATCGATTAGACCCCTCACATTAAACTGCCTACCTGTGGTTGCTGGATTTGCCGGTCTGTTCCGGGCAAGCTTACATCACAAGTTGAGTTTAACCTCGTGTCTAAATGCGGTTATAATTAAAATTTCTCAATTGGGATTCAAAACATTTGTTCTAATTGATTTTAGGAATTGTAACCATTTTTCCCATCACATTTATTTTTCCCAAATCAATATTGGGTACAACGGCTATTTCTTTATTTGCGGTCTTATTTATAGCAGTTAATTACATTGATTGCTACAAATGGTCACCACAAATATATTAGCTCAAAATAGATTATATTTACACATAATTCCATAATTGAACCTTATCCAATCATTCAAACATTCCATACAATGTATATTTTACCGTTTTACGCTGATTTGGATGGATAATATGTATATATATATTTATTTTTATGTTTTCGTGCGGTCAACGTAGTTATTATTATTTTATTATTATTATTATTCTTTTTAAATTAATGATTTGGTCTAATCAATTAACCAAAGATTTCCTTTTTAAATTCAAACTTGCCAAAAGGTTTCAAGTACCACAAAGGACCGTTAGCCGTAATCATTGTAAATAATGTCCATTTGGTGGAATTGACATATTTCGAAATCACAAGGAATATATGAAAATATATAGTTTGGAATAGTCGGTGGAAATTACACACAAGTATATGTATTTATATTTATATGTACCTTTGCACCGCTTTTCCCTTTTTAATCCTTTTCATCATACTTCTTGTGATTCCAAAATAATGCCTCTTTATTCAAAAGGAGGAAAACGACATATTTTACAATGCTTAAGACAAAAACCAACAATATTGAATATAAACAAGAATATTTCTTTATTTCTTACAATCACATAATACACAAATTTCATCTTTCCCAAATTCACATGTTTCATATTTCAGTAGTGAACTAAAGATCTGGAATGCAACTACAACTAATTTATGTTTAGTGGGACTAATTTCGCGATCCAGTGTTATGTAACATGTACAACATATTTCATGACATAACTGTAGGAATATGCGGAAAAACTATTTAAGAATCCTAGAATTCATGTTATACATAATCACAACTTATCATTTACAAATTTTAATCATGTTCGTAATCATATTTGATGTTTGCCAACAGGTCATAATTATTTAAATGAATAGAATTGATAAGCATAAAATATAGATTTAATTCAAACGAAATAGATATGTCATTTTAAGTGTATTAGTAAATTTCCCACTCACATTATAGTTTCCAAATTCCAAGTTTGAACCTCTTTAGGCCTACAATCCCCAAATTTTTATAAATCTACAATTTATCTTGAAAGGGAAAAAATTCTAAATCTTTAGAAATGTAAGAACAAGGGAAGAGAGCGAAGAATCTATCATTGAGCATCCTCTTCCATTTAATCTAATAATCTTCCCAATTGCATATGGATTTGACTTTATTTAATATATATGAACATATTTTTATTTTAGAAATTTGGTTAGAAGGGGAAGAAAAATGGAAGAGCTCCGCTGCCTTTGTAGATTTGAATGGAAAAGAATGAGGCTCTGCCCCTTTATTTACAGGGGTTGAAATGGCCTAGAACCGTCGGATTAGTTTTAAATTAGATCCGTCCATTCCATTTAATAATATAATAAACCAATACCTCAAAACCTAGCCGTCACTAGGCTATTTGACACCCAGTAGGTCGACCTGGGCAGTCGACCACCGGTTGACCCCCAAGGCCGACCGCCTGGGCATCAAACTGCCCAGGTCGGCTTGGTTAATTAAGGTAAGTTATAATTAATATTTATGGTTTATTTATTTTCCGTCCGTTTTCGTATTTCGTACGTAACTTTTTCATACGGACTCCGTTCGCGAAACTCCAAACAGAAAAATTGTCCAGAATTCTGAGATGAACGCAACGATTAAAGTCTCACGGTCAAATTCCATCATGTGCATAAATTCCTAATTCTGAAATTCAAATAATTAATTTGTATCGCCAAAAATTCCCAGTTGTTACACGGAATTTCGAGGATATTCACCTTATACCTAAATGACGTTACCTCGATGAACACCGAACTTTTAATTATTGAGCATAACTAATGGTAAAATTATCCTAAAAACTCTATAGAATTTTTAAGATACATTTACGGTTCAATTTTTTAAGGTCCTCAGAGGTCTTTCCACACAACAGGGTATTACATATATTCTTATACCAAAAGTTAAGAATTTACTGTCAAATACATTTTTTTTCAAAAGTCTCTTACTTTAATTTTTTTAAAAACTTTTGCTATAGCAGAATTCCAATGGCTTGCTCAAAATGCATGTGGAAAGTTCCTATTACATGTACCAAACACAATCTACCAAAAGACTGGTCTAAGGAGTAAAATAATCCATTTCAACTAATTCTTCACAGGTCAGCACTATGGTGCATCTACTATGCGTAACCCAAAGTAACTATCCTCATGTCAACATATGAGACGGCTCATCATATAGCTAACCTGTTTGAACTCCAAATCAATCTATACCTAGTAAGGTTGTTAGTTTCAATCCATATCTAGAAAAGATTCTAGCTATAGGTATGAAATTCAACTCTCCTCTCTTCCCATAGAACTATGTGCTTTACTAGTAATGATACAAGTTAAGCATTGTGATAAACATAAATCCCAAAATCAACCTTTCTTCTAGGAGGTAAACTTTTAACCACTTCTTTTATTCGGAAAATTTACTACAACGAGAACTAGACTGATATCACCAGAGATGCGCTAAGAAAATAGGAAATTCAATATGACTAACCCCTCGGATTGCGAGAAATCTTAAGAGTTAGTCGATGTCATATCCTAGACCGACAATCCTCTTCTTTGCAGTCAAAATAGCCCCATACTTGGCTAACTAATCCATCCTCCTAATTTTCATATCTCAAAAACCTCAGAATATAAGCATCTCGGTCAAACTCTACTATCAGTGCCAAAATCTGATATAACCAATTATATGGCTAAACTATGTAAACCCAAGATCAACCCAAAACAGGAAATGCCCCATACATCTCATAAATTAAGAAATCTAGTTTAAGACACCGACTCACGATAGTTGGCAAGGCTGATCTCCCCACGGAGTTAAGGAACTACTACTAGACCTAGAAAAGTGTAAACAATCAACTAGTGCCACTTACTTACACTCTACATAGGATAGAGATTACTATATTTGTAAAGGATAGCTTCATTAGGCCTACAATATAGATGCCCTACATGGCCTACAAATCAACATGGATATGGCCCACGCAGCCACCCCCAACTTGTGAATCAAAGGTAAAGGAACATAATACTCCTAAATAAGATAGTACATGAGAACTAGAAAGAACTAGAGATGGATAACACCTCTTTCACCAACTTTTACCCAATTCTGTTTCTCGATCCTTTCGACATAAACGTCTTTTAGTTATGTTACTCTTTTACTTACCATCCTTGTAAGTTTACCTTTTAGGAAGTTATACTTATTCCTAATTGATTGGTTACTGAAATTGTACAAAGATCTATTTCCATAATCTAATCAACAGAAATCCGTAATTGCAAGAAGTTGTGTTAGGTTGTTGAATAGTGCACATTATGGATAAATCCCTATTTCATGCTAGTTTGTGTCCTTTTCTTTATTCTTGCAATTACGTTTTCTATATTATTACAGATAAACTGTGGAAATACATTCAATTTTATTAAATAACCAATCTAGGCTATTCCTAACTCCCAAACTTCATGTTAATCACTAAGTAATTCACATTAATCTAATAATGTCTTTACGAATCCCTACAGTGATACTTTTATGTCACCTCACTATCCTTGGCCTTCAGGATTGTCGTATCCATACTTGGTGCTACTTATTATTTGTCATGTACAAAGTTTCTCTTCAACTTCGGTTCTCACAAATGACTTACCAATTATGAGAAATTGGGTTTATCCATAAATCAAAAGTTTAACCTATAACGATTCAAGGTCTTTACACTTAGGTAAGCTTAAATAGGTCGCTTTATAGATAACTCGACGAGGAAATTAAGGAGATAATTAGGACAAGAGAAGGATATAAACTTGAGGGGATTTTTTGTAAAACTTTTATTTTCAAAAATAACCTTTTGTTTTGAAAATCTATTTTTATTCTGAAAAATACTTTATTTTTAAACAACTTTTAGAAATCCTGTAATCTTTGGTCTAATACCAAATGAAACACCCCACACCCGTTAGTATTCATAGTTAGGTCATAATAAAGGATGTGGAGCATTGTAGGTATAAAGAAACAAATCACAGGCACTAGGATTTACAAGACATAAAAAAATAGCGGAAATAATTATTTTTCAATAACTTATGATTACAAAATAATATTTTACACATTTCCCACAATCTTAGATCTAATCAAAGTAAAATAAAACATTGTCGTTCTCAAGTACAAGTCCAACCCATGGCAATGAAATTTTAAAATTTTGAATTAAGTACAAACAGAAAGAACTTTGGGTCTTCATCAATAATCTTCCAAAAGCTGCTAATACCAATCTATCTTTGCCTTGTGAGCTTACTAGGGAAATAAAAAGGAAGAAAGAGGAGTGGATCAGACATAAAGTATGGTGAGCTGTATAATTACTAGCATGGTTGATAAATAAACGCAATAGGAAGAATAAAAGTTCTAGCGTCATGTAGGGAAGTGTGTGTGTACAACTATCAGGTGAACATAGAGGAATGATGTACAAAGATTAAAAGTTTGATCGATTGTTATCTCATTCGATTTCTTATTTTATTGAACTAGTCATTTGATTGTTTGCACTTTCATGATAACATAATATGATATAATTAGGATGATTTTCCTAATACTACCCATCAATCGGCTACTAAACCATAGAGTGATAACATATGTCTACTATGGGCCTTGGGTATATCAAGCCTGACCCATAGGTAAAAGACATAGCATTAGCACATGCATTGCAGTGTCTTATTTTCCCTAGTCAGGTCAGTGCACGCACAATGAACTACAAGATCATACTCGTACCCATCTCTATTTGAACCATCGTACTACCTAACTCAGCATAGTGTGTGCCCTCGCCTCCTAGGGTGAGACCATAAATGATAAAACAGTATGATGGTTGGTATGGATCCCCAATAAACAAATCTTGCTTGACCCAAATCCCCTTGATTATGGACCACATAAATTTATTATAGAAATCATATCTATAGAATAAACACAAAATCAGGCTTACAACTTAACATTAGTTCAATTATTATATTAAGCCTATTTGTTTGTTTATTCACCATCGAACGCCTAATCAAAAGGCCCCAAAGAATAATCAATGCGTAATTACAAGGCAACCATAGAATAATTAATGCCTAATCACAAGGCCCCATAGAATAATCAATGCCTAATCACAAAGCTACCGTAGAATAATCAATGCCTAATCACAAGGCGCATAGAATAATTAATGCCTAATCTCAAGGCTATCATAGAATAATCATGAAGCGACCCCCAAATTTCACCATATTTTTAAATTCATTTTTATTAATAGTTCACATAAACAGGGTCACCTTCTCTTTACCATCATTTCACATCCAATATCCTTTCTTTTACCAATATAGAAATATCAGTATGCAAAATTAAAACTTAACCTATGCATATGAAGATACATAAGTGTCATTTACTTAGTTAATCATAGTGTTATTTAAAAGTAAATGCAGGTTGATTAGTTTGGAGTTAACTAATCGCGACACAGCTATATGCACTGTAATTACTTGATTTTTTTCTAGTTTCCATGCATTGTCAAAATCAGTGATTATATTTCATCATTTGCAGTGAGGCTTGCGTACACATTTACATATTTGTTCTTACTTCCTTGTATTAAGGCAACTTATAAAAATGTTTTCAATTTAACATGGCATTCTTCTGAAAGCCTGCTTACCTGTATTGCAACATAAGTTTATAGCATTTGTTACCTATTTGAGTATGTTGTTTTATAGAATGACAGCATGAAACTGTTTTATTTTGCAGGGAATTTCAGCAACTCGTATAAGTAGTCATATGTGGATGCAACTTGGGTTTCTTTCCTGGCTTTCAACAGACATTTTACCTTGCTAAAGATCAATCTCACTTTTGTACAAAACCATCCAAGTAAGGAACTGGCATATTCATACATTGATTTGTATGCTATGCCCAATTCAGAAACTTAGAAGTGTATAAAATATTTTAAAACAAAAACTTAGTTCAATATCTAACAAACACATTTGGACATAAGAAGTGATAGAATACTTAAAGTAGTAAGCTACGTTCATCCAAACTCCTCAGTTCAAGTAAGGTAAATATCAGCATGGACCAGATAAGCTTTCCAGATCAACACATTTATATAATAGGAAATACATTTCTGTCTACTTCGAGTAGATTCCATAACCACATATTAATTATATTGTATGACACTCTCTTCAGCCCCAAATACATACAATAACAGAATTGTATCTAATACACAGTCGCTTATCTCTATAAACTTACGGTATACATATTTTACCAATCATTTATTTACCCTAAGAATATTGTAACATAAAAACCAGTTTATATCAATCATAAGATATTTGTTGACCAACTTTTCAGCTAAAGCTGTCACGGCTCAACAGATCGAAGCCCAATATCTAGAAACTCTCTTTAGTATCATTCGATCGACCAACAAAACAACTTCCACCCCAGAAAGCCCAAGCGAGGTTCAGCCCAAACCGGCTTCCTTCAAAGTCAGCCCGGACCAAAGATGGCTCGAGTTGGTTTCCTTCAAGCAGCGGTTCGTCGAGCCCGGAAGATTCTCTCCTCTCAACTGACCGAGTTACCCGCTTCACTTTAAAATTGGATTGACCGAATATCTAGGATCCATCTGGAAATATACAACTAAGTCATTCAATACTCGACCCGACTCCCAAGGCAATAAAGGCGGTTAACCATCTCCGAACAAAGCTCTACTTTCGGTACACCTCACCTCGAGTGCCACGTAAGCCATTATTTCCAAGGATACTATTAATCAGCAGTAGGATACTATTAATTAGCAGTAGATCGGGTCCCACCGCCGCAACTACCTCCACTGATCGAGCTCCACGTGTCCAAGCTCTGAAAAAGAGGAAAGCCACATGGCGGTCCGCTCAGCCCACTTATCCACCTATAAATACATCCAAGTTCAAAATAGAAAGGGACTTCGACTTCTTTTCGGCTGCTTCAGTCCTTAGCTGAACTTCTCCTCCTAAATCTAAGTTTCTCCATGGCTACGGTTAAAAATAGCCAATTCTTCTTCTTCTTCAAAGTATAGAAAGCATTGTACATGTAATCAAAAAGAAAATCAATACATGTAAAGTGGATGTAGGCACCATCTTTGTCGAACCACTATAAAAGGTCTTACGTGTTCCCTGTTTTATTTATTTTCTACATTCTATAATCATTATTCGTGTGTTCCACGCACGATTGGGGTTGACTGTCACTGGTGTCCAACTTTTGACGTTAACACTTTGGCGCACCAGGTAGGGGGCACGCACCAACATACTCTACGACCCTCAGCGCGTTCCAATCCATGGCGAACAAGCGGAAGAAAGATGCAACATCTTCCTGTCCCGTGAATGCCGATGCAGCCAAGACAACCGCTGCAGAAGCAAGTTTGGAAGCCTCCTCTCATGAAAATGTGTCTCGATATCATACCCGGGACAACATGGATGAGATTATGGCCGAATTCATAGGCCATATGACATCTCAGGGTAAACTCCTCGAACAAAAACAACATTTGATGAATCGACTTCTCGGTCGAGTGGATGGAATTAAATGCTTCAACATCAATTCCTCCACCGACCGGGACTGGGGAAACAACTGATCTTCAGTCTGCACGGAATCAGGCCACTGATCAGATCACACCTTTGCTTCCTCCTGGCTCGGCTCCACCTCCCGATCAATCACAGTCAGGAGTATCGCTTCCAGCGACTAGCGAGCTGTAGATTCACAAGAGGCCCGCGATCAAGATCTAGGTCATTCGACCACTTTGCCTGCACTCTTGGGGACAACTCGACCCCCGGGACCAATCAAGCAACCACTGGGTCAATCAAAATCAATGTCATTCCCATTGGAACCCAGTATCTTACAACAGAATCAATTTATGCCGCCCCTCCTTCAATGAAGAGATGGTTGAACATTCCCTTCGAGCCAAGGAGAACACTTTACCATACCGGATCCCAGATTGGCGGAGGAAAACGCAATCGTAGACCCTCCTAACATCACCTCGGGTGGGGGCATCGAAGAGCCTCGAAGATCACATGCTATGTTAGTTCAACCCGGATCTCCTGTCATGGGTACGGCTCGATCCAATTCTCATCAGGTTCAAGAGGGCCAGTCTGCCAAGAACCAACAAGTGCGATGAACCCTCGCCCTCACCTTCACTCAACTCTCGAAGGTCGGGCCCAACCCGCGGTCATCCTTTCGAGCATGCTTTCATTGGACCCTAGTGTCGGAGCTCTCCCGAATGAAGAGTTGGATTCATGGCAACGACACCTCGGAGATGGAATCCTGCTTGTAAGCATCGTCCGACGATTCACCCAAGGAAATTCTTCTTAGCATGGTATTGATAACATCCATCGCATCCCCTTCACCAGGGAAATCAGGAACTCCCGCAATCCTCTGGACTTTAAGTTCCCTTCCATTGAAACCTACAATGGTCGGACCGATCCGACCATCCACCTCATGCGATATATGCACCATATGGAAGTGCTCGGCGCATCGGCCAATATTTTTGCCAAATGCTTCCCACTCTTCCTCATAGATATAGCTGGCACGTGGTTTCGACAGCTAACAACGGAGTCGATCAGCAGCTGGAACACACTAGTCACCCGCTTCATCGAGCAGTTCAGAGTTCGTTTCTCCCGACCGAAGAGGGTCATGTTGTTGACCTCCATCAAGCAAAGTCCGGGAGAAACACTTCGATCCTTCCTCGAAAGATTCAACGTAGCTGTAGCATTTGTCGATCGAGCCAAGCCATCGATGGGCTTATGGTTGCCATTGCAGGTGTTCAGAACCGATCAGAATTCTCAATCTCTTTGACCAGAGATCCTCCCAAGGACATATAAGATTTCTATGCAGAGGCCGAACGATTCCTTCGACAAGAAGACGCAAGCAATGAGATGGAGAGCCGCGAGGTCCTAACCACCAAACAAGGAGGTCCATCTCACACCAATGGCCAGAATAAAGGAAGAGGAAAAGCCCCGAAGAAGAATGAACGCAACGTGCGACCTCGAAGAGAGGATAAGTACAATCATTATACCGAGATCAATTCTTCCGTACTCGACATCTATCTTGACCTACAAGGGTCCCTTCCTTTCCAAATACCTCCTCGAAGAGAGCTGACCTAGAAAGAGCTCGACTCTGGAAAGCACTGCATGTTTCACAACATCGTTGGCCACAACACCAATGAATGCAGGAACTTGCGCGATCTCATCGAGGATAGGGTCAGGTGAGAGGAGCTTCCCGAGTATATCAAGAAGATTCCGCAGGCCATGCCGTCACAGTCTTCATCACAAGCTCCTCAAGCCGGTCCTCGAGCTCCTAGAAATGGAAAGGACTTCGAGACTAGCACTCATGGCATCGTCATAAATGAATAAAATTTAGACTTCTTGTTTCCAATGTGTTTTTGTTTCTCTCAATAAAAAGGATATGTTGATGTACACGTGTATGGGGTTAGGATTTATCTCCTAGGCATGCTCTAGAATTAACGTTCGTCCTCTTAAAATTTATTTCTTATAAATAATTCCTTAGTAATCAGTAATTTTTGTTTTTGTAAACATGGATTATGTTTGAATGATCTAGGCCGAGCATGATTGACGCTCCCCCTCCCCCGAATATGGTCAGATCACTTTAAAGCCGAGTATGGACTATACTCGCCCCTTCTAAGACTTATCAAATGACCTTATACACGGTGATCATGAATAACACTTGCCATAAGCCAAGTATGGTTAATACTCGCCACCTCTATAAGCCGAGTATGGTTAATACTCGCCACCTCAGTAAGCCGAGTATGGTTAATACTCACCACGTCTGTAAGTCGGGTATGGTTAATACTCGCCATCCCTCTAAGCCAAGCGTAACTACTTCTCGCCTTGAACTTCAAGCCGAGTATGGTTAATACTCTCCCAGACAAAACAAAAGCCTTCTCTGGACCGAGGACGGCTCGTGCAATCTTTGCAGGTAATGATTCTCGAGACTGGGGTTAACAATTGCATTCTCGGCCTTAATACGGTCTTCGATGGTTGTCGGTTTTCTGGCCTTAGTACGATCTAACTCAATCGTCGGTTTTCTGGTCTTAATACAACCATCGGGACCGCTGGACTTTTAACCTTAATATGGTTTGGCGTAACCATCGCTACTCGCATATTGGACTTCAATGCAAGGATCATAACACACCTCCTTTTAATAAGAAAGATGTATTCTGAGGGGCAAAGTATTGACTAACTTTTCAGCTAAAGCTGTCACGACTCAACGGATCGAAGCCCAATATCCAGAAACTCTTTTCAATATCGTTCGATCGACTAACAGAACAACTTGCACCCCAAAAAGCCCAGGCGAGGTTCGGCCCAAACCGGCTTCCTTCGTAGTAAGCCCGGACCAAAGATGGCTCGAGTTGATTTCCTTCAAGCAGCGGTTCGTCGAGCCCGGAAGATTCGCTCCTCTCAACCGACCGAGTTAGCCGCTTCACTTTAAAATTGGATCGACCGAATATCTCGGATCCATCTGGAAATACCCAACTAAGTCATTCAATACTCGGCCCGACTCCCAAGGCAATAAGGGCGCTCAACCATCTCCGGACAAAGCTCTACTTTTGATACACCTCACCTCGAGTGCCACGTAAGACATTATTTCCAAGGATAATATTAATCAGCAGTAGATCGGGTCCCACCGTCGCAACTACTTCCACTGATTGAGCTCCTCGTGTCCAAGCTCTGAAAAAGAGGAAAGCCACATAGTGGCCCGCTTAGCCCACTTATCCATCTATAAATACATCAAGCTCAAAATAGAAAGGGAATTCTACTTCTTTTTTGCTGCTTCAATCCTTAGTTGAACTTCTCCTCCTAAATCTAAGTTTCTTCATGACTACGGTTAAAAATAGCCAATTCTTCTTCTTCCTCAAAGTAGAAAAAGCATTGTACATGTAATCAAAAAGAAAATCAATACATATAAAGTGGATGTAGGCACTATCTTTGCCGAACCACTATAAAAAGTCTTGCGTGTTACCTGTTTTATTTACTTTTCTACATTCTATAATCATTATTCGTGTGTTCCACGCACGATTGGGGGTTGATTATCACCGGTGTCCAACTTTTGACGTCAACTATATTATACACAGAATTACAGAATCACTATGAATTACAAATGCATGCGACTCTGCAGTTATTTAATAACTCCTAAGCATTCTAATAGCCGCACTTTAATCCATTAATGCAGCTGAAATAAAGCTTCCCCACCAGTAATACAATTTCTCGAGCTGCCTCATTTGAATAAGACATCCTAGGAGATTGCATGGGCAATCAACAGGGTCGGACTTCATATCTGGTATCAGTGTATTTTATAAGTTATATGGCATATAAAATTCTGGTTACTACTTATAAAGTATTATACTCAATACACAATTCTTTTCTCTGTCTCTTAGTTTTAAGAAAGTGATTCAATAAGCATATTAAACAAGATTTAAACATGAATATGCAACAGGCTATATGCTTATCAATATGTATATGTAACGTTCAATCAATTTACAGAGAATGGCAAGAATTTATTCATGACAAATGTTAATGTCTGTTCATATTATTTAGAAAAATTGTGCTTCTTTACTAGCATTACGTTTTTTTAATATATATACGTACATTCTCAAGTAATATGTGTCCACTTGGTTTCAGAATTCCATCAGTATTTACATCAGTTAATATGTATAACTATCTGGGAATAAGCCACTCATGCATACATTAATCAAATCATGCCTCCATTCAACACATACAATTCCCATTTCTAATAGTAAATCATTTATGGAAAAAGGAAAAAAAGGATGCCTACAAATATAAATAAACTTTTCCAATGTAATCTATGTTTATCAAGTTTGTACTTATACTTGACAATCATTTTCTTTTAGTAACTTATCAAGTGTCATATGTTGAACTTGTGCTTCCGATTAGCTAACAAGTACACAAAGAAACTCATACATAAATCTGAAGTCAACCAAACATAGATAATGTGTAATGTCCCGTAATTTTTACAGTATAATAATTGATTTATTTAATTATTTAAATAGTGATTCAGATAAATAATGGCCGTTTAATTAAATAACTTTTAATATTTAATTAATATAATAATTAAATAATATATTTAATTCTGAAATAATCAGAATTAGCTGAAATGGCAATATTGGTTGAATTGGACAATTCAAATTATATAATTCAGTTTAAAATAGAATTACGATAACGAATATATTTAATTAACGAAGTTAGAGCGTATAAATTTTATTATAATTATAATCGAGCTCGAAATGGCGCGGCAGTTCGTAATTTGGCGATTCGAACTTTAAACGAATATACAAAATCCATTTTAAATCGGATTTCTGTGAAACAAGAAACGTACGGAGTTGGTGAATTATATTTTTCTAATGGAAGAGAAAAGTCGGGATTTCGCAGTGTAGATTTTGGGTTATGTCCAAATAAAATTTTAAAATAGTCGCTATGGAATTCCTTTATAATTTATTTATACTTTAAATGAATTTTTAATATAAATTGAATACTGATTTAATCTGGATTTCAAATGTCGAGTTATCAAAGTCAGATAGGAATATTTTGGTGCTGTATGGTATTCCACTGTGAATATATACGATAAAATTTATTTATAAATATTAAATTTAATTATTTTTAAATATATTAATATTTAAAAGGGTTTATTTAGAGCTTTAAAAATAGCCAGTTTTGCAAACGACCTCTGTTTTCGACGAAACTAATTTTGTTGGATCCGCAATATTAAATTATTGCTAGATTTCAATTTTCGTGATTTTTGGGGTCAGTGTGTGGCCGTACCGATTTTTAATGTGAAAAACAGTCGATATTTTGACGGTTAAAAATACGCTATGTGAGAAAACGGAGTCAGAATTCGATGAAACCAGTTTCTTTTGGGTCCGTAATGTCGAACTGAAGGTGTATGTCCATTTTTGTAATTTTTGGGTATCGTATGTTATTATAGGAATTTTTATTCAATAAATACACATAGCGATTGCTTAAAATAAAATAATCAATATAAAAATATTTA
Organism: Allium sativum; assembly: GCA_030737875.1. Lineage (NCBI taxonomy): Eukaryota > Viridiplantae > Streptophyta > Magnoliopsida > Asparagales > Amaryllidaceae > Allium > Allium sativum. The sequence continues at coordinate 810,053,121 of CM060921.1, read as the reverse complement.
AAAATTTCCTATAAATACCCTTATACCCCCTAAAGCTAATTTCATTTTCTGCTGTAGTCAACACAGCAAGAATGCGCCTCCACCATTTAAAATGAAACCGTGAGTATGAACATTTATAGAAAATCAAAACCAAGGTTATAAATCCCAAATCCTATATCTTTGAAATGCCTGAGTGACCCTCTTCATATTTATACCACTTTTGTTGAGCTCGAACTTGGTTTGCCGTCATGGGTTCTAGAGCAACAAACCTAGGGCTTTCAACTTCGTGATTTTTGGTCGTTGATTTGCGGAATGGGTGTCGAAGTTGAGTTGAGAATAGGATTTGGCAAAGTTCGTGAGATTTTGGGGCAAGTCGATGAGCATTTTTGTACATTTGCTGTACGCGGTGCCAGGGTTCGCGGCTCAGCAAGTGGTTGCGAGCTGTGATTCAGTGAGTGGAGGTGATGGATATTTTGGCGTTGAGTTTGCTGGTGGCGACGGATCTTGGTTTCGTTGAGCAAGCATGGAGGAATGGAAATTGAAAGATGGCGGCTATGGTGAGTGTTTGTACAGGAGGACGCGATTCTTGGATTGGGGAAGAAGCTTTCGAGCGGGTTGGGTTTTAAGGGGACGGGTATGGGCTGAAAGAAACAAGTTAAGGCCCATTTATAATTTAAAATCCAAGTTTTTATTTATTTAAATGTACATTAACTTGTGTAAGTCATAACTTGGTCATACGTTATCGAAATCCAGCAAAACTGGATCCGTTGGGATCGTATGAATGGTGGCTACAAAACTGACTGGGAGTGAATTGGAGCTCGTTACAACTTATAGCAAAATAAATTGTCCGTCTGAATCAAAGATAGTTAATCGTTTTTAACGATAACCGTCCAATGTGAGTAAAACTCACCAACTCTACCAGTTCATATTTTTATAACATATATTTAGAATTGATAAATGATGATTGATATCTGTGTGTTTGTTTGATTGAATTGCTGATTGATTGGTTAAAAATATAGATATAGTTATATAATATAAATCGTTAATTTTATATTGATTCTGTTTATCAGAATACTTCATATTGAAATGAAGTTGATGTTAATTATATTGTTTAACATCTGTGGATGCAGGGAAACAGGTTGGAGGGATCCAACAGGATTCCTCAATATTTATAATACTGTTCTTTTCATATATTGTAATATATGATGTGATATATAATCTGTTGTTAATTATGTGTGTTTGAATGATATCGATCATTATTATTTGGTATTTTAAATACCATAAGAAATATTGGGATGTAGAAAAGGGAATTTTCAAAGTGTATAATTAAAATAATATATTTATAAAATCGAAAGATTTATAAAGAAAATATTTATAAAATCATAGAATTTTATAAAAGGAATATTTATTTAGAAAATAAATAAGATATTATAAAGGATATTTATTTGGAAAATAAATAGGATAGAAAAGGAAATATTTCTAAAACAAATATAAAAGGAAATATTTGTGAAACAAATAGAAAAGGAAATATTTATAAAACGAATAGAATTTTATAAAAAGAGAATTTTACATTAGGAAGGTTTAGACCCGTACTTCGCACACGGTTATAACATGATAAGGACTTAAAGTAAATATTTAATAGAAATCTGTTGTAATAGATAAACAGAGAAGATTAATTTATAAATAATGTTTTATAAATTAAATAAAACATTTATCATGTGATAAATGGAATATATAAGTCAGAAATTATATAGAGAAGTAGAATCGGTTTCAACACCGATATTTGAAATGGAATGTGAACTCAGCATTTATAAAGGGAATTATAAATGCGATTTAAGTGTTAGAAATAAAAAGGAGATTTCGTATGAAAAATTCTATAAATAGAAGAATAAATAAAATTTGGAAATGGGATACTATTTTGAAATACGAAGTCAAACTTAATGGAGTTAATCGAACATAGTTATTCGAATGGAGTTTACCGAATATAGTTATTCGAATAAGAGTAAATCGATTAGAGTAAATCGAGATAAAGTTAATCGAGTTAGAGTTAATCAAGTTAGGGTTAATCGAATAAAGTTAATCGAGATAAAGTTAATGGAGTTAGTGTTAATCGAATTAGAGTTAATCGAATAAAGTTAATCAAGATAAAGTAAATGGAGTTAGTGTTAATCGAATTAGAGTTAATCGAATAAAGTTAATAGAGATAAAGTTATTGGAGTCAGTGTTAAGAGTTAATCGAATAAAGTTAATCGAGATAAAGATAATGGAGTTAGTGTTAATCGAATTAGAGTTAATCGAATAAAGTTAATTGAGATAAAGTTAATGGAGTTAGTGTTAATCGAATTAGAGTTAATCGCATAAAGTTAATCGAGATAAAGTTAATGGAGTTAGTGTTAATCGAATTAGAGTTAATCGAATAAAGTTAATCGAGATAAAGTTAATGGAGTTAGTGTTAATTGAATTAGAGTTAATCGAATAAAGTTAATCGAGATAAAGTTAATGGAGTTAGTGTTAATCAAATTAGAGTTAATCGAATATAGTTAATCGAGATAAAGTTAATGGAGTTAGTGTTAATCAAATTAGAGTTAATCGAATAAAGTTAATCGATTAGAGTTAATCGAATAGAGTTAATCGAATATAGTTTATTCAATAGGAGTTAATCGAGTATAGTTTATTTGAAAGGAGTTAATCGAATATAGTTTATTCGAAAGGAGTTAATCGAGTATAGTTTATTTGAAAGGAGTTAATCGAATATAGTTTATTCGAAAGGAATTATCGAATATAGTTTATTCGAAAGAGAGTTATCGAATAGAGATTATTCGAGAGAGAATTAAACGTTGAAATTCGACTATATCGAATGTGCGAAAGTACTATTTACTTTTCGGTTTTTAAATCAAGATTTATTTATTTATAATTTAGTTGTTTTTTTATTTATTCAAATTAATAAATAAAAGTTATATTTAAGTTATTATAGTTCGGAAGCATGGGACTATAATACTATTGTTATAATCAAATGATTTCTAGAAAAGAAGTGGATTTGTAAATAAAATCTGAGGGTTACGTAAGGAAGTTTGTTAAAGATTTAAAAGGTGAACTTTGTTTATTTCGAGGTTAAAGATGTTGTTTAGTTGAGGTCTGAGAAGTAATTATACCCTAACTTGATTGACTCCGTTTTTAACTAAGGAATGGTTAAGGTTCGATAGTGAAGGTTGGTTAAGGGAATTTAGTTAATAAGTGTTAATGGTTCGAGTGGGCATAGCAATGTTTTATTTAACATCTGTTTAAATCCAATGAAGGAGTTTTGGAAATGTTTCCAAATAAGAATCAGAAATGTTTTCTAATATAGAAAGTAAGAAATGAGAGGAATACAGAAATGTTTTCCAATGATCAATAACGTATATTTTCTAAATTAGAAAATAAGAATTTGTGTATATATATGGAAATCGGAAATGGGTACATGAATAAATTTATGATAAATTAATGATAAATTAATTTAAGAGATAAATGATGATTGGTGATTGATCGATAGAATTTCCATTTGGAAATAATAGCATTGTTTGTACACATATTTTTCTTTGATAGTTAACACACCGACTATCGAAGTTTTTGACCATTTTTCCATCGTCAATACGGAGAGACCGGGATCAGATTCATGACCTGAAAACCATTTTGTATGGGCGTTAGCGTTGCGAATCAAATATGATGAAGAAAATTGAAAACGGACTTATGCTAGGGCTGTTCTGACGATCCTAGGTAGCAATTGCCTAAGATGGATTTATAGAATAGTGCCTTCGGTTCGTCCACTCCCAGGACGACCTGTATGGAAGAATGTCTGATAGAGTATATTTAATAGATCGTGTAAGTTGATCTCTCCAAACGTATGTATGTTTGGTGGCGTAGGAATTCGTTTCTCTTAGCTATATACCCATGGTATTTTTGGGGAAATAAATTTGTGATTTGGCGGGTATGACGATGTGACATCCAAAGTGAATAAATGTGTGATCTGTCAGAGATAAGCGTGGCCTCTAGCCTCACAACCGGGAAATGACAAAAATCGGGCAGGCAACATGGCTATGTGGGTTGCTTCCATTAGGGTGTATTATCACCTATCTAGAGATATTCATTTCATTCTTTAATCTATTCGATGTTATCCCATTCGGGAAACGGTTGCTGATCCCAACCGTTGGTGATATACATTCAATACACTCAAGCGAAATGAGTGGTCGGTCATGTGTGGCCGGGTTGCAAGATGTTCTTGTTGAACCCAGTGTATTCCTCTCTAGAGGTACACTATCAGAAGGTGGTTCCATACCTTGTCATAGTTGGAAATCGATTATCCAATAAGTGCTCGCGATTTTGATTGTATACTATGTATGTTGAACGTGAGATGAAAGCGTTTCTGCTTGATGATTATTATATTGTGGTTGATAGACACTATTATAATATCAAAAGAATTTTGATATAAAGATTATTTTGGATTCTCATAAGGGAAAAACCCGTTCCGTTATACGGCGTGGTCTTATGAGATACCGTTTAATTGCTCAAACTGTTTTAAATTGTTTTACTCACACCAGTCCCATGACTGACCTAGAGTTTATTTTGTTTTGTTTTCCCTAAACTCTTGGGTGCCCAATTTTTGTATGGGCAGTCAAGTGGTCAGGTTTTACAGATATACTTGGAGAGCTTGGAGTAGGAGGCTTCAGGATTTTATAGCTATTGTTTATTCCGCTGTGCTATAAGTGTTGTACTCTGATAATGTTACTGTATACATATACTAGTTTTATTTCAAAGTTATGTATCTATTATATATTGTTCGCTCCGCTGTGAGATTCGTGTTACTCTGATGTGTGTGTTATTCTTCTTCTTCTATTCTAAGTTTCTATCTTATCTATTCTCACCCTGTAATTTCTTTCATGGACTATCCGGTGTTTTCCGATGCTTGGTTAGTCGACATTGAGTTTATGTCGATAACCAGGATCACGAATTTCCCGGGTCGTTACACAATGAATCATACGTATGAAAGCCAAGCATTCTTGTACTTCCAATTCCCATCCCCTTTCCCCCAAATGGTTTGTTCCCTGACCTAGATTACAAATAAGCCTACACCACCACCTAGTACTCGACTGATTACATGATGATGATTTTAAATTTGTCATATTATCATACATTGAACACACTACTGGACACTGTGTGGGACCTTTCCTCTCTGTTAACCCAACACACAAAGGCCTTCAGGGCTTTAACAAGCTATGTGCATACTTGACATCCTACATGATGTCAAATAGATCAATGTAAATTGGTGAAAAGCACCTTCCTCACCCCTTTTCCTTGTTTATATGTTAAGTTTTTAACACATGTTATTACTGACATTCTTTTCCATGCACACTACCCAGTACATTATTCTCCATTCCCCTAAACATTCATCAAAATATATCACTATATATATAAATGCGCATATCCTTCAATGGATCCAATAAATTCTAGATACAATTTATACACTGAAACCACTCATTCAATTATATCACACAAATGACTTAAGTAAACAAAAGCATCATGCAACAATACAATTTAAGCATTTGGGTTTTATCTGGCCTTATATTATCATTTTGATAAACATTCGTTTTGTTGTGTACATATGGCCAGAGGTATTTGTAGGTTACCTCTTAATCCTTTGCTTCTCTTTCTTAAATATTTTCATATAAATATGAGAATTTGGTTTGGAAAGTCTAATAGGAACCCAATGGATCAGCACACGAAACTTCATCGCTCCACCGGTCCTTTTATATAGGAGTAGACATAAGCTTGAATCTACTTATTCATGCTACCGATTCCTACTTTTTCACCCTACTACACAACAAACAATACTTAAATATATTTATCATTTAATGTCAGATCTGATAACTTTCTTATAAAAACCACTTTTATTTAAATCAGATCTACATACACAACAAATAGCAAATAATAATGCACTTCCATTTCTAACATAGAAGTACAATTAAAATCTATATTGATTTATGTCAATATAGATTTGCATACACAACAAATAGCAACTAACAAACAGTGATGCATTTCCATTTTTATTATAGAAATTTACTTTTAGATCTATATTGATTTATATTGCATCCATTCATAAGAATCATCCATACTAACTTATGAATCACACCATCAATATATATGTATTTCATTATACTAAGAATACTGTGAAACACACATGTAAATAGGCTTCCTATAAATGGTATTACTGCCAAGGAAAATAAAATACACCCACCGAGCTTTATTCTCGACTTCGTTCCTTTCAACCCTCGATTTTCTTATGATCCTCCGAGATCCATTGTTGTTCTCCCTCACGAATCACTCTCCATTTGATGCATTTCGATCGTTTTTTTATTTCCCTTAATCTTATGTAACGGCCCGCAAATCCGTACTATCTGAGTTTACTAAATACCACATACTCCAACCAAAATAACACAGAATTACGAATCATTATGGATTAAGAAGAAAAGATAGAAGAAGAACTTAAAGAAACATCAGAATCTCACATCGGAACTGAACAAGATATAATATCATATGTCATAACTTTGAAATACAAGTATTTTTTTAACAAAAAATATAATACAATAAAACAAAATGGGAGAATCTAGCCATTATCCAACGGCTCACAAAAACGGTTTCTACATAATGTAGAAACCGTACACACATAGAAACAAAATACATCTAAATCAGAAGACAGTCAAAATCCAACAGCAAGCACAACAACAGACAAGGCCATAGATGCCTCAGCAGACGATCGGCGAAGCGAAAGGCGGCGCTGAAAACCCCAAGCTCCACATAAGTCGTACATAGAACTAGAGCAGCTGACGAGCCATCCAAATAAATCCACACACAGAGAGTGAGAAGTCCAAACTGACAACCCTAATCCTCTGAATCCTCCAGGTCCTCATGCTCCATCATATCTAGTGAGTTAAACGAAGTCAGAGTAAAGCATCCAATCTCCTGCTTCACAAATAACTCCAGCTTCACATACTCCAACAAACCCACCTGAGATGAAGTATAAAAAGCACCAACCAGCTCTAGTCTGACCTACCTGATAACCTACACTCCAAAATCTGTACAACTAGCAAATGACATAAGATCGATTGGGGGGTAGTGTGGGAAAGTGATAAAGTAGCAGAAAACATAAACAGAGCCAAACTTAATCAAAGAAACAAAAAATCAACCGATACATGCCTTGGGAGTGGTTGATACCGATGATACATTAAAGGTCGTCGCCCACCTCCTAGAGCGGGAGCTGGAGGCTCCCCAGAAAGGCCTACCATGAAACGCAAGGAACACATCATTCCTTACTTTTTGGATAATGGTAGGAGGGTCCATAGACATTTCGTCAAATACTTCCTTATTCCACGAGCACCAGATGTGCTAGCAGACATGACAAGGAATCGGACGTAGAAGGATCGACAGTAAAGATTTTCCTGATATGCCTAACCATTAGAAACTCAATAAACCTTCAAGCGTGTTGGAATTACCTCGCCAAACCATCAGATTCCCGAAGTAATTCCAGATAGACCTGGCAAAAGACCCAGAAAGCAACAAGTGAGTAGAAGATTCAGAGTATCCAGAACTGCAACACCTGGATACGAGAGGGATGCCAATTCTCTGAAGGTTCTCATCTATTGGTAAGTCATTATGTAAGGATTTCCACATAAATAGAGAAACATTCGACGGAATACGGACATTCAAACCAATGAGAAAAGATGGTGACATGAACCAGGAGTTCGTACTGAATTCCATGTCGCCTTTAGCGAGAAGGGATGCCATCCCAAACGGTACCACCCCCATGTGCATCCGATAAGGCCTTCAAGGATTTCATCCATTTCCACATCTCACTAGCATAGGATGGGAAACCGGTGAAATTCGCACCTTCCAGCCTATGATACTTGGCATGGAGGAACGTCTCCCAGAGGAAGTTGATCTCTCCAAACCTCGCCTAAAACATGCAAGTAAAGGCCGAGCATATGTCCTTAGAGTTATGGAGGCCAATTCCTCCCTCACTTTAAGGGCGACAAATGGAGTTCCAAGAAATCCAGTGATGGCAAAAAGCGTTGACCTTGTTTCCTCGGAGGAAGGAAGAAGCCAACGATCGGTAAGAGAGAAAGAACGAAGCAGTGGGAGTCATAGCAGCGAAGGTATGAGATCTCATAGAGTCAAGGAAATACTTAATGATAACCAATCCGGTAGCCTGAGAGAGGGGAGTAGCATTCCATCGAATGATCTTTCCCCTAACTTTGTCAATTAGGTGATCGAAGATGTCGTTGCGCTTCCTACCTCGATATAACACAATACCGAGGTAAGGGAGCTGAAGGGAGGCCTCCTTGAAACTAGTAGATGTCTCGATCCAGGAAGTTGTAACCGAGGAAAGGTCTTTCGAGGGCATGAAGCATCTTTTAGACGAGTTAACGAGTTGCCCTGAGCATCTCTTGTACTGCTGAATTAGACCCAACAGGCTACGAATAGACCGACGACTACCATTAGTGAAAATGATGATGTCATCAGCGAAAGACAAGGAAGAGATAAGAGGACAATCCATTGGGATGTCAAACCTATGAATCTTCCTAGCTATAGTTAGAGAGTGCACCCCTCGAACGAAATCCTCGGCTGCAACGACAAACAGAGAAGAGTACAGGGTTCTCCCTAATAAAGACCCCTCCCAGACCCGAGATAACTGGTGGCCGATCCATTGATAATAACGGAAAACCAAAAGTTGGAGATAAGCCTCCAAACAACATCGATAAGGGGTTCCGAAAATATAAAGCCCTCAGAACCTTGATGATGAAGTACCACGACATGTGGTCGTAAGCCTTTGCCATATTTAGCTTAACGACCATATTAGAGCCTCGTACCTTCTTATCTATCTGAGAAATTAGCTCTTTAGCTAAAAGTACATTATCCATGATCAAACATCCTTTTACAAAACCATTTAGCGAAGCAGATATAAGACGCTCGAGAAATGGTGCTAGGCTGATGGTTAGAACCTTGGAAATGAACTTGTTAGAGAAATTACACAAGCAGATCGGTCGGAAATCCAAACAAAAGTTAGGATGGTCGCATTTTGGGATGAGGACCAAGTTAGTGGAGGTCCAACCCGTAGGGAGCTCTCCACCAGAGAAGAAAGATTGAATAGCAAGGCAAAAGTCCGCTTGAATAACCGACCACACACTCCTGTAAAAAAAATCGTTGAAATAATCCGTCCCACTCGCACTGTCCTTGCTAAGAGAAAATACGCAAGCTCGTATTTCTTTCGAGGAAGGAGGTGCAGCAAGATCAGAGCTATCTGAGGGGAGAACCAGACGAGGGATGAAAGCGAGCAGGGATGGAACAGAGACTGACACAGAGGGTGAGCTCAGGAAAGACTGGAAATAGGACAGAATAGTATCTTTGACTTCAACTGGAGTGGAATCCAAAAAAAGATCAGGTCGCTGGATTTGGAGAATCGTGAGAAGTCTATTCTTCTTAAGAATCGAAGAATGAAAAAACTTGGAGTTTGTCTCCCCATCAACAATCCATTTAATCCTCGCCTTTTGGTGAAGATGATCATGTTCAATACGAAGCTCCAACGAAAAGTCAATCTTGGCCAACGACCAAGCTTCCTTGTTAGCAGCAGGGGGATCCTCATCAAAAGACGATTCTGCTAGCGCAAGATTTTCTTCGGCCACTCGAACTCGATCGAAGATATTCTTGAAAACCAAAATATTCCACGCATTGAGGTAAGCCTAAGATGCTTCAGGTTATGAGAGAAGACCACACACAGGGAGCCACTAACCGGGGAGTTCGAGGAGTCTTCCACTACACCATGGAAGGAATGATGAGATCTCCACATACTCTGGAACCTGAAGTAGGTCAGGGCAGATATAGAGAGGGGTGAGCAGCTAAGAAGCAAAGGAGTATGGTTGGAGTAGGTACGGTGGAGATGGGAAACTGAGAAAGAAAAAGGGAGACTGAACCACCCTTCACAAGCGAAGACTCTGTCATGCCTGGAGAGTATACAATTTGTCCCGTCTTGGTTGTTACACCAAGTAAAGGCCGAACCGACGAAAGACACCTTAGACAGACCTGAACTTAGGATAAAAACATTGAAATCTGCTACCGCTAAGAGGTTAACGGCAATGCCTTCGTGTTTTTCATCTTGGCTGGCGACAACATTAAAGTCGCCTCCCAAAACAGAAACAGTGAAGCCCAATTCATACAGAGAGAGAATATCAGACCAAAGGGTCAATCTTTCTATCCTGTCGCACTTAGTGTAACGACCCAGCAGATTCCGGCCCCGAAAATCGACATAAATACCCTTTACCGTACTCATGCCGATCCTCCAAGCACCGAAAATGCTGGAACGTTTAGAAAGAAATTAGAGGGTGAGATAAGAAAGAAAGAAAGTTAGAATAGGAGAATAAGAAGAATCAACACAGAGTCTCACATCGCAGCGGAACAAAATATAATACAGAAATAAATCTTTACTGAGAGCTTTTGAAAATACTTACAATATCAGAGTACAACACACATCTGGACAGTTTTGATAATCTGTCCTCATATATATATATAATCACACAGCGGAATATCATTCATATGAACATCTTCAGCTCGTCTCTGGACTTCTCAGTACCTGATAACCTGAACCTGTACACCTCGGTCTAACCCGAGCATTTACAAAACACCGGGTCAGTCTGGTGGACCAGAGTGAGAAAAACTCGCACAACATTAAGGTATCACACAACTTGATTTTAAAGTTAAAATCCTTTCAAAAGAAAAAGATGATCGTAAGACCGATCCACACATAAACACAGATGGTTTTTACCTTACGATAACCCAAAACAGTTTTCGAAATCAATATCTCTTCTGATATTATACTAGTGTCTAAATACAAGTAAATATCAATCTAGTGGAACGCTTGCATCTCACGCTCCACGTATATATATACAATCAAAAACCGCGGGTGCTTATTGGATATTGGATTTCCAACTTGACAAGGTATGGGACCACCTGCCGCTCGTGTATTTCTAGAGGCGAATACAATGGGTTCAACAAGAACGACTTGCAACCCGGCCCTCACATGACCGACCACTCATTTCGCTTGAGTGTATCGAATGTATATCACCAACGGTTGGACTCAAACCACCGTTCCCGAATGGGCAGAATCGATAGAATAAGAAACAAAAGGAATTTCTCTAGATAGGTGATTATACACCCTAATGGGAGCGACCCACATAGCCATGCTGCCTGCCCGATTTTTTGTCATTTCCCGGTTGATGAGGCTTGAGGTCAAAATCTCTTGAACACCTGGTCACCATTTACTTTGAATGCCACATCGTCAGATCCGCCAGGTATCACTGAATACTGATTTCCACAAAAATACTTTGAGCGTTAAGCTAAAGAAGGTGTCCAGTCTTCTCAGCCACCAACAGAGATACGTTTGTAGAAAATCCATATATGTAATCCCTTTAGAACTACTTTGTCGGACACTCGTCCACACAAGTCACCCAGGAACAGGGTGAACCGAAGGCACTCTCCTACTGCATCCAATACAGGAATCACCCCACGGATCAGTAGCGATCGTCCTTGCAATCCACAGTCTCAACCACGACAAAACCCCAGTATATCTCCGGGTCGAATCAGAGATTGTAAGTGGTTCTTCCGCTTTATGAAGATCTATGGTCTTCACATGCTCCATCTCGATCGTCGCTTGATCTCTTCTTTATATTCGTATTTGTTTTTCGGAATGGTTTTCGAATATTCATTCGATCCCTGTCTTTCAATACCAACAATCGTAAGGGTCAAACTTGATAGTCGGTTATTTAACTATCAAGTAAACATCCGTGAAATCATAAAAATATACTCACGGATCTAGTACTCAGCATCACTTGGCTTTTAAAATTAATTGCCCAATTTCCTTTTAATTTCGTTACTAGGGAAATCTCATTTCCGTTACTTTGGAAATCTTATCACACACTCTTGCCATTACCAATTAGTATCATCTTTGGGTCGTCCCGAAGTCGTTCAAGTTGGGGTATTTTAATTACCTCTCAGACCTTGACCAACAACGTTCTTACCTTCAGATGAATACGAGTGGTAATTCAAAAACCCTATATTATTATTTCAAACCCTATTCCCAACCTTGTTTGCCAAGCTCACATTTAAACCTCTTCCTTGGAAAATCTCCCTTTTTGTTTAACTTAATTCCATTATTAAGTATTTCAAATTCAAACGACTTTTAAACTCCTATACATTTATAAACCTTTATGAAAAATCCCAGGTTTAATGCAAGCCCTTTACATCTTTACCTTGCTTTACTTAATCCAAATCTTAAGCACAACCTTTCATTTAAAACTCTTTAAAACTCGAGTTCAAAATATAACTCATCCATAGCTTCTTACCAACACTCGACCATTTTTCATTTCAACTTAGTTACTTAAATGTGTTACATTCAAGAAGAGATTATTTAACTCAACATCAAATCTTGCAGATTTAACCACTTTATTTATAATAATTTTCCTTTTTAAACTCTTACTCAGCTTAACTAAGTTTTCATTTAGTTATACCACTAATTTAAAATCCAACTTAGTTTAAATGGTCGACACCAAACATGATTACTCTTTAACCAACTCTATTTGGTTCCTTATTTAAATTAAAATAAAATTAATTTAAATAATTTTATTAAATCTTCCATGATTAACCAAATATTTAACCTCCGGGTTATCTCATTTTTTTATAATTACTTATAACTTTATTAATTAGTATTTATTCCCTTTTAACAACTTTTATTTAAAGTAACAGCTTTCAAAGACTTATTCCAGTTATAAAACATATTTATAACCTTACTCTGTCGACTTACAGTCGATAAAATTCATATTAAAAATCGATTTATTTATCGACCAGGTGATGCTAATTTCCCAACACATACCATCCATTTGTCTATATAAGAACAAATGTTTCAATACAGTTCAATCATCAACAATAAAAATTAATCAACCAACAGCCAATTCAAAAAATTCAAAACAATTCCAGCACGTTTATAAATGTGATCAAACAAGGGAAACTCCCTTGTTCGGGTCCAATCAAAACGATTGGTATTTCTTCTGAAATTAAACGTCCGTTTAATTTCTAGCAATTTAATCAATAATTATATAGCAGGCAAACAGTCAAACACAAACAACCAGAACACGAAAAGTAAAAACCCAATTTATATAAAATATAAATGGGAAGAGCTGAGTGAGTTTAACTCACCTCGGTTTTGATTTGTCGATAAGCAGTCTGTTTTGATCAAATTAAACTGACGTTTAATTCAAACAGAAATTCCAGTTACTTCAGATCCGGACTGGGCCTGCTCCATCTCGAAGTACTCGTCTCTACGGTCCCAACGCAACTGACCGCGTCTGAATCCGAGAACGTATGAGTGAGAAAACGTATTATAAACTTTATAAATTAAATTAATTTAATTTAAAACATAAGCTTCCTTTTAAAAATTGGGCTTACCTCTTTATTATCGGCCCAACAATCCAAACCCGCTTCCCTTATAAACCCTACCATCGATCCTTATTTCATTCATACTAGCCGCCTCCAAATTGATCAAAACCAGAAACCCTAGCCTCTTCGGTCTTCAGCAAATCGACATACCCGCGTCGCCACCTCCTCCGTCTACCCAATTAAACTCCATTCCTACCCTTCCTTCGATCGATCCGTCAAACAACAACTCTAACAACCCCCACGACTTCGTCAGTCAATCCCCTCTTTGATCCACCTCCAGTAACCCGAGGCCAGTAGCGTTGCAACCCCTTCGACCTCCTCAACGATTTGCGGTCAACCACAGCCTCCCAGAAACGAGCGAGCCACCTCTCCTATACTCTACAGGCTTTCACATCGTCGTTCCCAAGTCCAAGAACAAATCCGAAGCTAAGTTTCCTTTTTTTTCTTGATTTTTCCATTACTGTAAATTTTGTTTTGATTATTGTGTGGTTTCGAATGAGGTTGTTTCTTCTTTGGTTTACTGTGGTTCGAATGGGTGATAAAACACACTGGGTTATAGCGTATTTATAGTAGTTGGAAATTTAGATAAGATCGTTGTCTTTCAATGGCTAGCTGTAGGTAGTTAGCTTAGGCCATATGCTGTCATCTCCTTTGTTATATGGTTTGATGGTGCGTGATATTGATCTGCTCGAAATGGATTCTGATGGCATTAGTGTAGTAGGTGTATAGCATTGGTTACGAATTATTATTTCCATCAGGATTCGAATCTGCAGGTTAGATTTTGTGTTTTATTTTTAAATACATGAAACAGTGATTGAAATGTTAACTTCCTGTATATATAATATCTTCTGTTTGATTTCACTTGTACGGATTTATGTATAAAAATATATACACATCAGTTTTCCCTTCTTAGCTGTTGAGATTTGATGTAGGAACTAGCTGTTTAGCTATGTATTTAAATCAGAGATCTTTGGGACAGTGATATAGATTTTCTGAACTGTATTTGATTTCCATTTTAAATATAAGTAAACAGTGAAATTCATATCAGAAATTTACTGTTTACACATGTGAGTTTATTGTTCAACAAAGATTTGATCAATATACATGTCAGTTCTTCATGTGTTGTTCTTTCCTGTAAAGATTTCGATGATCTCATTTTCTGATGATATGATCCTAGTTCAAGATTACATTTTGTTTTCTTTTCCTCTTTTTTTTATTTTAGATGTCTTGTATGGTAAACTTACAGTACCAGACATAATATAACCTAACACCTTTTAAGGTCGAATTCTTGAGACACATGTTCCTTTAACTGAAATTAAATTGATGCCGGATATTTAAATTACTTCATGAGTTGAAACTAATTTTAAAATAAAGTATAGTCTTAAGCAAACAACTTCAATTCTAGTCTCGACTTATTCTTGAATGTATGCAACTTTGTTGTATTATGCATGTTCACATCCATGCTCAGTTTCTGCCTGCGCCTTACTCATGCTTGAGACATTGGAACCTATCCTGATGTTTTGTTGTCTGGTTATTTATGTTTCTATGTATTGATCATTTATATTTTTTTCTCTTCTTCCTTTCTTTTTTTTCTCTTTTGCTGTTCATTATTATAATGAAATTACCCTTTTAATGGGTTTTCTTCTTTTTCTTTTGCATAACTCACTTAATCAAGATGGATTCGCTGGTTCGTCAAAAACCTGAAGAAGCTGATTTACAATTATTGATTTTCTTTCTTTGTGTTTTGTACTATTGAACTTGTATTGTATACATGTATTAACCCCAAGATTTATATTAACCCTGTGACCTGTATTGTATACATGTATTCATTTTTTTCTTCTTTGTGTTGTGTGCGAATCTGACTTTCGAACAGCTACATATCTGAGTTACATTTGAATCTGTTCGAACAGCTACATATCTGAATTGGACATTTAAATGATATATATAACATTTAAATGATACAGGTTGTGTGATGTATTAGTTTTAAACAGGTATGTATATCATTTATAAGGAAATCCTGGGTATTTGATTCAAATGTATATCATTTAAATGTTACATATCTGAATTTGGTATTTATAAGGAGCCACATTTGAAAACCATTTATTAATACCAAAGTGGAGCCATACAATTAAATCTAATACCAATTCAGAGCTGGGTCATTACATTTGTCGATTTAAAGGTATTTACATATATGTATATGTTATAGGTTTTGTAAACCCTAAAAATTTGTTGATATAATTAAAATTTCAAACAGTTAAGAAAAATAAATAAATTAATATTAACAAACCACTTCATTTTCTATCCATACAGAATTCTAAATCCAACATTTAAACGTCCTGGTTTTAAATAATGTTCTATTTATATAAAAATCCCTTAATATAAATAAATTCGATTAAAATCCATTATAATTTCAATATAATATATAATATGATTTAAATATTATATTTTAAATGGCCGAAAAATCCGGGACGTTACATTCTTCACCCCTTAAAATAATTTCGTCCTCGAAATTGCAAAGTAAGAAGAGTATTCTGAACCGTATTATTTTTAAAATCATGACTATTGAATTAAATTCAAAATAAATTCGAACTCTAAATTTTTTTCGAGAATTTTGCTAGCACCTCCTCTGCGTGGCTCGATTGGTAGACTATAACTGCCACTCTGGGCCTCAATTTCCTCAAAAAGAAAGTTCAAAATCCAAATGGCAACCCGCTTAATCTGAATCCTAATTTATTTATCCATTAAATTTTCAAACCCCAATCCATTCAAATTCACTCAATTTGAATTCAATCTTAACTTGATTTTTCTTAACTAGATTTAGTTTTATTTTCATATCTGATTCAATTGACGAATTGATTTTTTTATCAGTTCAACTTTATTTCAAAATTCAAATTTGATTTCAAATCAAATCTACCAGAACAAACAAACAACCCACATTACTATAATATAGAAAATAATTTCCTTTTCTATATAAAAATATATATTGGGTAAAAATTATTTCGTTTACCCATTTTATAAAACAATATTGTATCCACTCGCTAGTTCAATGCTTCTCAACACTTGAACCAGTCAAATAACACAATACAAAACATTTTTATATAAAATCTTACAAATACGCTCTCATATATAGACACTCAGCTCAATCTAGGGTGTTACTAACCCTATCTCTATTGAGTTACGCCACAGAGCCAAGGTTACTACTCAACTAATAGCTCTGATACCACTGTAACGACCCAGCAGATTCCGGCCCCGAAAATCGACATAAATACCCTTTACCGTACTCATGCCGATCCTCCAAGCACCGAAAATGCTGGAACGTTTAGAAAGAAATTAGAGGGTGAGATAAGAAAGAATGGAAGTTAGAATAGGAGAATAAGAAGAATCAACACAGAGTCTCACATCGCAGCGGAACAAAATATAATACAGAATTAAATCTTTACTGAGAGCTTTTGAAAATACTTACAATATCAGAGTACAACACACATCTGGACAGTTTTGATAATCTGTCCTCATATATATATATAATCACATAGAGGAATATCATTCGTCTGAACATCTTCAGCTCGTCTCTGGAATTCTCAGTACCTGATAACCTGAACCTGTACACCTCGGTCTAACCCGAGCATTTACAAAACACTGGGTCAGTCTGGTGGACCAGAGTGAGAAAAACTCGCACAACATTAAGGTATCACATAACTTGATTTTAAAGTTAAAATCCTTTCGAAAGAAAAAGATGATCGTAAGACCGATCCACACATAAACACGGATGGTTTTTACCTTACGATAACCCAAAACAGTTTTCGAAATCAATATCTCTTCTGATATTATACTAGTGTCTAAATACAAGTAAATATCAATCTAGTGGAACGCTTGCATCTCACGCTCCACGTATATATATACAATCAAAAACCGCGGGTGCTTATTGGATATTGGATTTCCAACTTGACAAGGTATGGGACCACCTGCCGTTCATGTATCTCTAGAGGCGAATACACTGGGTTCAACAAGAACGTCTTGCAACCCGGCCCTCACATGACCGACCACTCATTTCGCTTGAGTGTATCGAATGTATATCACCAACGGTTGGACTCAAACCACCGTTCCAGAATGGGCAGAATTGATAGAATAAGAAACAAAAGGAATTTCTCTAGATAGGTGATTATACACCCTAATGGGAGCGACCCACATAGCCATGCTGCCTGCCCGATTTTTTGTCATTTCCCGGTTGATGAGGCTTGAGGTCAAAATCTCTTGAACACTTGGTCACCATTTACTTTGAATGCCACATCGTCAGATCCGCCAGGTATCACTGAATACTGATTTCCACAAAAATACTCTGAGCGTTAAGCTAAAGAAGGTGTCCAGTCTTCTCAGCCACCAACAGAGATACGTTTGTAGAAAATCCATATACGTAATCCCTTTAGAAATACTTTGTCAGACACTCGTCCATACAAGTCACCCAGGAACAGGGTGAACCGAAGGCACTCTCCTACTGCATCCAATACAGGAATCACCCCATGGATCAGTAGCGATCGTCCTTGCAATCCGCAGTCTCAACCACGACAGAACCCCAGTATATCTCCGGGTCGAATCAGAGATTGTAAGTGGTTCTTCCGCTTTATGAAGATCTATGGTCTTCACATGCTCCATCTCGATCGTCACTTGATCTCTTCTTTATATTCGTATTTGTTGGTCGGAATGGTTTTCGAATATTCATTCGATCCCGGTCTTTCAATACCAACAATCGTAAGGGTCAGACTTGATAGTCAGTTATTTAACTATCAAGTAAACATCCGTGAAATCATAAAAATATACTCACAGATCTAGTACTCAGCATCACTTGGCTTTTAAAATTAATTGCCCAATTTCCTTTTAATTTCGTTACTAGGGAAATCTCATTTCCGTTACTTTGGAAATCTTATCACACACTCTTGCCATTACCAACTAGTATCATCTTTGGGTCGTCCCGAAGTCGTTCAAGTTGGGGTATTTTAATTACCTCTCAGACCTTGACCAACAACGTTCTTACCTTCAGATGAATACGAGTGGTAATTCAAAAACCCTATATTATTGTTTCAAACCCTATTCCCAACCTCGTTTGCCAAGCTCACATTTAAATCTCTTCCTTTGAAAATCTCGCTTTTTGTTTAACTTAATTCCATTATTAAGTATTTCAAATTCAAACGACTTTTAAACTCCTATCCATTTATAAACCTTTATTAAAAATCCCAGGTTTAATACAAGCCCTTTACATCTTTACCTTCCTTTACTTAATCCAAATCTTAAGCACAACCTTTCATTTAAAACTCTTTAAAACTCGAGTTAAAAATATAACTCATCCATAGCTTCTTACCAACACTCGACCATTTTTCATTTCAACTTGGTTACTTAAATGTGTTACATTCAAGAAGAGAATATTTAACTCAACATCAAATCTTGCAGATTTAACCACTTTATTTATAATAATTTTCCTTTTTAAACTCTTACTCAGCTTAACCAAGTATTCATTTAGTTATACCACTAATTTAAAATCTAACTTAGTTTAAATGGTCGACACCAAACATGATTACTCTTTAACCAACTCTATTTTGTTCCTTATTTAAATTAAAATAAAATTAATTTAAATTATTTTATTAAATCTTCCATGATTAACCAAATATTTAACCTCCGGGTTATCTCATTTTTTTTATAATTACTTATAACTTTATTAATTAGTATTTATTCCCTTTTAACAACTTTTATTTAAAGTAACAGCTTTCAAAGACTTATTCCAGTTATAAAACATATTTATAACCTCACTCTGTCGACTTACAGTCGATAAAATTCATATTAAAAATCGATTTATTTATCGACCAGGTGATGCTAATTTCCCAACACATACCATCCATTTTTCTATATAGGAACAAATGTTGCAATACGGTTCAATCATCAACAATAAAAATTAATCAACCAACAGCCAATTCAAACAATTCCAGCACGTTTATAAATGTGATCAAACAAGGGAAACTCCCTTGTTCGGGTCCAATCAAAACGATTGGTATTTCTTCTGAAATTAAACGTCCGTTTAATTTCTAGCAATTTAATCAATAATTATATAACAGGCAAACAGTCAAACACTAACAACCAGAACACGAAAAGTAAAAACCCAATTTATATAAAATATAAATGGGAAGAGCTGAGTGAGTTTAACTCACCTCGGTTTTGATTTTTCGATAAGCAGTCTGTTTTGATCAAATTAAACTGACGTTTAATTCAAACAGAAATTCTAGTTACTTCAGATCCGGACTGGGCCTGCTCCATCTCGAAGTACTCGTCTCTACGGTCCCAACGCAATTGACCGCGTCTGAATCCGAGATCGTATGAGTGAGAAAACGTATTACAAACTTTATAGATTAAATTAATTTAATTTAAAACATAAGCTTCCTTTTAAAAATTGGGCTTACCTCTTTATTATCGGCCCAACAATCCAAACCCGCTTCCCTTATAAACCCTACCATCGATCCTTATTTCATTCATACTAGCCGCCTCCAAATTGATCAAAACCAGAAACCCTAGCCTCTTCGGTCTTCAGCAAATCGACATACCCGCATCGCCACCTACTCCGTCTACCCAATTAAACTCCAGTCCTACCCTTCCTTCGATCGATCCGTCAAACAACAACTCTAACAACCCCCACGACTTCGTCAGTCAATCCCCTCTTTGATCCACCTCCAGTAACCCGAGGCGAGTAGCGTCGCAACCCCTTCGACCTCCTCAACGATCTACGGTCAACCACAGCCTCCCAGAAACGAGCGAGCCACCTCCCCTATACTCTACAGGCTTTCACATCGTCGTTCCCAAGTCCAAGAACAAATCCGAAGCTAAGTTTCCTTTTTTTTCTTTGATTTTTCCATTACTGTAAATTTTGTTTTTATTATTGTGTAGTTTCGAATGAGGTTGTTTCTTCTTTGGTTTACTATGGTTCGAATGGGTGATAAAACACACTGGGTTATAGCGTATTTATAGTAGTTGGAAATTTAGATAAGATTGTTGTCTTTCAATGGCTAGCTGTAGGTAGTTAGCTTAGGCCATATGCTGTCATCTCCTTTGTTGTATGGTTTGATGGTGCATGATATTGATCTGCTCGAAATGGATTCTGATGGCATTAGTGTAGTAGGTGTATAGCATTGGTTACGAATTATTATTTCCATCAGGATTCGAATCTGTAGGTTAGATTTTGTGTTTTATTTTTAAATACATGAAACAGTGATTGAAATGTTAACTTCCTGTATATATAATATCTTCTGTTTGATTTCACTTGTACGGATTTATGTATAAAAATATATACACATCAGTTTTCCCTTCTTAGCTGTTGAGATTTGATGTAGGAACTAGCTGTTTAGCTATGTATTTAAATCAGAGATCTTTGGGACAGTGATATAGATTTTCTGAACTGTATTTGATTTCCATTTTAAATATAAGTAAACAGTGAAATTCATATCAGAAATTTACTGTTTACACATGTGAGTTTATTGTTCAACAAAGATTTGATCAATATACATGTCAGTTCTTCATGTGTTGTTCTTTCCTGTAAAGATTTCGATGATCTCATTTTCTGATGATATGATCCTAGTTCAAGATTACATTTTGTTTTCTTTTCCTCTTTTTTTTATTTTAGATATCTTGTATGGTAAACTTACAGTACCAGACATAATATAACCTAACACCTTTTAAGGTCGAATTCTTGAGACACATGTTCCTTTAACTGAAATTAAATTGATGTCGGATATTTAAATTACTTCATGAGTTGAAACTAATTTTAAAATAAAGTATAGTCTTAAGAAAACAACTTCTATTCTAGTCTCGACTTATTCTTGAATGTATGCAACTTTGTTGTATTATGCATGTTCAAATCCATACTCATTTTCTGCCTGCGCCTTACTCATGCTTGAGACATTGGAACCTATCCTGATGTTTTGTTGTCTGGTTATTTATGTTTCTATGTATTGATCATTTTTTTTTCTCTTCTTCCTTTTTTTTTTATCTTTTGCTGTTCATTATTATCATGAAATTACCCTTTTAATGGGTTTTCTTCTTTTTCTTTTGCAGATCTCACTTAATCAAGATGGATTCGCTGGTTCGTCAAAAACCTGAAGAAGCTGATTTACAATTATTGATTTTCTTTCTTTGTGATTTGTACTATTGAAGTTGTATTGTATACATGTATTAACCCCAAGATTAATGTATTAACCTTGTGACCTGTATTGTATACATGTATTCATTTTTTTTTTCTTTGTGTTGTGTGCGAATCCGACTTTCGAACAGCTACATATCTGAGTTACATTTGAATCTGTTCGAACAGCTACATATCTGAATTGGACATTTAAATGATATATATAACATTTAAATGATATAGGTTGTGTGATGTATTAGTTTTGAACAGATATGTATATCATTTATAAGGAAATCCTGGGTATTTGATTCAAATGTATATCATTTAAATGTTACATATCTGAATTTGGTATTTATAAGGAGCCACATTTGAAAACCATTTATTAATACCAAAGTGGAGCCATACATTTAAATCTAATACCAATTCAGAACTGGGTCATTACATTTGTCGATTTAAAGGTATTTACATATATATATATATATGTTATAGGTTTTGTAAACCCTAAAAATTTGTTGATATAATTAAAATTTCAAACAGTTAAGAAAAATAAATAAAGTAATATTAACAAACCACTTCATTTTCTATCCATACAGAATTCTAAATCCAACATTTAAACGTCCTGGTTTTAAATAATATTCTATTTATATAAAAATCCCTTAATATAAATAAATTCGATTAAAATCCATTATAATTTCAATATAATATATAATCTGATTTAAATATTATATTTTAAATGGCCGAAAAATCCGGGACGTTACACTTAGCGTAGACCGTAGAGAAAAGAGAAGATGAGCAGAAAAAGGGACACGAACAAGCAACCGACAATAGCTAATCCGAATCGAAAATAGGGCGGACGACAACATCTATGGACAAAAAGATCCAAATCTTGTCAGATACATTAGCTAAGGCACCACTAAAGCCAAGAGATAAGGCAGTGCTGGTGATCGCCTCCGGTCCCACTAACGGTTCCAGAAACGCCACCATGTGCTTGACTCTAGCTAACGACGCATCATTACCTATGCCACGAATGTTCCAGATGAAAAAGTTCGCCATCTAGAGAAAAAAAACGAAAAAAAGATACACAGAAAGAAGGTGTCTGAAGACAAGTACACTCACAGATCAGATAAGGTATAGGGTGTAGCGAGTAGATCTAACGGTCTGCTCAGATGCCACTATAGAGCATGTGCGAATGGTGCAGGGAGTGCGAGGAACCAACCACAGTCTACGATGAGAGGCACGAAAAGTCGGCCTACCGAGCGACTTGAAGGAATTATCAAACTCAAGAGAGTGACGAGCATCGCTATCTAGAACAGAGACCGTTACGTCAGACCTAGACGGATAAGAATTCTTAGTAAGACAAGATAGGAAATCATTGATGATCGCTATCTCATCCTTACTAAGAAGGGGAATGGAGACAGAAGCATCAGATGACGGACAAGGAGAAGCAGGGGAATCCAATGCAACCTCAAGCGTAGACTCAGAAGACACAGAGAAAAATGTGGAGTTGCTCAACAGAGACAACACCAATCGCTGAATGAACTCTACCAATGCCGATCTGTCATCAGTTTGACACCCACAATATAGGTAAAGTTCGCAAGCAGGAACTCCCGGAACCAACAGAAGGAAAAGTCAGACATGAGAGGCTACCTCACTGGTACAACGTATAATGAGCCACAACAGTGTCCACTATATGCCTACAGCAGAGAAGCCACCCATCCCATGAAGACACAATCCTGGAAGACCGCCAACAACACCCACGAAACCACAAAAACAAGTGCCAAACCGAACGAGTCTCTAACGACAAAGAAATGTCCTCGCTAAGACTAAATAAGACGAGCACTCTAGAAACCGAAAAATAACCATCTGCATCCCAGCCAATAATCAACACATAAACATACCAACCCTGGCCATTGAGCGATGGCCAATCGAAATATACAAAAACAAGAACACGGCAAGGCCCAAAATAGGCCCAATATGGCATGGGAAATCACAAAACAGACCAACCGAACTCAACCACGTCTACAGGAATAAACAAGTTGCAGCAAAAGGAGCATAACTCACAAACAAATGAGCTGGGATCAAAAAGATAAAAGACGACCAAACCAAAAAAGCACAACTTGCCAAACCATGCAAAGGGGATTAAGTGAACTCATCACAAAAGCCGAACCAACCCTACAACCATTGTCCCACTTAAAACAGCAAGAATCAAATGACAAGAACAGAGAGATAGCACACTCAGATCGGACAACACACTTGTGACCCATCATTGCAACTTCCAATGAAGGAAAAGTGATGATAGGGAGCTCATACAAACGTGTGACATGGCTCAAGTAATCACACATTACTCCATCCAAACACTAAGAACGACTGGCAAACTCCGCAGTAAAGAAGATAAAACAAGAAACAAAAGAGGATAACTGAACCTGATAGCATGGCAAGCCAAATCGAATACCTGATGAAGACATGCAGATCAAAACATGATCATTTATTTCAGTCGAACCTCTACCGGTTGCGAATTACACTGCGCCTGCAACACAGCCGATAGCACCACCTCATTGTCAACACAAAGTCGAAGGGGAGAACTCTCCAAAGTGGATGGAACAACAAGCCCACTAGCATCCAATAAGTCTGCATCCCCTAAAATATAAAATATGTTGAACAAATCAAGTGCAGGGGGTGCCTGCCGTTCCACCACAGGAGAAAAATCCGATGCACCAGTTTTCCATGGAGAACAAAGAGAGCCGGAATCATTAACAGCAGCGCTAGACTTCTTTGAATGACGTGACTTACGTCTACGATGTCAAGACCTAGTCTGCTTACCCAAAGAAACAACATCTAAATTCTCAATGGCTTCAGCAGTCCAAGCAAGCCTATGAGGGGTGATAAAATCCCCTTCTCCATGCAGTTCAGCGAAGATAAGATTGCCAAAACCCCAGCCAAAAACATCTCCACAAGACAATGAACCCACCATAAAGCCATGTATGGCCACAATTGGAGAGGCACTCAACGACTGGAAGCTCAAACGAGGGTAAAAGGGGGTGATGAAATCCCTCTTTTCTCGAATGCTTCAGGTCGGCAAGTCAAATCCTCTTCCTCTTGCACCTTAACACGGTGAGAACTTCCACGAGGTGGCAATTCTGTCAACAGTTCCGAACCATATAGGAGTGAAATCTCTAGAAAACATCCCTCAGAGGCAGCCAAAATTAACCTCGCAATAGCGTCGAAGGGTGGACAAGGTTGTAAAAGGAACCAGAGACAACAAACTCATTCAAATTCTGTTATGAAGTCATATTCCCTAGAAATTAGGGAAACAAGCCAATAAAGATTCGATAGTGTCTATCACAGAAGAGAGTATCAGAAAAGCAAACGACGTTGAACCAGAAGAGGGAAGAGAAACGCAAGAAGGAGCAAGAGAAAACATATTTCGATCGCCATTAAAATGACTGTTTAATGTTATTGAAATACAAATCTGTATTGCATATACATACCATATCAGAGTACAACACATATACAAAACAGTGGAAATAGCTCTAAATAACTAAAGATGAAGCCTCCTGCTTCAAGCTCCTCAAGTTCATTTGTAAAATCCTGAAACACTTGACTGTCCGTACAAATTTAGGCACCCACGAATTAGGGTAAAACAAACAAAATAAACTCTAAGTCGGTCATGGGACGGGTGTGAGTAAACTCCAAACATATTATTTAACTTTGAAAATCATTTTGAAAGAAAGGTCGTATGTAATGACCCGCATTTCCCGGGGTATAATAATTAATTTATTTAATTTTATAAATGGTGATATAGTGGATTTAATCGCCGTTAATTAAATAATAGGGAATATTTAATTAAAATAAATAATTAAATAATATATTTAATTCAGAAATAATCAAAATTATTGGAAATCACAATATTCTGTGAACGGGGTCGTCCCTTAGATTTAATTCAGCCTAGAGTTGAACTATATTGACGAATATATTCAATTGACGACAGTTTGAACGTATAATTATATTATAATTAAAATCGAGCTCGAAATGGCGCTGCAGTTCGTAAATTGGCGATTCGAACTTCAACTGAATGTACATGATTCGTTTTAAACCGGATTTCTGTGAAACAAGAAACGCGTGGAGCTGGTGGAGTATATCTTTCTAGTGGAAGAGAAAAATCGGGACTTCGCCGGGTAGATTTTGATTTACGTCCAAATCAAATTTCAGAAAAGTCGCTGTGGAATTCCTTTATAATTTGTGACGCTTTATATACGTTATAAATCAATTTTTCGATACGAACTGAATATCGGGATAATCTGGAGTCTGGAAATCAAGTCATAAAATCTGAGGTGATATTCTGGAGCCGGACGACATCGTATATGGATATATACGATAATATTAATTTATTAATATTTAATTTAATAATATTTAAATATATTTATATATTTAAATGGGTCATCCAGAGCCTTAAAAAATATGCTGTGTGAGCATACGAAGTCGGAATTCGACAAAACCAGTTTTGTTAGATCCGCAATATCAAATAGTTGTTAGATTTCCAGTTTCGTGATTTTTAGAGACACTGTGTGGTCGTACGGATTTTTAGAGTGAAAAACAAGCAGTATTTTGACAGTTAAAAATATGTTGTGTGAGCATACGAAGTCGGAATTCGACGAAACCAGTTTCGTTGGGACCGTAATGTCGAACTCTAGCTACATGTCCGGTTTCGTGATTTTTGAATATCGTGTGTGATTACAGGAATTTTTAGAAGGCAAAACGAATATTATAATAGAAAATATTCACCAAAATATCTAGATATTATATCTCCTATAAATACATCACTTATCTCTAAACCTAAATTTATTCGTTCTCTGGTCAATGAAGTTTATAGCCGCCACCCAGTTACTCAAAACGTCAGTAAATCCTCTTTAGAAAATCTTGAAAATTCGAATTGAAATCAATAAACCAAACAAGTAGTGTTTTTGAATTCCCTGAATCGAGAGCTCCCTTCCTCTATCAAAATATCTGCGTGCGATGCAAGTTTGAGGGGTCGAGATCGACACAGCGTTGGTTGCAGGAACTAGGGTTTAGCATTTTGGGTTTTGGATGCGTCAATACTGATTTTGAGTGTCGAGTTCACGTTCGCGAGGTGAAGTAGAGTCGTTAGGCAGATTTCTATTGTATTCGACGGAAAATGGTGACGATGTCTCTGCTGAACAACGTGCGATGGAGCGTCAGTCGCGATGGCTTAGTCGGGTGCGAACTCGGCGAAAGTGGGATAGACTTGAAGAGAATTCGAAGAGGATAATTTTGGATATTTTTACTTGATTTTAAAGGATGTATTGATCGGGGTTTTTGAGGAGCTTTGTGCGTGAATGGACATTGGGATAAATCTGGAGCACGGCATCAAAACGAGGAAGAAGGGTATGGTACGGGCTTGGCGGGTTTGGGCTGAATAATGTGGTAAAGGCCCAATTTCTTAAAATAGAGTTCAAGTTTGGTTTTATTTAAATATGTAAAACTTGTTAATGTTATAACTTTACCATACGATATCAGAATCACAAACCGTAAGTTGCGTTGGGATCGTATGGACGAGCACTCCACAATAGGACTGACTGCGAGTCAATTGGAGCACGTTACAATTTATGGCGAAATAAATTTTTCGACTGAATCAATGAACGCAAACCGATATTTATCGGTTAACGCGCAAAAGTGAGTAAAACTCACCAACTCTGAACAGTTTATAATTTCATGTTGTATTTTTAGAACTGTTAGATATTGTTTGTTTGACTGTGTGTTGACTGTTTGATTGAACTGCTAGACAGTTAGTGGAAATTATATATATATATGTGCACACATATATATATATATAACAGTTAGATATTTATATGTTGATTCTGTTGATCAGAATAATTCATATCGAACTGAAAGTGAGGTTGATTATACTGTGTAACATCTGTGATGCAGGGAGATAGGTTGGAGGAATCCAACTGGATTCCTCAACAGTTATTTTACTGTGATTTGTATATAGTGATATATAAATGTGATATAAAATCTGTTGTGGTTATGTGTGACTGGACGATACTCATCTTTGTTAGATGATGTGTTTAATACCACAAGAATACCCGAATGTGGAAAAGAGGTTTTCAAAGTATATATTTGAAATTAACTTATTTATATAAAATCAACATATTTTATATTATAAAGGAAGAGGATTTAGTATAAAAGAATTATATTTGCAAATCAAATATAAGGGGTTATATTTGCAAATCAAATATAAGAGAATTTTGTTTATGAAACAAATATAAAGGATTTTATTTGTAAATCAAATATAAAGGATTATATTTGATAATCAAGAACAAAGGATTTATTTATAAAACAAATATAAAGAATAACATTTGTAATACATTTACAAATAAAATAGAATTAGGATATAGGAGATATTAAATTGTAGAATAAATAGAATTAAAAGGATATTTATTTAGAGATTAAATAAATAAGATATTTTAAAGGGTATTTATTTAGGGATTAAATAAATAGAATAAATAGAGTTAAACTAAAGGAGATATCTACTTGTTAAATAAATAGGAGTTAAACAAAATGAATTGGTTAGGTAATCAAGTTGGATGGTCGAGTTAAGATAATCGAGTTGGATTATCGAGTTAAGTAATCGAGATCGAGTTAAGTCATCGAGATTAAGTTACCAAGGGTAAATTATCGAGATTAAGTTATCAAAGGTAGGTTACCAAGTTAAGTTAAGTAAGTTAAATCCGAAAGAGTTAGTAGGAGTTAAATCCGAAAGAGTTAGTAGGAGTTAAATCCAAAAGAGTTAGTAGAAGTTAAATCCAAGGAGTTAGTCGAAGAGTTAATCCAAGGAGTTAGTCGAAGAGTTAAGCAAATAGAGTTAATCCAATAGGGTCAGCCTAATTGAGTTAAATTGAAAAGAGTTAATCGAATATAGTATTCGAAAGGAAGGACAAGTAAAGAAGTTAGTTAAAGAGATATAAAGTGAGCTTTACCTAATTCATGGTTAGAGGTGTTGTTCAGTTAATGTCTGAGAGGTAGTTCTACCCCAACTTGATTGGCTTCGTTTTTAACTAAAAAATGGGTATGGTTCGGCAGTAAAGGATGGTTAAGTGAATCTAGTAATTAAAGGAAATGGTTGAATTGGCATCGCGATGGTTTGTTTAAGACATCTGTCTAAGTCCAATATAAAGGTTTGGAAATGTTTTCCAAACAAGAACCAGAATTGTTTTCTAATATAGAAAACAAGGGATGGAAATGTTTCCAGTGTTAATAACATATATTTTCTAAACTTAGAAAATGGCAAACGTTGAATATAGGGAAACAGGAGATAAGTAAATAACTGAACTAAAGAGATAAATGTTAAAAGATGTTTGTTCGATATTATTTCCATCTGGAAATAATATCGTTGTTTGCACACTTGTTTTTCTTTGATAGTTAACTCACAGACTATCGAAGTTTTGACCATTTTAACGTTGTTTATATGGAGAGACCGGTTGGATTATTATCCAAAGAACCACTCTGTATTGGCATAAGCGTTGCGAATCATTTATGCAAGATAATCGAAGACGGAGTAAAGTGCAAGGGCTGTTGTATAAGTCTTAGATAACAGTGACTAAGATGGATATACTGAATAGTGCCTTCGGTTTGTCCAGTCCCAGGACAACGTATATGGAAGAAGGTCTGACAGAGTATATCCAATGGATCGCGTAAGTTGATCTGTTCAAACGTATTCATGTTTGGTGGCGGAGGAATTCGTTTCTCTTAGCTGTATACCCGGGTTATGTTTTGGCAAATCGATTTGTGATTTGGCGGGTATGACGATGTGATATTCTAAGTGTATGGATGAATGTCTGACAGAGTATTTCCAGAGAGGTCACTTACATTGATTTCTTCAACCGTACCAAGAGTGGAAGCGGAGAAGGAAACTTCTTTTAGCTGACACATAATGTATGGTTGTAGACGTCAAATTAGTGATTTTAATGGATCTGACAAAGTGGCATTCAAAGTGAATTTGATGTGATGATAGAGCATAACCTCAAGCCCCATCAACCGGTAAATGACAGAAATCGGGCAGGCAGCATGGCTAAGTCGGTCGCACCGAAGTAGGGTGTATAATCACCTATCTAGAGAATATTCATTTGTTTCTTAAATCTATCAATGCTGTCCCATATATATACGGGAACGGTTGCTGATCCCAACCGTTGGTGATATACATTCGATACACTCAAGCGAAATGAGTGGTCGGTCATGTGTGGCTGAGTTACAAGATGTTCTTGTTGAACTCCAGTGTATCGTTCCTAGAGTACACTGATCGGAAGGTGGTTCCATACCTTGTCATAGTTGGAAATCCATTATCCAATACCTGCTTGCGATTTCGATTGTATACCATATATGTAGAACGTAAGATGAAAGCGTTTCTGCTAGTTGATATCTATTTGTACATAGACATTATTATAATATCAAAAGGTTTTTGATATAAAGATATTTTGGATTCTCATAAGGGAAAAACCCATTCCGTTCTGCGGCGTGGTCTTATGAGATATCGTTTACTTGTTCATATACCTGTTTAAACTGTTTTTACTCATACCAGTCCCATGACTGACCCGGAGTTTAATTTGTTGTTTTCCCTAAACTCTTGGGTGCCTAAATTTGTACTGGCAATCAAGTAGTCAGGAATTTACAAATATACTTGGAGAGCTTGGAGCAGGAGGCTTCAAGATCATATAGCTATAGTTATTTCCGCTGTGTTGTAAGTGTTGTACTCTGATAAGTGCTATTGTATGCATAACTGTTATATTTCAAAGTTATGTTATATATTATATGTTATTCGTTCCGCTGTGAGGTTCGTGTTACTCTGATGTTGTGTTCTTCTTCTTCTTCTATTCTAAGTTTCTATCTTATCTATTCTCACCCTCTAATTTCTTTCATTAATTACCGGGATTTTTCGATGTTTTGGTTATCGACATCGAGCTTATGTCGATAACCAAAGTCGCTCAAAATCCGGGTCGTTACAGTTGGTATCAGAGCTTAAGTTAAGAATTACTTGGCTCTGTGGCGTGACTCGGTAGAGATAGGGTTAGTAATACCCTAGATTGAGTTTGAGTGTATATATATGTTAGCCTACTTTGTGAACTAGGCTACACAAAGTCGAAGAGTTAGAGAGTCAAGTTGGAGAGAGCTATTTTGGCAAGGCATTCGGATCGGATCGGAATCACTAAGACAACAAAGCAAAGCAAAACATGAAGAAGATTTTCCGGTAGAAGGATACCGGATCGGATCGGATGGTGGCTCCC
This sequence comes from Allium sativum, assembly GCA_030737875.1. NCBI lineage: Eukaryota > Viridiplantae > Streptophyta > Magnoliopsida > Asparagales > Amaryllidaceae > Allium > Allium sativum. The sequence goes on along the minus strand of CM060921.1, from coordinate 810,022,179 downwards.
AGATCGGTCCGAAGTGAAGCAGAATAAAATGAAGAAGAGCTCAAACTCAATGTAAGTCGGATCGGATCGGATGGTGGCTCCCAGATCGGTCCAAAGTGAAGCAGAATAAAATGAAGAAGAGCTCAAACTCAATGTAAGTCGGATCGGATCGGATCCGATACGAACCCCTTTAATCAGTACCTCCGAACCGAACCGGGTACGTCCTGCTGCTTCATTCCACTAACTCCTGAATAGTCGGGGCAGTTACGACCACGTTCTACCCATGTTCACCCCACGATCTCCACCAGATTGATGCGCTGTCGACACCAGAATGAATCCAAACCTGAGAATGGATGGATGGCCGCCACGTCACTCCGACCCGACCCGAATTCTGGATGATTTTCTGCCTATAAATAGACCCCCAAGGGTCATTTGAAGGGATCTTTTGGCACTTTGAGAGCTTGAATACTCTTGAGAACCGAATTTCAGAGTTTCCCTTCAATCCAAATCATCTCTTAGAGTGAATTAAACAACTTACTAAGTGAATATTTATGAAATCAAAGTGAGATTGAGTGTAAACATTGTTGTATCTTCATCAAATCAGCAAGTAGATTGATATAAAGTGGACGTAGGCATTTTCAAGCCGAACCACTATAAATCTGGTGTCTTCTTACTGTTCTGATCTTATTTCATCGTAGTTTTATTCAGTTTGGGTGTTAGAACCACTTTTTGGTCTAACATTTTGGTGCTTTCACTGAGAAACTTTGAATTCTCTGTTTTTCTTGGATTATCATTCTACTTTTTGGACCGTTGAGTTCAAAGAAGTTAATCCCCAATTTCCAATATTTTCAAGTGTTTGCAGTTTGATTGGTGAAGAATTATGGCCAAAGGAAAAGGCAAGGAAATTCAAACCAGTCATGGGAATGAAGTTAGTGAAAATCAGCAAAATGCAGTTGTGACAAGGTCTCGTGGACAGGGCTCGGGAGCGGATCGAACCGGCTCAGGAAATCCGAACCGGTCGAACAGGGAGAGCTCCGATCCGGTCCGAATAGAGGACGTCGAGGAAGTGACACCGCTCCGAACCCCCAAACCGATCCGACCCGGCCAAGTGACAATACCCCGCTCCGATCCGAACATGGATGGTGCTGGAACCTCTGCTCGACCCCCTCCAACTGCCCCGACTCCGACCACTAGGACCGATGACCAAGTCAACTCATCTGCACCTGTTACACAAGGATATTTTCTGCGCCTTCTCGACATGCTTGAGAGCACTAGGGAGAATATGAGAAACCAAGAGGTTACCAGCCGTATGTTGGAAAGGAACATGAAAGCCATAAGTGAGGAGATTGGTGAGCTTCGCAGGCGGAAAACCCCTTCCCCAGTTCATAATACTGCAGCGGATCAATCATCTTCCTCAGAGGAAGAGCGACCTCGTGAGAGAAGGCCGCTCGAACGACCTCAGAATTTGGAAGAGATGACTTTTGGATCTCTGGGATCCCGCGAAGATGTTGCTCGCGCATTGGAAACCAATGACCCAAATTTGAGAGAGCCTACGTTGTTACCAAGGCAGGGATCTCGTGTTCAACCAAGGGACCCTAACCTCACAAACCCTACTCAGATCCAGAGGCTTCAGCCCCTTCCTCCCGTGATCGACCGGGAGTGTAGGGAGCAAATGAGAGCAGAAACTCCCCGAAGAAGGCGAGAATCCCCCGGTCAGGATCCTAGAGGAAACCCGAATATTAGGTCTGGAGAGCCTGAGCGGCCATTGACTAATGCCGAAGTATGGGCTGTGGTGCGCCAGATTATGTCCGAGAGTCGCAACTACACTAATGAAGATTATGGCATTGAGCGTAGCCATACTCCCTTTACTGATGATATCCTTGACTATCAGTACCCCCGACGATTTAATTTACCACAAATGGACAGATATAACGGAAGAACCGACCCTGGACAGCATCTGATGCGATATTCATGGTTCATGAACGCGGCTGCAGCTCCTGATGCTGTGAAATGTAAGGCTTTCCCGATCTACTTGGAAGATGTTGCACTATTTTGGTTTACCCGACTTCCTGCACGGTCGGTATCAAATTTCAAAGAATTAGGCGAACGTTTCCTGAACCAATTCCGGCTCCACGCTCGGAAATCCAAAAATGTTATTGACTTGTCGAGAATTAAGCAGGCTCCGGGTGAATCCTTGAAGTCATATTTGGACCGTTTTAATTTAGCTGTAACAGAAATTACGGACCCTCATGAACCTACAATCTTGATGGCTTTAATAGAGGGGGTTGATCCCGATTGAGAATTTGGAGACTATCTTTCTGGAAAGACACCTCCCACAAGAGAAGCGTTTTTTGAAAAGGCCAATGTTTGGTTAAAGCGGGAGGAAGCGAGAGCGAACAGAAAGAGGAAGACCGATGTGGTATCAAAAGAAACTGTCCAAAGTAACGTCGCTGTAAAGCAATCAGGAGAAAATTCTGGGAAAGTCGAAGTGAATGTTGGAAACAAAAATGGAAATGGTGGTAACGGAAACGGAAGCAATGGCAACCGTAGTGGAAATGGTAATAGAAGAAACAGAAATAGGGGAAATAATTCTGACAAAAGGCCCCGATTTCAGACGTTCGATAGTTATTCACCATTGGGAGATACATTGGAGAATATTTACTTAGACACATATTATGTTTTGCAGTACAAGAAACCACCTCCACGAGATTCAACGGAGAAGGAAATTGCTACTGGGAAGTTTTGTTTGTTTCATGGGACCCACGGACATTCAACGAACGAATGTCGACACTTAAGAGATGTTGTTGAGAAATTGTTGCGCGAAGGAAAGCTAGACGAGTACAAAGTTACCCCACGAGACAGGGGCAAGGGGGACAGACCCAGAATCAAACTCATCCTGCTCCCAAACCAACAGCGCAGCAAAAGGGTAAAGGAATAGTTATTAACACCATAGTTGGCGGGCCGCATACAGCACTCAACAGTTATAGAGCAATGGACCAATATGTCAATGCGGTTAAGCATATAAGTGTGGATGAATGCAATGATTTGGAAGATATCACTCCTGTGAAGCATCAAAAGACTATGTTTGATGACGTGGTGTTCCGTAGCAGAGACGACACCAGAATCCAGTCACCTACTGAGGATCCACTGGTTATAACCACTACCATTGGACCAGCATTAGTTCATAAAATACTGGTAGACAATGGAAGCTCCGTCAACATTCTGTTCAAAAAGTCGTTCGATCAGATGGGACTCGAACCTGGAGATTTGAAGCCCTGCGAAGGATGGATCCGTGGCTTCAATGGGGCGTCGACGGCTCCAATGGGATATATAGAATTACCCGTGACATTGGGTCAAGGGGACCGTCGAAGAATACGAATGCTTCCGTTTGTAGTGCTAGATGTCGAGTCACCCTACAACGCTTTCCTGGGAAGACCAGCCCTTGCAGAGTTCAGGGCTTGCATCGCGCCATGGTGCCTGTTGTTAAAATTCCCAACCGAAGCCGGGATAGGAGTGATGAGAGGTGACCAAGTTTCTGGAAGAGCTTGTTACATTGCTGAACTAAAGATGTTAATGAAGGGACTCAACATTGACGGTAAGAGTGCTTCACCCCCTCCAAAGGAGGGTTCCGCATAGCAACTAGAAGGATCAGCTCCGAAGGAGTTGCCCAGAGGAATGCCTGAAGATCTAGATCCCAGAGAGGATGAAGAACAAGAGGGCAGAAAGGCAACCCCAAATGAAACGACAGTGGATATATCCATTGATGATGCTGATCCAGCAAAAGTGTTGAAGATTGGGTCCCAATTGGATCCACATCGAGCCAAGGAACTGGCTGACTTTCTGAAGGCAAACCTGGACGTGTTTGCCTGGACCCATGCTGACATGTGTGGGATATCACCTTCCATCATGAGTCATTTGCTGAGTATTAATCTGAAGCACCCGCCGATAAAGTAAAAGAGGCGTATGTTGGGCCCAGAGAGGTCAGCAGCCTTGAAAGAAGAAGTGGAAAAGTTGAAAGAGAATGAGTTTATCAGAGATTCGACATATCCCGACTGGATATCGAATCCTGTTCTAGTGAGGAAGTCAAACGGAAAATGGCGAACGTGTATTGATTTTTCAGATCTGAACAAAGCCTGCCCAAAGGACAGCTTTCCACTCCCCAGGATAGACCAGCTTGTAGACTCAACGGCGGGACATGAACTCCTTTCCTTTATGGACGCGTATTCTGGATACAACCAGATTCCAAAGCATGTGCCCGATCAAGAGCACACAAGCTTCATCACAGATTTGGGGCTGTATTGTTATGTGGTCATGCCTTTCGGATTGAAGAACGCTGGAGCTACCTACCAACGCTTAGTGAACAGAATGTTCTATGATCAGATTGGGAAGACTATGGAAGTCTATGTAGATGATATGCTCGTCAAGTCAAGGCAGTCTTCTAGCCACACACAAGACTTAGCAGAGATGTTCAGTATCCTGCGAGGATATCGGATGAAATTGAATCCTCTGAAGTGCTCATTCGGAGTGGCATCTGGAAAGTTTCTAGGTTTCATCGTGAGCTCTCGAGGAATTGAAATTAATCCCAGTCAAATAGCAGCGATAAGGAACATTGAGAAACCGCAGAAAATTAAAGATGTCCAAAGTCTTGCAGGGAAAGTGGATGCGTTGAGCAGGTTTATCTCCAAGGCGACAGACAAATGCGTCCCGTTTTTTTAACTAATAAAAAGGGGAAAGAAGAATTTTGAATGGACTACGGACTGTGTTGAGGCCTTTCAAAATATGCTGGATTTACTAGAGAGACCACCAATCTTGTCAAAGCCGGTTGATCATGAAGAGCTGTTTGTTTACTTAGCAGTATCAGCTCACGCTGTTAGCACTGCTCTGGTCCGGGAAGAAGACATGGTGCAGAGGCCGGTATATTACGTAAGTAAGAAGTTCGCAGCTGTAGAGCGTAACTACCCAAGGATTGAAAAGATCGCTTATAGCCTCCTAATCGCCTCCCGAAAGCTTCGGCATTATTTTCAAGCTCACCCAATTGTCATCTACACTGACCAACCCTTGAGACAGGTGTTGCAGAAACCTGAAGCGTCAGGGCGGTTAATCAAGTGGAACATCGAGCTAAGTCAATTCGATTTGGATTTCCAACCGCGGAGATCGATAAGGGGGCAGGCTTTGGCTGATTTCATAGCAGAATTCACGATCCCGGAAGAGGAGATGATCGATGATAGAGTGGTCCAATCTGAAGAAGAATTAGAATTAAGCCCGTGGAAGCTATATACGGACGGGGCTAGGAACGATCGAAGGTCCGGGGCAGGAGTTGTCTTAGTAACTCCCGAAGGACGATCTTTATACTATGCTCTGCGACTAGAGTTCTCAGCAACTAATAATGACTCAGAGTATGAAGCCTTGATTGCCGGGCTGAAACTCGCCAAGGAATTCGGAATAAAGGCGTTGGACATTTTCTGTGACTCCAAGATAGTTGTATGCCAGGTGCGAGAAGAGTTCGTGGCTCGAGGACCTCTTCTTGTTACCTATCTTGGAAAAGTGAAGGAACTGTTAAGTAGCTTAGAGCAGTACGACATAACGCATATTCCAAGGGCTGAAAACCAGAAGGCGGACCGGCTAGCAAAGCTGGCAAGCTCCGACCATCCGGAAGAAACTGAAATGGTCCCAATTGAAACACTGGGATCACCATGTTTTGAGTTAATGGAAGTCGATCTAGCTTTTGAGGCAGAACCGGAGAGAGATTCGTGGATGACTCCGATCAAGAATTTCCTTACAAGTGGAGCACTTCCATCAAAGAAAAGTGAGAAGCGAGCCGTTGTTCGCAAAGCTACCAGATATGTCCTTCAAGATAATACTCTTTATCGACAAGGATTTTCCATGCCCTTGTTGCGATGTATTGCACACGACGACATCAAGCGTGTACTAAGATAGGTACACGAAGGTGAGTGTGGAGATCACACAGGGGGCAGACTTTAGCAAAGAAGGTATTACGGTACGGGTATTCCTGGCCCACTGTTAATAAAGATGCAGCTGATTATTCACGACGCTGCGACAAATGCCAAAGATTTGCTAAATTCCCCAGGGCACCACCGACACATCTCAAGTCGATGGTGAGTCCGTGGCCATTCGCCATGTGGGGAATCGACATCATCGGTGTGCTACCGATTGCTAAAGGAGGAGCAAAGTATGCAATAGTCGCCGTGGACTATTTTACAAAATGGGCAGAAGCTGAACCTCTAACCAAGATTACAGCGAGAAAGGTGATCAGTTTCGTGACTAGAAATATCATATGTCGGTTTGGGATCCCAAAGACCATTGTAACCGATAATGGAACCCAGTTCGATGGTGCCGAATTCAGAAATTTCTGCCAGAAATACAAGATTAACAAGCGCTACACAGCAGTTGCTCATCCACAGTCGAATGGGCAAGTAGAGGCAGTAAATAAAGTCATAAAATCCATCCTCAAGAAGCGATTAGAGCGCGCAAAAGCAAAATGGGTGGACGAATTACCTTTGGCTTTGTGGGCTTATCGGACGACATTTAAGACAGCAACCGGCCATACACCTTTCTCTCTTTCCTTTGGTTCAGAAGCGGTAATACCAGTAGAGCTCGAAGTTCCCTCCCACAGGGTGACATATTACGACCCGATGACGAATCGGGCACTCCTCCTTGAGTCCCTTGACGAAGTAGAAGAAAAAAGGGACGAAGCAGACTTGCGTACGGCTAGACAACGACGCCAAATGGCACGCTATTATGATAAGAAAGTTTTCTTTAGGACATTTGAACCAGGGGATCTGGTGCTAAAGCGGGTCTTCTCATCCCTTCCTCATCTCGGACCAAAGTGGGAAGGGCCATACGTCGTCCAACGGAAACTTGAAATAGGAGCCTTCAAGTTAACGACCGTGGATGGCGAACAGGTGCCTAGGGCTTGGAACGCCCAGCATTTGATGCGATATCTGAATTAGGGATGTTGTATCTTTCTTTTGTCCTTATGAACAGTGTAAAAAGGCACGACTTGCCTAAAAAAGTCTGTTTATTTTAACAAAAGATTATGAAGTGGACGTAGGCTACGACTTAGCTGAACCACTATAAAAATATCCTGTGTCATTTACTTTCCTGCATTACTTCATGTGACTTGTCTGTCGTGATTATGAAATGTTGAACCTTGAAACAAAACTTGAATTCATATGCAGGGGGCAAACGAGATGACCGTTTGCGTAATAAGACATAAGGAATGGGAAGACGACATTCCTAACTCTAACTCTCGAAAAAGAGAGAGAGTATAAAGGACGGGAAGACGACGTCCTCTGAGGCGTGAGGGTGCACCATGACAAGAGACCGCCTCAATATTAACTCTAACCTGAATATAAGACAGGAGAGTATAAAGTTTACCCAACCAGAGAGTTGGGGGCAGCCAAATAACTATGACTAATCAATCCCGAACATGCCTCGACTAGGCAACGTGTTCAAGATTGATTAGGGGCATACATATCGACATACCCCTAGTATTTATTACCTATTGTTCAGTGATAATGACTTTGTTATGATACGATATGATATTTGTCAATCGCAATTTATTTGTGTAATGAACTGACAAACATTTGACATTGCAGAAAAACAGACTATTTTATTCACAAGACTAAACAAAAGATGCGAGGCCCGCACTCGCTATGACAACAGCAGGCCATTGACGAAACAAAAACACAAATCATTTGGATTTTGGAGTTGGCCTGGCCTTTTTGGGTTCCTTAGGGACCTTTTCAGCCTCTTTGTCAGCATCAGATTTAGTCCGCTTCTTCTTCCCCTTTGATTGAGTGGAGGAGCTGGAATCGATAGACTTCTTCTCAGTCACTGGAGCACTGGGATCAAGAGAAGATTTTTTAGCTAATTCCTCGGTAATGGATCTAGTAGAAAGTTTGATAACTAACCTTGATCCAGGAAACACTGCTGCGAGAGGCTTGTGGCTTTCAGGATCCGTTTCCTCGATTTTGACCCGCACGCGCTTATCTAGTTCAGCTTTCCTCTCTACCAAGGTCGTGCCCTCAACACTTTCTGTTTCCCCAGTTATGATAACATCAGGGTCTTCATCCAACTTGTCCTCATCGTGGAAATCTGTCAAAGCCCCTGTCATGCCATCACCCTCATCAGGAGTCTCAGTGACAGGTGGCACAGAAGTCTGATCGACAGCATCTTTCTTCTCATCCTCACTTCCCTTCTTAGGGACTGCAGAAGCAACTTCACCCTGTCTTTCCATGGCCTCTGTAGCAAGCTTCTCACTGGGCAGTTGTGTTGATGGATCGTCAGCCTTTTCAATTGGCTTAGAACCTACAGAATGAGAAGAAACAGTTATCAATTCGGGAGAGAATAAAGAATCTTCAATCGACTGTCCAATGATGTGACGAAAAGTGGAGATTGCCTTAACAAACTGAGGAGAAAAGGTAGAAATACCTTCTGCCGACTTCTCAATTGAAGTTGCCACAGTCTCTGGTGCCGACTCAGGTATGGGAGATAGAAGAGGTGCTTTAGAAATTCCTGGGTTTTCGGGATCATATTTTTCTACCTCAGTCGCCGCAGAAGCAGCAGAAGAGGAGCCAACATCGAGAGTGTTCTTTCCTTTAGCTTGACGTTTCTCTTCCTCCATAGCAGCAGCGGTGAGGCGACGCCCTTCAGCAAGACGTGCCGGTTCATCATCCCTCAGATACGTCTCCATGAGCTTGTCTTCATCAATGGAATCTACTTTAAGCTCGTCTTTCTACCATTGAATAATTTGATTCCATACATGAACCAAGGTAGTCGGATAGTCCTCGATCCAAGAAATGTTACGGCGACGAATTATATGCGCAAAGAACTCTATCATCATTTCGCCGTATTCGCGCAGTTCTCTCTGAGCCGCTGACAGCTGTTGGTGTGTATCTTCAGTAGTTTTGATAGCAGCCTCGACATTTCCCTCAGCTAAAGCAGCCCTATTCTCAGTCCCCCTTAACTTAACTTCCAAATCGGCATTCCTCTTCTCCAGCTCAACGTTCTTTTTAGCTAAGTCAGCCTTTTCTTGCTCGAGAGTACTGCGAGCCAACTGCGCCTGGACATTTTCTGACTTAGCCTCCTCAGCCTGCTTCTTCAATTCTAAACGCTCTTGGCTTGTGAGATTCCAACAGACCATGATATCGCTTCTGCAGTTCTTCAAATTGTTTTTTGAAGTTATTTGCGTCTCTCTGAGCAATCGCGAGCTGGGCTTGCGTATTTTCTAAGTCCCGCTCCAGGTTATTCAAGACATCCACTTCGGAATCTACAGTTTTCTTCATCGAGTCGACGTCGGTGATTAGATTCAGAATGATCCTGGAAAGCTGACGAGAGTACTTATACATTTCGTCATATTGTTTCTCCACAGCATTAACACTTGCCCTGGCATTATCCGCCCACCCTGAAGAAAGAGGCTCAAGCGCAGGCATGAAAGTCAGATGCTCGAAATAGTGTTCTGGGAATTGTTCTTTTAAATATGCCAGTGTCTTCTTGGAATCGGAATCCAAAGGCGGGGGTTTGGGATAAGACAGCTCAAAGTGTTTCTGCTTGGACGGGACAATGTTCGTGTCACCTTTTCCAGATCTTGTCTCGGAAGTCTTATGCTTATCTCGTGAATCAACGTGCTTCGGTGGGTTTCTTTCACGGGAATGCTTATCTGAAGGGGGCATCCGATCTTTGGGTTGTGATATGTCTTCCCCACTGCGACTTTGCTGACTTTTATATCTGCTTGAATCTGATCGAATCGGAGATTGAGAATGTGAAGTGTGAGTCTGATGGGATTCATAATGTCTTCTATCGTCTCTAACCCGGCTCTTACGATGATCATATTCGGAGCCAGTTGGATCTCTAGACATGCTGCGACGAATCTTCTTGGGATCATAGTATGGGCATGACATCGTACCTGCATCACAATATAAGCAGAATTTAGAATTATTGGTAACATGAAGCATAAGTGTTGTGACGTGCAGTGCTAATGTTTTGTGTGCATCCTAAGTGACATTTCCCCCAAACAAACCAGATTCTGGATTAGCGCTAGTATGTGCGGTCTCCCCGGTCTTTATGGGAGTAGTTTCTTCTTCGGAAGTAAATGTTAAAGGATTAGTCGGGAAATCGGTATCAGAGTAAAGAGTTTCAGGCAAGGGAAGATCTCCCAAGCCTCGAAATGTAGAATCATCTGTTGTAGAAGTATATCCTAGAGTAATAACAGCCGGCAACCCCTTTGGGGAGATCGGTCTATCAGGGGTAAGTGTCCCCTCGGGGGCAATATACTTGTCTCTCTCATCTGCTAGTATATTCGCCAGGTCATCATCCCGGGTTGAAGAAGATGTTGGAGAAGGGATCTTCTCTGGCAAAGGAGGATCTTTAGAGCCTTCTCCCGTCTCGGTGACGACGTTAAACGGGGGCAAATATACATATGGCACTTTCCCGTGTCCTATGCTGCGCCTGATAGATAACAACCCATGGCGATGGAGATATTCGTCCTTGAGAACTTCGTTAACAACAAGGAGGTTTTGGTCACCATTTAGCAATCTATTCAAGCGATCAGAGTATATATCACCGGACACCTGCTTCGGATTTTCAACTGCAAGCAGGGGTGAAAAGATGTTTAGTTACGAGTCAGCATAAAAAGCTCGAAGCTAGAATTCAAAGGTCGGTATATTACTTGATTTGGTCTACCTCCGAGTACAACCCGGTTGCTGCTTGATATAAAACCACTCAGTTTTAGAATCGCCAGGTTTGCTACTAAAAGGCTCGAGAATAAGTTTCCTTTTGGAAATCGACTCAAAGTACGAGAAAGAGGGAGTCTCTTGCTTCCGATGTTTGAAGTTGTAAAAGAAGTGGATGTCATCAAAGGTAGGTTCTTCCCCTGGAATCTCCTTATAAGCTATGTACAAAGTATACAGGTATGCATAAGAATTTGGGTGTAATTGCATGGGGGCAATCCGCATTTGTCTTAGAAAATCGACGACAAAAGGCGAAAATGGAGGAACCGATCCAACCATGCACATAAACCTAGACATAAACCCTTCTGGTGGGTTATGGGGACGATCATCTCCTGAGGGTACCAAAGTGTCAGCTTTAGGGATGGCATGCTTCAGACGAATTCATATCAACTTTTCATCATCAATGGTTGATTTCACCGAATCTTTGGGATTGTCCAAGATCTCTAAATTTTCAAGCTCGTCAGGAGCCCGATTATCTCCTATCCCGTTTTCTTCTTCCTCGCCCAGAGAGATATCTGCTTCAGAAGACACGTCATCACTCTCATGGGCTTCCACCTCATAATCTGAACCTTCATTATTCCATTCTGGATCAGAGGGAGAAGATATGTCTTCAAGAGTGACCTTCTTAGACGTCTCCGGAATATCTTTCTTCTCGACTAACCTAGATGAGCGTCTTTCAGCCATGTCCAATGAACTATTGAAGAAATGATAACAAAAGTTAGAGTAAATAGCCCGTACCCCCCTGTGCATGTGTGTGAGCTAAACTGCGTGCAGTGTATGCGAGAAATGCAGAATGAAATGCAAGAAATCAAGGCAAAGCTTCAAAAAGATAATGACATTTAGAGCAGTTCTTGATGTTCATTTATGTTTGCAAGGCACTATCCTAACTATCCATTAAGTTGAAGATCACATCAAGTATCAATCTGGTCAACTAGGCAAATTCTTATGCTTGATGGTTGTTTTGCTACGGTTCGGATCGGATGAGCAGGGTGGGATCGGATACAGAACTTCATTTTTGTCAGAGACAGAAGTCCCATCGGATCGGATCGGAGGTGTAAAACCGGAGCGGACGGGCGTGGTTTAAATGTCAACATCGTTTTTTCCTTTGTCTCATACTCCGACCCGACCCGATCTGCTGAAATGAACTTCATCTTCCCTTTATGACCTCTGTTCCGACCCGAACCGATCTATCTCCTCCATCTTCCATTCTTCCTCGCCTGAACTGATTCTTTATGTCTTTTATCTTCTTCCTCCACCTCAATCACCTCCAAACCCAATCCTACATCGATAACTTCAATTAAGAACAAGTGTACGCCCTCTCCAGCCTATCAGTGCCTCGACGTGGTGGTGGAGATGTTGGCAACGACGATGGGGGGGGGGATGGCCATGTTATTGAAATTGAACCGTAACCATGCTCAAATCATTCAGATTAATTGCAAATTACCATTGAAATCAGTTAACGAAAAGTCTAATTGGAGTGGAGACCTACCAACGCAATTGATTGGCGGATTCAAAGAGGAATTTCGAAGTTCTTTTTTGAGAGCTAGGGTTTTTTGCTTTTCCTTCGGGATAATTTCTGGAAGAAAAGCGAAAATAAAGAGGAAGAGAGGAAGAAGAAGATGGGGGTAGCAGATTTATATATGAGTTTATGGTGGCTACTCGTATTCCCAGCCTTTTCGCTCCGTTCGGGCCGGAGTCCGAAATAGCCCACTCATTTTGGCCCATATGTCCAGCGCCTAGAAGTAAAATGAGGAAGGAGGTTCGGTTCGAAGCCCGAACCAAATGAAGTTTTATTCATCAACTTAACATCTGAATCGAATTAAATTCAAATGAAAAATAAAAGAAGAGTATACCTGAGAGAAACACTGTATGTCAAGAAGAATTTCTGGATTTGACTCAAAAACAAAGAAAGTTGTTCGCAGATCCTACGACCTATATATAAGCAATAAAAGACATGACTTTATCCAGCGGTGCATCTCTTCAAACGAATAGAAGAGACTTTCTGACTATTCAGATTCAAGAACCGATATTCAGACAACATCAAAGCACGCTTCATCTCCGACAGAAGTATCTTTTGAGGGGTCAAAATGTTAGCCTACTTTGTGAACTAGGCTACACAAAGTCGAAGAGTTAGAGAGTCAAGTTGGAGAGAGCTATTTTGGCAAGGCATTCGGATCGGATCGGAATCACTAAGACAGCAAAGCAAAGCAAAACATGAAGAAGATTTTCCGGTAGAAGGATACCGGATCGGATCGGATGGTGGCTCCCAGATCGGTCCGATGTGAAGCAGAATAAAATGAAGAAGAGCTCAAACTCAATGTAAGTCGGATCGGATCGGATCCGATCCGATCCGAACCCCTTTAATCAGTACCTCCGAACTGAACCGGGTACGTCCTGCTGCTTCATTCCACTAACTCCTGAATAGTCGGGGCAGTTACGACCACGTTCTACCCATGTTCACCCCACGATCTCCACCAGTTTGATGCGCTGTCGACACCAGAATGAATCCAAACCTGAGAATGGATGGATGGCCGCCACGTCACTCCGACCCGACCCGAATTCTGGATGATTTTCTGCCTATAAATAGACCCCCAAGGGTCATTTGAAGGGATCTTTTGGCACTTTGAGAGCTTGAATACTCTTGAGAACCGAATTTCAGAGTCTCCCTTCAATCCAAATCATCTCTTAGAGTGAATTAAACAACTTATTAGGTGAATATTTATGAAATCAAAGTGAGATTGAGTGTTAACATTGTTGTATCTTCATCAAATCAGCAAGTAGATTGATATAAAGTGGACGTAGGCATTTTAAAGCCGAACCACTATAAATCTGGTGTCTTTTACTGTTTTGATCTTATTTCATCGTAGTTTTATTCAGTTTGGGTGTTAGAACCACTTTTTGGTCTAACAATATACGAGTGAACGTATTTGTATTTGATATAAAAATGGTTTTATATTGTGGAGATTCATGGGTTGAGTTGTTTATGAGTTCTGGTCGATCAGTTTGATCCACTATATCGGTAGGAGTTACTAAACACTTGAATACGATGGGTCGTCACGATATGTTTTGAAAAGAGGGTAAATTAAAATAAGTTTACCCATGGTATATCCAAATTTAGAGAAGATATATATATTAGATATATTGGTTGTAATTATAATCGAGAGTAAGATTATAAAGTTAAATGGTTATATATATAGCCAATCAGAATTCATATAAGTGAAATATATGAAATCAAGGTGAATTAAATCTGAAATTAAAGTCAGAATTGAAATTAAAAACTGGAAATTTAGATAAGTGTCTGTAATTGAATTTGGATTAGATATATGTGAATTTTAAAATCCTGGGAGGTTTTAAATTTGTTTTGATAAGGATATTTTGGACTGATTCAAGATGGAAGTGTTTAAATTGGAGTTTTGAAAAAGAATGTAGTATTGAACTCACGTTGATCGCTGGAAAATAATTCTGATGATGGTGTACACATCATCAGTGTGATTTTCGAGTTATAAGTGACGGATTACTACCAAGGTTTTGTTTTCAAATTGTTTGTGAAAACAAGGTGTTCCGGAATTCAAAAGTTTTGAATCGCTATTATGATTTCAAGTTGATTTGAAAAACCCAGGAATTTAAATTCTAAAATTTAAATTTAACTTGTTAAGTTAAGAAAAAATTGGGGTGATAAGAGAATAATTTGAAATGGTCTTGTACTAATGAGTTAAGAGTTTGAAATCGAGAATCAAACTCGAGTTGGAATGATAACTGGCTTGGATATAAGCGAATGGTTATGTTGGTGCTCAAACTGATTGGAATTTGATTGGGGTGGCATTGGCATCTGCCAAATTGATAGCAGATGGTAATGAGATAATGATATGCCCAACAAAAAGGTACAAGTTTATATTTTATATGAGTTTGGAATTTATGAGCCGAATTGGCAAGCCGCTTGGCTGTTTGATTTTCTTTTTGGTTGGAGATGGCCTAGAGAGGCGAGTTGTGGTTTTACCGATAGGGCTGTACAAAGGAGGTGCTGGCGAAATTTTCTGGAAATTTAAAGTGTTCGAAAATTTTCAGAATTTTTGAAAATTTTAATTAGTCATAAGAATTAATATTTTAGTCGATATTAATTGGTTCTGTTGAAATCAGAAATAAGGGGTAAACAAATCTTAGGAGTTCCAATATATAGGGTCGTCCTCTAACTTAGCAATTTCGAGGACGAAATTATTTTAAGTGGGGAAGAATGTAATGACCCGCATTTCCCGGGGTATAATAATTAATTTATTTAATTTTATAAATGGTGATATAGTGGATTTAATCGTCGTTAATTAAATAATAGGGAATATTTAATTAAAATAAATAATTAAATAATATATTTAATTCAGAAATAATCAGAATTATTGGAAATCACAATATTCTGTGAACGGGGTCGTCCCTTAGATTTAATTCAGCCTAGAGTTGAACTATATTGACGAATATATTCAATTGACGACAGTTTGAACGTATAATTATATTATAATTAAAATCGAGCTCGAAATGGCGCTGCAGTTCGTAAATTGGCGATTCGAACTTCAACTGAATGTACAGGATTCGTTTTAAGCCGGATTTCTGTGAAACAAGAAACGCGTGGAGCTGGTGGAGTATATCTTTCTAGTGGAAGAGAAAAATCGGGATTTCGCCGGGTAGATTTTGATTTACGTCCAAATCAAATTTCAGAAAAGTCGCTGTGGAATTCCTTTATAATTTGCGACGCTTTATATACGTTATAAATCGATTTTTGGATAAGAACTAAATATCGGGATAATCTGGAGTCTGGAAATCAAGTCATAAAATCTAAGGTGATATTCTAGAGCCGGACGACATCGTATATGGATATATACGATAATATTAATTTATTAATATTTAATTTAATAATATTTAAATATATTTATATATTTAAATGGGTCATCCAGAGCTTTAAAAAATATGTTGTGTGAGCATACGAAGTCGGAATTCGACGAAACAAGTTTTGTTAGATCCGCAATATCAAATAGTTGTTAGATTTCCAGTTTCGTGATTTTTAGAGACACTATGTGGCCATACGGATTTTTAGAGTGAAAAACAAGCAGTATTTTGACAGTTAAAAATATGCTTTGTGAGCATATGAAGTCGGAATTCGACGAAACCAGTATTCGTTGGGAACGTAATGTCGAACTCTAGCTACATGTCCGGATTCGTGATTTTTGAATATCGTGTGTGATCACAAGAATTTTTAGAAGGCAAAACGAATATTATAATAGAAAATATTCACCAAAATATCTAGATATTATATCTCCTATAAATACATCACTTATCTCTAAACCTAAATTTATTCGTTCTCTGGTCAATGAAGTTTATAGCCGCCACCCAGTTACTCAAAACGTCAGTAAATCCTCTTTAGAAAATCTTGAAAATTCGAATTGAAATCAATAAACCAAACAAGTAGTGTTTTTGAATTCCCTGAATCGAGAGCTCCCTTCCTCTATCAAAATATCTACGTGCGATGCAAGTTTGAGGGTTCGAGATCGACACAGCGTTGGTTGCAGGAACTAGGGTTTAGCATTTTGGGTTTTGGATGCGTCAATACTGATTTTGAGTGTCGATTTCACGGTCGCGAGGTGAAGTAGAGTCGTTAGGCAGATTTCTAGTGTATTCGATGGAAAATGGTGACGATGTCTCTGCTGAACAACGTGCGATGGAGCATCAGTCGCGATGGCTTAGTCGGGTGCGAACTCGGCGAAAGTGGGATAGACTTGAAGAGAATTCGAAGAGGATAATTTTGGATATTTTTACTTGATTTTAAAGGATGTATTGATCAGGGTTTTTGAGGAGCTTTGTGCGTGAATGGACATTGGGATAAATCTGGAGAACGGTATCAAAACGAGGAAGAAGGGTATGGTACGGGCTTGGCGGGTTTGGGCTGAATAATGTGGTAAAGGCTCAATTTCTTAAAATAGAGTTCAAGTTTGGTTTTATTTAAATATGTAAAACTTGTTAATGTTATAACTTTACCATACGATATCAGAATCACAAACCGTAAGTTGCGTTGGGATCGTATGGACGAGCACTCCACAATGGGCCTGACTGCGAGTCGATTGGAGCACGTTAACGCAAACCGATATTTATCGGTTAACGCGCAAAAGTGAGTAAAACTCACCAACTCTGAACAGTTTATAATTTCATGTTGTATTTTTAGAACTGTTAGATATTGTTTGTTTGACTGTGTGTTGACTGTTTGATTGAACTGCTAGACAGTTAGTGGAAATTATATATATATATATATATATATATATATATATATGTGCACACATATATATATAACAGTTAGATATTTATATGTTGATTCTATTGATCAGAATAATTCATATCGAAATGGAAGTGAGGTTGATTATACTGTGTAACATCTGTGATGCAGGGAGACAGGTTGGAGGAATCCAACTGGATTCCTCAACAGTTATTTTACTATGATTTGTATATAGTGATATATAAATGTGATATAAAATCTGTTGTGGTTATGTGTGATTGGACGATACTCATCGTTGTTAGATGATGTGTTTAATACCATAAGAATACCAGAATGTGGAAAAGAGGTTTTCAAAGTATATATTTGAAATTAACTTATTTATATAAAATCAACGGATTTTATATTATAAAGGAAGAGGATTTAGTATAAAAGAATTATATTTGCAAATCAAATATAAGGGGTTATGTTTGCAAATCAAATATAAGAGAATTTTGTTTATGAAACAAATATAAAGGATTTTATTTGTAAATCAAATATAAAGGATTATATTTGATAATCAAGAACAAAGGATTTATTTATAAAACAAATATAAAGAATAACATTTGTAAAACATTTACAAATAAAATAGAATTAGGATATAGGAGATATTAAATTGTAGAATAAATAGAATTAAAAGGATATTTATTTAGAGATTAAATAAATAGGATATTTTAAAGGGTATTTATTTAGAGATTAAATAAATAGAATAAATAGAGTTAAACTAAAGGAGATATCTACTTGTTAAATAAATAGGAGTTAAACAAAATGAATTGGTTAGGTAATCAAGTTGGACGGTCGAGTTAAGATAATCGAGTTGGATTATCGAGTTAAGTAATCGAGATCGAGTTAAGTCATCGAGAATAAGTTACCAAGGGTAAATTATCGAGATTAAGTTATCAAGGGTAGGTTACCAAGTTAAGTTAAGTAAGTTAAATCCGAAAGAGTTAGTAGGAGTTAAATCCGAAAGAGTTATTAGGAGTTAAATCCAAAAGAGTTAGTAGAAGTTAAATCCAAGGAGTTAGTCGAAGAGTTAATCCAAGGAGTTAGTCGAAGAGTTAAGCAAATAGAGTTAATCCAATAGGGTCAGCCTAATTAAGTTAAATTGAAAAGAGTTAATCGAATATAGTATTCGAAAGGAAGGACATGTAAAGAAGTTAGTTAAAGAGATATAAAGTGAGCTTTACCTAATTCATGGCTAGAGGTGTTGTTCAGTTAAGGTCTGAGAGGTAGTTCTACCCCAACTTGATTGGCTTCGTTTTTAACTAAGAAATGGGTATGGTTCAGCAGTAAAGGATGGTTAAGCGAATCTAGTAATTAAAGGAAATGGTTGAATTGGCATCGCGATGGTTTGTTTAAGACATCTGTCTAAGTCTAATATAAAGGTTTGGAAATGTTTTCCAAACAAGAACCAGAATTGTTTTCTAATATAGAAAACAAGGGATGGAAATGTTTCCAGTGTTAATAACATATATTTTCTAAACTTAGAAAATGGCAAACGTTGAATATAGGGAAACAGGAGATAAGTAAATAACTGAACTAAAGAGATAAATGTTAAAAGATGTTTGTTCGATATTATTTCCATCTGGAAATAATATCGTTGTTTGCACCCTTGTTTTTCTTTGATAGTTAACTCACAGACTATCGAAGTTTTGACCATTTTAACGTTGTTAATATGGAGAGACCGGTTGGATTATTATCCAAAGAACCACTCTGTATTGGCATAAGCGTTGCGAATCATTTATGCCAGATAATCGAAGACGGAGTAAAGTGCAAGGGCTGTTGTATAAGTCTTAGATAACAGTGACTAGGATGGATATACTGAATAGTGCCTTCGGTTTGTCCAGTCCCAGGATAACGTATATGGAAGAAGGTCTGACAGAGTATATCCAATGGATCGCGTAAGTTGATCTGTTCAAACGTATTCATGTTTGGTGGCGGAGGAATTCGTTTCTCTTAGCTGTATACCCGGGTTATGTTTGGGCAAATCAATTTGTGATTTGGCAGGTATGACGATGTGATATTCTAAGTGTATGGATGAATGTCTGACAGAGTATTTCCAGAGAGGTCACTTACATTGATTTCTTCAACCGTACCAAGAGTGGAAGCGGAGAAGGAAACTTCTTTTAGCTGACACATAATGTATGGTTGTAGACGTCAAATTAGTGATTTCAATGGATCTGACAAAGTGGCATTCAAAGTGAATTTGATGTGATGATAGAGCGTAACCTCAAGCCTCATCAACCAGTAAATGACAGAAATCGGGCAGGCAGCATGGCTAAGTCGGTCGCACCGAAGTAGGGTGTATAATCACCTATTTAGAGAATATTCATTTGTTTCTTAAATCTATCAATGTTGTCCCATATATATACGGGAACGGTTGCTGATCCCAACCGTTGGTGATATACATTCGATACACTCAAGCGAAATGAGTGGTCGGTCATATGTGGCTGAGTTACAAGATGTTCTTGTTGAACTCCAGTGTATCGTTCCTAGAGTACACTGATCGGAAGGTGGTTCCATACCTTGTCATAGTTGGAAATCCATTATCCAATACGTGCTTGCGATTTCGATTGTATACCATATATGTAGAACGTGAGATGAAAGCGTTTCTGCTAGTTGATATCTATTTGTACATAGACATTATTATAATATCAAAAGGTTTTTGATATAAAGATATTTTGGATTCTCATAAGGGAAAAACCCGTTACGTTCTGCGGCGTAGTCTTATGAGATATAGTTTACTTGTTCACATACCTGTTTAAACTGTTTTTACTCATACCAGTCCCATGACTGACCCGGAGTTTACTTTGTTGTTTTCCCTAAACTCTTGGGTGCCTAAATTTGTACGGGCAGTCAAGTAGTCAGGAATTTATAGATATACTTGGAGAGCTTGGATCAGGAGGCTTCAAGATCATATAGCTATAGTTATTTCCGCAGTGTTGTAAGTGTTGTACTCTGATAAGTGCTATTGTATACATAACTATTATATTTCAAAGTTATGTTATATATTATATGTTATTCGTTCCGTTGTGAGGTTCGTGTTACTCTGATGTTGTGTTCTTCTTCTTCTTCTATTCTAAGTTTCTATCTTATCTATTCTCACCCTCTAATTTCTTTCATTAATTACCGGGATTTTTCGATGTTTTGGTTATCGACATCGAGCTTATGTCGATAACCAAAGTCGCTCAAAATCCGTGTCGTTACATCGTAAGACCGATCCACACATAAATACGGATGGTTTTTACCTTACAATAACAAAAAAAAATATGATATCAAAATCCAGTGGTAATAAAATAATGTCTAATCAAATAAATAACCATCTAGTAGAACGCTAGCATCTCACACTGTACATACATAGTATAAAATCAAAAACCGTAGGGCGCTTATTGGAGATTGGATTCCGACTATGACAAGGTATCGGACTACCTCCTGATCAGTGTACTTCAGAGGGGATACACTAGGGTTCAACAAGAACAACTTACAACCTGGCCACGCATGACTGGTCACTCATTCAGCTTGAGTGGGCCGAATGTATTATCACCTACGGTTATTGGCCATCCAACCGTAATCCATAACATACATAATCGAAAAGACGAACAAATAAATTTTCTCTAGATCGGTGATAATACACCCTAATTGAGTATGGCGCAACTAGCCATGCTGCCTGCCCGATTTTTGTCATTTCCTGATTGTGAGGCTTGAGGCTACGTTTATCTTTTTAGAACATCCGGGCAACATTCACTTTGAATGCCACATTGTCAAACCTGTCAAATCACTAGTTGATCTTCCTGAAAATATTACGGGTATAAAAAGCTAAGATGAACGAATTCCTCCATCACCAAACGTAATACCTTGAAAAGAACGTCTTATGTGATCTGTTAGGCATACTCTCTAAGACATTCGTCCGTACAAGTTGTCTTTTGTCTGGATAATTCGAAGGCACTATTCCATCAATCCATCTTAGGCGATTTCTACCTAGGATTAATAGGACAACCATTGCGATTTACTCCATTTTCAATTGTTTTTAGCATATCTAATTCGCAACACCTATGCCTTTACGGAGTGGTTTTTGATGATAAATCCAATTGCTCCCCATATTAACAACGATGGTCAAAAACTTCGGTAGTCTGTTATTTGATTATCGAAGAAAACAAACATCCATCCAATAATCACTGGCCCTTTTCTAATATTTCGTTAATAAAAGCATCTCCTAAATTCCTTTCAATATGGTTACTCTAATATTCTCAAAACACTTTATCCTCTTACAATATTTGGAAAACGTTCCATTTCCCATCTTCTTTTATTTTCTATACTTAGAAAATATTTATTATTATATTTCCAAAATCCCACTTACTTGGGTTAAACGAATGTTGTGTAAAACATCGTTACAACAACAAAAAAAATATAGCATTTGATCAAATCTTATTTAGTCATTGGTTTCTAGTTATCAAATTTTCTTAAAAATATTCTAACTCCTTAAATTTTCGGAAAATTTCGCTAGCGTCTCCTTTGTACGGCTCAATTGGTACAACTTAAAATCGCCTTTCTAGGCCATTTCCATTAAAAATGAAAATAAAAAAGCCAAGTGGTTTGCCCAATAGGCTCATAAAATCTCATATGGAATTTAAACATGTACCTTTTTGTCGGGCACTCAAATTATAATCTTCATTCTCTTCATTCCATAACTGTTTAACATATATATGCTCACTCCCAATTTGTATCAATTTAATTCAACACTTTTTAATCGCTTCACATTCACTAATTAATTTTCTAATTTGTTTCTTGCTTAATCTACCTTTAATTTGAACATATCACATTCAAATATATTTGTATTCACTTATCCACAATTCAAAATAAATTCCCTGCTCGCTTCCAAATTCTAATCCAAGTTTCATATTCGAATTCCCAATTTCAATTATCAATTTTAATTCACTTAAACAAAGTTAAGTTCGATTCATAACTCTATTAACTAATTTCTTTGAAATTAGTTAACTTCATTTGATGATAAAAAATCTGATTTTGTTCCAAAAATCACTTCATCTACTCTACTTGAGTTCATATTTATTTTATAACTCAAAACTGGATTTCCTAATGGAAATTCAGATTTTATTCACTCAAAAACCTTTTATTTTACTTACTAAATCATTATGGTTTATAAATGATTTTACAGCAACTTTTCTAAAATTTTATTTTGATATAACTCAAAATCTATAAGACGAAATCCAGTTTTTTTCTCTCCTATTTGAAAACTATCATTAAATAGGTCAGGGCGTTTCTTGTTTCGTCGAATTCCGACTTATATTGAGTTCTATAAACTCAAATGAAGTGCGAATCGTCAAATTAGGAACTACCGCATTGTGCCGAGTTCGTTTTAGTTAAATTTAATTATAAACATTTAAAACTTCATTTATAAATAAATTCCAACTTCATTCTCTAATATTTAAATATAGATTAAATCAGTTTTCCATATCTAACTTAAACATATCGATTTTCCAAAATCGTTGATTTCTTTATTCAAAATTCATAATCGGTTATAAATTATTCACAATTCAACTTCTATATTAGATTTCAATTCTTTGGACATAATTTACTTTATTAAAATTTGTTATAATCGAATTCCATTTATAAATTTCTTTTATGGGAATAATCAACTAATTCAACATCCTTTACCATTACAAACTGATATCATTCCTTGATAATAGTGATGTCGTTCAAGTTGGAGTATTTTTTTACCTCTCAGACCTTGATCGGCAAAGTTCTTATCTTGAGACAGATAAAAGCTTGTAATACAACAACACAATAAAAAAATCTCGCCTTCTAGTCCATTTAAAATATGGTTTTATAAGCCATATGTACTTTGGAAAAATCTATTTCCAAATTATCTGATGAAAATCACATTAACAAACGTTGTTTATAAATTAACTTCCCTATTTATACAAATTTCCATTTTAATAGTCTATTTGAAATTCGATTCCTATTTTGGAATATTTTATAATTTAACATGGAATCTATTTTCACATTTAAATTTTAAATTTTAATTTCTATTCAATGTAATCCCAATTTCTTATCTAGAAGTAATTTATTTTTTTATAAATTCATCATAGTCGAATTCTAATCATAAATCCATATGGATTATTTCAATTCGTTTTACATTCCGAACATTGGAATAAATTTCATCATTTCCTTTCCCCGAAACGGTTTTAAATTATAAATCCCTTTTTAACATCATACTTGAATTCACATTTCCCAAATTATCCAATGATAATTTATTTTACTTCATTTATAAACACCATTTATAATTTATTTACTTGTTTATTATCAAAACAAGTTTATTTTTCCTAGCCCACTCGAAATTCCTTTTCTATTTAAAAAAATTCCTTTTTAAATCTAAAAATCCCTTTTATGATATTTTTAAATATCATATACAGGGACAGTGATATTCAAACGTCCAAAAGCCCAATTATCAGGTTTTATATCACATCATATATGATAATATATATGGAAACAAATGATAATTTTTTTGAGGAATCCAGTTGGATCCCTCCAACCTGTTTTCCTGCATCCACCGATGTTAGACAACATAAATAATACCAATCCTGCTTCAAGGCAGGATATCGCAGAATAGAAGGTCATCCACTCAATATATCGTGGGGTGACAAGGTCATCCGCTAATGGTATTGCGGGAAATATCCAATATATATATATATATATATATATTTATTTATTTATTTATTTATTTATTTATATAGCCACAACCGCCAAGCCTAAATATAACTAATGTATACAATAACCACAATTTTTCAATAAATAGTAATGCAACTAATCAACCAACAAACAACATATAAATATTTGTATTAAATAAAAATTCGATTATAATTTAAATATAATTGAACAAGAGAGTGAGTTTACTCACCTTGATTTTTGTTTGTCAGATATCCAGTTAAATTCAGAATCGCGCGGCTAACGAATTTTCTTGAATGAATTTATCACCTATGGTTATTTAATTTTTACTTAACGATTAATGATTATTGATTTAAACTAACTTACTAAAATAAATAAATTATCCTATGTATTTAAATTCGTAAAGGCGTATACCTTGCTACTTTGCAAACTTCAACCAATTCATGAAGCCATATCAACCATCGCCAATCCATTTTTACTGCTTTCAGCCCCAAAATTTTCATTATCCCACTCCGGCATTTTAACAAACGCCTTGCAGTCCACTGCTATTCCCTTTTTATCTCCACACACAACTGACTGTTGCACCGACCTCAGCACCATTGCAAACCCTAGCCTCTACAGCTCCTTCTACTATCCACATAGGCCTCCTTAATCGACAACACCATCATCCCCAAAAACACAGACCCGAGCTACTACCACCTACTACCGATCTCAAACCATCCAACCGCCCAACTACCCCAGTCACCATAATTTATGTATAAGTAAATCAGAACCCACACAGTCACCTACAATACATTCCATACCTTCCACATTACCCACTGCCACCTAGTTCGAATCATCCAATAACCCAGACCTCCCATAATCGCACTACCAGATTTCCACTGATCACCCATTGAATTCCTAAAAAATACCTGTTTCATACATCAACCAAAACCCCTAATCGACCTAAAAAACACGAACTCCATCATAGTTGTAAACACCACCTCCATCGATCCCTTTCAAGACACTGTGACATAGCCGAATCGCGCTCCTCCACCGCAACGTCAAAATCCTTCTGCAATGATCAAACAAAGCCCTCAAATCTTTTACAATCACGAGCGTCCCCAGACCCTCTTTGAGCTTCATAGTCCTTAGTGGAGTTCGAATCGCGATTCGCGATTGTTTTTATTACACCGTGGTTTTCGATTTCTGGAAGAAAGAATGAAGAGGAATGAACAGAATTGTTTTCGTTGGTTTGGAAATATAAAGGCGTTGGGTTTAATTCATAGCTACGAAGAGAAACAATCGTACTAAGCCATTGAAATGTTGTCTCCTTGATACTGAAGGTGAGAGGCAGAAATTTTGGCTCGAGAAAACTTAGGTCTGCATGTTTGATATTTTAGGGTGGTTGTACAAGAGCCTTATGTCGGTTGTATATATAATTTTTTTATTTAATTTAATATTAATTAATATGAATTTATTTAGTTTAAAATACCCATTTATTTCAAACTCTGTTTTTAGCGAAGCGACCGGCACCCCCAGGGTTATACCACTATTCTGATCACACTGGAATAGTTTTTGAAGCCTAATTCGATCATATGGAAAAGATATCAATTTAAATTGATATAATATAAATTAAATTCAAATAATTAATTATTTGATAATAAATATTATTATTATCATTCATGTTCAAATAGAATTTATACTGATTATCTAAATCGTTTAGATCCAGGTTTTACTTAGAATCCAATTATTTATCATTTTCGTATTACGATAATTCGGTATCTTTGATATTAAATCGTATATTGATTGTTAAATCGACAAATTCCATATTAAAATTCATTTATTATTCCAATTCAACATTTAAAATAAATGTAAATGTTCAATATTAAATGGTTAAAAATCCGGGATGTTACATTCCTTCCCCCTTAAAAGAAATTCGTCCCCGAAATTAGTAAGGAATAAGAAATGCTACAAACCCGTTAACTTTTCAAAAGGCCACTTTGTTGTAACTCTGCATTTCATATTCTATAACTCAAGTCCTATACAATTTTTAGTTTTAATGGAAATACTTGATTTCCTATTTCCCATTTAAAAATCTTCAATTTGAAAATCACCTCTTTTATCTTTACAAAAATTTCAAAACTTTTGAAAAAAAATTCTTACTCCCAAATTTTTGGAATTTTTTTGGCAGTGTCTCCCCTTTACGGAGGAGCTTTTACAATATACCGAAAGAGATGAAAAGGTATACATCGACCCACATGGTTGGAAAACAGTTCATATATCCTATTTTGATATTTTGCGTAGGTTTACCTTTTATAAGCATTTATTAAGCGTGCATGCTTAGCATATAAGCAATCTACATATCCAAAATCAAGCCAGGTATCTCCATGTACATGTATTTACTCAATTTAAACCCATAAGGTCAAGTATATGCAATTCAATATATTTTATTTGCTAACAAGTGAGATACATATAAATTTCAACCAAAACATGTTGTTGCATACATTTTCCCATAACCACAAGTGTCCAATATTAGATTATTTATTGTAATCGGTTTATATACCATTTTAATTCTACTCCAAGTGTTTTGCATAACCATTTACCTGCGTTCTATTTATATTTCACTTGTATTGAATTTATACCACATACAATATATTTTCCCACTTTAAATTAGTTCCAAATCAGTTCACATAATTTTTTTATGGTCTAATCAAATTTGATTTACTACCTTTTATCACAAACGATTCATTTTTTCTAAGCAATGTCTGTATCCTTCATTTAATTAAATGATTTACAACTAATTTATTCACATCCAATTCATATACCATTCCTAGGCATTTAAATTCATTCCAATTGATGCTGATCAATTTATTCCTTTTAATCCATTTAACTTGCTTACGTTAAATTTTGATTCCAGAATTCAAATTGCCGGGTTTTTATTTCAAACCCTTTTGAAATATCGTAAATATATACGTATATTTATAACCATCTTAAATTCAAAACAATTGAATTTTACAAACAAATTGTTTTCTAAAATAAATTTTCATTGGAAATCTCACTCTGGTAGCCATCCATCACTTTGAAACTCGAAAATGAACACAATGATGTCCGGATCATCATCGGAATTATTTTCTAGTGACCAAAGTGAGTTCAATGCTTTATCACTTTCAAAATTCATCCAAAACGATTTTTGTTCAAAAATCTTTCCAAAACCATTTTTATATTACTTTAATATACTTTGGAAAAATATTTTCCAAACATCCGGGATTTAATTTCCAATTTTATTTCATCTCATTTGTATATACAAATTCTATTTGTTTATATATAACCATTTCAATTTTATAACCTAATTTGATTACAATAATACAACCAACACATCCATATGTTATAACAATTTCGGAAAATTATTCCTTTCATATAAAAATATAGTTTGGGTAAAATTGTAACCACCCAGATTTTTCAATCATTTGAATTTGAATATTTAAATATTTTATTTGGAATATTAATGGATTTTAATATTGAATTCATTTATAAAACAAAATTTGAATGTTAAATTAATATATAATTTAAAACAAGCTCGAAAAGGCGCGGTAATTCGTAATATTGAGTTTTGAACTTCAATTGAATATACAAAACCCGATATAAGTCGGAATTCCGTGAAACAAGAAACATTCGAATCTAATTGAATATAATTATCTTACAAAAGAGAAAAATTCAAATTTTGTGTTATAGATTATTAGTTATGTCCAAATCAAATTTCAGAATAGTCACTACGAAAATCGTTAATCAACGATAACGATTATTTAATGAATTTAAATGGATTTTAAATATATTTAGATATCGTTTACATCGAAATGTTTATATTGAGTTGTATATTCCATATTGTTTATATGTGAAGATATATGATAATTTTATTTGAATAAATATGATAATAATTTATTATTTTTTAATTATATTATTTTGGAATTTATACAATATTTTATTTATATTATATATAAGCCTTAAGAATAGCCATTTTGCAAACAACCTCGATTTTCACCGAAATTAGTTTCATTGGAACGATAACGTTAAATTATTGTATGATATTAAATTTCGTGGCAAACCGATGTCGCATGTGAATTCGGTAGCCAAAAATGCTTAGATTTTTAATTTAATTATTTTGTCGATTTAATTTGGAAATTAAGAATAACCGATTTTCTAACGAACTCCATTTTCAGTGAAATCAATTTTGTTAAATCCATAATGATTTATTATGGTAGTATTTCAATTTTCAAGATTTTTGGAATTTATATGCGATTTTATACAATACAAAACGTGTACAGATTCGAGTTATGCACTTATAAAGGAATTTTCGCAGATGATGTCGGAATTCGACGAGAATATTGTTTTATGCTAGGATATAAATTTTCATCTTGATTAGGGGCCGTTTGTTGTGGTTTTAGAAGGTTACTTCACCGCGAAGTTTAATTAATAATATTATAATATATATGAGTTGTCTATAAAAGGGGCTACAAACCCTAATCTTTGCTGTCAAAAGAAAGGTTGTGGTCAACGCATGTAGAAATTGCGCCTCCAAACAAATGAACGGTGTAACAACCCGGAATGTCTGAACCAATTTAAAATTTTTATTTTAGCCATTCCAATGGATTTTGAATATTTAAAATGATTTATTTTAAATAGTAATGATTTCAAATTTATTTAAATCGAAATTAGAATGTATAAATTTATATCAATAATAAAACGAACCCAAAATGACGCGGTAGTTTGAAAATTCGACTTTAAACTTCAAATGAATGTATAGAATTCAAAATAAATCGGATTTCAGTAAAGTTAGAAATATTTGAATTTTTTTAATGATATCTTTCTAATGAATGTGAAAAACTGAGATTTCACTTTATAAATTGAAAGTTATATCCAGCTAAAATTTAGAATAATCGTTATAGAATTTATATACAGTTTAAATAATATATAGCCCTTAAAAATAACCATTTTGCAAACGACCTCCGTTTTCGACGAAACCACTTTTGTTGGATCCGGAATGTCAAATTATTGTTAGGTTTCATATTTCATAATTTTTGGAATTAATATGTGAGCGCAGTAAATTTAAATGTGTTTTGTGATTTCAGTTTAAATTTAATCGACTTGAAAAAGGCCATTTTTCAAACGATCTCTAAATGCAACGAAATTAGTTTTGTTAGGACCCTATCGTCAAAACATAGCTATATTTATTTTTCTGTAATTTTTGGAGTCAGTATGTGGCCCCGATAAATTAAAATGTAGGTTCAAATTCAATATTCACTATTATATTAGTTTATATTTTAATTTTGATAAAAACAGATCGAAATAGTCGAATTGGCTAACGAAACATATCCCATTGTGTCTGGAATGAGGGTATTTAGCTAAAGGCGACATTCATTGGGTCTCATTTGGAGTTCGAACACAAATTTTCACAATAAAACAATTGATTGAATAAAATATTAATATTATATATATATATATAATTTTCTATAAAACTCTGGGAAACCCTAGCCCCTTTCCCATTTTTCTATGCTGCCATTTCAAAAAAAAACAGCCGATTTTTTTCCAATCTTTCCTCCTAAAAAATTTCAAATCCACCACATGAAATCAGAAACTCATAAAACACTAATTAAAGAGCTAAATGAGGGCTTTAAATTCATATGAAGTTGATCAGATTTGTTTTGATATTTCATTCGATTTTCTCATGGGAAGCGCCGACGTTCGAGAGCCGTTTCTGGCGCCATGGTGGCGTCGAGTTGGTCCGGGAAGAGGGTGCGGGGGCGAGGTTCGACGACAATCATCGTGGTCCCCTATGATTCGGCACTGGTGGCCTCTAAGACGGGGCGGTGGCGGATTTATCATGGTGCCGATGGGTTCGCTGAAGCTTTGAATGAGGGAGAGGTATTAACGAGGGTAATTAAATATTAGTTAAATTATCTTAGTAATGTAATTGACGCGTTAAATCTCATATCTTTTCCATACAAGGTCCAAATCCGACGACTTCAGTCGCGTTGCGATCGTGGGATCATGGAACTGACCAGAATGGAAATGGAGCAAATTGGATTTTCAGCTAAACTAAACGCGTGTTTAATTTAGTTGAAAAATACAATCTTCAATTAAAAACTGACGGAGTGGAATCTAAAGTGAGAATTCTCTCACTAAAATATTTGTACAGTTATTTAATTTATTTTATAACTGTAAATATATAGAAATTGACAATATGGATTTTTTTATCTGTTGTTATTATCTTAAACTGTTATACGGTGCATGTTAGCTCACACTCACTGTTGTTCAAAACCCATGGATGATATGATTGATTGGACGTGTTGTGACTGTGATGGTTAACATATTAAAAATAATGTTAACATCAATGTTGTAGTTGAAATTTAATTATAAATATCCATTTATAATTTAAACAGTGAAAATTGATTAATTAGAAAAATAATTCGAAATGACTTAAAACTGGTTAAATTTATTAACCAATGATTAATTTAAATCAACTGTGTTGTTTGAAAACCCCACACAGGTATTGGGATGATATTTGACATACACTAATCTCGGTATTTAGTTGTATGTCGATCGATTGATTGATAGATTGTTGTAAGCCTTATTAATTTATTTTAATGCTTATACAGTTGGAAATTGCACTATGAATGTGAATTGAATGTTCAATGGTTGTTTATCACTATTTTTGAATACATGCAATATATGGAATCCATATAAATTTGGTTATATGGATATTGATTGAGTTTCATTCCAATCTGGAATTAAAAATGAATATGAAGGAACTTTGGTATATATATTTGATTAGGAAAAATTGTTGTGTATGGCATGAGCTAGTATCAGGAGAGGGATAATGCTAGACATTATTCCGATTCTACAAATAGCGTCGTTATATTGGAGATTTTTTCTGAACACATTTAAAGGTAAAACGATTGAAATGAATTTTCAAAGACAATTACATATTCTATATAATTTATAAAAATTGTTTAAAATGTTTCAATGTATGATTATAATTTATACGCGAATATTTTAAAATAATACTCAGTAAAGAATCAAAATGATTTTGATGTCCGATTTTGGATGGACACGAAAATATAGAAATATATGAAGCCGAGTAAAGTAGTTAAACGCCATTTTAACTTGAACAGGTTTATAAATCGATTTTATTCATTTTACAATGAATAAGAAAAGGAAATGGATTTCAAAATCAGATATTTTGAAAATATTATCATTTTAATATTATAATGATATGGAATATTCAATTTTGATTTAAAATTGAAATGGATGTTGGAATCGTTTTTAAAACGAATTTATAAAAAACGTTTTAAATGGAAATCGATGAACTATATTATATATATATTTAAATGGTTTGAATAGAACGCACCACGCAGCGACCGTTCGCGAATTTCGACCATGAACTTCAAATTGACGTAACGGGAGATCCGACCGTTGGATTTTCCTAAAACCTGAACCGTTGGGTTCGTATCAAAAAGATCTTTCCAACAAATATTAGAGATTTGAATTTGAATGGTTGGATTTCAAATTATGTCCAAATCAATTTCAGAAATGGTTGTTATGGATGCAGTTCGGTGGCCGTTATTGGAAACCGACTGTAAAGGCCTTAAAAAATTATTAAAAATATGGAAAAATTGTACAAAATCATAATAAATGATTTGGAAAGATTTTGGATGAAAAATTTCATATTTGAAAATATAAAAGATATTTTTATCTGAATAGGTTGTTTATCAATTAGAATAAAGAACCGAAATAGAATTGAAATGGTTTTGATATAACCAGAATTTTCCAATGTATGAATTGGAATGGATTTGAATGGAAATAATCTTAGGAATATTTCTATATTGGATTCCGTGGCTATACAGATATTGTGGAGGAAATTGGAAGATATCGATATCGTTATTCCCAATACGATATCTGTTGGTTTCAGAATTTGATGTTAAATATAAGCTGGTATAATTTCTATTCAGAGCCTTGTATTTAATATCAAATTGGATTTTGGGTTTGTCGTGAACAATGTTTTAAATAAAATTTGTTCTTTAACCCAATTAATAATGAAGATATGATTTGGAATTTATAAATCTTTTTATTAAGATTTAATGGAATTTTCCAAAGTAAAGTTTTTCCAATTTAATATATTAAATTGGAACAGAATGGAATTTGATTTAATAATCGAGATGAACTTCTGTAAAGGAAGACCGTTACTATTTATTGAATTTAAAAGGCTTTGTCGTTATTCCATTTATATTATTAGTCTAATACGGAAATTTATATCAATTATATACTGATCAGATTTCCGTGAAAGATTCCATTTTGATAGGAGATGATTTTGGGTTTATCGTGAACTGTGTTTTAAATGACATTGGTTCTTTAACCCAGTCAAAGACAGGTTTAATTTTCTAAAGTTGAATTAATCATCAAGTAATGATTTCTGGAAGATTAAAACAAAATGGAGTTTTAATAAATCTTTAATTAGATTGAAATGTGAATATGGCAATTAAATTTACCAAATTCAAGAAATGTTTCGAGATGGAGTACCACCAGTTTTTACTCCAGACGATAGTTAAGTCTTTAATTAGATTTGAACATGAAATGATGATTAAATTTACCGATAACCCAGAGGTGTTAGATATGGAGTACTACCAGTTTTTCTCCACGGAACAACTAGGTTGGGATTGGGAATAATAAACGATTATTTCGGTATGGCTCGGTAATCCTGACTGGTTTTATAAACCTTAATTTGGTTTAGAATTGTTAAAGGACAATATAAAATCTTTTTCAATGGTTTTTAAAGGAAGATTAAAGAATAAGTTTAAAAGAATTTATCTTTGAAAAAATTAACGGGAACCTATCCCCAAAGATGTGAATATTTGAATAAAAGAATATTTTGAATTGGAATGAGGCGTATGATGTGCTTATATATCACATGATTATAAGATACACGAGTTGTTTGGAAAGACCGGGTTTAACCCATTCTGAATAACTGATACGACGATTAAAAGTCGAAGATATTAAAGACGGTTCAAGACCGACAATCTTCACATCGAATGGATTTCTATAGATGCTTTTGATTGGAGTTGCTGCCTTGAAAGGGTTACTATGGTAGTTGTCCGGATGTACTTGTTGATTGTTCGATATGCGAGGGCCCCTCTCTTATATTGGACATATAAGACGAGGAATAAGGTGCCTTCGGTTTCGTTCAGACCCAGAACGGACTTGTCAATGGATGTGTGTCTTACATTGGATTTCATTCTATGTTGATTGATTTTTATTAAGTATATATCTGTTTGGTGGCGGAGAATACATTCATTTGCTTAACACCCTTCTCTAAGACGTATGAGCTTAGAGGTTATATATTGATAGACATCAATCGTATGGCATGGATTGTCAATGTGGCATGCTAAGGTGTAATGATCAAGGCTTTTGTTGAAAAGCAGAGTCTTGTGGATGATGACAAAGCATGGCTTTAAGTAGCATAGCTTTGTGTATAGCGTTAATTCGCGAGCCTCACACCCGGTATGAGTCAGAAACGGGATAGTGACTGCAGGGAGTGCACGACGTTTCTTTCTAACTAGAAGCGGTGTCATGGTATGAAGTCTAGACATTTTTACTTATGTGGATGATGGAATGAGGCGCCTCAGATATTGAGTCCCTAGTGGCTCAGAGATAGGCCCGATAGGACCGGGAAGCGTGTGTTCAGGAATAATTAATCCACTAAAGTAAACGTGGACCGGTCCTGAAGATCCAAGGGTTCACTAGCGTCCGAATCCTGAGGCATTTGCTAGAGTGTCTTGAATCGTTGAGGAGACAACCCTTGCCTCGACTCATATATGAAATCCAATTTCCAATACGTGACTTTTCGGTCTTAGTTGTAAATCTATATGGCGACATAGTAGGATGGGGTACTATGCCGTCTAGGATTGATACATTTATATTTGAAATTGATTTTTACACTTTGCACTTATAGTAATATCAAATGATTTGTTTTAAAAAGTACCAAGCATGTTTGGCTATTATAAGGTAAAACTCTATCCTCCGACTTGCGTTGCATTGTGTTATGGGACATGAGTCTTATAATAGCTTCATTTTTCAAAAAGCATTGCGTTGTTTATAAATCGTTTTGTTTCAAACATTGGTATTCACATGGAGTAAACCCGTTCCGTGACATACGGTGTGGTCCAGTGAATTACCCTATTTTAAAGTAAAATTTTAATAACTATTTTAAGTTCTTACACCAGTCCCATGACTGACTCGGAGTTTATTGTTTTCACCTAAACTTTGGGTGCCTATATTTTCCACATGGGGAGTTAGTAGTTTTGGTTTTGCAGATTTCTATTTCACAGTATCCTGGTTTACAGTTGGAGCTATATTCGGAAAACTTTGTATCTGTGTATTTCTTTCAGTTGTGGTAGTTGATGTATTTTCGTTGTGCATTGTATTTATACATTTTAAATATATGTATATTAATCTCTGATAGTATTTTCTGCTGTGTAATATTTATTCGTACTCTGATATTCTTGTACTTTGATGTAATTATTGTAATAGCAATGAAATGTTCTAGTTTTTGTGTTGTGATGAGTCGTGTTCTCAAAGCTATCCGGGCTTTCCCGATAAGGGGGAGTTTGGGTCATCTCAGCATGGTATCAGAGGTTTGGTTTACAAAGCTCGGAGAACAAAACACATTAGAACCGAACGAGAGAATTCAACAAAGATATAATTATTAACATTCTATTTAAGAATATCCACTAGAGATAGGATCAGTAGCATCCTAGAATGGGAAACTCATTAGAGATGGGGTTAGTAATGCCCTAGAATGAGTTGAGAGTGATATATTTATATGTAACGTATTTGTGATTATTATATAATCCGATTTTAGAAAATATATTTTTGGATATATAAAAATTATATTTTTAGAAAGATAAATAATTAATTAATTGTTTGTGTGATTTTTTTTAAGTTTCAAAAAAAAAAAAAAAAAACAGGTTGATGGCTTCGCGTTGAGTTGGTTTTGCAATTTTATTTTGTTATATAAACTACTATGAGTGTTTTTGGATGTGTTGTGATGGTTGTTCCGTGTGATATTATAAACCACGCCATAGGATAACAACAAATAAATTATGAACTACACCGCATGACATACTACATGAAGACAGCATATCATATCATATTCCATACAAGCATTTAGCGCATATATGACGAGGTTTGGATTTCCATACTGGCGAGATGCTTGTATGGCGAGGACTGAATTACAGGTCTGGAGATGACAATAAGTTCACGTCTCTCTTGTTTTTTATTAAGGCACATGGATTATTTTATTTCCAACACTAGGGCAAGGTATGAGATTATGATTTTTTACACGTCTCCCTTGGGCATAAATAGTTCACAAAACATGCGTAAGCTTTTTACTGATTTATTAGATGCCTAATACGACCCAATAAAATTTTCAAACACTCCCCGTACAAAGGAGGATATGGCGAAATTTTTCGAAAATTTAGGGTGTTAGCCAAATTTTTGAGAAATTAGAAAGTTCTTAGAAATTAAAAAGTTGAAGAAATCAAGCAAGACTGAAAGTTGAGTTGCTTACACTACAACAAAATAACCCTTCAATAGCGTTTAAAAAACGCTATAAAAGGCTATTATGGCGTTTTTATAAACGCTGCATATCAACAAGCTATAATAAGTCAGGAATCTATTATAACGGTATATGAAACGCTATAAAAAGCAAGCTCTAAATAAGGACTTTATAGCGTTTTGAAAATGCTATAAAAATATATATTGATGACGTATTTAAGCTGCTATAAAACCCCTTTATTACAATGACTTGATGCGTAGAGCTTTCATAAACACTATTGTTTTCTATAACAGCGTTCACAAAACGCTGTTAAATCTTTTAACAGCGTTTTTAAACCGCTGTGAAATTCCTTACTTGCATGTTATAGAAAGTGGCTTTTACACTATATATGCATTTGCTATCACACTATCATTGACAGATTTACATAAACACAATGTATCATTTCATACAATCATATAAGATCACATTAAACAAAAATTAATTAACAATTAAGCTTTTATATAAAATAATGCATAGTATGTTACAATATTCAATGAAATTACATTAGAAGTGTAAATAATACAAATGATAAAAGATGTACTACACATGACGATTAAATATGCAAACCCAAAAGGTTGTTACTTCAAAAGAACTTCAAGTCCCTAATATACTGCAACATGTTGTCATTTGTATACACCATAGATGGGTAAATACCTATGAAAAAGAAATTCAACAATTAGCAATTACACACACACACACACACACACACATATATATATATATATATACACACATAACTATATAAAAAATAGAGGGAGTGTATGCGTGTGAAACAAAATCAATTTACATGAAGCTTTAGTTAATTGAGAAAATGATTTTTAGAGAATTAACTTAATTTTTATTGAACATAGTTAATTTTCATGAACATAAGTTAATTTAATTAGTAAATGAAATTTAGTTAATTTTTATAAAACTCAATTAACTTAGTTAATGTTTATATACCTTTAGTTAGTTTTTATAAAACTCGATTAATTAACTTAGTTAAATATTTTTAAAACTTAGTTTATAAATTTATATATATTATAATAATATTATTATAAACATAATTACTATTTGTAAACTTAACTATTTTTTTTATAAAACTTGATCAATTTTTGTAACAATTTAATAAAGATTTCAATAGATGATATTTACATGCTTGGAGTATATGTATAATAACTTGGTATTACCTATGAACATAATAGGTTACAGAATATAAATTTTTAACAGTGCACTAACATTATACAGTAATGAAAAAAAAGGATAAAATAAATAATAACATACATAGTAGTGAAAACGAAGTATAGTTGAAGCATAGGCTTGTAAAAGAACATCACAATATAGTGGTAATTGGAAGCTGAACATTGAGATACCTAATCTTGTAGCTTCTTTGCTTTAGTAATCTCCAATATTTGTAACTTGATTACTTTGTTGACAACATGATACCAAAAATACACCTACAATATCATGGAAGTAGTCGGTTTTAGGAAGTTAAATTAATGTTGTTATGTAGGATTGTGTAAGAGCATTCCTAGCAGTGGAGTCCTCTTTGAGCGTGAATCCGTATTTTGTAGCGTGAATTCCCCCCACCCATCTAGCAGTCGGTGGGGGGACGCTCAGTAAATTTTTTTTATTTGAAAATTTAACAATAAACGGTCTTCTGAAAACCGTTTATCGGCTAAATGGTTTTCAGAAAACCGTTTAACAACATAAGGGTTTTCAGAAAACCATTTGCATTTTTTTTTATAAAATCCGATCGAACGGCAAAAACGTAGTTAATGGATATTGAAAATTGAATATGTAGTTAATATAAATTATAATATAATATATATATATACACACAACCGTTTTCACTAAATTTAGAATACAATATGTCTAAATAAAGTTTGTGTCGAATATTAACATATATTTTAAATAAATAACCGTTCGAGAAATTTAGAATACATTTCAACTTTAGAGCCGTTGCAGAATATATGTCTTCTGTTTTAATTTATAGCCGTTATCGAATATATTTGAATATATATAGAGCCGTTTTGAAATATTAGAATATAGTTTAAACAAATTTTAAAGTCTGTTCCGAACATTAAAATACAGTTTAAACAAGTAGCCGTTGCTGAATAGTAAAATACAGTTCAAATATATAGCCGTTGCAGAATATTAATATTAAAATTCTGTTTGAATTTATAGCCGTTAAAGAATATATTTAGTTATAAATTATTATGTATATGGCCGTTGCAACTGAGGATTGAAGAAGCTATAAAACTGCTTCTGGTATGCACATTTATCTTCACAACACAACCATGTCTCATAATGTCCACAACGACGATGCTGTTTACGAATCAGATGCGCAAACCGAAGATTCAATATACTATACCCAGAATGGTGTGGATGATAGTGATCCTGATTCTGATTCTGATTCTGATTCCGACGAAGACGATGATTTGTATAGGCATACAAAATTTCTTCAGTTTTCTTCTAATAGCTCGACCGATAGCGATACTTTAAAGATTATGATGCAAGCTGTTGCCGTGCAACAATTAAGGATTAACCAACACTTCTTAACGGAAGGATCATCTACGGGTACTCGAGGAGGCAGCGTATACGGGCGTGTAGACAAACGGAAGCTGCGGGATCATAAAGGAGGTACTGCAAGATTACTTAAAGATTATTTCAACACCCCCTGTACGTACGGTCCTGATGACTTTAGACGCCGTTTTCATATGAGCAAGAATATGTTTATGCGCATTTTTAATGGAGTTGTTGAACACGATAATTATTTTGTTCAAAAACGTAATAGTGCTGGTACATTGGGATGTTCCCCGTATCAAAAAATTATAGGTGCATTACGTGTAATAGCTTACGGAATAGCTCCAGATGCGTTTGATGAGGTTGTCCCAATGGGTGAGAGTACAATTACCTTAAGCCTTGAAAGGTTTTGTGTAGCCATAATTGAAATCTACGGTGATGAGTACCTACGTGCACCGACGCAAAGCGATATCAACAAATTGAAGAGGTTGGGAGCCAAAAGAGGATTTCCCGGCATGTTAGGCAGTCTGGACATTATGCATTGGGAATGGAAAAACTGTCTAACAGCATGGCACGGTCAATTTATTCGACATTACCCTAAAGCAACAATGATACTAGAAGCTGTTGCTTCACATGATCTATGGTTTTGGCATGCTTTTTTCGGATGTCCTGGCTCAATGAACGATATTAATGTACTTCACCAATCACATTTGTTTAAGAGCCTTGCACATGGAAACGCACCTGCATGTGATTTTAATATTGCAGGAAATGCGTACGACATGGGGTATTATTTAGCAGATGGCATCTATCCTTCTTGGGGTACGCTTGTCAAAACAATTTCAGCTCCTGAAACAGAGAAAGAAAAATACTTTGCTAAAAGGCAAGAGGCAGCAAGAAAAGACGTTGAACATGCATTTGGGGTTCTCCAAGCAAGGTTTGCTATCGTAAAAAACCCTGTTAAATTATTTAAGCCACAGGTTTTGAGCAACATTATGCGTGCTTGTATTATAATGCATAACATGATCACTGAAGAAGAAAAAGGAAAATTTCCGTCTTATTTGGGATATGATCCAGATAACACCCAAACTGTTGTTGTTGATAGAAATCCAGCGACCCTTGAGGTATTTCTTAGGCGACTGCGTAAAATTAGGTCTAGGGAGGTCCAGAGTAAACTGTAGGACGACCTGGTTGAGCATTTATGGCATACGAAAGGTACTGCTTAGATAAAGTCTATCTGGTTGTTGAGATATTGTGCTTGTAATTGATTATTGTATTGTTGTACTGTTTTATTGTTGTATTGTCTAGGGAGGTCTGTAGTACTCGATTATTGTATCGTTTTATGTACTTCAAACATATCGCATTTCTATTTTAGAAGGTGTCTATTGTAACGTTTGATGAGGACGACCCAGACCGTACCTAACTCCTTAACTCCTTAATATCGTTAACACTTTATTTTCACAATTTAAAAGAGGACGACCCAAACCGTACGTAACTCATTAACTCCTTAAACGGCCGAACACTTAATTTCTCCAATTCAGAAGAGGACGACCCAAACCGTACGTAACTCCTTAACTCCTTAAACGACCGAATACGCCTTTTAATGTTAGCGGTGCACGACTTTTACCGATAGTGGTTCACGGCTTTTAATGTGAATGGAACACGACTTTTAATGTTAGCGATGCACGACTTTTAATGTGAGTGGAGCACGACTTTTAATGTTCGTGTAGCATGCCTTGTAGTGTCCATAGACTAGTCATTTCATTTGAATAACACACATACTATAGTTATGAATTGAAATAGAAGTCTACGGATACATCCACATTTTCCAACTACATAAACCAAACACAACATAAGGAAAACGATACATAATATAACGATATACTACTCAAACTGTATTATATGATTGTACCATAACCCGTACGCTTCGTGGCCGACGAAATTTGAACGGTACTTGAAAAGATAGAGTGAGTCGTACATAGACCGTTTCTCCTGAAAGACACCATCCTTTTTTATCTCATCAATTACTTTGCGGTAATTCATACAGTCGGTACTAAATAGGAAGAAAGCGCTTCTGGTTGCTAAGTTGGGCCTCTGTATTTTGCAACTAGTATGATTGTTGTAAAAATCATTGAGGGTTTCCCAGAAATCGTGTTCCACCTCTTCTTCCATATGTAGATTGTCTGCTTCAATGTACGCCTTTATCAAAACAACGTAGTCTGAAGCAGTCCAATTTTCGTTTGCCATTTCAAATTGTGTAGTTAAACTACAATTCAAACGTTTAATACAGGCAAGGAAAAGCGAAACAAAGTAAAACAAAGTAAAACAAAGTAAAGTAAAGTAATGTAAAGTAAAGTAAAGTAAAGTAAAGTAAAGTAAAGCATCACACCATTCAAGGGAATCATTAAAGTTGATTTGATTAAACAACTTGACGGGGTCAGAGCAATTAAACTCACCCTGTTTTCAACAGTTGATTGGAAAACACATTGCAGAACATTGAATGGCTTATACCTCAAATTTTCAAGCCTACTTGCATTCTATGTCTTTATAAATACGGAGGTACGGTAGTTTTCATCACACTCACAAACAATTCCATTTCTTAGCAAACAACAATGTCTGATTCCAACAACAACAATTTCTCTGCCTATACCAATGATAACATTGGTAATTTTCCTAGTTTATTATCTCAAGCCGAAGCCCCGTCAATGATTCCATCCCCTTTCCTAACTCCAGAACAAAGTCAATTTCTCCACCAAATAAACCTCACTCAGCAGTACGGTAACATGTACGACCAACTTCATAATCAAAACATACACCAAGAGATGGTTGCTTCGACCCCGGTACCTGACAAAGGACAAACCAAGGCCAAACGATCATATACCAAGCGAAAAACAAAAGAAACTCCCATTCAAAGTAGCATGGAAAAAACTGTAGGTACTGGTAAAATATGGAGAGCAGCTGACTATAAAGTGCTAGCTAATGCATGGGTAAGCGCTTCTGTCGTTTCTGATGGCCGTTCTGCTGGTAAGTTTTTCTATCAGAGGGTTAATGATTTGCACAATGGAGACACTGAGTGCATCACACGAAGATCAATTGAGAGCACAAAGACTGCATGGTATAATTTGAATGCTATGTGTGCCA
This sequence comes from Allium sativum, assembly GCA_030737875.1. Taxonomy (NCBI): domain Eukaryota; kingdom Viridiplantae; phylum Streptophyta; class Magnoliopsida; order Asparagales; family Amaryllidaceae; genus Allium; species Allium sativum. Next base: position 809,981,207 of record CM060921.1, on the reverse strand, counting down.
AGTACAAAGGGATAAAAGCACTAAGGGGAGATTCGCTTAGAAGCGGTTAAACTTTCAGAGATTTGAAGGACGATTACGATAGCATCTATCGTGACACCTGTAAAACTGAATTCATTGCTCATGAAGCATTGGAAATTCTTTCTTTTTGTCCACGTTGGGCCAATATATGCGAACCAGATGATGTATATCTTATAGACACTGAAGAATCTAACTTAAGAAATGTAGCTTCTAGACTTTCGGTGGATTCATCCCCGGGCAATACATCTGAACGTCCTATAACTACAGACGATGATGGGAATAACAGTACACCTGTGACTCCTAATTCGGGAATGATGTATGGTGGGGTTGAAGCAAGGCCAGAAGGAATAAAATCAAGCAAGAGAGCACTACTGAAAAATAAGGAATCAAAAGATTTGGCAGCGTCTAGTGATAAACTAACGTCGTTGTTAAGTGATATATCACTTGCATCCGTCTCCAGCAACGAAGACCGTGAGAAGCGTAAAGAGAAGAAGTTGCAGATCATGGAGATGCAACTGCAGCAAGAAGCCGCTAGAACTACAGCTCTCATATAAAGAACTGCTTACAAAGAAAAACGTGAAAAACGTATGAAGGAAAAGGAAGAGGATGCGTTTCTGTTAAGGGATATATCTCAATTGACCGGACAGGCTCTTCAGTATGTTATAGCAAAAAAAGACCGTATATTCAGGGCTCAACAGAAACGATATCAGGAAGAATAAGGAAGTTCCGAGATGTAGACACAGCCTATGTTGCTATTTCGAGTGTGTTGTATCCTAGCTTTAGTTTTCTAAGTTGGCTGTATTTCTGTTATTTCTAGGTTGTTATTTCTGCTTGTTGTATCCTAGTTTTAGTTTTCTATGTATGGTGTATTGTTTTGTGGGTTATAAAAAAATGTACTAGTTTTAAGTAATTTATATTGAAATCCATGTTCTAAATTAATTTGAAAACTTATATTTACATAAATTTTAAAATTAATTCACACATATTAAATTAACAAGTCGAAAATCGTATTATCTTAAAGAAAGTTTTCTCCGATTTATATGGTTCTATGTTTAAAACACAAATGGTTTCATGAAAACCGAAAATAACCCCTAAACGGTTTTCATAAAACCGTTTAGGGCTTAAACGGTTTTATGAAAACCGTAGAGGGCTTATTCGGTTTTCATGAAACCGTTTAGGTCTCGACGCTCAACTTTGTGAAATGGCGACCCTCGCCATTTCGAATCCCTCCCCACACCCGTATCGACGCTGCTGGAGAGCGTCGACAACAATTCCCCCCCATTTCGAGCCCCCTCCCCACTGCTGGGAGTGCTCTAATAGAAAGTAAAATAACACAAAAGCTGAGATGGAATGTTTCTTTGATTTACAAATCCGATGTGGCGCTCAACGGCAGCCACTTCTCCTTTTCGGGGAAATAATCTTACGTCATGGCAGTTTTAAATACCTTCACAACCGTCTTTGTACACGTTTTCACTTTGTTCCTTTTTCCCCAAAACAAATCAAATCCCTAACCGCAAACCATGTGAAATACTGGAAGGAGGAGAAAACCTATGTGCGTTGCCATATTGTCGCCTCCGATAGTACGAAGAGCAAAGAGACGAACTCACGACTTTTTAATGGATCTCATCTTTTCGGCAACCTAAAATCGATCAGTTCCTCCCCAAACACAAAAATTAATGTCATATAATCGACGATTACCTTGATTCAACCCCGAGATTTTCAGTGTTTTCCATGTGCGATTTTGCTGGTGGATCCTGGCTTCTACTTTTGTGTCATTATGAATCTTCCAGTATGGTAATTTAAAACTTTAATGGAGGCGAAACAGATAATCAATTAGATGGAGGCTCTTCCTTCTTCTTCCTTTGCTACTTAATGACTTCTCAATTCATAATAGTAATTCTGATCATCTCCGTTTCAAGGTAACATTTTTTTTCTTCGATTTTTCCTTTCCTCTGTTTGATTCACTTTCTTCTTATCAATTTAGCAGGACAGTATTAGTGATTTACGAATAAACTGCTTTAACTTCAACTAGATCAATTGTTGATATTTTTACACGGAGTTTGTTGGATTTGGTTCAATTGAAATGCTAAAGATAAAAGTATAGTGGTATACACTGTATTACTAAAGTTACACAACGATGCATGTTTTTCCCCCAGTTTCAATTGTGATTGTTTGGCCATGATTGATTTTTGGGAGATTGACAACTAAATGCGTTTCAATTCTTCAAGTGCAACTAATTGCGAAAAAAAAAAGTGAGGAAAATTCATCATTTCCTGTTTACTGTCAGGCTAGGAGAAGGAATTGTTTGAGCTATTGATTTCATACTGTTTTTCTATTGCAACTTCCTTATAATACTGACATTGCATGCATGTTTAATTTTAATTTAACTTACCTTTTATCTTGAGGCATTTACATAGTATTTTTTTCCAGATTCAATTTTGTGCTATATGTTTAAAATAAAACCTAACTTCAATCCTAATCCTACGGCCGGTGGATCACAATAAGATTCCCATCATCGTAGGTGCAGTTGACTATAATAAACATGCAGGGGGATTTGGGAATTCATAGAGGCGGTGGTGGTTATTTCATTGCAGGTGCGGCTTCTTCTCCGTTGATGGCTTCGAATCTTCTCAATCAACCACTAAGAATTACAACACCTTCTTTTCATAGGTATCCTATTTTTCAATTTTCCCTTTTACGTATTTCATACAGATTACAATTTTTTTCCCAATGGAGTCATATTAAAATTATCTGTCTTAATACGAAGGTAGTTTTATTATTCAACGATTCACAATTTTATTTTACTCGAGATACCAAAGATGAAACTACTGGCCTCTTTTGCTTTTTTATATTTATTATTTCATTAATTATTATATGGACGGCGACTAGAATGCTCTCAATTTCTAGCATTTACCGTTTGTAAGATTTCAAACAAAACTCAGCTGTCAATCCTATTTTACGAACGGCTTGATGTTCATGTGTACATATGTGTATACAACCCGCTCTAATTATTTTTCGTAATTTTTCTCATAATTGGGTTTAAATTGTGCTTCTTTTGATAATGGAAAAGTTTATATCGGATGTACCAGCCAAATTTTACCCCATTACTCAAGAGTCAAGATACCCAAGTACTTTTCTTTCAGCCCTTGTGCATTAAAAGGGAAATTATGTGGTTTGGCTGATTAGGTGGCTAGCTATTAATATAGTTTCAATAATAATATAGTTCCATATCCCAGTCGGCAGGCTAAGGTGGTTCCACTGAGTCAGACTCAGTGCATAGCAGTGCACTAAGTGAAAACCAGTCTACAGAGAACTGCCGTGTGCTCCGAGTTGAAGCTAAGGTAGTTTGAAACTAAAGCGGTCATACTTTGTAAGCTGTACGGAGGCTTTGGATAGCGATACATTCTCCATCTTATTGCTTCGCTAACCCGACTTTTGAGAACAACATAGTTAAATAGCAAAAAATTAAAATGATAGCAGTTAAGAGACAAAATAGATGGGGACTATAATAGGTATGTTGTTAATAATGGATACGAGAGGGACTACTTAAAGCCATAGCAAAGATTTTAAAATGTGTAGGTCTTTGTGACAGGATATGGCTCTGATTAGGATTAGACAGCGATAAAATTGCATTCCAGCTAAATGTCATTTACATGTTCTCATGCCTTTTCTCATATATTATATTTCATATTATTGGATATTTTGTTGCAAATTGGTATCCAACAGAACTAGGACTAACCATTCTTTTGCTTTGAAATATGGATGTCTTATTTACCTTAAGTTTGAATCAAAAGCAATTGCAAATATCATTCACAGACTAGGGTCTTGGGGAAGAATCGTGGTAAGATATGTATTTTGGACCATTAAATCGTTGGAGTTTTTGCTGCTATTCACGGTACTGATGTTAGAAATAGTTGCAACTGAGTTAATGAGGATGGTTCTTAGTGTATGGGTGAGTAATATTGCCTTTGATTGATTCTCTTACTGTTTGTTATAGATTATTACACCTGTTGATTACGTGGTTTAGAAGTTATCATGGCGTTGTCTTTAATTTACCTTACATGCATTTTCCTCAAGCAAATAATTTTCGCCATTTTACAAGTCATTTATCCACCATTCTAAGCGCAGAATCTCATATATGTATATCAATGAAATAAAATCTTTCTAGCCTGCTTAATATAAATATGTATGGCTAATCGTTATAAATAATTAAGATGTTCAAATCTTAAGTGATAATTTGAAATTTAATTAGCACATTCTACATGAAGTTACACCATCCAAGCATGTTATATATAATATATGTATATATATGTGTATGTGTATGTGTGTGTGTATACATATATGTGTATGTGTGTATGTGTATGTGTGTGTGTATATATTTATATATATATATATATATATATATGTATATTTTAAAGAGTTTAAATAATTTCAGAGTATGGTTATTTACTGTAGAATATGATAAGCACAAGGATCCGGTTACTTCATGTACTGCAATAATAAAATAAAAAAGGAAGAAGCAGACAGATTTGAGAGGAAGAAGGTCAAGAAAATGAAGAAATGTTAAAACCCAGCCTATCTTCATTCATTACTGTCATCAACATATATAGATATTAGAAGTTTCTAGATCTTATTCAATACAGCTGGATGATTCTCATTTGCTAAGCAACCTAGGCCAATCATTCAAAACAGACTAAATTCATAGAGAGAGAAATTTGTTTACAGCAGGTGCACTTTTTGCAGAGGCCATGCAGCAGCTACTGTCTATAACGGTGAGGCAAGTTGGTTGTCCTTTTGGGTCTTGTAATAACAGGTGGGTGCATACTAGTTGCTGTATCAATATCCCCCCTAGAAGCACGACCTTGTCCTCAAGGTCAGTTTGTGGAGTGGCTGTGGAGCATTGCAGTGGTCGTGGGCAGGGTGTGGTATGTTGTGGATTGGGACAAAGTTTGAGTAACGAGGCATGGAAAACTGGATGAATACGACCCTCTAGAGGCAGCAGCAGTTTGTAAGCAACCGATCCAATTCGTTCGATAATTTGATACGGACCGAAAAATTTCTTGGATAGTTTGTGGTGAGAAGATCGAACGGAAAGTTGGCGGTATGGCTGTAGCTTGACAAACACCCAAGATCCTACATTAAATTCTTTGTCTTTCCAATGAAGGTCTGCATGACTCTTCGTTCGTGCTTGAGCTCTCTGAAGGTTTTCTTTAATGCTGTGGAGCAGTTGGTCTCTACCCGATGCCCAGGCTTCAACTTCTAGCAGTGCCGATCGGCCGAGAATGTAGTCTGAAAGTGTTGGGGGATTGCAGCCATAAACTGCTTTATATGGGGACATGCCAATAGAGGAATGCGGGCAAGTATTATACCAATATTCAGCCCATGGAAGACATTTCGCCCACTTTGATGGTACATCACCTCAAATAGCTCGTAAGTAAGTTTCCAAGCAACGGTTTACTACTTCCGTTTGGCCGTCGCTTTGTGGATGATATGCGCTGCTCATTTTGAGTGTCGTATCATGAATACGAAATATTTCCTTCCAAAATTTGCTCATAAATACCCGGTCTCTATCGGAGACTATGGACTTGGGGAACCCGTGCAAGCGAACGTATTCTTGGATGAAGTGTGATGCTAGTTGTGTGGCGGATATGGAGGTGGGCAGCGGGCAAAAATGCGCATGTTTGGAGAGGCGGTCAACGATGACCCATATACAAGTCTTTCCGGAAGATGGAGGAAGATGCGTAATGAAGTCCATTGAGATGTCATCCCAAATTTGGTTGGGAATTGGTAGTGGCTGAAGAAGTCCTTTTGGAGCGGTGTTCTCCGGTTTTGCTTGAAGGCATGTGGAGCATTGGTTGACATAGTCTCGAATGGACTGCTGCAAATGAGGCCAGTAAAAACTGCTAGTGACTCTACATAAAGTACCCTTGATGCCTGAGTGACCGCCGGTTTTGGAAGAGTGACAAGCATCAATAATGTCTTTTCGGAGGTTAGCGTCGTTTGGGATATAAAGTCGAGTGCCATAAAAAAGCAACCCATCATGAAGGCGGAACCGTGCTTGTTCGCTAGCAGGTGGCTGAATGTCATCCAACCACTGTAACACCCCGTATTTTTGAATAACTTGTTATAACATAAATCAGGGCAGAATTATATTTATTATTCTGAATCAGGGGAAACGGGCTGTGCCATTGCGTTCATCTCGGAAAAATACGCGAAATAGAGTCCGAGTTTTCGTAAATCGGAGTCCGTATGACCAAGTTATGGCCCGTCAAAGTTTCACGAAAAATCAAAAACGAAAACTGGTCATGTTTTTGACGCCCGGGATGAGTTTTGGGCTGTTTTTTTTGGGCCCTAAATGGTTCCTACACTTGACTTCTTCCCCAAGACATGCTTTAAAGGCTAGGATTGGTTCTAGGCTATATCCTATGGCTAAAACTATCCTAGTCTTCTATAAAAAGACCCCTAACCTAAACCTAAATGCTCATTATTCAATCCTATAGCTAAACTATGCCAAAATGTTCTCTCATGGCCTCCACCCTCATCCTCTTGTCATAATCTCCATCTCTAATCATATGAGAGTTAATCTACAAGTGGTGAGTTTCTATATCCTTAATAACCAATTATTAAGTGATTATGATAGGATATAATGAGGTTATGGCTATGTATGTGGATTAATGCATGTTTGTTATCATATGCAAGTTGTATGCTATATGTTCATGATGTTAATGCAAGTTTATGCTATGATGTGAGTTATGCAAGTTATTGCTATGATGTGAGTTATGCAAGTTTCATGCTATGATGTTACTTATGCAAGTTAGATGTTTGGTAATATGCAAGTTAGCATATGACATGTATGCAAGTTAGATGTTTGATAATATGCAAGTTAGCATATGACATGTATGCAAGTTAGATGTTTGATAATATGCAAGTTAGCATATGACATGTATGCAAGTTAGATGTTAGATTATATGCAAGTTAGCATATGACATGTATGCAAGTTAAGTGGTTGATTATATGTAAGTTGACATATAAATATGCTATGCAAGTTAAGTGTTTGATTATATGTAAGTTGACATATAAATATGCTATGCAAGTTAAGTGTTTGATTATATGTAAGTTGACATATAAATATGCTATGCAAGTTAAGTATTTGATTATATGTAAGTTGACATATAAATATGCTATGCAAGTTAAGTGTTTGATTATATGTAAGTTGACATATAAATATGCTATGCAAGTTAAGTGCTTGATTATATGTAAGTTGACATATAAATATGCTATGCAAGTTAAGTATTTGATTATATGTAAGTTGACATATAATATGCTATGCAAGTTAAGTGTTTGAATGATATGCATACATATATGCAAGTTTACCCCTTTGAATGATATGCATACATATGCAAGTTTACCCCTTTATATGTCATATATACATATGCAAGTTACCCTCTGATGACATATGTGATTCATGTAAGTTTGGGTTAATTACTTATGCTAGTTGGGTTTAATAATATGTTCATATATGCAAGTTGACACCTTTTAAACCCATGATAATGCTAAGATGATGCTAGTTAAACCCATTGTAATGGTGATGAATCTTCCCTTTTATATGTCATGTTAAGAGAACGAATTACGTGGGGAACGATGGGGTTAATATGCATGTTAATAAAATTGTGTGAGGTTGGTATGATTATGCATACCATAAAGTGGATGGACATAATTGGGAATTTACCTATTAAGTTAGGTCTACCCATATTATGGAATTGGGAATTTACCTATTGAGTTAGGTCTACCCATATTCTTGAAAACTTGAATATGAACATGGATAATTAATACAAATTATGGGGGTGATTAATTAGGTGTAATTAATCGACTAAGACACGAGGTTGGACTCATTTGTAGCGTAAGACTGCCCGGATCTGTGACGGCCCGCCCCGCACCAACCGTCACCTTTGCCTAGCATGACCAACTGGCACGGAACGGGTCGTGAGAAAGAAAGGAAAGTAGGTGAAGAATCAATGTAGAATCTGTAATATGTCTCACAACGCATCGGATAAAATATAATAATGACATACTTGACATAAACAGACGAGACAGTGCATAAGCTGAAAACTTGAACTAACATCATCAGAGTAGCGGAAAATCAAATACAGCTTATTACAACTTCAAAATACTGTCTCTAGGATAAGCAAAATAGGTATGCTACTAATGCCCAAAGTAGATACCGATCGAGACACAGGGAGAATGACTATCTAGCATACGTGGAGCCTCCTGCTCGTCTTCAGTCCATCTACTCGTGCACTACCAGCTATCCATGTCTCTAGTCTGCTCGTGTGAGCACCCAGAGTAATAAGAAGAAACATAAAACTCTGGGTCAGACATCAGTCTGGTATGAGTGGTAGCAAGCATAAACAGAATAATAACAGGTATATTAAGCCATACCTGAACCTGGACCTGCAACCAAAGAGTTAGTACTACACGGTACAACCCTCTAAGGTATCACTATCATGTGGTGTGAAAGCATACGGGGGGGGAGGGGGGTGTGAATGTCAAACAATCAAGCATAGCAACCATCCTCACATCTCTCACTCAGTGCGTAAAGCATACGATATCCACCACTTTGATCACCACATCTATTTGGGGTCATGCCAGTCCCTCCGTACGACTATTGCTATGACCAAACTTCCCTGGTCTATAGTCAATAACTCTACCTAGTCCACACTTCCCTGGCTCTAGGTCAAAAGGGTCAACTCAGTCCACACTTCCCTGGCTCTGGTTCGTCTACATGCCCCTCTCTTCAACGGTGAATCAAAGTTATAGATATCGATAACCCCTTTGCACACGTCCCGCAGCAAAGTCCAATCACGAAGTGAACTCATTGGTTCCTACCTGGATCCTGAGCTCGAACTTCCCCTTGGACTACCTTTGCATCTCGGGTTATGGATCTCCATCGGATCGGTCTTCATCTTGCCTCGGATCGCGGTTCGTCCTCCCCCTTCTCGTGTCGGTTCGTGACCCCCATCTCGTGACGGTTCGGATCGCCTGCCTCCTTCACGTGACGCGGCTCGGTACGTGGCGCCTCCCTCCTTCTCTTCCAGTACGGATCGTGCTCCACCATCTCGCGACGCGGTTCGGCTTCAAGCCTTCTCTCCATCGGATCGTGAGCTCCTCTCCAGGTTGGACCGTGGTCTTCACGTTGTGACTCCAAGCTTTGGCACATGGCGCGTGGCGCGGTTCGTGACGCGTGGCGTGAGGACGGGTCGTGATACATGGGGGCGAACCGATCCCTGTAGAAATTCCTGCAACCTTCCAGCGACTGTTTATACGCCTCTCGACGGCGTTTTCGACCATTTTAACTATTGTAATCAATCACAAAGCATACCAAAGAGTCATAGCAACACATACAAGTGACCTCAAACACCAAAACATCAATATGATAGGCTAAAATGGATCAAACATAGCCCAAAACCCCATTTTTCCCTTAAGCATATATGAGCATAACTAATGACATGATTAGCAAAACTTAACCAAATTGACCCAAACTCATATTAGAGGTCTAAAACATTATTTATGAATTTATGAACATTTTTCCAGAATTTATTTTCTTCTAAAAACGCTAACTAGCACTAATCACCCCAAATAACCATAATTAGTGCAAAAAGTAAGCTAATCACTCACCTTAGCCACAAATTAACTTAGATCTGAAATAAATCTCTGATTTGGTGAAGATAACAAGGTGTTGTAGCAGCTCTAATCCCGATTTGGTGTTGATTTGCTTTGATTTGATGTTGTTAATCCCTTTCTTCCAAGTTGTGAGTGATTTGGAGTGATTTAGAGGTTGGAGGCCATTAGTAGGGTTCAAAGAAATGAAGTGGTGGCTGGAAAAATGACTAAAAAGGATGTTTTCTAACCCTAATCAGCCCTTATATAGCCCCAATCCCGAAATCCCCCATTGGGCCTAGTGGCTAGTCACCCGGTTTGGCCCAATTATGCAGTTTTTTCCACTTCTGAAACTTAATTCAGCCCTACAGCCCAAACGGTAAGTCCGTTTTCGACATGTGACCACTCTACGGAAAGGTAAACCATCATTCGAAGCCAATGGAAGTGGTTTCAGGTCAAAATTCTTTTCCAATCAAAAGTTATGGCCAAAACAAACTCAGCTAGGGGCAAAACGGTCATTTAAAAATCGGGAAAAATCATGAACATGGTAAATTACCCCAAAAGTCGTTTCCCAACTCTACATAACCATATGACTTAGTATGAGAAAGAAAGAAATATTCTACGTTCCTCCGATGCGTAGAATGTGGGTCGTTACATTCTTCCCCCCTTAAGAAATTTCATCCCCGAAATTCCCTAATCAAAACACACAAAGGATCCCGCATGCCTATCAATCATAAAACAACAATCAAACATGCAAAACAAGCAAAACAAGTCTATCCTAGCATGCGGAATAACTAAATCGTAAAGAAAAATCTTACCAGGATAAGAGTTCTGGATGCGTCTTCCTAATGCTCTCCTCTGTCTCCCAAGTATAGTCATTCTCGTTCTCGCCCCACTGAACCTTGACTAGCTTCACCGTCTTCTTTCGAAGTTGCTTCGTATCGTTCCCAACAATACGAATCGGCATGCGGCTACCAACCGCCTCGGGTTCTACTTCGAAGTCCTCTAACTGATCCGGTGAAATAGTCGTATCAGGGTCGTGAACGAACTTTCTTAGCTGGGAAACATGAAATACGTTGTGAACTCCCGCCATCTTCTCTGGTAAGTCAACTCTATATGCCAAATTCCCAACTTCCTCGAGAACTTGGAAAGGACCCACAAATCTTGGTGCTAACTTGCCTCTCTTGCCAAAACGAATCACACTCTTCAACGGAGAAATTTTGACAAACGCCAAGTCACCAACGAGGAACTTCAAGTCACTTATCCTCTTATCAGCATAACTCTTCTTCCTATCTTGAGCAGCCTTCATTCGTTGTTGAATAACCTTAATCTTATCTGAAGTTTCTCTTATTACATCCGGTCCAAGTACAAACTTCTCACAGGTCTCTATCCAACATGATGGTGAGTTGCACGGTCTTCCGTACAAAGCTTCATATGGAGCCATACCGATACTGGACTGGTAACTATTATTATATGCAAACTCTACTAGATGCAAATGGTCATCCCATGATCCACCAAAATCCAATATGCAAGCCCTCAAGAGATCTTCCAATATTCGATTCACTCTCTCTGTCTGACCATCGGTTTGAGGATGATACGCGGTACTGAGATGTAATTCTGATCCTAAAGCCTCTTGTAAGCTCTTCCAAAATCCACTAGTAAACAACGGATCTCGGTCACTCACAATGCCTTTGGGTACTCCATGAAACCTCACTACCCATTTCATATATAGTTCTGCCGACTTAGCTGCAGTTCTGTTCGACTTAACTGGTATAAATCTTGCACTCTTGGTCAGTCGATCTACAATTACCCAAATGCTATCATATCCCGATCTAGTCCTTGGTAAACCATCAATGAAATCCATCGATACTTGTTCCCATTTCCATTCGGGAATTTCTAATGGTTGTAAAAATCCACTAGGCTTCTTTTTCTCGGCTTTAACTAGCTGGCAATTTATGCACTTGGATATAAACTTCCCAACGTCTCTTTTCATCCCTTCCCAGTAGTAGGTCTGCTTCATGTCTCGATACATCTTGTTACCACCAGGGTGTATAGTAAGTTTTGAGTGATGACATTCTCAAAGCACTTCATCCCTCAAGCCATTGACATTGGGTACTACTAGTCTTCCATTCTTTCTGAGCCATCCTTCTCGATCAAGCCCATACAAATTCATCTCCCCCATGATTCCCATTTCTAGCTTGGAGATGATTTCCAATAAGTTAGGATCGTTCCTCTGACTGGAACCAATCTGCTTAATCATAGTGGGTCTGATCGTTAAACTAGCTAACATCTCTGGATCCAATTCGCACTTGGGTCTGAAATCATATCCCGCGATATATTCCAGTTGCTTCCATTCAAGAAACATAGCCCCTAGGCTAGCATGTCTCCTACTCAAGGCATCAGCTACCGCATTGCCCTTTCCTGGTGTGTACGCGATATCAAAATCATAAGAAGCCAAAAACTCTAACCATCTTTGCTGACGAAGATTCAGATCCTTCTGAGAGAAAAGATACTTTAACGATTTATGATCAGTAAACAACTCGAATCTTTCCCCCAAGAGATAATGTCTCCACATCTTCAGCGAAAATACGATCGCCGCTAATTCCAAATCATGGACAGGATACCTTCTCTCATGCGGCTTTAATTGCCGACTAGCATACGCTACTACCCTACCTCCTTGCATCAATATAGCACCTAATCCGGTACCACAGGCATCCGTGTATACCGTCATCTCCTCATTTCCTTTCGGAATGACTAACACTGGTGCACGCGTCAACTTCTCCTTTAGACTCTTGAACGCATTCTCGCACACTCCCTCCCAGACGAAGGCTTGATTCTTGTTAGTCAACTGAGTCAACGGTGCCGCTGTTTTGGAGAAGTCTTGGATAAATTTACGATAATATCCAGCTAATCCCAAGAAACTTCTTACGTCTGTTGCATTCTTGGGCGTAGACCAATCCTGTACCGTAGCCACCTTTGCAGGGTCCACGGCAATACCATTCTCTGAAACAACATGGCCCAAGAACCTCACTTCCCTCCTCCAAAAGTGACATTTAGAGAACTTTGCTTTCAGTTGGTGCTTTCTCAACACCTCTAACACTATCCTCAAATGTTTCTTGTGTTCCTCCTCGGTCCTTGAGTAAACAAGAATATCGTCCACGAACACAAGAACAAACTTGTTCAATTGATCTCTGAATACCCTATTCATAAGATCCACGAAGTATGCTGGTGCATTGGTCAACCCAAACGGCATGACCAACCACTCGTAAAATTCAGACGGCGTCCGAAATGCCGTTTTAGCTATACTATCTGCTGCTACTCGAAGTTGATGAAATCCTGCCGCGAGGTCTAACTGGGAGAACACTCTTGCTCCTTCCAATTGATCAAACAAATCATCTATCCGCGGTAGAGGATACTTATTCTTCCTCGTCACCTTATTCAACTCGCGATAGTCCACGCACAAACGAAGGGAACCATCTGCCTTAGTGGCAAACACAACTGGTGCTCCCCACTCGGAAACACTTCTTCTTATAAATCCCTTCTTCAAAAGATCGCTTACTTGCACCTCGAGCTCTTGCTGTTCTTGTGGTGCCATACGACGAAGTGGCATCACTACAGGTCTGGCATCTTTTACTAAATCAATACGGAACTCAATCTCTCGGTGTGGTGGAAGTCCGGTCACTTCCTCGAAGATGGCCGGGTACTGGCCAACCACGGGCACAACTGACAACTCATCATGCGGGATGTCGAGGGAATTTACAAAACTAGCCATTACCCCATCACTAGGTAGACTACCAAACACTACCCTCCGCCCATCATCCGCTCTAACTGTCACCAAAAAGCCCTCACAGTCTACCACCACTCCGTATCTTTGGAGCCAATCGACTCCCAAAATAATGCCATACCCAGTAAAGCCCAAAACAAAGCAATCACAAACAAACAAACATCCATGACTCGATAAGACCACATTACGACAGATCATACTGAGGTTTGTTGAACCACCAATCGGGTTCGTCATAGCTAATGGTCTATCGACTAACTCGGGTTCCAATCCCAACCTATCTACTAGGTCACTAGATATGAAGGAATGGGAAGCCCCGGTATCAAACAAAATTCTAACAGGAAGATCATAAATGGAAAGCATACCTTGAATGACGACTCCCTTTCCTTTCTCCGTCGCAGTTGGGGCATTCGACGAAGAAGGAACAGCATTGATCTCCATCGCAGTTGGGGCATTCGACGAAGAAGGAACAGCATTGATGGCATATGCTTTCACAATATGATTCTCCTTCAAAGGTTGCGGACACTTGTCCTTGAAATGTCCCGCTTGGCGATAGTTGAAGCACTTCTTTTCTGTTGGCTTGGACCGACAATCCTTTGCATAATGGCCCTTCTTTCCACAGTTGCAGCACTCAACATCTTTCTTGCTTTTCTTCTGGCCATCCTTAGCTTGGTTTTGCTTCCTCTTATTCTGGGAGTTATTCTTGCCTCCACCGCTTACTTGCGGCTTTGGCCCTTCCGCAGATGCAGCAACAACCCCAGTCTTCGGCTTAGGGTAAAGACTCTCTGACCTCAAAGCTTTCCCCACAATCGACTCAAACGTCTCATCGATGTGGTTAATCTGTCTCTCACCTAAGTAATCATCTAAACCAGTGATGAACCTCTCATTCTTCTTTTCGGGAGTATCGATAAGAGATAATCCATACTTCGACAAAGTGTCGAACTCAGCAACCTAATCCGATACTGCCCTTCCATTCTGCTTAAGCTCCAAGAACTTCCTGAACAATTCAGACTTCTGAGCAGCTGGGATATACTTGTCGCTAAAGCGAGCTTTAAACTGATCCCAAGTTACTTGATCTTCTGGTGTGGCTGCCCTAATAGCATTCCACCAATTCATTGCTCGTCCTTGCAGCTGACGAGACGCAAGCCTTCTCTTCATCGCATCCTCGATACCTAAGTCCTCGAAGATACGATCACAGCTATCCAACCAATCCTGAACATCCGTGGCCGACTCTGTTCCGTGGAACGGCTTTCCACCAAGATTAGTGTAATCCTTACTCAGCTTGGCGAAATCGACCCTAGGCGCTTGCACTGCTACACCTCCAGCATTGGCAACATTAGGAGCCTCCCTCTGAATATCCACAAGCATCTCTCTCATGAGGTTGGTAAACATAGCCCTCATGTCAGGGGGATTCCCATTGTTGGCCCCTCTGCCAGCACCTATTCCTCGGCTCATCGTCAAATCTGTGAAGAGAAAACGATTAACCATCTCCATAGTGGTGACAGTGCAGTGCAATGCGACTTTACTCTTAAACATACTAATACTATATATAGATATAGCTTTTGAAAACCAAAATAATCACAAATACGCGATCTCATATACTTACTATCTCTCCCTAGTGTCTATCCCTAGGTGAATTACGCAACCTAGAGCTCTGATACCAAATGTGACGGCCCGCCCCGCACCAACCGTCACCTTTGCCTAGCATGACCAACTGGCACGGAACGGGTCGTGAGAAAGAAAGGAAAGTAGGTGAAGAATCAATGTAGAATCTGTAATATGTCTCACAACGCATCAGATAAAATATAATAATAACATACTTGACATAAACAGACGAGACAGTGCATAAGCTGAAAACTTGAACTAACATCATCAGAGTAGCGGAAAATCAAATACAACTTATTACAACTTCAAAATACTGTCTCTAGGATAAGCAAAATAGGTATGCTACTAATGCCCAAAGTAGATACCGATCACGACACAGGGAGAATGACTATCTAGCATACGTGGAGCCTCCTGCTCGTCTTCAGTCCATCTACTCGTGCACTACCAGCTATCCCTGTCTCTAGTCTGCTCGTGTGAGCACCCAGAGTAATAAGAAGAAACATAAAACTCTGGGTCAGACATCAGTCTGGTATGAGTGGTAGCAAGCATAAACAGAATAATAACAGGTATACTAAGCCATACCTGAACCTGGACCTGCAACCAAAGAGTTAGTACTACACGGTACAACCCTCTAAGGTATCACTATCATGTGGTGTGAAAGCATACGGGGGGTGTGTGTATGTCAAACAATCAAGCATAGCAACCATCCTCACATCTCTCACTCAGTGCGTAAAGCATACGATATCCACCACTTTGATCACCACATCTATTTGGGGTCATGCCGGTCCCTCCGTACGACTATTGCTATGACCAAACTTCCCTGGTCTATAGTCAATAACCCTACCTAGTCCACACTTCCCTGGCTCTAGGTCAAAAGGGTCAACTCAGTCCACACTTCCCTGGCTCTGGTTCGTCTACATGCCACTCTCTTCAACGGTGAATCAAAGTTATAGATATCGATAATCCCTTTGCACACGTCCCGCAGCAAAGTCCAATCACGAAGTGAACTCATTTGTTCCTACCTGGATCCTGAGCTCGAACATCCCCTTGGACTACCTTTGCATCTCGGGTTATGGATCTCCATCGGATCGGTCTTCATCTTGCCTCGGATCGCAGTTCGTCCTCCCCCTTCTCGTGTCGGTTCGTGACCCCCATCTCGTGATGGTTCGGATCGCCTGCCTCCTTCACGTGACGCGGCTCGGTTCGTGGCGCCTCCCTCCTTCTCTTCCAGTTCGGATCATGCTCCACCATCTCGCGACGCGGTTCGGCTTCAAGCCTTCTCTCCATCGGATCGTGAGCTCCTCTCCAGGTAGGACCGTGCTCTTCACGTTGTGACTCCAAGCTTTGGCACATGGCACGTGGCGCGGTTCGTGACGCGTGCTGTGAGGACGGGTCGTGATACATGGGGGCGAACCGATCCCTGTAGAAATTCCTGCAACCTTCCAGCGACTGTTTATACGCCTCTCGACGGCGTTTTCGACCATTTTAAATATTGTAATCAATCACAAAGCATACCAAAGAGTCATAGCAACACATACAAGTGACCTCAAACACCAAAACATCAATATGATAGGCTAAAATGGATCAAACATAGCCCAAAACCCCATTTTTCCCTTAAGCATATATGAGCATAACTAATGACATGATTAGCAAAACTTAACCAAATTGACCCAAACTCATATCAGAGGTCTAAAACATTATTTATGAATTTAAGAACATTTTTCCAGAATTTATTTTCGTCTAAAAACGCTAATTAGCACTAATCACCCCAAATAACCATAATTAGTGCAAAAAGCAAGCTAATCACTCACCTTAGCCACAAATAAACTAAGATCTGAAATAAATCTCTGATTTGGTGAAGATAACAAGGTGTTGTAGCAGCTCTAATCCCGATTTGGTGTTGATTTGCTTTGATTTGATGTTGCTAATCCCTTTCTTCCAAGTTGTGAGTGATTTGGAGTGATTTAGAGGTTGGAGGCCATTAGTAGGGTTCAAAGAAATGAAGTGGTGGCTGGAAAAATGACTAAAAAGGATGTTTTCTAACCCTAATCAGCCCTTATATAGCCCCAATCCCGAAATCCCCCATTGGGCCTAGTGGCTAGTCACCCGGTTTGGCCCAATTATGCAGTTTTTTCCACTTCTGAAATTTAATTCAGCCCTACAGCCCAAACGGTAAGACCGTTTTCGACATGTGACCACTCTACGGAAAGGTAAACCATCATTCGAAGCCAATGGAAGTGGTTTCAGGTCAAAATTCTTTTCCAATAAAAAGTTATGGCCAAAACAAACTCAGCTAGGGGCAAAACGGTCATTTAAAAATCGGCAAAAATCATGAACATGGTAAATTACCCCAATAATCGTTTCCCAACTCTACATAACCATGGGAGTTAGTATGAGAAAGAAATAAATATTCTACGATCCTCCGATGCGTAGAATGCGGGTCGTTACAGGATCCGAACGGGTTAACCAGTTGCTACAAATGTTAGCCCAATGTGGGAGGTCTTAGGCACAAACTAAATACATGATTAAGGTAAAGACACGAGGTTAGACTCGGTTATGACGTAAGGCTGCCCGGACCCAATCGGCTTAACCAGCTGTCATAAAAGATAGTCTAATGTGAGAGGTCTTTATGAGGATCATGGTCTTAATTAATTAAGAAACACTTAACCATAATAACATGTAGAGGGACATGAGGGGTTAAGTGGGTGCCTTGGGTGGCATGTGGAAATCTAGTGGGTGCCTTGGGTGGCAATTGAAATACGATTAGATGACTTAACCAAATTTTAAACATGTAAGTGGACATGATAACTAAATGGGTTAAGTGGGTTACACTAGATGGGGGCCAAGCTTAGGTGGATAGCTTGTGTCAACTGTTGGGGGCCCATTACAACCAGTATCCCATGCGTATCTTTGTGAGCTCGACCCATGTCGAGGACGGGACACGCGTACTGGGTTTGTCTATAAGAGGCCAAAACGGGTTAGCGGTGGAAACGCAAGTCCAACGGGCTTCATATGCGTGTGTGGGCCCGGGCTGGTAGCTAAGACGTTGTTGCATCGTGTAGCTATAAGCCGTGCATCAGTGTTAATACAGGGTTGCCACTTTGGGAATGATACACCCCACTGTGGGACCAGCACGGATATCTACGTTAGGGAGCCGATCGAATGGGAGTAGTGGGTACACCTAGTGGAGATAGGGGAAGACGGCACCTATGTAGTCAGCTAGGGGTACGCGAAGAATTACTAAGTACACTTAGTGGGATCAACCTTTAAGTAGGAATGACTGGTGTGGTGCAGTGTAGTAAATACCCTTGGGTGGGTAGATGCCTCTTTACCGTTATCTTAAGTACAGTGTTGTAATTACCCTTGGGTGGGTAGATGTGTCTTTACGGTTATCTTAGTCC
Source organism: Allium sativum (assembly GCA_030737875.1). Classification (NCBI taxonomy): domain Eukaryota; kingdom Viridiplantae; phylum Streptophyta; class Magnoliopsida; order Asparagales; family Amaryllidaceae; genus Allium; species Allium sativum. Next base: position 809,962,745 of record CM060921.1, on the reverse strand, counting down.
ATCCTAAGTCTAGTTCGCTGCTTGTGTAGTAGTCATTCATCCCCAGCCGTAACGTACCAGGTTTATGTCATACCCTAATTACTTTAATAATTGTATTGTTAAAGTTATAGGACTCGCTCAGACTTATGTCTGACCCCGTTGTTTTTATCTTTTTCCCCAACCCTCAGGTTCTCAGAGTGGGCCTAGTACTAGTGGGCTTTGAATGGATCGCTTTATCTGTCTTATGGAGCTTGGACTGTTGAAGTAAAGCCCAACTTATCTTTTCTTTTATGGCTATCAGTTATGTAGCGGGATTATGTACTTTTGTTTTATCAAGATGGATATTATGTACTTGACTCTTGTTTATGGTTTTATGATGTAACCAAACATGTATTACTTTCCGCTGCAATGAAATGAAGTTTTAATTTGCAAGTATCATTTTATATCTGTCTTGTTGTAATTTTTCTGTTCTATATTCACTTAAAATACTTCACCGAAACTAAGGCATTCCCATAGTGAGTGAACTTAGCGGACGTGGGGTGTTACACGTGGTATCAGAGCTTAAGGTTACCGGAACAGATAAAATTTTAAGAAAAACTATTTTCTAAGAATATTTTTGGAAGAAGTATTTTCAAAAACACGTCTTTTAAGAGCAAAGTTTTTGAAAGAAAAGCATAATCCCAAATAGCCATATCTTTATCTTTCGAATTCTCCGTTTTGAATCTCTTCCTCTCTCGTTTTCAGTTTCCCCTCCGTGTATAGATGATCTTTTAAGGACGGAAAACCACTTCAAGGGACTTAGACATTTGTCGGATTAGAAGTTGGTTCGAGAAGGAGGAGGAAAGCTCAAATAGATTGTTGGTTAATGAAAGACGAAACCTCGTGGTGGGAGGTTACGAGTGGAGAATGGGAAGAAGAAGGCTAGTAGTTATCTTTTTGGAGGAATAAGACACCTTATTAGGATTGTCCAAAGAGGCAAGGGCAAGGTACGGAATCTTCTGGAGGGTAGTTGTATTCCCTCACGGCTAGTATACCAGATGGGGAGGGGACCGTCTAGGTTGGAATTTGGATTTCTTTATCATCCAGTTCGTGCTTTATTTGATTCTGACGCATCGAGTTCGTTTATCTCCTCGTTGTTAGTTGAGTCACTGCACTTAGACACCAGTTTAGTAGATGATCCCTTAGTTGTTTCAAACCCAATTGGGGGCTCCATGATGTGTTTGGGTTTGAAAGTTTCTATACTTAGCGTTGAGTTTAGAGGTGATGCTTTTTGGGCTTCACGGGCTATGGGTTAGTTTTGGGCATGGACTAGTTATCCAGTAATGGTGCCGTTCTTGATTGTGAAAGGAGAGTTGTTAGGCTTGTGACCCGCTTGGGTAACACTCTAGATATCTCTTGTAATCCCATGGAATCTGTTATGCTAAGTTATCTAGAATCGCTTGACACGTCGGTCGAGAGTTTGCGATCTGTTAGAGTGGTCCGACAATACTCGGATGTGTTTGAGGAGGTGAAGGGCTTACCTCCGGAGCGGGAGATTGACTTCCGAATATATCTGATAGACAATGTCAAACCAGTATCTTGGCCAGTGCGCCACATGGCTCCTCGTGAGAGGAGGGAACTCCATAAGCAAGTAGGCGATTTGCTTGAGAAAGGGGTTCATAAGGCGAAGTATATCGGAGTGGGGTGCTCCAGTAGTTTTTGCCACGAAGGCGGATGGGTCCCTCAGACTTTGTGTAGACTATAGAGAACTCAACAAGCTTACAAAGAAGAATAGACACCCATTGCCGAGGATTGATGATCTCTTTGATCAGTTGGTTGGCGCCTCAGTGTTTTCGCAGTTGGACTTAGCCACGGGGTTTCATCAGTTGAGAGTGGCTGAGGATAGTATAGAGAAGACTGCCTTTAGGACTCCGGATGGTTTGTATGAGTGGCTGGTGATGCCATTTGGTTTGACGAACGCCCCCGCATACTTTGTTGATTTGATGAGTAGGGTGTTCAGGGAGTACCTAAGTAAGTTCGTGATGGTCTTTGTGGATGACATCTTGGTCTTTTCTAAGAGCGAAACAAGTTTTCGTATGTGCTTAATAGGTTAAGCGCCAGTTATATGATCAACGGTGGTTTTGGAGCGAGACTGGCAAGGACATCCAGAGTTGGTCAAGGGCTTAATTGTTTAGCCGTTTTTACTAGTATCATCTCACGTAGGTCGTTTGAATTCGAAGGAGGTATCCCTTGGGTGTTGGTCTGATATTGGTTTAGGCCTTTGGGGCTTGCATTTGGGGGATGTCGAGTTCAACTAGGATGGTCTACGTGAGAGGAGGATAGTTGTGACGATTGTTTATGGGATAATATCCTGGTTTTCTCTGGAAGTGGAGAAGAGCATGCCCTACATCATAGGGAAGTGTTGGAGACTCTTCGAGCGCATAGTCTTAGGACAGCAAAGGTGGATGGGATTCTTAGCATCCTATGTTTTTGAGATAGCGCATACCCCTGGCAAGGGTAACGTGGTAGCGGACGCCTTAAGTAGAAAAAGGTTGTCCTTGAGTTCATTGTTCGTTGAACGACGAAGCTTGGAATTTATCTCGATGTTTGACTTCAGACCTTCTGTTGACTTTATACCCGGTTTGCTAGCATCCTTAGAGGTCAGACCTACTCTTTTGGGACGGATTGGCGAGGCACAGCGGGATGACCACAGTTGGTTGAGTTGGTAGAGAAGCTCATAAGGGGGAGTCGTCCGACCATTTGAGTAGGTACACCCTATATGATAGGGGGTGGTTGCGTAGAGACGGTAGACTTTGTGTACCGCAAGATGAGGGTTTGAGGAAGGCTATACTTGATGATGCACATCGTTCGAAGATGACCATTCATCCCGGTGGGGACAAGATGTACCAAGACATGAAGCGAGTTTTCTTTTGGGCCGGTATGAAGAAAGATGTGGTCGAGTATGTCGCTAGATGCTTGGTGTGCCAACAAGTAAAAGCGGAGCAAAAGAAACCCGGTGGGTTGCTACACCCATTGGAAGTTCCGCTATGGAAGTGGGTTAGCGTCTCGATGGATTTCGTCGATGGGTTACCAAGATCGAGGAAAGGTAATACGGGAATTTGGGTTGTGGTAGACAGACTTACTAAGAGCGCCCATTTCATACCCGTGAAGAGTAAGAGGACTGCTCCATGGCTAGCATCAGTCTACATTCGAGAGATAGTTCGATTGCATGGTGTACCTTCTAGCATAGTGAGCGATCGAGATCCTATCTTCACTAGCGAGTTTTGGAAGAGTTTGCAAGAGGCGGTAGGGACTCAGTTGTGTTTGAGCACCGCATATCATCCTCAGACGGACGGTCAGACCGAGAGGGTGAACCTTGTTCTAGAAGACCTTTTGAGGTTATGTATCTTAGATTTTGGAGGTACATGGGAAGAGCACCTTCCATTGGTGGAGTTCGCATATAATAACAGCTTTCAGTCTAGTATTGGCATGGCTCCTTTCGAAGCTCTTTATGGAAGGCCTTGTCGATCACCTACATGTTGGTGGGAATCTACGGATAAGATCATACCTGGGCCCGATATGGTTAGAGAGACTTCGGAAAAGATTGATTTGATTCGAAGAAGGATGAAAGCGGCGCAAGATAGGAAGAAATCTTATGCGGATAAGAGGAGGACGGATCTTGAGTTCGATATTGGGGACATGGTCTTTGTCAAGATATCTCCATTACGGAATGTTGTTCGCTTTGGGTCCGTTGGGAAGTTAGTACCAAGGTTTGTTGGACCGTTTCCTATTAAGGAAAGGATTGGACAGATGGCATATAGAGTGGGTTTGCCCGAGAGACTTAGCAGTGTACATGATGTATTCCATGTGTCACATTTGACGAAGTGCTTACATGAGACCGCAGAGGTGGTAGAGCCGAGCTTGCTTAAGGAAGTGGAGGTAGAGCGTGATGCGACGATTCGACGAGCTCCTACTCGCATCCTTGGGTCAGAGACTAGGAAATTGAGAAACATAGAGGTTCAACTAGTCAAAGTGCAATGGGGAGATGACGAGAACAACGCTACTTCGGAGACAGAAGTGAAGATGCGTTCTTTGTACCCATTCCTTTTTTAGGGTATGTCTTTTAATTTCTCCTTTATCGTTGTCTAGTACTTATCTTATCTTTAGTATGTCCTATCGTTAGTACTTTTGACCTTTAGATAGGGTAACCTATGGTTGAAACATGTGTTTGAGACATGTTATGTATGATGGATACATGTGGATGCAAGTGTTTGCTAGTGGTTGCTCGTGGATGCATATACACACACTTTAGACACTAGATCGGCTCAGTCACTTATATTGCATATTGCATATAACTATGTGTAGGTAGCTATATTTATGGATGTATAATGGTTTTGTTATCATATGGATGACGCATTTTGGTGTATTATTGTGCACGCATGTAGAAATAGTATGTGTCGATAGGGTTCTTTCGCATACATATTGGATGCATGGCACTATCATGGTTTGCATTAAGGAGGTCAACTGAATCAGTAGACCGCCTGATGTTGCATTAGTATACGGGCATATACACACGCTTTTTGCATATGTTCATACGTCATTAGAAATTTTAAGGACAATGGATGCCAGTGTTTGATGGTTTAGTATATGGTTGTTTGGTTCGTAGGATACGTTCTTCTTGACTTAGAGATTTCGGGAACGAAATCCTTTAAGTAGGGGAGAATGTAACACCCCGTATTTTTGAATAACTTGTTATAACATAAATCAGGGCAGAATTATATTTAATAATCTGAATCAGGGGAAACGGGCTGTGCCATTGCGTTCGTCTCGGAAAAATACGCGAAATAGAGTCCGAGTTTTCGTAAATCGGAGTCCGTATGACCAAGTTATGGCCCGTCAAAGTTTCACGAAAAATCAAAAACGAAAACTGGTCATGTTTTTGACGCCCGGGATGAGTTTTGGGCTGTTTTTTTTGGGCCCTAAATGGTTCCTACACTTGACTTCTTCCCCAAGACATGCTTTAAAGGCTAGGATTGGTTCTAGGGTATATCCTATGGCTAAAACTATCCTAGTCTTCTATAAAAAGACCCCTAACCTAAACCTAAATGCTCATTATTCAATCCTATAGCTAAACTATGCCAAAATGTTCTCTCATGGCCTCCACCCTCATCCTCTTGTCATAATCTCCATCTCTAATCATATGAGAGTTAATCTACAAGTGGTGAGTTTCTATATCCTTAATAACCAATTATTAAGTGATTATGATAGGATATAATGAGGTTATGGCTATGTATGTGGATTAATGCATGTTTGTTATCATATGCAAGTTGTATGCTATATGTTCATGATGTTAATGCAAGTTTATGCTATGATGTGAGTTATGCAAGTTATTGCTATGATGTGAGTTATGCAAGTTTCATGCTATGATGTTAGTTATGCAAGTTAGATGTTTGATAATATGCAAGTTAGCATACGACATGTATGCAAGTTAGATGTTTGATAATATGCAAGTTAGCATATGACATGTATGCAAGTTAGATGTTAGATTATATGCATATGACATGTATGCAAGTTAAGTGGTTGATTATATGTAAGTTGACATATAAATATGCTATGCAAGTTAAGTGTTTGATTATATGTAAGTTGACATATAAATATGCTATGCAAGTTAAGTGTTTGATTATATGTAAGTTGACATATAAATATGCTATGCAAGTTAAGTGTTTGATTATATGTAAGTTGACATATAAATATGCTATGCAAGTTAAGTGTTTGATTATATGTAAGTTGACATATAAATATGCTATGCAAGTTAAGTGTTTGATTATATGTAAGTTGACATATAAATATGCTATGCAAGTTAAGTGCTTGATTATATGTAAGTTGACATATAAATATGCTATGCAAGTTAAGTATTTGATTATATGTAAGTTGACATATAATATGCTATGCAAGTTAAGTGTTTGAATGATATGCATACATATATGCAAGTTTACCCCTTTGAAAGATATGCATACATATGCAAGTTTACCCCTTTATATGTCATATATACATATGCAAGTTACCCTCTTATGACATATGTGATTCATGTAAGTTTGGGTTAATTACTTATGCTAGTTGGGTTTAATAATATGTTCATATATGCAAGTTGACACCTTTTAAACCCATGATAATGCTAAGATGATGCTAGTTAAACCCATTGTAATGGTGATGAATCTTCCCTTTTATATGTCTTGTTAAGAGAACGAATTACGTGGGGAACGATGGGGTTAATATGCATGTTAATAAAATTGTGTGAGGTTGGTATGATTATGCATACCATAAAGTGGATGGACATAATTGGGAATTTACCTATTAAGTTAGGTCTACCCATATTATGGAATTGGGAATTTACCTATTGAGTTAGGTCTACCCATATTCTTGAAAACTTGAATATGAACATGGATAATTAATACAAATTATGGGGATGATTAATTAGGTGTAATTAATCGACTAAGACACGAGGTTAGACTCATTTGTAGCGTAAGACTGCCCGGATCCGACCGGCGTAACCAGTTGCTACAAATGTTAGCCCAATGTAGGAGGTCTTAGGCACAAACTAAATACATGATTAAGGTTAAGACACGAGGTTAGACTCGGTTATGACGTAAGGCTGCCCGGACCCAACCGGCTTAACCAGCTGTCATAAAAGATAGTCTAATGTGAGAGGTCTTTATGAGGATCACGGTCTTAATTAATTAAGAAACACTTAACCATAATAGCATGTAGAGGGACATGAGGGGTTAAGTGGGTGCCTTGGGTGGCATGTGGAAATCTAGTGGTTGCCCTGGGTGGCAATAGAAAATACGATTAGAATACTTAACCAAAGTGGAACATGTAATTAAAACATGATTAAAGGGTTAAGTGGGTGCCTTGGGTGGCATGTGGAAATCTAGTGGGTGCCTTGGGTGGAAATTGAAATACGATTAGATGACTTAACCAAATTTTAAACATGTAAGTGGACATGATAACTAAATGGGTTAAGTGGGTTACACTAGATGGGGGCCAAGCTTAGGTGGATAGCTTGTGTCAACTGTTGGGGGCCCATTACAACCAGTATCCCATACGTATCTTTGTGAGCTCGACCCATGTCGAGGACGGGACACGCGTGTAACACCCCGTATGTTGAATACCATGTTATAATAGAAATCAGGGCAGAATTAAATTTAATAATTTGAATCAGGGGAAACGGGCTACGTCATTACGTTCGTCTCGGAAAAATACGCAGAATAGAGTCCGAAACTTTGTAAATCGGAGTCCGTATGACCCATTTAAGGCCCAAAGAAGATTTCAGAAAAATTCAAATTCGAAAACAGTTTTCAAAAATCAGATCTGGGAGCAGTTGGGGCCAGGCGGGAAATTTCTCGCCTAAGCCATGTCGACAGGGCTGTCAACAGGCCTGTCGACTTGGGCCCAGACCAAGTCGACTGCCCTGTCGACTTGCCTGTCGACTTGGTGGGCAGACTGGCTGGTTGAGCCAGTTTGGCTTGGGTGCACAAATTTGGGGTTTGGGTTGTGTTTTCTGGAAGCTTCCGAGATCTGACGAACCTAAACTAATCTAGGGTTAATCTAAGGGTCTAAAACACAACCTAATCCTATAAAAACACCCTAAGACTACCCTAATCCATACTAAAAATAGATCCTATGCCATCATGCCGCCAAAATCAAACATAGAAGGAGCCTCCACTAATTTATGAAGAGAGTTGCAAGCTAATCAACCCCTAATCATCATCTTCTTCAAATATAGCAACTAGTTCTACTTCATAAGTTTGTTAATCTTGGTTTTGGTGAGTTTCTATCACTTTAATAACCAACTGTTAAATTAAGTAGATGAGGTATGATGAGATCTATGGTCTTGTTTGTGGATAAATGAGTTTTTAAGTCATATGATATGATGTTAGCTTGTTAATTTATGTTTAACATTAACCCTATGTTTATGCATGTTGAGTATGTAAGTTTATGCAAGTTTAGTGCGATGTATGCTATGTTTGCATGATGCTAAATATGCAAGTTGTGGGCTATGTGATCATATGCATGTTATGTAAGTTCATGATGATATGCTATGCAAGTTACATGTATGTTAATATGCAAGTTCATGATGATATGCTATGCAAGTTACATGTATGTTAATATGTAAGTTCATGATGATATGCTATGCAAGTTACATGTATGTTAATATGTAAGTTCATGATGATATGCTATGCAAGTTACATGTATGTTAATATGCAAGTTCATGATGACACATTATGCAAGTTGGCACCTTCATGTGATGTTCATAAATATGCAAGTTGACACGTTTATGACATATGCTATTATAGTGGATCTTTCCTTATGTATATGTCATGAGAACGAACCTCGTGGGAACGTTGGGGTTAATCATATGAATGTTGCTAATAAAATGATGTGAAATAAACATGATTATGCATAACATAAAATGAGTGGACATAGTTGGGAATTTGCCTATTGAGTTAGGTGTACCCACACTATGTTTGGGAATTTGCCTATTGAGTTAGGTGTACCCACACTATGTTTGGGAATTTGCCTATTAGGTTAGGTGTACCCAACTATGGAATTGGGAATTTACCTATTGAGTTAGGTCTACCCATATTCTTGAAAATTGGTAATTAATTAGGGATAATTAATACTAATTGTGGGGTGATTAATTAGGAGTAATTAATCGATTAAGACACGAGGTTAGACCTAGTTGTGGTGTAAATCTTCCCAGGTAACCACAACAAAAGTCTAATGTGAGAGTTCTTAATCATAAACTAAATACGTAACAAGGGTAAAAGACCCGAGATTAGACCTAGTTGTGGTGTATATCTTCCCAGGTAACCACAACAAAGGTCTAATGTGAGTGGTCTTTACACGGTTAAGGTGCTTATGAATTAAGAAACACTTAACCAAATAACCATGTTGTGGGACATGAGGGGTTAAGTGGGTGCCTTGGGTGGCATGTGGAAAATATCTAGTAATCGCCTTGTGTGGCAATAGAAAATACGATTATAGGACTTAACCAAGATTAAACATGTAATTAAAACATGATTAGAGGGTTAAGTGGGATACACTAGAAAAAGGGACAAGCTTAGGTGGATAGCTTGTGGGAGGCCCATTTCAACCAGTAACCCATACGTATCTTTGTGGGCTCGACCCATGTCGAGGACGGGACACGCATACTGGGTTTGACTGTAAGAGGCTAAACGGGTTAGCGGTGGCAACGCAAGTCCAACGGGTTTCATATGCGTGTGTGGACCCGGGCTGGTAAGTAAGTCGTTGTTGCATCGTGTAGGTATAAGCCGTGCATCGGTGTTTACCGAGTTGCCACTTTGGGGAATGATACACCCCACTTTGGGACCGGCACGGATATCTACGATAGGGAGCCGATCGCTGGGGGAGTAGTGGGTACACCTAGTGGAGATAGGGGCAGACGGCACCTATGTAGTCAGCTAGGAGTACACGAAACTACTATTAAAATTACTAAGTATTCTTAGTGGGATCAACCTTTAATTAGGAGTGACTGGTGTGGTGCAGTTTAGTAATTATCCTTGGGTGGATAGATGCGTCTTCACGGTTATCTTAGTTTATCCTAAGCCTACCAAGCTGCTTAGTGTAGCCATTCATCCCCAGTCGTTACCGTATATCAACTTATGTCTTCTCTGGTTACTTTAATGATTGTATTGTTGAAGTTATAGGACTCGCTCAGACTTATGTCTGACCCCGTTGTTTTTATCTTTTTCCCGACCCCAGGTTCTCAGGCGGGTCCTAGCAGTAGCGGAGTTTGATCAGATTACTGTTCCAGTCTTTAGGAGCTTGGACTTTGGATGTAAAGCTCCAGTTATCTTTTCTTTTGTTGATGGCTATTATCATGAGTGGGATTATGTATTTCTTTACCATGATGGATATTGTACTTGACTTTTATGGTGGTTTTATGATGTAACCAGACATGTTTACTTTCCGCTGTTATGAGATGATGTTTTAAATTTCAAGTACTATTTATATCTGTCTTGTTGTAATTTTACTGTTCTATATTCACTTAAAATACTCCACCGAAACTAAGGCATTTCCTTAGTGAGTGACCTTAGCGGACGTGGGGTGTTACACGTGGTATCAGAGCTTAAGGTTACCAGAACAGATAATTTTTTTTTTTAAGAAAAACTATTTTCTAAGAATATTTTTGAAGAAAGTATTTTCAAAAACATGTCTTTTAAGAGAAAAGTTTTTGAAAGAAAAGCATAATCCCCGGTAGCCATATCTTTATCTTTCGAATTCTCCGTTTGAATCTTTCCTCTTTCGTTTCAGCATGGCTGAAGATCTTAACTTTCTGGAGGGTGTAACGATACCAGCATGGTATAGGAGATTGATGGAGGCTAGGGCCACCGCTCCAGGGCCAGCAAATGTTACTCCACCACCAGTTGTACCCGATCATCCTCCTCCTCCTCGTGTGGATACTTTTGCTAAGACTTGCAAGGAATTTAAGGCTATGGGAGGGAAACCTTTTAAAGGATCAGAAACTTTTGTGGAAGCTAGGGATTGGCTTAAGAAACAGAAGAGTTGATAGACATCTTTGAGGTGGAAGAAGGAAAGAAAGTCAAGTTGGCGGCTTGGTTAATGAAGGGAGAGGCCTCGTTCTGGTGGGAGGTCACTAATGGAGAACGCCTCGTTGACTCTTGGGCGGATTTTAGGCAAAGGTTTGTGGCAAAGTTCCTCTCTCGTGCGGAAGAAAATCTTTATATGGAAAGGTTCGTGAACTTGAAGCAAGGGAACTTGTCAGTGAAGGAATATGTCAACAAGTTTAATCAGTTGGCAAGGTTCGGTATAGACTTGGTGAATACACCGGAGAAGAAAGCTTTGAGGTTCGTGAAAGGCTTGAACGAACGGATGCATGGGTTGGCTATGACCCACATCCCTATGGGGGCCACCTTCGAGAAGCTTGTAGACATGGCATTTATGCATGAGGAAGAAAAGGGCCACAATGCTGGTAAGGCACTCGAGAAGAAAGGAGATCAGAAGAGACCTCAGCAACAGAACAAGGGTGGAAAAGGTAACGATGACAAGGGAAAGAAGAAGTGCTTCAATTGTGGGACACCTGGCCACCTAAGCAAGGATTGTCGCAAGAAGAAGAAGACTGGCTGCTTCCACTGCGGTGAAGCAGGGCATCTAGTGAAGGACTGTCCCAAGAAGGGGCAAAGGACGGGGTCTACCTCAGGGGGACAGGTGCAAGCTCTAGTGGCACCAGCTCATGAAAGGGGGCAAGTTCAGGCTCTCGCAGTTCCACCGATTCGGGAAAGAGGTAGAACTATTTCCGTTGAAAGTCTGGTTTTTCTGTTTGATCATCCTGTCCGTACTTTGTTTGACTCTGGCGCATCGCATTCGTTTATCTCATCATCATTAGTTGAGTCACTGCACTTAGACACCAGTCTAGTAGATGATCCCTTGGTTGTTTCAAACCCAATTGGGGGCTCCACTTATTTGTCCATGATATGTTTGGGTTTGAAGATTTCCATACTTAGCGTTGAGTTTAGATGTGATGCTTTTGTTTTGGGCTTCACGGGATATGGGTTGATTTTGGGCATGGACTTGTTATCCAGTAATGGTGCCGTTCTTGATTGTGAAAGGAGAATTGTTAGGCTTCTGACCCGCTTGGGCAACACTCTCGAGATCTCTTGTAATCCCATGGAATCTGTTTTGCTAAGTTATCTTGAATCGCTCGATGCTTCGGTCGAGAGTTTGCATTCTGTTAGAGTGGTCCGGGAATATCCGGATGTGTTTGAGGAGGTGAAGGGCTTACCTCCGAAGCGGGAGATCGACTTTCGTATATATTTGGTGGATAATGCTAAACCCGTATCTTTGCCAGTGCGCCACATGGCTCCTTGTGAGAGGAGGGAACTCAATAAGCAAGTAAGAGAATTGCTTGAGAAGGGGTTCATAAGACGAAGTATATCGGAGTGGGGTGCTCCAGTAGTTTTTGCCACGAAGGCAGATGGGTCCCTCAGACTTTGTGTTGACTATAGAGAACTCAACAAACTTACAAAGAAGAATAGACACCCATTGCCGAGGATTGATAATCTCTTGGTTGGCGCATCAGTGTTTTCGCAGTGGGACTTAGCCACGGGGTTTCATCAGTTGAGAGTGGCTGAGGATAGTATAGAGAAGACGGCCTTTAGGACTCCGGATGGTTTCTATGAGTGGCTGGTGATGCCATTTGGTTTGACGAACGCCCCTGCATACTTTGTTGATCTGATGAATAGGGTGTTCCGGGAGTACCTTAATAAGTTCGTGGTGGTCTTTGTGGATGACATCTTGGTCTTTTCCAGGAGTGAAGAAGAGCATGCCCTACATCTTAGGGAAGTGTTGGAGACTCTTCGAGCGCATAGCCTTAAGGCTAAATTTTCTAAATGTCACTTTTGGAGGAAGAAAGTGCGGTTCTTAGGGCATGTGGTCTCCAAGGAAGGGATAGCTATGGATCCCGCGAAGATAGTGTCCATCCAAGATTGGAAGGTTCCGAAGAATGCTACCGAGGTGAGAAGTTTCTTGGGGTTGGCAGGCTACTATAGGAAGTTTATCAAAGACTTCGCGAAAATATCAGCCCTATTAACTCGCTTGACGAAGAAAAATCTAATTTTCACATGGGACGTAGATTGTGATGATGCATTCCGACGGTTAAAGAGAGTTTTAACCACAGCTCCTGTCTTAGTATTGCCAGATGGGAGTAAGCTGTTTGTTGTTTATACTGACGCTTGTGGGACAGGACTAGGCGCAGTCTTAATGCAGGAAGGAAGGGTAATAGCCTATGGGGGAAGGCAGTAGAGAGTGCATGAGAAAAATTACCCTGTACATGATCTAGAGTTGGCCGCTATTGTTTTTGCGCTTAAGTCTTGGCGCCATTATCTTCTTGGCGAGAGGTTCGAATTGTTTACAGACCACAAATCGTTGAAGTACTTGTTCTCTCAGAAGGATTTGAACCTGAGGCAGCAAAGGTGGATGGAATTCTTAGCATCCTATGATTTTGAGATAGCATATACCCCTGGTAAGGGTAACGTGGTGGCAGACGCCTTAAGCAGAAAAGGGTTGTGTAGAAACGGTAGACTTTGTGTACCGCAAGATGAGGGTTTGAAGAAGGCTGTTCTTGATGATGCACATCGTTCGAAGATGACCATTCATCCCGGTGGAGACAAAATGTACCAAGACATGAAGAGAGTTTTCTTCTGGGCCGGTATGAAGAAGGATGTGGCCGAGTATGTGGCTAGATGCTTAGTATGCCAATAAGTTAAAGCGGAGCAAAAGAAACCCGGTGGGTTGCTTCACCCATTGGAAGTTCCGCAATGGAAGTGGGATAGTGTCTCGATGGATTTCATCGATGGATTACCGAGATCGAGGAAAGGTAATACGGGAATTTGGGTTGTGGTAGATAGACTTACTAAAAGTTCCCATTTTATACCCGTGAAGAGTAAGAGGACCGCTCCATGGCTCGCTTCAGTCTATGTTAGAGAGATTGTTAGATTGCATGGCGTACCATCTAGCATTGTGAGTGATCGAGATCCTATCTTCACTAGTGAGTTTTGGAGAAGTTTGCAAGAGGCGGTAGGGACTCAGTTGTGTTTGAGCACCACATATCATCCTCAGACGGACGGCCAGACCGAGAGGGTGAACCGTATCTTAGAAGATCTCTTGAGGCTTTGTATCTTAGATTTTGGAGGTACATGGGAAGAGCATCTTCCTTTGGTAGAGTTCGCGTACAACAACAGCTTTCAGTCTAGTATTGGCATGGCACCTTTCGGAGCTCTTTATGGAAGGCCTTGTCGATCCCCTACATGTTGGTGGGAATCTACGGATAAGATCTTGCTTGGGCCAGATATGATTAGAGAGACTTCAGAGAAGATTGATTTAATTCGAAGAAGGATGAAGGCAGCGCAAGATAGATAGAAATCTTACGCGGATCAGAGGAGGACGGATCTTGAGTTTGATGTTGGGGACATGGTTTTTGTCAAAGTATCTCCGTTACGGAATGTTGTTCGCTTTGGTTCCGTTGGGAAGTTAGCACCAAGGTTTGTAGGACCGTTTCCTATTAAGGAAAGGATTGGACAGATTGCATACAGAGTAGAGTTACCCGAGAGACTAAGTGGTGTACATGATGTATTCCATGTGTCACATTTGAGGAAGTGCCTACATGAGACCGCAGAGGTGGTAGAACCGACTTTGCTTAGAGAAGTGGAGGTAGAGCGTGATGCGACGATTCGACGAGCTCCTACTCGCATCCTTGGGTCAGAGACTAGGAAGTTGAGAAACAGAGAGGTTCAACTAGTCAAAGTGCAATGGGGAGAAGATGAGAGGAACGCAACTTGGGAGACGGAAGCGAAGATGCGTTCATTGTACCCATTTCTTTTTGAGGGTATATCTTTTAACTTCTCCTTTATCTTTTGTCTAGTGCTTATCTTATCTTTAGTATGTCCTCTCGTTAGTACCTTTGACCTTTAGATAGGGTAAACCTATGGTTGAAACATGTGTTTGAGACATGTTATGTATGATGGATACATGTGGATGCAATTGTTTGCTAGTGATTGCTCGTGGATGCATATACACACACTTTAGACACTAGATCGGCTCAGTCACTTCATATTGCATATTGCATATATGGTGTATATAGCTAGTTGATGGATGTATAATGGTTGTGTTATCATATGGATGATGCATTTTTATGGTGAATGATTGTGCACTCATGTAGATATCATATGTGTCGATAGGGTTTTTCGCATACATATTGGATGCATGGCACTATCATGGTTTGCATTAAGGAGGTCAACTGAATCAGTGGACCGCCTGATTTTGCATTAGTATACGGACATATACACACACTTTTTGCATATGTTCATACATCAGTAGAAATTATTTTAAGTACAATGGATGCCCGTGGTTGATGGATTGAGTAGATGGTTGTTTGGATGGTAGGATATGCATTCTCCTTAACTTGGAGATTTCGGGGACGAAATCCTTTAAGTAGGGGGGAATGTAACACCCCGTATGTTGAATACCATGTTATAATAGAAATCAGGGCAGAATTAAATTTAATAATTTGAATCAAGGGAAACAGGCTACGCCATTACGTTCGTCTCGGAAAAATACGCAGAATAGAGTCCGAAATTTTGTAAATCGGAGTCCGTATGACCCATTTAAGGCCCAAAGAAGATTTCAGAAAAATTCAAATTCGAAAACAGTTTTCAAAAATCAGATCTGGGAGCAGTTGGGGCCAGGCGGGAAATTTCCCGCCTAAGCCATGTCGACAGGGCTGTCGACAGGCCTGTCGACTTGGGCCCAGACCAAGTCGACTGCCCTGTCGACTTGGTGGGCAGACTGGCTGGTTGAGCCAGTTTGGCTTGGGTGCACAAATTTGGGGTTTGGGCTGTGTTTTCTGGAAGCTTCCGAGATCTGACGAACCTAAACTAATCTAGGGTTAATCTAAGGGTCTAAAACACAACCTAATCCTATAAAAACACCCTAAGACTACCCTAATCCATACTAAAAATAGATCCTATGCCATCATGCCGCCAAAATCAAAATTAGAAGGAGCCTCCACTAATTTATGAAGAGAGTTGCAAGCTAATCAACCCCTAATCATCATCTTCTTCAAATATAGCAACTAGTTCTACTTCATAAGTTTGTTAATCTTGGTTTTGGTGAGTTTCTATCACTTTAATAACCAATTGTTAAATTAAGTAGATGAGGTATGATGAGATCTATGGTCTTGTTTGTGGATAAATGAGTTTTTAAGTCATATGATATGATGTTAGCTTGTTAATTTATGTTTAACATTAACCCTATGTTTATGCATGTTGAGTATGTAAGTTTATGCAAGTTTAGTGTGATGTATGCTATGTTTGCATGATGCTAAATATGCAAGTTGTGGGCTATGTGATCATATGCATGTTATGTAAGTTCATGATGATATGCTATGCAAGTTACATGTATGTTAATATGCAAGTTCATGATGATATGCTATGCAAGTTACATGTATGTTAATATGTAAGTTCATGATGATATGCTATGCAAGTTACATGTATGTTAATATGTAAGTTCATGATGATATGCTATGCAAGTTACATGTATGTTAATATGCAAGTTCATGATGACACATTATGCAAGTTGGCACCTTCATGTGATGTTCATAAATATGCAAGTTGACAATTTTATGACATATGCTATTATAGTGGATCTTTCCTTATTTATATGTCATGAGAACGAACTTCGTGGGAACGTTGGGGTTAATCATATGAATGTTGCTAATAAAATGATGTGAAATAAACATGATTATGCATAACATAAAATGAGTGGACATAGTTGGGAATTTGCCTATTAAGTTAGGTGTACCCACACTATGTTTGGGAATTTGCCTATTGAGTTAGGTGTACCCACACTATGTTTGGGAATTTGCCTGTTAGGTTAGGTGTACCCAACTATGGAATTGGGAATTTACCTATTGAGTTAGGTCTACCCATATTCTTGAAAATTCGTAATTAATTAGGGATAATTAATACAAATTGTGGGGTGATTAATTAGGAGTAATTAATCGATTAAGACACGAGGTTAGACCTAGTTGTGGTGTAAATCTTCCCAGGTAACCACAACAAAAGTCTAATGTGAGAGGTCTTAATCATAAACTAAATACGTAACAAGGGTAAAAGACCCGAGGTTAGACCTAGTTGTGGTGTAAATCTTCCCAGGTAACCACAACAAAGGTCTAATGTGAGAGGTCTTTACACGGTTACGGTGCTTATGAATTAAGAAACACTTAACCAAATAACCATGTAGTGGGACATGAGGGGTTAAGTGGGTGCCTTGGGTGGCATGTGGAAAATATCTAGTAATCGCCTTGTGTGGCAATAGAAAATACGCTTAGTGGACTTAACCAAGATTAAACATGTAATTAAAACATGATTAGAGGGTTAAGTGGGATACACTAGAAAAAGGGACAAGCTTAGGTGGATAGCTTGTGGGGGGCCCATTTCAACCAGTAACCCATACGTATCTTTGTGGGCTCGACCCATGTCGAGGACGGGACACGCATACTGGGTTTGACTGTAAGAGGCTAAACGGGTTAGCGGTGGCAATGCAAGTCCAACGGGTTTCATATGCATGTGTGGACCCGGGCTGGTAAGTAAGCCGTTGTTGCATCGTGTAGTTATAAGTCGTGCATCAGTGTTTACCGAGTTGCCACTTTGGGGAATGATACACCCCACTGTGGGACCGGCACGGATATCTACGATAGGGAGCCGATCGTTGGGGGAGTATTGGGTACACCTAGTGGAGATAGGGGCAGACGGCACCTATGTAGTAAGCTAGGAGTACACGAAACTACTATTAAAATTACTAAGTATTCTTAGTGGGATCAACCTTTAATTAGGAGTGACTGGTGTGGTGCAGTTTAGTAATTATCCTTGGGTGGATAGATGCGTCTTCACGGTTATCTTAGTTTATCCTAAGCCTACCAAGCTGCTTAGTGTAGCCATTCATCCCCAGTCGTTACCGTATATCAACTTATGTCTTCTCTGGTTACTTTAATGATTGTATTGTTGAAGTTATAGGACTCGCTCAGACTTATGTCTGACCCCGTTGTTTTTATCTTTTTCCCAACCCCAGGTTCTCAGGCGGGTCCTAGCAGTAGCGGAGTTTGATCAGATTACTGTTCCAGTCTTTAGGAGCTTGGACTTTGGATGTAAAGCTCCAGTTATCTTTTCTTTTGTTGATGGCTATTATCATGAGTGGGATTATGTATTTCTTTACCATGATGGATATTGTACTTGACTTTTATTGTGGTTTTATGATGTAACCAGACATGTTTACTTTCTGCTGTTATGAGATGATGTTTTAAATTTCAAGTACTATTTATATCTGTCTTGTTGTAATTTTAATGTTCTATATTCACTTAAAATACTCCACCGAAACTAAGGCATTCCCTTAGTGAGTGACCTTAGCGGACGTGGGGTGTTACAACGCGTACTGGGTTTGTCTATAAGAGGCAAAAACGGGTTAGCGGTGGCAACGTAAGTCCAACGGGCTTCATATGCGTGTGTGGGCCCGGGCAGGTAGCTAAGACGTTGTTGCATCGTGTAGGTATAAGCCGTGCATCAGTGTTAATACCGGGTTGCCACTTTGGGAATGATACACCCCACTGTGGGACCAGCACGGATTTCTATGTTAGGGAGCCGATCGAACGGGAGTAGTGGGTACACCTAGTGGAGATAGGGGCAGACGGCACCTATGTAGTCAGCTAGGGGTACGCGAAGAATTACTAAGTACACTTAGTGGGATCAACCTTTAAGTAGGAATGACTGGTGTGGTGCAGTGTAGTAAATACCCTTGGGTGGGTAGATGCGTCTTTACCGTTATCTTAAGTAAAGTGTTGTAATTACCCTTAGGTGGGTAGATGTGTCTTTACAGTTATCTTAGTTTATCCTAAGTCTAGTTGGCTGCTTAGTGTAGTAGTCATTCATCCCCAGCCGTACCGTACCAGGTTTATGTCATACCCTAATTACTTTAATAATTGTATTGTTAAAGTTATAGGACTCGCTCAGACTTATGTCTGACCCCGTTGTTTTTATCTTTTTCCCCAACCCTCAGGTTCTCAGAGTGGGCCTAGTACTAGTGGGCTTTGAATGGATCGCTTTATCTGTCTTATGGAGCTTGGACTGTTGAAGTAAAGCCCAGCTTATCTTTTCTTTTATGGCTATCAGTTATGTAGCGGGATTATGTACTTCTGTTTTATCAAGATGGATATTATGTACTTGACTCTTGTTTATGGTTTTATGATGTAACAAAACATGTATTACTTTCCGCTGCAATGAAATGAAGTTTTAATTTGCAAGTATCATTTTATATCTGTCTTGTTGTAATTTTTCTGTTCCATATTCACTTAAAATACTTCACCGAAACTAAGGCATTCCCATAGTGAGTTACCTTAGAGGACGTGGGGTGTTACAACCACTGTTGTGCCATTGGGTCATTTTGCAGAACACATCATACGCGTGCAGTGAAATCCATTGTCGGTGATGATAGCGCTGCCATAGTTGCCTCGGGCGTCCAACGAGATAGCCCGTCGACTACTCCATTCTCCTTTCCTGGTTTGAACTGAATAAAAAAATCAAAACCCAACAGCTTAGAAATCCATTTATGTTGCTCCGGCGTTTGTATTGTCTGTGTTAGGAGCTGGCGTAGGCTCTGGTGATCGGTGATGATCGTAAAACGGCGGCCAAGCAGATAATGACGCCACTTTTGGACTGCCGAGGTAATGGCGAACATTTCCCCTGAATATGTCGAGGCCGATTGAAGACGCGGAGGAAGGCGTTGGCTGTGAAAGGCAATGGGATGTTGCTGCTGAGAGAGGACAGCGCCGCATGCTTTCCCTGATGCATCGGTATGAAGATCGAATGGCTTGGAGAAGTCTGGCAGGGAAAGTATGGGTGCGCAGGTAATGGCATGTTTCAGAAGGAGGAAGGCATCATGAGCTTGTTGGTTCCAGCAAAATGTTTCACCCTTCTTAAGCAGATCATTTATTGGACCTACAATGGAAGCATACCCTTTAATGAGGCGTCTATAATAGCCTGTAAGGCCTAAAAAAACCCTAACTGCAGTGAGATTTTTTGGTGGTGGCCAATTTAGTACAGCTTCGACTTTTGACGGATCGACTCTTACTCCTTCATGGGAGATATTGTACCCCAAATAGTATAATTCCGTGAGCCCAAAAACACATTTCGAAGAGTTGGCATAAAATTGATGCATGGTTAAGATGTCTAAGGCGGCTTTAAGGTGAGAGAGGTGGGAGTCCCATGATCTACTATAAATGAGTATATCATCAAAAAACACCAAGATGAATTTGCGAAGGTGTGGGCGAAAAATATTGTTCATTGTGGCTTGGAACGTGGAGGGCACATTAGTTAAGCCAAATGGCATAACGAGAAATTCATAGTGACCTTCATGCATTCTAAATGCGGTCTTGGCAATGTCGGGCGGATGGACTCGGATTTGAAAATAGCTACTACGAAGATCCAACTTAGAGAAGTATGTAGATCCGTGTAGTTCATCAAGTAATTCGTCAACGGTCGGAATTGGAAATCGGTCTTTAATAGTGATAGCGTTTAAGGCACGGTAATCAACACAAAAGCGCCATGATCCATCTTTCTTTTTGACGAGAAGGACGGGGGAGGAAAACGGGCTTGTAGATGGTCGGATAATTTTAGATTTGAGCATGTCACGTACTTGTGATTCGATTTCATTTTTTTGGAAGTATGGATAACGGTAAGGTTTGACGGTAATGGGTTGGGAGTTGGTTTGGAGGGTGATATGGTGGTCTCGGTCTCTGTGTGGAGGTAGGTTGATTGGTATAAGGAAAAGGTCAGGATATTGTTGTATGATATTATGGATATCTTGATGCAAAGGAAGTGGGTTGTTTTGGGTTGATGGAACTTGATGTGGGGTTATCTGTAGGTGAAAATAAAATGAGATGGATGATGTGGTGTGTAGACGTTTCAGCTGATTCAAAGAAATCTCGGTTGGGCTTTGTTGGACAGCTTGGCCTAGTAAAGCGATGGGCTGCTGCTTGTAATTGAACTGCATTGACATGTTTTTATAATCCATCACAATCGGGCCCAAGTGTTGAAGCCATTGTATACCAAACACAGCATCTGTTCCTGAAATTTGAAGTAAGAAGAAATCTGTAATAAATTCACATCCATTAATACGCACTCCCACATGTCGACAAACTCCTTCACAACACAAGCGTTCACCATTTCCCACAGCAACCTGGAATTCACGGGTCTTCTCAATAGTTAGTCCTAAGAAGCGAGCCACCTTTGGTTGGATATAATTGTGTGTGCTTCCGGAATCGACAAGAATGGAGAGATGCTTGTTATTGATGGTGGCCGCCAATCATATTGATTTTGGGTAGGCTGATCCGATTAGGGCATGGAATGATATTGCCGGGTCTTCTGGTTGATGCAGTTCGGAGGAGAGCAGATCTTGGGGTTCAGAATCATCATCAGGCAGCAGTAGAAGTGCCTACTTTCTAAGACATTTGTGGCCGGGATGAAATTTATCATCACAGTGGTAACACAGTCCTTGTGCTTTCTTTGCTTGGAGCTCGGTTTGGGTAAGTTTACGGACTGGGTAGCTGTTTTCAGAGTTTTGGGCAGGGTTTGGTATTGGTGGAAGAGCGAGGAGCGGAGGTTGGCTGCGGTTAAAGGTTTTTCGGTTGTAGTACTGTCTAGTGTCGTTGAGCTTGGTTTCAATTAGCTTTGCCAGGGAAATAGCAGCAGTAATGGTAGGAGGGTGATAGGGTTGGACCTCATTTTTTATTTGCGGTTTAAGGCCGGAGAGGAAACAGTGTAGTATGGCGTCGGGAGGGAGATTGGTTATTCGATTGGAGAGTGTTTCAAAGTGTGATTGGTATTCTTCGACGGTGGTTGTTTGACGAAGCTTGAAAAGTGTTGCTTGAGGGTTGATGAAGGGGGATGGGCCAAAACGGTCTTCGATGGCTTGGGTAAGAGAGGACCAAGAGGAGGGTTGGTTGTTATTGTACATCCATTGAAACCATGTGAGGGCTTGTCCCGACATGTAAAAGCTTGCTAGTTCGATTCGGTGTTCATCGGGGGTGGAATGGTATTTGAAAAATCGTTCGGCTTGAAAGATCCAATCAAATGGGTTGGACCCATCGAATTTAGTGAGCTCGCATTTCGGAGAGCGAATTTGGATCGGTGTAGGGGTGTGATGTATGTTGAGTGGAGTTGTGAGTAAAGGAGGGGGAGGTGGTGGTTGTCGGATGTATTGAGGTAGGTGTGAAGGTTGAAGTATAGCCGACATTGGTGTAGTTATAGGGGGTGGAGGTGGAGGTATTATGGGCTGTGGTGGCAATGTTACCGGGGGTGGCA
This sequence comes from Allium sativum, assembly GCA_030737875.1. Taxonomy (NCBI): domain Eukaryota; kingdom Viridiplantae; phylum Streptophyta; class Magnoliopsida; order Asparagales; family Amaryllidaceae; genus Allium; species Allium sativum. The sequence goes on along the minus strand of CM060921.1, from coordinate 809,940,834 downwards.
GTGGTGTGGAAGGATTAGAGGAGAACTTGGAGGATAAATCAGCTATTGCTTGTGTTAGTTGTTGGATGGCTAGCTGTTGTATAGCAAGGGAGCTTTTGATGTCGGGAATGTCGGCAAGAGCGGTCTCTTGTTTGGATAGGGATGTTTATTGTGCGGAGAGGATGGTGTTAATGGAGCCGATGGTGGTTTGTTGGTTGTTGAGCTGTGAGGAAAGTTCTTCAAAGCGGGTCATGGTTCCGGGTTTGGGAGGGTGAGAAGATCGGTGAAAGCACCACTTGATAAGCACAAGGATCCGGTTACTTCATGTACTGCAATAATAAAATAAAAAAGGAAGAAGCAAACAGATTTGAGAGGAAGAAGGTAAAGAAAATGAAGAAATGTTAAAAACCAGCCTATCTTCATTCATTACTGTCATCAACATATATAGATATTAGAAGTTTCTAGATCTTATTCAATACAGCTGGATGATTCTCATTTGCTAAGCAACCTAGGCCAATCATTCAAAACAGACTAAATTCATAGAGAGAGAAATTTGTTTACAGCAGGTGCACTTTTTGTAGAGGCCATGCAGCAGCTACTGTCTATAACGGTGAGGCAAGTTGGTTGTCCTTTTGGGTCTTGTAATAACAGGTGGGTGCATACTAGCTGCTGTATCAAAATATTAAATAGTTTAAATCATTAGTGATCCGACTCAATAAATATCGTTCAATACCGTACTTATTTAGTTCAATTATATTTGTTTTACAGGAAACCAGTAGAAACTAATTCATTTTGACCAACAGTATTGAAGCTGATCATATCTAATGTCTTTAACTTACACGAATTAGAACAGTTATCATCAATTGAAGATAAAATCGTACTTGCAACAAGGAGCAGAAATTCAAATGAAATATATCTGAAAGGGCATATGATATGGGCCTGCCTCTTATTTCCAGAGGCACATCAAAGATTCAAGAATGTATTCAAAGTTGTCATTCAATATAGTGGAAGACAATTTAAGCTCTTGCGTCATATAACTATAAGGTAACAAATTCTATATACCATGCGTATTGGCTTTGTAGTTTAAAATTGTAGACCAAGGAACAACCAAATTTAAGACTTTTGTGGCTTTTGTTTTGTAAACCATGGAATATAAGTCACTATGCAATATATTTTAAGTCTATGGCTTTTATTTTTAAACCATGGAAAATAAGTTAATATGCAATATTTTTTTTGGATGTACTGAAATAAAATCAAAACGTTAGATTTTTTTGTCTTTTTCTTGAAATGTTGCTGTAGTGCTTTTGTTATGACTTTTTCTTATAACATTGTCTACCCAGACATCATGTGATATATCTTTTGTCACATGAAGTTTTTATAGAAAGTATCAACTCTATCAAGCAAATCATTTCAAATTTGGTCCAGCTAAAAGGCTTTGTTACTATCAAATACAAGAAATGAGGTAGAATTATTGTTCTAAGTCTGTAACATCTTTTTTAATATTTTAATGACCTAATAAAGAGTACCACATTTAGTTGCATCATATATTAGTTTCCTATTTTCCTTTTCCATTTATACGATTATTATAGAATTTTAAACCCCGAAATTATTTAGGTAACTATGGGAATAGTATAATCTTCTCAGGCTGATATGAACAATTTTGTGTCAAAATGTGTAAATGAGTAGTTTGTGAATGGGAGGATGTACTTGAAGTAAGAGTATATATTTCGTGCTCAAACTGATGATTATCTTTTTATTAATTGGAAATTTATTATGGTATAATTGTACCTGCTGAACTATGACTACAAGTGTAATGTTTATGTTTTATTCTGATGACTTTTAATTATCGACTAAATGCTGTAAATATTAGTTGACATGAGAGTTTGTTGGTGTATGTTGTAAGTAATTGTGTGTTTTTCATTGTTTGTTTTTAGTTCAGTTTATTTTGGGCTGTTTGTATTTTTTCTTTTCTTTTCTTGTGTATTAGGCTAAAAGCCCAAGTGGGTATAAATAAAATCGGGTGTATACTTCGTTGTAACAGAGACAGATTGTATTTTCTCCCCTTCTTCTTCGAATTCAGATCTGAAATGGGAAAATGAATTTCTGGATATTTTTGCATCTTCTCATGGTATCAGAGCTTCAGGCGATTTGATCCTCTTCTTACTTCTTCCTTATTAACCTCCTCTTCAAGCTCGAATCTCGTTTTCTCCTAAAACCCTAGAAATAGTGAATGACGATGAGATTACCTCTCAAGATAATTCAGTTGTGCCAAATTCTTCAGGAGTCAACTTCAATGATCCCAACTATCTTTCTAATTCAGATCATTCAGGTATGCAGCTTGGTAATAATATTCTTACTGGACCGAATTTCTTGAATTGGAGCAGAACGGTTAAGATGGCACTAATAGCTCGAAACAAGTATCAATTTGTTGATGGTACGCTTCAAATGCCTCCTGCAACTTCTCTTGAATTTCAAAAATGGATCAGGAACGATTACATGGCGATGTCCTGGATCTTGAATTCAATGGATAAGGTATTATCTGAAAGCTTTATGTTCTTAAATTCTTCTAAACAATTATGGAGAGAATTGAATGAAAGGTTTGGACAAACAACAGCACCACAGATTTATGATTTGCACAAAACACTTACATCTACACAGCAAAGTGACAGTACAATTGCTGAATACTATGAAAGATTGAAAAGTGTATGGGATCAGCTGCAAATATTAGAAGGTTTTCCTGAATGTACTTGTGATGCGATGAACAGTTGTATTTGTGGGATTTTTAAAAAAAATCTTGAAAGGGATCAAAGAATTAAATTGATGCAATTTTTATCTGGGTTGAATAAAGAATATGATCAAGTCAAGACTAATATACTGAGTACTGATCCTTTGCCGAATGTACATAAGGCCTATTATACTTTGCAACAAGTGGAGCAACAAGGCAAACTTAATAATGTTGTTGTAACGTCCCAAAATTTTGTCGGTTCATATTTGAATATTTAAAACCGTTTAAATATTGAATTCAGAATATAAATGTAACAACCCGGAAAATCTGAGCCAGTTTAAAATTTTTATTTTGGCTAATTTAATGAATTTCAATATTTAAAATGGAGTATTTTAAATAATAACGACTAAAAATTTATTTTCGACGAAGTTAAAACGAATAAATTTATTTTAATTATATAACGAGCCTGAAATGGCGCTGCAGTTCGAAAATTCGATTTCGAATTTCAAATGAATATACAGAATTCCATATAAGTCAGAATTGAACGAAACGAGAAATATTTGAATCTGATGAACAATATCTTTCAAACGAAGTTAAGAAACTGAGATTTCACTTTATAGAGTGTAAGATACGTCCAGTTGAAAATTCAGAATAGTCGCTGTGGAATTTATATATATTTTAATATATATAAAGGCCTTAAAAATAGCTATTTTGCAAACGACCTCGGATTTCGATGAAACCACTTTTGTTGGAACCGGAATGTCGATTTATTGCTAAGTCTAATTTTTCGGATTTTTCTGAATCAATATGTGAGCGTGGCAAAGGCAAACGCGTTTGACCAGTTTCAGTTAAATTGGATCGACCAGAAAATGGCCATTTTACAAACAGTCTCAGAATTCGACGAAATCAGTTTTGTTAGGACCGTATCGTCGATACGAAGCCAGAAAATATTTTTCTGGAATTTTTCGAGTTAGTATGTGGGCCCGGCAAATTAAAATGTACGTTCAAAATAGAAATTGAATGCTTTATATTTTAATTTGAAGAATAACTGACTGTAACAGTCGAATTGGCCTACGAAACATTTTCCATTGTGTTCAGAATGGGGGTAAAACGCTAGGGACGACAGTCGTTGGATCTGATTTGGAGTTCGAATGAAAAATCACATTTAAATGAATTAAATAATATTAAAATAAATATATAAATGGCCTAGGATGGAAACCCTAATTTCCATTGTATCAGCCGCCGCCTAAAGTGAACGAGCGAATAAAATCGTCCCAAATTCCTCTCTGAAAATATCCAAATCCGTTCAAAATTATTGAAAGCTACCAAAGGAAAATCGAAGATCTCGTTGAGATCTATATTCTCAAAGGTTATGATCTGATTCAGTTGCGGATTCCCCTCGAATTTTGCACCCAAACCTCTGTTGTTCGCAGGTGTCTCGAGGCGCGAGGAGGCCGTCGTGTGGGTCCAAACTCCGGCCGGTAGGGGAACAGGCCGAGGCGCCTCTTGTGGTGGTTCCAGATCGAAGTACGGTGGTGCGGATTAAGGGGCGGTGGCTAGTTTCTTTGGTGGAGGATGGGTTTCCAAGTATCGACGGGTTACAGATGATGAGGAAAGGGATTAGAAGAAAGTGGGGTGATTAATTAATTAATTATTTATTTGTTCAATTTATGTAATTAACGCATTAATCATCATATCTCTCTCATACGGGGTCTGTTTTACAAACCGTCAGTTGCGTTGGAATCGTGTCAAAGAACACTTCAACATGGAGCTGACCAGAATAGAAATGAAGCACTTCAGAATTTCAGGGAAATTTGAAAGCGAACGGAAATTCAGAATTTAAACCGGTCAATGTGAGAAATCTGAATTCAAATGGAATGGAACGACGATGTATGAATTTTACATGTGATGTATAAAATATATAAGCGAAGTATGAGTCGTATACGCGTTGTACACCTCCAGTACATGTGTTGTATGAGTTATATGAGTGATGTATAAATTGTACATGTGATGTATGAATCATATATGCGATGGAATGGAAATAAAAATATATTATATTATATTATATATATATATATATATATATATATATATACGCCCCTCGTCCACAAACCATGGACGATATTTATTGATTGCGATTGTGTGAAATTTGGTTGATGCGAATGGTTGAAAACAAATAACTCGAATGGTTGGAACAAATAATGTTCATGTGTTGAATAAAATATGAAAACGATAAAAACCACATTTTTATCACTCGAATGAAGTTAGAAAATATTCATATATAGAATAAGGGACAGTGGAGATAAAAATAACATTTTTATCAAATATATGAAGTGTTAAAATATTCTGGGTTGAAATAAACCTTAGTGGGTTAAAAATATTATTTTTAACACTTATATAAACAGAAGATGGTTTAGAAAATAGCGAACGAATTTTATATATATATATATATATATATATAAATATAAACTAATATAAAACGAATTAAGGCCGTGCAGTTCGCGTTTTGAAATCTTAACTTCAAACGATTATACCGAGAGATCCGACCATCGGATTTTCTCGAAACTGGAACCGTTGGATCCGCCTTAAGAAATTCTTTTCAATGATATAAACTTTGTAAAGATCCAACGGTTAAATTTTCAGATATGTGTAAATCAAATTTAGAGAAAAACAGCGCCATGGCCGCGTTATGGCCTGAAGCGTGGTTTAATCAAAACGAGCTATTTTTAAATAAATAAAAATAGCGAAAATTCGTTATGAAATATTATTAACGACATGGAATGGAAATAAGTCGAATTTACTTGGTTTGTTGAATATTCTGATGGTTGAATGAGTTTGACACGAGAAATACATTAATGAACTGAACCAGTACATGTTTTGAATTGTGATTCAAAAAGAGATTAAAGAATAAATTTAAAATAATTTATCTTTGATAAAATTAATGAGAACCTTTAACTAAGGTATATATTGTGTATTTACAACACTCGTTATTATATACGCGAGTTATTCGGAAAGACCGGGTTTATACTCATTCTGAATAACTGATCGACGATATGAAGTCGAAGATGAAGACGATGGGTGAAGACCGGGAGTTTTCACGTCGTTTGGTTGATTGTTGATATCTTGATTGGGTGGCTACCCAAGAAGATGGAAAAGCAGTGGTTGTCCAGACGTACTTGGAGATCGACCGGATATGCGAGGTATATAGTGCCTCCGGTTTCGTTCAGACCCAGAACGGACTTGTAAATGGATGTGTGTCGGACGTTGTGTATCGACGACGCAACATGCAAAGATGCATTGATCAAGGCTTTTGTTGCAAAGCAGAGTCTTGTGGTTGATGACCGTTGATTCGCGAGCCTCACACCTCGGTATGAACCAGAAACGGGATACGGACCTCAGGGGGAACATGCGTCTCTTTCTAGTTAGGAGTGGCGTCAGTGCTTAAAACTGGCTGACGAGTTTGACTCATGTGGTTGTTGGAATTGCGAGGCCTCGGTTGTGGAGTCATTTGGCTCATTTACGCCCCATAGGGTGGGGAGACGTATTGTTCAGGATTTCGTCTAATCCACATCGGTGGACCGGCCCTGATGATCCAAGGGCAGTTGCGACTGTTCCTGAGACATGGACTAGATTGTCTCGAATACGGTAAGGATCTTGCCCCTAGCCTTGGTTCATGACGGAAACCCAAACTTCCAATACGACATGTGCGGTTTTGATTGTATTACTAGTATGGCGACATGATATAATGGTACCCATGCCGTCTAGGATTGATACTTATGATTGTATATAAAATTAGAAACTAACTGTAAACGAGCTAAGATGAGTGGTTTCCTGAGTATTGGTCTGATGTTGGTTTCGGCCTTCGGGGTTAATACTTAGGAGATCGTTCTCTGGTTAATTTACAGTTGGAGTCTGATTTTGCTTTAAATGATTTGATTTTATACGTATCAAGCATTTCTTGGCTGTTATAAGGTAAAACCCTGTCCTCCGGCTTGTGTTGCATTGTGTGATGGGACCTGGGTCTTATAACAGCTTCATTGTTCTTTATTTAGCATTGCGCTGTTTTAAATAACTCACTTTATGTTATGCACTGGTAATCACTGGAGTAAACCCGTTCCGCGAGAGTGGCGTGGTCCTATGATTTGCCATATGATTGTTGTTTAAACTGTTAAGTAGATTTCTCATACCAGTCCCACGACACTTTGCAAACTCGGGTGCCCCTTTTTCTACACGGGCAGCCTTGTATTCAGGTTTTAGCAGACTCATTTTTGGATGGCTATGTATCTCAGCAGGGGTCTGGCAACATAAAAGCCGCGCTGAGCATGGATATTTTTCCTTTATCACTTTTACTTTACTGTTTCAGTTAGTATCATGTATATTATGTTTCATTCCGCTGCAGACATTTTATATTGAACTGGAACTGTATTTTATGCTAAGTATGATCCCATTTCACTGTGTAACTCTGATGATTATATTTATCCTGTGTATTCTGCTGTTCATTATCTGGTGTAATTCTCTATTTCTGTTCTGATGTTATTTGTATATGTGTTATATTCCAAAGATCACCTAGCCTCCGTTCTATGCGGGGTTCGGGTCGTCTCATTTGGTATCAGAGCTTTGGTTAATCTTAGCTCGGGAATATAACATATTAACGAACTCGTCAGAAATAGAACCAGTAGTGTTCAAGCACGGATAACTCGTTACAGATAGGATCAGTAAGGTCCTAGTACGAGAATAGCAGAATAGAATTCACCCCAGTAGACACATTTACATTCAAGTATTTGTCTCTATGTTTTAAGATATCATTTATGTGACCTGACACTTGGTCTGCTGTTTGCAGAGGTACTAGAAAATGAGTACCAGGAACAGAAGAAATAATCCTGTGATTCAACCAGCTAATGAGCCAGTTGTGCTCCCTCTACCAGAAACAGATATAGAAGCTTTATTGAAAAGATATCGAAATTTGTGCGGAGTCCCATTCTCAGGGAATGAATCCATTCTTCAAACTCAAGCGTGGATACGCACTGCTGAAAGAATTTTTGAACGTCTCCTGCTAAGAAATGATCAGAAAAGATTATTGGCATCCTGGACGTTAATAGGAGAAGCTTTAATCTGGTGGGAAACCGTCATCAAGGATACTCCAGAAGGTAATATTACCTGGGAGGGATTCAAAGAAATGTTCATAGCAAGATTCACTCCTCCAGAAGCTACTGAGCGTTTATGTGATGAATTCGACAATCTGGTATAAGGAGAGATGACCATTCCACAATACCATAAGAAATTCAATGAGCTCTCTCATTTTGCCCCGCATCTTATTCAAAATCCGAAGAGGAAGAATCTGAGATTTATTCATGGTCTTCAAAGAAAATACCAGAATAGTATGATAAGGCATGTGAAGCTTTCTTTTTCTGATATAATATACATGGCTTATCAATATGAAGATCTGGACGAGCGAGGACTGTTGGAGAATATAGAAGAAGTCAGTTCTAGTAACAGAATTGAGACTGATAGCCCGAAGGCCAGTACACAGTCTGAAGTCAGTGAGAAGCCTAAAGTCAATCGAAAAAGGGCCAGATCTGAAAAAGAACCAGTAACAACGGCCACGTGCTCTAGCTGCAATAGGCAAGGACATTTGGCTATAAGTTGCAGATCTTTAAAGAAACGAAGAAAGAATGAAAGTAAATCCAAGAACAAGTTTCAAGAGAATAGAAAATGCGATAAATGCCATCGGACTGGTCATATAGAGCGAGATTGCCAGCTGTTGAAAGTGACCAAAGTGGCTCAAGTAAATGAAGTGGCAGAAACTGCAGGACCCTCAGCTGGTGAGGGAAGGCCAGATGTTTTGGAAGGCACGCTTACTGTCAAAAACATTCCAGTCAAAGTACTGTTTGATACAGGCGCGTCACGATGCTTTATTTCACGTAATGCGGTTAAGAAGTTGGATTTGCAATTGAAAAAGCTCAAAGCACCCATGACTGTCCAAAATCCGGTTGGTGGTTCCATCGATCTTAGTTGGGTTTGTGTGGTTCCTGTTTCTTTTTCCCGATATCGGTTCCCTACCAACTCGATCGTCATGAATTTTAATGAATTCGATCTTATTTTGGGATTGGATTGGCTAACCAAGTATGAGGCTGAGGTTAAGTGTGCAGAAAGAGTGGTTAAAGAGTAAATCAGGGCATTGTGTAACCATACCCTGTGAAGGCCCGAATGTGGATAGAAAGGAATTCTGGGCAGCTCTGGATGTTTCTTCTGCTCAGTTAAAACATACTCCGGCTTCTAAAGAGGATGCTCCTGCAGATATAGAAAATATTCCTGTCGTCAAAAACTATGCGGATGTGTTCAAAGAAGTGCTCACCTTACCTCCGCAAAGAGAAATCCAGTTCAGAATTAATTTAGTTCCTAATGCTAAACCAGTGGTGCATCCAATACGGAGAATGGCTCCGAAGGAAAAAGAAGAGTTGGGCGACCAAACCCGACAACTGCTGTGGAAAGGTCTGATCAGGCCTAGTTTTTCAGAATGGGGAGCTGCTGTGGTATTTGTTCTTAAATCTGACGGTAATCTCAGACTTTGCGTCGATTATCGTGATTTAAATAAGCAGACACTGAAGAATAAGTATCCACTGCCGCGAATCGATGATTTGCTGGATCAACTGAATGGAGCACAGGTATTTTCTAAGATGGACCTAGCTACAGGTTTCCATCAACTTCGTATTGCCGAAGAGTGTGTTCCACTAACAGCATTCAGAGGTCCGGACTTATTCTACGAGTGGTTGGTAATGCCGTTCGGCTTATGCAACGCTCCAGCATACTTCGTTGACTTAATGAATAGGGTGTTCCGAGATGTATTAAACAAATTTGTCCTGGTATTCATCAACGATATTCTTATATACTCTAAGTCAAAGGCCGAGCATGAAAAACATTTGGAACAAGTTCTTGAAATTCTGACAAAGAATGTTTTGAAAGCCAAATTTTCCAAGTGTGTATTCTGGCAAGACGAAGTAAAATTTCTTGGCCACGTGGTATCTAAAGAAGGAATTGCTGTGGATCCAAGTAAAATCACAGCTATCCAGGATTGGAAACAGCCCAGGACACCCACAGAAGTTCGAAGTTTCCTTGGTTTGGCTAGTTATTACTGAAAATTCGTTAAGGACTTTTCGAATATATCTGGTGCACCGACAAAGCTTACTAAGAAACACGAGAGGTTTAAGTGGACACCAGAATGTGAAACAGCTTTCCAAGAACTGAAATTGAGATTGACCACCGCTCCGGTGTTAACCATTATCGATGGCAATCAGGATTTAACTGTCTGGACAGATGCTTCTAATGGTGGTCTTGGCGCCGTATTAATGCAGAAAGGTAAAGTTGTTGCTTATGCTAGCCGTCAGCTGAGACCGAATGAAAAGAATTACGCCGTGCACGATCTTGAATTGTTAGGCATCGTGTTTGCTTTGAAAATCTGGAAACACTATCTTTTGGGCGAAAAGTTCGAGTTGTATATTGATCATCAATCATTGAAGTATCTACACACTCAGAAAGACTTGAATATGAGGCAAGTGCGTTGGCTAGAATTTCTCGCACCGTACGATCTAGATATTTTGTATACGCCAGGGAAAGCAAATGTTGTTGCAGATGCGTTGAGCAGACAGAATGTGATCATCGCTAGTCTTATTGTTACACCTTCGTTGATTGACAAGATCTCTATGCTTCAAAGAGACGATGTGTTTATTCAGAAGATGATCAAGAGAATTCAGGAAGGCGAACACCTGAGTTTTCAGATTGACGACGATGGGATTCTGAGGTTAAAAGGCCGATTCTGTGTTCCAAACATCCCAGAGCTCAGGAAAGAGGTTCTTGATGATTGTCACAAATCTAAACTCAGCATCAATCCAGGAGTAAGCAAAATGTACAATGACATTAAACACACTTTCTGGTGGAAATCGATGAAAAGGGACATTTCCTTATATGTGAGCAGGTGCACCACTTGTCAGTGAGTCAAAAGCGACTAACAGAAACCAGCTGGACTGTTGCAACCGTTAGCCATTCCAAACGGAAAGTGGGAGCAAATTTCTATGGATTTCATCGATGGTTTGCCCAGAACCAGAAGGGGAAATGACAGTATTTGGGTGATCGTAGATCGTTTCACAAAGACCGCCCACTTCATACATGTCAAATCGAACAGAACTGCTCAAAGTCTGGCTCAGATTTATTTCAGAGAGATAGTTAGACTGCATGGAGTTCCCCTCAGCATCGTCAGTGACAGAGACCCGATCTTTGCTAGTAAATTCTGGGAGGCATTCCAAGCAGAATTGGGAACCAAGCTGAACCTGAGCACCGCTTATCACCCACAAACAGATGGCCAAACTGAAAGGGTGAATCGAATACTTGAGGATTTATTGCGGGCTTGTATTATCGATTATGGCGGATCATGGGAAGACTACCTGCATTTAGCCGAGTTCTCGTACAACAACAGCTATCAGGCGAGCCTAGGAATGTCACCATTCGAAGCGCTATATGATAGACCGTGCAGATCTCCCGCTTGTTGGGTTGAACAAGGTAATAGACTTGTATTGGGACCGGACATGATTCGCGATGCTTCGGACAAAGTCGACTTAATCAAGAAACGATTACTGGCTGCTCAAAGCCGACAGAAAAGTTATGCGGATCCGAAAAGAAGAGATGTGTCATTTGCTGTTGGCGACTATGTATATTTGAAAGTATCTCCAATGAAGGGAGTAGTCAGATTCAGTAAAGGTGGAAAGTTGGCGCCCAGATTTATTGGTCCATTCCCTATTCTAGAACGAATTGGAACTCTTGCTTACCGAGTTAAATTACCTGATTGGTTACCTGGTGTGCATAATGTATTTCATGTGTCTCAACTCCGCAGACATGTACATGATCCAGATCAGATAGAGGACAAATTAAATCAGCCAGTCATGGATATTACTCCAGAATTGGTTGTGAGAAGAGAGCCCATTAAGATCGTTGGCAAAGAAACCAGGGAGCTCAGGAACAAGAAAATTCACTTAGTCAAAGTGAGGTGGAGTTGTGATCCTCGAGACTGTACTTGGGAAACTGAGGAAAGCATCAAGAAGGCTTATCCTAAGTGCAGAGTGGATCTCTCTGATTGACTCGGGTGCAAGGTACATTTACCATATTTTGCATTTCCGTTTCATTTCTCGCTTTACTATTGTTTGCACACCTTATTATTGTTTTCACACTTCACTATAATTTTATTGATTGATGGTTGTGTTGAGTGATTATTAGTTCAACTAATAAATAATTTTGACGATTAAAATACCATTTTACATGTATGTGAAGTATTAAAAATAACCGTGAGTTGAAATAAACCTTTGATAGCTAAAAAAAATTATTTTAGCTCAGTTTTGAACATATATATAATTTGCTCTAAAAAAAATATATAAATATGATTTTTGAATATATAAAAGTTATATATATTTGAGAAGTTAATCCACTACTTGATTGATGATTGCGATGTGTGATTATTATTTAACTAATAAGGTATTGGAACGATCAAACTAATAATAGGGTGAATGGTACGTTAAGCCAATTTGAATCAAATGTTGAACTGAATTGAAAATTGCTTGAAATTGCATACATATACATGTATATCTTTTGAACAGGTCATAGCAAGGAGGCTAAAGAAGAGGAATAAAATTGTTTGCCCGACAAATAGGTACATGTTTACCATATTTACTGTTTGTTTGGGTGATGATGATTTTATGAGCCGATTGGCTAGCCGCTTGGCTAGCCGCTTGGCTTTTTCTTTTTCTTTTGGATTGGCGAGGGCCTGGGAGGCCACTTGCGATTTTTCCGGTAGCCCCGTACAAAGGAGGTTATGGCGAAATTTTTCGAAAATTTAGGGTGTTAGCCAAATTTTTGAAGAATTAGAAATTCTTAGAAACTGAAAAGTTGAAGAATGAAAGCCAGATTGAAAGTTGAGTTGGTTAGTTAAACAACATTTAGCTTCGTTCCTTTTCGGGGATGAAAAGTTTTAAGTGGGGGAGAATGTAACAACCCGGAAAATCTGAGCCAGTTTAAAATTTTTATTTTGGCTAATTTAATGAATTTTCAATATTTAAAATGGAGTATTTTAAATAATAACGACTAAAAATTTATTTTCGACGAAGTTAAAACGAATAAATTTATTTTAATTATATAACGAGCCTGAAATGGCGCTGCAGTTCGAAAATTCGATTTCGAATTTCAAATGAATATACAGAATTCCATATAAGTCAGAATTGAACGAAACGAGAAATATTTGAATCTGATGAACAATATCTTTCAAACGAAGTTAAGAAACTGAGATTTCACTTTATAGAGTGTAAGATACGTCCAGTTGAAAATTCAGAATAGTCGCTGTGGAATTTATATATATTTTAATATATATAAAGGCCTTAAAAATAGCCATTTTGCAAACGACCTCGGATTTCGACGAAACAACTTTTGTTGGAACCGGAATGTCGATTTATTGCTAAGTCTAATTTTTCGGATTTTTCTGAATCAATATGTGAGCGTGGCAAAGGAAAACGCGTTTGACCAGTTTCAGTTAAATTGGATCGACCAGAAAATGGCCATTTTACAAACAGTCTCAGAATTCGAAGAAATCAGTTTTGTTAGGACCGTATCGTCGATACGAAGCCAGAAAATATTTTTCTGGAATTTTTCGAGTTAGTATGTGGGCCCGGCAAATTAAAATGTACGTTCAAAATAGAAATTGAATGCTTTATATTTTAATTTGAATAATAACTGACTGTAACAGTCGAATTGGCCTACGAAAAATATCCATTGTGTTCGGAATGGGGGTAAAACGCTAGGGACGACAGTCGTTGGATCTGATTTGGAGTTCGAATGAAAAATCACATTTAAATGAATTAAATAATATTAAAATAAATATATAAATGGCCTAGGATGGAAACCCTAATTTCCATTGTATCAGCCGCCGCCTAAAGTGAACGAGCGAATAAAATCGTCCCAAATTCCTCTCTGAAAATATCCAAATCCGTTCAAAATTATTGAAAGCTACCAAAGGAAAATCGAAGATCTCGTTGAGATCTATATTCTCAACGGTTATGATCTGATTCGGTTGCGGATTCCCCTCGAATTTTGCACACAAACCTCTGTTGTTCGCAGGTGTCTCGAGGCGCGAGGAGGCCGTCGTGTGGGTCCAAACTCCGGCCGGTAGGGGAACAGGCCGAGGCGCCTCTTGTGGTGGTTCCAGATCGAAGTACGGTGGTGCGGATTAAGGGGCGGTGGCTGGTTTCTTCGGTGGAGGATGGGTTTCCAAGTATCGACGGGTTACAGATGATGAGGAAAGGGATTAGAAGAAAGTGGGGTGATTAATTAATTAATTAATTAATTGTTCAATTTATGTAATTAACGCATTAATCATCATATCTCTCTCATACGGGGTCTGTTTTACAAACCGTCAGTTGCGTTGGAATCGTGTCAAAGAACACTTCAACATGGAGCTGACCAGAACAGAAATGAAGCACTTCAGAAATTAAGGGAAATTTGAAAGCGAACGGAAATTCAGAATTTAAACCGGTCAATGTGAGAAATCTGAATTCAAATGGAATGGAACGACGATGTATGAATTTTACATGTGATGTATAAAATATATAAGCGAAGTATGAGTCGTATACGCGTTGTACACCTCCAGTACATGTGTTGTATGAGTTATATGAGTGATGTATAAATTGTACATGTGATGTATGAATCATATATGCGATGGAATGGAAATAAAAATATATTATATTATATATATATATATATATAAATACGCCCCTCGTCCACAAACCATGGACGATATTTATTGATTGTGATTGTGTGAAATTTGGTTGATGTGAATGGTTGAAAACAAATAACTCGAATGGTTGGAACAAATAATGTTCATGTGTTGAATAAAATATGAAAACGATAAAAACCACATTTTTATCACTTGAATGAAGTTAGAAAATATTCATATATAGAATAAGGGACAGTGGAGATAAAAATAACATTTTTATCAAATATATGAAGTGTTAAAATATTCTGGGTTGAAATAAACCTTAGTGGGTTAAAAATATTATTTTTAACACTTATATAAACAGAAGATGGTTTAGAAAATAGCGAATGAATTATATATATATATATATAAAAATATAAACTAATATAAAACGAATTAAGGCCGTGCAGTTCGCGTTTTGAAATCTTAACTTCAAACGATTATACCGAGAGATCCGACCGTCGGATTTTCTCGAAACTGGAACCGTTAGATCCGCCTTAAGAAATTCTTTTCAACGATATAAACTTTGTAAAGATCCAACGGTTAAATTTTCAGATATGTGTAAATCAAATTTAGAGAAAAACAGCGCCATGGCCGCGTTATGGCCTGAAGCGTCGTTTAATCAAAACGAGCTATTTTTAAATAAATAAAAATAGCGAAAATTCGTTATGAAATATTATTAACGACATGGAATGGAAATAAATCGAATTTACTTGGTTTGTTGAATGTTCTGATGGTTGAATGAGTTTGACACGAGAAATACATTAATGAACTGAACCAGTACATGTTTTGAATTGTGATTCAAAAAGAGATTAAAGAATAAATTTAAAATAATTTATCTTTGATAAAATTAATGAGAACCTTTAACTAAGGTATATATTGTGTATTTACAACACTCGTTATTATATACGCGAGTTATTCGGAAAGACCGGGTTTATACTCATTCTGAATAACTGATCGACGATATGAAGTCGAAGACGATGGGTGAAGACCAGGAGTTTTCACGTCGTTTGGTTGATTGCTGATATCTTGATTGGGTGGCCACCCAAGAAGATGGAAAAGCAGTGGTTGTCCAGACGTACTTGGAGATCGACCGGATATGCGAGGTATATAGTGCCTCCGGTTTCGTTCAGACCCAGAACGGACTTGTAAATGGATGTGTGTCGGACGTTGTGTATCGACGACGCGACATGCAAAGATGCATTGATCAAGGCTTTTGTTGCAAAGCAGAGTCTTGTGGTTGATGACCGTTGATTCGCGAGCCTCACACCTCGGTATGAACCAGAAACGGGATACGGACCTCAGGGGAAACATGCGTCTCTTTCTAGTTAGGAGTGGCGTCAGTGCTTAAAACTGGCTGACGAGTTTGACTCATGTGGTTGTTGGAATTGCGAGGCCTCGGTTGTGGAGTCATTTGGCTCATTTACGCCCCATAGGGTGGGGAGACGTATTGTTCAGGATTTCGTCTAATCCACATCGGTGGACTGGCCCTGATGATCCAAGGGCAGTTGCGACTGTTCCTGAGACATGGACTAGATTGTCTCGAATACGGTAAGGATCTTGCCCCTAGCCTTGGTTCATGACGGAAACCCAAACTTCCAATACGACATGTGCGGTTTTGATTGTATTACTAGTATGGCGACATCATATAATGGTACCCATGCCGTCTAGGATTGATACTTATGATTGTATATAAAATTAGAAACTAACTGTAAACGAGCTAAGATGAGTGGTTTCCTGAGTATTGGTCTGATGTTGGTTTCGGCCTTCGGGGTTAATACTTAGGAGATCGTTCTCTGGTAAATTTACAGTTGGAGTCTGATTTTGCTTTAAATGATTTGATTTTATACGTATCAAGCATTTCTTGGCTGTTATAAGGTAAAACCCTATCCTCCGGCTTGTGTTGCATTGTGTGATGGGACCTGGGTCTTATAACAGCTTCATTATTCTTTATTTAGCATTGCGCTGTTTTAAATAACTCACTTTATGTTATGCACTGGCAATCACTGGAGTAAACCCGTTCCGCGAGAGTGGCGTGGTCCTATGATTTGCCATATGATTGTTGTTTAAACTGTTAAGTAGATTTCTCATACTAGTCCCACGACTGACTCGATGTTTGTTTCACTTTGCAAACTCGGGTGCCCCTTTTTCTACATGGGCAGCCTTGTATTCAGGTTTTAGCAGACTCATTTTTGGATGGCTATGTATCTCAGCAGGGGTCTGGCAACATAAAAGCCGCGCTGAGCATGGATATTTTTCCTTTATCACTTTTACTTTAGTGTTTCAGTTAGTATCATGTATATTATGTTTCATTCCGCTGCAGACATTTTATATTGAACTGGAACTGTATTTTATGCTAAGTATGATCCCATTTCACTGTGTAACTCTGATGATTATATTTATCCTGTGTATTCTGCTATTCATTATCTAGTGTAATTCTCTATTTCTGTTCTGATGTTATTTGTATATGTGTTATATTCCAAAGATCACCTAGCCTCCGTTCTATGCGGGGTTCGGGTCGTCTCAATAAATGGATTTATATATTAATTTAAAACGAAATTGAACGTATATAAATATATATTAATTATAGCCAAGCTCAGAACGACCCTGCAGTTCGTAATTTAACGTTCTGAACTTCAATTGAGTGTACCGGACTCGTTTTGAATCGGATTTCTTCGAAACGAGAAATGTTGGAATCTGCTGTATCTTTCCAACGGAAGTGAAAAATCAAGATTTCGGCGTATAGATTGGAAGATACGTCCAAATCAAATATTCAAAAAGTCGTTGTAAAATCATATATCGACCGTAACGGTTATTTGAATATAACTTGATATCGGTTGCAAATCGGGACAGGGTTCTTTTGAGGCGCAGCGATAATTTAATTTTTAGAATTTTACTGTAATTTTTAATAAATTAAATATGCAACTTGTTATTTGGAGTATTTCGTACCCTGTATCGGTATTTCGGGGTTTCAGAATATGAATCAATCTACCGGTATTATTATATTTTTATGACCTTGACACCTTGCTGGACACGACTGTATTCTTATTTCAGTTCGTAGCAGCTCGGGCATGAACGTGATTTTATTCCCATACAATTTCTTTTATTTTCGTAATCAACTGAAATATTGGGGCGGAATTCAATTGACTTTAGTAATGCAAAGATTTTGGATATTATTCATTAGTCTCGCTATAATTAAAGTGAGTTTTCGACAATGACTTCAAATGAAGTAAACAAAATAAAGTTTGGTATCTGTACAGCTCCATCATGAATACATACCAAACGAAACATGCACAATCCTGGGGAGATTCTAAAGCAAATCAACATCAAAACATACATTAGCCTATTATCCTACTTACTGTATAAAAGCCATAACCTAAAATTTCAAATCACGAAGTCCTAGGTCGAAGTACTGCAAGCCTATGATTTGAAAGCTTCTTGGCGAAGAAAGCTGATATAGCAATCAAGCTATGTCGACAGCAACCTAAATGGTCTATGTTGTACGCATGCTTAATTCTTAAGCATGGGAAACGAGACAAAACGTAGGACAACCTATGTTATTATACAAATGAAAAACGTAGCTATGCAGACACTTTGGAAATATAAACTACATACCCATCCTATAATCTGCAATCAAATCGAAATGGTCACCCATTCCCTATACGCTATATTACTATACGCCTATTGCTTCATCATTAAGGGTGCATAACATTATAAATACACGTGGTTCCATTCTCTGCACCCAAAAACAAATACTCCACTAAAAATTAAAAGCAAACGATGAGATCTATCTGCACCAAACAATCATGAAAACCAAAGCTCCATTTAACTAAATAATATGAAAACTCCTCCTACTTATTAAACGATCCAAGCACGTGACGCCTTCAAAGATCCAGTCGCCTGAGGTACGGAGGTCAGTGAAGAAGGGGGCTTTGAGTGTGTGTTTTGTTCTTCCCAGTAAACTTAAGAAGGGAGAGTGCTTGCGTTCATTAATGGGGAGAACGTGGGCTTGCTGAGGATGCTGGCGATGTAGATCTGGCGGACATTGGCAGAAGACAGTGACTAGTGTAGATGGCGGAAGCTTTTCCAGTGGTAGTGGATCCGTTGATGTCGAGGTGATGGAAGGAAGTGCTCGAATGGCCTGGGCAAGCCGGAGTTGGTGCTAGGTGAGTTGGCGATGGCGTCTGGGTTTGTATGCGGTTGGTATACAGGAAGTATTTCAAAATGGATGTTAAGGTGCAGCCTTGAATGAAGAAGAAATAAGTGTAGAGGAGATTTGCACCAAGGATTACACAGCAGGCATGTTCAACGTATGAAGTCCATGCATGGGCTTTAGCCCGGTTGGAAACATAAATGATGACGCAATGTTTTAAAAGAAGTGGCGTGAAGGATTACATAGAGTAAGGAGTAACGGTGCTTTGTCTTAACATGGAGCAAGTGTACACAAAGTACACACTAGACAAGTTAACAAGGGGCGCAGCAAGTATCATTTACGTTGGAATATCATTCTGGACCCTGGTGGAGATCTCGAGGGTTGCTCGTGAGGATGGAGCGTGGGCGTTACAATGGGATCAGCGTTCTCAGAGGTTGAAGAAGCAGTTGTGAACGTGTTATGGGCTTTGGCCCATATTTATATTAAAAATTTCGGCTGCATGGTCAGATAAAGGGGTTAGTATCATTAGTTTATACATGAGGACGGAAGGAGTTATATTTGCGAGGAGCTGATGCTATGTTCACCTTGGATGCGTGATAATGAAGTGTGCTTGTGTGGACTGCAGGGACTACGTGCAGGTGTACACGTAAAGGAGCGTAAGGTATAGGGTCAGTGGGGATGCAAATGCCACGGCAGTGAGCAAATACATGACGCGAGGTGATGGTCGATGCTTGCACGAAATGGAGGAGTTCATTGATGACGTTCGTCGGTCGAATGGTGGAGGATGAAGGCATTGTTCGAAAGGAGCAATAACGAGCGAAAATGATTTCGGGATGAACGGTTGTCTGATGAAGAAGGAAAGGAGACGGTGATTATGCCGACAATGGTTTGGTCGAGAGGATAGCGGATTCACTGTGTTGAGGGTGAATTTGACGCCGTCAGTTGCATTAGGATCGTATAGTCGCAAGCTACGCACTGAAGCTGATCCGGAACCATTTGAAGCACGTTGAATTTATGGCAGAATTAAATGCCCGGTTTGATCGACTGACGCAAATCGTTATTTAACGGTTAACGCGCGAAGGTGAGTAAATTCACTAACTCTGATCTATTTTTAATTATATTTTAATGTTGTTTGAATGCTGTGTGATGGTCGATTAGGTAGATTACAATAAATTTGGTTGCATATTATATACCGTTACATATGTACACATCATCGGTTGGACACTGATTCCACCGATTAGAATATCCCCTAGTATAAAGTTAGTGTAAATTGTGTGACTGATATTTGTGGATGCAGGAAACCGGTTGGAGGAATCCGACCGGATTCCTCGATAATCATATGTACTGATTGTTTGTATGCACTGTTTGAACCCGAATTCCATTTAAAACCCGGTATGAATATTGATGTTGAACGGAAATTCAACATTTGTTAGATTATATAAATAAACGATATCGATTAAGAAGGTGACATCAGTCGACTGTAAACCCGTCGTTTTGAAGTTGATTTCCACCAGGCAAATCAACGAAGTTAATTATAAAAGTTATATTTTTATAATTAAAGTGAAGTTTTAAATTATAATAGAAGTTCTATTATAAACCAGTATTTTAGAGTTCGTTTTATAAAGTAAATAAAAACAATTTGTTGACCTTTAAATAAGTTTTAAAGCAGGTGTTATCCGACGATTTAATATTTGGATAATTATAGTTAAGATAAACAATTTAGAAATATTATTAGATTAATTATATTAATCTAATGTTGAGAAGTAATCAAAATCAGTTAACGAGTTTACTAATGGAATGAAGTTGATTTTAATCAACTGTTATTCAGGAAAATGATTATTAGATTAATTAGTCTTTAATTAATCTAATGGAACATATTAGAAATAAGTTAATCCAAATTAATAAGATTTAAATTACATTTTGGTTAAGAAGTTATAAATAGAACTGTGGGATGGAGAAAGCGAGATATAAATCATCATAAACAGCAGAGATTTCAAAGGTAAGGATATGGTGTTATAAAACTATAGTTAAAAATAAAAATGAAAATACGATCTGATAGATATTATAAGTAATAAGGAATTAGAGTGCAGACTTGTATCGGTTCTAAGGTAAGAACGTTGTCGATCAAGGTCTAAGAGGTAAATAGAATACCCCAACTTGAGCGGCTTCACTATTATCGAGGAACGATATCAGTTTGTGATGGAAAGAGATGTCAAGATTTATATAAAAGGAATACGGCAGCGTATTCCAAATCTTAAAACTATAGCGATAAAATAAACGCTGTTACCTGGGCTTAAGCGCGACTGTTAGGTCAGGATTAGTATAAAAAGGAATATGGCAGCGTATGCAAGTCTTAGAACTATAGCGGTAAAATTAACGCTGCTGACAAGGTAAGTGTGACTGTGATGTTGAGACTAGTTATAAAGAGAATATTACAGCGTATTGCAAGTTGTACTATAGCGATAAATTTAACGCTGTTAACCAAACTTAAGCATGATTTTTATATATAGCAGCACTTCTTAGGAAATGTCACAGTTGGTTTGAAATCCACTTAGATTACAGAAATAAGAAAAGGAGTTTGTCCAAAGGAATATTAGAATTAGTTTAGAAAGAGACATTGGAGAATCGTGTTAGGAAACGATGACAACATGTCGATGTTCGAAATGTAATTAGAATCAAACCATTAGGGTTTAAACAATAATTCGACGAAGTCGAATGTATTAAAGTAAATTATTTTAGGAATTATAAACCGATAGGATAATTAACATTTATTTTTAAACAAATAAATGTTAATAGGATAGGATTCAGTATTTAGTTATAAACTCGATATTTATTTGATAAGAAATCGACTTAGAAACAGAGTTTATAAAGTGGATTGGAAATATAAAGTGGGAAAGAGATTTCGATAAATGAGGTAATGATATTGATTTTCTAAATAAAGAAGTTATTTGATAAAGGTGGTTAGATTTCTATAATAAGGGATGGTATTCACATTTCAATGTGAACAATGTTTTAAAAGTGAATATGGGGCCGATTAAAGGGTTAGAATGAAATTGGAGATAATTTCCAATGTAAATAAGTAGATTATCCAAGTATAGAAATAAAGAAATGGGAAATTAATGGAAATAGTTCGAACGTAAATAACGTATGTTTTTCTGGAACGTGAGAGAATAAGAGTTTATAATAGGAAGTGTTTTCCAAGAAACGTAAAAAGGGCTTAAGCAGGATTGGAGAAATATCTAGTAAGATATTGGAATGCGCATAATAAAAACGAGTGTTAAATAAAAGTGCCCGCGGTGGTGTGTGTTTAGTTGATCATTTGAATGGATGTTGTTTTTACTTCGATAGTTAAATAACCGACTATCGAAGTGTTTTGACCATCGTTGTCAATATGGAGAGACCGGTTGGATACGTTATCCGAAAACCTCTCCGTATAGGCATAAGCGCTGCGAATTAGATATGCTGAAGATAATTGAAGACGGAGTTAAATGCAAGGGTCGTCCAGTTCCAGAATGGCGTTTTATGTTTGTCCAGTCCCAGGACAACTTGTATGGACGAGTGTCTGACAGAGTATACCTAGTAAATCACGTACGGTTGATCTCTTAAAGGTATTACGTCTGGTGGCGGAGGAATTCGTTCCTCTTAGCTTTTATACCCGTGATATGTTTGGGAATCGATTAGTGAATTGACGGGTTTGACGATGTGGCATTCAAAGTGAATAGTGATCAGATGTTCTGAAGTTAGACGTAGCCTCTAGCCTCACGACCGGGAATGACAGAAGTTGGGCTAGGCAGCATGGCTAGTTGGGTCATCCCCAAGCAGGGTGTATTATCACCGATCTAGAGAAAATTCATATTTATACTTCTTCTCGATTCTGTATCTTCGGATGACGCTTGGATGGCCTACAACCGTGGTGGCAATATATTCGCGACACTCAAGCTAAATGAGTGAGCGGTCATGTGTGGCCGGGTTGCAAGACGTTATAGTTGAACCCTGAGTGTATCCCCTCTAGAGTACACTATTCAGAAGGTGCTCCCATACCTTGTCTGTTAGAATCTATTTTCCGATTAGTGCCCTACGGTTTATGATTTTATACTATATATATGTGGAACGTGAGATGCGAGCGTTCTGCTACTTGCATAATTATTTGTTTAGACATTATCATAATATCACTGGTTTTGATATCAAAGAAATTTTGGATTATAGTAAGGGTTTTCAAAGTTAAACTGTATGGTTGGAATTTACTCACACCAGTCCCATGACTGACCCAGAGTTTATTTTGTTTGTTTTCCCTAAACTCTTGGGTGCCCAAATTTGTACGGGCAGTCAAGTGTTTCAGGCCTTTACAGATACACTTGGAGGAGCTCAAAGCAGGAGACTTCATCATTTGTATTTAGAGATTATTTCCGCTGTGATATGATGTATTGTACTCTGATATGTGGTATGTATTTATACAAATTTAGATTTGTATTTCAAAGTTATGTTATAATAAAATTTATTCATTCCGCTGTGAGATTCGTGTTTACTCTGATTTTGTTCAGTTGTGATCTTCTTCTTCTTCTATTCTATTAGTTCTATCTTTTCTATCTCAACTTCTAAATTCTTTCAATAATGACATGGTTTTCAAGGTATCGAAAATCTCGTCCATTACAGTTGGTATCAGAGCGTAAGGTTAAGTGATTACCTTGGCTCTGTGGCGTAACTCAATAGAGATGGAGTTAGTAATACTCTAGATTGAGTTGAGTGTATAAATATATGAGCGCGTATTTGTAAACCAATATAAAAACCGTTTTATATTGTGTTGATTGATCTGGTGAGTGGTATATAAATTTCAGGTCAACCCGTTTAGCTGACGAGGTCGATAGGGATTTATAAACGCTTAGATAGAGAAATTCGACATAGTATTGTTTTGAAAGCTGGGGAAATGAAATAATTTTACCCAAGATATATTTTGATATAAAGAAAGCATATATATTAGAATTATCTAATATATATTGAATATGTTGATTGAAACTATGATCGAATAAGATTTATAATTGAGTTGGTTATATAAATAGCCAATCGAAATATTATATAAGTATAATACGAAAAATCAGATAAACTGAATCTGAATTTAAACCAAAAATAGAATTGAAATTGAATTTGAATTAAATATAAGGGAATTTTAAAATCCTGGGAGATTTGAAAATTTGCTTTCCAAGTGTTGTGAAAGATATTTTGAAGTAAAATCCAAAATGAAAGTGTTTTAAAATAATTTTTTTTTTAAAAAATAACATAGTATTAAACTCACGTTGATCACTGGAAAATAAATTCTGATGGTGACGGCCGCATTATCAGTGTTAATTTTCGAGTTGCTAAGTGACGGATTACTTCCAAAGATTTTGTTTTGGATTGTTTTGAGAAACAAATTGTTAGAAATTCAAATGTTTTGAATTATATATGATTTCAAACTGATTTGGAGTAAATCCCAGGAATTTGAATTCTGAAATAAAAATTTAACTTATGGAGTTAAAAGGGTAAAAGTGGAACATAAACTAAGATAAACAAAGTTGGACTGAATTTGGGAACGATCCAGAATGGAGATTGTAAAAGAGAAATATTGGAAATTCGAGTTATTAAAATGAACTGATTCCTGGAGAATAAGAATCAAATTTTGAATTTAGAGATGAAGATAACTGATTTGAGAAATAAATCAGCAAATGGAATTTGACTTGGATAAGCGAATGATTTGATTTGATTAATTGGAGATCAATTGGAAATGTTTCAATACATGCTGGTTTGATAGCAGATGGCGGAGATAGAGTTGAATGCCCAAAAGAGAAGGTACACGTTTATATACAAGTATGAGATTTTTATGAGTCGGTTTGGGCAAGCCTTTTGGCCGTTTGATTTTCTGTTAAATAGGAGAAGGCCCAGAGTGGCAAGTGTTTGTAATACCGAATAAGCAATGCAGAGGAGTTGCTGGCAAAAATCTCTGAAAATTTGAGCTGTTAGGAAATTTTCAGAATTTTGAAAATATTCGAAATAAGAAGAAATTAATATTGAAATTAATCAGTTTAGTTGAAACTGAAATTATGGAGGAAAGCAAAAAGATTTTTAACCTGTTTATAACAGAGATTGTAGCATTTTCCCTATCTTAGTAATTTCGAGGACGAAATTATTTTAAGGGGGAAGGACTGTAACGTCCCGAAATTTTGTCGGTTCATATTTGAATATTTAAAACAGTTTAAATATTGAATTCAGAATATAAATGGATTTATATATTAATTTAAAACAAAATTGAACGTATATAAATATATATTAATTATAATCAAGCTCAGGACGACCCTGCAGTTCGTAATTTAACGTTCTGAACTTCAATTGAGTGTACCGGACTCGTTTTGAATCGGATTTCTTCGAAACGAGAAATGTTGGAATCTGTTGAACTGTATCTTTCCAACGGAAGTGAAAAATCAAGATTCCGGCATATAGATTGCAAGATACGTCCAAATCAAATATTCAAAAAGTCGCTGTAAAATCATATATCGACCGTAACGGTTATTTGAATATAACTTGATATCGGTTGCAAATCGAGACAGGGTTCTTTTGAGGCGCAGCGATAATTTAATTTTTAGAATTTACTGTAATTTTTAATAAATTAAATATGCAACTTCTTATTTGGAGTATTTCGTACCCTGTATCGGTATTTCGGGATATCAGAATATGAATCAATCTACCGGTATTATTATATTTTTATGACCGTGACATCTCGCTGGACACGACTGTATCCTTATTTCAGTTCGTAGCAGCTCGGGCATGAACGTGATTTTATTCCCATACAATTTCTTTTATTTTCGTAATCAACTGAAATATTGGGGCGGAATTCAATTGACTTTAGTAATGCAAAGATTTTGGATATTATTCATTAGTCTCGCTGTAATTAAAGTGAGTTTTCGACAATGACTTCAAATGAAGTAAACAAAATAATGTTTGGTATCTGTACAGCTCCATCATGAATACATACCAAACGAAACATGCACAATCCTGGGGAGATTCTAAAGCAAATCAACATCAAAACATACATTAGCCTATTATCCTACTTACTGTATAAAAGCCATAACCTAAAATTTCAAATCACGAAGTCCTAGGTCGAAGTACTGCAAGCCTATGATTTGAAAGCTTCTTGGCGAAGAAAGCTGATATAGCTATCAAGCTATGTCGACAGCAACCTAAATGGTCTATGTTGCATGCATGCTTAATTCTTAAGCATGGGAAACGAGACAAAACGTAGGACAACCTATGTTATTATACAAATGAAAAACGTAGCTATGCAGACACTTTGGAAATATAAACTACATACCCACCCTATAATCTGCAATCAAATCGAAATGGTCAACCATTCCCTATACGCTATATTACTATATGCCTATTGCTTCATCATTAAGGGTTCATAACATTATAAATACACGCGGTTCCATTCTCTGCACCCAAAAACAAATACTCCACTAAAAATTAAAAGCAAACGATGAGATCTATCTGCACCAAACAATCATGAAAACCAAAGCTCCATTTAACTAAATAATATGAAAACTCCTCCTACTTATTAAACGATCCATGCACGTGACGCCTTCAAAGCTCCAGTCGCCTGAGGTACGGAGGTCAGTGAAGTAGGGGGCTTTGAGTGTGTGTTTTGTTCTTCCTAGTAAACTTAAGAAGGAAGAGTGCTTGCGTTCATTAATGGGGAGAGCTTGGGCTTGCTGAGGATGCTGGCGATGTAGATCTGGCGGACGTTGGCAGAAGACAGTGACTAGTGGAGATGGCGGAAGCTTTTCCAGTGGTGGTGGATCCGTTGATGTCGAGGTGATGGAAGGAAGTGCTCGAATGGCCTGGGCAAGCCGGAGTTGGTGCTAGGTGAGTTGGCGATGGCGTCTTGGTTTGTATGCGGTTGGTATACAGGAAGTATTTCAAAATGGATGTGAAGGTGCAGCCTTGTGATGAAAATATAAGTCTCACATCGGGAAATGTTCAACTAAAATCCTGGATATATACTAAGAAGCTACAGTTCACATCAACCAATTGGTTTTGTGAACAAACTATGTAGCTCTCTAAACTATAAAATGCCAACAGTGGTATCAGAGCCACTACACCAACAGTGGTATCAGAGCCCAGGTCAACTAATTCAACTAGTTCAACTAATACGTATGTGCTTAACCGTCATACGTGCGCCACTCCATCCAAAATAGCATGATCACGTAGATGACTCAAATACGCCACACGTGAAGGGGGAGTGATGAAAATATAAGTCCCACATCGGGAAATGTTCAACTAAAATCCTGGATATATACTAAGAAGCTACAGTTCATCATAGTCGAACTAAGCATATAGCTATCAAGTATCACTTCATCAGAGATGCAGAAGCGAAAAAAGAAATTCAGCTCAAATATTGCAGGACAGAAGATCAAGTTGCAGACATCTTCACAAAAGCACTGCCAAGAGCAAGGTTTGAGCAACTTCGAACTATGCTTGGAGTATCCGAAATTTGTATCAAAGAGGAGTATTAAGAATGCTACAAATTTCTAGAGAGCCCTAAAAGAAACTAATAATTTGTCTTATGTATTATTAAATAAAGTAGCTTGATGCATGTAGAAAGTTCTCTCTAGAGAACTCTAAATAATAAAATAATTTGTAAGATGCCTATAAATAGAAGAAGAGGCACATTGTAAGAGTGTAGCAAAAAATCTTCACATCAATAAAATTCTTCCATTACAAAATCTTTTCTCCATTTTCAACTATTTCAACTATTCAACTATTTTTCATTACAACAACTACTAACAAGTGGTATCAGAGCCACTACACCAACAGTGGTATCAGAGCCCAGGTCAACTAATTCAACTAGTTCAACTAATACGTATGTGCTTAACCGCCATACGTGCGCCACTCCATCCAAAATAGCATGATCACGTAGATGGCTCAAATATGCCACACGTGAAGGGGGAGTGATGAAAATATAAGTCCCACATCGGTAAATGTTCAACTAAAATCCTGGATATATACTAAGAAGCTACAGTTCACATCAACCAATTGGTTTTGTGAACAAACTATGTAGCTCTCTAAACTATAAAATGCCAACACCTTGAATGAAGAAGAAATAAGTGTAGAGGAGATTTGCACCAAGGATTACACAGCAGGCATGTTCAACGTATGAAGTCCATGCATGGGCTTTAGCCCGGTTGGAAACATAAATGATGACGCAATGTTTTAAAAGAAGTGGCGTGAAGGATTACATAGAGTAAGGAGTAACGGTGCTTTGTCTTAACATGGAGCAAGTGTACACAAAGTACACAGTAGACAAGTTAACAAGGGGCACAGCAAGTATCATTTACGTTGGAATATCATTCTGGACCCTGGTGGAGATCTCGTGGGTTGCTCGTGAGGATGGAGCGTGGGCGTTATGATGGGATCAGCGTTCTCAGAGGTTGAAGAAGCAGTTGTGAACGTGTTATGGGCTTCGGCCCATATTTATATTTAAAATTTCGGCTGCATGGTCAGATAAAGGGGTTAGTATCATTAGTTTATACATGAGGACGGAAGGAGTTATATTTGCGAGGAGCTGATGCTATGTTCACCTTGGATGCGTGATATTGAAGTGTGCTTGTGTGGACTGCGGGGACTACGTGCAGGTGTACACGTAAAGGAGTGTAAGGTATAGGGTCAGTGGGGATGCAAATGCCACGGCAGTGAGCAAATACATGACGCGAGGTGATGGTTGATGCTTGCACGAAGTGGCGGAGTTCATTGATGACGTTCGTCGGTCGAATGGTGGAGGATGAAGGCGTTGTTCGAAAGGAGCAAAAACGAGCGAAAATGATTTCGGGATGAACGGTTGTCTGACGAAGAAGGAAAGGAGACGGTGATCATGCCGACAATGGTCTGATCGAGAGGATAGCGGATCCACTGTATTGAGGGAGAATTTGACGCCGTCAGTTGCATTAGGATCGTACAGTCGCAAGCTACGCACTGAAGCTGATCCGGAACCATTTGAAGCACGTTGAATTTATGGCAGAATTAAACGCCCGGTTTGATCGACTGACGCAAATCGTTATTTAACGGTTAACGTGCGAAGGTGAGTAAATTCACTAACCCTGATCTGTTTTAATTATATTTTAATGTTGTTTGAATGCTGTGTGATGGTCGATTAGGTAGATTACAATAAATTTGGTTGCATATTATATACCGTTACATATGTACACATCATCGGTTGGACACTGATTCCACCGATTAGAATATCCCCCAGTATAAAGTTAGTGTAAATTGTGTGACTGACATTTGTGGATGCGGGAAACCGGTTGGAGAAATCCGACCGGATTCCTCGATAATCATATGTACTGATTGTTTGTATGCACTGTTTGAACCCGAATTCCATTTAAAACCCGGTATGAATATTGATGTTGAACGGAAATTCAACATTTGTTAGATTAAATAAATAAACGGTATCGATTAAGAAGGTGACATCAGTCGACTGTAAACCCGTCGTTTTGAAGTTGATTTCCGCCAGGCAAATCAACGAAGTTAATTATAAAAATTATATTTTGATAATTAAAGTGAAGTTTTAAATTATAATAGAGGTTCTATTATAAACCAGTATTTTAGAGTTCGTTTTATAAAGTAAATAAAAACAATTTGTTGACCTTTAAATAAGTTTTAAAGCAGGAGTTATCCGACGATTTAATATTTGGATAATTATAGTTAAGATAAACAATTTAGAAATATTATTAGATTAATTATATTAATCTAATGTTGAGAAGTAATCAAAATCAGTTAACGAGTTTACTAATGGAATGAAGTTGATTTTAATCAACTGTTATTCAGGAAAATGATTATTAGATTAATTAGTCTTTAATTAATCTAATGGATCAGATTAGAAATAAGTTAATCCAAATTAATGAGATTTAAATTACATTTTGGTTAAGAAGTTATAAATAGAACTGTGGGATGCAGAAAGCGAGATATAAATCATCATAAACAGCAGAGATTTCAAAGGTAAGGATATGGTGTTATAAAACTATAGTTAAAAATAAACATGAAAATACGATCTGATAGATATTATAAGTAATAAGGAATTAGAGTGCAGACTTGTATCGGTTCTAAGGTAAGAACGTTGTCGATCAAGGTCTGAGAGGTAAATAGAATACCCCAACTTGAGCGGCTTCACTATTATCGAGGAACGATATCAGTTTGTGACGGAAAGAGATGTCAAGATTTATATAAAAGGATTACGGCAGCGTATTCCAAATCTTAAAACTATAGCGATAAAATAAACGCTGTTACCTGGGCTTAAGCGCGACTGTTAGGTCAGGATTAGTATAAAAAGGAATATGGCAGCGTATGCAAGTCTTAGAACTATAGCGGTAAAATTAACGCTGCTGACAAGGTAAGTGTGACTGTGATGTTGAGATTAGTTATAAAGAGAATATTACAGCGTATTGCAAGTTGTACTATAACGATAAATTTAACACTGTTAACCAAACTTAAGCATGATTTTTATATATAGCAGCACTTCTTAGGAAATGTCACAGTTGGTTTGAAATCCACTTAGTTTACAGAAATAAGAAAAGGAGCTTGTCCAAAGGAATATTAGAATTAGTTTGGAAAGAGAAATTGGAGAATCGTGTTAGGAAACGATGACAACATGTCGATGTTCGAAATGTAATTAGAATCAAACCATTAGGGTTTAAACAATAATTCGACGAAGTCGAATGTATTAAAGTAAATTATTTTAGGAATTATAAACCGATAGGATAATTAACATTTATTTTTAAACAAATAAATGTTAATAGGATAGGATTCAGTATTTAGTTATAAACTCGATATTTATTTGATAAGAAATCGACTTAGAAACAGAGTTTATAAAGTGGATTGGAAATATAAAGTGGGAAAGAGATTTCGATAAATGAGGTAATGATATTGATTTTCTAAATAAAGAAGTTATTTGATAAAGGTGGTTAGATTTCTATAATAAGGGATGGTATTCACATTTCAAAGTGAACACTGTTTTAAAAGTGAATGTGGGGTCGATTAAAGGGTTAGAATGAAATTGGAGATAATTTCCAATGTAAATAAGTAGATTATCCAAGTATAGAAATAAAGAAATGGGAAATTAATGGAAATAGTTCGAACGTAAATAACGTATGTTTTTCTGGAACGTGAGAGAATAAGAGTTTATAATAGGAAGTGTTTTCCAAGAAACGTAAAAAGGGCTTAAGCAGGATTGGAGAAATATCTAGTAAGATATTGGAATGCGCATAATAAAAACGAGTGTTAAATAAAAGTGCCCGCGGTGGTGTGTGTTTAGTTGATCATTTGAATGGATGTTTTTTTTACTTCGATAGTTAAATAACCGACTATCGAAGTGTTTTGACCATCGTTGTCAATATGGAGAGACCGGTTGTATACGTTATCTGAAAACCTCTCCGTATAGGCATAAGCGCTGCGAATTAGATATGCTGAAGATAATTGAAGACGGAGTTAAATGCAAGGGTCGTCCAGTTCCAGAATGGCGTTTTATGTTTGTCTAGTCCCAGGACAACTTGTATGGACGAGTGTCTGACAGAGTATACCTAGTAAATCACGTACAGTTGATCTCTTAAAGGTATTACGTCTGGTGGCGGAGGAATTCGTTCCTCTTAGCTTTTATACCCGTGATATGTTTGGGAATCGATTAGTGAATTGACGGGTTTGACGATGTGGCATTCAAAGTGAATAGTGATCAGATGTTCTGAAGTTAGACGTACCCTCTAGCCTCACGACCGGGAATGACAGAAGTTGGGCTAGGCAGCATGGCTAGTTGGGTCATCCCCAAGCAGGGTGTATTATCACCGATCTAGAGAAAATTCATATTTATACTTCTTTTCAATTCTGTATCTTCGGATGACGGTTGGATGGCCTACAACCGTGGTGGCAATATATTCGCGACACTCAAGCTAAATGAGTGAGCGGTCATGTGTGGCCGGGTTGCAAGACGTTCTTGTTGAACCCTGAGTTTATCCCCTCTAGAGTACACTATTCAGAAGGTGCTCTCATACCTTGTCTGTTGGAATCCATTCTCCGATAAGTGCCCTACGGTTTATGATTTTATACTTTATATATGTGGAACGTGAGATGCAAGCGTTCTGCTACTTGCATAATTATTTGTTTAGACATTATCATAATATCACTGGTTTTGATATCAAATAAATTTTGGATTATAGTAAGGTTTTGCAAAGTTAAACTGTATGGTTGGAATTTACTCACACCAGTCCCATGACTGACCCAGAGTTTATTTTGTTTGTTTTTCCTAAACTCTTGGATGCCCAAATTTGTACGGGCAGTCAAGTGTTTCAGGCCTTTACAGATACACTTGGAGGAGCTCAAAGCAGGAGACTTCATCATTTGTATTTAGACATTATTTCCGCTGTGATATGATGTATTGTACTCTGATATGTGGTATGTATTTATACAAATTTAGATTTGTATTTCAAAGTTATGTTATAATAAAATTTATTCATTCCGCTGTGTGATTCGTGTTTACTCTGATTTTGTTCAGTTGTGATCTTCTTCTTCTTCTATTCTATAGTTCTATCTTTTCTATCTCATCTTCTAAATTCTTTCAATAATGACATGGTTTTCAAGGTATCGAAAATCCCGTCCATTACAGTTGCAGCTGGTAATGAAATGAGTGCTCTACAAGTGCAAGCTATAAAGACTTTTCCTAAACCACCATATCAAACTGTGAAGAGGGATGTTAAAAGGCATAAGAGTGAACAGATTTGCGAGCATTGCAAGAAGAAAGGACATGGGATTGAGTAGTGTTTCAAATTAGTTGGTTATCCAGATTGGTGGGACAGTTTGAAAGTAAAATATCACATGCAAATGAGTTTACTATTAAAGTGTATTTGAAAACTTCAAAAAATGTAATCATTGTAAAATTCATAAGCATAGTGAGTTTTTGCCAACAATTCAATTTTTAATCGTAGCACTAGCTTATGTTAGAATAACATGATTACCTCATTTTCCATGCAATTCAATAGTATTTAATGGAAAATTAGATCATGTTATAATTATGTAACGGTTGCACAAAATACTGAGGTCGAAGGAATACACGAAGTTTAGCAATAACAAAACACAATACATCACCAAAAAGTTATGAAACTACCTGTGCAATTTTTATATCTTTGTGTACTGAAAACTATGCTACTATTGTTACGTGAGAATTATTGTTCATAGAGCCATCATTGATACTAATTCCATAATATATCCATTGATCTTTCATTTTTACTAAACAACGATGTTAGGGTGGTGGATGACTGTCCAGATTTAATAAAACTTCTGACAGAACAATTGAGAAATTGGCCTCAGTTATTGGAAAAGTTTGTTCTGTTGTTAAAGGTAGCTGAAGGAGATCTTTAACTTTTAAGATTAATTTATGCATGTTTTGAAGACAGTGTACCATACCTGTTGAATTGAAGCTGTTCTATTAGGACCATGAATTTTTTTAAAATTAAGTTTTAGAGGTTGTCTTCTTTTTTAATATTAATCTGGCAGATGGCTTATTCTAGATGTTTATTTCTATAGTTAATTTGTTTTCTGACCATTTTTTCTATTTCATGTTTGCCTCTTTTTTTTTATAGGTAATGGATCAGAAGCTGGAAGCTGCATGTGTTATTCACCTATTACATGCCTTGGTGGCTTGGTCATATCTGAAATTAAAAAGTCCTTTATAGTTTCTGGACATGATAAAATGGACCAAAAGCTCTCATTTTTATTTTGACTTTTATCGATCTCAAGGGGTGCAGATTCATAATAGACATCTAGAAATTATTATTGTACGACAAGTAGCATCAAAAGTGTTAGTTTCAAAAGACGAAATGTTTAAATTATTTTCGCTTGGAGAATTAATCGGATTGCTGTGAGCAGAACGAGAACGATAGGTTCAGTGCTGGCTTAAACTTTTCGCAAAAAAACATCTCAAATCTGAGCTAATTTTAATTAATTACTTATTTTCTAATTTGTAAACATGATGTTATATATTTTGAAATTATAAGGTTTTTGGTTTATGTAGTAGTATCATCTAAATGTGACATGATTATATTTGACATATGAAGCCATTTTAAATTTTATATACGTAGAATCATATTGGAAAGTGGTGTTTTTTAAATGTTATTTTTGTTTTTTAGGAATTTTAATGTTATTTGTGCTAAGTTGTAAGAAAATCATAATTTTCGAATATACAAGTATTATAAATATTTGTAATAATAGTGCTTAGAGGATTCCCAGTTGTGTCAATTTTGAGTGGAATAAGGGAAATCGATGCGATTTATTGTGAACTCGCACTATAGCAGTGGAAGTTCGAGTGTGGGGAAAGAAGAGAAGCGGGAGAGATTGACGTTTGCAATTGAAGAGTGAAGATCCTTAATTGGTTTTCTAAAAAACCGTTTAGACCTTAAATAGTTTTCAGAAATTCGTTTAAGTATTTTTAATAAAAAAAAGAGAATCGTTTAGCCTTAAATGGTTTTCCGCAACCCGTTTAGGTCTTAAACGATTTTCAGTAAACCGTTTAAGATTTTTTTTTAATTAAAAATAATATATGTAATTCGCCTTTCATCGACAGCTGAAATGATGGGAGAAATCCGCATTTTTGAATTGTTTCCTCCTCTCAACAATCGGCACGAATGCTCTTATAAACATTACAAAATTAAACGCTATAAAAAGCAATTTATGTATGCCAACAACTATAATGTAATTTTAACAATGATGATAACAGTAAATGTTACTAATTTACCATTTTTCAATGCCTGCAGGCATTATGAAATATTGCATTGCTAGGGCTTATAATATTTGCAAGTAAGTATGTAAATAACATCTAAGCGTGGCAAACTGGGTGCTCCATTAAATTATTCGTAACATTTATGTGTGTTACATATTGTTTATTTCGAAGAAATGACTCATAATTGAAATGAAGCCGTCCAATAAAAATATATAAATATAATATTACTTCATGCACAACCCTAGAGTATTAAAAATATATTTACAATAGTATGTAATATTGTTCATTCACTAATTAACTTGACAACTGTTTTGTGCATAGCACGGGCCATATCAAGTGCTTGCCAGTATCAAAAAAGAGAGAGAGAGAGAGAGAGTCCAGATTGATTTGTATTGTGCATAACTCTATACCAATCTATATCTCCTCATTCATAATTGGGTGTTTCAATGTTAACCATGCTTACCGTTTGCATTCAATTTCTTACAATAATTAAGCAGTTTTCCATCGATTACACTAACAAGTACTTGCCTACATCGACTATTTTTATGTTTATATTCAGTGTGTACTTGCTTGCTTTTGCTATTTACATACATGAGCATTTCCTCTTCTACATTTGTCACCATTTATTAGTCTTCTTTTACTTACAAATTTAATGTTTGTTGGATGCACAAAACAGGAGGAATTCAAATTCTAACGTCAGTTCATCTAGATGCTAAACATCCATTTTTGCCTTTCTTAATCTAGTATTTTCTTGCATAAATAGGTTGATATTCAGTTCTCTTCACATCTTATGCTTACATGCTAGCATCCAGTGATTAACAGCCACAATTTTGTAATACTACTAGCATCAAATCATTACAAAAAAGGTCCGCAGCAGTAGCCCAACGGTTAAGGACTTGCACCATTGTAACAGTGATGTAGGTTCGAAACCCGGAATAGCATGCTAAGAGCTTACCATGCGCACACACTAAGATCAGCCACTTATGTGGTGCTCACGTACCGGGCTAGGTGCACTAGGGAGGGTTTTACGACTCCGGGAGGTTTCTCTCCTGAACAAATTCAAAAAAAAAAATCATTACAAAAAAGTGGGGAGTTCACATATGCTCACACGGGACGTTTTCCTTATGACTATGACAGTGTTATACTACCGCTTAATAAACTCAGAATAAAACAAGCACAAAAACAATCATATGTTTTCACAACTAATAGTCATGTTCCACTACAACAAAACTAAGCAGACAATAATGACATTTCATACTACTATTTTACACTTAATATCTCAAACCATAATTGCACACGTAAACTAAAAAAAAAAACAGCTGCATCCTCTGTATAAAAAAGGGGACAATGTTAAATTGTAGATCCGTTGATATAAGCAACTCCTCAACATCATTCCTGAATACACTCCTACTACAAACAACTTCAATTCCCCTGGTGATCAATTCCACATAAATCAACCTACAAACATGTAGTATTCTACTACAAACATCATTCTAATTATAAAGATTTGGAATATTTATTCATTTTACAAGAGTATTATTGTAGAAAATAGATCTAGTTCCAACAAATACGTACGTCGACTTTTATACATGTGTATGCACTTTATTTATTTATGTATTTCTATCGCTTATTGCTTTATAACACTATTTTGCACAGTTACAGTATTTCTTCTGTACAAATGACATAAACATTTTAACCGTTCAATACAACATTCAATAATCCAGTCGGTATTAATGCTCATTGCATGGCCTCGGTACCCTGCTCAAAATCCACAAAAAAATAATATCTTCCTTATATACGTTAACCACTCAATCATTCGCTCGGTCAACCAATTCAATTCATCACCTCCCCCCCCCCAACACCAAACCCTTAATTTCTCCAACTTATCTCTACCATCATTTGAATTTCACGTTCTACAACAATGAAACTAAAACCATTTTTCCTGCAACTCATGACTTCTGTGTCATAACAATATCACCTACACTATTCTTTTAAACTCAACTCCACATTTTTCATCCCAACCGATACATCACCCCAACTCCTCCATTTTTCCCCTTGCTAACAGTACACCCAACAATATCCAACTCTCCCCGTGTGCGTAGCACGGGTTCCAACATAGTTTCAGTTTAGAATTCAGGAGGGCTCTGCGTTGAAATGTGATTTGGACGAAAGGAAAGCAGGGACGGTTCAATTCACATTCCACGTGTCAGCCTAAGATGCACTCCTTTCAGAAATTGAGGGGAGGCTGGTGAGCCATCCAAACATAACTCACTTTAATAGTATAGATTTGTCCTTTCTTCTGCATAAGCCTAAGATTGTTATGGTCGATGTGAATTTAAATGTTTGATAGTCAATTCTGAGAGTTTGTTGACACCACTTTTAGTGGTGTCACTAGACACTCGGCTCTTATTGGTGGAATTCAGGGGCCCCATATGAGGTTCCCTTATTTCCAGCAATAGTGGCGTTGTGTCACGTTGACACCACTCAAACTACTACTGGTCAATTCTACTATTATTATACCATCTCGTGATAATTTTACACTAATTTATAATAGCAGGAAAGATATCTGAATAATAATATCTAAATGTATCTTGGCTAGTGCTCTTTGGAGAAAAATCAAGTTTGCAATATCAATATCTAATGAACATAACCTATTTTATTTTGAAGGAAATGGTACGTGTCCTATTTTTTCTTGCAGGCAATCGTTTTATTTTTGTACTTTGCCTAACTTTTGAAGAAAACGTGAAAATGCCCCCTCCTTTGTATAATTGATGTTATGAATGCCCACTTCTATACTATATGTAACAACCCGAATTTTTACAACATGTTATAACATAAATCAAGCCAGAGATAAATTATAAAATCTGAATCAAGGGAAACGGGCTGTGCCATCACGTTCGTCTCAGAAAAATACGCGAAATAGAGTCTGAAATTTTGTAAATCGGAGTCCGTATGACCCAGATAGAGCCCGAAGAAGATTTCAGAAAAGTTCAGCCCGAAAAGCAGAAGAGGCGGGAAAATTCCCGCCAGACCCTGGGTGTCGACCCAGGGGTCGACCCCCCTCCGAGGGGTCGACACTAGGGTCGACATGGGTGTCGACCCCCCCTAGGGGTCGACCCATGTGTCGACCCCCCCCCCCCCCTGACGGGCCAAAATGGCCTGGTGCACCTGTGTGTGTTCTGGAAGTTTCTGACCGGTTTTGATGGTTTAGATCTGATCTGGGGCTAATCCTAAGGCCTAAACTACTCCTAATCTTCTATATAAGGACCCCTAGACCTAGCCTAATCATTCATAAACTAAACCTATAACTAAACTATATCGAAATATCTCCTCGCCATGGCCTCCACTCTCTTGTTCTAAACTCCTTCATTCTTATAAGAGTTTAATTATTCAAATCAAGTATAAGAGCCTCTTTCTTCGATCAAGTATTAATAGCGAAGCGTACGGAGCATCTTATTTCTCTAAGCTTGGATTTGGATCTTATTTAATTGCGGATTTGCTTGGCTTCGTCTCAATCTTTTTATAAATTAATTCTAGTCTTCATAGCTCGGTAAGCCTATTTCTACTTTTAGATATTAACTGTGAGATTAATATATGACATGTTAAAAATTGAGTTTGGGCTTAAATATCATTTTGTGCTTTGAATCTATCATAAGAGGCTCAGATCTATCCTATGTATGTTTGTGGAATCGTTACCTTGTCTTTGGGTTGAAAGTTCGTACCTTTACTTGGGTATGTTGCATGTTGTAACATAAACACCTTTATATGACCCTAATGACAATTTACTATCTATATGCTAGTTTAGATCTACATGCTTTCACCTATTTGCTAAGTTAATGATATGTATGTTTTGAGTCTAAAGACATAATATGCAAGTTTTGGATGAACACTTATGAGCCACCATGTTTAACTTGTGGCCACCATGTATTATCACCATGTATGTCTCATATGCCACCATGTTCAACTTGTGGCTAAATAGCACCTTATGCCCATTTTGTCATATCATCATGTTTCCCTCTTTTGATCTTATTATGCGTTATTGCGAATGTATAAACGATGGGGATGCGTTGGGTAGTTAATAAACACGAATAGGAAAACATGGTTCTTGAAATATGACATATGTTTTTGAAATATAATAATGGACATGACATGAAA
Organism: Allium sativum; assembly: GCA_030737875.1. Classification (NCBI taxonomy): domain Eukaryota; kingdom Viridiplantae; phylum Streptophyta; class Magnoliopsida; order Asparagales; family Amaryllidaceae; genus Allium; species Allium sativum. Next base: position 809,902,256 of record CM060921.1, on the reverse strand, counting down.
GTATGAACTTAAAACATGGCCTTTTCTCCTAATAACCCATACTCCAGAATGTCTCAGGGTGACAGAGAGGATAGTGTCTAGGCTTGGGTTTGGAAAATCAAGTTTCCTGCCCTCCCTGGTTATCCCTAACTGATCCAACGGACATGATGGGTATGAGTTTAGGATAAACTTGACCGATTTGACAAGATAATTTGATAGGGTTAAGTCATAAATCACTTGAATAAACTTAACCAACTTGATACATGGTTTAGATTGGGTTAACCACACTTAACCCACTAGAAACCCTAGTTACGTGGTCCTTTTCACCAGTAACCCTCTTGACTGTATCAACGATACCCTAGGGACTAGGCTAGGGTGGGGCACGATTACTGGGTTGACATGTAAGCGACCAACACGACGGCTGAGTTGGTGTACCAGTTCAATCGGACCATGGCCGTGCACATGAGTCCCGAGTTGACGCGTGGACACCCGTAGGTTTAGACTGTGCGTGCTTGATTTGTGTCCGTGGTTGGCACCCTAGGGCCGGATACACCCTAGGGTGGACCTAGCACAGTTAACTACATTTCGAGTTTGGGCCGTATGACACCGACACATGACGAGTTAGGCTTTTAGGGAGCCGATCGACTAGACCGAGTAGTTGGGCCATGATTTGGGCCAATTCATGACTTGGGCATTTTTGGGCCGTGGGATCAATCCTTGTTTATACCTGACATGTTAGAATACTAGTACACTTGTGGTGCAACACTTAACCTTGTTTATGCGATGTCACTTTGATCTATCTTGTTATGCCAGTTAATCACCACCATCATGTTCATCTCAGTTTTTCATGTTATAGTTAACTTCATTAGTTATTAGAATAAAAGTAGGTAGGACTTACCAGTCTTTTTGACTGACCCGTTTTCCTTTCGCCTCTTTTCTTTCGTTTCCCCCCCCCCCCAAGGTTCTCAGGGTGGGAACACAAGCACTTAGCTGGATCTTTGGATTACTTATCTGGATAGCTCATGTATGTCTTCAGACTTGAGCACGCTATGGCTTACCACGACTCTTTGGGGATAGTCACTTATGTTTTTTTTTAGTTTTTCAGTTTATGTACTAGACTTGTTTTGCTTTATGTTGGAAAAATGATTAAGTACTTTTGATGTAATCTGGATTATGGTTTTGAAATAATAATCTTGTCCGCTGTTTTTATTTACTTTGTTTCATATATATATATATATGTTCTGTCTTGTGTTATTTTCATGCATGTTTACCTAGTTCCAACGCTCCTCCAAAGTTAAGTGCTATCACTCAGTGAGTGTAGCCCTTGGCGGAGGTGGGGTGTTACATTTGGTATCAGAGCATGTGGTTTTACGAGACCGAGCAAAAGGTTTTTAAAACTCTTTTTGAAAAATTATTTTCAAAACCAATTTTTAAGAAGTATTTTTCCAAGAAAAAGTCTAGTTTATTTTAAGGCTATTCCCCAAAAGTCATTAGCACTATCCTTCGGTTCTTCGTTCCCTTGTTTTGAGTCTATCTTTTTCCTTCGTTTCAGTATGGCCTTTAATTTCACCATCCCGGAAGGCGCACAAGTACCTGCTTGGTTTAGGAGGTTCGTGGAAGAAAGGGCGAATGAAGCCGGTCCCGCTAATAATATTCCTCCTCCCGTAGCTGAGGTTCCTCCTCCTCCTCCTCCTCAGCACCCTCGAGTGGACCCTTTCGCTAAGACTTGTAAGGACTTCAAGGCAATGGGTGGCAAAAACTTTCTAGGGACGGAGACCTTTGTCCAAGCAAGAGATTGGCTAAAAGAGACTGAAGACCACTTTGCTATTTTTGATGTAGAAGACCGTAGGAAGGTCCAATTGGCGGTATGGCTGATGAAAGGAGAAGCGACATATTGGTGGGAAGTCACCAATGCCACTAGACCAGTTGAGACATGGGCCGATTTCAGAGAAAGATTTGAGCTTAAGTTTCTTTCACCGGCGGAAGAAAGCCTTCAGATGGAGAGGTTATTAGTGCTTAAGCAAGGAGATATGACTGTACGGGAATACATGAACAAATTTAATGAGCTTGCTAGATTTGGAGTAGACTTGGTGAACACGGCTCGAAAGAAGGCTCTACGTTTTGTTCGGGGATTAAATGAGCCATTGCGTGGGTTGATCATGACTCATATTCCTACGGGAGCTACTTTTGAGAGCTTGGCGGAAATGGATCTTCTTCATGAAGAAGACAAGGATGAGAAGAAGGAAGTCAAGAAGGAGAATCCTAAGTGGGGAGGCAATCTAAGCAGTCAGAACAGTCAGGGCAGCAAGAACAACAACAACAACAAGAAGGGCAACAAAGGCAACAACAATAAGGCTAAGGACACCCGGAAGTGCAATTATTGTGGGATCGCTGGACATATTGCCAAAGATTGCAGGAAGAAGAAACGGAAGTTGGGTGATTGTTTTCTTTATGGAGAATCTGGACATTTTAGCAAGGATTGCCCTAAGAAGCAAGGGCAGGGACAGGCGCAGTCTCAGAGGGCAGGACCGTCAGGAGGGCAAGTGCATGCTCTCAACACCGCTCCAGTGGTTGATCGAGGTAGTGTTTCCGTAGAAAGCTATGTTTATATTTCTGGTTTTCCTGTTCGCACCTTATTTGATTTTGGCGCATCGCATAGTTTTATTTCTTCTGATCTTGTTGAAAGTTTGCACCTTAGTACTAGTCTCGTAGAGGATCCCGTCTGTGTTTCAAATCCAATTGGGGGTTCTGCCCATCTGTCTATGATTTGTAGGGATTTGAAAATTTCTATCTTTAGCGTAGAATTCGCATGTGATTCTTATGTTCTCGGGTTCATGGGGTACGGGCTGATTTTGGGCATGGATTGGTTGTCCAGTTTTGGAGCCATTCTTGATTGTGAGCGTAAGTTGGTGAGGCTTATGACTCGTCTTGGAAATACCTTAGAGATTTCTTGTGATCCTAAGGGTCCCGTCATGTTATCTTATCTTGAATCCCTTGACTCGTCTCTTGATGATCTTCAATCTGTAAGGGTAGTCCGAGAATATCCAGATATCTTCGATGAGGTTAAGGGGTTACCCCCTAAACGCGAGATAGATTTCCGCATTTATCTAGTCGTTAATGCCAAGCCAGTTTCGTTGCCAGTTAGGCACATGGCTCTGCGAGAAAGAAGAGAGCTGAGTAAGCAAGTCAAGGAGTTGTTAGAGAAGAACTTCATTAGGCGAAGCATTTCTGAATGGGGTGCTCCAGTGGTATTCGCTACTAAGGCACATGGATCGCTTCGTCTATGTGTGGATTATCGTGAGTTGAACAAGCTGACAAAGAAGAATAGGCACCCGTTACCGAGAATCGATGATCTTTTTGATCAGCTTGTAGGTTCCTCTGTTTTCTCTCAGCTCGATCTAGCCACCGGATTCCATCAGCTTAGAGTGGCTGAAGACAGTATAGACAAGACTGCGTTTAGGACTCCAGACGGATTCTTTGAATGGTTAGTCATGCCATTCGGCTTGACTAATGCACCCGCATATTTCGTCGATTTGATGAGTCGGGTATTTCGGGAGTTCTTGAACAAGTTCGTGGTTGTTTTCGTGGATGATATTTTGATCTTCTCCAAGGACGAGGAAGAACATGCTAGACATCTCAAGGAGGTGATGGATACGCTTAGAGCACATCAGTTGAAGGCTAAGTTCTCCAAGTGCCATTTTTGGAGAAAGGAAGTCCGATTTCTTGGGCATATAGTCTCTAAGCAAGGCATAGCTGTGGATCCCGCTAAGGTGGTAGCGGTGCAAGATTGGAAAGTGCCGAAGAATGCGACCGAAGTAAGAAGCTTTCTCGGTCTGGCAGGCTTTTATAGGAAGTTCATTAAGGACTTCGCCAAGATTTCAGCTCCTCTCACTAAGTTGACAGAGAAGAACTTGGTTTTTGCATGGGACTTAGAGTGCGAGCTTGCTTTTCAAAGGCTCAAGAGAGCCCTTACCACAGCTCCAGTGTTGGCATTACCCGATGGAGGAAAGTTGTTTACCGTGTACACTGATGCATGTGGCACGGGTTTGGGCGCGGTACTGATGCAAGAAGGGAGAGTGATATGCTACGGGGGTAGGCAACTGAAAGTTCATGAGAAGAACTACCCCGTACATGATTTGGAGTTGGCGGCGATTGTCTTTGCGCTTAAGGCGTGGCGCCATTATCTTTTAGGCGAGAGGTTCGAATTATATACTGATCACAAGTCTCTGAAGTATCTCTTCTCGCAAAAAGATTTGAATCTCAGGCAACAAAGGTGGATGGAGTTCTTAGCATCCTACGACTTCGAGATAGCTTATACCCCTGGCAAGGGGAATGTTGTGGCTGATGCGCTAAGTAGAAAACGATTGACTTTAAGTCCTTTGTTTGTGGAGATGAAGAGCCTTGAGTTTTTGGCTACCTTTGATTTCTCACCTTCCATTGAGACGTTGACTGGTTCTTTAGCATCCCTCGAGCTCAGACCCATACTTATGGATCAAGTAGGGACTTCGCAGAAGGAAGACCCACAGATAGTCGAGATCATGGACAAGCTGATTCGTGGAGAGACGTCCAGTCATCTCGCTAGATATGCTATTGATGACAAGGGATGGCTAAGACGTGATGGGAAATTATGTGTCCCACAAGTGGGAGACTTAATGAGTAAAGTTCTCGAAGAAGCTCATCACTCAAAGATGACTATACATCCCGGAGGAGATAAGATGTACCGGGATATGAAGCGCATTTTCTTTTGGCCCGGAATGAAGAAGGACGTTGCTGAGTTTGTTTCTAAATGCATGGTTTGCCAACAGGTTAAGGCCGAGTCAAAGAAGCCCGGTGGGCTACTTCATCCATTGGAGGTCCCGAAATGGAAGTGGGAGAGTATCTCTCTGGATTTCGTGGATGGATTGCCGAGGTCAAGGAAAGGAAATACTGGCATTTGGGTCATAGTGGATAGACTCACAAAGAGTGCTCACTTCATTCCAGTAAAGAGCAAGAGGACGGCATCATGGCTGGCATCTGTTTATATTCGAGAGATTGTACGGTTGCACGGGGTTCCTTCAAGTATTGTTAGCGACCGTGACCCGATTTTTACTAGCCAGTTTTGGAGTAGTCTGCAAGAAGCTATGGGGACGCAGCTGAGTTTAAGTACGGCCTATCACCCACAGACGGATGGCCAAACCGAAAGGGTGAATTGGGTACTAGAAGATCTCTTGAGGCTATGCATTCTTGATTTTTGTGGTACTTGGGAAGACCATCTTTCTCTCGTAGAGTTCGCTTATAATAACAACTACCAGGCGAGCATAGGAATGGCACCATTCGAAGCTTTGTATGGGAGGCCGTGGAAATCACCAACTTGTTGGTGGGAGAAGACGGATGAGCTTATACTTGGGCCCGACATGATAAGGGATACATCCGAGAAAGTTGAGTTGATTCGGAAGCGGATGAAGGCGGCCCAAGACAGACAGAAATCCTATGCAGATAAGCGAAGGACAGATTTGGAGTTTGAAGTTGGGGACATGGTTTTCGTGAAGGTTTCTACGTTAAGGAATGTGGTTCGTTTTGGAGCAGTTGGGAAGCTAGCACCTAGATTTGTTGGACCATTCCCTATCATTGAGAGGATCGGGCAGATGGCGTATAGAGTGGAATTGCCCGAGAAGCTAACCGGAGTACACAATGTCTTTCATGTCTCACATCTCCGAAAGTGCCTACATAAGTCAGCCGAGGTGGTGGAACCAAGCATTCTTGAAGACGTGGAGGTAGAAAAAGAAGCAACCTTGAGGAAGGCTCCGATTCGTATCATGGAAGCAGCGACCAAGAAGTTAAGGAGTAAAGAAGTCAAGTTGGTCAAGATTCAGTGGAGTGAGGCCGAAGAAAACGCAACTTGGGAGACCGAGAAGAAGATGCGTGGGCTTTACCCATTTCTTTTTGAGGGTACATTCCCGATCTCTTTAGCATATCTTTCTTTTGTTATCCTTGTTTATCTTATCTATATAGTTATCTCGAAAATCGCGTCATGAGAACCTTAGGTAGAAACTCTTTGGATGAAACATGTATTTGAAACATGTTATGCTTGATGGTTGCAAGTGATTGCAAATGTTTGCAAGTGGATACTCGTGGATGCATGATACACATTAGGCACTAAGATCGGCTCACACACTTTCATGTTGCATATGCATGAGTGTTTATACTTATTCATGGATGAAACTTGTATGCTATCATATGGATGTTGCATATGAATGGATGTTATGTGCACTCATGTAGATATTTCAAGTTATGTTAGGAATTTGCATACATATGGATTCATTTCACAAACATATTTTGCATTTAGGAGGTTTACTGGATCAGTAACCACCTGATTTCCGCATTAGATAAGTACATTTACACACACTTTTGCATATGTTCATACAGCATTTAGAATCTTTTAAGGACAATGATTGCTCGTGGATGATGTTTTGAGTAGATGGATGGTAGGATACGTTGTTCCTAACTTGAAGATTTCGGGGACGAAATCCTTTAAGGAGGGGAGAATGTAACAACCCGAATTTTTACAACATGTTATAACATAAATCAAGCCAGAGATAAATTATAAAATCTGAATCAAGGGAAACGGGCTGTGCCATCACGTTCGTCTTGGAAAAATACGTGAAATAGAGTCCGAAATTTTGTAAATCGGAGTCCGTATGATCCAGATAGAGCCCGAAGAAGATTTCAGAAAAGTTCAGCCCGAAAAGCAGAAGAGGCAGGAAAATTCCCGCCAGACCCTGGGTGTCGACCCAGGGGTCGACCCCCCTCCGAGGGGTCGACACTAGGGTCGACATGGGTGTCGACCCCCCTAGGGGTCGACCCATGTGTCGACCCAGGGGTCGACCCCCCCCCCCCCCCCCGACGGGCCAAAATGGCCTGGTGCACCTGTGTGTGTTCTGGAAGTTTCTGACCGGTTTTGATGGTTTAGATCTGATCTGGGGCTAATCCTAAGGCCTAAACTACTCCTAATCTTCTATATAAGGACCCCTAGACCTAGCCTAATCATTCATAAACTAAACCTATAACTAAACTATGTCGAAATATCTCCTCGCCATGGCCTCCACTCTCTTGTTCTAAACTCCTTCATTCTTATAAGAGTTTAATTATTCAAATCAAGTATAAGAGCCTCTTTCTTCGATCAAGTATTAATAGCGAAGCATACGAAGCATCTTATTTCTCTAAGCTTGGATTTGGATCTTATTTAATTGCGGATTTGCTTAGCTTCGTCTCAATCTTTTTATAAATTAATTCTAGTCTTCATAGCTCGGTAAGCCAATTTCTACTTTTAGATATTAACTGTGAGATTAATATATGACATGTTAAAAATTGAGTTTGGGCTTAAATATCATTTTGTGCTTTGAATCTATCATAAGAGGCTCAGATCTATCCTATGCATGTTTGTGGAATCGTTACCTTGTCTTTGGGTTGAAAGTTCGTACCTTTACTTGGATATGTTGCATGTTGTAACATAAACACCTTTATATGACCCTAATGACAATTTACTATCTATATGCTAGTTTAGATCTACATGCTTTCATCTATTTGCTAAGTTAATGATATGTATGTTTTGAGTCTAAAGACATAATATGCAAGTTTTGGATGAACACTTATGAGCCACCATGTTTAACTTGTGGCCACCATGTATTATCACCATGTATGTCTCATATGCCACCATGTTCAACTTGTGGCTAAATAGCACCTTATGCCCATTTTGTCATATCATCATGTTTCCCTCTTTTGATCTTATTATGCGTTATTGCGAATGTATAAACGATGGGGATGCGTTGGGTAGTTAATAAACACGAATAGGAAAACATGGTTCTTGAAATATGACATATGTTTTTGAAATATAATAATGGACATGACATGAAAGTATGAACTTAAAACATGGCATTTTCTCCTAATAACCCATACTCCAGAATGTCTTAGGGTGACAGAGAGGATAGTGTCTAGGCTTGGGTTTGGAAAATCAAGTTTCCTGCCCTCCCTGGCTATCCCTAACTGATCCAACGGACATGATGGGTATGAGTTTAGGATAAACTTGACCGTTTTGACAAGATAATTTGATAGGGTTAAGTCATAAATCACTTGAATAAACTTAACCAACTTGATACATGGTTTAGATTGGGTTAACCACACTTAACCCACTAGAAACCCTAGTTACGTGGTCCTTTTCACCAGTAACTCTCTTGACTGTATCAACGATACCCTAGGGACTAGGCTAGGGTGGGGCACGATTACTGGGTTGACATGTAAGCGACCAACACGACGGCTGAGTTGGTGTACCAGTTCAATCGGACCATGACCGTGCACATGAGTCCCGAGTTGACGCGTGGACACCCGTAGGTTTAGACTGTGCGTGCTTGATTTGTGTCCGTGGTTGGCACCCTAGGGCCGGATACACCCTAGGGTGGACCTAGCATAGTTAACTACATTTCGAGTTTGGGCCGTATGACACCGACACATGACGAGTTAGGCTTTTAGGGAGCCGATCGACTAGACCGAGTAGTTGGGCCATGATTTGGGCCAATTCATGACTTGGGCATTTTTGGGTCGTGGGATCAATCCTTGTTTATACCTGACATGTTAGAATACTAGTACACTTGTGGTGCAACACTTAACCTTGTTTATGTGATGTCACTTTGATCTATCTTGTTATGCCAGTTAATCACCACCATCATGTTCATCTCAGTTTTTCATGTTATAGTTAACTTCATTAGTTATTAGACTAAAAGTAGGTAGGTAGGACTTACCAGTCTTTTTGACTGACCCGTTTTCCTTTCGTCTCTTTTCTTTCGTTTCCCCCCCCCCCAAGGTTCTCAGGGTGGGAACACAAGCACTTAGCTGGATCTTTGGATTGCTTATCTGGATAGCTCATGTATGTCTTCAGACTTGAGCACGCTATGGCTTACCACGACTCTTTGGGGATAGTCACTTATGTTTTTTTTTTAGTTTTTCAGTTTATGTACTAGACTTGTTTTGCTTTATGTTGGAAAAATGATTAAGTACTTTTGATGTAATCTGGATTATGGTTTTGAAATAATAATCTTGTCCGCTGTTTTTATTTACTCTGTTTCATATATATATATATATATATATATATATATATATATATATATATATATATATGTTCTGTCTTGTGTTATTTTCATGCATGTTTACCTAGTTCCAACGCTCCTCCAAAGTTAAGTGCTATCACTCAGTGAGTGTAGCCCTTGGCGGAGGTGGGGTGTTACATTTGGTATCAGAGCATGTGGTTTTACGAGACCGGGCAAAAGGTTTTTAAAACTCTTTTTGAAAAATTATTTTCAAAACCAATTTTTAAGAAGTATTTTTCCAAGAAAAAGTCTAGTTTATTTTAAGGCTATTCCCCAAAAGCCATTAGCACTATCCTTCGTTTCTTCGTTCCCTTGTTTTGAATCTATCTTTTTCCTTCGTTTCAGTATGGCCTTTAATTTCACCATCCCGGAAGGCGCACAAGTACCTGCTTGGTTTAGGAGGTTCGTGGAAGAAAGGGCGAATGAAGCCGGTCCCGCTAATAATATTCCTCCTCCCGTAGCTGAGGTTCCTCCTCCTCCTCCTCCTCCTCAGCACCCTCGAGTGGACCCTTTCGCTAAGACTTGTAAGGACTTCAAGGCAATGGGTGGCAAAGACTTTCTAGGGACGGAGACCTTTGTCCAAGCAAGAGATTGGCTAAAAGAGACTGAAGACCTCTTTGCTATTTTTGATGTAGAAGACCGTAGGAAGGTCCAATTGGCGGTATGGTTGATGAAAGGAGAAGCGGCATATTGGTGGGAAGTCACCAATGCCACTAGACCAGTTGAGACATGGGCCGATTTCAGAGAAAGATTTGAGCTTAAGTTTCTTTCACCGGCGGAAGAAAGCCTTCAGATGGAGAGGTTATTAGTGCTTAAGCAAAGAGATATGACTGTACGGGAATACATGAACAAATTTAATGAGCTTGCTAGATTTGGAGTAGACTTGGTGAACACGGCTCGAAAGAAGGCTCTACGTTTTGTTCGGGGATTAAATGAGCCATTGCGTGGGTTGATCATGACTCATATTCCTACGGGAGCTACTTTTGAGAGCTTGGCGGAAATGGATCTTCTTCATGAAGAAGACAAGGATGAGAAGAAGGAAGTAAAGAAGGAGAATCCTAAGTGGGGAGGCAATCAAAGCTGTCAGAACAGTCAGGGCAGCAAGAACAACAACAACAACAAGATGGGCAACAAAGGCAACAACAATAAGGCTAAGGACACCCGGAAGTGCAATTATTGTGGGATCGCTGGACATATTGCCAAAGATTGCAGGAAGAAGAAACGGAAGTTGGGTGATTGTTTTCTTTGTGGAGAATCTGGACATTTTAGCAAGGATTGCCCTAAGAAGCAAGGGCAGGGACAGGCACAGTCTCAGAGGGCAGGACCGTCAGGAGGGCAAGTGCATGCTCTCAACACCGCTCCAGTGGTTGATCGAGGTAGTGTTTCCGTAGAAAGCTATGTTTATATTTCTGGTTTTCCTGTTCGCACCTTATTTGATTCTAGCGCATCGCATAGTTTTATTTCTTCTGATCTTGATGAAAGTTTGCACCTTAGTACTAGTCTCGTAGAGGATCCCGTCTGTGTTTCAAATCCAATTGGGGGTTCTGCCCATCTGTCTATGATTTGTAGGGATTTGAAAATTTCTATCTTTAGCGTAGAATTCGCATGTGATGCTTATGTTCTCGGGTTCATGGGGTACGGGCTGATTTTGGGCATGGATTGGCTGTCCAGTTTTGGATCCATTCTTGATTGTAAGCGTAAGTTGGTGAGGCTTATGACTCGTCTTGGAAATACCTTAGATATTTCTTGTGATCCTAAGGGTCCCGTCATGTTATCTTATCTTGAATCCCTCGACTCGTCTCTTGATGATCTTCAATCTGTAAGGGTAGTCCGAGAATATCCAGATATCTTCGATGAGGTTAAGGGGTTACCCCCTAAACACGAGATAGATTTCCGCATTTATCTAGTCGATAATTCCAATCCAGTTTCGTTGCCAGTTAGGCACATGGCTCCGCGAGAAAGAAGAGAGCTGAGTAAGCAAGTCAAGGAGTTGTTAGAGAAGAACTTCATTAGGCGAAGCATTTCTGAATGGGGTGCTCCAGTGGTATTCGCTACTAAGGCAGATGGATCGCTTCGTCTATGTGTGGATTATCGTGAGTTGAACAAGCTGACAAAGAAGAATAGGCACCCGTTACCGAGAATCGATGATCTTTTTGATCAGCTTGTAGGTTCCTCTGTTTTCTCTCAGCTCGATCTAGACACCGGATTCCATCAGCTTAGAGTGGCTGAAGACAGTATAGACAAGACTGCGTTTAGGACTCCAGACGGATTCTTTGAATGGTTAGTCATGCCATTCGGCTTGACTAATGCACCCGCATATTTCGTCGATTTGATGAGTCGGGTATTTCGGGAGTTCTTGAACAAGTTCGTGGTTGTTTTCGTGGATGATATTTTGATCTTCTCCAAGGACGAGGAAGAACATGCTAGACATCTCAAGGAGGTGATGGATACGCTTAGAGCACATCAGTTGAAGGCTAAGTTCTCCAAGTGCCATTTTTGGAGAAAGGAAGTCCGATTTCTTGGGCATATAGTCTCTAAGCAAGGCATAGCTGTGGATCCCGCTAAGGTGGTAGCAGTGCAAGATTGGAAAGTGCCGAAGAATGCGACCGAAGTAAGAAGCTTTCTCGGTCTGGCAGGCTTTTATAGGAAGTTCATTAAGGACTTCGCCAAGATTTCAGCTCCTCTCACTAAGTTGACAAAGAAGAAATTGGTTTTTGCATGGGACTTAGAGTGCAAGCTTGCTTTTCAAAGGCTCAAGAGAGCCCTTACCACAGCTCCGGTGTTGGCATTACCCGATGGAGGAAAGTTGTTTACCGTGTACACTGATGCATGTGGCACGGGTTTGGGTGCGGTACTGATGCAAGAAGGGAGAGTGATAGGCTACGGGGGTAGGCAACTGAAAGTTCATGAGAAGAACTACCCCGTACATGATTTGGAGTTGGCGGCGATTGTCTTTGCGCTTAAGGCGTGGCGCCATTATCTTTTAGGCGAGAGGTTCGAATTATATACTGATCACAAGTCTCTGAAGTATCTCTTCTCGCAAAAAGATTTGAATCTCAGGCAACAAAGGTGGATGGAGTTCTTAGCATCCTACGACTTCGAGATAGCTTATACCCCTGGCAAGGGGAATGTTGTGGCTGATGCGCTAAGTAGAAAACGATTGACTTTAAGTCCTTTGTTTGTGGAGATGAAGAGCCTTGAGTTTTTGGCTACCTTTGATTTCTCACCTGCCATTGAGACGTTGACTGGTTCTTTAGCATCCCTCGAGCTCAGACCCATACTTATGGATCAAGTAGGGACTTCGCAGAAGGAAGACCCACAGATAGTCGAGATCATGGACAAGCTGATTCGTGGAGAGACGTCCAGTCATCTCGCTAGATATTCTATTGATGACAAGGGATGGCTAAGACGTGATGGGAAATTATGTGTCCCACAAGTGGGAGACTTAATGAGTAAAGTTCTCGAAGAAGCGCATCACTCAAAGATGACTATACATCCCGGAGGAGGTAAGATGTACCGGGATATGAAGCGCATTTTCTTTTGGCCCGGAATGAAGAAGGACGTTGCTGAGTTTGTTTCTAAATGCATGGTTTGCCAACAGGTTAAGGCCGAGTCAAAGAAGCCCGGTGGGCTACTTCATCCATTGGAGGTCCCGAAATGGAAGTGGGAGAGTATCTCTATGGATTTCGTGGATGGATTGCCGAGGTCAAGGAAAGGAAATACTGGCATTTGGGTCATAGTGGATAGACTCACAAAGAGTGCTCACTTCATTCCAGTAAAGAGCAAGAGGACGGCATCATGGCTGGCATCTGTTTATATTCGAGAGATTGTACGGTTGCACGGGGTTCCTTCAAGTATTGTTAGCGACCGTGACCCGATTTTTACTAGCCAATTTTGGTGGTACTTGGGAAGACCATCTTTCTCTCGTAGAGTTCGCTTATAATAACAGCTACCAGGCGAGCATAGGAATGGCACCATTCGAAGCTTTGTATGGGAGGCCGTGCAAATCACCAACTTGTTGGTGGGAGAAGACGGATGAGCTTATACTTGGGCCCGACATGATAAGGGATACATCCGAGAAAGTTGAGTTGATTCGGAAGCGGATGAAGGCGGCCCAAGACAGACAGAAATCCTATGCAGACAAGCGAAGGACAGATTTGGAGTTTGAAGTTGGGGACATGGTTTTCGTGAAGGTTTCTCCGTTAAGGAATGTGGTTCGTTTTGGAGCAGTTGGGAAGCTAGCACCTAGATTTGTTGGACCATTCCCTATCATTGAGAGGATCGGGCAGATGGCGTATAGAGTGGAATTTCCCGAGAAGCTAACCGGAGTACACAATGTCTTTCATGTCTCACATCTCCGAAAGTGCCTACATAAGTCAGCCGAGGTGGTGGAACCAAGCATTCTTGAAGACGTGGAGGTAGAAAAAGAAGCAACCTTGAGGAAGGCTCCGATTCGTATCATGGAAGCAGCGACCAAGAAGTTAAGGAGTAAAGAAGTCAAGTTGGTCAAGATTCAGTGGAGTGAGGCCGAAGAAGACGCAACTTGGGAGACCGAGAAGAAGATGCGTGGGCTTTACCCATTTCTTTTTGAGGGTACATTCCCGATCTCTTTAGCATATCTTTCTTTTGTTATCCATGTTTATCTTATCTATATAGTTATCTCGAAAATCGCGTCATGAGAACCTTAGGTAGAAACTCTTTGGATGAAACATGTATTTGAAACATGTTATGCTTGATGGTTGCAAGTGATTGCAAATGTTTGCAAGTGGATACTCGTGGATGCATGATACACATTAGGCACTAAGATCGGCTCACACACTTTCATGTTGCATATGCATGAGTGTTTATACTTATTCATGGATGAAACTTGTATGCTATCATATGGATGTTGCATATGAATGGATGTTATGTGCACTCATGTAGATATTTCAAGTTATGTTAGGAATTTGCATACATATGGATTCATTTCACAAACATATTTTGCATTTAGGAGGTTTACTGGATCAGTAACCACCTGATTTCCGCATTAGATAAGTACATTTACACACACTTTTGCATATGTTCATACAACATTTAGAATCTTTTAAGGACAATGATTGCTCGTGGATGATGTTTTGAGTAGATGGATGGTAGGATACATTCTTCCTAACTTGAAGATTTCGGGGACGAAATCCTTTAAGGAGGGGAGAATGTAATAACCCGAATTTTTACAACATGTTATAACATAAATCAAGCCAGAGATAAATTATAAAATCTGAATCAAGGGAAACTTGCTGTGCCATCACGTTCGTCTCGGAAAAATACGCGAATTAGAGTCCGAAATTTTGTAAATCGGAGTCCGTATGACCCAGATAGAGCCCGAAGAAGATTTCAGAAAAGTTCAGCCCGAAAAGAAGAAGAGGCGGGAAAATTCCCGCCAGACCCTGGGTGTCGACCCAGGGGTCGACCCCCCTCCGAGGGGTCGACACAAGGGTCGACATGGGTGTCGACCCCCCTAGGGGTCGACCCATGTGTCGACCCAGGGGTCGACCCCCCCCCCCCCGACGGGCCAAAATGGCCTGGTGCACCTGTGTGTGTTCTGGAAGTTTCTGACCGGTTTTGATGGTTTAGATCTGATCTGGGGCTAATCCTAAGGCCTAATCTACTCCTAATCTTCTATATAAGGACCCCTAGACCTAGCCTAATCATTCATAAACTAAACCTATAACTAAACTATGTCGAAATATCTCCTCGCCATGGCCTCCACTCTCTTGTTCTAAACTCCTTCATTCTTATAAGAGTTTAATTATTCAAATCAAGTATAAGAGCCTCTTTCTTCGATCAAGTATTAATAGCGAAGCATACGGAGCATCTTATTTCTCTAAGCTTGGATTTGGATCTTATTTAATTGCGGATTTGCTTGGCTTCGTCTCAATCTTTTTATAAATTAATTCTAGTCTTCATAGCTCGGTAAGCCTATTTCTACTTTTAGATATTAAATGTGAGATTAATATATGACATGTTAAAAATTGAATTTGGGCTTAAATATCATTTTGTGCTTTGAATCTATCATAAGAGGCTCAGATCTATCCTATGTATGTTTGTGGAATCGTTACCTTGTCTTTGGGTTGAAAGTTCGTACCTTTACTTGGGTATGTTGCATGTTGTAACATAAACACCTTTATATGACCCTAATGACAATTTACTATCTATATGCTAGTTTAGATCTACATGCTTTCACCTATTTGCTAAGTTAATGATATGTATGTTTTGAGTCTAAAGACATAATATGCAAGTTTTGGATGAACACTTATGAGCCACCATGTTTAACTTGTGGCCACCATGTATTATCACCATGTATGTCTCATATGCCACCATGTTCAACTTGTGGCTAAATAGCACCTTATGCCCATTTTGTCATATCATCATGTTTCCCTCTTTTGATCTTATTATGCGTTATTGCGAATGTATAAACGATGGGGATGCGTTGGGTAGTTAATAAACACGAATAGGAAAACATGGTTCTTGAAATATGACATATGTTTTTGAAATATAATAATGGACATGACATGAAAGTATGAACTTAAAACATGGCATTTTCTCCTAATAACCCATACTCCAGAATGTCTTAGGGTGACAGAGAGGATAGTGTCTAGGCTTGGGTTTGGAAAATCAAGTTTCCTGCCCTCCCTGGCTATCCCTAACTGATCCAACGGACATGATGGGTATGAGTTTAGGATAAACTTGACCGATTTGACAAGATAATTTGATAGGGTTAAGTCATAAATCACTTGAATAAACTTAACCAACTTGATACATGGTTTAGATTGGGTTAACCACACTTAACCCACTAGAAACCCTAGTTACGTGGTCCTTTTCACCAGTAACCCTCTTGACTGTATCAACGATACCCTAGGGACTAGGCTAGGGTGGGGCACGATTACTGGGTTGACATGTAAGCGACCAACACGATGGCTCAGTTGGTGTACCAGTTCAATCGGACCATGATCGTGCACATGAGTCCCGAGTTGACGCGTGGACACCCGTAGGTTTAGACTGTGCGTGCTTGATTTGTGTCCGTGGTTGGCACCCTAGGGCCTGATACACCCTAGGGTGGACCTAGCACAGTTAACTACATTTCGAGTTTGGGCCGTATGACACCGACACATGACGAGTTAGGCTTTTAGGGAGCCGATCGACTAGACCGAGTAGTTGGGCCATGATTTGGGCCAATTCATGACTTGGGCATTTTTGGGCCGTGGGATCAATCCTTGTTTATACCTGGCATGTTAGAATACTAGTACACTTGTGGTGCAACACTTAACCTTGTTTATGCGATGTCACTTTGATCTATCTTGTTATGCCAGTTAATCACCACCATCATGTTCATCTCAGTTTTTCATGTTATAGTTAACTTCATTAGTTATTAGACTAAAAGTAGGTAGGTAGGACTTACCAGTCTTTTTGACTAACCAGTTTTCCTTTCGCCTCTTTTCTTTCATTTCCCTCCCCCCCAGGTTCTCAGGGTGGGAACACAAGCACTTAGCTGGATCTTTGGATTGCTTATCTGGATAGCTCATGTATGTCTTCAGACTTGAGCACGCTATGGCTTACCATGACTCTTTGGGGATAGTCACTTATGTTTTTTTTTAGTTTTTCAGTTTATGTACTAGACTTGTTTTGCTTTATGTTGGAAAAATGATTAAGTACTTTTGATGTAATTTGGATTATGGTTTTGAAATAATAATCTTGTCCGCTGTTTTTATTTACTCTGTTTCATATATATATATATATATTCTGTCTTGTGTTATTTTCATGCATGTTTACCTAGTTCCAACGCTCCTCCAAAGTTAAGTGCTATCACTCAGTGAGTGTAGCCCTTGGCGGAGGTGGGGTGTTACACTATATGTTTGGAAAATATATTTGGATTATATAAAGTAGTATATAACATATTAAAAGAGGAATGCATGAATATACATTTCTTTGGAGATTATTCTTTCACACTTGTTGGATAATATATGGATAAGGTTTTGATTACTTTTTATGCCTTTATTCTGAAATGATTATGTAGACAATGTTTTGAATTTTTAATTAATGACATGGATCTGTGCTATAAGGACTGACTATTCTTTAATTAATGACATGGATTTGTGCTATAAGGACATGTAGACAAAGTTTTGGTTGATTATATTATCAAATTTTATTTTGTTTGAGGAACTTCTAATGACGAAAATATAATCGATTTGATTTGTCAGTCGTGTGTATACATCAGAGATGTGCAATTTCTTTCCAGCTCAATTCTAGGTATTCACTTTCTTTTAATTTTTATTTATTCACTTTCTTTTGGTGGTTATTCCATGTTGTGTTTGAAAATGGTTAGTAGCAAATAAAACAAATGTTTTTGTCACATGAACCATTAAAGCATTAAACTTTGAATAAATTTGAACATTACGTAACACCATTGTTTTTATACAATCAACAAAATTTCATAAATATTATGTTAAAAGTCCAGTGCAATTAGATATTCAAATATACAATGTTTGAAGGGGCTGTAATAGACATTCTACCTACTGAATATACAAAAAGATGACATTCTTCTTCTTCTTCTTGGGACACCTTTCCTCTTCCATCAAATTGAAGTGCATATATTTTGTAATTACATTTTGTTGTTGTTTGGGATTAATAATCTGACCGATCATGTCTTACAAAGAATGGTTGGACTTCATGGGCTCCGTAAGACTAAGCCGAGTGGTTCAATTTAAACTGAGCCTACAATGTTCTGTTTAAACCGAGCCTTAGGCTCAGTTTGAAACTGAGCCATTGGCTCCGTTTAAAACTGAGCCATTGGCTCCGCTGAACTGAGCCATTACGCTCAGTTTGAGCTGAGTGGCTCAGTAAAACTGAGCATATATGCTCAATTTTAAACTGAGGCATAGGCTCGGTAAAACTGAGCCGACAAGGCTCGGTAAAACTAAGCCTACAAGGCTTAGTATAAACCGAGCCTGCAGATACACTGTTTAAAACTTAGCTTGTAGGCTTAGGTTAAAACTGATCCTAATGGCTCAGTTAAAACTAATCCTATCAGTATGATACTCTATGTTTTTGTTTTTTAACACGAAACTGAATTTTTCAATTTAATGTGATATTAAATGCATGCAGACACTTCTAGAGGAAGCGGAAGAAAAGAGGAAATTGGATGGTAGTTTTAATGGTGTAGTAGAAGTTCTTGAAAATGATCCAATTGTGGAAGTATTTGATTACGACACGAAGAAAAATTATTATCCATCAATTTGTTATACTTCTTCTATAATACAAGCAAAGGAGGCTCGAGCTGTAAAAGCTGTAACTTGATAATGTATTTAATTTAGCAACTTGATTATGTATTAAATTTAGCAACTTAATTATGTATTGTACTTATGTGATGTTAACTAATATTCTATGTCGTTACTTCATTATGAATGTTCTCGATCGGTATTCATTGAGTCAGACTTTTTAAAGTGAGAACAATATTAGTTTTGGATTCATATTAAATATCGTTTATATTATAATCATGTTAGTTATTAATTAACTATTAATGTTAGAATATGGGAATTACAAACACATTTCTTGTAACGACCCGTATTTTTGCGGTGTATAATTAATTTACTTAATTATATAAATAGTAATTCTGAGAATTAAATGGTCGTTAAATTAAATTATGTGGATTATTTAATTTATTTAAATAATAGAATAATATATTTAATTCAGAAATAACAAAAAAGTGGATTTTACAATAGTGTGCGAATTGGACTATTCAAAGTATATAATTTAGCTTAGAGTTGAATTCGAATAACGAATATATTTAAATAACGTCAGTTTGAACGTAGAATTATAATATAATTATAATCGAGCTCGAAATGGCGCGGCAGTTCGCTATTTGGCGATTTGAACTTCAACTTAATATATAGGGTCCGTTTTAAATCGGATTTCTGTGAAACAAGAAATGTTAGGAGCTGGTGAAGTATATTTTTCTAGTAGAAGAGAAAAATCAGGATTTCGTCGTGTAGATTTTGATTTATGTCCAAATCAAATTTTCAGGAAAACAACGCCATAACCATAACGATTTATTTATATTTTAAAAAGGATTTAAAATATAAATCGAATATCGATATAACTCCGATGATGAAATATCGAGTTAGAAATCCATATAGGATTTTCTAAGCTGTATGGTATTCGTCTGTGAATATATACGATAATATTTAATTATAAATATTTAATTTAATTATAGTCAAATATATTTTTATATTTAAAAAGGGTTATTTAGAGCTTTAAAAATAGCCAGTTTTGCAAACGACCTCCGTTTTCGACGAAACTAATTTTGTTGGATCCGTAATATTAAATTATTGTTAGATTCCAAGTTTCGTGATTTTTAGAGTCACTGTGTGGCCGTACGGTTTTAAAGTGGAAAATAGTCGATATTTTGACGGTTAAAAATACGTTGTGTGAGCAAACGGGGTCGGAATTCGACGTAACCAGTTTCGTTGGGTCCGTAATGTCGAACTGAAGGTGCATGTCTAGTTTCGTGATTTTTGGGTATGTACGTGATCATACGATTTTTTAACAACAAATACATACAGCGTTTACTTAAAATTTAATATAATAATCGTAAAATGAAAATAAAATAAGCTACCTATAAAGAATCCTAACACTCTTTAACCCTAACCTAATTTTTCCAAAGTCAAAATTTGCGCTGTTCCCCCAAAAACCCAAACAGTGAATTGGGAAAAATTCTCTAAAATCAAATACAAAATGGAAAATTTTGATCTTGGATTCCTTGAGTTCCTGAGAGTAAGCTCTATGTTCCAATATGATTTGTGTGAGGTTCGAAACAAATTTTTGTCGCACTGTATAAACACAGCTCGCGTCCATGGGTTTAGGGTTAACTGATTTGATGAGCTGAAGCTTCAATAGGGGTTCCGAGTGTGGTATTCACTTTTAGGGTAGAGATTTCCATTGGTTTGACAAATACTGGGTGGTGCGACGGCACTTTTAAGGTAGCGGAGGTTGCTGTGTACAGCTTCGAGCCTGGAGAACGCGGTGAGATTGTCGAGTTATGCCTTTATGGTATGGAGAGGAGGAGAATGAGATGATAATTAATTTGGTGAAGTTGGTTTTGAAGATGAGGGGATGTCGAAGGAGATTTGGGGATTTAACGGGGTGGAAATGGTGCGTGATCTTCTTGGAGCCACGGGTTTTTACTGAAGATGAGGAAGAAGGGTACGACACTGGGCTTTAACGTAGAGGGGATCGGCCATTGAACGGTGGTGAGGCCCAACTATTTAAATAAAGTTTTATTTTAAATAAAATATATACACACAACTTGTAATGACCATAACTTGCTCACACGTTATCGAAATTCAACGAAACAAGATCCGTTGGGATCGTACAGACGGTGCCTACACAATGGAACTGACTAGGAGTCAATTGGAGCCCATTACAATTTATAGCAAAATAAATTGTCCGTCTGAATCAAGCGATGGTTATCGTTATTAACGATGATCGTCCAATGCGAGTAAAACTCACCAACTCTGAACATTTATATTTTTGCAACGTATTCTTAGAACTGATAATTATCTATTGATTGTTGTGTGTTAACTGTTTGGTTGGATTTCTTATGTGTTGGTTGAAATTTATAGATAACGATGTATATATATAAATCATTAATCTAATATCGGTTCAGTTTAGCAGAATATTTCATAGTGAAATATTGTCGATGTTAATTATATTGTTTAACATCTGTGATGCAGGGAAACAGGTCAGAGGAATCCAACTGGATTCCTCAACATTTACTTTACTATTTTCATATATTGTAATATATGATCTGATATATAATATGTTAATGATTAGGTGTGTTTGGACGATATCGATCATTGTGTTTGGTATTTCAAATACCGTAAGAAATAGTGGGATGTAAAAAGGAGATTTTCAAAGTATATTTTGAAAATAATTTATTTATATAAAATCACTGGATTTATATATGTATAAGGAAAAAGGATTTTTATAAAAGGAAATAATTATAAAATCAAAAGAGTTAAAAGAATATATTTGTAAAACAAATATAAAGGAAATATATTTGTAAAACAAATATAAAGGGGAATATTTGTGAAAACGAATATAAAGGAAATATATTTGTAAAAAATAATATAAGGGAAATATTTGTGAAAACAAATATAAAGGAAATATATTTGTAAAACAAATATAAAGGAAATATATTTGTAAAACAAATATAAAGGAGAATATATTTGTAAAACAAATATAAAGGAAAATATTTGCAAAACAAATAAAAAGGGAATATTTGTAAAACATTTACAAATAGAATAGAAAAAGGAAAAACTTGTAAAACATTTACAAATAGATTAGATGAGATCGTTTATTTATTTGGGAAATAAATAAAAGTAAAAGGATTTATTTATTTGGGAAATAAATAAAAGTAAAAGGATTTATTTATTTGGGAAATAAATAAAATTAAAAGGATTTATTTATTTGGGAAATAAATAAAAGTAAAAGGATTTATTTATTTAGGGAATAAATAAAAGTAAAAGGATTTATTTATTTAGGAAATGAATAAAAGTAAAAGGAATATTTATTTAGGGAATAAATAGAAAGATAAAAAGGAAATATTTATTGGTTAAATAAATAAAATTGAAAGTAAATATTTATTTGTTAAAGAAATAGAATTAAATCAAAGGAATATTTGGTAGCCAACACTTTGAACTGTTCGATTATGAAGTTTCCTTTTGATTATTTAGGGTTTAAAATAAGACCGTCGAAACTTAAGAAGGAAGATTGGATAGTCATCATTGATAAGATTAGTAATAGACTATCTAGTTGGAACAATAGATTCCTGTCGAGAGCAGGTAGATTGGTTCTAGTCAATTCGGTCCTAACGGCTATTCCCTCTTATTGGATGGCTGTTCATCGATTCCCCAAATGGGTCATTGTGAAGATTGATAGGATTAGGCGTAATTACCTCTGGAATGGTGATTCTAGTTGTAGAGGGTATAAATGTCTAGTTAATTGGGACATATGTTGCAAACCTAAGATAGAGGGAGGTCTGGGGATCATAAATCTACATAATTTTAACTCTGCTCTGCTCGCTAAATGGTTATGGAAATTTAGATGTCCAGAAGTGAAGGCTTCTTGGAAATCTATCGTTTCCAAATCTTACTATTCTAGAGGGGAGTTTTTTATTGGTAATGGTGGTAGATGGGATAATAGATTATCGCATTTTTGGAAGTCCGTTTTGAATTGTTTTGACTTTTTTAATATAGGATGCAAAGTGTTAGTTCATTCAGGAAACCTAACTTATTTTTGGCACGATGCTTGGATATCTAGAGTTCCGCTAAAAATCGAATTTAGTAAGCTCTTTAACATTAGTAGATTTAAGAATGCTTTAATTAAGGATGTTTGCATAGCTGAATTAGACCCTCCGTGGGAATTCTCCTTTGATAATATTTTGGAGGAAGATTTATTAAGACAATTGGCCTTACTTAAAGCCAAGTTAGCACTGTATCAGGTGGACGCTAATAGCGATTCTATTAGTTGGGGAATGGATAAGTGTTTAGTTTACACTGCTAATTCAATGTATAGTTTTATTAATTTTTCTGGTGTATCATCATACCCCTTTAAATTCCTATGGAAATCAAATTCTACACCTAAAGCAAAGTTTTTAATGTGGTTGATTGTTCACAAGAAACTCAATACGATTGAATTGTTAAAAAGGAAAAAAGTTATTTTTGATATAAAATGCTGTTTTTGTAATACTGGAGAGGAGGAGGTAGATCATTTATTTTTCTCTTGCCATTTTACCTTTTCTATTTTCAATACGATTATTAGGATTTTTACTTTTGATTGTTTTAAATCCTTTAGTAGTTGCATCGATTATTGGAATTGCTAGAGATTAAGACACAATTCCAGTCAAAAATACATATTGGATTCTTTAGTAATATTCATAAGTTGGTTCATTTGGGTTGAGAGGAACCAGAGAATCTTTCATTCAATCTTTGTATCTAAGGATAATTTAATCACTAACATAGTAAATTTCTGTTTGTTTTGGATGTCCAATTCACACAATAAACTATTTGGCAAATTGCATTTTGGGCGTTTTTTGTTAAAGGTAAGATTTAACCTGAGTTTATTCATTCGTGTGAATAGTTATTTTAGGTGCAATAGGCCGCGTCTGGGATGCTGATTTCAGTTTTGGATTGATATTTTCCTCTTGTTTGTTTGTTGCTTATGTTTTGTCTCTTTATACATGTATATATGGGTATGTGCCTATATATATATAATATTATATAAATAGGCATTTACTCATATATATGTGTAAGTTACTGATAATTTTCTTCAGTTTTTTCAGATTACAGGTTGTTGATGTAACTGTGGAGTTTTTGAAGTTGCTGTTTGGATAGTTCATCTTGTTTTTGCTTTGGTTTTTATTGTATATGTGGAGTAGGGGAGTTTGTATTTTTAGTTTTTGCTTCTCCTTTTTTTATGCACATAGATCGTTATTTGTAAGGGAATAGATATACTTCTTATCGGGTGGTGGCCTTGCCGGAATTCGATAATGAAGTATGATGGGCGGTGGCCTTGCCGGAGCTCATCTATCTATTATCCCTTACATTACGATGTGAGTCTATCGTATTGGGTCTGTATTTATACTTTGTATTACCTCACTTTTATTATATATATTTGTGCTCTCTTCCTATAGGAAGATCACACATCTTTTGCTCAAAAAAAATATCAAAGGAATATTTATTTGGAAAATAAATAGAATTAAGTCAAAGGAATATTTAGAAAATGAATCGAAGATCGAAATCTGTTTTTAACAGATAAATGGAAAGGATTTATTTAAAGTGGAATTAAATAGAAATCTGTTTTAACAGATAAATTAGGAAGATTAATTTATAAATAATCTTTTATAAATTAAGTAAAATATTTAGCAGGGGATAAATAGAATATATAAGTCAGGACTTATATAGAGAAGTAAGAATCGATTTGAACATCGATATTTGAAACTGAATATGGGCGTAGAGTTAACCCAAGGAGTTAATCAAAATGTGTTAAATAGAAATGAGTTAGAGTTAGAATAAATCGATTAGAGTTTATCCATTAGAGTTGATGGAAAGGAGTTAATCGAGTTAGAGTTAACCGATTAGAGTTAATCGAGTTAGAGTTAATGGAAAGGAGTTAATCGAGTTAGAGTAATTGATTTGAGTAAATCCATTAGAGTTAATCAGTTAGAGTTAACCAGATAGAGTTAATCAGTTAGTGTTAACCAGTTAGAGTTAATCAGTTAGAGTGAACCAGTTATTGTTAATCAGTTAGAGTTAACCAGTTACAGTTAACCAGATAGAATTAATCGAACGTAGTTAATCGAATTAGGATTTAATTGAATATTAGTTATTCAATTAGAGTTGATCGAATATAGTTATTTGAGATAGAGTTAGTCAAAAATAGTTATTCAGGTTGAGTTTCCATTTCGTACGACTGCTAGCGTGATTCGCAGGGCTGCAGATAGCCTACGGCGGTCGGATGTTTCCTGAGGGAATCAAGCGTAACCATTGTGATCGCTGCGATCTAGAGTCAAGCGAATGGGGTTAAATCGAATATTAGCTATTCGAAATAAAGTTAAAACAGACATAGTTATTCGAATATAAGTTAATCGAATATTAGTTACTAGAAAGGAGTTAATCGAATATAGTTATTCGAAGAAAGGAGTTATCGAATATAGTTTATTCGAAAGGAGATAGTCGAATATAATCTATTCGAAAATAGATAAACGAATATAATCTATTCGAAGGAGTAAAAATCAAATATTGGTTATTCGAAAAGAGTTATCGAATATTAGTTATTCGAATAGAGTTAAAGGAGTTAATCGAATATAGTTTATTCGAAAGGAGTTAATCGAATATAGTTTATTCGAAAGGAGTTAATTGATGAGGGTTAATTGATTAGAGTTAATCCAATATAGTTAATCAATAGGGTTAATCAAATAGAGTTAATCCAATAGAGTTAATCAAATAGAGTCAATAGAATAGAGTTAATCAAATAGAGCTAACTGATAAGAGTTAATCGATTAGATTTAATCGAATAGGGTTAATTGAATAGAGTTAATTGAATATGGCTATTCGAAGAGAGATTATTGAATATAGTTTATTCGAAGGAAAGAGTTATCGAATAGAGATTATTCAAAAGAGAGTTACGTAAGGAAGTTTGTTAAAGAATTAAAAGGTGAACTTTGTCTATTGCAAGGTTAGAAATGTTGTTCAGTTAAGGTCTGAGAGGTAGTATTACCCCAACTTGA
The DNA here is from genome assembly GCA_030737875.1 of Allium sativum. NCBI lineage: Eukaryota > Viridiplantae > Streptophyta > Magnoliopsida > Asparagales > Amaryllidaceae > Allium > Allium sativum. The sequence continues at coordinate 809,876,837 of CM060921.1, read as the reverse complement.
TTGACTTCATTTTCAACTAAGGGATGATTAAGGTTCAATAGTGAAGGTTGGTTAAATGAATTTAGTTAATGAGTGCAATGTTTTGAATTGGCGTAGGGATGTTTTATTTAAACATCTGTTTAAATCCAAATGCAGGAGTTTTGGAAATGTTTCCCAAATAAGAATCAGAAATGTTTTCTAATATAGAAAACAAGAAATGGAAATGTTTCCCAGTGTTAATAACGTATGTTTTCTAAATTTAGAAAGTAGGAAATGTTAAATATATGGAAACAGAAGATGAAATGTGAACTAAAGAGATAAATGATAAATGTTGCTTGATCAATATATTTTCCATCTGAAAATAATATCGTTGTTTGCACACATGTTTTTCTTTGATAGTTAACTCACCGACTATCGAAGTTTTTGACCATTTTTCCATCATTAATACGGAGAGACCGGGATCAGATTCATGACCTGAAAACCACTCCGTATGGGCGTTAGCGTTGCGATCAAATATGATGAACAAAATTGAAGACGGAATTTATGTAAGGGTCGTTCTGTCAAATCCTAGGTAGAAATTTCCTAAGATGGATTTACAGAATAGTACCTTCGGTTTGTCCAGTCCCAGGACGACCTGTATGGAAGAATATCTGACAGAGTATATTTAACAAATCGCGTAAGTTGATCTCTTCAAACGTATAGACGTTTGGTGGCGGAGGAATTCGTTTCTCTTAGCTGTATACCCGTTGTATTTCTGTGGAAATCAATTCGTGATTTGGCAGGTATGACGATGTGACATTCAAAGTGAATAAATGTATGTTCTGTTAGAGATAAGCGTGGCCTCTAGCCTCACAACTGGGAAATGACAAAAATCGGGTAGGCAGCATGGCTGTGTGGGTAGCTCCTATTAGGGTGTATTATCACCTGATCTAGAGTTTCATTTACTTCTATAATCTATTGTCGATGTTGTCCCATTCGGGAAACGTTTGCTGATCCCAACCGTTGGTGATATACATTCGATATACTTAAGCGAAATGAGTGGTCGGTCATGTGTGGCCGGGTTGCAAGATGTTCTTGCTGAACCCAGTGTATTCCCCTCTAGTGGTACACTATCAGAAGGTGGTTCCATACCTTGTCATAGTTGGAAATCCATTACCCAATACCTGCTTGCGATTTTGATTGTATACTATATAAGTAGAACATAAGATGAAAGCGTTTCTGCTAGATGATTATTATATTGTGGTTGATAGACATTATTATAATATCAAAATGATATTTCTTTTCAAAGATGGTTGGATTATCATAAGGGAAAAACCCGTTCCGTATTTACGGCATGGTCTTATGAGATATCATATACCTATTCAAACTGTTTTAGATGTTTACTCACATCGGTCCATGACTGACCCGAAGTTTGTTTTGTTTTGTTTTCCCTAAATTCTTGGGTGCCTAAATTTGTACGGGCAGTCAAGTAGTCGGGATTTACAGATATACTTGGATAGCTTGGAGCAGGAGGCTTCAAGATTTTATAGCTATTGTTTTTCCGCTGTGTTGTAAGTGCTGTACTCTGATAAGTGTTATTGTATATATAACTGTTATATTTCAAAGTTATGTTATATTTTACTCGTTCCCCTATGAGATTCGTGTTTATTCTGATGTTGTATGACCTTCTTCTTCTATTCTAAGTTTATATCTTAACCTCTAATTTCTTTCATTAACTACCGGTATTTTCGATCCTTGGATGTTCGATATGTGTTGTATATCGGATAACCAAGATCAACTTTTTCCGGGACGTTACAGTTGGTATCAGAGCTTAAGATTAAGTGAATTACCTTGGCTTTGTGGCGTGACTCAGAAGAGATGGGATTAGTAATACCCTAGATTGAGTTGAGTGTATATACAAGAGAGCGTATGCGTAGAGTTTATAAAATGGTTTTATACTGTGTAGATTTATTGGTTGAGTTGTTTATGGGTTCTGATCATTTAGTTTGATCCACTGTATAGGGAGGAGTTTATAAACACTCGAATAAGATGGGTCGACAAGATATGTTTTGAAAAGAGGGTAAATTAAAATAATTTTACCCAAAGTACATTTTGATATAGAGAAAATATGCATATTGGAATGATAATATATTGGATATATTGGTTGTTATTATAATCGAGTAAGATTATAAATTTAATGGTTTTGTAAATAACCAACCAGAATTTGTATAACTGAAATACGTGAAATTAGATAAGTGAAATCTGAAATTAACATCAGAATTGAAATTCAAAACCTGGAAATTTGAGTAAGTATTTGAAAGTAGATTTGGATTAAATATATGAGAATTTTAAAATCCTGGGAGATTTTAAATTGATTATAAGCATTGGGAATGGTATTTTGAAATATATTTCAATTGAAAGTGTTTACAAATGGTTTTGAAAGTGATATAGTATTGAAATCACTTCGACTACTAGGGAATAACTCTGGTGATGCTGGCCACATCATCAGTGTTCATTTTCGAGTTGTAAGTGACGGATTACTACCAAAAAGATTGTTTTTGAAATTGTTTTGAGAAAAACAAGTTGTTTTGAGTCCTGTAAAGGGAAGTTGGATATTTGAGAAAAACAAAGCTATTTAAAAATCCCAGGAATAGACCGTTTGAATTAAAAACAAATTTAAATAAAAATTTGTAAAAGCAAACTGGAATTGAACTGAAACCAACTAAGTGGAGTTTGAATTAGGATATAATGATACCGAGTAAGTTGAAGTGTTGAGTAAGAATTTTGAATTTAGATTAGAAATTTGAGTTTGAATGGGATTCGACTTTGATATAAGCGAATGGTTGGATTTGTGGATAAAAACAGATTGGAAATTGGTTGAGATGACGTTGGTGTATGTTGAATTGATAATAGGCGAAAGTGATAGAGTTGATATGCCCAACAAAAAGGTACAAGTTTATATTTGGTATAAGCATGAGATTTATGAGCCGATTTGGCAACCCTCTTGGCTATTTGATTTTCTTTTGGGTTGGAGAAGGCCCAGAGAGGCGAGTTGGAGTTTGGCCGATTGACCAGTACAAAGGAGGTGCTGGCGAAATTTTTCGAAATTTTAAGGAGTTAGAAAATTTCAGAATTTTTGGGAAATTTTCGTTAGTCGAAATAAATGAATATTTAGTTGAAATTAATTTGTATAATGAAACAGAAGTTAAGAAGTAAATAAACAAGTTCTTACCAGTTAATAGGGTAGCAATTTCGAGGACGAAATTATTTTAAGTGGGGAAGAATGTAACGACCCGTATTTTTACGGTGTATAATTAATTTATTTAATTATATAAATAGTAATTCAGAGAATTAAATGGTCGTTAAATTAAATTATATGGATTATTTAATTTATTTAAATAATAGAATAATATATTTAATTCAGAAATAACAAAAAATGGTGGAATTCACAATAGTGTGTGAATTGGACTGTTCAAAGTATATAACTCATCTTAGAGTTGAATTGGAATAACGAATATATTTAAATAACGTCAGTTTGAACGAATAATTATAATATAATTATAATCGAGCTTGAAATGGCGCGGCAGTTCGCTATTTGGCGATTTGAACTTCAACTGAATATACAGGGTCCGTTTTAAATCAGATTTCTGTGAAACAAGAAACGTTAGGAGCTGGTGAAGTATAATTTTCTAGTGGAAGAGAAAAATCGTGATTTCGTCGTGTAGATTTTGATTTATGTCCAAATCAAATTTTCAGAAAAACAACGCCATAACCATAACGATTTATTTATATTTTAGAAAGGATTTAAAATATAAATCGAATATCGATATAACTCCGATGATGAAATATCGAGTTAGAAATCCATATAGGATTTTCTGAGCTGTATGGTATTCCTCTTTGAATATATACGATAATATTTAATTATAAATATTTAATTTAATTATATTTAAATATATTTATACATTTAAAAAGGGTTATTTAGAGCTTTAAAAATAGCCAGTTTTGCAAACGACCTCCGTTTTCGACGAAACTAATTTTGTTGGATCCGTAATATTAAATTTTTGTTAGATTCCAAGTTTCGTGATTTTTAGAGTCAGTGTGGCCGTACGGATTTTTAAAGTGGAAAACAGTCGATATTTTGACGGTTAAAAATACGTTGTGTGAGCTAACGGAGTCGGAATTCGACGAAACCAGTTTCGTTGGGTCCGTAATGTCGAACTGAAGGTGCATGTCCAGTTTCATGATTTTTGGGTATCGTACGTGATCATACGAATTTTTAACAATAAATACATACAGCGTTTACTTAAAATTTAATATAATAATCGTAAAATAAAAATAAAATAAGCTACCTATAAATAATCCTAACACTCTCTAACGCTAACCTAATTTTTCCACAGTCAAAATTTGCGCCGTTCCCCCATAAACCAAAATAGTGAATTTGGAAAAATTCTCTAAAATCAAATACAAAATGGAAAATTTTGACCTTGGATTCCTTGAGTTCCTGAGAGTACGCTCTACGTTCCAATATGATTTGCGTGAGGTTCGAAACAAATTTTTATCGCACGGTATAAACACAGCTCGTGTCCATGGGTTTAGGGTTAACTGATTTGATGAGCTGAAGCTTTAATAGGGGTTCCGAGTGTGGTATTCACTTTTGGGTTAGAGATTGCCATCAGTTTGATAAATACTGGGTGGTGCGATGGTACGTTTGAGGTAGCGGAGGATGTTGTGTACGGCTTCGAGCCTGGAGAACGCGGTGAGAATGTCGAGTTCGAGTTACGCCTTTATGGTATGGAGAGGAGGAGAATGAGATGAGAAGTAATTTGGTGAAGTTGGTTTTGAAGATGAGGGGATGTCGAAGGAGATTTGGGGATTTAACGGGATAGAAATGGTGCGTGATCTTCTTGGAGCCACGGGTTTTACTGAAGATGAGGAAGAAGGGTATGGCTCTAGGCTTTAACGTAGAGGGGATGGGCCATTGAACGGCGGTGAGGCCCAACTATTTGAATAAAGTTTTATTTTAAATAAAATATATACATACAACTTGTAATGACCATAACTTGCTCACACATTACCGAAATTCAGCGAAACAAGATCCATTGGGATCGTACGGATAGCGCCTACGCAATGGAACTGGCTAGGAGTCAATTGGAGGCCGTTACAATTTATAGAAAAATAAATTGTCTGTCTGAATCAAGCGATGGTTATCGTTATTAGCGATGATCGTCCAACGTGAGTAAAACTCACCAACTCTGAACAGTTATATTTTTGCAACATATTCTTAGAACTGATAATTATCTGTTGATTGCTGTGTGTTAACTGTTTGGTTGGATTTCTTATGTGTTGGTTGAAATTTATAGATAACGATGTATATATATAAATTGTTAATCTAATATCGATTCTGTTTAGCAGAATATATCATAGTGAAATATTATCGATGTTAATTATATTGTTTAATATTTGTGATGTAGGGAAACAGTTCGAAGGAATCCAACTGGATTCCTCAACATTTACTTTACTGTTTTCATATATTGTAATATATGATCTGATATATAATCTGTTGATGATTATGTGTGTTTGGACGATATCGATCACTGTGTTTGGTATTTTAAATACCGTAAGAAATAGTGGGATGTGAAAAGGAGATTTTCAAAGTATATTTTGAAAATAATTTATTTATATAAAATCACTGGATTTCTATATATAAAAGGAAAAAGGATTTTTATAAAAGGAAATAATTATAAAATCAAAAGAGTTAAAAGAATATATTTGTAAAACAAATATAAAGGAAATATATTTGTAAAACAAATATAAAGGGGAATATTTGTGAAAACAAATATAAAGGAAATATATTTGTAAAACAAATATAAGGGAAATATTTGTGAAAAAAAATATAAAGGAAATATATTTGTAAAACAAATATAAAGGAAATATATTTGTAAAACAAATATAAAGGAGAATATATTTGTAAAACAAATATAAAGGAAAATATTCGCAAAACAAATAAAAAGGGAATATTTGTAAAACATTTACAAATAGAATAGAAAAAGGAAATATTTGTAAAACATTTACAAATAGATTAAATGAGATCGTTTATTTATTTGGGAAATAAATAAAAGTAAAAGGATTTATTTATTTGGGAAATAAATAAAAGTAAAAGGATTTATTTATTTGGGAAATAAATAAAAGTAAAATGATTTAATAAATAAAATTAAAAGGATTTATTTATTTGGGAAATAAATAAAAGTAAAAGGATTTATTTATTTAGGAAATAAATAAAAGTTAAAGAATTTATTTATTTAGGAAATAAATAAAAGTAAAAGGAATATTTATTTAGGGAATAAATAGAAAGATAAAAAGGTAATATTTATTGGTTAAATAAATAGAATTGAAAGTAAATATTTATTTGTCAAATAAATAGAATTAAATCATAGGAATATTTATTGGGAAAATAAATAGAATTAAGTCAAAGGAATATTTAGAGAATGAATTGAAGATGGAAATCTGTTTTTAACAGATAAATGGAAAGGATTTATTTAAATTGGAATTAAATAGAAATCTATTTTAACAGATAAATTGGGAAGATTAATTTATAAATTAAGTATAATATTTATCAGGGGATAAATAGAATATATAAGTCAAGACTTATATAGAGAAGTAAGAAACGATTTCAGCATCGATATTTGAAATTGAATATGGGCGTAGAGTTAACCCAAGGAGTTAATCAAAATGAGTTTGAGTTAGAATAAATCGATTAGAGTTAATCCATTAGAGTTAATGGAAAGGAGTTAATCGAGTTAGAGTTAACCGATTAGAGTTAATCGAGTTAGAGTTAATGGAAAGGAGTTAATCGAGTTAGAGTAATTGATTTGAGTAAATCCATTAGAGTTAATCAGTTAGAGTTAACCAGTTAGAGTTAATCAGTTAGAGTTAACCAGTTAGATTTAACCAATTAGAGTTAATCAGTTAGAGTTAACCAGTTAGAGTTAACCAGATAGAATTAATTGAACGTAGTTAATCGAATTAGGATTTAATTGAATATTAGTTATTCAATTAGAGTTGATCGAATATTGTTATTTGAGATAGAGTTAGTCAAACATAGTTATTCAGGATAAGTTGCCATTTCGTACGATTGCTAGCGTAATTCGCAGGGTTGCAGATAGCCTACGGCGGTCGGATGTTTCCTGAGGGATTCAGACGTAACCATTGTGATCGCTGCGATCTAGAGTCAAGCGAATGGAGTTAAATCGAATATTAGCTATTCGAAATAAAGTTAAAACAGACATAGTTATTCGAATATAAGTTAATCGAATATTAGTTACTCGAAAGGAGTTAATTGAATATAGTTATTCGAAGAAAGGAGTTATCGAATATAGTTTATTCGAAAGGAGATAGTCGAATATAATCTATTCGAAAAGAGATAGTCGAATTTAATCTATTTGAAGGAGTAAAAATCGAATATTGGTTATTCGAAAAGAGTTATCGAATATTATTTATTCGAATAGAGTTAAAGGAGTTAATCGGATATAGTTTATTTGAAAGGAGTTAATCGAATATAGTTTATTCGAAAGGAGCTAATTGATGAGGGTTAATTGATTAGAGTTAATCCAATAGAATTAATCAATAGGGTTAATCAAATAGAGTTAATCCAATAGAGTTAATCAAATAGAGTGAAAAGAATAGAGTTAATCAAATAGAGCTAACTGATAAAAGTTAATCGATTAGAGTTAATCAAATAGGATTAATTGAATAGAGTTAATCGAATATGGCTATTTGAAGAGAGATTGTCGAATATAGTTTATTCGAAGGAAAGAGCTATCGAATAAAGATTATTCGAAAGAGAGTTATGTAAGAAAGTTTGTCAAAGAATTAAAAGGTGAACTTTGTCTATTGCAAGGTTAGAAATGTTGTTTAGTTAAGGTCTGAGAGGTAGTATTACCCCAACTTGATTGACTTCGTTTTCAACTAAGGAATGATTAAGGTTCGATAGTGAAGGTTGGTTAAATGAATTTAGTTAATAAGTGCAATGTTTTGAATTGGCATAGGGATGTTTTATTTAAACATCTGTTTAAATCCAAATGCAGGAGTTTTGGAAATGTTTTCCAAATAAGAATCAGAAATGTTTTCTAATATAGAAAACAAGAAATGGAAATGTTTCCCAGTGTTAATAACTTATGTTTTCTAAATTTATAAAATAGGAAATGTTGAATATATGGAAACAGAAGATGAAAAGTGAACTAAAGAGATAAATGATAAATGTTGTTTGATCGATATAATTTCCATCTGGAAATAATATCGTTGTTTGCACACATGTTTTTCTTTGATAGTTAACTCACTGATTATCGAAGTTTTTGACCATTTTTCCGTCGTCAATACGGAGAGACCGGGATCAGATTCATGACCTGAAAACCACTCCGTATGGGCGTTAGCGTTGCGATCAAATATGATGAATATAATTGAAGACGGAGTTTATGCAAGGGTCGTTCTGTCAAATCCTAGGTAGAAATTTCCTAAGATGGATTTACAGAATAGTACCTTCGGTTTGTCCAGTCCCAAGACGACCTGTATGGAAGAATGTCTGATAGAGTATATTTAATAGATCGCGTAAGTTGATCTCTTCAAACGTATAGACATTTGGTCGCGGAGGAATTCGTTCCTCTTAGCTGTATACCTATTGTATTTTTTGGGAAATCAATTTGTGATTTGGCGGGTATGACGATGTGACATTCAAACTGAATAAATGTGTGATCTGTTAGAGATAAGCGTGGCCTCTAGCCTCACAACTGGGAAATGACAAAAATCGGGCAGGCAACATGGCTATGTGGGTAGCTCCCATTAGGGTGTATTATCACCTGATCTAGAGTTTCATTTACTTCTATAATCTTTTGTCGATGTTGTCCCATTCGGGAAACGGTTGCTGATCCCAACCGTTGGTGATATACATTCGATACACTCAAGGAAAATGAATGGTCGGTCATGTGTGGCCGGGTTGCAAGATGTTCTTTCTGAACCCAGTGTATTCCTCTCTAAAGGTACACTATTAGAAGGTGGTTCCATACCTTGTCATAGTTGGAAATCCATTACCCAATACATTCTTGCGATTTTTTGTATACTATGTAAGTAGAATGTGAGATGAAAGCATTTCTGCTAGATGATTATTATATTGTGGTTGATAGACATTATTATAATATCAGAATGATATTGCTTTTCAAAGATGGTTGGATTCTCATAAGGGAAAAACCCATTCCGTATTTACGGCATGGTCTTATGAGATATCATATACCTATTCAAACTGTTTTAGATGTTTACTCACACCAGCCCATGACTGACCCGGAGTTTGTTTTGTTTTGTTTTCCCTAAACTCTTGGGTGCCTAAATTTTTACGGGCAATCAAGTAGTCGGGATTTACAGATATACTTGGAGAGCTTGGAGCAGGAGGCTTCAAGATTTTATAGCTATTGTTTTTCTGCTGTGTTGTAAGTGTTGTACTCTGATAAGTGTTATTGTATACATAACTGTTTTATTTCAAAGTTATGTTATATTTTATTAGTTCCGCTGTGAGATTCAAGTTTACTTGATGTTGTATGATCTTCTTCTTCATCTATTCTAAGTTTCTATCTTATCCATTCTCACCCTCTGGCTTCTTTCATTAACTACCGATATTTTCGATCCTTGGATGTTCGATACGTGTTGTATATCGGATAACCAAGATCGACTTTTTTGGGGACGTTACATTTCTATTACTGTTAACATTTCTAACAAATAAATATAATATAATATAACAGAAGTGAGAATCTAGCCACTCTCCAATGGCTCACAAAAACAAATTCGGTAGAAATGGCTACAGAACCTGTGAACACACACAAACAAAAGATACAAAGCCAAAAATTGGTCAAATATTATAGGTGGTCAACTAAAAGAACAAGAACACTGGTCCGACAAACGCGACATCAGTAGGCAGTCGACAGAGAAAAGGACGATGCCAAGCACTCCACATCTCCATAAATGACAGTAATAGAGCTAGACTAAAGGAAGGCCATAAGCCGAGGACCACAATCGAAGGCAATAAACTCCAAACAAATGCTCCTAAAGCTTCAACTTCTTTTGCTATAAAACTCCCAGCTGCCTGGTAGCACTTCAGCAACAAACAACCCAAAGACAATCGAAATCTATACACCTAAAAATCCAGGCTTTGTAGAACTAGAAAATATCATAAGATCTCCAGTGGGAAGTGTGCAGAGTTTGAGGACAACACAAATGAGCCCAAAACCAAAGGAATAAACCAATTCCTACCATAGGAGGAGCCAAAATCGAGGTAACACCAAAAGTGCCAGCCAATCTCCTAGAGCGGGAGCTAATTGCTCCCTTGAAAGGCCAACACCAAAATGTAAGGAATACGTCATTCCTTACTCTCCGGATAATCGTAGGATGATTCATGGTCACTTCGTCAAATATTTCCTTATTTCGCGAGCACCAGATATTTCAGCAGTTAAGACTAGGGATCAGACGAAAAAGGATCAAGCGAATAGATTTGCTTGAGATGCTAGACAACCAAATTCTCAGCAAATCTACAAGCAAAGGGAATCGTTAACTTCAAACCTCACCCAAAGGGAATCGTTAACTTCAAACCTCACCCATAGCTTACAAGGAATCATTAATGTGGAGTGATGTCACCCAAAGGGAATAGTTAACTTCAAACCTCACCCATAGCTTACAAGGAAAGGCGGTACAGGTGTCCTTAGCGTTACAGAGGCCTAGGCCTCCCTTAATCTTGGGATGGAAGATGGTATTCCACGAAATCCAGTGATGATGATTAGTGTTTTCCTTATTTCCCTAGAAAAAGGATTATGCCAAAGATTAGTAAGAACATGAAAAGGAAGAAGTGGGAGTCATAGCAGCAAAGACATGTGATCCTATGGAGTCCACTACAGACTTTATGAGAATAAGTCTACCTGTTTGAGAGAGAAGGGTCGCATTCCAATGAATGATTTTATCCCTGGCTTTGTCGGTCAGGGGATCGAAGATGGCGTTAAGCTTCCTGCTGTTGGAGAATGGAGTTTTGATGACAACAACCTTATTTCAATTATCATTGATTATGAAATATATGCTAACACTTTTCGTACAGAATATATATATATATATATATATATATATATATATGTGTGTGTGTGTGTGTGTGTGTGTGCAGGAATTATATACAGGAAATATTACCGAAGACTGTACAGTTATAACGATGATAAGAGATTCAAAGATCAAAGAAATTTCAAGACTCATGAGTAATCAAGGTTTCAAGAGTTCAAGATTAATATATTTATAGAGTCTAGATTTTGTAAGACTCTAAATAGCACTCAAGGTTCAAATTCAAATTCAAATTCTCAAATTACAATTTTCAAATTCTGATTTTCAATTCTATCCTCAATCCTCTCCATTTTGTTTTTCTATTTATCCTCAGTTCTCCTTATTTTGTTTCTATTTTTATTCTTCTTGGTTTTTCAAACTTAAATTTCTATATACTTTATATTTATACTTTATATAGTTTAAAACCTTATAATTTTATAAATACACTTATATAGTTTAAAAATATGTTTTCGTATGTTTTCTCTATCATATAATATTAATTTACAATACTAGAATTTTATTCAATAATTTCCAGAATTAGTTTTACATCAAGACACTTGAAATTGCTTTGAAAATAAAAAATGTACATAGGTATGTCGACCTAGCAAAAAGAGCATGTCGACATATAACAGCTATTTTTCTAATTTTGAAGAGAAGTGTCTTTTCACTATTTGAAACGCTTCAGAACCGTTGCAATCCTTCATACTCTGTAAAAAGAGGCTAAAACCGAATTTTTTAACATATCTTCTTCTCCATCTTCATCCACTTTCATCCTACCATTATTCTTAATCATTTTTATAGTTTTTACACTTATATTCTACCGAATTCACTTCTGATTTGATCAAACTTCTTCTCTCTACACTCTCTACTCTATGAATCAAGTGTTATTGAAGAGTTATAGGGCTGCTTTGTAATTTCTTAGGATGAATAAACCCTGTTTGTAAGTCAAAGAGTAATCGGTGTATCCTTGTAGCCGTGAAATCAAGGAATATGAGTCGATGTGGCCTTGTTGAGCCATGAAATCAAGGGATAGGAGTCGGTGTCTCCTTGTTGAGCCGTGAAATCAAGGATGTTGTATTTGACTATTGGAAATAGTGATAAAACTCTGCACAATCCAGCGTTGTGTGGGACTGGACGTAGGAGTGATCCAAACCAGTATAAAATTCGGTGTGTTCTTTCCTTTTCTGCTCTTTTATTTTCTATTTATTTTGCTTCTGTGTTTGAATCTGTGTATGTGATTGTGTTTGTGTTGTTTGATTAATCCCGTAATTCACTTTCGATTTTTTTTTTTTTTATTCTTACAAACACTATTCACCCGCCCTCTAGTGTTTGCTTTGCCTGAATGATCCATTCCACAGTCCCTCACAATTAGTATCAGAGCAAGGTCTTTCAAAAAGTTCATAATCTGATTTTTGAAAATGTTAAATGGCAAATTTTGAATACTAGTTTTAATTCTTGTATTACATCAAGTATTAGATGAGTCTGCATTCAATTTTATTGAAAAATCAAGTTACTATGATTTGATTTTTGAAATTTGAAATGTTTTAAAATTTGAAATTTTTGATCTATGAATATGTTACGAAACCTTCATGATATTATTGTAGTTAGTTATATTTGAAACGTCATTTGATTATTTGAAAAGTCATTTAAATATTTGAAAAGACATTTGAATTATTTGAAAAGTTATTTGATTATTTGAAAAGTTGTGTTGTTTTACAGGAAAAGATGTGCTATATGGCTATTGTATATTCAAATTATGAAAAGATGGATGCCGTGGTTTTTGATAATTCAAATTCCAAAATGGTGGCTACTGATAATTCAAACTTTGAAAAGAAACCAAAAAGAGGAGAAGAGTTACGACGGTTGGTGAAGAGACATCAAGAAGAAATGGATATATATATATATATATATATATATATATATATATAATGTAAATCAGAAAAGAAATGGGTCCTCAACTTTGGATTTTCATCTGCAGCTTATCTTTATACTGTACTTCTCTTTGTTTTCTTCGTAATGTCGCCGGTTTCATGAGATCCCGTCAATAATTGACCAAGTAATGATCAAATGAAGTTTTGGTGAATAAAGAGAGAAGGGAACCAAATTTATCGACGGTTATCCTCAAATTGCATCCACAGGTTAGACTATTTTGTCCCAAATCCTTTTACAGGTTGTAGATCTCGTTCTCGCGGTCGATTTTATGGGTAGATCGGCAAATTTCGATCAAAATTGAGTGAGATGTGGCTGTTTGAAGTTGGCGATTCAAAACTGAAATCTGTTACGGGATTTTATGCATACCTCTTACTGTTTCGACTTACTGCACCCGAATACCATCCAAATTCATCCCCAAACTGCTACTAGATCGCAATTCTCGAATTCCTCTTCGATTAGCCACTAATTTCGTCCAATTCCGTTAAGAAACAAAGAAGTTATGCCTCTTGAAAGTTTGATTAAAAGTGAAAAACGAGAGGAAGAAGAAGAGGAAGAATAATTATGAAGAGACATGACTTTTGGGCCTTTATATAGTAGTTGATGTGTCCATTCATTCAAAATTCAAAATTCAAATTCAAATTGTGGCGCCAAGTTGGTTGAAATACTAAATCTTCAATATCATCCTCATATGGTGTTCAAATTCGGTAAATGAATACACTATCCCGATCAGAAAAACGAGCCCGTCGCAATAGAGCGGATCTCATCATCAAATTCCAGAAGATCTTTCAGAATCCAGAGAATATCGAATAAATATATCTAAAAACTGGGTACGCCTTGATTAAATTTTTGGTTGAATGGATGTTTTGCTTGCTTTGCTTTGTTTTAAATTTGAAATTTTAACTTTAAAATTCAGTATTGAAATTTAAAATTCAAATTTGAAATTTGAAATTTGAAATTCAAAAATAATTACCATAAAATTAATATAATAATAAAATAAATTTTGGATGTTTGTTAGGATTAGAATTATGTCAGGAAATAGTTAAACCTGAAATATAAATCGATATTTTAAAACCAAAGTCGCAAAACCATATTCTCTTTGAAATAATACGTATATATGTCAACATACATAAATCTATATGTTAACATACCACCCAATAGAATGAAATTCAAATTCTCAAAGATTTAAACTTTCAAACTTCCCTCCATCTTTTTCGGTTAGAAAATGCAAGTTAAATTCTAGTTATTAAATTTATCTGTATACTTATTTTCTTATATCTTGTTTCAAAATAAATATATTAAAATATATAATTTAATAAAATTATATAAACATGTTAATATGATATACAAAGTTAATATAACTTTTTGATATTGTTATAAAATATAAATTTATTCATCTTTTATATAGTTTAAACATGCACAATTTAACTTATATATTATTCTTATGATTTCATAACAATTTTGGGTTACTTTATCACAAATACTATTTGTAACTTAATACTTATTTTGACTTCCTATTAAGATTTCTAAAACTTGTATATTTAATGTAACGACCCGCATTCTATGCATCAAAGGATCGTAGAGTATTTATTTCTTTCTCATACGAAGTCGTATGGTCATGTAGCTTTGGGAAACGACTATAGGGGTCATTTTTCATGTTCATGATTTTTGCTGATTTTTAAATGACCGTTTTGCCACTAGTGAATCTTGTTTCGGCCATAACTTTTGATTGGTAAGGATTTTTGACCTGAAACCACTTCCATTGGGTTCGAATGATGGTTTCTCTTTCCGTAGAGCGGTCACATTAGCCAAACGGACTCACCGTTTGGGAGATATGGCTGAAACAAGGTTCGTAAGGTGAAAATCTGCATAACTGGGCTTAATCGGGTAGTTAACAGCTAAGCCCATAACCCATTTCGGAATTAGGATTATGGGAAGGCTGAAATGAGTTAGGTTTTTATTCTATTTCAGTTTTCTAGCCGCCACTTACCTCTTAGAAACCCTAACAATGGCCTCCAACCTCTAAAACACTCCAAAATCACTTTCTAATTGAAGATTGGGCTTGGCAACATCAAATCAAGGCAAATCAACACCAAATCAAGATTGTAACTGTTGTGTTGCATTGGTATTCCCACCCAAACAAAGATTATTTCAGATTTTGTGTTCATTTGTGGCCAAGGTGAGTGATTAGCTTGCTTTTACACTAATTATGGATAATTTGGGATGATTAGTGTTAATTAGCGAATTTATGCATAACTAAAATATGGAAAAATATTTGTAAATTCTTAAATAGTGTTTTAGACCTCTGTTAGAAACTTGGGATAATTTGGTTAAGTTTTGCTAATCCTATCATTAGTTATGCTAGAACATGCTTAAGGGAAAATATGGGGATTTGGCTATGTTTGATCCATTTTAACCTATCATATTGATGTTTTGGTGTTTGTGGTCACTTCTATTTGTTGCTAAGACTATTTGGTATGAATTGTGATTGTTTAGAATAGTTAGAATGGTCGAAAATGCTGTTGAGTGGCTTAAAAACTATCGTTGGAAGTTGCAGGAAAAGTGCAGGCTCTGACCCGAACCGGATCGGATCGGATGGGAAGGCCCGGACCGAACCATTTGTGAAGCCTTCCCTACGAACCGCTAGTGGAACGTCTTCTCCGAGCCGATCCGCCAAAAGCTCTTCGACCTCCGACCCGTCTGGTGGCACTCGACCCGAACCGCTTGTACCTGGCCTGGAGAAGGAGTGTCTTCCCCGAACCGATCCGCCTCTCGCGGGCATTCTCCAACCTGAACCGATGCGCCATGGAAAAACTTGAGGAACTTGACCCGATCCGAGATGATGAAGCATTTACGATCCGAACCGTGGACCTTGGACTTGAGGTGTGGACCACGAAATGAGCTGGGATCACGATCCGAACCCAATGGGAGTACGATTCGAAGCCAAGTAAAGTGAGGAACCGAACCGATCCGGTGACGACTAAAACCCAAGATGCAAAGGTAGTCCAAATAGGAAGTTAGAGCTTAGGATCTAGTTAGGAACCAATGAGTTCACTTCATGATTGGACTTTGTTGTGGGACGTGTGCTAAGGAGTTGTCGACATCCATAACTTTGACTCACCACCGAAAGACGAATGTTAGGTTACGTATCAGTGTAGTAGAGTCATCATGACTTGAGAGGCAAAGTGATCGTAGCAAGGATATGAGCCAGTGCAGTGGGGTTGTTATGACTCCATGGGGAAGAGTGGACATGGCAAAGGATTAGTGGCAATGGATCAGTGCAGTGGTGTCGTTACGACTCCATGCGGCAGAGTGATTATAGCAAGGAATGGGTGGTCAAAGCTTGGATATCGTATGCTTTACGCACTGAGTGAGAGATGTGAGGATGGTTGCTATGCTTGATTGTTTGCCATCACTATGGCATGCACACCCCACCCCCAACCGTATGTTAGTGGCACCTTAGAGTATTGTACAGTATGTGGTGTTGACTCTTTGGTTGCAGGTCCAGGTTCAGGTATGGTTTAGTATACCTGTTATGTTCCGTTTATGCTTGCTACCACTCATACCAGGCTGTTGTCTGACCCAGAGTTTTACGTTTCTTCTTATTACTCTGGGTGCTCACACAAGTAGACTAGAGACTGGTTAGGCGGTATGCACGAGTAGCTGTACTGGAGACGAGCATAAGTCTTCCACGTATGATATATATACATATTCTCCCTATGTTGTTGTTGGTCGCTACTTTGGGCATTAGTAGTGTACCTTTCCTTTCTTTTTTTAGAGACAGTTTTACAAGTTGTAATAATTGTAGTCTAGATCATAAGTTGTATTTTGATTTTCCGCTGCTATGATAGTTTGTTTTCAGCTTATGCACTGTCTTTCCTGTTCTGTGTCAAGTATATGTTATGATTATATTTTATTCCATGCGCTGTGAGACATATTATAGGTTCTTTGTTGATTCTTCATCTTCTTCCTTTTCTTCTGACGACCATCCCTTGCTAGCTGGACATGCGTACAACGCACTTTCGGAGAAAATGTCGGTTGGTGCGGGGCGGGCCGTCACATTTATGTTAATATAAAGAAATATATATACATGATTTTTTTAAGTAGTTTAAATATAAGAAGTTTTATAGATTACTTTATATTGTTTCCTTCTAAAGTATAAATGGTTTCTTAGCAAATAAACATGTTTTGATTTCTGAAGTTTAAATTTAAAATTGATCTGTATCAAAATATTAATGTATATCTCATAAATTAAATTTTAAGTTCTTTTTAAATTAGTTTTATATATATACTCATAAATATATGTTTATATAGCTTACATTATATTATACAAATTTTATATTATCTTTAGAAAGATCTCAATTTTTAAAATATTTACCCTACTAATATAATTTAATTTCATGATTTTTCTGAATATTTTGCTACTTATCATGAATATTATTTTTAATTAACTCTTATCTTTATTATTCTTTTAATCAAATTCATTAACATAAGTCTAGAAATTAACATTATCTTTGTTTAGTTCAAATAATTCATAACAGTTAGATAGTACTTTGTATATATTACCTAAATAGATATAATTACTAAATCATTCTACAAACTCTTATTACACATCTTGTTTCATATCATCATTATAAATTATTGTACAACTAAAATTAAAAGCATTCACAAGTTGCATTTCATTCAATGTATCACTTCATTTAGATTTGCATATGACATACTGCATTATAACTAACACACTACATCACATATTAACTTCACACTACATCACATATTAACTTTAACTCGACATATAACAAGTATATAATATGAAAAGTTTTTGTCTAAGTAGAAATATAGGATTATTAATTAAATACATATCATATTTACTTTGTCTTGATTAACTTGATTGATTTGTTTGGCTTGGTTGAATTGATTGGCTTGATTGACTTATTTGGTTAGTTTGATTTGTTTAAATAACTTAATTGACTTACTTGACATGATTAAATTTCATTAATAGTAGATAGGTTTGTTAGAAATATACTTATGCATTTATAGTTGGTGGGAGCTTTATAGGTTTTAGGATAAATAGAAATTACAATAAATTTTTAATGTTTTGTGAGAACAAAACTTAATTTGATTGATTGTTTGGATTAAACTACTTTATTTAGCTTATATCATAATTTGAAGTATATCTTATCAGAGTTATTTCTAAGACTAGATTAAGGTCTTATTATAGTTTGAGGGAACTAGAGTTTAGGATAGGTTTAGTCTTGTATTAAATTAAGGGGGAGTTTTAGAGTTTCTAAGGATTAGTTGAAGGTTCTAGAGTACTTTAGTTGATTTAATTATTAGATGGATTGTTTGATTTGCTTGTTTGCTTGAATTATTTGCTTGAATTGCTTGTTTGCTTGAATTGTTTGTTTGAATTGCTTGTTTGGATTAATTTGCTTTTTTGAATTGATTGGTTTGCTTAGTTTATTATCCTTATATAGAAATTTATAGAGAATTATTGATTGAGGAAGAATTATAGATTAAAGGGAATTTATATAGAATTAGGATATTATATGGGCATAAATTTAGGGGGAGTATTTTTGTAATGACCCGCACTGTCAGGGGTATTATAATTAATTTACTTAATTATATATATATCGTGATGTGGTGAATTGAATAGAGGTTTAATTAAATAATATGAAATATTTAATTAAATTAAATAATTAAATAATATATTTAATTCAGAAATAATCAAAAATGTTGGGAATCACAATATTCTGTGAACGGGGTCGTCCCTTGGATTTAATTCAGCTTAGAGTTGAATTATATTGACGAATATATTCAATCGACGACAGTTTGAACGTCTAATTATATTATAATTAAAATCGAGCTCGAAATGGCGCTGCAGTTCGCGATTTGGCGATTTGAACTTCAACTGAATGTACAGGATTCGTTTTAAGCCGGATTTCAGTGAAACAAGAAACGTGTGGAGCTGGTGGAGTATATCTTTCTAGTGGAAGAGAAAAATCGGGATTTCGTCGTATAGATTTTGATTTACGTCCAAATCAAATTTCAGAAAAGTCGCTGTGGAATTCCTTTATAATTTGCAACGCTTTATTTGCATTATAAAAGGGTTTTCAATATAACTAGAGATCGGGTTTGAATTTAGACAAGGTTCTTTTGGGAAATAGTGATAATTTAATTTTTATAATTTTACTGTAATTTTTAATTAATTTAATAAGCGACTTTTTATTTGAAATATTTCGCACCCTGAAATCAACATTTTGAAGTTTCAAAATATGAGTCCACCTACCGGTATTATTATATTTTTGGAATCACAACACATCGCTTGTCATGATCGTACTTTTATTTCTGTTCTTAGTGGCTTGTATTTGCACGAAATGGAGATCGTATTAACTGATTTTAGGGTGGTGCTTCATAGCTAAGTTATAACATAAGTAAATATAATTTGATGGTCCAAATTCACTTATATAAAAGGGTTCAGCGTGGGCTTGTTTTGCCCAAACGATATTTTGGGGTCCAAATTTGATTTACGTGGTGCCGCCACTCTACATAAACCAAAACTAAATCTAATACATATATATTTTTGAACAAATGAAACACGCACGTCTCTCCTGCCAGAAACGAAAGAACAAAACCAAGCCACCACGTCCTCAAAACAAACCACGCATCATCCAATTCCAACCACAATTCTTACCAACCAAACAGAGGCTTATATAAGCCGTAGAATCCACACACAGCAAGAAAAAAAAATTCCAAATGAAAAATCAAAAGAAAACAATGGAAATTCCTTTAAATCATCACACAAATGTATTCGAATCCCTGTGGTAAACTGCTTCGAGTTCGTGCCCATTTCAGGTGGCTCGAGCTTCCTTTTTCCGCGGGTTTGTACTACGGTGAACCTAGGGTAAATGAATTTGGGGATTTAAGGCTTTAATTCAGGAAATGGATGTAGTAGTTGAATTCAGGTTGGAGTTTGGCTTCGTATGTGGTTCCTGTGTGAAACACGGTGCAGTTGAAGTCGTGAGCTTCCTGAGAAGCTCGAAGTTGAGCCCGATAGTGTGGCTTCGAGTTTGATGATGCGATGCCTAGAAGGTGGAGGAGGGGAAGTCGAGATTATTGGTGGTGATCTCGCTTAGTAGTGGTGGCCGAGTCAATGGGGAAAGATGGTCAACGGTGAGTCAACACGATGGGATTTGGTTTCTTTTTACTGGAGGCGTGATTTGTGAATTAGGGGAAGAAGGAGTAGGTTTATACGGGTGGGCTTGAAAGGAGTAGTGGGCCGGGTAGAATAAGTGGTGAGGCCTACTAATTAAAAGTCCAAGTTATTCTATTTTTCAATTCGATATATATACTAACTTTAAACCGTCATATCTTGGTCATACGGAGTCAGATTGACGAACCGTAAGCCGCGTTGGGATCGTATTGACGGGAGCAACACAATGAGACTGACCGCAAGTCCATCTGAGCTTGTTATAATTTATGGCAAAATAAATTGTCCGACTGAATCAATGAACGCAAACCGATATTTATGGGTTAACGCGCAACTGTGAGTAAAACTCACCAACTCTGAACAGTTTATATTTTCACGTTGTATTATTAGAACTGTTAAAATTGTCTGTTTGACTGTGTGTTGACTGTTTGCTTGAACTACTAGTCGGTTAGTAGAAATTATATATATATCTATGTGTATATATATATATATATAAACTGTTAAGTGTTTATATGTGATTCTGCTATCAGAATAACTCATATCGATGTTGTTATACTGTCTAACATCTGTGGATACAGGGAAACAGGTCGGAGGAATCAAACTGGATTCCTCAATAGTTATTTTACTGTGATTTATATATTGTGATATATAAATGTGATATATAATCTGATGATGATTATGTGTGTTTGGACGATATTCATCGTTGTTATATGGTGTGTTAAATACCATAAGAAATATCAGAATGTGAAAAAGGGATTTTCAAAGTATACTTGAAAATAATTTATTTATATAAAATCGATGGATTTTATATATTTAAAAGAAAAAGGTTTTTGAATAAAAGTAGTATATTTGCAATTCAAATAGAAGGAAATAATTTGTAATTCAATTATAAGGGAATTTATTTGTTAATCAAATATAGGAGGAATTTTATTTGTTAAACAAATATTAAGAGATTTATTTATGAATCAAATATAAAGGATATTTATAGTTGTGACAACAAGTATAAAGGGTAGATATATTTGTAAATCAAATAAGAGAATATATTTGAGAAATCAAATATAAAGGAGAAATGTTTGTCAAACAAATAGGAAAAGAATATTTGTACACCATAAATAAATAGAATAAAAGTGACGTTTATTTAGGAAATAAATAAATAGAATTAAAAGGACATTTATTTATTTGTTAAATAAATAGAGAAAGTATAAAGGATTTATTTATTTAGAAAAATAAATAAGATTTCAAGGGATATTTATTTAAAGGTTAAATAAATAGGATTATAAAGGTATTTATTTAGGAAATAAATAGGATATTTTAAAGGAGATATTTATTTGTTAAATAAATAGAATAAAAAGGAATTATCTATTTTTTAAATAGAATTTAAGGAGTTAATCGATTTGAATTAGTCAATTGGGTTAATCAAACCAAGTTGATTGAGTTAGTCAAACCAAGTCAGTAGAATTAAGCCAATAAAGTCATTCGATTAAAGTATACCAAAGAAGTAGTAAATCGAATATAGTTTATATTCGAAGTAGATAATCGAATATAGTTAGTTATCCAGAGGGGTTAGTCAATTTTAGTTAATCCAAAGGAGTTAGAGTAATTCAAAGTGAATTAGTCGAAGTTAATTCAAAGGAGTTAGTCGAAGTTGAGTTAATCAAGTTGAGATAGTCAAGATGAGTTAATCAAACCGAGGTAATCCCAGTTAGTTGATCTAAGTGAGTTGATCGAATATAGTTTATTCGAATGGTGTTAGAGGAGTTATCGAATATAGTTTATTCGACAGGAGTTAAGTGAATAGGGTTAATCAAATAGGATTAAGCAAATAGAGTTAACCCAATAGGGTCAGTCCAATAGAGTTAAGTGAAAAGAAAATAATCGAATATAGTTACTCGAAAGGGAAAGGTTAAGTACGGAAGTAGTCAAAGAAATATAAAGTGAACTTTGCTTATTTCAAGGTTAGAGGTGTTGTTCAGTTAAGGTCTGAGAGGTAGTTCTACCCCAACTTGACTGGCTTCGTTTTAACTAAGAAATGGGTATAGTTCGGTTGTAAAGGATGGTTAAGTGAATATAGTTAATAAAGGAAATGGTTTGAGTTGGCATCGCGATGGTTTGTTTAAACATCTGTCTAAGTCCAAAACGTAGGAGTTTTGGAAATGTTTTCCAAACAAGAACCAGAATTGTTTTCTAATATAGAAAACAAGGGATGGAAAGGTTTTCCAGTGTTAATAATATATATTTTCTAAACTTAGAAAATAGCAAATGTAAATATAGGGAAACAGGAGATGTAAAATGAACTAAAGAGATTAATGATTAATGATGTTTGATTGATATTATTTCCACCTGGAAATAATATCGTTGTTTGCACACTTGTTTTTCTTTGATAGTTAACTCACAGACTATCGAAGTTTTGACCATTTTAACGTTGTTAATATGGAGAGACCGGTTGGATTATTATCCAAAGAACCACTCTGTATTGGCATAAGCGTTGCGAATCATTTATGCCAAGGATAATTGAAGACGGAGTAAAGTGCAAGGGTTGTTGTATAAGTCTTAGATAACAGTGACTAAGATGGATATACTGAATAGTACCTTCGGTTTGTCCAGTCCCAGGACAACGTATATGGAAGAAGGTCTGACAGAGTATATCCAATGGATCGCGTAAGTTGATCTGTTCAAACGTATTCACGTTGGTGGCGGAGGAATTCGTTTCTCTTAGCTGTATACCCGGGTTATGTTTAGGCAAATCAATTTGTGATTTGGCGGGTATGACGATGTGATATTCTAAGTGTATGGATGAATGTCTGACAGAGTATTTCCAGAGAGGTCACTTACATTGATTTCTTCAACCGTACCAAGAGTGGAAGCGGAGAAGGAAACTTCTCTTAGCTAACACATAATGTATGGTTGTAGACGTCAAAGCAGTGATTTTTGATGGATCTGACAATGTGGCATTCGAAGTGAATCTGATGTGATGATAAAGCGTAGCTTCTAGCCTCATCAGCCGGTGAATGACAGAAATCGGGCAGGCAGCATGGCTAGGTAGGTCGCACCTATTAGGGTGTATAATCACCTGATCTAGAGTTTCATTTATTTCTTAAAATCTATTGTTGATGCTGTCCCATTCGGGAAATGGTTGCTGATCCCAACCGTTGGTGATATACATTCGATACACTCAAGCAAATGAGTGGTCGGTCATGTGTGGTCGAGTTGCAAGATGTTCTTGTTGAACCCAGTGTATTCCTCTCTAGAGGTACACTAGCAAAAGGTGGTTCCATACCTTGTCATAATTGGAAACCCATTACCCAATACGTGCTTGCGGTTTTGATTGTATACTATGTATGTGGAAACGTGAGATGAAAGCGTTTCTGCTAGATGATTATTATTATTGAGATTGATAGACATTATGATAATATCAAAGGTTTTGATATAAAGATATTTTGGATTCTCATAAGGGGAAAAAACCGTTCCGTTCTGCGGCGTGGTCTTATGAGATATCGTTTACTTGTTCATATACCTGTTTAAACTGTTTTACTCATACCAGTCCCATGACTGACCCGGAGTTTACTTTGTTGTTTTCCCTAAACTCTTGGGTGCCTAAATTTGTACGGGCAGTCAAGTAGTCAGGAATTTACAGATATACTTGGAGAGCTTGGAGCGGGAGGCTTCAAGATCATATAGCTATAGTTATTTCCGCTGTGTTGTAAGTGCTGTACTCTGATAAGTGCCATTTTATACATAACTGTTATATTTCAAATTTATGTTATCTATTATATGTTATTCGTTCCGCTGTGAGGTTCGTGTTACTCTGATGTTGTGTTCTTCTTCTTCTTCTATTCTAAATTTCTATCTTATCTATTCTCACCCTCTAAGTTCTTTCATTAACAACCAGGATTTTTCGATGTTTTGGTTATCGACATCGTGCTTACGTCGATAACCAGAGTCGCTAAAAATCCGGGTCGTTACAGTTGGTATCAGAGCTTAAGTTAAGAATTACTTGGCTCTGTGGCGTGACTCGGTAGAGATAGGGTTAGTAATACCCTAGATTGAGTTTGAGTGTATATATACGAGTGCGTATTTGTATTTGATATAAAAATTTGTTTTATATTGTGGAGATTCATTGGCTGAGTTGTTTATGAGTTCTGGTCGATCAGTTTGATCCACTGTATCGGTAGGAGTTACTAAACACTTGAATACGATGGGTCGTCATGATATGTTTTGTAAAGAGGGTAAATTAAAATAAGTTTACCCAGAGTATATTCTGATATAGAGGAAATATATATATTAGATATATTGGTTGTAATTACAATCGAGTAAGATTATAAAGTGAAATGGTTATATATAACCAACCAGAATTCATATAAGTGGAATCAAATGAAGTAAATCAGATTTGGAATTAAAATAAGGAAATTTTAAGTTCCTGGGAAATTTTGAAATGTTTTCAAAATGGAAGTATTTAGAAATGGTTTTGAAAACGATATAGTATTGAAGTTACTTGGGTCGCTGGAAAATAATTCCGATGATGACTGCGCAGTATCATCGGTGTGATTTTCGAGTTTCTAAGTGGTGGATTACTACCAAAGATTTTGATTTGAATTGTTTTGAGAAAACAAGTGTTTAGAAATTCAAATGTTTTGAATAGGTATTATGATTTCAAATTGATTTGAAATGAACCCAGGAATTTGAAATTTGAAATTTAAATTTAACTTATGAAGTTAAATGGATTTAAATAGTGAAAATGAATAATGAATTAGAATTTAACCTTGACTAAGTTAAATGAAAATGGAATTGATTAGTGGATAATCTGGAAATGGGATTAAGTTGATGAGTTAAGAGTTTGAAATTTGATATTGGAGTTTGAAATTGAAATTCGACTTAAGTATAAGCGAATGGTTTGAGTTGAGGATATAAACTAATCGAAGTTAGATTAGTATGACATTGGTATATACAGGGTTGTTAATCAATGGAAATGATATAAGATGATATAGCCGACAAAAAGGTACAAGTTTATATTGGATATAAGCATGAGATTTGTGAGCCGAATCGGCTAGCCGCTTGGCTTTTCTTTTTCTTTTGGGATTGGTGAGGGCCGTGGGAGGCTATGTGAAATATCCCGATGCTCCCGGTACAAAGGAGGTTATGGCGAATTTTTCCAGGAATTTAAGGAGTTAGAATATATAAAAAGAATATTTGTGAAAACCAAATATAAGGGAAATATTTGTGGAAACCAAATATAAAAGGAAATACTTGTGAAAATAAATAAAGAGTTAAAAGGAAATACTTATGCAGGAAATAAATAAAGTAATAAAGGAAATATTTATATGAAATAAATATAGGCAAATTGAAAAGGAAAAATCATTTTTAAAGTGAAGAACCGTTACCAAAAGTAAATCTTTAAAAATGGATAAACGTTGTTAAAGGAACGAAATGAATAACCAGTAGAGTTTACTAGTACAGTAGAGTCAACCAGGTAGAGTTAACTAGTTAGTGTTAATCAGTTAGAATAAATCGATTAGAGTTCAAACGAACTTAAAAAGAGAAAGAGTATACATGTTTAAAAGTGAATAATTAGTTGTATGGCATTGATTATTTGAGTAAGTAGTCTTATCTGTTTTGACGTTATAAATCTTATTCAGTCAAGGTCTGAGAGGTAGTTATACCCCAACTTGATTGGTTTCATTATCAACAAATAAATAGTAAGATTTCAGGCTCGAAGATCAATGTTGGATAAGAGTTAGTTGAATATAGTATTTGGGTTGTCGTAACGATGTTTTACCCAACATCCGCTTTAACCCAACTAAGCGTAAGCTGGGAAATAGTTTGACTTTCTTTTGGGTTGAAGATGGCCCAGAGAGGCGAGTGTGGTTTTACCGATAGGGCTATACAAAGGAGGTTATGGCGAAATTTTCTGAGAATTTAAAGTGTTAGAAAATTTTCAGCTTTTTTTGAAAATTTTAGTTAGTCGGAAGAATTAATATTTTAGTCGATATTAATTGGTTCTGTTGAAATCAGAAATAAGGGGTAAACAAATCTTAGGAGTTCCAATATATAGGGTCGTCCTCTAACTTAGCAATTTCGAGGACGAAATTATTATGAGTGGGGAAGATTGTAATGACCCGCACTGTCAGGGGTATTATAATTAATTTACTTAATTATATATATATCGTGATGTGGTGAATTGAATAGAGGTTTAATTAAATAATATGAAATATTTAATTAAATTAAATAATTAAATAATATATTTAATTCAGAAATAATCAAAAATGTTGGGAATCACAATATTCTGTGAACGGGGTCGTCCCTTGGATTTAATTCAGCTTAGAGTTGAATTATATTGACGAATATATTCAATCGACGACAGTTTGAACGTATAATTATATTATAATTAAAATCGAGCTCGAAATGGCGCTGCAGTTCGCGATTAAGCGATTTGAACTTCAACTGAATTTACAGGATTCGTTTTAAGCCGGATTTCAGTGAAACAAGAAACTGTGGAGCTGGTGGAGTATATCTTTCTAGTGGAAGAGAAAAATCGGGATTTCGTCGTATAGATTTTGATTTACGTCCAAATCAAATTTCAGAAAAGTCGCTGTGGAATTCCTTTATAATTTGCAACGCTTTATTTACGTTATAAAAGGGTTTTCAATATAACTAGAGATCGGGTTTGAATTTAGACAAGGTTCTTTTGGGAAATAGTGATAATTTAATTTTTA
Organism: Allium sativum; assembly: GCA_030737875.1. NCBI lineage: Eukaryota > Viridiplantae > Streptophyta > Magnoliopsida > Asparagales > Amaryllidaceae > Allium > Allium sativum. Next base: position 809,849,915 of record CM060921.1, on the reverse strand, counting down.
GAATTTTACTGTAATTTTTAATTAATTTAATAAGCGACTTTTTATTTGAAATATTTCGCACCCTGAAATCAACATTTTGAAGTTTCAAAATATGAGTCCACCTACCGGTATTATTATATTTTTGGAATCACAACACATCGCTTGTCATGATCGTACTTTTATTTCTGTTCTTAGTGGCTTGTATTTGCACGAAATGGAGATCGTATGAACTGATTTTAAGGTGGTGCTTCATAGCTAAGTTATAACATAAGTAAATATAATTTGATGGTCCAAATTCACTTATATAAAAGGGTTCAGCGTGGGCTTGTTTTGCTCAAACGATATTTTGGGGTCCAAATTTGATTTACGTGGTGCCGCCACTCTACATAAACCAAAACTAAATCTAATACATATATATTTTTGAACAAATGAAACACGCACGTCTCTCCTGCCAGAAACGAAAGAACAAAACCAAGCCACCACGTCCTCAAAACAAACCACGCATCATCCAATTCCAACCATAATTCTTACCAACCAAACAAAGGCTTATATAAGCCGTAGAATCCACACACAGCAAGAAAAAAAATTCCAAATGAAAAATCAAAAGAAAACAATGGAAATTCCTTTAAATCATCACACAAATGTGTAACACCCCGAATTTTCTATTGACACTAAAGTTGCTAAAATAATAATAAGTGTGTAAAAGAGGGGATGTATCTAATATGCATATAAAAAAAATATTAATAAGTGTGTAAAAGAGGGGATATATCTAATATGCATATAAAATATATTAATAAGTGTGTAAAAGAGGGGATGTATCTAATATGCATATAAAAAAATATTAATAAGTGTGTAAAAGAGGGGATGTATTTAATATGCATATAAAAATAATAATAAGTGAGTAAAGGGGGGATGTATCTAATATGTATATAAAAACAATAACAAGTGTGTAAAGGGGGGGATGTATCTAATGGGTACATTGTAGAAAATATATATATATATATGGGCAGTTAATGCAAACATGAATAGAAGTTTATTAATTTGCCGAGTGTTTACTGTGTCACTTCTGACTCATTGCTGAGTCAACAAGATAAACCCCATCTTGTCTGAACGGCTGCGGTTATTTCTAGGTTAAATCTAATGGCCTAAATGAATCCTAAATTCTATAAATAAGTGGGTAGTCTCTCATTCTAATTCGTATGAAAAATTGGAGAGCTACCGACATGCCGTTGCCATGGAGTTCAGCGTAGCCGTCACAAACTAAAGAAGGAGAGAACCTAACCTACAACTAAATCTACTCAACAGAAAAATCAAATCAAAGACTCTTTCTCTCTTTCTCTTATTTAGATTGTGAGTATGATAATTCTCACAAGATTATTGTTAAAGTAATTCGATTGAGTTATAAATGGATTACAAGAAAGTGATATGAATTGTTATATATTTGTAACAATCTTATGCTATTATGTTATAAATCATGCTATGCTATGTCGTACGTTGTAAATCATGCTATGTTATGTCGTATGTTGAAAATCATGCTATGCTATGTCATATGTTGTAAATCATGCTATGTCATATGTTGCAAATCATGCTATGTCATTATGTACATATGTTGTAAACCTTATATGTTATAGATCTCATATTATCATATATTTTGAAATCCTTATGTTATATGATAAAGATGTCATGTTAAGTTGTGTTGAATCATACAAGTTGTAAAATCATGATGTTATTATTTATGCGAATTGGATCATGTTTAAAGTTTATGTTTTTTTTATTAAATGGATCTTGATTATGGGAATTTTCCTATTGAGTTAGGTGTACCCATAAACATGAATCTATGATTAAATGAAACTAGATTATGAGAATTTGCCTATTAAGTTAGGTGTACCCATATAAAACCATATTGTTAAGTGAGATGATGTTGATTCACACATGTTCCTATGCAAGTTTATGAAACTGGATTAAGATCATATTATGTGAATTAGGAACAAGTTGACACCTTTAGATCCATGACATGTATAACCTTATGCAAGTTGTATTTTTGGACATATGCAAGTTTCACCCCTTGTTATGATTTATTTAGTCACATATACATGTTGTTGTTGTGAATATTTTCTTTCATGCTATGAGTTAGACTATTCCAGTCTAAAGTATATTTTACGTTTAACGTATGAACGTACAACGTGGGATAGGGGTGATATTAAAAGAATTAATATTTAATTTGCATGAGATAGCCTTAAAAAGGCATATAACAAAATGGAGATATTAATAAATTGCCTTAAACGGTGGAAAATTTAATTAAAGCATTAATTGGAAAATTAATGCGTAGTTATTGACATAATTTAATTATGGACATAAATAAATTTGAATTTGAATAGGGATATTAAATATTGAGAATTTGGCATAAAATGCCTTTAATGGCATATAATGAATTGGGGTGCAATTGATATGATTTTGCATACCCTAAGTGGATGGCCATAATTGAGTCAATTATGGAAATCATTAAAATTTGGAATTAATTAATAATTTGGATAGGGAAGTTAATTCAAATTTGGGAAAGATTAATTAATTAATTAATCACTAATTAACATTCTTTCTATTTACATACACCAGAAGGTTCTGGGGTGACAGAGAGGATAGTGTCTAGGCTTGGGTTTGGAAAACAAGTTTCCTGCCCTCCCTGGCTATCCCTAACTGACCCAATGAACGGGATGGTCTTGAATTTAGAAAGAAAACCTATGGTGGGACATAGGAATCTAGTGGGTGCCTTGGGTGGCATGAGGAATCTAGTGGGTGCCTTTAGTGGCATTTGAAATACGATTAGAAAATGGAATAATTTGAATATAAACAATTATGACATGTAATTCAAATTATTGGATAAAATAGGTATTGACACCTATAAAGGGAAAGGTTTTAATTAATTGATTAATTAATTAAAATGGGCATGGTAAATGAAATGGACTACTTAACCAAATCTGATCCTTAAGGATTGTATGAACTTAAGTTTGAGTAGAGGGTTAAGTAAACTGGGTTATATGGAATGAGTGGGTTAAGTAAATCTTGGGTAGGTGGGTAATATTAGTATATATAGGCCCACAAACATAACCGTAAATTAATATATCTGAACCAGTGAGAGGGTTAAGTAAATCTTGGGTAGGTGGGTAATATTTGTGTATATAGGCCCACAGACTTAACCAATACAACCCGTTAATTAAACCAAAGGGTGAGACTAGGTTAAATTAGAAAACACTTAACCAAATTTATACATGTAAGTGGACATGGGGTTAAGTGGGATGTATTAGAGGGGACCAAGCCTTGGTGGGAAGCTTGGTGGGGGCCCTTTTCAGTCCAGTAGCCCATTAAGTATCTTTGGGAGCTCGACCCAAGTCGAGGACGGGACACGCATACTGGGTCTGATTGTTAGAGGTCAAAATGGGTTAGCGGTGGCAACGCAAGTCCAACGGGGTCATGTGCGTGCGTGGGCCCGGGCTGGTAAGTACGACGTTGTTGCATCGTGTAGGTATAAGCCGTGCATTCCTTGCATTGCATAAGGTTGCCATATTGGGGAGTGATACACCCCACTGTAGGGCATGCACGGGTATCTACGTGTTAGGGAGCCGATCGAATGGGGCAGGGTAGTGGGTACACCTAGTAGTACACGAAGCTACCATTATTAATTAAGTATTAAGGGGGTATACCTAGTGGAGATAGGGGCAGACGGCACCTATGACGTCAACTAGGAGTACGTGAAATTACGTTTATTAAGGGGTAACGTCTAGTGGGGATAGGTACACGTTGGGTACCTATGATAGCAACTAGAGATACACAGTCAAACATGGAGGATAGTGGGTACATTTAGTAGTACACGAGGCTATCATCATTCTATTTAGGGATCAAATTACAAGAGTGACTAGTAGGGGTGCAGTTAGTGCTAGTACAGTACAACACGGTACAGTACGGTAGAGTATAGTAATTATCCTATATTAATTAGGAAGCGTCATTAACGTTAGTGATTAGTAACGGGTGTGGTGCAGCGTAGTAATTATTCTTTAGTAGGTATGTCTTTAATGTTACCTTGGTTAACCCCTTTTCCTTTGCATGTTCGGTCACACCCAATAGTTCATAGGCATTTCCTTATTCTCCAGCTTATGCCTTAGTCTGATTACTTTGAAAATAGTATTGTTAGAATTGTCATACTCGCCAGACTTTATGTCTGACCCCCTCTATTTCTATCTTTTCCCCCTCCAGGTCCTCAGGTTGGGCCCAGCTCTAGTGATGTTTGATTGGATTGCTTATCTCTTTTTGGAAAGCTTGGACTGCTGAAGTAAAGTCCAGCTTGTTATCTTTTGTTTAATGGCTATTTATGATAATGGGATTATGTATTTTGTTTTATCAAGATGGATATTGTGCTTGACTCTAATTTATGGTATTATGATGTAATCAAACATGTTTTGACTTCTGCTGCAATGAAATAAAGTTTTAAATTTCCAAGTTCTATTTTATATCTGTCTTGTTGTAATTTTACTATTCTATACTCACTTAAAACCTCCATGGAAGTTAATGCATTCCCTTTGTGAGTGACATTAATGGACGTGGGGTGTTACATGTGGTATCAGAGCTTAAGGTTACCAGAACAGATAAATTTTTTAGAAAAACTATTTTTCTAAAGTATTTTTTTTGAAAGAAGTGTTTTCAAAAACATGTCTTAATGAATAATTTTAAGAGGAATGTTTTATGAAAAGCATAATCCCCAAATAGCCATATCCTTATCCTTCGATTCTCCATTTTGAATCTTTTCCTCTTTCTCTTTTTGAATTTCCCCTCCGCGTATAGATGCTTTTTCTAAGATAAATAAGGACTTCCGTACGAAGGACGGAAGAACCACTTCAGGGGACTTAGACGTTTGGCGGGCTAGAGGTTAGTCCAAGGAGGTGGAGGGCTTGTTGGTATCTTTAAGACGGACGATGGGAGGAAGGTTCAAATAGCTCTTAGGTTAACAAAGGACGAAACCTCATGTTGGTGGGAGGTCACGAATGGAGAATGTGAAGAAGAAGGCTAGTTGTTTTAGAGAAATAGGACACCTTATTAGGATTGTCCAAAAAGGCAAGGGCAAAGTACAGGATCTTCCGGAGGGTAGTTGTATGTACTCAGGGCCGGTATACCTGATGGGTGGTAGGACCGTCTAGGTCGAAATTTGGTTTTCTCTATCATCCTGTTCGAACTTTGTTTGATTCTGGCGCTTCATACTCGTTAGTATCTACTTATTTAGTTGAAATACTTCACCTAAATACTAGTCTAGTTAAGGATCCCATCCTAGTCTCAAATCCTATGGGTGGTTCGGCTCACTTATCTATGGTTTGTCGGGATTTGAGAGTGTCTAGCTTGAGCATTGGGTTTGAATGCAACACCTTTATTTTTGGTTTAGTGGACTACAATTTGATTCTAGGTTTGGATTGGCTAGTCAGACTTGGTGTCATCCTAGACTATGAGAGAAGGGTAGATAGACCATTGACTTGTTGGGGGGAAAGACCCTTGATATTTCTCGCGACCTTAGAGGTTCAGTGAGGCTTAGCCGCCTAGAATCTTTTGATGCATCCAATAATAATTTGGAATCTGTTTGAGTGGCCCATTAGTAGGATGACGTTTTTGAAGAAGTTCGGGGTCTACTCCGAGGCGCAAGAATAGACCTCCGTACATACTTAGTAGATGATGCAAAGCTAGTTATGCAACTAACGATAGTCGTGGGGCAAGATTGGCGAAGATAGCCAAAGTCGGTTAAGTGCCCAATTATTTGTTTTGCTAGTATCATCCCACGTAAACGGTCTGAAATCGGAGGAGGTATCCCTTAGGTGCTTGTCTGATATTGGTTTAGGCCTTTGGGGCTTATGCTTGGGGGATATCGAGTTCGACTAGGATGGTTTGCGTGGGAGATGGATAGTTGTGATGAGTTTACATGGATAGTATCTCGATAGATTTTGTTAGTGGTTGCCAAGATCGAGAAAGGGTAATACGGGGTTTGGGTTGGGGTAGACAGACTTACTAAGAGCGCCCATTTCATTCCCGTAAAGAGTAAGAGGACTGCCCCGAGGTAGACTCGATAGAGTTATGAGGTGAATCGAGAGGGAATCGAGAAAAAGGTCAAGTAATGGATTATTTAGGACCCTATGTTGATACCATTTTGGGAGAAGTCCATAAAGAACTGTGTAAAGATATTACCTTCACGGTTGACGAAGGAAAAACTTAACTTTTTGGGAATGGGAGACTTTGCGAGGTCTTAGGGAAGGCAAACCTTGAAGAAGCACATCATTCTAGGATGATCTAACATAGGATTGGTTGGGTTGAGTAATTCTCCGAGTGTCAATCTGATGTTGATTTCGGTCTACGGGGTTGATGCTTAGGGAGTTACTCTCTTAACCGATATTTATGTGAGTTAAGATGTGCCTAATTTTAAATCGGGTAGAACATGTTCGATCGAGATTCCATTCTCACAAATGAATTTTGGGGAGCTTGCATGAAACCATGAGTACGCAGTTATGTTTAAGCCAAGTATGCTAGAAGGAGAATAAGTGAAAGTGGAGCGAGGGGCAACAGTGAAATGAGCTCCAACTCATATTTTGGAAATAAGAATCAAGAAGCTACGAAATTGTGAAGTTAAAGACGGACAAAACACAATGGAGTTAAGCTCGAGGAAATGCGACTTAGAAGATTGAGGACTAGATACGCGCATCAAATCTCTTTTTAAGAGTATATCCTTGATTCCTCTCTCTTCCTGTAGAGCCTACTTGCATGCTATCTTTTAACTATATCCTCTCGGTCCTATTCTCAATCCTATTTCTGTTGTAAACCCCATAGGTAGTATGACTCATCTGCTAGTAATACATGTTGGGGCTTGAGGGTGTCCGTTGGGTTGACTAAAACCTTTAGGTTTGATAAGATATGAGTTTTTTTTAGAAGTCCATCATGTTTAGTTTCTTAGAATCACACATATATTGGTTGGATTAAGAATTTCTTTGGGTGTCAGTCTGATGTTGATTTCGATCTTCGGGGCTGGTGCCTAGGGGGTTCTTCTCCAAATCAGTATATATGTGACATAGATTTCCAGTTCGGATATTTCCTGATGGGCACAAAGTTTTTACTTGCTTCTATCATTCGACTATATCTTTAGGTAGAAACAATTGAGTGTAAACATGTGTTTGAGACATGTTATGTATGATGGATGCATAATGGATGCAAGTGTTTGCTAGTAGTTGCTCGTGGATGCATATACACACACTATTAGGCACTAGATCGGCTCAGTCACTTCATATTGCATATTGCATATATATGGATGTATTTAGTAAAATCGATGAACGATGGTTGTATTATCATGTGGATGCTGCATTCAGATGATGGCTGTGCACGCATATAGAAGTATTATGTAGCATTAAGAATCTTTTACATACATAATGGACGCATGGCACGATCATAGTTGCATTAAGGAGGTCAACTGAATCAGTGGACCGCCTGATTTTGCATTAGATACGGACATATACACACACTGTGCATTTAAACATAAAAGCATTAGAAGTCTGTAAGGACAATGGATGCCTGTGTATGATGGATGAGTAGATGGACGTTTGGATGGTAGGATATACATTCTTCCAGACTTGAAGATTTCGGGGACGAAATCCTAAAAGGAGGGGAGAATGTAACACCTCGAATTTTCTATTGACACTAAAGTTGCTAAAATAATAATAAGTGTGTAAAAGAGGGGATGTATCTAATATGCATATAAAAAAATATTAATAAGTGTGTAAAAGAGGGGATGTATCTAATATGCATATAAAATATATTAATAAGTGTGTAAAAGAGGGGATGTATCTAATATGCATATAAAAAAATATTAATAAGTGTGTAAAAGAGGGGATGTATCTAATATGCATATAAAAATAATAATAAGTGAGTAAAGGGGGGGATGTATCTAATATGTATATAAAAACAATAATAAGTGTGTAAAGGGGGGATGTATCTAATGTGTACATTGTAGAAAATATATATATATGGGCAGTTAATGCAAACATGAATAGAAGTTTATTAATTTGCTGAGTGTTTGCTGAGTCATTTCTGACTCATTGCTGAGTCAACAAGATAAACCCCATCTTGTCTGAACGGCTGCGGTTATTTCTAGGTTAAATCTAATGGCCTAAATGAATCCTAAATTCTATAAATAAGTGGGTAGTCTCTCATTCTAATTCGTATGAAAAATTGGAGAGCTACCGACATGTCGTTGCCATGGAGTTCAGCGTAGCCGTCACAAACTAAAGAAGGAGAGAACCTAACCTACAACTAAATCTACTCAACAGAAAAATCAAATCAAAGACTCTTTCTCTCTTTCTCTTCTTTAGATTGTGAGTATGATAATTCTCACAAGATTATTGTTAAAGTAATTCGATTGAGTTATAAATGGATTACAAGAAAGTGATATGAATTGTTATATATTTGTAACAATCTTATGCTATTATGTTATAAATCATGCTATGCTATGTCGTATGTTGTAAATCATGCTACGCTATGTCATATGTTGAAAATCATTCTATGCTATGTCATATGTTGTAAATCATGCTATGTCATATGTTGCAAATCATGCTATGTCATTATATACATATGTTGTAAACCTTATATGTTATAGATCTCATATTATCATATATGTTGAAATCCTTATGTTATATGATAACGATGTCATGTTAAGTTGTGTTGAATCATACAAGTTGTAAAATCATGATGTTATTATTTATGCGAATTGGATCATGTTTAAAGTTTATGTTTTTTTTATTAAATGGATCTTGATTATGGGAATTTGCCTATTGAGTTAGGTGTACCCATAAATATGAATCTATGATTAAATGAAACTAGATTATGGGAATTTGCCTATTAAGTTAGGTGTACCCATATAAAACCATATTGTTAAGTGAGATGATGTTGATTCACACATGTTCCTATGCAAGTTTATGAAACTGGATTAAGATCATATTATGTGAATTAGGAACAAGTTGACACCTTTAGATCCATGACATGTATAACCTTATGCAAGTTGTATTTTTGGACATATGCAAGTTTCACCCCTTGTTATGATTTATTTAGTCACATATACATGTTGTTGTTGTGAATATTTTCTTTCATGCTATGAGTTAGACTATTCCAGTCTAACGTATATTTTACGTTTAACGTATGAACGTACAACGTGGGATAGGGGTGATATTAAAAGAATTAATATTGAATTTGCATGAGATAGCCTTAAAAAGGCATATAACAAAATGGAGATATTAATAAATTGCCTTAAACGGTGGAAAATTTAATTAAATCATTAATTGGAAAATTAATGCGTAGTAATGGACATAATTTAATTATGGACATAAATAAATTTGAATTTGAATAGGGATATTAAATATTGAGAATTTGGCATAAAATGCCTTTAATGGCATATAATGAATTGGGGTGCAATTGATATGATTTTGCATACCCTAAGTGGATTGCCATAATTGAGTCAATTATGGACATCATTAAAATTTGGAATTAATTAATAATTTGGATAGGGAAGTTAATTCAAATTTGGGAAAGATTAATTAATTAATTAATCACTAATTAACATTCTTTCTATTTACATACACCAGAAGGTTCTAGGGTGACAGAGAGGATAGTGTCTAGGCTTGGGTTTGGAAAACAAGTTTCCTGCCCTCCCTGGCTATCCCTAACTGACCCAATGAACGGGATGGTCTTGAATTTAGAAAGAAAACATGTGGTGGGACAAGGGAATCTAGTGGGTGCCTTGGGTGGCATGAGGAATCTAGTGGGTGCCTCTAGTGGCATTTGAAATACGATTAGAAAATGGAATAATTTGAATATAAACAATTATGACATGTAATTCAAATTATTGGATAAAATAGGTATTGACACCTATAAAGGGAAAGGTTTTAATTAATTGATTAATTAATTAAAATGGGCATGGTAAACGAAATGGACTACTTAACTAAATCTGATCCTTAAGGATTGTATGAACTTAAGTTTAAGTTGGGGGTTAAGTAAACTGGGTTATATGGAATGAGTGGGTTAAGTAAATCTTGGGTAGGTGGGTAATATTAGTATATATAGGCCCACAAACTTAACCGTAAATTAAATATATCTGAACCAGTGAGAGGGTTAAGTAAATCTTGGGTAGGTGGGTAATATTTGTGTATATAGGCCCACAGACTTAACCAATACAACCCGTTAATTAAACCAAAGGGTGAGACTAAGTTAAATTAGAAAACACTTAACCAAATTTATACATGTAAGTGGACATGGGGTTAAGTGGGATGTATTAGAGGGGACCAAGCCTAGGTGGGAAGCTTGGTGGGGGCCCTTTTCAGTCCAGTAGCCCATTAAGTATCTTTGGGAGCTCGACCCAAGTCGAGGACGGGACACGCATACCGGGTCTGATTGTTAGAGGTCAAAATGGGTTAGCGGTGGCAACGCAAGTCCAACGGGGTCATGTGCGTGCGTGGGCCCGGGCTGGTAAGTAAGACGTTGTTGCATCGTGTAGGTATAAGCCGTGCATTCCTTGCATTGCATAAGGTTGCCATATTGGGGAGTGATGCACCCCACTGTGGGACCAGCACGGGTATCTACGTGTTAGGGAGCCGATCGAATGGGGCAGGGTAGTGGGTACACCTAGTAGTACACGAAGCTACCATTATTAATTAAGTATTAAGGGGGTACACCTAGTGGAGATAGGGGCAGACGGCACCTATGACGTCAGCTAGGAGTACGTGAAATTACCTTTATTAAGGGGGAACGTCTAGTGGGGATAGGTACATGTTGGGTACCTATGATAGCAACTAGAGATACACAGTCAAACGTGGAGGATAGTGGGTACATTTAGTAGTACACGAGGCTATCATCATTCTATTTAGGGATCAAATTACAAGAGTGACTAGTAGGGGTGCAGTTAGTGCTAGTACAGTACAACACGGTACAGTACGGTAGAGTATAGTAATTATCCTATATTGATTAGGAAGCGTCATTAACGTTAGTGATTAGTAACGGGTGTGGTGCAGCGTAGTAATTATTCTTTAGTAGGTATGTCTTTAATGTTACCTTGGTTAACCCCTTTTCCTTTGCATGTTCGGTCACACCCAATAGTTCATAGGCATTTCCTTATTCTCCAGCTTATGCCTTAGTCTGATTACTTTGAAAATAGTATTGTTAGAATTGTCATACTCGCCAGACTTTATGTCTGACCCCCTCTATTTCTATCTTTTTCCCCCCTCCAGGTCCTCAGGTTGGGCCCAGCTCTAGTGATGTTTGATTGGATTGCTTATCTCTTTTTGGAAAGCTTGACTGCTGAAGTAAAGTCCAGCTTGTTATCTTTTGTTTAATGGCTATTTATGATAATGGGATTATGTATTTTGTTTTATCAAGATGGATATTGTACTTGACTCTAATTTATGGTATTATGATGTAATCAAACATGTTTTGACTTCTGCTGCAATGAAATAAAGTTTTAAATTTCCAAGTACTATTTTATATCTGTCTTGTTGTAATTTAACTGTTCCATACTCACTTAAAACCTCCATGGAAGTTAATGCATTCCCTTTGTGAGTGACATTAATGGACGTTGGGTGTTACAAAATGTATTCGAATCCCTGTGGTAAACTGCTTCGAGTTCGTGCCCATTTCAGGTGGCTCGAGCTTCCTTTTTCCGCGGGTTTGTACTACGGTGAACCTAGGGTAAATGAATTTGGGGATTTAAGGCTTTAATTCAGGAAATGGATGTAGTAGTTGAATTCAGGTTGGAGTTTGGCTTCGTATGTGGTTCCTGTGTGAAACTCGGTGCAGTTGAAGTGGTGAGCTTCCTGAGAAGCTCTAAGTTGAGCCTGACAGTGTGGCTTCGAGTTTGATGATACGATGCCTGGCAGGTGGAGGAGGGGAAGTCGAGATTATTGGTGGTGATCTCGCTTAGTAGTGGTGGCCGAGTCAATGGGGAAAGATGGTCAACGGTGAGTCAACACGATGGGATTGGGTTTCTTTTTACTGGATGCGTGATTTGTGAATTAGGGGAAGAAGGAGTAGGTTTATACGGGTGGGCTTGAAAGGAGTAGTGGGCCGGGTAGAATAAGTGGTGAGGCCCACTAATTAAAAGACCAAGTTATTCTATTTTTCAATTCGATATATATACTAACTTTAAACCGTCATATCTTGGTCATACGGAGTCAGATTGACGAACCGTAAGCCGCGTTGGGATCGTATGGACGGGAGCAACAAAATGAGACTGACCGCAAGTCCATCTGAGCTCGTTAAAATTTATGGAGAAATAAATTGTCCGACTGAATCAATGAACGCAAACCGATATTTATGGGTTAACGCGCAACTGTGAGTAAAACTCACCAACTCTGAACAGTTTATATTTTCACGTTGTATTGTTAGAACTGTTAAAATTGTCTGTTTGACTGTGTGTTGACTGTTTGCTTGAACTGCTAGTCAGTTAGTAGAAATTATATATATATATATAAATCTGTGTATATATATATATACAAACTGTTAAGTGTTTATATGTGATTCTGCTATCAGAATAACTCATATCGAAGTATAATCGATGTTGTTATACTGTCTAACATCTGTGGATACAGGGAAACAGGTCAGAGGAATCAAACTGGATTCCTCAACAGTTATTTTACTGTGATTTATATATTGTGATATATGAATGTGATATATAATCTGATGAAGATTATGTGTGTTTGGACGATATTCATCGTTGTTATATGGTGTATTAAATACCATAAGAAATATCAGAATGTGAAAAAGGGATTTTCAAAGTATACATGAAAATAATTTATTTATATAAAATCGATGGATTTTATATATTTAAAAGAAAAAGGTTTTTGAATAAAAGTAGTATATTTGCAATTCAAATAGAAGGAAATAATTTGTAATTCAATTATAAGGGAATTTATTTGTTAATCAAATATAGGAGGAATTTTATTTGTTAAACAAATATTAAGAGATTTATTTATAAATCAAATATAAAGGATATTTATATTTGTGAAAACAAGTATAAAGGGTAGATATATTTGTAAATCAAATAAGAGAATATATTTGAGAAATCAAATATAAAGGAGAAATGTTTGTCAAACAAATAGGAAAAGAATATTTGTACACCATAAATAAATAGAATAAAAGTGACGTTTATTTAGGAAATAAATAAATAGAATTAAAAGGACATTTATTTATTTGTTAAATAAATAGAGAAAGTATAAAGGATTTATTTATTTAGAAAAATAAATAAGATTTCAAGGGAAATTTATTTAAAGGTTAAATAAATAGGATTATAAAGGTATTTATTTAGGAAATAAATAGGATATTTTAAAGGAGATATTTATTTGTTAAATAATAGAATAAAAAGGAATTATCTATTTGTTAAATAGAATTTAAGGAGTTAATCGATTTGAATTAGTCAATTGGGTTAATCAAACCAAGTTGATTGAGTTAGTCAAACCAAGTCAGTAGAATTAATCCAATAAAGTCATTCGATTAAAGTATACCAAAGAAGTAGTAAATCGAATATAGTTTATATTCGAAGTAGTTAATCGAATATAGTTAGTTATCCAGAGGGGTTAGTCAATTTTAGTTAATCCAAAGGAGATAGAGTAATTCAAAGTGAATTAGTCGAAGTTAATTCAAAAGAGTTAGTCGAAGTTGAGATAATCAAGTTGAGATAGTCAAGATGAGTTAGTCAAACCGAGGTAATCCCAGTTAGTTGATCTAAGTGAGTTGATCGAATATAGTTTATTCGAATGGTGTTAGAGGAGTTATCGAATATAGTTTATTCGACAGGAGTTAAGTGAATAGGGTTAATCAAGTAGGATTAAGCAAATAGAGTTAACCCAATAGGGTCAGTCCAATAGAGTTAAGTGAAAAGAAAATATTCGAATATAGTTACTCGAAAGGGAAAGGTTAAGTACGGAAGTAGTCAAAGAAATATAAAGTGAACTTTGCTTATTTCAAGGTTAGAGGTGTTGTTCAGTTAAGGTCTGAGAGGTAGTTCTACCCCAACTTGACTGGCTTCGTTTTAACTAAGAAATGGGTATGGTTCGGTAGTAAAGGATGGTTAAGTGAATATAGTTAATAAAGGAAATGGTTTGAGTTGGCATCGCGATGGTTTGTTTAAACATCTGTCTAAGTCCAAAACGTAGGAGTTTTGGAAATGTTTTCCAAACAAGAACCAGAATTGTTTTCTAATATAGAAAACAAGGGATGGAAAGGTTTTCCAGTGTTAATAATATATATTTTCTAAACTTAGAAAATAGCAAATGTAAATATAGGGAAACAGGAGATGTAAAATGAACTAAAGAGATTAATGATTAATGATGTTTGATTGATATTATTTCCACCTGGAAATAATATCATTGTTTGCACACTTGTTTTTCTTTGATAGTTAACTCACAGACTATCGAAGTTTTGACCATTTTAACGTTGTTAATATGGAGAGACCGGTTGGATTATTATCCAAAGAACCACTCTGTATTGGCATAAGCGTTGCGAATCATTTATGCCAAGGATAATTAAAGACGGAGTAAAGTGCAAGGGCTGTTGTATAAGTCTTAGATAACAGTGACTAAGATGGATATACTGAATAGTACCTTCGGTTTGTCCAGTCCCAGGACAACGTATATGGAAGAAGGTCTGATAGAGTATATCCAATGGATCGCGTAAGTTGATCTGTTCAAACGTATTCACGTTGGTGGCGGAGGAATTCGTTTCTCTTAGCTGTATACCCGGGTTATGTTTGGGCAAATCAATTTGTGATTTGGCGGGTATGACGATGTGATATTCTAAGTGTATGGATGAATGTCTGACAGAGTAGTTCCAGAGAGGTCACTTACATTGATTTCTTCAACCGTACCAAGAGTGGAAGCGGAGAAGGAAACTTCTCTTAGCTGACACATAATGTATGGTTGTAGACGTCAAAGCAGTGATTTTTGATGGATCTGACAATGTGGCATTCGAAGTGAATCTGATGTGATGATAAAGCGTAGCTTCTAGCCTCATCAGCCGGTGAATGACAGAAATCGGGCAGGCAACATGGCTAGGTAGGTCGCACCTATTAGGGTGTATAATCACCTGATCTAGAGTTTCATTTATTTCTTAAAATCTATTGTTGATGCTGTCCCATTCGGGAAACGGTTGCTAACCCCAACCGTTGGTGATATACATTCGATACACTCAAGCAAATGAGTGGTCGGTCATGTGTGGCCGGGTTGCAAGATGTTCTTGTTGAACCCAGTGTATTCCTCTCTAGAGGTACACTAGCGAAAGGTGGTTCCATACCTTGTCATAGTTGGAAACCCATTACCCAATACGTGCTTGCGGTTTTGATTGTATACTATGTATGCGGAAACGTGGGATGAAAGCATTTCTGCTAGATGATTATTATTATTGTGATTGATAGACATTATGATAATATCAAAGGTTTTGATATAAAGATATTTTGGATTCTCATAAGGGGAAAAACCCGTTCCGTTCTGCGGGGTGGTCTTATGAGATATCGTTTACTTGTTCATATACCTGTTTAAACTGTTTTACTCATACCAGTCCCATGACTGACCCGGAGTTTACTTTGTTGTTTTCCCTAAACTCTTGGGTGCCTAAATTTGTACGGGCAGTCAAGTAGTCAGGAATTTACAGATATACTTGGAGAGCTTGGAGCGGGAGGCTTCAAGATCATATAGCTATAGTTATTTCCGTTGTGTTGTAAGTGCTGTAGTCTGATAAGTGCCATTTTATACATAACTGTTATATTTCAAAGTTATGTTATCTATTATATGTTATTCGTTCCGCTGTGAGGTTCGTGTTACACTGATGGTGTGTTCTTCTTCTTCTTCTATTCTAAGTTTCTATCTTATCTATTCTCACCCTCTAAGTTCTTTCATTAACAACCAGGATTTTTCGATGTTTTGGTTATCGACATCGTACTTACGTCGATAACCAAAGTCGCTAAAAATCCGGGTCGTTACAGTTGGTATCAGAGCTTAAGTTAAGAATTACTTGGCTCTGTGGCGTGACTCGGTAGAGATAGGGTTAGTAATACCCTAGATTGAGTTTGAGTGTATATATACGAGTGCGTATTTGTATTTGATATAAAAATTTGTTTTATATTGTGGAGATTCATTGGCTGAGTTGTTTATGAGTTATGGTCGATCAGTTTGATCCACTGTATCGGTAGGAGTTACTAAACACTTGAATACGATGGGACGTCACGATATGTTTTGTAAAGAGGTTAAATTAAAATAAGTTTACCCAGAGTATATTCTGATATAGAGGAAATATATATATTAGATATATTGGTTGTAATTATAATCGAGTAAGATTATAAAGTGAAATGGTTATATATAACCAACCAGAATTCATATAAGTGGAGATTGTTGGAGAATGGAGTTTTGATGACAACAACCTTATTTCAGTTATCATTGATTATAAAATATATGCTAACACTTTTTGTATAGAATATATATATATATATGTGCAGGAATTATATACAGGAAACGTTACCGAAGACTGTACAGTTATAAAGATGATAAGAGATTCAAAGATTAGAGAAATTTTAAGACTCCTGAGTAATCAAGATTTCAAGAGTTCAAGATTAATATATTTATAGAGTCTAGATTTTGTAAGACTCTAAATAGCACTCTAGGTTCAAATTCTAATTCTAATTTTCAAATTCTATTTTTCAAATTATGATTTTCAATTCTATCCTCTTCATTTTGTTTTTCTATTTATCTTCAGTTCTCCTTATTTTATTTCTATTTTTATTCTTCTTAGTTTTTCAAACTTAAATGTTTATATACTTTATATAGTTTAAAACCTTATAATTTTATAAATACATTTATATAGTTTAAAAATATGTTTTCGTATGTTTTTCTATCATATAATATTAATTTACAATACTTGAATTTTACTCAAGAATTTCTAGAATTAGCTTTATATCAAGACACTTGAAATTTCTTTGAAAATAAAAAATGTACATAGATATGTCGACATAGCAAAAAGAGCATGTCGACATATAACAGCTATTTTTCTAATTTTGAAGGGAAGTGTCATTTCACTATTTGAAACGCTTCAAAACCGTTGCAACCCTTTATACCCTATAAAAAGAGGTTAAAACCGATTTTTTTTAACATATCTTCTTCTCCATCTTCGTCCTCTTTCATCCTACCATTATTCTTAATCATTTTTATGGTTTTTACACTTACACTCTGCCGAATTCACTTCTGATTTGATCAAACTTCTTCTCTCTCTACTATCTGAATCAAGTGTTATTGAAGAGTTATAGGGCTGTTTTGTAATTGCTTGTGTTGAATAAACCCTGTTTGTAAGTCAAAAAATAATTGGTGTATCCTTGTAGCCATGAAATCAAGGAATAGGAGTCGATATGCCCTTATTGAGCCGTGAAATCAAGGGATAGGAGTCGGTGTCTCCTTGTTGAGCCGTGAAATTAAGGAGGTTGTATCTGACTATTCGAAATAGTAATAAAATTCTGCACAATCCAGCGTTGTGTGGGACTGGACGTAGGAGTGATCCGAACCAGTATAAAATCCGGTGTTTTCTTTCCTTTTCTACACTTTTATTTTCTGTTTATTTTGTTTTTGTGTTTGAATCTGTGTCTGTGATTGTGTTTGTGTTGTTTGATTCATCCCGTAATTCACTATAGATTTTTGTTTTTTTTAATTCTTACAAACACTATTCACCCCCTCTTTAGTGTTTGCTTTGCTTGAACAATCCATTCCGCAGTCCCTAACACCTACAATTTCGAGGTAAGGTAAAGGAAATGAGGCAGCCCTGAAACCTGTGAAGGTCTCAATCCAAGAAGATCTAATCGATAATAGTTCATTTGCGGGGACGTAGCAGTTTTTAGCAGACTTAACGAGTTTCCTTGAGCATCTCTCATTCTACTGAATATGACCAATAAGGGGACAAACATAACGACGACTTCCATTAGTGAAAATGATGATGTCGTCCGTGAAAGACAAAGAAGATATTAAATGATATCATCAAGGGATGCCATACCTCTAAATCTGTCTATTTATCGTAAGTAAGTGCAAACCACATACGAAAGCCTCGGCAGCGATGACAAACAGAGATAGGGAGAAGGGGTCTCCCTGGCGAAGACCGCTACCCAACTTAAAATAACTGTTGGTCGATCCGATGATAAGAAAGGAAAATCAGCACTTGGAGATCAGCCTCCAAATAATACCAATAAGAAGTTCCGGAAAGGGGAAAACCCTTAGAACCTTGATGATGAAAAACCAAGACATACGAGCGTAGGCCTTAGCCATATCCAGCTTAACAACCACATTAGAACCACGAACCTTCCTATCGATCTGGGAAACCAATTCCTGGGCTAAGAGGACGTTATGTGTGATCAAGCGTCGTTTTACAAACCCAGCTAGAGATGAAGAAACAACACGCTCGAGAAACAGTGCTAGTCTAGAGGCTAGTACCTTGGAGATAACACTATTAGAAAAGTTGCACAAGCTAATCGGGCGAGAATCCGCGTATGAACAAGGATGTTTGCATTTAGGAATGAGGACTAAGTTGGTGTAAGTCCAACCCACATGGAGATCTCCACCAGAGAAGAAAATTTGAATAGCGTGACAAAAATCTGCCTGAATAATTGTCCAGACACTCCCAAAAAAAAACTGTTGAAACCATCAGACCCACTCGCACTGTCCTTACGTAGAGCAAATACACAAGCACGTATTTCCTCCGAGGAAGGAGGCATGGCAAGATCAGAGCCTTCCGAAGGGAGAACCAAACTAGTAATGAAAGGTAGCAGGGTCGGGTCAGAGACTAACACTGAGGGAGAACGGAGAAAAGATTGGAAATGGGACATAATAGTTTCTTTGACTTAACTCGGAGTGGAAGCCATAGAGAGATCAGGGCGCTGAATCTGATGAATCGTAAGAAGGCTATTCTTCTTACGGATAGAAAACTAGAAAACTTGTAGTTTATATCACCTTTAACAGTCCATTTGATCCTCGCCTTCTGATGAAGATAGTCATGCTCAATACGAAGCTCCGACGAGAAGACCAATTGGACAATCGCCCAAGCCTCCTTGTTAGCAGCAGAGGGATCCTCATCATAAGATGATTCTACTAAGAAAATAGTTTCTTCAGCTTCCCGAATGTGGTCGAAGATTTTCTTGAAAACAAGAACGTTCCTGTAACACCCCACCTCCGCCAGGGTCACTCTTGCAAGGACACTAGCTTTGGAGGGGCGTTTAAACCCAGGTAAACATGCATAAAGATATCACATGACAGAACATATACATATATGTAAGTAAAACAAAGTAAATAAAGCAGTGGATAAAAGTACAATTTCAAAACCATAGTCAAGTTACATCAAAAGTACTTAGTAACCATTCTTCCAACATAAACAAAGTCTAGAACATAAACTGAAAAACTGAAAATACATAAAGTAAACTATCCCCAAGATAGATGTGGTAAAACCATAGCGAGCTCAAGTCCAAACCGTACATGAGCTATCCAGCAAAGCAAGCACAAGATCCAAGCTAAGTGCTAGTGTTCCCACCGTGAGAACCTTGGGGGGGGGGGGGAAACGAAAGAAAAGAGGTGGAAGAAAACGGGTCAGTCAAAAAAGACTGGTAAGCCCTAACTACTATCAGTATAAAAACTAATAAAGTTAACTGGACATGAGAAGCTGAGATTAAACATAAGGATAACTAAATTGGCATGATAAGTAAGATGACAAGGTAATCAAGTGTGGCATCACATATACAAGGTTAAGTTGCACCAAGAGTGTACTAGTATTCTGAAAACATGTCAAGTATAAACAAGAAGTGATCCCTTGGCCCAAACTAGGCCCAATATCATGAGATGACCTAAATCAAGGTCCAACTACACGGTCTAATCGATCGGCTCCCTATAAGCCTAACTCGTCAAGTGTCGGTGTCATACGGCCCAATCACGAAATGTAGTCAAACTGTGCTAGGTCCACCCTAGGGTGTATCAAGCCCTATGGTGCCAACCACTGACACAAATCAAGCACGCACAGTCTAATCCTACTGGTACCCGTGCCTGCTTTTTCAACTCCGGACTATGTGCACGACCATAGTCCGCCTGAACCTACACCGGCGTACCAACTCAGCCGTCGTTTTAGTTGCTTACAATTAGCCCAGTAATCGTGCCCCACCCTAGCCTAGTCCCTAGGGTATCGGTGATACAACAAAGAGGGTTACTGCTGAAAGGGACCCCGCAACTAGGGTTTCTAATGGGTTAAGTGTTGTCATTCAAATCCATGACTTAACCCCATCCAATCTACATGTCAAGTTTGGTTAAGTACCAAGTGGCCCATGACTTAACCCTATCATGTTGCATTAATTAACTTAATGCACCTTAACCTCACACATTAGACCTTGTTGTGGTTACTAGTTAAGCCGGGTGGGTCCGGGTAGCTTTATACCACAACCTAGTCTAACCTCGGGTTTCAAGCGCGACATGGCTAGCTACTCACATTGGGTCCTATTGTTTGTAGCCACTATTGCCGGCCGGTTCCGGGTAGATTTATGCTACAAACTCAACCCAACCTCGAGTTGGCCACACTCATATATTCATAGTGTCATGTCCATATTCATGTTTTCAAGCATAACCACAAGTCAATGTTCATGTCATATTTTTCAAGTCATGTATATGTCATTTAGGTTTACCCATAACGTAACCCCAACCCACGTAAGTTCGCATCAACGCAAATAGATCACATAAAGTGGCAAAGTTGGTCACAAGTTAAACATGGTGACATTCAAGGTATAAGTGTTCAACATAACTTGCATATGGCATTATTGGCCTCAAAACATGTATGACATTAACTTAGCAAATAGGTGATAACATGGTAATAGTTGACATAGGGTGAAAACATGGTAAGGGTGTGACTAGCATATGGTTCATAACATATGCAAGTTAACATGAGAGTTTATGTGTTGCATAATGCAACATTTCCAAAAAAAGATCATAGCTTTCAACCCCAGAAGTCAAGATAATAGTCTCATAATCATAAACCCACAAAGTCATGAAAAGATCTATGCATAAAAAGACTAAACATTACACTTAAATCAAATCTCAACTTGCAACATGTCATATTAAGTTCATAGTTAATATCTAAGAGTAGAATGGGGCTTACAAATCGTGGCTATGAGATCTAGAATAAAATAAAACAAGATTGAGACGAAGCCACACTAGCAAATCCCCAAAATAAATAAGCTCCAATAAAACCCTTGAGAAATAATAAGAAATATCCTTGATTTGGTGAAGAAAGAAGCCTCTTTTACTTAAGAACAAGCTTAGAACACTCAAGCTTTCATGAGGAAGGAGATGGAGGCCATGGTTTGAAGGTGGAGGCCATGATCAACTAGCATTTTGGCATAACCTAGTTGTAGGATTGATTTATGAGGGGTTAGGGTGCTTATATAGAAGTTTAGGTTAGTTTAGGCCATAGGATTAACCCTAGTTTAGATCTGAGCCATCCAATCCCGAAACAGGCCCTAAAACATGACTCAAAACACTTAGCAGGTGCACCAGGAAAAACTGCCCGGACCACCCAAGTCGACACCCATGTCGATAGGGCAGTCGACATGGGGGGAGGTGTCGACATGGCAGTCGACACCCCTGTCGACTTGGTCTGGCGGGAAATTTCCCGCCTGCCTCCTGTGTGTTTGAATTTCGAATCTGTTTTAAACTTGAAATTTTCTGAAAACTTTGACGAGCCATAACTTGGTCATACGGACTCCAATTCTCGAAAAATCGGACTCTATTTCGCGTATTTTTCCGAGACGAACGCAATGGAAAAGCCCGTTTCCCTTGATTCAGAATTTAACATTTAATTCTGCCTTGATTTATGTTATAACATGTTATTGAAAAATACGGGGTGTTACATTCTCCCCTTCTTAAAGGATTTCATCCCCGAAATCTCTAAGTTAGGAAGAACGTATCCTACCATCCATCATCCATCTACTCAAAACATCATCCACAAGTAATCATTGTCCTTAACAGATTCTAAATGCTGTATGATCATATGCAAACGTGTGTGTATATGTACTTATCTAATGCGAAAATCAAGCGGTTACTGATTCAGTAAACTCCTTAATGCAAAGTATGCTAGTGAAATGAGTCCATATGCATGAAAATTCCTAACATAATTTATAATCTCTACATGAGTGCACATAACATTCATTCATATGCAACATCCATGTGATAACATAAAAAGTTCCATCCATGAATAAGCATAAACACTCATGCATATGCAATATGAAAGTGTGTGAGCCGATCTTAGTGCCTAACGTGTATCATGCATCCACGAGTAACAACTTGCAAACACTTGCAACCACTTGCAAACATCAAGCATAAAATGTTTCAAATACATGTTTCATCTAAAAGGGTTTCTACCTAAGGTTCTCATGACAAGATTACGAAATAACAAGACAAACAAGGTAAACATGGATAGCAAAAGAAAGATATGCTAACTAGGAAAAGAGATTGAGAATGTACCGTCAAAAAGAAATGGATAAAGCCCACACATCTTCTCCTCGGTTTCCCAAGTTGCGTCTTCTTCCGCTTCACTCCACTGAACCTTTACTAACTTGACTTCTCGATTCCTCAGCTTCTTGATCTCCGTACCCAAGATACGAATTGGAGCTCTCCTCAAGGTTGCATCTTTCTCTACCTCCACGTCTTCAAGAATGCTAGGCTCAACCACCTTGGCTGACTCATGTAGGCACTTTCGGAGATGCGAGACATGAAAGACATTATGCACTCTGGCCATTTTCTCGGGCAATTCCACCTTATAAGCCATTTGCCCGATTCTCTCAATGATAGGAAATGGTCCTACGAACCTTGGTGCTAGCTTCCCCACTGTTCCAAAACGAACTACATTACGCAAAGGAGAAACCTTCACGAAAACCATATCCCCAACTTCGAACTCCAAATCTGTCCTTTGCTTGTCTGCATAGGATTTCTGTCTGTCTTGGGCCGTTTTCATCCATCTTCGAATCAACTCAACCTTCTCGGATGTGTCCCTTATCATGTCGGGCCGAAGTATAAGCTCATCCGTCGTCTCCCACCAACAAGTTGGTGACTTGCACGGTCTCCCATACAAAGCTTCAAATGGTGCCATCCCCATGCTTGCTTGGAAGCTATTATTACAAGCAAACTCCACTAGAGGAAGATGGTCTTCCCAAGTACCACCAAAATCAAGAATACACAGCCTCAACAGATCATCTATTACCTTATTCACCCTTTCGGTCTGACCATCCGTCTGTGGGTGATAGGCTGTACTTAGATTCAATCGCGTACCCATAGCTTCTTGCAGACTATTCCAGAACTGACTAGTGAAGATTGGGCCACGATCGCTAACAATGCTAGAAGGAACTCCATGCAACCGCACTATCTCGAAGATAAACAGATGCTAGCCATGATGCGGTCCTCTTGCTCTTCATTGGAATGAAATGAGCACTCTTCGTGAGCCTATCAACTATGACCCATATGCTCGTATTCCCCTTCCTTGATCTCGGCAATCCATCCACAAAATCCATAGAGATACTTTCCCACCTCCAAAGTGGAACCTCCAAGGGATGCAATAGCCCACCGGGCTTCTTCGACTCGGCTTTTACTTGTTGGCATACCATGCACTTTGAAACAAAGTCCGCCACGTCCTTCTTCATTCTGGCCCAAAATAAAATGCGCTTCATATCCTTATACATCTTATCCCCTCCAGGATGTATAGTCATCTTCGAATGATGCGCTTCTTCGAGAACTTTATTCACTAAGTCTCCTACTTGTGGGACACATAGTCTGCCATCACGCCTTAGCCACCCCTTGTCATCAATAGTATATCTAGCGAGATGACTTGACGTCTCTCCACGAATCAACTTGTCCATGATCTCGACTATCTACGGGTCTTCCTTCTGCGAAGTCCCTACTTGATCAAGTAGTGTGGGTCTAAGCTCAAGGGATGCTAACGTGCCAATCATCGACTCAACATCAAGTGTAAGATCAAAGGTTGCTAAGAACTCTAGATTCTTCATCTCAACAAATAAAGGGCTCAAAGTCAACCTTTTTCTACTTAGTGCATCCGCCACAACATTACCCTTGCCAGGGGTATAAGCTATATCGAAATCATAAGATGCCAAGAATTCCATCCACCTCTGTTGCCTCAGATTCAAATCCTTTTGCGAAAAGAGGTACTTCAATGACTTGTGATCAGTATACAACTCGAATCTTTCGCCAAGAAGATAATGGCGCCAAGATTTGAGTGCAAAGACGATTGCCGCCAACTCCAAATCATGAGTGGGATAATTCTTCTCATGAACTTTGAGTTGTCTACCCCCGTAGCATATCACTCTCCCTTCTTGCATCAAGACAGCGCCTAACCCCGTGCCACAAGCATCGGTGTACACGGTAAACATCTTACCACCATCAGGTAATGCCAAAACTGGAGCTGTGGTGAGAGTTCTCTTGAGCCTTTAAAAAGCAAGCTCACACTCTATATCCCATGCAAAGACTTAGTTCTTCTTCGTTAACTTAGTGAGAGGCACCGAAATCTTTGCGAAGTCCTTAATGAACTTCCTATAAAAGCCTGCAAGACCGAGAAAGCTTCTTACTTTAGTTGCATTCTTAGGAGCTTTCCAGTCTTGAACCGCAACCACTTTCGCGGGATCCACAGCTATGCCTTGCTTAGAGACTATATGCCCAAGAAACCGAACTTCCTTTCTCCAAAAATGGCATTTGGAGAACTTGGCTTTCAACTGATGAGCTCTAAGCGTATCTATAACCTCCCTGAGGTGTCTAGCATGCTCTTCCTCATCCTATGAGAAGATCGGAATATTATCCACGAAAACGACCACAAACTTGTTTAGGAACTCCCTGAACACCCTACTCATCAAATCTACGAAGTAGGCGGGTGCATTAGTCAAACTGAATGGCATGACAAGCCATTCAAAGAATCCATCTGGAGTCCTAAACGCAGTCTTGTCAATACTATCCTCAGCCACTCTAAGCTGATGGAAACCGGTAGCTAGATCGAGTTGAGAGAAAACAGAAGCACCAACAAGCTGATCAAAAAGATCATCAATCCTCGGTAACGGGTGCCTATTCTTCTTTGTCAGCTTGTTCAACTCACGATAATCAACACATAGACGAAGCGAACCATCCGCCTTAGTAGCGAATACCATAGGAGCACCCCATTCAGAAATGCTTCGCCTAATAAAATTCTTTTCAAGCAACTCCTTGACTTGCTTACTAAGCTCTCTTCTTTCCCTCGGGGCCATGTGCCTAACGGGTAATGAAACTGGCTTGGCATTATCAGCAAGATAAATGCGGAAATCAATCTCGCGCTTAGGGGTTAACCCCTTCACCTTATCAAAGACATCGGAATATTCTCGGACCACTCTCACAGATCGAAGATCATCGATAGGCGAGTCGAGGGATTCAAGATAACATAACATGACAGGATCCATAGGGTTACAAGAAATTTCTAGGGTATTACCGAGGCGAGTCATGAGCCTCACTACCCTATGCTCACAAACAAGAATGGCTCCATATCTGGACAACCAATCCATGCCCAAAATCAACCCATATCCCATAAAATCGAGAACATAAGCACTACACATGAATTCTACACTCAAGATAGAAATCCTCAAATCCACACAAACCATAGATAAATGGGCGGAACCCCCAATTGGATTTGAAACACAGACGGGATCATCAACTAGTTTTGTACTTAGGTGCAAACTTTCAACAAGATCAGAAGAAATAAAACTATGCGAAGCGCCAGAATCAAATAAGGTACGAACAGGATAATCAGAAATGTAAACAAGGCTTTCTACAGAAACACTACCTCGATCAATAGCTGGAACGGTGTAGAGAGCATGCACTTGCCCTCCAGAAGGTCCAGCTCGCTGAGTCTGCCCTTGGCCTTGCTTCTTAGGACAATCCTTGCTATAATGTACAGACTCTCCACAATGGTAGAATTCGCCCAACTTCCGTTTCTTCTTCCTACAGTCTTTGGCTATATGCCCAGCAATCCCACAGAAGTTGCACTTCTTTGTCTCTTTTGCCTTGTTGTTGTTGTTGCCTTTGTAACCCTTATTGTTATTGTTATTCTTATTGCTTTGGTTGCTCTGGTTGCCTCCCCACTTGGAGTCAACCTTCTTGGTTTGAGTCTCATTAGCCTTGACTTCTTTCTTCTCATCTCCTTGAAGCAATGCCATATCCACTAAGCTCTCAAAAGTGGCCCCCATGGGTATATGAGACATGGCCAAACCTTGCAATGGCTCATTCAATCCCCGAGCAAAGCGTAGAGCCTTCTTCTGAGTTGTGCTAACCATCTCTAAACCGAATCGAGCGAGCTGGTTAAACTTATTCACATACTACTTGATAGACATGTCCCCTTGCTTCAATGCTATGAATCTTTCCATCTGAAGATTCTCCTCTGTTGATGATAGAAACTTAAGCCAAAACCTCATCCTAAAGTCGGCCCAAGTCTCTATAGGCCTAGTACCATTGGTGACTTCCCACCAATAGGCAGCTTCATCCTTCAATAGCTATACCGCCAACAAGATCTTCCTATGATCCTCTATACCAAAGATAGAAAAAAGATCTTCAGTTTCCTTCAACTAATTTCTTGCCTCCACAAAAGTCTATGTCCCCATAAAATTCTTGCCACCCATCGCCTTAAAGTCCTTGCAAATCTTCGTGAAATCCACTGGAGGATGATGAGGTGGAGGAGGAGGAGGAACCTCAGCTACAGGAGGAGGAACATTAGCCACGGGAGGAGGAATATTAACCACGGGAGGTTGAGGAGGAGGAATATCCGCGGGGCCGGCTTCAATTGCCCTTGCCTCCATGTACCTCCTGAACCAAACAGGTACTTGTACTCCCTCCGGAATGGCAAAGTTATTGGCCATACCGAAACGAAGAAAAAGATAGATTCAGTATGGGGAAACAAAGGATAGTGCTAATGGCTTTTGGGGAATAGCCTTTAAAAATAAACTAGACTTTTCTTGGAAAAATACTTAATTGGTTTTGAAAATAGTTTTTCAAAAGGTATGTTTTAAAAACCTTTTGCTCAATCTTGTAAAACCTTATGCTCTAATACCAAATGTAACACCCCACCTCCGCCAGGGTCACTCTTGCAAGGACACTAGCTTTGGAGGGGCGTTTAAACCGGGTAAACATGCATAAAGATATCACATGACAGAACATATACATATATGTAAGTAAAACAGAGTAAATAAAGCAGCGGATAAAAGTACTATTTTAAAACCATAGTCAAGTTACATCAAAAGTACTTAGTAACCATTCTTCCAACATAAACAAAGTCTAGAACATAAACTGAAAAACTGAAAATACATAAAGTAAACTATCCCCAAGATAGACGTGGTAAAACCATAGCGAGCTCAAGTCCAAACCGTACATGAGCTATCCAGCGAAGCAAGCACAAGATCCAAGCTAAGTGCTAGTGTTCCCACCCTGAGAACCTGGGGGGGGGGGGGAAACGGAAGAAAAGAAGCGAAAGGAAAACAGGTCAGTCAAAAAGACTGGTAAACCCTAACTACTATCAGTATAAAAACTAATAAAGTTAACTGGACATGAGAAGCTGAGATTAAACATAAGGATAACTAAACTGGCATGATAAGTAAGATGACAAGGTAATCAAGTGTGGCATCACATATACAACGTTAAGTTGCACCAAGAGTGTACTAGTATTCTGAAAACATGTCAAGTATAAACAAGAAGTGATCCCTTGGCCCAAACTAGGCCCAATATCATGAGATGACCTAAATCAAGGTCCAACTACACGGTCTAATCGATCGGCTCCCTGTAAGCCTAACTCGTCAAGTGTCGGTGTCATACGGCCCAATCACGAAATGTAGTCAAACTGTGCTAGGTCCACCCTAGGGTGTATCAAGCCCTATGGTGCCAACCACTGACACAAATCAAGCACGCACAGTCTAATCCTACTGGTACCCGTGCCTGCTTTTTCAACTCCGGACTATGTGCACGACCATAGTCCGCCTGAACCTACACCGGCGTACCAACTCAGCCGTCGTTTTAGTCGCTTACAATCAGCCCAGTAATCGTGCCCCACCCTAGCCTAGTCCCTAGGGTATCGGTGATACAACAAAGAGGGTTACTGCTGAAAGGGACCCCGCAACTAGGGTTTCTAATGGGTTAAGTGTTGCCATTCAAATCCATGACTTAAACCCATCCAATCTACATGTCAAGTTTGGTTAAGTATCAAGTGGCCCATGACTTAACCCTATCATGTTGCATTAATTAACTTAATACACCTTAAATTCTCACATTAGACCTTGTTGTGGTTACTAGTTAAGCCGGGTGGGTCCGAGTAGCTTTATATCACAACCTAGTCTAACCTCGGGTTTCAAGCGCGACATGACCAACTACTCCCATTGGGTCCTATTGTTTGTAGCCACTATTGCCGGTCGGTTCCGGGTAGATTTATGCTACAAACTCAACCCAACCTCGAGTTGGCCACACTCGTATATTCTAAGTGTCATGTCCATATTCATGTTTTCAAGCATAACCACAAGTCAATGTTCATGTCATATTTTTCAAATCATGTTTGTGTCATTTAGGTTTACCCATAACGTAACCCCAACCCACGTAAGTTCGCATCAACGCAAATAGATCACATAAAGTGGCAAAGTTGGTCACAAGTTAAACATGGTGACATTCAACGTATAAGTGTTCAACATAACTTGCATATGGCATTATTGGCCTCAAAACATGTATGACATTAACTTAGCAAATAGGTGATAACATGGTAATAAATGACATAGGGTGAAAACATGGTAAGGGTGTGACTAGCATATGGTTCATAACATATGCAAGTTAACATGAGAGTTTATGTGTTGCATAATGCAACATTTCCAAACAAAGATCATAGCTTTCAACCCCAAAATTCAAGATAATAGTCTCATAATCATAAACCCACAAAGTCATGAAAAGATCTATGCATAAAAAGACTAAACATTACACTTAAATCAAATCTCAACTTGCAACATGTCATATTAAGTTCATAGTTAATATCTAAGAGTAGAATGGGGCTTACAAATCGTGGCTATGAGATCTAGAATAAAATAAAACAAGATTGAGACGAAGCCACACTAGAAAATCCCCAAAATAAATAAGCTCCAATAAAACCCTTGAGAAATAATAAGAAAGATCCTTGATTTGGTGAAGAAAGAAGCCTCTTTTACTTAAGAACAAGCTTAGAACACTGAAGCTTTCATGAGGAAGGAGATGGAGGCCATGGTTTGAAGGTGGAGGCCATGATCAACTAGCATTTTGGCTTAACCTAGTTGTAGGATTGATTTATGAGGGTTTAGGGTTAGGTTTAGGTTGCTTATATAGAAGTTTAGGTTAGTTTAGGCCATAGGATTAACCCTAGTTTAGATCTGTGCCATCCAATCCCGAAACAGGCCCTAAAACATGACTCAAAACATTTAGCAGGTGCACCAGGCAAAACTGCCCGGACCACCCAAGTCGACACCCATGTCGACAGGGCAGTCGACATGGGGGGTTGGTGTCGACAAGGCAGTCGACACCCCTGTCGACTTGGTCTGGCGGGAAATTTCCCGCCTGCCTCCTGTGTGTTTGAATTTCGAATCTGTTTTAAACTTGAAATTTTCTGAAAACTTTGACGGGCCATAACTTGGTCATACGGACTCCGATTCTCGAAACTCGGACTCTATTTCGCGTATTTTTCCGAGACGAACGCAATGGCAAAGCCCGTTTCCCTTGATTCAGATTTTAACATTTAATTCTGCCTTGATTTATGTTATAACATGTTATTGAAAAATATGGGGTGTTACAGTTCCACTCCTTAAGGCAAACCTTAAGACGTTTCAGCTTACGAGAAAACACAACACGCGGAGAACCAAGAACAGTGGACTTCTAGGAGTCTTCCACTACACTATGGAATGTATGGTGTGATCTCCACATATTCTGGAATCGAAAAGAAGAAAGGCCAGAGAGGGAATGGGGAGAACAACGAAGAATCATAGAAGCATGATCTGAAAAGGTACGATGTAAGTGGGTAACAGACAAAGTGAATGGAGGGTTGAACCAACCTTCTAACCCAAAAATTCTATCAAGTTTAAAGAGACTCTGATATGGCTCGTCTTGGTTGTTACACCATGTAAAAGCCAAACCGATGGAAGAAACTTCAGAAAGACTAGAACTAATGATGAAGGCATTGAAATCCGCTACCACCAAACGGTTAACGGCATTGCCTCCCTGTTTTTCAGCTTGGCAGGTGACAACGTTGAAGTCGCCTCCCAAAACCAAAACCGAAAACCCCAAGTCAGATAAAGAGAGAATGTCAGACCAAAGGTCCAATCACTCTATCCTGTTGCACTTAGTGTAGAACGCCGAAAATTGAAAAGAAGAGGATAAGGAGGGAACTGAGCAGGCTACCGAGAGTAGCTGTGAGAAATCGAAGATAGGGTGGACGATAAAGTCTTTGAAACAAAGGATCTAGATCTTGTCAGACACATTGGTTAAGGTACTGCCAAAGCCAACGGACAGAACTGATTTGATGATCTCCTCCACACCCACAAATATTCTAATAGCGCCACCAGACAAATAGAATGCTTACTAACAATAAGCTTTAGCCTAACCACCGACGCATCGTTACCTATACCCTGAACATTCCAAAAAATGAAGATAGCCATCTAGAAAGCTAAGAACACAAACAGAAGCACCAAAAAGAGAGAACACAGCTCAGCTCAGATAAGATAAAGCATGTATCGAGTAGATCTAACGGTCTGCTTGGACGTCTCTATAAAGAGTGTATGAATGGTGCGGGAGGTGCATGGAGCCTCTCACGGTCTACGACGAGAAGAGTGGTTCAGGACAGAAGAAAAAACAGAGGAAAGTGAAATCGTCGCCTCATAGGTCTTGGGGGACCCAAAAGATACCCCAGGACCTAGAGCAGGCGGTGAGGAAGAGATCGAGACTCGAGACCGCGAAGGACACAAATTCTTAGTAGTTCAAGATAGGCGATCAATAATGATCTCTATCTCATCCTTGCTAAGAAAGATGGAACAAACAGACACAGATGGAACAGGACGATCAACGGGTGGTAAAGTACACAATGTGAAAGAAGAAATCGACAAAGCTAGCATAAATGTAAGGTAGCTCAAGAGACGCACCACAAGTTCCTATGTGAACTTTACTAAAGACGAGTTGTCATGAGATTGACAACTCCGGGTACTAAGTAAAGTTCCAAAACTCACGCTCGGACAGGGCGACATACGGTGTAGACAAGAATGGGTGGCAATCTTCCTCGTAAACCGTATAATTAACCATAACACTGTCCACTATACAACTATGAAAAAGATACCTCCAAACCCGAATAGCCTATACCCTATGTAGCCACTGAATAAACCTGCGATAGCTCACAAACCACAATCAATAAGAAAGAGTCGCTAACGATACGAAAAAGACCTCATTAGGAATCAGCCGAACAAGAAATCCATAGTGTACAAACATCATCACTGATAAGCCCGCCTAGCCCACTAAACAGGCAGCCAGAACAAGAAAAAGCCCAGAAAATAAACCAAACATTGCCACAAAGGCCAAGCTGGACATAGCCCGACAAAGTACAAGCTCCATTAAGGTCAGGTAACAAAACAGAAACGACAAGAAAGAACTCAAAGGGTTTAGCCCACCCACAAAGCCAACGAGATCCACATGCGAGTTCAAAAGAACCCACTAACGGGTTCGACAAGCAAGAATCAAAACCATTAACAACGGTAGAAGTGTAAGTAGGCAAATAATGGCATACAACAGTCAACATAACTACAGAATAAGTATACTATGAATCAACCACATACAAAACTCTATAGCCAATAAATATATAGAAATCAGATTGATCCTGCTACAAGAGAGAAGATCCAACCCCAAAAGATGAAGATCCAAAACTATGGACGATAGAACATCCTTAGAACCCAGCTCGACACAAAAACATTGTCTGCCACTTCCAAAACACCTGGCACGCTATCGTTGACGCTACCCAAGGGGGAACCAACCAACGTCGACCCAAAAACCATGTTAACCATATCCGAGCCAACATCAACCCCTGCCACCGTGGCCAAATTAATGGCCAAAGGCAAGAAGCATTCAAATAAACACATGGGAGCAGCCACAATAGCACGACCAAAACCTGTAGCATCTACGACCGCCACTAAGGAATCACAAGGCGCCGCCTGTTTTTCCTTCTTCGAACACCGACGACGCCGGAGTTGCATCATAGCACTGTTAGTGACCTTAGACGACTGTTGGAGAAATGACGAATGAGGGAAAACAGGCAGAAGTCGACGTGGCAAGAAGTGGGTAGGGGACGTGACTTCTCCATCTCCAAACTCCTCCCTGTCATTGTCATTACCCAATCCATCGTTCGCTGAAACCCCGCAAACCACTGAACCCACCAAAAAAGCTGCGACA
Organism: Allium sativum; assembly: GCA_030737875.1. Taxonomy (NCBI): domain Eukaryota; kingdom Viridiplantae; phylum Streptophyta; class Magnoliopsida; order Asparagales; family Amaryllidaceae; genus Allium; species Allium sativum. The sequence continues at coordinate 809,817,384 of CM060921.1, read as the reverse complement.
GGCACAATACTACAAAGAGGCCTTTTCTCATAGAAAGCTAAATGAGGAAGAAAAGGGGTGATGAATTCCCCCTTCCCTTCTGAAAATCCAACATAACCAATGGAAACCGATCCCATAAAAGGAACATCACATTGACCGAGCATATGAGAGAAAAGAGCACCGAACCCCTCTCGTATACAGGAAACACTTTCAAATTGCTATCGTCAACAACGAAGAAACGTTGATGCAAAATAGATTCAAACGACTTTAGAGAATGAACCCTAATCGAAATCGAGCTAATCCCATCGACTGCCACCAAAGGCGTTTCCATAGAAGCAGGCAAAATCGCCAAAATAATCAGATCCAATTTGGGGCAAGGTCTCAAAAACAACCCATGAATAAAGAATAAGACACCAGCAGTTTCTATGTAAAAAGCATAGAACGAGAAAGAAGTATAAAACTGACGAGAAAATAATTTATAAGTGGAAATACAATCTCACAAGGAACACGCTCCGAATTTTAGTTAGAGGGAGATGCAAAAAAAATATCGCGGTTAAGCTCAGAAGCAAGCGACCACGGATATAGCCATTAGAGAGAGAGAGAGAGAGAGAGAGAGAGATGAGTTTCAGGACCATTACTGTTAACATTTATATTTGTTGGGAACGAAAATTTTGCAACATGTATAAGCATTGCAAACAAAAATCTTCCAATGCTTGCAAGCGTTGCAAACAAAAATATGCCAAGGCTTGTAAGCGTCGTGAAAGAAAATATACCAACGCTTATAACCGGTGCGAATGAAAATATACCAACGCTTATAAACGTTGGGAACAAAAATAAAGCAATGCTTATAAGCGTTAGTAGAGAAAATTTACCAAAGCTTATATGCGTTGGAAATTAATTTCCATGCCCCTATAACAACCCTAGTAAACATTGTTGAAATTGTTTGTGACGGGTATACTTGTAACACCCCACCTCCACTAGGGTCACTCGCAAAGGAATGCACTAGCTTTAGAGGGGCATTATTGGTAAACATGCATAGAAATATCACAAAACCGAACATAAAAAAAATAGCGGAAGTAAAATCAAACTTTCATAACATTAATAAATAAGGTCTAAAGCCTTTTACATCAGAGTACATCAAAACCTGTCTTGCAATAGTAAATAAGCATAAAAACTTTTTCATAAATTATTCCCCAAGTAAAACAGTAAAGTAGCCATAGCCAAGAAAAGTCCAAGCCATCCATGATGACCTTCAAGCAGAAGAAGTCCGAATTAAACAACAGTATTTCCTCCCTGTAACCTGGGGGGAAATGGAAGACAAGAAGCGAAAGAAAACGGGGTCAGTCATAAAGACTGGTAAGCCCTATCTACTATCAGTATAAAAACTAATAAAGTTAACTGACATGAGAAACTGAGATGAACATAAGGATAATAGCATACTGGCATGATGAATAACTAACAAGATAGATCAACTAAACCAAGAAAGCAGGATGAACTACAGTACCCAGATAAACTAAGGTGTCATGATAAACTACGGTGTCAAGATAAAACAAAGTATCACACCGTCAGGTTTCTATCAAGTATAATATCCCAAGGTATCTATCAAGTCTAACGTCCCACGGTATCTATCATGTATATCTGCTCTGCACCTACCGTACTAGTATCCCAACCTTGTTATGTGTTAATCATGAATGTCCCTTACTAAATGAAAGTTTAATGGTCCATGCCAACCTAATATATCGCATATGTAGGTTACTCAACTCGTATGTTTCTTTCCATGTATATGTTCAGTCCTTTTGCCGTAAATCGTATGGGCTTCCACATAAGATTCTATACTACTACAACGTAGTTCCATGATCCTTGAGATCGTTTTGGACTGTCACCCTAGATCTGGCTAGGCTTTCTCGTTCGTGAACTATCGCGTGTTCAACTAGGACTTATGCCACCTAGGACCACTAGGGATTATGCTACCTAATGAACATTTTTCGTGTCTTGGTTTGGGTTCAAGCCACCTAGGGCTACTAGGGATTATGCTACCCGTCAACCGCGCCCTTTTTCCCAAGTATGTATCGTGAATCGTTTTTCTCATGACTGTATGCACATGTATCACAATGTGCTATCCGAGTCCCGTGATAGGGCTAAACAAGAAATACAGGACTCGGTCGGGAGCTTTCGATTTATCTGCCGATGCAGATGTTAAGGTCTGTTTTTCCTATACGTGGCTATGGTCCCACGAGACCCTTCCCTCAACTAATGAAAGGCAATCATGCATGAGAACTATACCTCGGCCCACTATGCCCCACTTACCTATTGGCCCACCTCACCCATAACTCGATAGCAAGTATATGGTCTGTTGGGAGTTCTCTACCTTTCCGTCTAAGTACACGACTGACTAAGAGATGGTAGGTAGCCGACGAAATGCTATCCAGGGTAAAAATCAAGTATCGCCGACTCACGCTAGTCCATCCCCGTCTTTAGGTTGCTCGTACTGCAACCAAGGCATACCCTTGGTTCTTCTACCGCAGACCTTAACCTCTGTGAGCCCAGGAGGATCATCTGCCACCTCACAGAGGGATACCAAGAGTACCCTCACGTCCCCCGAAGCCGCTGCATCGTCTCCCAGTTCGCTGGAGCCTTTATCTAAGTCAGATAGTTTGCTCCTACTCGTGTGTTTAAGCGATGACTTACCGTATCGGGTTACTCATCTATCTATGAACCGGTCTAAATTTCCTTGACTAAGAATTATTACTTAGTTATCGTTAACTAAGGTTTACCACTTAGCCTCTTTCCCGTTATCCTTGTTAACTACGGTTATCCACCTAATTCTCTGAACTAGGGTTTATATATATAATGGGTTAAGTGTCACTTAAGTTCATGACTTAACCCGTCTACGTATCATGTCAAAATTGGCTAAGTATCCAAGTCCAAGACTTAACCCTACAAACTATGTGTCAAGTTGGTTAAGTATATCAAACGATTCACGACTTAACCTTATCCAAATATCATTTTTGATTGATTAAGTATAGATCTACGTAACCTTATCAAGCTATTGGGTTAAATCGGTTAAGTGCATTCAAGCGGTCCGTGACTTAGCCTTATCAAGTTATCACGTTAGATTGGTTAAGTATTGATTTGTCTTAACCCTATCAGATTATTGTGTTGGATTGGTTAAGTATAGATTAACTTAACCCCATCCAGTTATCGAGTCGGATTGGTTAAGCATAGATTAACTTAACCACATCCACCAATCGTATCATAATGATTAAGCAGTAATTTGATGGGATTAAGTTAACTTAGACTTAACCAATCTAATTACCATGTTTAGATTGGTTAAGTCGAGGTTAACTTAACCCCATCCACCAATCGTATAAAAATGGTTAAGTGTCGTTAGCCTAACCAAGTTACTCAACCTACCCATCCTTGTTATGTTTGGTTAAGTATCATTAGCCTAATAAAATTACTTAACCCATCCGTCCATGTCATATTTGGTTAAGCATCACTAATCAAATTACTTAACCTTATTATGTGGCATTAATTTCTTAATACACCCCAACCTCTCACATTAGACTTTGTTGTGGTTACTAGTTAAGCCGGACGGGTCCGGGTAGCTTTACACCACAACCTAGTCTAACCTCGGGTTCAAGCGCGACATGACCAACTTCTCACATTGGGTCTTATTGTTTGCAACTACTAGTTAGGCCGGTTGGGTCTGGGTAGTTTTACGTTGCAAACTCAACCCAACCTCGAGTTGGCCACTTTCATGTTTAGTCTAGTGTCAAATTACACTTACAACCCAAACGTATCTAGTTTTCAAGTTCCATGTTCATAGCCAACATTACACGTGGTCATGTTTATATCAATCTACCCAAATCGTGTTCATGTTAATAAGTTTACCCATAACGTAACCCCAACGCTTTTAAACTCGCATATACATTCGCAACAACGCATAATGGATTAAAAGAAGGAACTTGGCAAAGGCATGACAAAAGGGGTACAAGGCCACAAGTTAAACATGGTGGCAAATGAGGCATAAATGTGTTCACAAACTTGCATGTTACATTTTCAAGCCTCAAAAACAAGCATAACATTCAAACTTGGCAAATAGGTGATACATGGTCATAGATGACATGGAATGATGACAAGTAACTCGCATATAACATTATATAAGGGTTATGACTTCATATGCAGGTTAACATAAAGGTTGTGAGGGTTCTCATGTTACATAATGCAACATTTCAACTTAAAGGTTATACCTTTTAGCCCATAAGATCAAGATAATGACTTTATAGTCATGATAGGATATATAACATGATAGTATGCAACATACTTAATGTTCAAATCCAACTTACAACATGTCATATTAAGTTTAAAGTTAATATCTAAGAGTAGAAGAGGGCTTACAATGATTATGAAGGCACAAATCGATAAATTATACAAAGATTGAGACGAAGCCTATTCATGCTATCACCAAAAACCCCAAATGAATGCTCCTTAGAAAACCCTTGAGAAAAATCCATAAAAATCCCATCTTTGATGAACAAATATTAAAGCTTTAGCATTGAAATCATGTTTAGAAGCTCTCATATGAACATAGACACTCTCATACACTCACATGATCATGTAATCTCTCATAGAAATGAAGATAGAAATTTGGCAAGAGGATGGAGGCTAGGGTTTTGAGTGGAGGCCATGATTACTAGAAATTTTGGCATAGTTTAGTTGTAGGATTGAATAAAGTGGATTTAGGGTTAGGTTAGGGGTCTTTTTATAGAAGATGAGGTTAGTTTAGACCCTTAGATTAACCCTAGGATCAATCTAGACCACAGAAATCCGTCACAGGCCCATTAGACCAGACCCAAACTAGTAACCAGGTGCACCAGGCCGACCTGCAGCAAAACAGATTTTGGGCCAGGTCGACACCCAAGTCGACAGCCTTGTCGAGTTGGGTCCTGGGGGGTCGACTGCCCAGTCGACTCCCCAGTCGACTTGGGCTTTCGCGGGAAAATTCCCGCCTACCCCGCCTGGACTTGTTATTTGAATTTCTGAGCTGTTTTCAAACTTGAATTTTTTTGAAAACTTCGTCGGACCATAACTTGGTCATACGGACTCCGATTCTCGAAAACTCGGACCCTATTTCGCGTATTTTTCTGAGACGAACGCAATGGTACAGCCCGTTCCACTTGATTCAGAATTTATAATTAAATTCTGCCTTGATTCTTGTCTTAACGCGTTATCGAAATATGGGTTGTTACATTCTCCCCACCTTTAAGGATTTCGTCCCCGAAATCTCCAAGTTAGGGAGAACATATCCTACCATCCATCATCCATCAACTCAAGACATCATCCACAAGCAACCATTGTCCTTAGACGATTTTCTAATGCTTTATGAACACATGCAAAGAGTGTGTGTATATGTACATATCTAATGCGAATGATCAGGCCCGAGTGATCTTATAAATGCGAAATATGTTTAGTGCCATGAATCCAACATGTATGCAAATAGTCCTAGTCATATAAATACTATATGTGTGCACAATCATTCATTCATATGCAACAACCGCATGACAACACATTCGATTTCATCCATAAACAAGCGTAAATATGCATATGCAATATGAAATGTGACTGCATCGTTTTAATGCCTAATGTGTATTCGCGCATCCACGAGCAACCACTTGCAACCATTTGCAACCATATCAATCATAACATGTTTACATCCATAGGGTTCTACCTAAGATTCCCAAGATAGGATCGAGAAGATAAGCGAGATAAACTCCTTACGGTGTTTACAACCGAAACAGGACCGAGAGGATATCCATAAAAGATAGCCTACAAGTAAGCTCTACAGGAAAACAGGGATCAAGCAAATACTCTTAAAAAGAGATATCATGCGCGTATCTAGTCTTCATCCTTCTGAGTCGCATTTCCTTGGGCTTAGTTCCATCGTGCTTTGACCATCCTTTAACTTCATGGTTTCGAAGCTTCTTATTTCCTATTTCCATAACATGAGTTGGAACTCATTTACTCGTCGCCTCTCATTCCACTTTTGCCTATTCTTTTTCTAGAATGCTTGGCTCAAACATAACCGCGTACTCATGATCTCATGCAAGCTTCCCAAAATTGATTAGTGAATCTTGGATCTCGTACCACAAGGCATTCCCCGAATAAGGACTTTCTCTTGAAAGTAAATAGGTGTCAACCAGGTTATCAAGCGCACTTACTGGGGTGATTTCTATAACCCATGCATAAGTGAAGTAAACCATCCGTCTTATTGGCGAACACCACTCGATCGGGTTTCAAATTTCCAATAAAGGCATCATGGGATTCTAAGTAACTAATCATGACCGAACTCGAAAAGGATACACGAGACTTCGAGTGTATTATCATGGCTAGTCAAAAGTCTAACTACCCTCCTATCAAAACCGAGAGTGGCACCCCTTACTGGATAACCACTTCATCCCTAGAATCCGTCCATAGCTTACAAACATAAGCGTTATTTCCAAACTCAACACTTGGTATAGACATCCTCAAATCCAAACAAGTCATGAATAAATGGACCGATTTCTCAACAAGATTTTGAGACAAAATGGGACCCTTTACTACGCTAGTACTAGGGTGCAGAGACTCAACTATCCAAGCGAACTTAAATGTTGCGATGATCAAAACAAAGTCCTAACGGGATGATAGAGAAGAAAAGTCGAACCTTTAACAAGATCGTTACCCTCCTTCCGAGGTACGCTAGAAATGAGATCACACAATTGCCCTCTCGATGATCTTGTCCTTGTCCCATGATACTTAACTGTCCGCCCCGTTTTACCATGCCTAAGATACTCTCTCGTCATGGGTTTCATTGTTCATCTTTCTCCCTCCTTTGAGGATTAAGCCATACCAACATGTTGCTTATCCTTGAGCTCGTATCCTTTATCCTTGTTCTTACTATCCTTTCTTGTATAACTCTGCAACGGGTCTCTCGAGAACCACCTCCATCGTACGGGAAACACTTACGTAGCTAGAAAATACTAGTCACAGTTAAAACTACTGTGACTACCGAAGGAGGAAAGAAAGGAAAAGAGATTCAATCAAGGAAACCAAGGATAGTGCTAATGGCTCTTGGGGAATAGCCTTTAAAAACTTTTCTTGAAAAATGCTTCTTTGTAAACAGTTTTCAAATAGTTTTCAGAAGGTTTTAAAAACTTTTTTCCCAGTCTGGTAACCTTCTGCTCTGATACCAAATGTAACACCCCACCTCCACTAGGGTCACTCGCAAAGGAATGCACTAGCTTTAGAGGGGCATTATTGGTAAACATGCACAGAAATATCACAAGACCGAACATAAAAAAAATAGCGGAAGTAAAATCAAACTTTCATAACATTAATAAATAAGGTCTAAAGCCTTTTACATCAGAGTACATCAAAACCTGTCTTGCAATAGTAAAGAAGCATAAAAACTTTTTCATAAATTATTCTTCAAGTAAAACAATAAAGTAGCCATAGCCAAGAAAAGTCCAAGCCATCCATGATGACCTTCAAGCAGAAGAAGTCCGAATTAAACAATAGTATTTCCTCCCTCTAGCCTGGGGGGGAAACGGAAGACAAGAAACGAAAGAAAACGGGGTCAGTCATAAAGACTGGTAAGCCCTATCTACTATCAGTATAAAAACTAATAAAGTTAACTGACATGAGAAACTGAGATGAACATAAGGATAATAGCATACTGGCATGATGAATAACTAACAAGATAGATCAACTAAACCAAGAAAGCAGGATGAACTACAGTACCCAGATAAACTAAGGTGTTATGATAAACTACGGTGTCAAGATAAAACAAAGTATCACACCGTGAGGTTTCTATCAAGTATAATATCCCAAGGTATCTATCAAGTCTAACGTCCCACGGTATCTATCATGTATATCTGCTCTGCACCTACCGTAATAGTATCCCAACCTTGTTATGTGTTAATCATGAATGTCCCTTACTAAATGAAAGTGTAATGGTCCATGCCAACCTAATATATCGCATATGTAGGTTACTCAACTCGTATGTTTCTTTTCATGTATATGTTCAGTCCTTTTGCCGTAAATCGTACGGGATTCCACATAAGATTCTATACTACTACAACGTAGTTCCATGATCCTTGAGATCGTTTTGGACTGTCACCCTAGATCTAGCTAGGCTTTCTCGTTCATGAACTATCGCGTGTTCGACTAGGACTTATGCCACCTAGGACCACTAGGGATTATGCTACATAATGAACGTTTTTCGTGTCTTGGTTTGGGTTCAAGCCACCTAGGGCTACTAGGTATTATGCTACCCGTCAACCGCGCCCTTTTTCCCAAGTATGTATCGTGAATCGTTTTTCTCATGACTGTATGCACATGTATCACAATGTGCTATCCGAGTCCCGTGACAGGGTTAAACAAGAAATACCGGACTCGGTCGGGAGCTTTCGATTTATTTGCCGATGCAGATGCTAAGGTCTGTTTTTACTATACGTGGCTATGGTCCCACGAGACCCTTCCCTCAACTAATGAAAGGCAATCATGCATGAGAACTATACCTCGGCCCGCTATGCCCCACTTACCTATTGGCCCACCTCACCCATAACTCGATAGCAAGTATATGGTCTGTTGGGAGTTCTCTACCTTTCCGTCTAAGTACACGACTGACTAAGAGATGGTAGGTAGCCGACGAAATGCTATCCAGGGCAAAAATCAAGTATCGCCGACTCACGCTAGTCCATCCCCGTCATTAAGTTGCTCGTACAACAACCAAGGCATACCCTTGGTTCTTCTACCGCAGACCTTAACCTCTGTGAGCCCAGGCGGATCATCTGCCACCTCACAGAGGGATACCAAGAGTACCCTCGCGTCCCCCGAAGCCGCTGCTTCGTCTCCCAGTTCGTTGGAGCCTTTATCTAAGTCAGATAGTTTGCTCCTACTCGTGTGTTTAAGCGATGACCTACCGTATCGGGTTACTCATCTATCTATGAACTGGTCCAAATTTCCTTAACTAAGAATTATTACTTAGTTATCCTTAACTAAGGTTTACCACTTAGCCTCTTTCCCGCTATCCTTGTTAACTACGGTTATCCACCTAATTCTCTGAACTAGGGTTTATATATATAATGGGTTAAGTGTCACTTAAGTTCATGACTTAACCCGTCTACGTATCATGTCAAAATTGGCTAAGTATCCAAGTCCAAGGCTTAACCCTACAAACTATGTGTCAAGTTGGTTAAGTATATCAAACGATTCACGACTTAACCTTATCCAAATATCATTTTTGATTGATTAAGTATAGATTTACGTAACCTTATCAAGCTATTGGGTTAAATCGGTTAATTGCATTCAAGCGGTCCGTGACTTAGCCTTATCAAGTTATCACGTTAGATTGGTTAAGTATTAATTTGTCTTAACCCTATCAGATTATTGTGTTGGATTGGTTAAGTATAGATTAACTTAACCCCATCCAGTTATCGAGTCGGATTGGTTAAGCATAGATTAACTTAACCCCATCCACCAATCATATCATAATGGTTAAACAGTAATTTGATGGGATTAAGTTAACTTAGACTTAACCAATCTAATTACCATGTTTAGATTGGTTAAGTCGAGGTTAACTTTACCCCATCCACCAATCGTATAAAAATGGTTAAGTGTCGTTAGCCTAACCAAGTTACTCAACCTACCCATCCTTGTCATGTTTGGTTAAGTATCATTAGCCTAATAAAATTACTTAACCCATCCGTCCATGTCAAATTTGGTTAAGCGTCACTAATCAAATTACTTAACCTTATTATGTGGCATTAATTTCTTAATACACCCCAACCTCTCACATTAGACTTTGTTGTGGTTACTAGTTAAGCCGGATGGGTCCGGGTAGCTTTACACCACAACCTAGTCTAACCTCGGGTTCAAGCGCGACATGACCAACTTCTCACATTGGGTCTTATTGTTTGCAACTACTAGTTAGGCCGGTTGGGTCCGGGTAGTTTTACGTTGCAAACTCAACCCAACCTCGAGTTGGCCACTTTCATGTTTAGTCTAGTGTCAAATTACACTTACAACCCAAACATATCTAGTTTTCAAGTTCCATGTTCATAGCCAACATTACACGTGGTCATGTTTATATCAATCTACCCAAATCGTGTTCATGTCATTAAGTTTACCCATAACGTAACCCCAACGCTTTTAAACTCGCATATACATTCGCAACAACGCATAATGGATTAAATGAAGGAACTTGGCAATGTCATGACAAAAGGGGTACAAGGCCACAAGTTAAACATGGTGGCAAGTGAGGCATAAATGTGTTCACAAACTTGCATGTTACATTTTCAAGCCTCAAAAACATGCATAACATTCAAACTTGGCAAATAGGTGACACATGGTCATAGATGACATGGAATGATGACAAGTAACTCGCATATAACATCATATAAGGGTTATGACTTCATATGCAAGTTAACATAAGGGTTGTGAGGGTTCTCATGTTACATAATGCAACATTTCAACTTAAAGGTTATAGCTTTAGCCCATAAGATCAAGATAATGACTTTATAGTCATGATAGGATACATAACATGATAGTATGCAACATACTTAATGTTCAAATCCAACTTACAACATGTCATATTAAGTTTAAAGTTAATATCTAAGAGTAGAAGAGGGCTTACAATGACTATGAAGGCACAAATCGATAAATTATACAAAGATTGAGACGAAGCCTATTCATGCTATCACCAAAAACCCCAAATGAATGCTCCTTAGAAAACCCTTGAGCAAAATCCATAAAAATCCCATCTTTGATGAACAAAGATTAAAGCTTTAGCCTTGAAATCATGTTTAGAAGCTCTCATATGAACATAGACACTCTCATACACTCACATGATCATGTAATCTCTCATAGAAATGAAGATAGAAATTTGGCAAGAGGATGGAGGCTAGGGTTTCGAGTGGAGGCCATGATTACTAGAAATTTTGGCATAGTTTAGTTGTAGGATTGAATGATGTGGATTTAGGGTTAGGTTAGGGGTCTTTTTATAGAAGATTAGGTTAGTTTAGACCCTTAGATTAACCCTAGGATCAATCTAGACCACAGAAATCCGTCACAGGCCCATCAGACCAGACCCAAACTAGTAACTAGGTGCACCAGGTCGACCTGCAGCAAAACAGATTTTGGGCCAGGTCGACACCCAAGTCGACGGCGCTGTCGACTTGGATCCTGGGGGGTCGACTGCCCAGTCGACTCCCCAGTCGACTTGGGCTTTGGCGGGAAAATTCCCGCCTATCCCGCCTGGACTTGTTATTTGAATTTCTGAGCTGTTTTCAAACTTGAATTTTTTTGAAAACTTCGTCGGACCATAACTTGGTCATACGGACTCCGATTCTCGAAAACTCGGACTCTATTTCGCGTATTTTTCCGAGTCGAACGCAATGCAGAGCCCGTTCCACTTGGTTCAGAATTTATAATTAAATTCTGGCTTGATTCTTGTCTTAACGCGTTATCTAAATACGGGTTGTTACAATACTCGTTGGGAATCACCTGTTTTGGTGTAGTGGCTATAAATGAATGGGATGCACCACTATAAAACAATACTTTAACATGCATGCTATGAAATAGAAATATACCTTCTAATACTATTTTTCCTTTCTCAACAGCATTAGGTCTAGACGACGAAGACTTCGTAGCAAGCACTTTTTCCTCCGCTGTTTCCGAACACATGTTCTTACAGTGCCCAAGCTGATTACAATTGAAGCACCTTATATTTTGCCTTCCAACAGTGACTCTGGATATCATGGCTTTGTCCTTGCATTCGGTAAACTAATGGCCTTCTGATGGCACTTAAAGCATACCACTTCCTCCTTGTTCTTCCTCGACCTTCCTCCTTCTTGAGCTTTCTTTCCTTAAAAGAATTTCTTTTCCTTGCCGTGATTTTTGGCTTATATTGAGCTTCTCAGCCTCTCTTAGCACTTCTTCATTTCGGATAGCCATTTTGACAACATCGCTAGGGTCTTGCAAGTGAGGCATTGTTGTCTTCATGATAGCAAACTAAAGTCCTCTTAAGAACTTTTCGTTCCTCAAGATAATAGTATTTATCGTTCCGTAAGCGTAATGAGAGAACTCATCAAACTTAGCAGCATATTCTACAACTAACATCTATCATTGCTTCAATTCACCAAACTTCCTCATCATCATAGATTGAGCTGCTTTCGAAACAATGCTCGCCCTAATCATCCTCCAAAAGTCATCCAGAGTGATTCCTTCCTTTCGTGTCCTTACCTTAGATCCCTTCCACAAATGCAAAGCATTATTATACAGATGCATCGAAGCCAACCTCCTATTCTGTTCATTTGTCAAGCCCAAGTCTCCAAAGATCTTTTCGCAACCATGCATCCATAACAGTACCATCTCCTGTTTCAAGAAAAGGTCACCCTCCCAAGCTAACATAATTCCTACTCAATTTCGCATAGTTGTTTCCAACTTGCGCTCCAGGATTTACTCCTTCAGGACCAGCAACAGCTCCAGCGTGCAACATTTGAATAAAAGTTTGGAAGAAGTTCCCCAAATCTACCGGTGGTGTAGCAGCATCTTGATTCTTACTTTCCCTTCGGCCATGGCCTCCACTAGCATCAAGTAGAACATTTCCATTAGTTGTGGCACTTCTTCCACCAATATTCAGCCATGCACTCCTCTCTGTATCTTACAACCTTTCTGCAGATGAACTCTAGTAAGATACTGTAACGACCCAGGGAATTCGACGCCCGAATTCCAACAATAATACATAAACCAGTATTACTTGCCAAAACTCAGGTATCGGAAACACCAGATAGTTAATGAAAGAAAATAGAGAGTGAGATAAGAAAGAAAGAAAATTTAGAACAGAAGAAGAAGAAGAAGAAGAAGAACACAACAATATCAGAGTCTCACATCGCAACGGAATAAAATATAATATAGAAATAAAACTTTATTGAGAGCTTTGAAATAAAAACTTACAATCATCAGGGTACAAGAATACGTTTGGACAGTTATATTAATCTGTCCTCATATACAACATACAGCGGAAAAATTACTAGATATCATACGTTTAAACACCTTCAGCTCGTCTCCGGACTTCACAACATCCGATAACCTGAACCTGTACAACCTGGTCTAACCCGAGCATCTACAAAACGTTGGAATGGTCTGGTGAACCAGAGTGAGAAAAACACGCTAAGTTTAAAAACATCACCCATTTTAAGTCAAACCATTTCTTTTTGAAATCATAGCTTATTCTGATATTATAATAGTGTCTAAACACAAATAAATATCAATCTAACGGAACGCTTCATCCAACGTTCCACATATATAGTATACAATCAAAAACCGCGAGCTCTTATTGGAGATTGGATTTCGAACTATGACAAGGTATGGAACCACCTTCCGATAGTGTATCACTAGAGGCGAACACACTGGGTTCAACAAGAACATCTAGCCACATATGACCGACCACTCATTTCGCTTGAGTGTATCGAATGTATATCACCAACGGTTGGGTCCGACCCATCGTTTCCTGATAAGGGACAACATCGAAATAGATTAAAGAAGGAAATGAATTTTCTATAGATAGGTGATTATACACCCTACTTGGGAGCTACCCACATAGCCATGCTACCTGCCTGATTTTGTCATTTCCTAGTTGAAGAGCCTTGAGGTTTAACACTACCTTTAGAGCATCATATCACCATTCACTTTGAATGCAACATTGTCAAATCCGCTAAATCACTAATTGACGTCCACAAAAATATTCTAGGTGTAAGCTAGCACCGACATAAATATGTTTGTAAAAACCAATGTATGTGGTTCTTAAGAAATATTCTGAAAGAAATTCGTCTATACAAGTCATCCAGGTACAGGATGAACCGAAGGCACCCTCCTAACACATCCTAGGTATCACCCAATTGATCAGTGGCGAGTAGTCCTTGCAATTTGTAAATTTTAACCACGATAGGATTACAGTATATCTCCGGCCGCTAAACCCGAGATTTTAAGTAATTCTAACGTTTTGTAAATATCCATGGTCTTCAATTTCTCCATCTCGATCAGTATCTGAAATCTTCAACATTCCGAATTTGCTGGTCGGAATGGTTTTCGAATATAAATTCAATCCCGGTCTTTCCGTACGAACAATCGTATAGGCCAGATTTGATAGCCGGTTATTTAGCTACCAAATAAAACAACCATTAAGTCATAAAATAAAAATAAATATACTGGTTTAGTACTCAGCATCACTTGGCTTCTTTAATTAAATAATTAAAGAAATGGTTAATTTAGAACTTAAAAACCTTTTCGATATTTCAACATAGCATTTCACTTCTTATCTTAATATAAGAATATCCTCAAAAACTATTTAATTATATTACTTCGGAAAATATCCTATACTTATCTCAACTTCATATTCCATTTTCCTTTTCAAACATTTTCCACGTTATTACTCGTTATCTATAATCGGGAAATCATTTCATCTTATCACTTGGTAAACAACATTACAAAAATCTCCTTTATTCATTATATGTATAATCAAGTCCTTTTATTTCCATTACTTATGAAATTCCAAATTATATTCTCAAATCCTTTATATCATAGTTGGAAACATTCTTATCACTTATTCACGACTTTCTATACTTCAACATTTCATTAGTCCCTGACCGTAAATCGGTAAGTGAATAATTCCCTAAGTATCAACCCCGAAGACCGAAATCAACATCATTTTAATACTTAGAAGATCACTCAAGTCAACCAATCTCCCGTTAGGTTCTAATTCTTATCTTAACTCATTAAAAACCCATACATTCCATTCATTCGACCATTTTCCATTTGAAAATATCGTTTCAATTCCATCTCTTTCACTTAATTTCATTATTATGCATTGACAATTTAAAATCAACACTTCGACTTCACATCCCCTTTATAAATCTTGTTTATAGAATCTCAAGTTTTAATATGAACTCCTACTTATCTTGACTTCTTTTACTTAATTTAAATATTAAGTAAACATTTATTTAAGTTATCATAATTGCTTAAAATTCCTTTTATAACTTAGTTACAAAAACTGCGCTTTAAAATATACCCATTCATTAACTCCTTTCAAACATTAACTGTAACACCCCACCTCCGTTAAGGTCACTCACAAAGGGAATGCCTTAACTTTGGTGAAGCATTATGAGTAAGCAGAACAGAATATTACAAGATAGATACGTAAAAGTAGTACTTGAAAAATTTATAACTTTATTACAACAGAAATAAGTTGGGTTACATCTTTCTAAAATCAGAATACCAAAACTCAAGTACACAAGTATCAGTCTTATACAAAACCTTTCAGAGTACAAAATTTTAAAATCATAATCCCCACAGAAGATGCCATAAAAAGACAAGCCATACTTTAAGCACTTCAAGCAGAAGAAATCCGGATAAGGCTAGAGTATTCCCTCCATGAAAACCTGGGGGGAAACGGAAGGAAAGAGGAGAAACAACAAGGGTCAGACAAAAAGTCTGGCAAGTCCAGTGAATTTCAGCTATGAACATATAATAATATCATGGCACGCAAATAAAATTGGATGAGAGATAACAGTAACTGGAGTAGCAGATATACTTTGGTTAAACAGAAGAAACAGAATGATATAAGCTATTATTTTTCACTTCTCTGCACTAATACTAGTATAACAGGATTAGGTGTTACCCTAATGTCTGAACAGAAACAGAAACAGAAATATCTTTACAGAAACAGAATGCTAGAAATGGGCCTTTCCCACCCCAACTTATGGGCCTTTACCACCCCAATAGAAACAAACGGCACAGAAACAGAATGACAGAAATGGTCCTTTACCAACCCAATGGGCTTTTACCACCCCAACAGAGACAGACGGAACTAGGTGTACCCCTAATTCCACCCTAAATGATCGGTCCCTAATACATAAATACCCTGTGCCGGCCCCACAGAAGGACGTATCCTTCCCTAATGTGGCAACCTATAGACACAGACCTATTTACAGATGTCACGGTGTCTTACATCCCCAGAGCAGACCGGATCCATGCACGCACATGACCCGGTTGGAATGCACCAGCAACACCCCTCGCCATTATCAGAATGAACCTCTTATAATTAGTTCAGTAAGCGTGCCCGGACCCTACCTACTGTGGGCTCATAGTTTTGATACCAGAAAGGGTTATTGACTAATATGGGACCCACACAACAGATGACACAAGTAATTACCCCTCCTAACCTTGTGACCCCAGATTAACAGATTTTAGATTATTTTGTTTACGGGTTTCAGACATACAGAGTTCAGCTCAACTAGTTCACAGATCAGACAACCAAGTTAACAGGTTTCCACACTACGGATCAGATATACGGATTTAACAAATTTGTCTAACTTTGTATTGGGCCTACAGATTCACGAAACGGGTTTATTAAATTCATTAGTCCAGTTGGTTTAACCCTATCCATCCAACATGTTTTAGACATCATATTTATCTCAGATTTACATCAATTAGTTTTAAATGCACAGACTTCTCACATTAGATTGCTAGCTTGTGGCCGTTGGATGTGCTGGGCGGTTCCGGGCAGACTTCTTCCACAAGCCAGACCTAACCTCGTGTCTAAGCATATTTTAGTTATGCCTAAGACCTCTCACATTAGACTGACAGTTTGCGGTTGCTGGTTAAGCCGGTTGGGTCCGGGCAGGCTTCTACCGCAAACATGAGTCTAACCTCGTGTCTCAGCATTCTTATTATAACCAGTTTATTTCATTACAAATTATACAGATATCAGACTAACTATGTCCATTTAACAGATTAGACAACACAACAGATTTAGCAGATTAGACAGTTTAACAAAATTAGCAGATTAGGTGTTTCAACATATTTAGCAGTTTAGGCAATTCAACGGGTTAAACAGATAACAGATTTAGCAGATTAGGCAATTTAACATATTAAGCAGATAATAGTTCTAGCAGATTTAAACATTTCTTAAAGTCCGATTCACATATCTTGCTTAATCATAAAATAAGCCTAAACTCACATGCCCAAATTATGGACATAATTCACCATATAACATACGTCCCAAATTTTTGGTTAAATTTGCATAGTACAGAATATTCCCCAAAACCCCAAAATCATGGTGCATAATATAAACTATGCCAAATTATAGCCTTTTATTACCACACATGTCAACTATCCAAAAATCCAAATTAGGCGTATTCACATTAATAGTTATCTCTATTTTTAATATAGGTTTTCAGGCCTAAGTCACAAATCCTTTTTCTTCCAAGTCATAAGTTGCCATATAAAAATATGCCCCAAATCTAGATCTTAAATTACAACATATGTTGTGTTCTCAAAACAGTCTCAAATCAGTTATGCCCAATTATGCATCTTTCAATATTTTCCCAAATTTAGCGTTTATGCGTTCATCTCTTATGAGATTTGGCTCAGGCTCGTGGTAGCCTGGCTATAAAAAACAAAAAGGAAGAAAAGAGGGAGAAGATACAGAACAGTCATAATGAATAAGATATATTCATAGAAAGAAACAGATCTGATAAACAAAAATAGGCATCATCTCAGATTCAGAATCATTATCATGCTAGGATCATAATTAAATTTCATATCGGAAAATAACTGCACTTGCCTCGGTTGGATTTTACAAGAAAAAGGTGTTGTAGCTGTTCTCTTTTAATCCTAATCAGAGTTGGAGGAAGAAGAAGCACAAGTCCTAGCTTAGGTTTCAGCAGAGTAGAGACGCCATTTATTTATTTTTTTAGAGAAGAAGAGAGAAATGGAGGCTAGAGAATTGTGTAAGAGATTTAGGTTTAGGTTAGGGATGTATATATAGGTGTAGGAAGTTATTTAGGACCATTAGATTAACCCTGAACCATGAGAACCAATCAGATGCAAAATCTGCATTTGAGCGAATCGGCCCACGGGTTGACAGCCAAACACCCTGGATTAACCCCTAGTAGACTATATATATATTTCTCTCATATCATACAAACTTCAAGGTTTAATAACTTCTTCATAATTAACCATTTTCACACTAAACCACTTTTTAGCCATTCCCCTAAAACAAAAATATGGCGCTGGCGGGGATCGAACTCTGTACCTCTTGTATGCAAGTCACATGTTCTAACCAAATGAGCTACTAAGTCTTTTGCTTACAAACCTTAGAACAATGCTTAAACATTATTCTTTTCTCATTCCTCTTTTTCAAATTAATTATTCTTTAATTTGTTATTTTAATATTCTCAGAAAATAAGGGGTGTTACATTCTCCCCACCTTAAAGGATTTCGTCCCCGAAATCTTCAAGTTAAGAAGAATGTATCCTAACATCCAACATCCATCTACTCAACCATTCAATCACAGGCATCCATTGTCCTTAAAAGGTTTTGAATGTCGTATGAACATATGCAAAGTGTGTGTATATGTTTCTTATCTAATGCAAAATCAGGCAGTCTACTGATCCAGTTGACCTCCTTAATGCAAATCATGTTAGTGCCTTGAGTCCAAATATGTATGCAAGAAATCCTATTTGATACACATCAGTTCCATATGAGTGCATAACCATTCATCCAAATGCAACATCCATGTGAGGAGTCAATCATTCTGCATCCACAAAAATTGAAAAATGCACACACATCCATATGCAGTATGAGAGTGTTTTTGAGCCGATCTAGTGCCTAGTGTGTGTGTATATGCATCCACGAGCAACCACTAGCAACAACTTGCATCCACTTGCAACCATGAAACATAACATGTCTCAAACACATGTTTACACCCAATAGTTTCTACCTAAAGGTCGAAGACTCGATCGATAGGAGCATGGTATAATTAAAACAAAAGTTCTGTTCTCGTTTGACATCGGTTAAGAGAATAGTTCCCTAAGTACCAACCCCAAAGACCGAAATCAACATCAGATTGATACTCAGAGAATTACTCCCATTAAACAATGCCAAAACTGGAAATCCACATCACGATTCGAGTAAAATCCTCTGTCCTTTTCAGAAATATTCGGATACTTACAGACTACTGGTACAGATCAGATTATCAAATGATTTTTAGAAAAGTAAGCATTGACAAAACCCAGAATATATGCGTCATAGTCACTTAACGCCTAACAAGATACCCTAACTTATCACAAACAGATGAGTCGTAACCATTACGGGGTTTAAGACTATAGCGGGATCAGAAACAAGACTAGTATTAAAGTGCAGAGTCTTAAATACAGAATCAAAATACTAGAATCAAAAGTAGTTTCAACTCAAAAATTTGACAAGAAAATTAAACCTTCTACAGAAATTTTCCTATTACTATCCTATCCACTAGCCTCGAGAGCATTCGCTTGTCCTCCAGAAGTAGGTCATGTCCTCTGCCCTTGCCCTCGTTTCTTGGGGCAGTCCCTAGTGAAGTGTCCCATTTCGCCACAGTTAAAGCAAGCGCCCTTCCTCTTTCTGCAATCCTTATTCAGATGGGTCAAGCTTCCACAAGTAAAGCACTTTTTCTCCTTTTTACCTTCAGACTTTACATCCTTCTTGTTTTGCTGTTACTGTTGTGGTTTCTTTAGATCTCCTTTCTTCTCCGGTGCCTTATTAGCATTGTCGCTTTTCTCCTCTTCATGCATAAGCGCCATGTCAACCAATTTCTCGAAGGTAGCCCCCATAGGAATGTGGGTCATAGCTAACCCATGTAGCAGTTCATTCAAACCTTTAACGAATCTCAAAGCCTTCTTCTCAGGTGTGTTCACCAAATCTAAGCCAAATCTTGCCAATTGATTGAATTTGTTGACGTACTCCTTCACTGATAGATTTCCTTTCTTTAACGCCAAGAATCTTTCCATGTATAAGTTATCTTCGGCTCGTGAGAGAAATTTCGCCTCAAACCTACGCCTGAAATCTGCCCAAGTCTCCACCGCTCGTTCTCCATTCGTGACCTCCCACCAGAATGAGGCCTTGTCCTTAAGTAACCACACCGCCAACTGTATCTTCTGCCTATCGTCCAATTCGAAGATAACGAACAAATCTTCTGTTTCCTTAAGCCAGTTTCTTGCTTCCACAAATGGTTCTGTTCCACTAAAGCTCTTTCCACCCATGGCTCGGAAGTCTCTACATATCTTCGGGAAAGTATTCACGGGCGGAGGAGGAGGTGGAGGAGGAACCGCTGCAACTGGGGGAGGAGGGACGTTTGCTGGGCCTGCATCGTTAGCCCTAGCTTCTAGGTACCTTCTGAACTAGCTAGGTACCGGTACGCCCTCAGGGAGGTTAAGATCCCCAGACATGCTGAAACGAAAGAAAAAAGGGTTCAAAAACGGAGAAAAGATTGATCTATGGTTTTTGGGGATTAGGTTTTTCAAAATAAACTCTACTTTTGAAAATACTTTCTTTTTAAAGCCTTTTTGAAAATAATTTTCAAAAACTTTTTATCATATCTGGTAACCTTCAGCTCTGATACCAAGTGTAACACCCCACCTCCGTTAAGGTCACTCACAAAGGGAATGCCTTAACTTTGGTGAAGCATTATGAGTAAGCAAAACAGAATATTACAAGATAGATACATAAAAGTAGTACTTGAAAATTTTATAACTTTTTTACAATAGAAATAAGTTGGGTTACATCTTTCCAAAATCACAATACCAAAACTCAAATACACAAGTATCAGTCTTATACAAAACCTTTTAGAGTACAAAATTTTAAAATCATAATCTCCACAGAAGATGCCATAAAAAGACAAGCCATACTTTAAGCACTTCAAGCAGAAGAAATCCAGATCAGGCTAGAGTATTCCCTCCTTGAAAACCTGGGGAGAAACGGAAGGAAAGAGGAGAAACAACAAGGGTCAGACAATAAGTCTGGCAAGTCCAGTGACTTTCAGCTATGAACATATAATAATATCATGGAATGCAAATAAAACTGGATGAGAGATAACAGTAACAGGAGTAACAGATATACTTAGGTTAAACAGAAGAAACATAATGATTTAAGCTATTATTTTTCACTTCTCTGCACTAATACTAGTATAACAGGATTAGGTGTTACCCTAATGTCTAAACAGGAACAGAAATATCTTTACAGAAACAGAATGCTAGAAATGGGCCTTTACCACCCCAACTTATGGGCCTTTACCACCCCAACAGAAACAGACGGCACAGAAACAGAATGACGGAAATGGGCCTTTACCACCCCAACATCGACAGACGGAACTAGGTGTACCTGTAACACCCCGTAATTCTGTGACATTAAGATTCTCAAATTAAAGTATAATTAATTTTTAAAAGAAAAATTAAAAGAAAAAGATCCATGTAGTTGTTTAATTTAAGTATTGTAACTAACATGAAAAAAAGAGAAGTAAGGAGAGAACAATAATTATTATTGTTCTAAGACTTATTAAGAAAAGCCTCAGTAGCTCAGTTGGTTAAGGCATTGGATTTGTAGCATGGAGGTCGGGGGTTCGAACCCCGGCGGCGGCATAATTTTTTTATCTTTGTTTTAGAGAGGGCCAACTGAACATGCAAATATATGTACGTATACAAATTCAAAATTTGAAAGGATAAGAACGTACATATAAGGAAATAAAGAAAATATATATATACATATGAGAATATAAATATATATATATATGCAAAAGATAAAATTTAAGATAAGGCTACAGTCAATGAAATATGGCAACATCATTTGAATTTTGAAAATAAAATGAAAGTTGTGCGTATATATATACGCGTAAAATGGTCATTAGAGGAATTAAATACAAATAAGAATATTTCATGTGAATAAAACAGTTAAATAAATTCCAGAAATTCAAAAGTTCGAAAATCAAACTTCTACGCCAAAACAATTCATTCGAAATTCAAATTTCTACACCAAAATAGCTTGTGGGACCCAATGCTGACTCAGCGCTGCGTGTATGGTAAGGTTTGGCTAGATTCATCTACGTACCTGGACTATTTTCTTAACTGGGTTCAATGCTGACTCAGCGCTGCGTGTACGATAAGGTCTTGAGCAGCTATATAAACAGCCCTAGTCTCCATTCCTCTTTGCACCTCTCTCTTCTATCCTTATGTTGCTTAGATTCGTGGCCTCTTCCTCTCCTCTTTAATTAAATTAATAAATAAAATAAAATATGATTCAAGACGAGGAGATGCTGCTAAAAGACTTTTAAGGAGGGATTCAAATCAAAGTTTCAAGTGAAGAATTCAAAGGCTAGCTCAAACAAGTTTCAAGCAACGACGCACGAATCATAGCCACGCTTTCCTTCTTTTCTAGATCTATTTTCTGTAAGTTGGTTATTTCTAGATCTGAATATTTTGTTTTATTTGTGACATTAAATTAAAGGAATAAAGGAATATGCCAAATCTCTCTCTCTCTTCGAATCTGTGTTTACACTCTTGGACTGAATTAAGAACTGTTATGATTCGAGGACAAATAAGACTGTAACCGTGACTATGACTATAGAACTGTGGCCTTTGAAAGCATATGCCTTTGGACTATGACATAAGCCTTTGATTTTGGGACATATAAACATTGCCTATGACAATGACTTATGACTATAAGAATTATTTTCCCTTTTGGACTATGAACATCGCATATGACTATGGACATTTCCTATGACTGTGACTGTGACTACAAGGATTATTTCCTTGACTAGGCCTATACCTTTGATTTGGACATAAATTATTACTTATGACATAATGAGGACAACTGTGATTTTGACACCCATGATTTATGATTAGGAAAATATTGCTTTAGTTTTGTGATTGAGAAGTTGGGTCTAAACCCAATTTTTTATTCAACCTGTTCCTTGGTTTTTCTTTGGTTTTAAGACAGTGGGAATTTACCTATTAAGTTAGGTCTACCCACGTTCTTGAACCTATTTTGCCCATTCTTTGGTTTTAAGACAGTGGGAATTTATCTATTTAGTTAGGTCTACCCATCTTCTTGATCCTGCATTGTTATCCAAACCTTTTTATGCCAATTATTCCTTCTTGTCATTTTGATTCATTCCCTTTTTATCTACGAATCTAGATTTATTTATAATCTAGGATGAATCACGATTATTCGAACGGTGGGAATGCGATTTGGGGAAAAACATGGAAATGAATATGAACGTAATTGTAAACTTGGAAATTGGCATAATTTGGAATATGTATTATGACATGCATATTAAAATGAAAACGGGGAAATTTGACATGGATTAGGGAATATGTGATTTTGACATATTAAATTTAGCGTTAGTAAGTAAGCTAAATTTTAGGCATAAAATGTAAACTAGAAAAACAATTCTAGTTTTGCCATAAATTGCGAATTAGGATGTTAAACCAAGATTGGGTTAATTAAGGTTGATTTGGAATAAGTATATTAGCACAATTTTGAATTTATTCATAATTGTGAGCAATTGTCATGTTTAGAATAAATTATGGTTAGCGACACTAAATTTGGTATAATTTACATACCAAAAAGTATAAATATGATAAATAAGAGAGAATGGGCTATAATAATAAATGTGACAATGTACATTAAAAGAGTAGTAATGAAATAAGTAAATTAGGAGTAATTTACTTATAGAATTCGTCATAAATGTTAAATTGTTCATTTACCACAAAATATGTAACTTGGTTAAGTTTTGGCCATAAATTATAAACTAGGATATTTAATCAAGTTTCGGCAATGAAATAGGAAATGGCCTAAACTGCATGTTGGGTTAGGACTTGGGCCTAGAATATAAGTATACTAGTAGGCTTGACAAATAAATATAGGCCAAATTTGTCTAAAAAGGGGAAATGGGCTTTTGGAATAAATTGTTAACAATTTATAAACAAAAGAAAAGTATTTTGATAACATCCCTTTTTATAACACATAGACCAGAAGGTTCTAGGGTGACAGAGAGGATAGTGTCTAGGCTTGGGTTTGGAAAATACAAGTTTCCTGCCCTCCCTGGCTATCCCTAACTGATCCGAAGGACGGGATGGTTGTTTTCAAAACCAGATTTGGAAATTAATCAAAAACCCTTTGAACTTAGAAAACATGAATATGCCTAACCCGAGGTTAGACTGAGTTGCGGTGTAAACCTGCCCGGAACCGACCGGCACATCCAGTAACCGCAGCAATATCTGTCTAATGTGAGAGGTTGCGGCTTTAATTTATTAATTAAAGCTAGAACAAGAATGGGAGAGTTAAGTCCATAGAAACACTTAACCAATTTAACACAGTTAAGCAAGAATGGGTGGGTTAAGTCCATAGGAACACTTAACCGACTTAACAAAGTTAAGCTAGAATGGGAAGGTTAAGTCCATAGGAACACTTAACCAACCTAACACGGTTAAGCTAGAATGGGAAGGTTAAGGAACACTTAACCAACTTAGCACAGTTAAAGCTAGAATGGGAGGGTTAAGTCCATGGGAATACTTAGCCAAATTAACATGTTGACTAGACTAGAAGGTGGGGTTAAGTAAAGTTAATACACTTAGCCAATTTAACATGTTAATTAGACTAGAGCTTGGGGTTAAGTAATACACTTAGCCAAATTAATATGTTAGCTGTACTAGACCATAGGGTTAAGTAAACTTGAACGCTTAACCATCAGAATATGATAAATGAATAGGGTTAAGTAAAAAGCATAAAGGGATAACACTTAACCAGTGTAATAGGATAAGGGAAGAGGGTTAAGATAGCTTGAATCGACTAAAGACACTTAACCAACCCAACCTGGCGAGAAAGAAAACTAAGTAGTAAACCTCAGTTGAAAAAGGGACTATGTAGTAAAACTTAGTTAAGAAAACAAGGAATTTGGAAACTAAGTGGTAAACCTTAGTTAGTAGAACTAAGTAGTAATTCTTAGTATAACACGAAGGAGCGGACATCCATCTGGTTTTAAGAAGGCTCCAACGAATTGGGTTACGAAGCCCGAGGCTTCGAGGGGACGTGAGGGTACTCTTGGTATCCCTCTGTGAGGCTGCAGATGATCATCCTGGGCTCACAGAGGTTAAGGTCTGCGTTAGAAGAACCGAGGGTATGCCTTGGTTGCAATATATATGTGGCAACCTAAAGACTGGGATGGACCAGCGTGATTCGGCGAGAAGACGGTAGCCCTGTGATAGCAACTCGTCGTCTACCATCCATCTTGAGTCAATCGAGATACGTGAAGTGGAAAGGCGGAGAACTCCAAAAGACCATATACTTGCTATCTAGTTATGGTTGCGGATGGCCATAGGATAGTGGGGCACCGGGGGCCGACGTATAGTTCTCATTTTACAAGGTGTGCCTTTCATTAGCTGAGGGAGGGGTCAAGTGGGACCATAGCCACTGGAATAAAAACAGACCTTAGCATCTGCATCGGCAGATATCTGAAAGCTCCCGACCGAGTTCTGTATTCCTTGATTTGCCCTGTCACAGGACTCGGATCGCATATTACAGGACATGTGCATCTAGACAAGCGATAACGATTCGCGATACATGCGTGGGGAAGCCTAGGAACATATACAACTCTAGGTAGTGTGTCTTAGACTTGGGGGCATTGTTCGACAGGTAGCGTAATCCCTAGTTGGACTAGGTGGCATAAACCCTGGACTCGAAAAGCGTTCAGCAGATAGCATAAAACTATAGTTAAATCTAGAAAGCACTTGATCGAAAACCCTAAACTAGATCTAGGTAATAAATAATAAATGTATGCCTGAAGGCAATGGAAACTACAGGGGTTGGGATCACGTTATCGTTACTAGTTGAACACTAGTTAGGTGGTGTAGAGATATAGAAACCAGTATAACAAGGAAGTAGTGCGAAAGTATTAGAGCGTATCCAGTCATCTTAGCATATCTTGTGACTACCTTGTCTAATCTTGTTGACCTTATCGTCATGGTGTAATCTTGTATTCAGTTAATTCATGTCGTTTTGTTTTTCCATGTTCACATGCTAGAAGTTACTGAACTTACTCAGGCTTTATGTCTGACTCTGTTTTTCTTTCGTCTTCTTTTCTTCCGTTCCCCCCCCCCCCCAGGTAGTTGAGGAGGGAATAGTATAACTCAGGATTAGACTGGACCGTTGCTCTTTCCCAGCTTGAAGATTTGACGAAGTTGTCTTTGGATTCTCTTCCAGATGCTATGGCTGGCTCTTGCTACATTGGGGAATATATAAATGTATTTTCATGCTTCTTTATTTTATAAAGACAGATGATACTCTGATATTGTAAAAGAATCTTGTACAGACTATTTTATCAATAAAGCAAAGTTCTATTTTCCACTGTTTAATAATTTGTCTGTCTTGTAATTTATCTGCATCTTTTACCCAAAATGCTCCACACAACTTAGTGCATTCCCTTTGTGAGTGACACTAACGGACGTGGGGTGTTACACGTGGTATCAGAGCTGAAGGTTACCGGATCAGATAAAGGATTTGAAAAATTATTTTTCAAAATGGTTTTTAAAGAAGCATTTTCAAAAGAAAAGTTTTGTTTTAAAGGAATATTCCCCAAAGCCATATGCACTGTCTTCTCTTCCTCTGTTTGAATTCTTGTCTCCTTCTTTCTTTAGTCTCTGGGGCTCCTGGCTTTCTGGGAGGTAACCTCATCGAAGGGCAAAGTAGTGCCCGTCCTCCATCTATAGCCGTATTCGTTTCACTTACGGCCAGTCTTCTTTCAAGTTTATAAGGTTTTTCTGTATGATGGAAGCAGTTTTCGAGAGATTTTCCAACATAGCAATACATGGAAAGGGATGAGGAGTTTGGCAAAAGGGACAAAACCCTAGGATGAGGAATGCATGGAGATAGGTTAGCTCACGAAGGAGGAAGAAATTATAAAAGAGGAAGTATCCTTACTAGAGTATGATAGGGCATATAATTAAAGACAAGGGCAAGGACGAGGGACAAGATTTTTAGAAGGACAAGTACATGCTAAGCATACCTAGGAGATAGGTGGTAAAAGTTTCTGTTGGAAAGAATCTAGTTTTCTGTTCATACTCTTTCCTTCGGTTTTAGCACTTCGCATCTGTTCATATTTGCTTCCATAGTTAAGTCTCTGCACCTTAGTACTTGTATAGTAAGAAGATCCCAATCAGTCTCAAACCCAGTGGGTGGTTCGACCCGTTTATTTTTGGATAGTAGGGGTTTGAGAATAGTTATCGAGTTTGTTTATATCATATCACGTAGATCGTCTAAATTCGGAGGAGATATTCCTTGGATGCTTGTCTGATAATGGTTTAGGCCTTTGGGGCTTGTACTTGAGGAATGTCGAGTTCAACGAGGATGGTTTGCGTGAGAGATGAATAGTTGTGACAGACGCTCTAAAAAGCGCGTAGTGATCTTTCAACCCTTATAGTTATGGCATGGTGGATAAGGGAGAGACCTCTAATCATACACTTGGTACCGTGATTGACATCTGTTTATTTTGGAAATGGAGGTTAGGAACTTCACAATCGTGAAGATAAATTGGTTGAGATACAGTGGAGTAAAGCTCAAGAAGTCTAGATACTAGCAACATGCCCTTTTTTCTTAAGGGTGCATCCTTGATTTCTCTGTTTAGGAGCTTTACGCGTAGTTGTTTCTCTCTTTCCAAAGTATATCCTCTAGGTCGTATCTGCGATCCTTAGGTAGAAGCCAATAGATGTAAACATGTATTTGAAACATGTTATGGTTGAATGGTTGCAAGTGGTTGCAAATGGTTGCTCGTGGATGCATATGTATACGTATTAGGCACTAGATCAAGTTTGGACGCTCTCATATTGCATTTACATATATGCATTTGTTTATAAGTTGAACTTGATATGATATCATATGGGCGTTGCATATGGTTGAATGGCTGTGCACGCATGTAGTATTTACATCACTAGGGATGTTTGTATGCATGATTGGACACATGGCACTAACATGATTTGCATTAAGGAGGTCAACTGAATCAGTAGACCGCCTGATTTTGCATTAGATAGAGACATATACACACACTATGCATATGAACATGAAAGCATTAGAAATCTTTTAAGGACAATGAATGCCTGTGATTGAATGGTTGAGTAGATGGGTGATAGGATGGTAGGACACATTCTTCCTAACTTGAAGATTTCGGGGACGAAATCCTTTTAAGTGGGGGAGAATGTAACACCCCGTAATTCTGTGACATTAAGATTCTCAAATTAAAGTATAATTAATTTTTAAAAGAAAAATTAAAAGAAAAAGATCCATGTAGTTGTTTAATTTAAGTATTCAAACTAACATGAAAAAAAGAGAAGTAAGGAGAGAACAATAATTATTTTTGTTCTAAGACTTATTAACAAAAGCCTCTGTAGCTCAGTTGGTTAAGGCATTGGATTTGTAGCATGGAGGTCGGGGGTTCGAACCCCGGCGGCGGCATAATTATTTTATCTTTGTTTTAGAGAGGGCCAACTGAACATGCAAATATATGTACGTATACAAATTCAAAATTTGAAAGGATAAGAACGTACATATAAGGAAATAAAGAAAATATATATATACATATGAGAATATAAATATATATATATATGCAAAAGATAAAATTTAAGATAAGGCTACAGTCAATGAAATATGGCAACATCATTTGAATTTTGAAAATAAAATGAAAGTTGTGCGTATATATATACGCGTAAAATGGTCATTAGAGGAATTGTATACATATAAGAATATTTCATGTGAATAAAACAGTTAAATAAATTCCAGAAATTCAAAAGTTCGAAAATCAAACTTCTACGCCAAAACAATTCATTCGAAATTCAAATTTCTACGCCAAAATAGCTTGTGGGACCCAATGCTGACTCAGTGCTGCGTGTATGATAAGGTTTGGCTAGATTCATCTACGTACCTGGACTATTTTCTTAACTGGGTTCAATGCTGACTCAGCGCTGCGTGTACGATAAGGTCTTGAGCAGCTATATAAACAGCCCTAGTCTCCATTCCTCTTTGCACCTCTCTCTTCTATCCTTATGCTGCTTAGATTCATGGCCTCTTCCTCTCCTCTTTAATTAAATAAATAAAATAAAATATGATTCAAGACGAGGAGATGCTGCTAAAAGACTTTTAAGGAGGGATTCAAATCAAAGTTTCAAGTGAAGAATTCAAAGGCTAGCTCAAACAAGTTTCAAGCAACGACGCACGAATCATAGCCACGCTTTCCTTCTTTTCTAGATCTATTTTCTGTAAGTTGGTTATTTCTAGATCTGAATATTTTGTTTTATTTGTGACATGAAATTAAAGGAATAAAGGAATATGCCAAATCTCTCTCTCTCTTCGAATCTGTGTTTACACTCTTGGACTGAATTAAGAACTGTTATGATTCGAGGACAAATAAGACTGTAACCGTGACTATGACTATAGAACTGTGGCCTTTGAAAGCATATGCCTTTGGACTATGACATAAGCCTTTGATTTTGGGACATATAAACATTGCCTATGACAATGACTTATGACTATGAGAATTATTTTCCCTTTTGGACTATGAACATCGCATATGACTATGGACATTTCCTATGACTGTGACTGTGACTACAAGGATTATTTCCTTGACTAGGCCTATACCTTTGATTTGGACATAAATTATTACTTATGACATAATGAGGACAACTATGATTTTGACACCCATGATTTATGATTAGGAAAATATTGCTTTAGTTTTGTGATTGAGAAGTTGGGTCTAAACCCAATTTTTTATTCTACCTGTTCCTTGGTTTTTCTTTGATTTTAAGACAGTGGGAATTTACCTATTAAGTTAGGTCTACCCACGTTCTTGAACCTATTTTGCCCATTCTTTGGTTTTAAGACAGTGGGAATTTATCTATTTAGTTAGGTCTACCCATCTTCTTGAACCTGCATTGTTATCCAAACCTTTTTATGCCAATTATTCCTTCTTGTCATTTTGATTGATTCCCTTTTTATCTACGAATCTAGATTTATTTATAATCTAGGTTGAATCACGATTATTCGAACGGTGGGAATGCGATTTGGGGAAAAACATGGAAATGAATATGAACGTAATTGTAAACTTGGAAATTGGCATAATTTGGAATATGTATTATGACATGCATATTAAAATGAAAACGGGGAAATTTGACATGGATTAGGGAATATGTGATTTTGACATATTAAATTTAGCGTTAGTAAGTAAGCTAAATTTTAGGCATAAAATGTAAACTAGAAAAACAATTCTAGTTTTGCCATAAATTGTGAATTAGGATGTTAAACCAAGATTGGGTTAATTAAGGTTGATTTGGAATAAGTATATTAGCACAATTTTGAATTTATTCATAATTGTGAGCAATTGTCATGTTTAGAATAAATTATGGTTAGCGACACTAAATTTGGTATAATTTACATACCAAAAAGTATAAATATGATAAATAAGAGAGAATGGGCTATAATAATAAATGTGACAATGTACATTAAAAGAGTAGTAATGAAATAAGTAAATTAGGAGTAATTTACTTATAGAATTCGTCATAAATGTTAAATTGTTCATTTACCACAAAATATGTAACTTGGTTAAGTTTTGGCCATAAATTATAAACTAGGATATTTAATCAAGTTTCGGCAATGAAATAGGAAATGGCCTAAACTGCATGTTGGGTTAGGACTTGGGCCTAGAATATAAGTATACTAGTAGGCTTGACAAATAAATATAGGCCAAATTTGTCTAAAAAGGGGAAATGGGCTTTTGGAATAAATTGTTAACAATTTATAAACAAAAGAAAAGTATTTTGATAACATCCCTTTTTATAACACATAGACCAGAAGGTTCTAGGGTGACAGAGAGGATAGTGTCTAGGCTTGGGTTTGGAAAATACAAGTTTCCTGCCCTCCCTGGCTATCCCTAACTGATCCGAAGGACGGGATGGTTGTTTTCAAAACCAGATTTGGAAATTAATCAAAAACCCTTTGAACTTAGAAAACATGAATATGCCTAACCCGAGGTTAGACTGAGTTGCGGTGTAAACCTGCCCGGAACCGACCGGCACATCCAGTAACCGCAGCAATATCTGTCTAATGTGAGAGGTTGCGGCTTTAATTTATTAATTAAAGCTAGAACAAGAATGGGAGAGTTAAGTCCATAGAAACACTTAGCCAATTTAACACAGTTAAGCAAGAATGGGTGGGTTAAGTCCATAGGAACACTTAACCGACTTAACAAAGTTAAGCTAGAATGGGAAGGTTAAGTCCATAGGAACACTTAACCAACCTAACACGGT
This sequence comes from Allium sativum, assembly GCA_030737875.1. Lineage (NCBI taxonomy): Eukaryota > Viridiplantae > Streptophyta > Magnoliopsida > Asparagales > Amaryllidaceae > Allium > Allium sativum. The sequence goes on along the minus strand of CM060921.1, from coordinate 809,786,206 downwards.
TAAGCTAGAATGGGAAGGTTAAGGAACACTTAACCAACTTAGCACAGTTAAAGCTAGAATCGGAGGGTTAAGTCCATGGGAATACTTAGCCACATTAACATGTTGACTAGACTAGAAGGTGGGGTTAAGTAAAGTTAATACACTTAGCCAATTTAACATGTTAATTAGACTAGAGGTTGGGGTTAAGTAATACACTTAGCCAAATTAATATGTTAGCTGTACTAGACCATAGGGTTAAGTAAACTTGAACGCTTAACCATCAGAATATGATAAATGAATAGGGTTAAGTAAAAAGCATAAAGGGATAACACTTAACTAGTGTAATAGGATAAGGGAAGAGGGTTAAGATAGCTTGAATCGACTAAAGACACTTAACCAACCCAACCTGGCGAGAAAGAAAACTAAGTAGTAAACCTCAGTTGAAAAATTGACTAAGTAGTAAAACTTAGTTAAGAAAACAAGGAATTTGGAAACTAAGTGGTAAACCTTAGTTAGTAGAACTAAGTAGTAATTCTTAGTATAACACGAAGGAGCGGACATCCATCTGGTTTTAAGAAGGCTCCAACGAATTGGGTTACGAAGCCCGAGGCTTCGAGGGGACGTGAGGGTACTCTTGGTATCCCTCTGTGAGGCGGCAGATGATCATCCTGGGCTCACAGAGGTTAAGGTCTGCATTAGAAGAACCGAGGGTATGCCTTGGTTGCAATATATATGTGGCAACCTAAAGACTAGGATGGACCAGCGTGATTCGGCGAGAAGACGGTAGCCCTGTGATAGCAACTCGTCGTCTACCATCCATCTTGAGTCAATCGAGATACGTGAAGCGGAAAGGCGGAGAACTCCAAAAGACCATATACTTGCTATCTAGTTATGGTTGCGGATGGCCATAGGATAGTGGGGCACCGGGGGCCGACGTATAGTTCTCATTTTACAAGGTGTGCCTTTCATTAGCTGAGGGAGGGATCAAGTGGGACCATAGCCACTGGAATAAAAACAGACCTTAGCATCTGCATCGGCAGATATCTGAAAGCTCCCGACCGAGTTCTGTATTCCTTGATTTGCCCTGTCACAGGACTCGGATCGCACATTACAGGACATGTGCATCTAGACAAGCGATAACGATTCGCGATACTTGCGTGGGGAAGCCTAGGAACATATACAACTCTAGGTAGTGTGTCCTAGACTTGGGGGCATTGTTCGACAGGTAGCGTAATCCCTAGTTGGACTAGGTGGCATAAACCCTGGACTCGAAAAGCGTTCAGCAGATAGCGTAAAACTATAGTTAAATCTAGAAAGCACTTGATCGAAAACCCTAAACTAGATCTAGGTAATAAATAATAAATGTATGCCTGAAGGCAATGGAAACTACAGGGGTTGGGATCACGTTATCGTTACTAGTTGAACACTAGTTAGGTGGTGCAGAGATATAGAAACCAGTATAACAAGGAAATAGTGCGAAAGTATTAGAGCGTATCCAGTCATCTTAGCATATCTTGTGACTACCTTGTCTAATCTTGTTGACCTTATCGTCATGGTGTAATCTTGTATTCAGTTAATTCATGTCGTTTTGTTTTTCCATGTTCACATGCTAGAAGTTACTGAACTTACTCAGGCTTTATGTCTGACTCTGTTTTTCTTTCGTCTTCTTTTCTTCCGTTCCCCCCCCCCCCCCCCCAGGTAGTTGAGGAGGGAATAGTATAACTCAGGATTAGACTGGACTGTTGCTCTTTCCCAGCTTGAAGATTTGACGAAGTTGTCTTTGGATTCTCTTCCAGATGCTATGGCTGGCTCTTGCTACACTGGGGAATATATAAATGTATTTTCATGCTTCTTTATTTTATAAAGACAGATGATACTCTGATATTGTAAAAGAATCTTGTACAGACTATTTTATCAATAAAGCAAAGTTCTATTTTCCACTGTTTAATAATTTGTCTGTCTTGTAATTTATCTGCATCTTTTACCCAAAATGCTTCACAGAACTTAGTGCATTCCCTTTGTGAGTGACACTAACGGACGTGGGGTGTTACAGTACCCCTAATTCTACCCCAAATGAACGGCTCCCTAATACATAAATACCCTGTGCCGGCTCCACAGAAGGACGTATCATTCCCTAATGTGGCATCCTATAGACACAAACCTATTTACAGATGTCATGGTGTCTTACATCCCCAGAGCAGACCGGATCCATGCACGCACATGACCCAGTTGGAATGCACCATCAACACCCCTCGCCGTTATCAGAATGAACCTCTTATAATTAGTTCAGTAAGCGTGCCTGGACCCTACCTACTGTGGGATCATAGTTTTGATACCAGAAAGGGTTACTGACTAATATGGGTCCCACACAATAGATGACACAAGTAATTACCCCTCCTAACCTTGTGTCCCCAGAATAACAGATTTCAGATTATTTTGTTTATGGATTTTAGACATACAGAGTTCAGGTCAACTAGTTCACAGATCAGACAACCAAGTTAACAGATTTCCACACTAACTGATCAGATATACGGATTTAACAGATTTGTCTAACTTTGTATTGGGCCTACAGATTCACGAAACAGGTTTATTAAATTCATTAGTCCAGTTGGTTTAACCCTATCCGCCCAACACGTTTTAAACATCATATTTATCTCAGATTTGCATCAATTAGTTATAAATGCACAGACTTCTCACATTAGATCGCTAGCTTGTGGCCGCTGGATGTGCCGGGCGGTTCCGGACAGACTTCTGCCACAAGCCATATCTAACCTCGTGTCTAAGAATATTTTAGTTATGCCTACGACCTCTCACATTAAACTGACAGTTTGCGGTTGCTGGTTAAGCCGGTTGGGTCCGGGCAGGCTTCTACCGCAAACATGAGTCTAACCTCATGTCTCAGCATTCTTATTATAACCAGTTTATTTCATTACAAATTATACAGATATCAGACTAACTATGTCCATTTAACAGATTAGGAAATACAACAGATTTAGCAGATTAGACAGTTTAACAAAATTAGCAGATTAGGCGTTTCGACATATTTAGCAGTTTAGGCAATTCAATGGATTAAACAGGTAACAGATTTAGCAGATTAGGCAAGTTAACATATTAATCAGATAATAGTTCTAGCAGATTTAAACATTTCTTAAAGTCCTATTCACCTATCTTGCCTAATCATAAAATAAGCCAAAACTCACACGCCCAAATTATGGACATAATTCACCATATAACATATGTCCTAAATTTTTGGTTAAATTTGCATAGTACAGAATATTCCCCAAAACCCCAAAATCATGGTGCAAAATATAAACTATACCAAATTATAGCCTTTTATTACTGCATATATCAACTATCCAAAAATCCAAATTAAGCGTATTCACATTAATGGTTATCTCTATTTTTAATATAGGTTTTCAGGCCTAAGTCACAAATCCTTTTTCTTCCAAGTCATAAGTTGCCATATAAAAATATGCCCCAAATCTAGATCTTAAATTACAACATGTGTTGTGTTCTCAAAACAGTCTCAAATCAGTTATGCCCAATTATGCATCTTTCAATATTTTCCCCAAATTTAGCGTTTATGCATTCACCTCTTTTGAGATTTGGCTCAGGCTCATGGTAGACTGGCTATAAAAAAAACAAAAAGGAAGAAAAGAGGGAGAAGATACAGAACAGTCACAATAAATAAGATATATTCACATAAAGAAACAGATCTGATAAACAAAAATAGGCATCATCTCAGATTCAGAATCATTATCATGCTAGGATCATAATTAAATTTCATATCGGAAAATAACTGCACTTGCCTTGGTTGGATTCTACAAGAAAAAGGTGTTGTAGCTGTTCTCTTTTAATCCTAATCAGAATTGGAGGAGGAAGAAGCACAAGTCCTAGCTTAGGTTTCAGCAGAGTAGAGACGCCATTGATTTTTTTTATAGAGAAGAAGAGAGCAATGGAGGCTAGAGAATTGTGTAAGAGATTTAGGTTTAGGTAAGGGATGCATATATAGGTGTAGGAAATTATTTAGGACCATTAGATTAACTCTGAACCATGAGAACCAATCAGATGCAAAATCTGCATTTGAGCGAATCGGCCCACGGGTTGACGGCCGAACACCCTGGATTAACCCCTAGTCGACCCAGAGGGGCTCGGGTCGACCCCAAAAATGGGCCGGTTCGGTTATTCCCCCTCCCAATTCGCTGTTTGTACTTTTTTTGCATATTTATTTATTTAATTTTTATATATATCTGTAACACCCCACCTCCGCTAGGGTCACTTACAAAGGGAATGCACTAGTTTTGGAGGGGTATTATCTAGTAAACAGGCACAGAGATAACACAAGACAGAACATAAATATATAGAGTATATAAAGCAGCGGATAGAAATTTAAAAACCAAATCTCATTACAGAAAAATAGAGTCAAAACCTCTTACATCAAACGTGCTTAAGTCATTACTCCAATACATCAAAGTTCTAAAGAATCAACAAACTTAAAATAACATAAGTAAATTATTATTCCCCAAAAATAGCAAGATTGCAGCCATAGCATAGCTCAAGACCAAACCGTACATGAGCCGTCAGAAAGCAAGCTAAGTCCAAGCTAAGAACTAGAATTTCCTCCCTGAGTACCTGAGGGGGGAAACGAAAGAAAACGAGGTGGAAGAAAAGGGTCAGTCATAAAGACTGGTAAGCCCTAGTGACTATCAGTATAAAAACTAATAAAGTTAACTGGACATGAGAAACTGAGATTAAACATAAAGATAATAACTGGACTGGCAAGATAACTAAGATAAGTTAAGAGTGGCATCGCGTATACAAGATTCACTGCACCAACTGTACTAGTATTCTAATACATGTCAAATATAAATCCAGAAATGATCCCCTGGCCCAATATCATGAAATGACCCAAATACGGGGTCCAACAGAACGATCTAATAGATCGGCTCCCTACAAACCTAACTCGTTGTGTGTCGGTGTCATACGGCCCAAACGCGGAATGTAGTCACCTGTGCTAGGTCCACCCTTGGGGTGTATCAAGCCCTAGGATGTCAACCACTGACACAATTCAAGCACGCACAGTGTAGCCCTACTGGTGCCCATGCCTACTTTTTCAACTCTGGACGATGTGCACGACCATAGTCCGCCTGAACCTACAATGGAGCACCTACTCAGCCGCTTTTTGGTCGCTTATAGTCAGACCAGTAATCGTGCCCCACCCTGCCTAGTCTCAGAGTATCGTAATACTCCGAAGTGGGTTACTGCTGAAAATGACCGCGTAACTAGGGTTTCTACGGGTTAAGTGTTGTCATTTAAAATCCGTGACCTAACCCATCGACCATGTATCAAGTTGGTTAAGTGTGTCCAAGCAGTTCATGACTTAACCCTATCCAATCAACGTGTCAAGTTGGTTAAGTATATTCAAGTGGTCCATGACTTAACCTTATCATGTGGCATTAATTTACTTAGTGAACCCCAACCTCTCATATTAGACTTGGTTATGGTTGATGGATATGCCAGGCGGGTACGGGAAGCTTTACACCATAACCTAGTCTAACCTCGGGTTTCCAGTGCGATATGAGCAACTACTCACATTGGGTCCTATTGTTTGCAGTTACTGGATTTGCTGGGCGGTTCCGGGCAGGTTTATACTGCAAACTCAACCCAACCTCGAGTTGGCCACGTTCGAGTTATCTAATTGTCATGTCCCAAATTCATGTTTTCAAGTATAATTCATGTCAAGTTTTCATGTCATATTTTCATGTCATATCGTGTCAATTTCATAGCCAATTCAAGTTTGCCTATTTTACCCAAAACGTATCCCCAACGTACGTGAATTCGAATCAATACAACATATCAAAATAGGGAATAACACAAAAAGGATAGTCATACGGTGGAAAAGGTGATTACAAGTTAAACATGATGATTATAACATTACTGGCATATGAAATAGGGTCTCAATTATCAACTTAGCAAAATATGGTGATAGACATGGCAATGGATTGACATAAGATAGTAACCCCAATAATAGTTTCAACATCACAGGCATGTTAAGATAAAGGTCATGAGGGGTTTTAGGTGGATAACATGAATATGCCCCAAATCAAGTTCATACAATATTCCAACAAGTCAAAGTTTAAGATGAATAGATCTAGGGTGTACAAAATTAGACCTAAAATAATAGATCTAAAAGGAATAGTCATAGATCAAAGATATACAATGATAGATCCAACCTAGTTATCATGTTTAGGCCTAATTTCAGTTTACATCATATTCATGTTAAATTTAGAGTTTAGATCTAAGAGTAACTGGGGCTTAAAGATCGTGGTCTAGAGAATAAGAAAGCAAAAGAGTTGAAGTAGAATCTCTTGAAATCCCCCAATTAGCGAAGCTCTAACAAAGTCTTGAATAGCCCCCTTTTTCTCTATCCTTCCAGTCAGAATTTTAGCAGCATAAGGCCGGAGAGAATTTGTGTAGAGAGTCTAGGGTTAGGGGCTGTTTATATAGGGTATAGGGGATGAACATGGACAGAAATCGAACTAGAAACACCAGAATGGATTCTGGCCCAAAACAGGTTCGGGGTACCAGGTCGACCCTAAGGTCGACACTATGGTCGACCTGGTCTGGGGGGGTCGACTACATGGTCGACCACCCAGTCGACCTGGTCCCCTGGGCGGGATTTTTCCCGCCCAGTCTGTCCGGGTTTACAATCGAATTTTGGATTCGAACTGTTTTGAACTCTAAAAATTTTCTGAAACTTCGGAGAGCCATAACTTGGTCATTCGAACTCCAATTTTCGAAAACTCGGACCCGTTTCCAAGAAGAATTTCAAGACGAACGCAATGGCATAACCCGTTGCCCTTGATTCTTATCTTAAAAATTAATACTGCCTTAATTTATAGTTATAACATGTTATCGAAATACGGGTTGTTACATTCTCCCCTCCTTAAAGGATTTCGTCCTCGAAATCTCTAAGTTAGGAAGAACGTATCCTACCATCCATCATCCATCTAATCAAAACATCATCCACAAGCAACCATTGTCCTTAAAAGATTTCTAGTGCTGTATGAACAAATGCAGAAAGTGTGTGTATATGTACTTATCTAATGCAAAAGATCAGGCGGTTACTGATTCAGTAAACCACCTTAATGCGAAATATGTTAGTGTAATGAGTCCAACATGTATGCATATTCCTAACATAATTTATAATCTCTACATGAGTGCACAAACATCATCCATATGCAACATTCACGTGATAGCATAACAAGTTTCATCCATGTACAAGTAAAAGCACTCATGCATATGCAATATGAAAATGTGACTGAGCCGATCTAGTGCCTAATGTGTGTCATGCATCCACAAGCAATCACTTGTAAACACTGGCAACCATTTGCAAACATGAAGCATAACATGTTTCAAATACATGTTTACATCCATAGGGTTCTACCTAAGGTTCTCAAGATCGAGAAGATAACAAGACAAACATAGGTGGCAAAAGAAAGGTTTTCAAGCTAAAAGGAAAAAGAGAATGTACCCTTAAAAAGAAATGGGTAAAGCGCGCGTATCTTCTCCTCGGTTTCCCAAGTTACGTCTTCTTGGGCTTCACTCCACTGTACTTTAACTAGCTTGACTTCTCGATTCCTTAGCTTCTTGATTTCCGTTCCTAAGATATGGATCAGAACTCGCCTCAATGTTGCTTCCTTTTCCACTTCTACGCCTTCAAGGATGCTTGGCTCAACCACTTTGGCAGACTCATGTAAACATTTTTGGAGATGTGAGACGTGAAAGACATTGTGTACTCCAGCTAGCCTTTCAGGAAATTCAACCCTATAGGCCATCTGCTCAATCCTCTCAATGATAGGGAATGGTCCTACGAACCTTGGTGCTAGCCTTCCAACTGCTCCAAAACGAACCACATTGCGTAAAGGAGAAACTTTTATGAAAACCATATCTCCGACTTCGAACTCTAGGTCTATCCTTCTCTTGTCCGCATAGTATCTTGGGACGTTTTCATCCGTCTTCGTATCAACTCGACCTTCTTAGAAGTGTCCCTTATCATATCGGGCCCAAGTATAAGCTTGTCTGTCATCTCCCACTAACAAGTTGGTGACTTGCACGGTCTCCCATACAAGGCTTCGAACGGTGCCATTCCTATGCTAGCTTGGCAGCTATTATTATGTGTGAACTCCACGAGAGGGAGATGGTATTCCCAAGTACCACCAATATCAAGAATGCATAGTCTCAAAAGATCCTCTAGTACCCTATTTACCCTTTCGGTTTGTCCATCCGTCTGTGGGTGATAGGCCGTACTTAAATTCAGTCGCGTACCCATTGCTTCTTGCAGACTGTTCCAAAACTGGCTAGTAAAAATCAGGTCACGATCACAAACTATACTAGAAGGAACCCCGTGAAATCGTACTATCTCTCGAAGGTAAATAGACGCTAACCATGATGCAGTCCTCTTGCTTTTCACCGGAATGAAGTGAGCACTCTTCGTGAGTCTATCAACTATAACCCATATGCTAGTATTTCCCTTCCTTGACCGAGGCAATCCATCCATGAAATCCATGGAGATGCTTTCCCACTTCCATTGTGGAACCTCCAAAGGATGTAATAGCCCACCGGGCTTCTTCGACTCGGCCTTTACTTGTTGGCACACCATGCATTTTGAAACGAACTCTGCCACGTCCTTTTTCATTCCAGTCCAAAAGAAAATACGTTTCATATCCCTGTACATCTTATCCCCTCTGGGATGTATAGTCATCTTCGAGTGATGCGCCTCTTCGAGAACTTTACTTACTAAGTCTCCCACTTGTGGGACACATAGTCTTCCATCGCGCCTTAGCCATCCCTTGTCATCTGTGGCATACCTACCAAGGTAACTTGACGTCTCACCTCTAATCAACTTGTCCGTGATCTCGACTATCTGTGGGACTTCCTTCTAAGAAGTCCCTAATTGTTCTAGAAGTGTAGGTCTTATCTCAAGAGATGCTAACGTAACAGTCAATGAATCAACAACAGGTGTAAAATCAAAGGTTGCTAAAAACTCTAGACTTTTCCTTTCAACAAACAAGGGACTCAAAGTCAACCTTTTTCTACTTAGCGCATCCGCCACTACGTTATCCTTGCCAGGGGTATAAGCTATATCGAAGTCATACGATGCCAAGAATTCCATCCACCGCCGTTGCCTTAAATTCAGATCTTTCTGCGAGAAGAGGTACTTAAGCGACTTGTGATCGGTATAAAGCTCGAACTTCTCACCTAGAAGATAATGGCGCCACGATTTAAGTGCAAAAACAATCGCCGCCAACTCCAAGTCATGTGTGGGATAGTTCTTCTCATGAACTTTAAGTTGTCTACCCCCATAGCAAATCACTTTCCCTTCTTGCATTAGGACAGTGCCTAATCCCGTGCCGCACGCATCTGTGTACACGGTAAACATCTTACCTCCGTCGGGTAATGCCAAAACTGGAGCTGTGGTGAGGGCTCTCTTAAGTTTCTGAAAAGCAACCTCACATTCTATGTCCCAAGCAGAAACCAGGTTTTTCTTCGTTAACCTATTAAGAGGAGCTGAAATCTTAGCCAATTCCTTAATGAACTTCCTATAGTAGCCTGCCAAACCGAGAAAGCTTCTCACTTCAGTTGCGTTCTTCGGAATTTTCCAGTCTTGCACCGCAACCACCTTGGCGGGGTCTACGGCTATGCCTTGCTTAGAAACTACATGCCCAAGAAATCGAACTTCCTTCCTCCAAAAATGGCATTTTGAGAACTTGGCTTTCAACTTGTGTGCTCTAAGCGTATCCATAACTTCCTTGAGATGTCTGGCATGTTCTTCCTCATCCTTTGAGAAGATCAATATATCGTCCACTAAAACCACCACGAATTTGTTAAGGAACTCCCTAAACACCCTACTCATCTAATTTACAAAGTACGCGGGTGCATTTGTTAATCCAAATGGCATGACTAGCCATTCGAAGAAACCATCTGGAGTCCTAAACGCAGTCTTGTCAATGCTATCCTCAGCCACTCTAGGCTGATGGAATCCTGTGGCTAGATCGAGTTGAGAGAAAACAGACGCTCCTACAAGCTGGTCAAACAGATCGTCGATTCTCGGTAGTGGGTGCCTATTTTTCTTCGTCATCTTGTTTAATTCACGATAATCAACGCACAGACGAAGCGAACCATCCGCCTTAGTAGCAAATACCACAGGAGCACCCCATTCAGAAATGCTTCGCCTTATGAAATTTCTCTCAAGCAACTCCTTAACCTGCTTACTAAGCTCTCTTCTCTCTCGCGGAGCCATGTGCCTAACAGGCAATGAATCAGGCTTGGCATTATCAACTAGATAAATGCGGAAATCTATCTTGCATTTAGGGGGTAACCACCTTACTTCATCGAAGACATCGGGATATTTTCGGACCACCCTTACAGATTGCAGATCATCGATGGACGAGTCAAAAGATTCAAGATAACATAACATGACAGGACCTATAGGGTTACAAGAAATTTCTAGGGTATTACCAAGGCGAGTCATGATCCTCACTACCCTACGCTCACAATCAAGAATAGCTCCATAATTGGATAGCCATTCCATGCCCAAAATCAATCCGTATCCCATGAACCCGAGAACATAAGCATTACACGAAAATTCTACGCTCAAGATAGAAATCCTCATATCCATACAGATCATAGATAAATGAGTGGAGCCCCCCAATCGGATTTGAAACACTAACGGGATCCTTAACTAGACTAGTACTTAGGTGCAGATTTTCAACAATATCAGAGGAAATAAAAGTATGTGATGCGCCAGAGTCAAATAAGGTTCGAACAGAAAAGTCAGAAATGTAAACAAGGCTTTCTACAGAAATACTACCTCGGTCAAGAGCTGGAGTGGTGTTGAGAGCATGCAACTGCCCTCCAGAAGGTCCTGCTCGCTAAGTTTGCCCCTGCCCTGTGCTGGCTTCTTAGGGCAATCCTTACTATAGTGTCCAGTCTCCCCACAATGAAAGCATTCTCCCAACTTCCTCTTCTTCTTTCTACAGTCCTTTTCTATATTACCCACAATCCCACAATAGTTACACTTCCTCGTCTCATGTGGCTTGTTGTTATTGTTGTTGTTGCCCTTGTTATTCTTGTTTCTTGTTGCCTCCCTTCTTGAAATCCACCTTCTTATTTTGAGTCTCATCAGGCTTAACCTCTTTCTTCCCCTTCTTGTCTTCCTCATACAGAAGGGCCATATCCACCAAGCTTTCAAAGGTCGCCCCCATGGGTATATGAGTCATGGCCAACCCGTGTAGTGGCTCATTCAATCCTCGAGCAAAGCGTAGAGCCTATTTCTAGGCCGTGTTGACCAAGTCTAAACCGAACCGAGCAAGCTGATTGAATCTATTCACGTATTCTCTAACAGACATGTCCCCTTGCTTGAGTGCTAGGAACCTTTCCATCTGGAGACTCTCTTCTGCCGGCGATAGAAATTTAAGCCCAAACCTCATCCTAAAGTCGATCCAAGTCTCAATGGGTTTGGTAGCGTTGGTGACTTCCCACCAGAATGCAGCCTCATCCTTCAGTAGCCATGCTGCCAACTGGACCTTCCTACGGTCCTCTACATCGAAGATAATAAATAGGTCTTCCGTCTCCTTTAGCCAATTTCTCGCTTGAACAAAAGTTTTGGTCCCTATGAAATCCTTGCCGCCCATCGCCTTAAAGTCTTTGCAAATCTTAGCGAAAGGATCTACTCGAGGGGGTTGAGGAGGAGGAGGAGCGTTGGCTGGAGGAACCACATTAGTTGGGCCCGCGGCCGGTGTTGTGGCCTCTAAGTACCGACAAAACCAATTGGGTACTTGTACGCCTTCGGGTAAGTTGAGATCACCAGACATGCTGGAAAAACGAAAAGAAAAAGGATTCAAACGAGGGAACAAAAGCAAAGTGCTTATGGATTTTGGGGAACAGACTTTTCAAAAATAAAACTTTTCCTTGACAAATGCTTCTTTATAAGTGGTTTTGAAAATATTTTCAGAAGGTTTTTAAAACTTTTCTTAAAAGCTTTTGCCCAGTCTGGTAACCTTCTACTCTGATACCAAATGTAACACCCCACCTCCGCTAGGGTCACTCACAAAGGGAATGCACTAGTTTTGGAGGGGTATTATCTAGTAAACAGGCACAGAGATAACACAAGACAGAACATAAATAAATAGAGTATATAAAGCAGCAAATAGAAATTTAAAAACCAAATCTCATTACTGAAAAATAGAGTCAATACCTCTTACATCAAACGTGCTTAAGTCATTATTCCAATACATCAAAGTTATAAAGATGCAACAAACTTAAAATAACATAAGTAAATTATTATTCCCCAAAAATAGCAAGAGTGCCGCCATAGCATAGCTCAAGACCAAGCCGTACATGAGAAGTCAGAAAGCAAGCTAAGTCCAAGCTAAGAGCTAGAATTTCCTCCCTGGGAACCTGAGGGGGGAAACGAAAGAAAAAGAGATGGAAGAAAAGGGTCAGTCATAAAGACTGGTAAGCCCTAGTGACTATCAGTATAAAAACTAATAAAGTTAACTAGACATGAGAAACTGAGATTAAACATAAAGATAATAACTGGACTGGCAAGATAACTAAGATAAGTTAAGAGTGGCATCGTGTATACAAGGTTCACTGCACCAACTGTACTAGTATTCTAATCCATGTCAAGTATAAATCCAGAAATGATCCCTTGGCCCAATATCATGAAATGACCCAAATACGGGGTCAACCAGAACGATCTAATCGATCGACTCCCTACAAACCTAACTCGTTGTGTGTCGGTGTCATGTGGCCCAAACGCGGAATGTAGTCACCTGTGCTAGGTCCACCCTAGGGGTGTATCAAGCCCTAGGGTGTCAACCACTGACACAATTCAAGCACGCACAATGTAGCCCTACTGGTGCCCATGCCGACTTTTTCAACTCCGGACGATGTGCACGACCATAGTCCGCCTGAACCTACAATGGCGCACCTACTCAGCCGTCTTTTTGGTCGCTTATAGTCAGCCCAGTAATCGTGCCCCACCCTGCCTAGTCTCAGGGTACCGTGATACTCCTAAGTGGGTTACTGCTGAAAAGGACCGCATAACTAGGGTTTCTACGGGTTAAGTGTTTTCATTTAAAATACGTGACCTAACCCATCGACCATGTATCAAGTTGGTTAAGTGTGTCCAAGCAGTTCATGACTTAACCCTATCCAATCAACGTGTCAAGTCTGTTAAGTATATTCAAGTGGTCCATGACTTAACCGTATCATGTGGCATTAATTTACTTAGTGCACCCCAACCTCTCACATTAGACTTGGTTATGGTTACTGGATGTGCCGGGCGGGTCCGGGCAGCTTTACACCATAACCTAGTCTAACCACGGGTTTCCAGTGCGATATGACCAACTACTCACATTGGGTCCTATTGTTTGCAGTTACTGGATTTGCCGGGCGGTTCTGGGCAGGTTTATACTTCAAATCAACCCAACCTCGAGTTGGCCACGTTCAAGTTATCTAATTGTCATGTCCCAAATTCATGTTTTCAAGTATAATTCATGTCAAGTTTTCATGTCATATTTTCATGTCATATCGTGTCAATTTCATAGCTAATTCAAGTTTGCCTATTCTACCCAAAACGTATCCCCAACGTACGTGAATTCAAATCAATACAACATATCAAAATAGGGAATAACACAAAAAGGATAGTCATATGGTGGCAAAGGTGATTACAAGTTAAACATGTTGATTATAACATTATTGGCAAATGAAATAGGGTCTCAATTATCAACTCAGCAAAATATGGTGATAGACATGGCAATGGATTGACATAAGATAGTAACCCCAATAATAATTTCAACATCACAGGCATGTTAAGATAAAGGTCATGAGGGGTTTTAGGTGGATAACATGAATATGCCCCAAATCAAGTTCATACAATATTCCCACAAGTCAAAGTTTAAGATGAATAGATCTAGGGTGTACGAAATTAGATCTAAAATAATAGATCTAAAAGGAATAGTCATAGATCAAAGATATACAATGATAGATCCAACCTAGTTATCATGTTTATCCCTAATTTCAGTTTACATCATATTCATGGTAAATTTAGAGTTTAGATCTAAGAGTAACTTGGGCTTACAGATCGTGGTCTAGAGAATAAGAAAGCAAAAGAGTTGAAGTAGAATCTCTAGAAATCCCCCAATTAGCGAAGCTCTAACGAAGTCTTGAATAACCCCCTTTTTCTCTATCCTTCCAGTCAGAATTTTAGCAACATAAGGCCGGAGAAAATTTGTGTAGAGAGTCTAGGGTTAAGGGTTGTTTATATAAGGTTTAGGGGATGAACATGGACAGAAATCGAACCAGAAACACTAGAATGGATTCTGGCCCAAAACAGGTTCGGGGTGCCTGGTCGACCCTAGGATCGACACTATGGCCGACCTGGTCTAGGGGGGTCGACTACATGGTCGACCACCCTGTCGACCTGGCCCCCTGGGCGGTATTTTTCCCGCCTAATCGGTCCGGGTTTATATTCGAATTTTGAATTCAAATTCGAACTGTTTTGAACTCTGAAAATTTTCTGAAACTTTGGAGAGCCATAACTTGGTCATACGGACTCCGATTTTCGAAAACTCGAAATCGTTTCCAAGCATAATTTTGAGACGAACGCAATGGCGTAACCCGTTGCCCTTGATTCTTATCTTAAAAATTAATTCTGCCTTGATTTATAGTTATAACATGTTATCGAAATAGGGTTGTTACAATATATATATATATAGATATATATATATATATATATATATATATATATATATATATATATATATATTTCTCTCATATGCATAAAAACTTCAAGGCTTAATAACTTCTTCATAATTAACCATTTTCACACTAAACCACTTTTTAGCCATTCCCCTAAAAAAAAATATGGCGCTGGCGGGGATCGAACTCTATACCTCTTGTATGCAAGTCACATGTTCTAACCAAATGAGCTACTATGTCTTTTGCTTACAAACCTTAGAACAATGCTTAAACATTATTCTTTTCTCATTCCTCTTTTTCAAATTAATTATTCTTTAATTTGTTATTTTAATATTCTCATAAAATACGGGGTGTTACATTAACTGTATTTCCTATCGAACCAGATTACTTATTTAAAACGAATTTCATTTAAATAATAATCACTTAAATCTTTATTAATGAAAATAATAATTTATGAATGCAATGGATATATGCAAATAAAAAAATAAATGAAAACACGACTTATTTTATGAAAATGGTACAATAATTTAAGTTAACAATTTCTAATCAGTTGATTTTATTTTAGATACCTCAGCTTGTCACAAATTTTCAATATAATTCAATTTTTCAAATGCTATATTCCAGTTTGGCCAGTTGGTTCGGTTGATAACATAGTGCAGCCATGAAATAAATTCTTAGTTTGCTTGTCACAGTTTGCAAAGTGGTATTCTAAATTCTTATGTATGACTAGTCAAATCAGTAAAGTGAAGAAGTGCCTGGGCATCATCGCTTATTCTCTATTTCTGTAAAAAAATAAAATTTATGATTAAGTACATACACCTAACTTAAAAGACCAAGGTATACCACCTATACACTGCCTTGCGGACTGACGGAGAGTTGGGACAGAGCTTGGCGGATTGTGCAGACCGACGCTGACTTTGTCAATAAGATGTATGTAATCCTTAGGTGTCCTACTCATAAAATGAGACCAAGATATTCCGATGCCGACTTTGTCAACAACATGTCAGATAGAGCTTGGCAGGTTTGCACACCAACGCTAGATATACAAGCAATGTTGGATACCCTTGGATTACTACTATTTTAATTATTGAAAATATATGAACAAGAGAGATTACGCGAATTCAGCTTAACACAATTTAGTTTTAATGATTCGAAAAGCCAATATAAGTATTTTAAGTCCTCCACTCATTAAACAAAGACTACAATTTAGAATAAACTTCATTGCCATCACCTAAGAATCTCCATATGTACCAGTTACACTATTATCCCTCAAAACTCAACTTTTCATTACATTTCTTAGTCGCTCTTAGTCAAGAGAAAAAATACTATCAACTGACTAATAATTGTTTACTTATTTTCTTGTATCAATCTAAAATGAGTCATGTTTCAAAAAAAAATGGCATGTTACTACGATCTAAAATGCATGATGGTCGTATATGAAAAGAAAAAAAATAAAGAAAAATAAAAGGATGTAATGCAGACTCCCCCACACTAGAACTAAACAATGTCCACACTGTAAACACGTTTCCTGAATGTGAACGATAAAACCCAAAGATGGATTAAATGCAAAAATATTTTTGCAAAATGAAGTGAAGTTTAGCCACTAGATGTGAATGCCAATCATATGCAAAATGAAATCTATGATGATGATGCATGTCATGTGAAAAATGAGATTTCCTTTTCCCCCCACATTTGCCTTTATCAAAAATGATGTATGGTGTTTTCGTATCTGAATTTTGAGGTACAAGAGGCATGTCAATTTCATTCGATGAAATGGGCTTAAGATTATCTTTGAGACGTTCCATATATTCATTCTCATCATTTAAAAGTTTGAGTTCATCTTCAAAAAGCGTTTCAAAAGATATAGTAGATGCGTCTAGTGAAGTGTGAGAGACTTTCTGAATTGGAAAATCTATCGTGTCATCAACAACGGTTTCTATCACGTCGACTTGTTCTGTTTGGGAATTTTGGTCATTCGAAGAAGAAGATGTCGACAAGGGAAGTGAAGGAGGTAAAGGTATAGAAGATGAGGTGTTGGGGTTGCCAACATTAGAGGAAGATATATTGTTGGGGCTGCCGACATCAGAAGAAGAGATGTTGGGATTGCCAACATAAGAAGATGGAGATTTTAAAGATTCAGAATAATTTTCCTTGGGTGCCAACAGAAGAGTGTCAAGCTTTTTGATTGGGGTAGAAATCGAAGGATTGTCGGGATTTCCGACATTGTTGTAAATCGATTGTCCAGACCTAAGATTGGTGACAGGGTTGACCAAATTATAGCTTTCATCCTCATTTGGCAACTCATCCTCATACAATCCAAAAAATTCATGTTAATTAAAATCCATCTCCAATTTTGAGTTTTTGAAAAATTCAACATTTTTATTCTGTTCAATTTCTAAAATTTCAAGTTTCTCGCATCCTGAAAGACAGAGATCAAAATATGAAAAAGAGCTGAAGTCCAAATCATTTACTGAATTGTGAACAACTTCATTTAGATCGTTATTCTCAATTTCCAAAGTTGTTATTTGAAAATTTTCACTATCAGTAAAGAACGAATAATTTCCTGATTCATCGCATGTTTGAATTTGATTTTGTTCTTCGAGTTGTTCTTTAAAAGATGTCATTAAACAAAGAAGTTCATCATGCTGTCTATCTTTTTCATCAAGCTGTCTATCTTGATTTTCTACCCTCTCTCTAAGAATGTTAAGATGATATTCTACAGAATCGTTGATTTGAGAGCTCTCGTTTGGGACTTCTTGATTCTCATAATTATAGCCCGCATCAATTTTACAATCAATATTATTTCCAATGTGGTAGTTGTTTGAATTTTTAGAAAAATGACAATGATATTGAAAAATCATTTTGATTGTAAAAATTATGTTCGTAACCAAACTGTTGAAATTCGAGGGAAAATTGTAAGTTTGGTTATTTTCAAGATGTTGATATGGGCTATAATTTTGAAAATTTTGGTTTTCAACCCCATATTGATGTGGATCAAAGCCATATTGAGATTCAGAGCTATTTTGATGTAGATGTGGCCCACAATCGAAATTATTTAAATTTGAACTGAAATCGCAATTTCGATTATTTCTATGATTTTGAAAATGTTGGTCAGTTGGAGAATTTTGAAAATTGTTGGCATTAGCTCATGAGATTTCGAAATTTTTGCCTCGTGAGTTGTAATTCGTACTCATACTCTTCCATGGAACGTCTTCTCGGGTTATTATCCCACAATTCTCTCAAAGATTTTTTTGAACAAGACATTTGAATGAAATCAAGAAAAGACCGAAATTATTCTTTGTTCAAAATAGTATAAAATGCTAAGTTGTGCTCTATTAATTAACTAACTCAATTAGAAGGGGAAAGAGGGTCTTATGGCCATTCACGTATAGTATAAATACTGAGGGATACGACCAATGTTTTACGGCTAGTACGCAACCTCTTTTGCTAATAGTTCAATAAATTGAACAACTATATATCCGCGATCCAATTATACGAGACAGTCAACTTCACAAAACACCAATTTTCAATAATATTATTTTGCAAATCAAATCAGGCTTTATAATTGAAAAATAATGAGAGTGAAGTTTTAGTTTTGAAAATATCAGTCAACCACAACAATCAGACAATAATAATAGTAGAAATTCATGTGAGAATTCTGATCAGGTTTGATGTAGGTCCGGTTGTCTGTAGGTGCGTTCGGTGGTGGATCATTCATGTGAGAATTCTGATCCAAATGATTAATTATAAATTAAATATTTTTATCGCTTAAAATTTATTGTATGAATGTTATTCATTTAGGTTTGCTATGTTATGATATTGGGAAATTGTTGATCTGTTGTTTGGTAGTATATTGGATGTTCATGGTTAATGAGATCTACGAGGAAATTTTGTTGTGTTACATTTCTCGTTGCGGTTAGATTTAGATCAAAAAACATATTTTGATTTAGATGCGTAGACGTTAACTAAAATCATTTTATTCAAATATAGAATCATGCTTCTATCCTCAAGATCTAACTTTCTATCATTCAGATCTGCGCTTTTTATTTTGAGATCCATGTATACCGTTTGGATGGAAATAAAGATCTTAACTTTTATTTTAATCCATAAATTTTGATTTGATTCATTCTCTTGAGATTTGGATTTAGATTAAAGATTGTGTTTTTGTTTTGACTTATAAATAAGGACTTTGGTTGATAATAAAATAATACCTCATGGATAACATAAAATGTGGTTTTTACAAACAGAACAAGTTTCTTTTTAAGTTAAAAAGAAAAGTTTTTATGTCATTTTTTTTAGTTAAAAAGAATAGTTTTTGTGTCATTTTCTTTTTATAATAAAAAGAATCGAACAAAAAGATTAGATTTAAAAGAAATATTTTTATTGTTAAATTAGTTACAATAAAGATAATGGTATTAAAGGTGACATTTCTCTTCAAAATAAAAAGGAATGTTTTTATTGTCATATGGATCAAATTAAAAAGACTGGATTTAAAAATGACATTTATATTGTCATTATAGTTGTAAAGATTGAATTTAAGAATACCATTTGTATTGTCATTATGGTTGAAATAAAAAGACCGGGTTTTTTTTTTAAAAAAAAAAATTGACATTTCTGTCATTTTAGTTGCAAAGTAAAAGAACACATTTTTAATGTCTTTTTGTTTGAAAGAAAAAAAATAGATTTTGACATTGCATTTCTATTGACATCTTAAACTATGACATGTTAGTAGCGTATTTGTTAATCATTGAATTTATCATTTTTGATGTAAAATTAGTTTACATTAAAAATGAATCATCTCAAACTATGACATGTTAGTAGCGTATTTGTTAATCATTGAATTTATCATTTTTGATGTAAAATTAGTTTACATTAAAAATGAATCATCTTAAACTATGACATGTTAGTAGCGTATTTGTTCATCATTGAATTTATCATTTTTGATGTAAAATTGGTTTACATTAAAAATGAATCATCTTAAACTATGACATGTTAGTAGCGTATTTGTTAATCATTGAATTTATCATTTTTGATGTAAAATTAGTTTACATTAAAAATGAATCATCTTAAACTATGACATGTTAGTAGCGTATTTGTTAATCATTGAATTTATCATTTTTGATGTAAAATTAGTTTACATTAAAAATGAATCATCTAAAACTATGACATGTTAGTAGCTTATTTGTTAATCATTCAATTTATCATTTTTGATGTAAAATTAGTTTACATTAAAAATGAATCATCTTAAACTATGACATGTTCGTAGCGTATTTGTTAATCATTGAATTTATCATTTTTGATGTAAAATTAGTTTACATTAAAAATGAATCATCTTAAACTATGACATGTTAGTAACGTCATCGCCTTGATAAAATAAAAAGAACGAATTATGTGAACGCCTTTATTTACATTTTTTTGTGTAAATAAAAAGAACATCTTTATAGTGGACACCTTTATTTACATTTTCTTGTGTAAATAAAAAGAACAAGATAAGAAATACATCTATTTACATTTATTATGTAAATAGGACATGTAAGATAAAAGATTGACAAAAATAAAGATTGTCATTTTATTGTATTAGAACTGACAAAAATAAATATTGTCCTTTTTGTTGTACTGATATTGACACAATAAAATGTCAATTTTATGGTATTAGAATTAATAAAATAGAATGTCATGTTTATTTTAGAATTGACCAAAATCGAATGTCATGTTTATTGTATTTAGAATCGACAATATAAAACTGATATCTTGTTGAAATTACAATTGGCAATATAAAATTGTAAACTTTTGTTGAAATTAGGAATAACAAAAATGTCATTCTTATTAAAATAAAAATTACATTTTTATTTGTAATATGAATCATAGAAAAGTGTTAACATAGAAAATATTCATTTATATGATATTTGAAACATAGAAAAATGTTAACATAGAAAATATTCTTCTATATGTTATTAGAAAACATGGAAATCAAAGTGACTCTTGTATTTACATTTTAGTTGTATATAAACACATCGATTTATAAAGTATATTTTTATTTACATTTTAGATGTAAATAAAAACATAGAAATAAAAGTGACACTTGTACTTGCATTTCAAATATGAAATGAAATACATTTATTTGTTAATGTTGCATACATTGCATATGAAATAAGATACATTTATTTGTAATTGTCATTTATTGCATATGAAGTAAAATATATTTGTAAGGTCGTGTATGGCATATGAAATGAAGTGCATAGTTAAAATCATATTTTTTGCATATAAAGCGAAGTATTTTAAATGTCATTAAGATAAGAACTAAAAGTCACATTTTGTTTAAATGTAATTAAAGGAACAAAAATTTACAATTTTATTTAGAGGAAGTAAAGGATTTCAATTTGGAATGAAATAATACATTGAAATAAAAGACTATCTTTTCCAATGTAATGAGAGGTTGAAATAAAGTTTCACATTTAAGTGTGAAACCATGTGAAGAATTCAAGATGTAATAAAGAATTAGAAAAGTTTACATTTTCTCAATGTAAATAAGAATAAGAAAATTCACACCTTAATGTAGATAAGTAAAAGTAGAAAATTTACATTTTCATGTAAAGAGAATTTATGATTTACACAAAGTTAGTCATTTGTTGTACTAAAATTGAAACACAAAATATATTCATGTAAGTAGTATGGAAGTCAAGAAACAAAAGTTATTCATTTTTGTTGTAATTGGAATGATACGCAAATATACATTGTGTGTATAGGATATGTATAGAAATTGAAAAATAAAAGAAAATATTGTTGTGAGTGATGATATATATCAATATTGGATATAAATAGGAAGATTTGTTGCTTGCAAAATTTAGTAATATGAAATGATTTCCAACTTATATATATGCGAGGATTATTTGGAAAGTCCGAGTCTATCTCATTCCAAATAATTTAAACGACATTTAAAATTCAAGATTTGAAGACAACGATAGAAGACCGACGATCTTCACATCGAATGGACGATGACTGCTGATGCCCTTGATTGGAGTAGCTACCTTGAAGGGGCTACAGTGGTGGCCGTCCTAACGTAATGTTGATTCGCACGGATTTGACTTTCGCTCGGACCCGGAGCATAAGTTATAAATGGATTGTGTGTCCGACAACGTACTCCGTTAAATATCACGTTATTGATTTTCTGTCTATATATAAATGATTGGTGGTGGAGAATTTATTCTTTACTTAACACCCGTTTATATATTGATGGACGACCAATGGTACGGTATGGATTGACAATGTGGCACACTAAGATGAAGATGATCAAGGCTTTGTTGAAAAGCAGGCCTTGTGGTTAGGACGATACCTCGCGAGCCTCACACCCCGGTATGATGGTGAACTGATGGTTTGATCAGTATGCTTTAGATATTTGTATGGATTCGGTCGACCGGGATGAGCTGGGAAGTGGGTACATACCCTCGATTCCCAGAGGGATAGAGTAAGCGGTGTTTTCTCTCGCTGGGACGTAAGCCGCTGGTTACTTGATATCCCAAAGGTGCGGATGTGCATATTGCACTACGTGATAGATCTTTCGAATCAGGAGCCATCATGATGGAAATCCAACTTCCAATACGACCCCTACGGACTTGATTGTATTACTAGTATGGAGGCATAATATATGGGTACCTATGCTTCCTAGGATCGATATATTTATTTTGAATGATTTAGAACATGTACACACTAATGATAATATTATTCGTATTTATCGTATTTAGCATGTTTAATCACCATAAGGTAAAACTCTATTCTCTTGGTGTGCATTGCATTGTGTGATGGGACCTTAGTCTTATGGTGATTTCATTTTTCCAAAAGCATTGCGTTATTTCCAGATTTACTTTAATTATGCACGGCAATCCATTGGAGTAAACCCGTTCCGCGTTAGCGGCGTGGTCCTTGGATCTGCCTTATTCCTATTAATTATATTAGTTAAGAATTCTCATACCAGTCCCACGACTGACTTGTAGTTTGTTTCACTTGCAAACTCGGGTGCCCTCTTTTCCACATGGGCAGTCGAGTAGCTTGTTTTGCAGATATTTCTTTTAAGCAAGATTCTGGATCGAAGCCTAAAGCTGTGTTCAGAGTTGATAGTCTTCCGCTGTATATTGTAATTTATTGTAATAAATCTTCCGCTGTTTTTAAATTCAATGTACTCTGATATTCTGTACTCTGATGTTATATTATCATGATGTAGTAAAAGTCTTTTGTTATCTGTTCTGATGTATTGTATCCCCAAAGTTAACGTATACGAGTTTTGAACGGTCTTGGTCGATTTTGCGATCGATTAAGTCCGGGCAAAATCCGTGTCGTTACAGTTGGTATCAGAGCTCTGTTTAGCTCAAATCTTTGGGGTACAACTCATTAGAATGGAACAAAAGACTCATCAGAGATTGGATTAGTAATGTCCAATAAGAATACTCATTAGAGATAGGATCAGCAGTATCCTAGAATGAGAAAACTCATTAGAGATGGGGTTAGTAATACCCTAGAATGAGTTCAGAGTGAAAAGTTTATAATATACGTATTTGTAATTATAATCTATTTTAGAAAATATAAGTTTTGAATATATAAAACAAATATATATTTAAAAAGTTAATCAACAAATAAAACTATAGGGAAATTGAGTAGGATAATTAAACACTTTTAACTTCGTTCCTTTTCGAGGACGAAAAGTTCTTAAGTGGGGGAGAATGTAACAACCCTGAATTTTGGGGCCAGTTTAAATTTTTTTACTTTAGAAATGTTAAATAGAAAATGCGTAAGAATTTAGAAATTTTATAAAAATAAAAATAAAATATAATTATTAATAAAAAGGTTAAACAATAAAAAGTTTACATTTTTATGCAATGTAAAAAGATTATATTTTTATGCAACATTCGTTTAATGTAAAGAAGCTTACAATAAAGGATTATATTTTTATTGTAAATATGCAATATGTAATATGATTCATTAAAAAGGGATGCTTAATTGACAATATGTTAACATTAAAAAGGTCTTAGGAACTTTAGTGACATTTATAATTTATTGGTTGAAAATAATGTGTAGGTTATAAATGAAATAAATTCTGACATTATATATATATATGTACATATCTTTGGCTGTCCTCTTAAATATTTCCCCTATCAATTCATATTTAACATTTAGAAATTCAAAATGTAGACCATATGCTTATAAACAAATAGCATTAATCTAGCATTAATTCTTTCCACTTTATCCTCTCTCTCCCTCTTTCATTGTCATCTACTTTTGAAATTTGAATAATAAAATAAATGTGTCATTATAGCATGTAATCAAAAAGGGGATTTAAGGAAACATTTATAAAACCCAATTAAAACATAAAAACGTATTTATTCGTAATGCACATGCATGGTTTCTGGAATAAAAACAAAAACTTTGCTCCACTGTCAAATTTGTAATTGCCTTGTTGGTTACATGCTGAAAATGGTTGATAGATGTAACACCCCGCCTCCGCTAGGGTCACTCGCAAAGGAATGCACTAGCTTTATAGAGGGGCATTATTGGTAAACATGCACAGAAACATCACAAGACAGAACATATAAAATAGCGGAAGTAAAAACAAACTTTCATAACATTAATAAATGAGGTCAAAAGCCTTTTTACATCAGAGTACATCAAAACCTGTCTTGCCGAAATAAAGAAGCATGAAACCTTTTTCATAAATTATTCCCCAATTAAAACAGTAAAGTAGCCATAGCCAAGAGAAGTCCAAGCCATCCATGATGACCTTCAAGCAGAAGAAGCCCGAACTAAACAGCATTGTTTCCTCCCTGAAACCTGGGGGGGAAACGGAAGAAAAGAGGCGAAACAAAACGGGTCAGTCAAAAAGACTGAGTAAGTCCTATCTACTTCCAGTATAAAAACAGGTAAAGGTAACATGACATGCATAAACTGAAAGTAAACATAAGGATAACTACAAGATAGATAAACCAGGGTAGCCGGTTGAACTTCTGTGGCAAGGTAAACTAAGGTATCATGATAAACTACGGTGTTATGATAAGTCAAGTCATCACATCGTCAGATTTCTATCGAGTACATTATCCCAAGGTATCTACCCCGTCTAACATCCCACGGTATCTATTATGTATATTCTTCCTAGTTCTAACATGTATATTTGCTCTGCACCTCTCGTACTAGTATCCCTACCCGCGTCATGTGTTAACCAAGAATGTCCCTTGCCCAAAGTCGTGTAATGGTCCATGTCAACCTAATATACCGCATATATAGGTTACTCAAAATCATATGTTTCTTTCCATGTATATAAGTTCAGTCCTTTTCCGTACCTCGTATGGGCTTCCTCATGTCGTATTTTCCTTGAAATCGTTTGGACTGTCACCCTTGCTCTAGCTAGGCTCTTCCATATGAATCATCGTTTGAACTACTAGGACTTACGCCACCTAGCACCACTAGGGATTACGCTTACCTATTGCACGCTTTCGTATTTCGGTTTGGGTTAAACCACCTAGGCCACTTGGGATTACGCTAACCCTCAACCGCGCCCTTTTTCCCACGCATTCATCGTGAATCGTTTTTCTATAACTGTATGCACATGTATCACATCGTGCCATCCGAGTCCTGTCACAGGGCAAAACAAGAAATACAGGACTCGGTCGGGAGCTTTAGATTTATCTGCCGATGCAGATACTAAGGTCTGCTTTTCTACACGTGGCTATGGTCCCACGAGACCCCTCCCTCAACTAGTAAAAGGCAACACAAGAGAAAATCTTGCATGAGAACTACACTCCGGCCAGCCCACATCCTACGGCCTACCTCACCCATAATTAAATAGCAATTATGGTCTGTTGGGTGTTCCCTGCCTTTCCGTACGTACACGCTTGACTCAAGATGGTAGATGATCGACGAACTAGCTATCTAGGGCACTATCATGTATTCGTTGACTCACTGCTATCCATCCCAGTCTTTAGGTCGCTCGTATAGCAACCAAGGCATACTCTTGGTTCTTCTAACGCAGACCTTAACCTCTTGTGAGCCCAGGATGATCATCTGCGACCTCACAGAGGGATCCCAAGAATATCCTCACGTTCCCCGAAGCCGCTGCTTCGTTACCCAGTTCGTTGGAGCCTTTATCTAAATCAGATAGCCTGCTCCTACACGCATACTTAAACGTTGACCTAACGTATCGGGTTACTAATCTATCTAAGAAGTGGTCCAAATTTCTTTGACTAAGAATTATTACTTAGTTTCCCTTAACTAAGGTTTACCACTTAGCCTTATTTCCATTATCCTTGCTAACTATGGTTATTTACCTAATCCTCCGAATTAGGGTTTATCTAATGGGTTAAGTGTCACTTAAGTTCACAACTTAACCCGTCCACAAAACATGTCGAAACTGGCTAAGTATCCAAGTCCAAGACTTAACCCTACAGACCATATGTCAAGTTGGTTAAGTATATCAAGCAATCCATGACTTAACCTCGTCTAATTATCATTTTAGATTGGTTAAGTATATATTAATTTGACCCTATCAAATTACCGAGTCAAATCGGTCAAGCGTATTCGAAACGATTCGTGACTTAGCCTTATCATGTTTTTACGTTAGATTGGTTAAGTATAGGTTAACTTAACCTCATCAAATTAACGAGTTAGATTGGTTAAGTATAGGTCACTTAACCTCATCAAATCATCGTGTTAAATTAGTTAAGTGTTTAACTTAACCCCATTAAATTACCAAGTTAAGTTGGTTAAGTATGGGTTACTTGACCTCATTGAATTACCAAGTTTAAATTGGTTAAGTGTTTTACTTAACCTCATCGAATTACCGTGTTTAGATTAGTTAAGTGTGGATTACTTAACCCCATCTAATTACCGTGGTTAGGTTAGTTAAGTCTTAATTACTTAACCCCATCTAATTACCCAGTCGGATTAGTTAAGTGTAAATTACTTAACCCCATCTCCTAATCATCTTGCATGGTTAAGTGTCATTAAGGAATCAAGTCCGGTCCCACTTAACCTACCCATTCGTGTCATATCGGTTAAGTGTCATTAGTCAAATTTACTTAACCTTATCATGTGGCATTAATTCAATTAATGCACTCTTAACCTCTCACATTAGACCTTGTTGTGGTTACTAGTTACGCCGGGCGGGTCCAGGTAGATTTACACCACAACCTAGTCTAACCTCGGGTCTTAAGCGCGACATGACCAACTTCTCACATTGGGTCCTATTGTTTGCAACTACTAGTTAGGCCGGTCGGTTCCGGGTAGTTTTACGTTGCAAACTCAACCCAACCTCGAGTTGGCCACACTTATATTATCTAAGTTCATCATGTTTCCAAAACATGTTACAAGTTTTCAAGCATTTGGGTAGACCTAACTAAATAGGTAAATTCCCAAAGGGTAGACCTAACTTAATAGGTAAATTCCCAAGCTCATGTTTTTTATGCATACTTACATGCCAACTTCCATGTTATCTTCCAAGTCATATTTTCAAGTATAAACACATGTCATAATCAAGTTAAGATTTCGCGACATGTTCATGTTTATCTAACTACCCAAAATCGTGTTTTCCCAACGCAAGCAAAGCAAGTCAACATAGTAAGGATACTATGTCACATATTGGTCTCAAAACATGCATGATGCTAAAAAGGGCTTGGCTTCCACATGCATAACATCATAAAGGGATTGGCCATAAACATGCATAGTGTCATAAGGTAATTTGGCCACAAACATGCATATTATCAAAAAGGGTTTAGCCATAAACATGCACAACTTAAAAGAGGGGATTGGCCACGAGCATGCATAATCTCATAAAGGATTTGGCCACAAACTTGCATGTTACCATAAGGGGTTTGGTTCATAAACATGCATAAGCCCCAAAATCTTGTCTTAGCCAATGTTTCACACATAAAGTGGTTCCTAAAGGTTCATGCTAGCATTTCATGCATAAAGATCCAAACTTGCAAGTTAAACTAGGTTATGCATAGCATGAGAGGCATGATTAAGTCACTCACATGGCCTAAAATCATAATCATGAACACAAGAGGCAAGGTAAGGTTCATATAGGTTCGCATAATCATGTTTAGCCTCATTTTATCCCATGTCATTATCAAAACTACCGTTTCCATCTAAAAGTAGCTAGAACTTACATAGTTAGGCCTAGGGAAAGAAGCATGAATCATCTTGGCTAAGAAAGGTGCCTCCTTTGTTGAAGAATCGTCATGGAACTCGCATAGCAACATTGATTTTGCCTCTCTTTGGTGTAGCAAGCTTGCATCTTTTGATTTGAACCCGATTTGAATGCATAGGCTCTAGGGATTTGAGATGGAGGCCATGAGAGTAGAAATTTGGCCATAGTTTAGTTACATGAGTGAATAATGAGGGTTTAGGGGTAGGTTTAGGGTCTTTTTATAGAGATTAGGATAGTTTTAGGCCCTTAGATTAACCCTAGGAACAACCTGAACCGTCAGATTTCAAACCAGGCCCAAAAACCTAGCCAAGATAGAAAATAGGTGCACCAGATCAGAATCGGCCGACAGGGCAAGTCGACAGCCCTGTCGAAAGCCATGTCGACATGCCTGTCGACATGCCTGTCGACTTGTCTGGGCGGGAATTTTCCCACCTGGCCCCATTTCTGCATGTTTCGAAATTCAAATTTCCCGAAAACTTCTTTGGGCCTTAACCGGGTCATACGGACTCCGATTTTCGAAAACTCGGACTCTATTTCGCGTATTTTTCCGAGACGAACGCAATGGCATAGCCCGTTTTACTTGATTCAGAATTTAAAATTAAATTCTGCCTTGATTCTCGTTTTAACATGTTATTGAAATACGGGTTGTTACATTCTCCCCACCTTTTAGGATTTCGTCCCCGAAATCTCTAAGTTAGGAAGAACATATCCTACCATCCATCATCCATCTACTCAAAACATCATCCACAAGCAACCATTGTCCTTAGATGATTTCTAATGCTGTATGAATACATGCAAAATGTGTGTGTACATGTTCCTTAGCTAATGCTAATGATCAGGCCTGGATAATCTTTCTAATGCAAAAATATGTATAGTGCCATGAATCCAACATGTATGCAAATAGTCCTAGCCATATAGATACTATATGCGTGCACAATCATTCATTCATATGCAACAACCGCATGATAACACATTCGATTTCATCCATAAACAAGTATAAATACTCGTGCATATGCAATATGAAATGTGACCGAGTCGAGCTAGTATCTAATGTGTATTCGCGCATCCACGAGCAACCACTTGCAACCATATCAATCATAACATGTTTCAAATACATGTTTACATCCATAGGGTTCTACCTAAGATTCCCTGAAACAGGGTCGAGAAGATAAACAAAACAAACTCCGTACGGGGTTTGTAACAGAGACAGGACCGAGAGGCTATCCATAAAAGATAGCCTACAAGCAAGCTCAACAGAAAAACAGGGATCGAGGATATATTCCCAAAAGAGATATCATGCACGTATCTAGTCTTCAGTCTCCTGAGTCGCATTACCTTGAGCTTAGTTCCTTCGTGCCTTGACCGCCCCTTTTACTTCACGATTTCGCAGCTTCTTATTTCCTGTTTTCATAACATGAGTTGGAACTCATTTCCTCGTCGCCCCTCTTTCCACTTGCACTTATTCTCCTTCTCGAATACTTGGCGCAAACAGGACTGCGTACTCATGATTCCACGCAAGCTTTCCAAAATTTCATTAGTGAATCCTGGACCTCGTACCACAAGGTATTCCACGTAGAAAAACTTTCCCTTGCAAGTAAACAGGTTACCATGCGCACTTACTAGGGTAATTCCCATAACCCATACATAAGCGAAGTAAACCATCCGTTTTATTAGCGAACACCACTCGATCGGGTTTCTAATTCCCAACAAAGGCATCTAGGGATTCTAAGTAACTAATCATGACAGAACCCAAAAGGTTACGCGATACTTCAAGGGTATTACCAAAACAAGCCAAGAGTCCAACTACCCTCCTTCTAAAACCGAGAGTGGCACCCCTTACTGGATAACCACTTCATCCTTAGAATCCATCCATAGCTTATAAACATAAGCATTATTTCCAAGCTCAATACTTGGCATAGACATTCTCAAATCCAAACAAGTCATGAATAAATGGACCGATCTTCCAATAGGACTTGGGACAAAAACGGGATCCCCTACTACGCTAGTACTAAGGTGCAGAGACTCAACTATCGAAGCGGACTTAAAAGATGTGGTGATCAAAACAAAGTCCCGACAGGATGATAGAGAAGAAAAGCTAAACCTTTAACAAGATCGTTACCCTCCTTCTGAGGTACCCTAGAAATGAGAGCATACTATTGCCCTCCCGATGATCTTGTCCTTGTCCCATGATACTTAACTATCTATCCCGTTTCACTATGCCAAAGGTACCCTCTCGTCATGGGTTTCATTGTTCATCTTTCTCCCTCCTTTTAGGACTCAGCCATACCAACATGTTGCTTATCCCTGAACTCGTATCCTTTATGCTTGTTCTTACTATCCTTTCATGCATAACTCTGCAACGGTCTCTCGAGAACCACCTCCATCGTACGGGAAACACTTACGCAGCTAGAAAGACTAGTCGCAGTCAAAACCACTGTGACTACAGATGGAGGAAAGAAAGGAAAAGAGATTAAATCAAGGAAACAAGGATAATGCTAATGGCCTTTGGGGAATAGCCTTTTTCTTAAAAGAAAATTTTCTTGAAAAATGCTTCTTTGTAAACGGTTTTTCAAATACTTTTCAGAAGGTCTTTAAAAAAACTTTTGCCCAGTCTAGTAACCTTCTGCTCTGATACCAAATGTAACACCCCACCTCCGCTAGGGTCACTCGCAAAGGAATGCACTAGCTTTAGAGGGGCATTATTGGTAAACATGCACAGAAACATCACAAGACAGAACATATAAAATAGCGGAAGTATAAACAAACTTTCATAACATTAATAAATGAGGTCAAAAGCCTTTTTACATCAGAGTACATCAAAACCTGTCTTGCCGAAATAAAGAAGCATGAAACCTTTTTCATAAATTATTCCCCAATTAAAACAGTAAAGTAGCCATAGCCAAGAGAAGTCCAAGCCATCCATGATGACCTTCAAGCAGAAGAAGCCCGAACTAAACAGCATTGTTTCCTCCCTGAAACCTGGGGGGGAAACGGAAGAAAAGAGGCGAAACAAAACGGGTCAGTCAAAAAGACTGAGTAAGTCCTATCTACTTCCAGTATAAAAACAGGTAAAGGTAACATGACATGCATAAACTGAAAGTAAACATAAGGATAACTACAAGGTAGATAAACCAGGGTAGCCGGTTGAACTTCTGTGGCAAGGTAAACTAAGGTATCATGATAAACTACGGTGTTATGATAAGTCAAGTCATCACATCGTCAGATTTCTATCGAGTACATTATCCCAAGGTATCTACCCCGTCTAACATCCCACGGTATCTATTATGTATATTCTTCCTAGTTCTAACATGTATATTTGCTCTGCACCTCTCGTACTAGTATCCTTACCCGCGTCATGTGTTAACCATGAATGTCCCTTGCCCAAAGTCGTGTAATGGTCCATGTCAACCTAATATACCACATATATAGTTTACTCAAAATCATATGTTTCTTTCCATGTATATAAGTTCAGTCCTTTGCCGTACCTCGTACGGGCTTCCTCATGTCGTATTTTCCTCGAAATCGTTTGGACTGTCACCCTTGCTCTAGCTAGGCTCTTCCATATGAATCATCGTTTGAACTACTAGGACTTACGCCACCTAGCACCACTAGGGATTACGCTTACCTATTGCACGCTTTCGTATTTCGGTTTGGGTTAAACCACCTAGGCCACTAGGGATTACGCTAACCCTCAACCGCGCCCTTTTTCCCATGCATTCATCGTGAATCGTTTTTCTATAACTGTATGCACATGTATCACATCGTGCCATCCGAGTCCTGTCACAGGGCAAAACAAGAAATACAGGACTCGGTCGGGAGCTTTAGATTTATCTGCCGATGCAGATACTAAGGTCTGCTTTTCTACACGTGGCTATGGTCCCACGAGACCCCTCCCTCAACTAGTGAAAGGCAACACAAGAGAAAATCTTGCATGAGAACTACACTCCGGCCAGCCCACATCCTACGGCCTACTTCACCCATAATTAGATAGCAATTATGGTCTGTTGGGTGTTCCCTGCCTTTCCGTACGTACACGCTTGACCCAAGATGGTAGATGATCGACGAACTTGCTATCTAGGGCACTATCATGTATTCGTTGACTCACTGCTATCCATCCCAGTCTTTAGGTCGCTCGTATAGCAACCAAGGCATACTCTTGGTTCTTCTAACGCAGACCTTAACCTCTTGTGAGCCCAGGATGATCATCTGCGACCTCACAGAGGGATCCCAAGAATATCCTCACGTTCCCCGAAGCCGCTGCTTCGTTACCCAGTTCGTTGGAGCCTTTATCTAAATCAGATAGCCTGCTCCTACACGTATACTTAAACGTTGACCTAACGTATCGGGTTACTAATCTATCTAAGAAGTGGTCCAAATTTCTTTGACTAAGAATTATTACTTAGTTTCCCTTAACTAAGGTTTACCACTTAGCCTTATTTCCATTATCCTTGCTAACTATGGTTATTTACCTAATCCTCCGAATTAGGGTTTATCTAATGGGTTAAGTGTCACTTAAGTTCACAACTTAACCCGTCCACAAAACATGTCGAAACTGGCTAAGTATCCAAGTCCAAGACTTAACCCTACAGACCATGTGTCAAGTTGGTTAAGTATATCAAGCAATCCATGACTTAACCTCGTCTAATTATCATTTTAGATTGGTTAAGTATATATTAATTTGACCCTATCAAATTACCGAGTCAAATCGGTCAAGCGTATTCGAAACGATTCGTGACTTAGCCTTATCATGTTTTTACGTTAGATTGGTTAAGTATAGGTTAACTTAACCTCATCAAATTAACGAGTTAGATTGGTTAAGTATAGGTCACTTAACCTCATCAAATCATCGTGTTAAATTAGTAAAGTGTTTAACTTAACCCCATTAAATTACCAAGTTAAGTTGGTTAAGTATGGGTTACTTGACCTCATTGAATTACCAAGTTTAAATTGGTTAAGTGTTTTACTTAACCTCATCGAATTACCGTGTTTAGATTAGTTAAGTGTGGATTACTTAACCCCATATAATTACCGTGGTTAGGTTAGTTAAGTCTTAATTACTTAACCCCATCTAATTACCCAGTCGGATTAGTTAAGTGTAAATTACTTAACCCCATCTCCTAATCATCTTGCATGGTTAAGTGTCATTAAGGCATCAAGTCCGGTCCCACTTAACCTACCCATTCGTGTCATATCGGTTAAGTTTCATTAGTCAAATTTACTTAACCTTATCATGTGGCATTAATTCAATTAATGCACTCTTAACCTCTCACATTAGACCTTGTTGTGGTTACTAGTTACGCCGGGCGGGTCCGGGTAGATTTACACCACAACCTAGTCTAACCTCGGGTCTTAAGCGCGACATGACCAACTTCTCACATTGGGTCCTATTGTTTGCAACTACTAGTTAGGCCGGTCGGTTCCGGGTAGTTTTACGTTGCAAACTCAACCCAACCTCGAGTTGGCCACACTTATATTATCTAAGTTCATCATGTTTCCAAAACATGTTACAAGTTTTCAAGCATTTGGGTAGACCTAACTTAATAGGTAAATTCCCAAAGGGCAGACCTAACTTAATAGGTAAATTCCCAAGCTCATGTTTTTTTATGCATACTTACATGCCAACTTCCATGTTATCTTCCAAGTCATATTTTCAAGTATAAACACATGTCATAATCAAGTTAAGATTTCGCGACATGTTCATGTTTATCTAACTACCCAAAATCGTGTTTTCCCAACGCAAGCAAAGCAAGTCAACATAGTAAGGATACTATGTCACATATTGGTCTCAAAACATGCATGATGCTAAAAAGGGCTTGGCTTCCACATGCATAACATCATAAAGGGATTGGCCATAAACATGCATAGTGTCATAAGGTAATTTGGCCACAAACATGCATATTATCAAAAAGGGTTTAGCAATAAACATGCACAACTTAAAAGAGGGGATTGGCCACGAGCATGCATAATCTCATAAAGGATTTGGCCACAAACTTGCATGTTACCATAAGGGGTTTGGGTTCATAAACATGCATAAGCCCCAAAATCTTGTCTTAGCCAATGTTTCACACATAAAGTGGTTCCTAAAGGTTCATGCTAGCATTTCATGCATAAAGATCCAAACTTGCAAGTTAAACTAGGTTATGCATAGCATGAGAGGCATGATTAAGTCACTCACATGGCCTAAAATCATAATCATGAACACAAGAGGCAAGGTAAGGTTCATATAGGTTCGCATAATCATGTTTAGCCTCATTTTATCCCATGTCATTATCAAAACTACCGTTTCCATCTAAAAGTAGCTAGAACTTACATAGTTAGGCCTAGGGAAAGAAGCATGAATCATCTTGGCTAAGAAAGGTGCCTCCTTTGTTGAAGAATCGTCATGGAACTCGCATAGCAACATTGATTTTGCCTCTCTTTGGTGTAGCAAGATTGCATCTTTTGATTTGAACCCGATTTGAATGCATAGGCTCTAGGGATTTGAGATGGAGGCCATGAGAGTAGAAATTTGGCCATAGTTTAGTTACATGAGTGAATAATGAGGGTTTAGGGGTAGGTTTAGTGTCTTTTTATAGAGATTAGGATAGTTTTAGGCCCTTAGATTAACCCTAGGACCAACCTGAACCGTCAGATTTCAAACCAGGCCCAAAAACCTAGCCAAGATAGAAAATAGGTGCACCAGATCAGAATCAGCCGACAGGGCAAGTCGACAGCCCTGTCGACATGCCTGTCGACATGCCTATCGACTTGTCTGGGCGGGAATTTTCCCGCCTGGCCCCATTTCTGCATGTTTCGAAATTCAAATTTCCCGAAAACTTCTTTGGGCCTTAACCGGGTCATACGGACTCCGATTTTCGAAAACTCGGACTCTATTTCGCGTATTTTTCCGAGACGAACGCAATGGCATAGCCCGTTTTACTTGATTCAGAATTTAAAATTAAATTCTGCCTTGATTCTCGTTTTAACATGTTATTGAAATACGGGTTGTTACAATAGACATCCTCGCCAAATAATAGGCTTGCTGAATTTCTTTGCATAATAATAATAAAAATGTGTTATCGAAAGATAGATAATTAAAATTGATATGTTTTCCTATTTTAGTTTCATAACTTTTAATATAAAATATATATATGAGTTGTGATACGTTTAAAAATGGTCTTAATCTACTATAGATAAAATTTATTTAAATATGGAATACATTCTTGAGTATATAAGTTGTTACATAATAGCTTTGTATTAAAAGAAAATATACACACTATTTAATAGGAAAGATGTAAATGTTAAATTTTGACGATTCAAAAATATTCCAAATATGTTAAGGAATAATAATGTACGGATTTAATTGTAAAATTAGAGATAAAGTATTATAAAAATGCTTTGTCCCTTTTCCCAAATCCCTAATCCACTAACATGACTAGCCGCCGCCAAACATGTCCAATGGCCAAAATGTTCTCTCGTTCCTCCTCCTTTTTCTTCTAATCCAAACAATAAATTTGAAAATTTTATGAACGAAAAACATTCGCCTCTTCTAGCTCATGAGGATGAACGGTAGTGATCATTTAAAACATCATGGATGGGAAGATTTTTGGGTTCAAAGGTGACGGTTTCGTGGTTGAATTGGGGGCAATAGGGGGCGGCGAGTTTCCCCATACGGCAGGCGAAGGTGGAGGCTGGCATAGGCTTCGATGTGAGGTGGTTTGATGTAGGTCCGGTTGTCTGTAGGTGCGTTCGGTGGTGGATCATTCATGTGAGAATTCTGATCCAAATGATTAATTATAAATTAAATATTTTTATCGCTTAAAATTTATTGTATGAATGTTATTCATTTAGGTTTGCTATGTTATGATATTGGGAAATTGTTGATCTGTTGTTTGGTAGTATATTGGATGTTCATGGTTAATGAGATCTACGAGGAAATTTTGTTGTGTTACATTTCTCGTTGCGGTTAGATTTAGATCAAAAATCATATTTTGATTTAGATGCGTAGACGTTAACTAAAATCATTTTATTCAAATATAGAATCATGCTTCTATCCTCAAGACCTAACTTTCTATCATTCAGATCTGCGCTTTTTATTTTGAGATCCGTGAATACCGTTTGGATGGAAATAAAGATCTTAACTTTTATTTTAATCCATAAATTTTGATTTGATTCATTCTCTTGAGATTTGGATGATTAAAGATTGTGTTTTTGTTTTGACTTATAAATAAGGACTTTGGTCGATAATAAAATAATACCTCATGGATAACATAAAATGTGGTTTTTACAAACAGAATAAGTTTCTTTTTAAGTTAAAAAGAAAAGTTTTTATGTCATTTTTTTTAGTTAAAAAGAATAGTTTTTGTGTCATTTTCTTTTTATAATAAAAAATATCGAACAAAAAGATTAGATTTAAAAGAAATATTTTTATTGTTAAATTAGTTACAATAAAGATAATAGTATTAAAGGTGACGTTTCTCTTCAAAATAAAAAGGAATGTTTTTATTGTCATATGGATCAAATTAAAAAGACTGGATTTAAAAATGACATTTCTATTGTCATTATAGTTGTAAAGATTGGATTTAAGAATACCATTTGTATTGTGATTATGGTTGAAATAAAAAGACCGGGTTTTTTTTTAAAAAAAAAAAATTGACATTTTTATCATTTTAGTTGCAAAGTAAAAGAACACATTTTTAATGTCTTTTTGTTTGAAAGAAAAAAAAATAGATTTTGACATTGCATTTTTATTGACATCTTAAACTATGACATGTTAGTAGCGTATTTGTTCATCATTGAATTTATCATTTTTGATGTAAAATTAGTTTACATTAAAAATGAATCATCTTAAACTAGGACATGTTAGTAGCGTATTTGTTCATCATTGAATTTATCATTTTTGATGTAAAATTAGTTTACATTAAAAATGAATCATCTTAAACTATGACATGTTAGTAGCGTATTTGTTCTTCATTGAATTTATCATTTTTGATGTAAAATTAGTTTACATTAAAAATGAATCATCTTAAACTATGACATGTTAGTAGCGTATTTGTTAATCATTGAATTTATCATTTTTGATGTAAAATTAGTTTACATTAAAAATGAATCATCTTAAACTATGACATGTTCGTAGCGTATTTGTTCATCATTGAATTTATCATTTTTGATGTAAAATTAGTTTACATTAAAAAAGAATCATCTTAAACTATGACATGTTAGTAGCGTATTTGTTAATAATTGAATTTATCATTTTTGATGTAAAATTAGTTTACATTAAAAATGAATCATCTTAAACTATGACATGTTCGTAGCGTATTTGTTAATCATTGAATTTATCATTTTTGATGTAAAATTAGTTTACATTAAAAATGAATCATCTTAAACTATGACATGTTAGTAGCGTCATCGCCTTGATAAAATAAAAAGAACAAATTATGTGAACGCCTTTATTTACATTTTTTTGTGTAAATAAAAAGAACATCTTTATAGTGGACACCTTTATTTACATTTTCTTGTGTAAATAAAAAGAACAAGATAAGAAATACATCTATTTACATTTATTATGTAAATAGGACATGTAAGATAAAAGATTGACAAAAATAAAGATTGTCATTTTATTATATTAGAACTGACAAAAATAAATATTGTCCTTTTTGTTGTACTGATATTGACACAATAAAATGTCAATTTTATGGTATTAGAATTAATAAAATAGAATGTCATGTTTATTTTAGAATTGACCAAAATCGAATGTCATGTTTATTGTATTAAGAATCGACAATATAAAACTGTTGTCTTGTTGAAATTACAATTGGCAATATAAAATTGTAAACTTTTGTTGAAATTAGGAATAACAAAAATGTCATTCTTATTAAAATAAAAATTACATTTTTATTTGTAATATGAATCATAGAAAAGTGTTAACATAGAAAATATTCATTTATATGATATTTGAAACATAGAAAAATGTTAACATAGAAAAATGTTAACATAGAAAATATTCTTCTATATGTTATTAGAAAACATGGAAATCAAAGTGACTCTTGTATTTACATTTTAGTTGTATATAAACACATCGATTTATAAAGTATATTTTTATTTACATTTTAGATGTAAATAAGAACATAGAAATAAAAGTGACACTTGTACTTGCATTTCAAATATGAAATGAAATACATTTATTTGTTAATGTTGCATACATTGCATATGAAATAAGATACATTTATTTGTAATTGTCATTTATTGCATATGAAGTAAAATATATTTGTAAGGTCGTGTATGGTATATGAAATGAAGTGCATAGTTAAAATCATATTTTTTGCATATAAAGCGAAGTATTTTAAATGTCATTAAGATAAGAACTAAAAGTCACATTTTGTTTAAATGTAATTAAAGGAACAAAAATTTACAATTTTATTTAGAGGAAGTAAAGTATTTCAATTTGGAATGAAATAATACATTGAAATAAAAGACTATCTTTTCCAATGTAATGAGAGGTTGAAATAAAGTTTCACATTTAAGTGTGAAACCATGTGAAGAATTCAAGATGTAATAAAGAATTAGAAAAGTTTACATTTTCTCAATGTAAATAAGAATAAGAAAATTCACACCTTAATGTAGATAAGTAAAAGTAGAAAATTTACATTTTCATGTAAAGAGAATTTATGATTTACACAAAGTTAGTCATTTGTTGTACAAAAATTGAAACACAAAATATATTCATGTAAGTAGTATGGAAGTTAAGAAACAAAAGTTATTCATTTTTGTTGTAATTGGAATGATAAGCAAATATACATTGTGTGTATAGGATATGTATAGAAATTGAAAAATAAAAGAAAATATTGTTGTGAGTGATGATATATATCAATATTGGATATAAATAGGAAGATTTGTTGCTTGCAAAATTTAGTAATATGAAATGATTTCCAACTTACATATATGCGAGGATTATTTGGAAAGTCCGAGTCTATCTCATTCCAAATAATTTAAACGACATTTAAAATTCAAGATTTGAAGACAACGATAGAAGACCGACGATCTTCACATCGAATGGACGATGACTACTGATGCCCTTGATTGGAGTAGCTACCTTGAAGGGGCTACAGTGGTGGCCGTCCTGACGTAATGTTGATTCGCACGGATTTGACTTTCGCTCGGACCCGGAGCATACGTTATAAATGGATTGTGTGTCCGACATCGTACTCCGTTAAATATCACGTTATTGATTTTCTGTCTATATATAAATGATTGGTGGTGGAGAATTTATTCTTTACTTAACACCCGTTTATATATTGATGGACGATCAATGGTACGGTATGGATTGACAATGTGGCACGCTAAGATGAAGATGATCAAGGCTTTGTTGAAAAGCAGGCCTTGTGGTTAGGACGATACCTCGCGAGCCTCACACCCCAGTATGATGGTGAACTGATGGCTTGATCATTATGCTTTAGATATTTGTATGGATTCGGTCGACCGGGATGAGCTGGGAAGTGGGTACATACCCTCGATTCCCAGAGGGATAGAGTAAGCGGTGTTTTCTCTCGCTGGGACGTAAGCCGCTGGTTACTTGATATCCCAAAGGTGCGGATGTGCATATTGCACTACATGATAGATCTTTCGAATCAGGAGCCATCATGATGGAAATCCAACTTCCAATACGACCCCTACGGACTTGATTGTATTACTAGTATGGAGGCATAATATATGGGTACCTATGCTTCCTAGGATCGATATATTTATTTTGAATGATTTAGAACATGTACACACTAATGATAATATTATTCGTATTTATCGTATTTAGCATGTTTAATCACCATAAGGTAAAACTCTATCTTCTTGGTGTGCGTTGCATTGTGTGATGGGACCTGAGTCTTATGGTGATTTCATTTTTCCAAAAGCATTGCGTTATTTCCAGATTTACTTTAATTATGCACGGCAATCCATTGGAGTAAACCCGTTCCGCGTTAGCGGCGTGGTCCTTGGATCTGCCTTATTCCTATTAATTATATTAGTTAAGAATTCTCATACCAGTCCCATGACTGACCTGTAGTTTTTTTCACTTGCAAACTCGGGTGCCCTCTTTTCCACATGGGCAGTCGAGTAGCTTGTTTTGCAGATATTTATTTTAAGCAAGATTCTGGATCGAAGCCTAAAGCTGTGTTCAGAGTTGATAGTCTTCCGCTGTATATTGTAATTTATTGTAATAAATCTTCCGCTGTTTTTAAATTCAATGTACTCTGATATTCTGTACTCTGATGTTATATTATCATGATGTAATAAAAGTCTTTTGTTATATGTTCTGATGTATTGTATCCCCAAAGTTAACGTATACAAGTTTTGAACGGTCTTGGTCGATTTTGCGATCGATTAAGTCCGGGAAAAATCCGTGTCGTTACAGAAAAGAAATAACTGAAAAGAGGGAAGAAGATTCTATTGAAAACAGGAAAGAAGGTGGAAGGAGTAAAGAAATAAAAGAGAAAATGGCAAGATTTTTTTTCTTTTTTTCCTTGTTTAGATGATTATAATATCAACGACTAATACCGAATCAAACCAATCAATATTTTTTTCTATATATATAAAAATAAATAAATAAAAACTAGCATGAATCAGAAATTAAATAAATAATAAACTTTAGTCGTTACCCGCCCGGCAACGACGCCAAAAACTTGATCGACGCTTTCTAAGAACTAGAAAAGCGCGAATTTTTAAATTAAGCGCATAGATCGTGTAATATGCAAGTCAAATCACGAGGAGGCAAATTAAAAATTACTATTTGTAGAATTTCGTGGGCAAGTTAGACGACTTTTGAGATTTGGTTGAAAATTGAACAATTGAAATTGCAACAATTAGGATTATTGTTGAAATTAATCAAAAGATTAATCACTAATGAAACTAAATTGCAAAATAAGAATAAAAATGCAGAA
The DNA here is from genome assembly GCA_030737875.1 of Allium sativum. NCBI lineage: Eukaryota > Viridiplantae > Streptophyta > Magnoliopsida > Asparagales > Amaryllidaceae > Allium > Allium sativum. Next base: position 809,745,361 of record CM060921.1, on the reverse strand, counting down.
AATAAAAGTGCAGAGTAGAAATAACAATAGAAATAAAATTAGGATTATCGTTGAAACTAATCAAACGATTAATCACTAATGAAAATAAATGTATAATACAACTAGTACTCTACCAAATCTAATTGTGTAGATGGCACTAGTTGCTAAGAAATAGACAAATGAAGAAATAAAAAGATGAAGAAGAACTTTGTTAATGGAGAAGAAGATAGAAAATGGGATGATGGCTACAATGAGATTACATGGGTATTTATAGGAGATAGCCAACCTGAACCCTAATTGCAAATGGGCCTTAGTTATTTCAAGTAAGTTTTAGGCCTTTGTTAAATCAAGTGAGTTTTAGGCATTTCCTCCTTTCCTCTTGCAAGCCTCCTTTGATTTGTAATGTGCATGGCCTTTTTACTAATTATTTTCTTAGCCAACAGCAACCAGATGTGAGATCTTCATCTGCAAATCTTCAAATGTAAATATACAACAATTTGATCTCAATTTCTCTACTTTTCTGACTGCATGCGGCTTGGTTGGAATATCTAAAGTGACATAACAATACCCAAGTAATATTTATTTATATTCAAAAGATAAGATATAAGAGCATAAAATAAACATATTTCTATGTTAATCAATTATAAAATATATACTAACATTTCTATCTAGAATATATATATATATATACACACATATATGTAAGATTTGTATACAGACTTAAATACTGAAGACTGTACAGTTTTAAACTTTCAAGAGATACAAAATTTAGAGGAGATTCAAGACTCATGAGTAATCAAGTTACAAAGCTATCAAGAGTTCAAGAAAAATATAGTAATGGAGTCTAGTTTATATGTAAGACTCTGAATAGCACTCCACTTTCAAATTCAAATTCCGTTTTTCAAATTTTTATTTTCAAATTTCAAATTCTATTTTCAAATTTCTGTTTTCAAATTATCCTATCATACTTATGATTTTAATAAAGTTGAAGTTTTAAATATATATAAATAAGTTTGTATATCTATAAATAGTTTTATAATTTTATGGTTTTATAGTTTTAAATCTTATAATTTTATAAATACGCTTATATAGTATATAATTATGTTTCCATATGATTTTGTACTTTATCATACTCATTTATATCACTATGTTTTGATTCAAGAATTTCCAGAATAATATATATATTTAAGCACCTGAAAAAGTTCAAAATTCAAAATTTTCAACATACATAAGTCGACATACAACTGTCAAACTTCAATTTTCAATGGAATTGTCATTTCACTATTTTTAATGGTTCTGAGACGTTGCAACCTTTCAAATATTATAAATAGGGGATGATTTCGAATTTTTTGACATATCTTCTTCTCCATCTTCACCCCTCTTCATCCCACCATTATTCTCTATCATTTTATTGATTTCTACACTTCTACTTTGCCGATTTCTACTCTAATTATATAAAACTTCTTCTTTTCTCACTCTCTTCCATTACTCTCTAAATTGAAGTTCTATTGAAGAGTTATAGGGCTGTTGTAATCATTTGGGAAGTGTTTGGGAAAGGGTGTGTTCCTTGTAGCCCTGAAATAAAAGAAAAGGAGAGGTGTTAACCTTTTAGCCGTGAAATCAATGGTGTTTGGAGCGGTGTTAACCTTGTAGTCGTAAAATCAAGGGGATTCTACTTGGATATTGATAATAATAAAACTTTGCACAATCCAGCGTTGCGTGGGACTGAACGTAGGAGTAATCCGAACCAGTATAAAATCTGGTGTGTTCATTCCTTTTTCTGCATTTTATGTTTATTTGTTTCTTTGTTTGTGTATGATTTTGTGCCTTTGATCTTCTCTAGTGTGTGATTCATATAATATATCATATAAGTTTAAGATTTTCATAAATTCTTCGAAAACACTATTCATCCCCCTCTAGTGTTTGTTTTGCCTTAAGATCCGCATTATGCATTCCCTAGCAAATAAGTCCTGAATGACAGTTAATTTACTATGCCTTGAGATTGAATTTTTCCGTCACTAACAACAATTCCGAGTACGAGGCACTGATTGTCAGGTTGAAACTCGCTAAGGAGTTGAGAGTAGTGATGCTGAACATCTTTTTTAACTCTCAGATTGATGTTTTCCAGATTCGGAAGGAATTTCTAACACAAGGACCATGATTTGCAGCAAACCTAGAAAGGGTCGAGGAGCTATTGGATGGCCTAGAAAATTATAGCGTATCCTATATTCCACGAATAGAGAATCAAAAGGCAGACAAGTTGGCCAAAATAACAAGCTCGGATAACTCAGTAGAAGCGGAGATGGTCCCAATTTGAGACATTAGACACTCCGAGCATTGATCAGAAAGAAGTTGATCTAGTGTTGGAGACCAAGCCCGAGAGAGTCTCATGGATGACCCAGATAAAGAACTTCCAGCAAAATGGCATGCTTCCGACAAGAAAGATTAAAGGCGTACCATCGTCCATAAAGCTTCAAGATATGTTATCCTGCGCGACATTCTCTATTGATGAAGATTTCAGTCTCGCTACTCCAGTGTACAGCACAGGACAACGTCAAGTGCATGCTGAGAGAAGTGCACGAAGGCGACTGTGAAAATCACGCCAGAGTGTAGACACTAGCCAAGAAGTTATTATGTTACGGCTACTTCTGGCTTACCGGAAATTTTGATGCTGCTAATTACTCATGATGCTTTTGTAGGTGTCATAAATTTGCAAAGATTCCCAGAGCATCTCTCAACCAGCTCACCTCGATGGAGAGCCTACGGCCATTCGTTGTATGAGGGATTGACATCATCAGAAGTCTCCTAACCATCAAAGGCGTAGCAAAGTACGCAATTGTGGCAGTGGACTGCTTCAAGAAGTGGGTAGAGGCCTAACCATTAACCACATCAAGATGAAGCGGGTGATTAATTTCATTGTTAGAAATATCATTTGTCGATTTGGGATCCCTAAAGTCATCGTAACTGACAATGGAACTCTGTTCGATAGCACGGTGTTCGGAGATTTCTGTCAAAAATACCATATTGATAAAAGATACACCATTATGGCACATCCGTAATCGAATGGGCAAGTAAAAGCAATGAACAAAATGATTAAGATCATTCCAAAGATGTGGTTGAAATGAGCAAAAGCTATGTGGGTCGTTGAGTTAACCTTAGTCGTATGGGCTTTCAGAATGACCGACAAGTTGGTGACCGGTGACACTCCTTTCTCGTTGTCATTCGGATTGGAAGCGGTCATTCTAGTAGAATTAGAAGTCCCCTCACATAGGACAACGTACTTTGATCCATTGACAAATAAAACGCTTCTCCTCGAATCCTTGGACATGACCGAAGAAAAGAGAGATGAACCGGAATTGCGTGCCTCGAGGCACCAGCACCAGGTTGCTCGATATTACAACAGGAAAGTTCGACCTACAACCTTTGAGCCTTGCAACCTGGTATCGAAGCGCATCTTCCCGACCTCGTCTTCTTGGCCCCGAAATAGGAAGGACCCTACATCATCCAACAGAGGCTTGATAAAGGGGCTTTCAATCTAATGACCATCGATGGTGATGACAACCCAGAGCAATGCCTGGCATCTACGGCACTACCTGACTTGAGATTTGTGTTGATTCTTTTGTTTTTCAAACTATGTAAAAAGGTACGGCTTGCCCAAAATAGCCTAGTTGATATACAAAAGATTATAAAGTGGACATAGTCTATGATTTTGCCGAATCACTTTAAAAATACCATGTGTCATTTACCCTTTCTGCATTTATTTTCCCATGTTCTGTGATTGTTCGGATCTTTGATTTGATGTTGTGATGTAATTGGTCGGTGTCAGACTTACAGGAAAGGATGGATTGCCCCCTTTTATGAGGCTAGCTTAGTCCACACTTGGATAAACAGACTTAAATTTATGGTCGATCGAAATTTAATCGGCTAACTTCGAGCTCGATATTAACACCGACCGCGATGATTTTCACACTATGAACCAAAGTGAAGATACGACACACAAACATCACGCCCTCTCAATCCCACGATTCAATGGGATGAGAGAGAATTGATAAAAAAAAAGTGGCACCTCTATCCTTGAAATAGGATTAAGAGGTAGCGGCTTGACAAGTGTGATATGACCGCTCGCCGGACTAGCTCCATACACCAGAGTGAAGCGTGGATTACTAATTAAAATCGAGTTTGAGAACGACACTCGAGTCGCCAGAATCCCGCTCTTGGAAATAGAGTGTAGAAGGAAAGCCAAGGCGAACGAATGACCATTTGTGTGATCTAATCAAACTCTCTCGAATTGAGAGTGTGTTTAAAGATAGGCATGACTAGTGCACTATGATTAAAGACCACCTTAACTACACTCTAACCTGGGTATACGACAGGAGAGTATAAAGGCACTGAAATCAAGTAATGGACGAGATAGACTCCTACCGAACTGAAGGATTGGCGGCAAGATTGAAATCTGATCCTGAATTCTAACCTAGGCATACAACAAAAGAGTATAAAAGCACTATGACCGAGTGCCGATAGAAATGGGTTCCTAGCCCCACTGAAGGATTAGGGGCAACATTGATTGCTACGACCGCTATTCCCACTAAAGGATTGGGAATAGTAGAATATCACATCAAATCAAGCCCGAACAAGCCCTGACCAGGCACTTTATCTCGGATTCATTGTGGGCATATGCATACACATCACACCCTTATGATAACTGGTATATGACTTGTTGTGTATTACTTAGTCTAGTAATGATTTCTTGATTGCAGAAGTTTTGATTATTAATCTGCAGGGATGTGGAATGGGAATCCTGGTTTGACATGTGATGTGATTTATTATTTATTACTTAGCATAATGATGTTTTGATTACGAATACATTCGTTTAAGACAGAAAATAAACTTGAAAAAATACCATATTGCAGGAATACTACTTTATTCACAACATGCATATTTATAGAAGATACTAGTCAAAAACGTGAGGACCTTACTCACAACAGCTACAGCAGGCCAGTGGAAAACAAAAGGAAAATAAAAATAATGCTTCATTTGGAATTGGGAGAATGCTTGGGTTTCTTAGCATCCTTGACCTTCTGCTTCTGCTCCTTTTCAGAGTCAGTGAGAATACAGTTCTTATTCTTCTCAGAAAGAGGATCTTTTGGATCAACATAAGACTTGGAGGCTAACTCCTCGGTGATTATTCGAGATGGGAACTTGATGGTTACTTTGCCACCAGGAGGAGCCATTTGAATAGAATCAACCGAGATGGGCTCTTATGTGTTTTTAGTCTTTGCCTTTAGGAGAAGCTCGGTCCTAACTTTTATTTTAGCAAGTGTTAAATTTTCAGTTATGCCAGTTGCTCTAGTAATGGTGATATTTTCATCTTCTTCACTCCCCTTGCAGTCAAGATCCTTTAGGGCATCAATTACGTCTCTATCCTCGGGGATTTTGGTGTTAGAGACTATTATAGCCTTGTCGGCAACTCCTTCCTTTTTCTCTTCCTCCTCACTAGCGGGCTTTATACCTTAAGAATGGGAAGCAATAGTTATTAGCTCTGGGAAAAACATAGATCTTTCAATTGTCTACTCCACAATACGACGACACGCTGTGATAGCCATGATAAATTATGGTGAAAAGGTAGAGATACCTTTAGTGGACTTGTATCTGGGAGTTTCAAGAGTAGATGCTTCCTCGATGGGAGATAGAAGAGGAACCTTAGGGATCTCTGGATGTTCAATCATATCCCTCGATCTCTGCAACTTCGTGCATGATAGAAGAAGAGCTGGAGCCACCTTTCGATGGAACCCTTACCCTTGGCTTCACGTTTGGCAGCCTCGCAACTTCTTGAATTAATCTCCTCCCTTTAACTAAGTATTCAGGCTCTTCTCCTCTCAATTTTTTTTCATCAATTCCTCATCATTGATGGTGTTAACCTTTAATTGCTTCTTCTTGTGCTTAACAATTTGATTCCACACATCGACCAGAGTTGTCAAATAATGTTGGGTCCAAGATATTTCCCAAGTCCGGAGCACTTTGGCGAAGAAAGATATCATAGTATCCCCATATTCATTTAACTATTTTTTGGGCTTTGGCAAGCTATGCATTGAAGTTAATGGCAAACTTAAGAGAAATATTGGTGTTCTCTTCATCTAACATTGTCCTCTCTCTTCAGATTCCTCCAATTTTTCTTTCAGACTGGCGACCTCTTTTTCTAACTCCGATTTTTCTTGTTTAAGGCGAGTATAATATAGCTTTAACCCAGTGTTCTCTGTCTTAACATCCTCAACTTGCTTTTTGAGTGCTATGCACCTTTGATTGTGGGAATCAAGCTCATTGTAACAGCGCTTCTACAATTCTTCAAGCTGCTTCCTGTAATTTTCATCATCACACGGCATAAGAGTGAGTTGGGCTTGAGAGTCCGCCAGTTCTTTTTCTAAATTCTCTTTATAAGAAAAGTCGTACTCAGCCATTTGCTTAATATTATTTACGTCCTCTAATAAAAATTTTATGATCATGGAAAGTTTACGAGCAAACTTACAAGTTTCCTAATTTTGCTTATCCACAAAGACTATTTGAGCTTTGACTTCTACCGCCCAATCTGAAGGTACTAGCTTGAAATTCGAAACAAAGTGCATGTTCCCGAAATGATAATCTGGGAATTGCTTCCTTAAGATATTTAACCTTGCTTCGACCTCATAATCAAGTATCACGGGACTTGTCGTAGTAATGTCAATGTTCTTACGCTTGACAACCTTTGTCCTTCTCCTTGTCCAGATCTTTGGGTTTATCTTTTGGTTTCGAGTTCTTGCACGATGGTTTCTCTTGAAAGTGGGAATCTTTTGATGGAACCAGAGCTTTAGGAGGATACTTACCTCCACTACGTTGACTGTGATAGCCCTTGTACTTCCCTGAATCTGAATGGTTCGGAGATCAGGAATGAGAAGTTCTATGGTGCTGAGGTTGACAGTTTCTCCTGTCATCTCTCCTACTACTTTCCCGTTGATCGTGATCGGTATCAGAACTGTATCTGGGCACACTAGCACGAACATCCCTAAGAGTATATGTGCGACGAGGCATTCCTCCTATAAGTTAATAGAAATCAGTATTAGACCAAAGAAGCCGTATACCAGATAGGCATTTTGATGTGTAGAGTCAGTGTAGAGTGTTTCCTAAGTGATCCCTCCACGGACCAGAGAGCGGAGTTAAGCTTGTTTGTGTAGTCAGTGACGAGTCATTTCTCCTACAAGTTAATAGAAATCAGTATTAGAACAAAGAAGCGGTATACCAGATAGGCATTGTGATGTGCAGAGTCAGTGTAGCATGTGTCCTAAGTGATCCCTCCACGGATCAGAGGTTGGGAAGAAAGTGTCAATGCCAATATCTTTGGAAGTGTATATCTCGTCGGGCAAAGGGATCTTAGCCAAGTCCCCGAATATGAGATCCTCTAGCTGGGAATCATGGACGGGGGACTTGACCAGAGACGGTGTCCTTAGAGAATATTGCTTTTCAGAAATAAAGGCATTATTTGGATCAACGTCCCGGGTTTCCTCCCCAATTGGTCTATTTAGAAGTTCTTCGTCTTGGATGTGCATCGGGGAAGGACTTTTTAAGAAATTATCCATATCTCACTCAGGAGTGGTCTCCTTATCTCCTGATTGTGGTACTTAATCGGATCCCGCGAGCTCCTGGCCTCTTGAGCTCGCACCCACCTCAACTGAAGTTATAACTTGCCCCTCGACTGGGGGCATACTGCCAGTTTCTAGAGGCATGAGAGGAGCTTGAGCTGAGGGCACGTATGTGTAAGCACCGCCTCCGTGGCCAATACTCCGACTCATATCAAGCAGACAGTGATGATGAAGATACTCGTCCACCAAGCATTTCCTAACATTTAAGAAATCTGGAGTTCCATTTAGCAGACGATTCAAGTGGTCCAATTATATTTGATCCTTCTCCTTTCTCGGATTTGTAACTGCCAGTCAGAGAGAAAAATCAGTGTACTCGCTAATATGGTTGAGATGGGAACGCTAAAAATTAAATCTTACTTGACTGAAGCCATCTCCTAGCGCATCCAGCCTGGAGTTTTATGTAGAACCACTCAGATTTCACATCCCCCACCGTGTTGTATCCTTCATTCACAATCTTCCTCTTTGGAACAGATTCGAAAAACACAAAGTAAGGGGTTTCCTTTGAATGATGCTTGAAATGATAAAAGAAGTTCACATCCTCGCAAGTGAGTTCTATGAATGGATAATGTGTACAGATAGGTATAGGCATTAGGATGGAGTTACATGGGGGAACTCCGCATTCGTCTTAGAAAATCGATGACGAAAGATGGAAATGGTTGAATGGCTCCCACTGTACACATCAAATGACTGACAGCCATGTATCTGTTTGGAGGATTATGGGCTCTGTTTGTGCCCATTGCAACTCTAAATTCCTCCCAAGAAATACGATGTCTTAGACATATCCGCTTGAGTCTGGCTTCACTGGTCGTCAAATCCACTGAATCACTTAGTGCATCTAGAATGGTTGTAGTACCAAATTCATCGGGAGCCCAGTTATTTCCTACTCCCCTTTCTTCTTCGTCGTCTACTGAAACCTCTTCTCCGGACGATTCCGCATTCTCATGAAGTTCGATCTCGAAGTCAGCACCTTTACTGTCCCAACCTGTTAGATCAAAATTTGGACCTAACACCCAAATTATCTGATTCGTAGAGAATAACAGCTAAAAATGAGGAAAAAGCAGTAAAGACACAGGATTTATAGTGGTTTGGCGTTAACGAGCCTACGTCCACTTTATATGTTACCGATTATACTTGGAATGATAGTACAACCAATAATTTCTCTCTATCTCACTCTTATATTTATGATTTCTCTCAGTAAACTCGAAGTACAACTGATAAGAAATAGTGGCTTGACAGTAATGGTGGATTCAATCCTCAGAACTGCCAAAAGATCCTGAAAAATGCCAATCTCTGGGCTATTTATAGCTGTTTCTGTCAGTCGGTTCGCGGGGACACATGGCGCGCATCCCGGAGAAGTCGGATCGTGGCGTGCTGGGAGGAAGAACAGGTCAAGGTAGCGGTGAAGAACACGTGGCGCGTGATCCGCCATTCACGGATCGCTGAAGACTCATTCATGAGCTTTATCACGCCTCCATGGGTCGGATCGTGCCGAGGTATCGCGGAGCGGCACGCGAGGAAGGTGCGGGGCGACACGCGAGGGATGGTGCGGTATAGACATCGGACTTCATATCTTCCTCTTATGTGTGAACCCTGGTGGCTTGGTCAAAAAGATAGCCAACATTTTGCCCCCTCGAAGTATGTTTTATCGAAGATGGAACATGCTTCGAAGATTCAAACCTTACTTTTCCTGAAACGACGGGAACACATAGTCGTGTCTGTCTGAAACATCGCATCACTCTGGACATTTGTGCCTATTTGAAACAACGTGTCGCTCTGGACAGTTGTGTCTATTTGAAACAACGTGTCGCTCTGGACAGTTGTGTATTTTTGAGACAATGTGTCGCTCTGGACAGTTGTGTCTCTCCGACCTGTATAAATATCGGATAGGTCTCTGATTATTTCTTGCTTATTGAACAATCCTTCTCTGGGATTTTGTTGAGACTCTATCATCGAGTTCACTAGGTAAAACTTTTGAAAATTTCTTTTCTGATCGAAATTTTTTGTGCCATCGTCCAGCCTTTCAATCTGTCGCGTCGTCACGAGGACTTGGATCACGAGAACGGACCGTGGTCCGTGGCGGGAAGGCTCGTCACGTGCCGTGTCTTTATGCGTGGCGGGCCGTCGTTTGTCGCGAGGCGGTCCGTGGACTGAAGTGGGCTTTCACGCGCTACGGGCTTCAGCTCGCAGCCCGTATGGTGCAGGTGAGACAAAAAAGGGAAGATGAAGAGTTACCTCTCTTCCCTATATATACCGGGAACCCCATCTCCTTCTTCTTCTTTTTTACTGCCGCCACCTTCAAGTTCTTGCTGAGAAAAACCCTAACATCGAAAATTTGTGTAAAACTTCATCTTTTCAAAAGGTAATTTTGCCGGAGTCTTTGTTCTCATGTTTATCTCTAGGATTGCGAACGAAATTGGGAGAGAAACGGGGGTTTTTCATGGTTTTTGGTGCGTTGGATGGCCTGGAGACGCCATTAGAGCTGATGTTCGAGCTCAGAAGTGGAGGAGGGAGGAAGGAGAAGAAGGAGAGGAGAAGAAGGAGCAGATCGACTCGTGGTGAGGTCGCGCGGTAGCTGTCCTTGGCGTGGCGTTGTGGCTCAGACCGGGTCAAGAAGAAGGGGCGGATCGTGGCGAGGTGTTGGTTCGTGGCGTGGCGATGAGTGGGGCGCGGACCGCAGCGATCCGACCCAGAGCACTTTCTGAAACTGGCGCCTTTGTTGCTGGGCTGAGCTGGTCTCGCGAACTGATAAGTGCGCCACGAGCCACATCCTTTCACGCGAACCGATATGTGCGCCACGAGCCGAACCCCCGCTTCCGCGATCCACAGGGATTTCACGAACCGAAGAGCAAATAACCCAACAAACCTTTTAAACACCCAATGCAATTCAATGGACAGTTAGGTTAGAGCCTTGGAACAGGACTCTTCTGGACCGAACAAACACGTAACATAACGGCATAGAACGACCAACACTTTGACGATCTCTTCGACCTTTGCATTTTTCTTCAATGTTCACACAAGCACTCACTGGCACTTGCACACACGGGGGTAAGGGTAGGTAGGTTCTAACTTGTTATACATGCCACCACAGATATGTCGGACAAACAGGTAACTGAGACTTCAGAAAGGGTTACTAAAACAGAGGCATCATCGCCACCTCAGCCAGATGTACTTCCCACAAATTCAGATCATGACAAAGCTGACCCCGACTACAAAGCGGACTCTGATGCAGAATCAACATCTTCAAAGAGCGCATCTTCCGAAGAGGACGACGACCGGGCACCTGATGAACTCCCGGGAGCCGAAGATATAGATAAATTTAATGATTGTCTGGAATCGAAAATGGATGACACCAAGATTCAGAAACTGTGCTTGAAACATGGAATATCTCGGGATGACGTCAAGACTCCGGGGAAGAATGACAGACCCCATTCTGCCCCAGCTGGGTACATGACCATCAGCCGTCTAATGTGCTATGTCGGTGCCATTCCTCCATTCCCACCAGTCGTAGAAACGTTAAGGCGACTGCGTATAGCTCCAATGCAGCTCCATCCCAATTCCTATGCGACTTTATACACCTTATCTGTAGCGTATCCAGAGATCTTGGGGACTGAGCTTACTTTCAAGGATTTGAAGTTCTTTTACCATTTTAATAACAAGTCTAAGGCGACTCCAAATATTTCTCACCTTGAGTCAGTAGCTAACAAAAAGGTGGTTACCGATGGTTACAGCAACATCGGGGATCCTAAGCCTGATTGGTTTTATATAAAACTGCAGGCGGGGTGCGCACGGAGATGGCTCAAAGCAAGTGAGTTATGAATCTTCATATCAGTAGCAGCACTTGAGTGTTAGAATGCTAACATATTTCTTTTCTTCTCATAGGACATACTTTGCACAGGACAAAAGGCTCATTGTATAAGAATCAATTGTCTCGGCTTGACAAGAGCAAATCAGATTTCTTGAGGATAAGACGATGCCTTACTGACGAGAATCTCCATAGACACCATCTTCTAGATATAAGGTTTGGATTGGGTAAGGACGGTCCTTTCAAATATGTGGTTCCAGCTGACGGGGAAGGAACTTCTGGGGCGACAAAGCCAACAGAGCATGGTGGGCAGAAGGAAACTTCAGTCTCTAAAGATTCACCCCTACCAAGGACTCCGCCGCTTGCGGATCCCATTATCACCGAAGAGTTAACCGATGAGCAAATGCTTAAAGAACTAGACAAGATCCCCCTACCAGAGGATGTTTATTCACATGAAGATTTTGGTGGAGAACCTTTCTTTCCTAGCACCGACGAAGTGGAGGCTTCAGCCCAAAGAAAAGATACCGCACAGACAAGCCTAGCTCCGGGCTCTGGTTCCGTTAGGGGGTTAAATGGGATGCACAGATCACATGCACCACTCACCACAGCACTTTTCATACTGTAGCCGTTCATGGTTCTAACATACATTCGTTTCATTTTCAGGTGCGATGACTCATAAGAAGGCTTATTCATTTCGCCATCTTCGTTCGGGCACTCAAAGTCTTCGTGGAGATACCGAGCAGGCTCGTGACAGCGGCCGAGGAGAAGGTAGCTATCGGTCTCGAGACCCTTATAAGTCTCAGCAATCACGATCAAAATCTCCATCAAGATACGACTCTGGAAAACCTCATAGCCAGAGACTCCCATCTACCGGGGGGAAACAGCTCCCTCAGGATTTAACTCCTTCAAAGACGACCCCATTACAAGAGAGGCTGCATAAGAAAAGCCATGAAACCAAGGATAAAAGCAAAGACTCGAGTAGGGACAAGAGCAAGGAGCCAAGTAAAAGCAGGGATAAGGATTCAAGTAAGGACCCCGAAAGGGAGAAAACTGACATCGTCCCTTCAGGTTCACAAAGTTTAAGCGCTCCGGGGGCGAGAGATTATGTCCATGGTCCTGAGGCTGAAGCCAAGCTGAAGCGGATGCGAGAGCACTTCCCCAAAATCTTCTTCGAAAGGCTGACATATCTTCCCTCTCTTGATCCAGTACCTAGCGGTTGGGATACTGAAGTCATCGGATATGTCCACCACGTAGCAAAACAATATGATGCGATGTAGAAACATGCTGAGACCCTTTCTAAGGTAATCCGTACACTGGAAACGGAGGTGCGTCACTCGAAGGTGAGGATTGACAATAATGAAAGGGCGAGGCTGAAAACAAAGAAGGAATTAGAGGAGGCACAATCCCAGCTTGCTCTGGCCCAACTGGACGCTAAGAATTATAAAACTGAGTTGGATGAGGCCAGGCAACGCTTTCATGATGAGCTTGACTCAAACAGCAGAGAGAGTTTGAGGTTGAAGAAAGAAATTGAGGCCCTCCGAGCAGCCAATACCGAATTGAAAACCGCACAGGATCATTTTGAGACTGAAAAGGCTGCTTGGGAGAAAGAAAAGGCGAGCCTCAAAGATAGCCTGGCATCGGCTGAAGCTGAGAAGGTGATACTGAGCGACCAACTTGTGGATGCAGCAAGGCGCGTGGACTTAGCTGAAAGGAACACTGCAAGTACCCTTGAACTCGCCACCGCTTCCAATGAAAAGCTCACCAAGGTGGAAAAGGAGATGGAAGATTTTGATGAACTCATATTTGATTTCCTTGGCAATGTCCTGAAGACCCGTGACATCTCCTGGATCCCGGATTATCACGTTACATTGGCCAACCTATGGGATGCCATCGTGGAAGGAGAGAAGCAACGAGTAGGGGCCGAAGAATTTGATGAGCAGAAGCTGATTGAGTCCATTCTCCGAGGCAATGAGCTTGAGGACTTGATCGAAGGTAGACGCTCATTCAAGAGATGGTTGAGAAGGAGAAAACCCTGGCCAAAGGGAAAAACATTATTGAAGAAGGTTCAAGCTCTGCAGCAGAGCCCAAGACCTCCATAGTTGAGGAGTACAGCCCAGATGATCCCTTGATTTCTCAGAATCCAACTCTTCCAATCATCAAGGCTTCTACCGCTGGCATGGAGGGAGGATCAGCGGAAGGTATCTCTATCTTTTCTCCGCAGTTTGTCAAAGCAATCATAACTTGTCGTCGTCTTGCTGAGCATCCGATAAAGCAATCCGCATTCTCTCCTGAAATAACATTTGTTCCTCATAATACAGGTGGTGATCCAACCAATAAGGACGCCGAAGAGAAAGCAGAGGCAGGGAAGACTGACATCCTGCCCAGTGCTTGTGATGACACTCCAAAGCAGCCCGATGTTGCAATGACTGAGCAGATCCCTCTCCCTTCTGGCTCCGATGTCCCGAAGGATGCCGAGGCTATAGATGCTCTGCAAGACTTGGATGGGCACCATGTGGACGACGAGGAGGATGTCATCATCACCAAAGAAATCAAAGGTGATGACGACGAAACCTTGGCTGAGAGGAAGGCCAGACAAGATAAATAGCTAGCCTTAAAGAAGGAAGATCCGGAGTCTGTGGACGTGCGTCCTATTGCAGAATATGATCCCAAGACTGGGCTAGTCCTGAAGTTCCAGTCCAGGTCGATCACAAAACAGCTGTCTTCCCAGCTTTCTTCTGAATCCTCCGATGAACCTGATATTCCCCTTGTGGATAAAAGAAAGAGGAAGACAGGTGACCAACCTGAAGCTGACAAGGAGGAGTTGAAGAAGCAAAAAGGGGCAAAAAAGCCCAAGCTGCCTCCCAAGCACAAGTAGGATGTAGTTGTTTGCTAGCATTTTGTTTCTGGGTTTTCCACTGGCCAATAAATGTAATTGTGAGAATGGCCCTCACTTTTGTTTAGGTTTCGTTTTGCTCCTGTAGGATCTGCGGTTTATGAATGAAAGTTTGTTTCTTTTGCATTGTCGCGTACCTGCATTCAGTAAACTTTTATACTTAGTCACAAATTATTCAAATCGTAACCAAGTTGAAACACAACAGCATGGAGTAGTTGAAAAATTCTAAAGTGTGTGCATATGTGCCCCAATCAACCCTTAGCTTAGCGCCTAGCTAGGGTCTAGTGATTGGGATCTTATCTGTCTTGCCCCCATGTCGGGACATGGAGGATTCGAGCTCAGAATTTAGCTAGTCCCCCGACACTCTGGCGGGGTACGAACCCTTGTGACGCTAAGTCCCTAGCGTTCTTGTACTCTCTCTGGAGTTCGAACTCTACTGTTGCCCGATCCTTCGGCGGGGTAGGAGTTCTGGTTCGTTTTATGACATGCTCGACGATCCTTCAGCGGAGAAAAGAAAAAATGACGGGGGATTCTGAGTCTCCAGCACCTTTCTCAGTGCTCAATCGGAGACGCTTTTAGACTCTTTCTCGACTCTGGAGAATTAGAGTTTGAGCTCAGCAGTTCCATAGTTCCCCGATCCTTCAGCGGGGTAGGAACTCTTTCTCAGCGCACATACAGGGACGCTTTTATACTCTTTCTCAACTCTGGAGAAGTAGAGTTCGAGCTCAGCAGTTCCATCGCTCCCCGATCCTTCAGCGGGGTAGGAGCTCTTTCTCAGCGCACATACAGGGACGCTTTTATACTCTTTCTCAACTCTGGATAAGTAGAGTTCGAGCTCAGCAGTTCCATCGCTCCCCGATCCTTCAGCGGGGTAGGAGCTCTTTCTCAGCGCACATACAGGGACGCTTTTATACTCTTTCTCAACTCTGGAGAAGTAGAGTTCGAGCTCAGCAGTTCCATCGCTCCCCGATCCTTCAGCGGGGTAGGAGCCCTTTCTCAGCGCTCAGTCGGAGACGCTTTTATACTCTCCTAGCATTTGCCGAGGTTAGAGTCGGGATATATACTCTCCTAGCATTCGCCAAGGTTAGAGTTGGGATTTATACTCTCCTAGCGTTCGCCGAGGTTAGAGTTAATTTACTTTCCATTATGATGGAAGCCATGCAGAATCACCTGTATCCGTGGCTGCTGTATGCTTTGCAGCAGGTTTCCTAAAAAAGGCAGATAAATGATAGTGCAATAAAGGTAAACGACACACAACATTTTATAGTGGTTCGGTCGAATCATGACCTACGTCCACTTTATAATCTTTTGTTCGAGGGATCTGACTGTTCTAGGCAAGTCGTGCCTTTTACATGCTCCTACAAAACAAAAGAATAAATCTGACCATTTTACGTCAGATAAGGTCGCAAATGGTGGGCCTTCCACACTCTGGGGATTTCCCTTCCATCTACGGTAGCTAGCCTGAAGGTTCCATTATCAAGCTTGTATAAAATAGAATACGGTCCTTCCCACTTCGCACCCATATGAGCTGGGGGTGGAAAGACTCGTTTCAGAACCAAGTCTCCGGGTTCAAAGGTTCGGACTCGAACTCTTTTGTTGTAGTATATGGCAACCTGCTGCTTGTGTCTCAAGGCACGCAAGTCTGCTTCGTCCCTCTTCTCCTCTATCGTATCCAGGGATTTAAGGAGCAACTCGTTGTTAGTCATTGGATCGTAATAAGTGACCCGGTGAGAAGGTACTTTTAGCTCGACCGGGATCACCGCTTCTACTCCAAAAGCAAGGGAGAAGGGAGTGTGACCAGTTGCCGATTTGTATGTGGGCCGGTAAGCCCACAGCGCCAAGGGTAACTCATCGACCCACATGGCTCTAGCCCGTTTCAATCTTCTCTTCAGGATGGACTTAATCACTTTATTTGCCGCTTCGACCTGTCCATTTGACTGCGGACGTGCCACAGAGGTGTACCGTTTCTCAATGTGGTATTTCTGGCAGAAGTCCCTGAATTCTCCGCTGTCAAACTGCGTCCCATTGTCAGTTATAATGATCTTTGGAATCCCAAACTAGCAAATAATATTCCTAACGAAGAAGCCGATCACTCGCTTGGTCGTAATGGTAGTCAAGGCTTCAGCTTCGACCCACTTGGTGAAATAATCAACAACTACGATGGCGTACTTTGCTCCGCCTTTGGCTATGGGGAGAGTCCCTATGATATCAATTCCCCACATAGCGAAAGGCCACGGGCTTGTCATTGTCTTCAACACACCCGGAGGTGCCCTGGGGATCTTTGAAAATCTTTGGCATGCATCGCACCGCCGTGCATACTTCGCCGCATCTTTGTTTATGGTAGGCCAGAAATAACCGTACCGAATCACTTTCTTCGCTAGCGTCTGTCCTCCGGTGTGGTCGCCACACTCTCCCTCGTGTACTTCTTGCAACACACGTTCGATGTCGTCATGGGCTATACATCGGAGGAGAGGCATCGAAAACCCTTGCCTGTATAGGACTCCGCCCTGCAGGACATATCGGGAAGCTTTGCGAATCACTTTACGCCTCTCACCTTTCTTGGTCGGAAGCGTTCCATCTATCAAGAAATTCTTCAGGGGGGTCATCCATGACTCCCTTTCTGGCTCAATCTCTAGTACCGGATCAACTTCCATCTGATCTATACTAGGGGATTTTAGCACTTCGATTGGAGCTAGCCCGGTATTTTTCGGATCGTCGGAACTAGCCATCTTTGCCAACTTATCCGCCTGCTGATTCTCCGACCGCGGAATGTGAGATATACTGTAATGATCAAGACTGCTCAACAACTCTTTCACCTTCTTCAAATATAAGACCAATCTCGGACTTTTTGTTTGGAACTTTCCAATGACCTGATTTACAACCAACTGGGAATCGCAAAATACATCTAGCTTTGTGATCTCTAACTCTTTAGCGATCCTTAGCCCGGCTATCAGGGCTTCATATTCAGTATCGTTGTTGGTGGCATGAAATTCCAAACGAATAGCATAGGATATCAGTCGTTTCTCGGGGGTTTCAAGTACTATCCCGGCACCGGACCGCTTGTTGTTTCTAGCACCGTCTGTATACAATCTCCAGGCACTGGGATCAAGGAGCAACTTTGGTGGGTCGGTTTCTTCGTTGGTGGTGTCGTCTTCTGGGACCGTAAACTCTGCAATAAAGTCTGCCAGCACTTGCCCCCGTATTGATCAACGGGGCTGGAAGTTCAGATCAAATTGGCTCAGCTCAATGTTCCACTTAAGTAGTCTTCCAGACGCTTCAGGTCTCTGTAGGACTTGCTTGAGTGGGTGGTCAGTGTATATATTAATTGGATGAGCT
Source organism: Allium sativum (assembly GCA_030737875.1). Lineage (NCBI taxonomy): Eukaryota > Viridiplantae > Streptophyta > Magnoliopsida > Asparagales > Amaryllidaceae > Allium > Allium sativum. Next base: position 809,727,681 of record CM060921.1, on the reverse strand, counting down.
TGGAAATAATGCCGGAGCTTTCTAGAGGCAATCAGCAAACTATATGCTAACTTCTCTATCCTCGGATAATTGCGCTCTGCTGCTGCCAACTTTTTACTTACGTAATACACTGGCCTTTGGACCTTGTCTTCTTCTCTGACTAATGCTGAGCTGATTGCGTGGGATGATACTGCTAGATACACAAATAAATCTTCATGATCAATAGGTTTAGACAGTATCGGAGGTCTCTCCAGATGATCCAACAGGTTCTGAAACGCCTCTATGCAGTCAGGAGTCCACTTGAAGTTGCGTTTTCCTCGCTTTATCAACTCAAAGAATGGGATACACTTGTCTGTTGCTCTAGAGATGAATCTGCTCAGTGCCGCAACCTTCCCTGCAAGGCTCTGAACATCTTTGATCTGTCTGGGCTCCTGAATGCCTCTGATTGCTGCAATCTGGTCGGGGTTTATTTCAATCCCGCGTGAACTAACAATAAATCCCAAGAATTTCCCGGAAGCAACCCCAAATGAACACTTCGTTGGGTTGAGCTTCATTCCATACTTTCGGAGAATGCCGAACATCTCCGCCATATCTGCGGTGTGATTGGATGACTGTCTTGATTTAACCAACATATCGCCGACGTACACCTCCATCGTTTTCCCAATCTGGTTGTAGAACATCCTGTTCACTAACCGTTGATAAGTTGCACCTGCGTTCTTCAAACCAAATGGCATTACTACGTAGCAATATAACCCCAGATCCGTAATGAAGCTAGTGTGTTCTTGATCTGGTACATGCATCGGGATCTGATTATATCCAGAATATGCATCCATGAAGGAAATAAGCTCGTGTCCTGCTGTGGAATCCACCAGTTGATCAATTCTGGGTAACGGAAAACTATCTTTCGGGCATGCCTTATTCAAATCTGAAAAGTCGATACATGTGCGCCACTTCCCGTTAGCCTTCTTGACCAAAACTGGATTTGAGATCCAATCTGGATAGGTTGAGTCTCTGATGAATCCGTTACTCTTCAACTTTCCGACCTCCTCTTTCAAGGCAGCGGACCTCTCTGGGCCCAGCATTCGCCTTTTTTGTTTTACCGGAGGATGCTTTGGATTGATGCTCAGTGAGTGACTCATGATCGATGGAGATATCCCACACATGTCCGCGTGGGTCCAAGCAAATACATCCAAGTTGTTTTTCAGGAAGTCTGTCAATTCTTTAGCTAGAACTGGGTTTAACTGGGATCCGATCTTTAAGACCTTCTCTGGGTCTTTGTCATCGATCGGGACATCCACAGTTGTTTCGTTGGGAGTCGCCATTCTGCCCCCTGGCTCTTCATCCTCTCTGGGATCTATGTCCTCGGGCGATTCTCTGGGCGACTCGCCAACAATCATTTTCTTTAATTGTTATGACTTCGCCTCCCCCGTAGGGGGAGCGGCGCCCTTGGTTTCTATGTCTCCTCCGTTACGGAGTAGTTTCAACTCTGCGATGTAGCATGCTCGTGCGGCAACCTGATCTCCTCTGACTATGCCAACACCAGCCTCCGTAGGGAATTTCAATAACAAGCACTATGGGGCTATGCAAGCCCTGAACTTTGCTAGGGCCGGTCGGCCCAAGAATGCATTGTAGGGCGAATCAATACCCAGTACCACAAAGGGAAGAATCCTCACTCTCTGGCGTTCTCCCTCCCCAAGTGTCACTGGTAGCTCTATGTACTCCATTGAGGCAGTTGACGCTCCGTTAAATCCGCGGATCCATCCTTCACATGGCTTCAAATCTTTCAATTCAAGGTTCATTTGATCAAACGTCTTCTTAAACAGGATATTGACCGAACTCCCATTATATACCAAAACTTTGTGGATAGTGGCCGGGCCGATGGGGACGGTGATTACAAATGGATCCTCGGTTGGCGCATGAACTCCAATACTCTCTCGTTCACGGAAAACGACGTCATCCGACATCATCTTTTGTTGCTTCACCGGGGCAACACTGTCAGGATCACTGCACTCTCCCACCTCGAGGTGCTGCTTGGCTGCGTTGACATACTGATCCATTGCCCTGTTACTGTGTCCGGCGAGATACAACCCTCCGATGATGGTATTGATAACAAGGTTCTTTCCCTTTTGCTGAGTCGTCGCTCTAGCGGCTGGCTGATTCTGGTCTCGATTCTGATTTGGGGCAGGTGTAGCTTGCCCCCTGTCTCTAGGGGCCACCCTGTATTCATCCAACTTTCCTTCTCGGAGCAGCTTCTCGATCACGTCTCTTAGATGACGACAATCATTCGTCGAGTGGCCGTAGATCTGGTGGAAGGCACAATACTTTCCAATCTCACGTTCTTTCTCCGTCGACTCTCTCGGAGGAGGCCTCTTATTTTGAAGAACATTGTACGCGTCTGCGTAGATATTCTCCAATGTGTCATTTATCGGCGTGTAATTTGCAAAAGCCCTAGGACGAGTCCTTCTCTGGGAGTCGTTCCCTCGATTCCTTTTCCGATTGTGGCCATTAGCGTTATTATCATTATTTCCTGACAGGTGACTGCCCTGGTTTCGGTTTCCGACATTAACTTCGACTTTCCCCGAGCTATCCCCTGTCTGCTTAATGGCGACGTTGCTTTGGATCTCCTCCTTTTCTGCCATTTTTACCTTCCGGTTAGCATATACTTCTTCTCGATGCAAGTGTACGTTAGCTTTCTCGTAGAACAATTCTCTAGTGTGAGGCGGCTTGCCGGCCAAGTATCTCCCAAATTCAGTATCCTTATCTACTCCGTCAATTAGGGCTGCCACGATAGTTGGTTCATGGGGATCCTTGACTTCAGTAGCGGCTAGGTTGAAACGATCCAGATATGTTTTCAGGCTTTCGCCTGATCGTTGCTTGACAAGGAATAGGTCAATCACATTCTTCGTCCTTTGTGCATAAATGCGGAACTGATCCACAAATCTTTCACTCAATTCTCTGAAGCTAGAAATGGATCGTGCGGGTAAACGGGTGAACCAGAGTAGTGCTACTTCCTCCAGGAATATGGGGAATGCTTTGCACTTTACCGCATCAGACGCTGCAGCAGCGGTCATCGACCAGGAGTATCTCATTAAGTGTTGGATTGGATCAGATCTGCCTGCGTAACGATTCATCTGAGGCATGTTGAAGCGTCTCGGGAAGGTTGCATTTAGAATATCATCAGTAAAGGGGGTGTGACTGCGGTTGATCCCCCAATCTTCGTTCCTTTGCCCCCGGCTGTCTGCCAGGATTTGATGGATCATGGCTGCGACATTGGCACTAGTCATCGGAGGCTCAGGATCAGCGCTTCCTGCTCTGTGGATTTCTTCGATATCTCTTCTAGGAACAGGCGCGAAATCTGTAGCACGGAAAGGGCTTTGTTGCCCCCTGTTACCATAAACATTGGTACGCCGACGAGGTTGCGGAGGTCTGTTCTCAACGGGACTATCAACAACTCGCGCTCTGGGAGTTGCTGCACGGTTATTCAAATTGCGATTCGATGGCCCTTGACTGAGTGACTCTTCCTCTCGAGTGGGCATGGTTCCAAATCGAAGCTGGTCTATATTCTCAACCCTCTCATATGGTCGCCTCGGAGGTCTTGGTGACTCCTCCGATGAAGAAGAGTATTCTGGAGTGAGCGGACGAACTGGAGGAAGCGTTCTTTGTCTCGCTAGATCATCCAGGCGCCTATCCATAGCAGTCAAGTTTTGTCGCATCACGGAGCTCTCCTGTCTCTGAGCAGCTATTTCGTCAAACAGCCTATCCCACATTTCAGCAAAGCGGGAGAGATCTCCTTCGGTAACTAGAGCAGATGGGTTATACCGGTCATTTCCACGCTGATCGTTAACTTCTACTCTTATGCGCAGAGAACTTGAGCCAGGTCGAACAGAGGTACCAGGACGGGAAGAGCGAACCATAGGTTCCTTTCCAGGTTGAGTTACAGTCTGGTCATCAGTTCGGATCGTGGTGGATTGAGGTCGGTGGCTCGTCGCGCCCCCCTGGATCGGTTCGTTGAAGTGTGAGGATGGGGGTTCGTAACGTGGCCGTGGGATCTCGTGGTGACGCCCTCGGGAGCCGGATCGCCCCCTTCCACGCGGTCCGTGGCGCCCTCCTCTGTCTGGCTCGTGGCGCGCTGATCGGTCCGGTTCGCACCCTGCGCCGCGCGATCCGAAGGTCCTTCATTGACCTGCTCGTGAACACTTTCTTCAATCGCTTCATTCGCGAGTTGGCTCGCTTGCGAAGCTCGTACTTCCTTAGACTTCTTTCCAGCCATAATATATCGCCGAAATCTTCAAAAGTCTGAAAAGTGAAGTTTTGGGACTATTTTCTTCGGACTTGAGTATCCAAACAACGGAACAACAATCTAATAGCTCGAGAAATTCTTTCTCAGTGAAAGCACCAAAATGTTAGATCAAAATTTGGACCTAACACCCAAATTATCTGATTCGTAGAGAATAACAGCTAAAAAATGAGGAAAAAGCAGTAAAGACACAGGATTTATAGTGGTTCGGCGTTAACGAGCCTACGTCCACTTTATATGTTACTGATTATACTTGGAATGATAGTACAACCAATAATTTCTCTCTATCTCACTCTTATATTTATGATTTCTTTCAGTAGACTCGAAGTACAACTGATAAGAAATAGTGGCTTGACAGTAATGGTGGATTCAATCCTCGGAACTGCCAAAAGATCCTGAAAAATGCCAATCTCTGGGCTATTTATAGCTGTTTCTGTCAGTCGGTTCGCGGGGACACGTGGCGCGCATCCCGGAGAAGTCGGATCGTGGTGTGCTGGGAGGAAGAACAGGTCAAGGTAGCGGTGAAGAACACGTGGCGCGTGATCCGCCATTCACGGATCGCTGAAGACTCGTTCATGAGCTTTATCACGCCTCCATGGGTCGGATCGTGCCGAGGTATCGCGGAGCGGAACGCGAGGAAGGTGCGGGGCGACACGCGAGGGATGGTGCGGTATAGACATCGGACTCCATATCTTCCTCTTATGTGTGAACCCTGGTGGCTTGGTCAAAAAGCTAGCCAACACAACCTGAATCTGATATTAACGAAATATCATTGACGTTGGGGTTGCTAGATGATTCTGGAGCTTTACTCTTTTCTGGCAATGTTGTTGAGCGCCTTCCAGACATATTGATATACAACTCAAGAGATATCAAGGGTTACAGTGTAGTTGCTCGTGTCCTCCTCTGCGCGCGTGTGTGTGAGATAATATGTTTTGGTGTGTGCAATGCTAATATGAGAAGACATAAAGTAAGCAGAAAAAACAAGCAGGTAATCGGTGTGTATTGAAATGTCGAGCACCAAAGCCGCTACCTTGAGTTGGGAATGACCTCATCAATGACGACGATGGGCCAGAAAGCCTTGATACCAGCATTATCGTTGATATAGGTAGAGTAGCACAGATTAACACGAGATTCGAGAATTATTTAGTTAAAATCGAAGATTAAAAAGTGTGAGATGAGAAATCTCTGCCAACTTATATTCGATTCTTAAAATCGTGGTGGAATTAACGAAAAAGGAATTAGGGTTTCGGTGGTCTGAAAGCAATTTGGCAGCAGTTAAAATGGATGTAAAGTGCTAAAACCAGGGTCTTATATACTGGATAGAAAGGGCCTTCGTATTCTCTAACTTGATTGTCCAATCTGACCCAGTGCACAATACGAATGTTAAAAGGGAAGCAGGCCCTGGCGGGTCGGATATGGTGATAGATCGAGCATTCGACCTAGTCCGTAGCGTGGTCTTTAAACCAATAATTCAGCCGAAAGGCCATATAGGATCAGAACAAGTAAAGTTGAGAGGAAAAGCTAAAATTTGTATATGCATGCACTTGTGTGAGAGAAATACAACAATGTTATTGGAATTCGATCAGATAATTCTAACTTGTTGATTCTACATATATCAGTGAAGTTACCTGAAGATTCATTTAAATCCTAATTAAAAGCTCTGATTTGTTGAGCGTAACAAAAATGATCCCGGATCAAACCTCGTATTTATACTTAATGAAGAAATCAAGAAATATGACTTTACAAAGCGTCACGACTTAGTGGATAGACATGACTATTGGTTATCACTGATTCAGCAATGGATAAATCGACAGTTTCGAATCATGTCTCATCTCCGATAAAACAGACTTCGAGGGGGCAAAATGTTGGCTTACTTGACTAGGCCACACAAAGTCATACACCCTGATTCTATGTACTAGAAGAGAAAGAATCGGAGTCAATCAAAGATTGAATTTCGAATCGGAAGAAGTGAAGTACTCCTGGTCGAATATAGGGTTTGCATTAGTTGAGTAAGCGGGGTCGGACCAGACCCACATATACACAAAAGTTGAGATTCGGTGAAGAGACGTCGGATCAGGCCGAATAAGGAAATACCTGAGTCGCATGAACGTGTGAGTGAGGCATTCTGAAACCAGTTCTTCGGGTCGGAGGAACCCATACCCGGTCCGCCCACACTAGCTAAAGTGACATGGGATCCTGCTACCATCTACTTTGACCGGATCAAAGGGAACACGATCCGACACCCCTTTACCAACTACCCTGAAGCGTTTACCTAGTCAAATGGAGTCATATTCTATTGCCACTGAAAGCAGACCGGGGTATACCTGTCACCCATGATCTGATGTGCTGCCTCTACTCTCCCACGTTCAAAACTGATATCTCCTCAGAACCTGCCATGTGGCATTCGACCCGCTCCCCTTCTCTGCTTATAACTACCCACATTGGTGGCATTTTGAAGGATCTTTTGGCATTGTACACACCTGAGCTCCACCATTATCATTATTTTTCATTCATTCAAATTGTACTCTAAATTATTTAGTATAATTCTACAAATTCTGAGAGATTATTGATTGTATTTGCGAGATTGAGTGATCATTTACATTGTATTTTAATCTATTACTCATTCAAAGAACTATAAAGTGGACGTAGGCTCGTTAACGTCGAAAAATCCCGTGTATCGAATGCATTTTCTCTATTTTTAGATTATTATTCCTCATTGTTCTCTACGAATTCTTGTCAATTGGGTGTTAGAGCCAAATATTGGTTTAACGATGAAGTTATAAGATAAGAGTTCCTTTCGACATAAAAAGAATTGTATAATCCCAAGACAACTATTGATTCATGAGATTCTTAAAGCCCAACAACCTATAAGTCCCCAAGAATCTAAGTGGGGTTTATCTGCATTAAAAAGGTAGTAAGCTTCAAGATAAGAGCAATGTATATCATAAAGAAATGACATGAAGAATCCCACAAAAAAACATATAAACTTGTATAAAACGTTTATTCAACCATAAGTGATCATTATATTAAACAATTGCTAATTTCTCTATGGCTTTAATTGGTTTTATCTTCAACAAACCAATACAAATAGGACATAAAGTATCAAATAGTAATAATACAACAAATTAACGGAATAAAGGTCCAAAATTACGAAGGCAACATGATCAACAAAAGAACAATTTGGATCAAACCAAGTAAAATATGATCATAATATCAAAATCATCAAAAAACAATATTTAGATCTATCCAGAATTCGTCATTTGGATATATCCAAAAAACATCATTTGGATTTGAAACATCCTAACATAGAACATGCAAACAGATCGCCCGAGCTTTGTCAAGTGCCAAATACGCATCTATTACTATGACCTGTCTAGATCTAGTATAACCACCGGATGACCCATCCCAATCAAATATGACTTCACCATGAATCGCCTCGATTGGTCGTACTTGAGAACTTTGGTCAAAAGAATGCATATATAAGACTCCTCCCGAGTCCAGCTTTTGTAACGACCCGTATTTTTATGGTATAATAATTAATTAATTTAATTATTTATATAGTGATTTAGAGATTTAATTGGTCATTTAATTAAATAATATAGAATATTTAATTAATATAAATAATAGAATAATATATTTAATTTCTGAAATAATCGAAAATAACAGAATTGGCAATATTGTGTGAACTGGACAATTCAAAATATATATTTCAGTTTAAAATTGAAGTACGATAACGAATATATTTAATAACGAAGTTAGAGCTTATAAATTATATTATAAGTATGATCGAGCTCGAAACGGCGCGGTAGTTCGCTATCTGGCGATTTGAACTTCAATTGGATATACAGGGTCCGTTTTAAGTCAGATTTCTGTGAAACAAGAAACGTTCGGCGCTGGTGAAGTATATTTTTCTAGTGGAATAGAAAAAATCGGGATTTCATTGTGTAGATTTTGAGTTATGTCCAAATCAAATTTTAAAATAGTCGCTATGAAATTCATATATAATTTATAACGATATATAAAAGGAATTTCATTATAAATTGAATATCGATTAACTCCAAATTAAAAATATCGAGTTAGAAATTCATATAGGATTATTCTGGAGCTGTATGATATTCTAGTGTGAAGATATACGATAATATTTATTTATAAATATTTAATTTAATTATTTTTAAATATATTTAATATTTAAATAGGTTATTTAGAGCTTTAAAAATATCCAGTTTTGCAAACGACCTCCGTTTTCGACGAAACTAATTTTGTTGGATCCGTAATGTCAAATTATTGTTAGATTTCAAGTTTCGTGATTTTTGAAGTTAATGTGTGGCCATACGGATTTTTAATGTGAAAAACAATCAGTATTTTGACGGTTAAAAATACACTGTGAGCAAACGGAGTCGGAATTCGACGAAACCAGTTTCGTTAGGTCTGTAATGTCGAACTTTAGCTGCATGTCCAGTTTCGAGATTTTTCGGTACTGTATAGGATCATACAGATTTTTAGAAGATAAATACAAGTAACGGTTCAATAAAATGGAATATAAAAATTTTATACCTTACTCTATAAATATCCCTCACAAATTTCTAACCTAATTTTTCTTCAGCATGGTCAACCACGAGAAATAAACCCTTTGCCAGTTTCTTTTGTTCCAACGTGGAAAATCCTCAATCAAAAATAGAACTAAATTCAAAAGAAAAACCATAAATCCAAATATGAGTGTATTCGAATTCGTGATGAGCTCCTCTATGTTCTGTGCGGTTTAGGAAGTTCAAACTTCCCTTTCTGTCGCTGGAATAAATGACGCAAGCATTGGAGGGAGCTAGGGCTGGTATTTCCGATGGTTTGAAGTATTGAGAATTAGTGGTTAGATTTAGATTCAGTGAAGAGAGTAGCACTGATTTTGTTTTTGTGGGAGTTTCCAAAATTAAAACTGTCGATCGTGTACTATTCTTGCGCGAAGAGCTGAAATGGACACAAGGGGGTTTTGGGTGCGAGTATCATGAAATTGGTATGGAAATGATGAGGGTAGGAAGAGAAGTATTTTGGTGATTTTATTTGATTTAATCGTGAATAGGAGAGATAAATGGAAGGAGGAAAGTGGCGAAAAGGCATGAGCGTTGCTGAAGCTTGTTGTGTCGCGATGGGGAAGAAGGAGGGAACGGGTTAGGCTGTTGAAAACGGGTATTGGGCTGGTGTTTAATGGGTAAAGCCCATTTTTGTTATAAACCCATGTTTTATTGAATTTAAATGTACGTTAACTTCGAATTGACATAACTCCGTCAAACATGAACGAAATTCAGCGAAACAAGATCCATTGAGATCGTATAGATGACGGCTACGCACTGAAACTGACTGGGAGTGGATTGGAGCTCGTTACAATTTATAGCAAAACAAATTGTCCGTCAGTTTCAAAGATAGTTAATCGTTATTTCTATATAATGTGAGTAAAACTCACCAACTCTACCAGTTTATATTTTTATAACGTATATTTAGATTGATAAATGATGATTGATTGCTGTGTATTGACTGTTTGGTTGAACTGCTAAGTAATTAGTTGAAATTATAGATCTGGTTATATATATATAAATATATATATATATATAAATTGATTCTGTTTAGTAGAATATTTCATAGTGAAATGAAATTGATGTTAATTGTATTATTTGACATCTGTGGATGCAGGGAAACAGGTCGGAGGAATCCAACTGGATTCCTCAACATTTAATTTACTGTTTTTCATATATTGAAATATATGATGTGATATATAATCTGTTGTTGATTACATGTGTTTAAATGATATCGATCATTGTTGTTTGGTATCTTAAATACCGTAAGAAATACTGGGATATAGAAAAGGGGATTTTCAATGTGTATTTCGAAAATAAATTATTTATATAAAATCAATGGATTTTATATATAAAAGGAAAAGGATTTTATAAAAGAAGATAATTATAAAATTAAAGAAAGTTATCAAAGAATTATTTATAAAATCAAGGGATTTTATAAAGGAAATAATATTTGTAAAACAAATAGAAAAGGATAATATTTGTAAAACAAATAGAAAAGGAAAATATTTTTGAAACAAATAGAATTGAAAAGGGAAATATTTATTTTTTAAATAAATAGAATTGAAAAGGGAAATATTTATTTGTTAAATAAACAGAATTAAAAAGGGAAATATTTATTTGTTAAATAAATACAATTGAAAAGGTAAATATTTATTTGTTAAATAAATAGGATTGAAAAGGAAATATTTATTTGTTAAATAAAAAAAATTATAAAAGGAAATATTTATTTAGAAAATAAATAGATTATAAAAAGGAAATATTTATTTATGAAATAAATAGAGTTATAAAAGGGAATTTTAAATGAGATTTAAGTGTTAGAAATAAAAGGAGATTTCGTATGAATAATTATATAAATAGAAGTATAAATAGAATTTGGAAATGGGATACTATTTTGAAATACGAAGTCAAACTTAATGGAGTTAATCGAATATAGTTATTGAAATAGAATTAATCGATTAGAGTTAATCGAGTTAGAATTAATCGATTAGAGTTAATCGAGTTAGAGTTAATCGAGTTAGAGTTAATCGAGTTAGAGTTAATAAATTAGAGTTAATCAGTTAGAGTTAATCAGTTAGAGTTAATCAATTAGAGTTAATCGAATAGAGTTATTCGAAAGGAGTTATCGAATATTAGTTTATTCGAAAGGAGTTATCGAATATTAGTTTATTCGAAAGGAGTTATCGAATATTAGTTTATTCGAAAGGAGTTATCGAACATTAGTTTATTCGAAAAGGAGTTAATCGAATATAGTTTATTCGAAAAGGAGTTAATCGAATAGAGTTATTCGAAAGGAATTAATCGAATATAGTTTATTCGAAAAGGAGTTAATCGAATATAGTTTATTCGAAAAGGAGCTAATCGAATAGAGTTATTCGAAAGGAGTTAATCGAATATAGTTTATTCGAAAAGGAGTTAATCGAATAGAGTTATTCGAAAGGAGTTAATCGAATATAGTTTATTCGAAAAAGAGTTAATCGAATAGAGTTATTCGGAAGGAGTTAATCGAATATAGTTTATTCGAAAAGGAGTTAATCGAATATAGTTTATTCGAAAAGGAGTTAATCGAATAGAGTTATTCGAAAGGAGTTAATCGAATATAGTTTATTCTAAGAGGAGTTAAATCGAGTTAGAATTAATCGATTAGAGTTAATCAAATTTGAGTTAATCGATTAGAGTTAATCGAGTTAGAGTTAATTGAAATAGAGTTAATCGATTAGAGTTAGAGTTAATCGAAAGGAGTTAGTCAAATATTAGTTATTCGAATAGAGTTAATCGAATATAGTTCACTCGAAGGAAAGAGTTATCGAATAGAGATTATTCAAAAGAGAGTTATGTAAGGAAGTTTGTTAAAGGTTTAAAAGGTGAACCTTGTTTGTTTCGAAGTTAGAAATGTTGTTCAATTAAGGTATGAGAGGTAGTTATACCCCAACTTGATTGTCTTCGTTTTTAACTAAGGGATAGTTAAGGTTCGATAGTGAAGGTTGGTTAAGTGAATTTAGTTAATGAAGGTAATGGTTTGAGTTGGCATAGCAATGTTTTATTTAAACATTGTTTTAACTCCAATGAAGGAGTTTTGGAAGTGTTTTCCAAATAAGAATCAGAAATATTTCTGTTATAAAATAAAATTGAAATGAGAGTAAAAATGGAAATGTTTTCCAATGATTTGTAACGTATATTTGATTAATTTAGAAAATAAGAATTTATGGAAATAGGAAAGGGGTAAATAAATAAATTAATGATGAATTAATTTAAAAGGAGGAAATATGGATTGATGATTGATCGGTAAGATTTCCATTTGGAAATACGACCGCTGTTAGCACACATGTTTTTCTTTGATAGTTAAATCACCGACTATCAAAGTTTTTGACCATTTTTCCGTCTTCAATATGGAGAGACTGGGATTAGATTCATTATCTGAAAACCACTCCGTATGGCATTAGCGGTGAATCATATATGATGACGATAATTAAAGATGGAGTTGTGCAAGGGCTGTTCTGGCGATCCTAGGTAGAAATTGCCTAAGATGGATTTAAAGAATAGTGCCTTCGGTTTGTCCAGTCCCAGGACGACTTGTATGGAAGAAATATTTAATAGATCATGTAAGTTGATCTTTTCAAACGTATTTACGTTTGGTGGCGGAGGAATTCGTTTCTCTTAGCTGTATACCCGTGGTATTTTTCGGGAAATCAATTTGTGATTGGCGGGTATGACGATGTGACATTCAAAGTGAATAAATGTGTGATCTGTCAGAGATAAGCGTGGCCTCTAGCCTCACAACCAGGAATGATATAAAATCGGGTAGGTCGCATGGCTAAGTGGTTAGCTGCCAAGTAGGGTGTTTTGTCACCTGATCTAGAGTTTCATTTACTTCTATAATCTTTTTCGTTGCTATCCCATTTGAGAAACGATTGTTGATCCCAACCGTTCATGATAGTACATTCAGTACACTCAAGCGAAATGAGTGACCGGTCACGTTTAGCCTGGGTTACAAGATGTTCTTGTTGAACCCGGTGTATTCCTCTCTAGAGATACACTGTCGGAAGGTGGTCCTATACCTAGCCAGTTGGAATTCATTACCCAAATAAGCGCCTGCGATTTTGGATTATATATTATGTATGTGGAACGTGAGATGAAAGCGTTCCGCTAGGTAATTATTATATTGTGATTGATAGACACTAATATAATATTAAAAGAGTTTTGATGTAAAAGGTCATTGTTTCTTACAAAATGATTTGAAAGTTAAATCATATTGATTTGGATTCTCATAAGAGAAAAACCCGTTCCGTTATACAGCGTGGTCTTATGAGATATCGTTTATTTCTCAAACTATTTTAAATTGTTTTACTTACACCAGTCCCATAACTGACCCAGAGTTTGTTTTGTTTTCCCAAAACTCTTGGGGGCCCGATTTTGTATGGGCAATCAAGTTGTGAGGATTTGACAGATATACTTGGAGAGCTTGGAGCAGGAGGCTTCAAGATTATACAGCTATTGTTTATTTCCGCTGTGTTTTAAGTTTTATACTCATATAATGTTACTGTATACATATACTGATTTTATTTCAAAGTTATGTATCTATTATATATTTTTCGTTCCGCTGCGAAATATATGTAAAACCAAATTAAATATGAAACTCCCCCTACACTTGATTTTGACTGTGTCCCTATAGTCAACCCAAGTGGAAGGAGAAAAGAACAGAAAAGAAAATTTTGAAAATATGTGCTATATTTACAAGAGAAAAGAAAAAAAATATTTACAGTATATCAGAAAATATATTGACAAGAAGTAAATAAAACGGTCTTCTAAAAAACGATTCATTTGTCTCTTCAAGTATAAGAGACACAGCTCAAGCCCGAAAAAACAAATCGTAAAAACTTCCGAAGTTAGACTTAGATTTGGAAAAACAAATGTCGTTTTATTAAAAATCGAATGAGTTTGTTTTTTTCGATGATTTTGGGGGTAGATTGAATAAATGGTTGAAGTTCATCTTTAATTTCACCAATTTGAATTACAAATTTATCATTGAAAATTTGTTCAAAAATATCAATTTGAAAATCCAAATTGTGATTCAAATCTACTCTTTCACAATTCAACTCTTTTTCGAAAAGTCCAAAAAAATCATTTTCATTAAATTCATCTTCCTTTGAATTATTTACAACTTCATTACTTACATCATTTTCCAAGTCTAAAGTTGTTGTTTTCAAATTTTCAGAAAAAGGAAGATCGAATTTTAAATTTTGTTCCATCCTCCCAAAAGAATTGAAATCCAAGTCAAATTATCGTATTATTAACAACTTCATTAAGATCGTTATTTTCAATTTCGAAATTCGTTATTTGAAAAATCATCGATTTTGGTAAAAGGTGGATTATCATTCGAATCGTCACACGTTTGGTTTTGATTATTTCGTTTTTCACGAAAATTGAAGTAATTTTCAAACAACAAATTTGTGTGATTATCGTGATTTTCATTCATTTGTTCAACGAAATCAAATTTATAATTTTTTACCTGAAAATTTTGAATTTGAAATTGTTGAGAACAAAAAAATTCGGGTTCACCACAATTGAAATTATTCCCATTGCCTAAATCATTTGAAAAATTATTTGCATTTTCATTTTGAATTTGAAATTCATTGTGGAGTTCAAAGTTGATTTGGCAAGGGTTATAATCGAAATCATTTGAATTTGAATTTGAATTTGGAATTAAATTCGAAATTGATTCATTTAATCTTTGACTTTCTTCAACTAGAGATTGAATTATTTCAAGACTTGAGGTTTGATTATCATTTTGAAATTTTTTTGGTGTAAAATCCAGGTATTTGTACAATTCACATTTTCATTTTGGTGTTCAAAATTAAATTGACAAGGGTTATAATCAAAATCGTTTGAATTTGAATTTGTAATTAAATTTGAATTTTGATTATTTTGAACACTTTGACTTGAAGTGTTGCACATTGCTTCAATTAATCTTTGTCTCGATTCATTAAATCTTTGACTTTCCTAAAGTAAAGCTTGAACTCTTATTTCAAGACTTGAGAGTCTATCATTATTTTGAAAATTTTGTGAAGTCGGTGGTGCAAAGTCCAAATTGTTTGTACAATAGTTATTATTGAAATATCCATATGAATTTGATGTGAAATTATACGGATTATACTGATTTTCACAACTATCGTAAAATTCGTAGGAATAAGGAAATTGGGACATTATCAAGAAACATTTTTTTTGGATTTTTAATTTAAATTTTTTGAAATGTGATCGACGCTAATCTAAGAACTAGAAAAGCGCGGATTTTAAATTAAATACTGCAAGCGCACAGGTGTGTAGCATATAGGTCGAACACAGGGAGGCAGATTAAAATCAAATTATTTATCTAATCTCTTGGGCAAGTTAGACGATCTTTGAGGTTGATTTTGAAAACAATAAAAACTATTATTAAATTGAGTACAAATCTGAATCTAATCAAATCTGTATTCAATCCAATTGACCTAAGGAAGCAGTAAAAAGAACAGAAATTGAAATTGCAGAAAAAGAAGAACAACAAAAAGTAAAATTAGGATTGTCGTTGAAACTAATCAAACGACTAATCGCTAATAAAAAAAATGTAAAATACAACTGGTGTTCTTCCAAAGCTAATTGTGAAGACAACACCGATTCCTAAGAAAAAAATGCAGAAAAATAAAAGAGAACTAGAAACTTTATTAGTGGAGAAGAAGAGAAAATAGGATACAGAATATAATGGGTATACATGTGCTTTTATAGATGAATTGGAAATCCTAATCAGATCTATGAGCATATTGGCCTCTTTTCCAAGAATTATTTTCATATCACATGCCTTTCTTGACTGAGCCTGTTTGGAAATAATCTTTAAGAATATCTGAGCATATCATGGTGAATACCTTCCATATCTTCCAAATCTTCCATGTGGCTAATTGATTGACAAAAGATTTGCATGTGATTAAGTTTTCCAAACATGGACTCTAATTAGACTTCAAAATCATGCAAGATAAAATCTCCAAATCTTCCATATCTTCCATGTGGCTAATGTGAACACAAACATCCTCCAATGACATGTTTCGAGATCTTTTCTACCAATCTTCTTCTAATGTGACCAATGTGAACACATCTAGTCTCCAATGAAAGCTCTTATGCAATTCTTCAAGTAAATAACATCTATTCTTCACTTTTAAGGCTGAATAAGGTCTGGTCAACATATCTATAAAAACAACAAGAAAATACCCAACGTAATATTTATTTATATACAAAAAGATAAAATATAGGTGCATAAATTAACATATTTCTATGCTGATAAAATACCCCCACACTTATCTTTTACTCGTCCTCGAGTAAAACAAAAATTAAAAACTAACTAGATAGGTCACACTTTCGTAGGAAACACGATTGCATTGAGCGTATGCAATAAGCCGTTAAACCTCTAGGTGTCCCTAGTAGGACGAGTGGTGTCTCGTGAGGGTTTTCAGCGAATACTACCCACAAAATCCAAATGCAGTATGCTATGACTCTAATGTAACTACATGAATGCAGAGGAATTATGCAATTGAAAACAAAAATTGAAAATACGACTTATTTCAGGAAAGCGGTACAACAAATTAAGTTAACAATTTCTAATCAGTTGATTGTACTTTAGATACCTCAACTTGTCACAAATTTTCAACATAAATCAAGTTTTCAATGTTAAACTCTAGTTTGGCCAGTTGGTTCGGTCGATAACATAGTGCAGGCATGAAATAAATTCTTAGTTTGCATGTCACAGTTCGTAAAGTGGTATTTTAATTTCCTTGTGTATGGCTAGTCAAATCAATAAGGTCAAGAAATGTTTGGGCATCATCGCTTATTCTCTATTTCTATAAAAATGAATCTTTATAATTAATTGCATACACCTAACTTAAAGACCAAGGTATACCACCCATACACTGCCTTGCGGACTGACGGAGAGTTAGGACAACGCTTGGCGGATTGTGCAGACCGACGCTGACTTTGTCAACAACATGTCGGTAATCCTTAGGTGTCCAATCTCATAAAATGAGACCAAGATATTCCAACGCTGACTTTGACAACAAGGTGTCGGATAGAGCTTGGCGGGTTTGCACACCAACGCTCGATATACAAGCAATGTTGGATACCCTTGGATTGCTATTATTATTATTGAAAATATAAGAATAAGAGAGAGATACGCGAATTCAGCTTAACACAACTTAGTTTTAAAGATTCGAAAAGCCAATATAAGTATTTTAAGTCCTCCACTTATTTAAACAAAGTCTACAATATAGAATAAACTTCATGGCCGTCACTTAAGAATCTCCCTATGTACCAGTTACACTATTATCCCTCAAAATTAAACTTTTCATTGTGTTTCTTATTCGATCAAAGTTGAGAGAAAAAAATACTATCAACTGACTAAAAATTGTAAACTTATCTAGTTGTATCAATCTAAAATGAGTCGTATTTTCACAAAAAAAAAAAAAAAAAATTGGTGTTTTACTATGTCTAAAATGCATGATGGTCCTATTTAAATGGCTGAAAATGAAAAGAAAGAAAATTGAAAATGAATGAAATGCAGACTCCCCCCACACTTGGACTAAACAGTGTCCACACTGTGAACGTTTCCTAAATTTGAAAGATCGTACCCACAGATGGATTAAATGCAAAATTATTTGCAGAATGAAATGCAATCTAACTATATGTAAGAATATATGCAATGATATATGAGTTTGCGGTGCACACGATGCAAAGAATACCACCAACTTTTTCCCCCACACTTTGTTCTAGCCCTGTGAGTCCAATTCCCACTATGTATAGGCATGTTTTCTAATAAGCAAAGGTTTTTGGGAACCATCTCATCTTTAAACCTAGATTTATAGTCCAGGGGATAAATATCTAGGGTCGTCCTCACACGAAGTTTTTCAACAAAGCTAACATTCCAAAAATAATTCGTGTGCTCAACAAATTTATCAGTGTAATTGTTCAAAAATTTGTGATCGTATGTAAATTTGGTGAAATTTGAATTCTGTGTGTTGTTCAAGACTATGTGATCACATTTCTCAATTTCATTACTTGACAACGTATCATCGACACTGACAATTTCAAGTTCATTTGAATACTCAAAATCAAAAGTTTCAAATTTGGATTGGTGGCTTGATTCTATCTCATCTTCGTCATTTAAAAGTTTTAGTTCATCTTCAAAAAGTTCTTCGAAAGCTAATGTGGACATGTCAATTGAAGTATGAGAGACTTCCTGAAATGGTAAATGTGGCGTGTCATTTGAAGAAGAGGGTGACGACAAGGGAAGTGAAGGAGGTAAAGGTATAGAGGATGAATGGTTGGGATTGCCAACATTAGAAGGAGAGATTTCATCGGGGTTGCCGACATTACAAGAAGAAGAGTTGGGGTTGCCATCACTCGAAGAAGATGGAGATTTGGAAGGTTCAGAAGAATTGGCCTTGGTTGCCATCAGAAGAGCGTCAAGATTTTGATTTGAGGTTGGGATCGAAGGGTTATCGGAAGTGCTGAAATTAATTTCAAATGTTTTTTCAGACCTAATGATGTTGATCGGATTGACCAAATTATCGCTTTCATCCTCATACAGTCCAAAAAATCCGTGTTGATTAAAATCGTTTTCCAAATTTGAGTTTCTGAAAAATTCAACATTTTCATTTTGTTCAATTTCAAAAATTTCAAGTTTCTCGCAGCCTGAAAGAGAGAGATCAAAATCTGAGCTTGAATCTTTTTTCTGAAAGGAATTGAAGTCCAAATCATTTATTGGATTTCGAACAACTTCATTTAGATCGTTATTCTCAATTTCGAAAGTTGTTATTTGAAATTTTTCACTATCTGTCAAGAATGGATTATTTCCTGATTCATCACTTGTTTGAAATTGATTTTGTTGCTCGTTTTGTTCTTTCAGAGATGTCAGTAAACAAAGAAGTTCATCAAGCTTTCTATCCTGCTTTTCTACCCTCTCTCTAAGAATGTTAAGATGATATTCTTCAGAATCGTTGATTTGAAAGTTCTCATTTTGGATTCCTTGATTCTCAAAATTATAGTCCACATCAATTTCACAATCAATATTACTTCCAATGTGGTGGTTGTTTGAATTTTCAGAAGAATGACAATGATATTGGAAATCATTTTGATTGCAAAAATTATGTTCGTAACCAAAACTGTTGAAATTTGAGGGAAAATCGCAATTTTTGTTAATCTCAAGATGTGGATATGGGTTGTAACTTTGGAAATTTTGGTTTACAACCCCATATTGTTGTGGATCAAAGCTGTATTGGGATTCAAAACTATTTTGATGTGGATCTGGCCCATAATCGAAATTATTGAAATTTGAATTGAAATCGCAATTTCGATCATAATCATGATTTTGAAAATGTTGGTTATATGGAAAATTTTGAAAATTGTTGGCATTGGGCTCCTGAAATTGTGGAAAATTTTGCTTCATGAGTTGTAATTCATACTCATACTCTTCAAGAGGACGTCTACTCCGGTTATTATCCCACATTTCTCTCAGGGATTTTTTTGAATTAGACATTTGAATGAAGTCAGGGTAAGACATAAATTATTCTCACTTCAAAATAGTATAAAAGAACGACTTGTGGTCTATTAATTAACTGACTCAATTAGAAGGGGGAAAGGGGTCTTTTGGCCATTCACATATAGTATAAAACTAAGGGATACGACCAATGTTTTACGGGTAGTATGCAACCTCTTTTGCTAATAGTTCAATAAATTGAACTACTATATATCCGCGATCCAATTTGTAACACCCCGTAATTCTGTGACATTAAGATTCTCAAATTAAAGTATAATTAATTTTTAAAAGAAAAATTAAAAGAAAAAGATCCATGCAGTTGTTTAATTTAAGTATTGTAACTAACATG
This sequence comes from Allium sativum, assembly GCA_030737875.1. Lineage (NCBI taxonomy): Eukaryota > Viridiplantae > Streptophyta > Magnoliopsida > Asparagales > Amaryllidaceae > Allium > Allium sativum. Next base: position 809,707,939 of record CM060921.1, on the reverse strand, counting down.
AAAAAGAGAAGTAAGGAGAGAACAATAATTATTATTGTTCTAAGACTTATTAACAAAAGCCTCTGTAGCTCAGTTGGTTAAGGCATTGGATTTGTAGCATGGAGGTCGGGGGTTCGAACCCCGGCGGTGGCATAATTTTTTTATCTTTGTTTTAGAGAGGGCCAACTGAACATGCAAATATATGTACGTATACAAATTCAAAATTTGAAAGGATAAGAACGTACATATAAGGAAATAAAGAAAAAATATATATACATATGAGAATATAAATATATATATATATATGCAAAAATATATATATACGAAAGATAAAATTCAAGATAAGGCTACAGTCAATGAAATATGGCAACATCATTTGAATTTTGAAAATAAAATGAAAGTTGTGCGTATATATATATGCGTAAAATGGTCGTTAGAGGAATTATATACATATAAGAATATTTCATGTGAATAAAACAGTTAAATAAATTCCAGAAATTCAAAAGTTCGAAAATCAAACTTCTACGCCAAAACAATTCATTCGAAATTCAAATTTCTACGCCAAAATAGCTTGTGGGACCCAATGCTGACTCAGCACTGCGTGTATGATAAGGTTTGGCTAGATTCATCTACGTACCTGGACTATTTTCTTAACTGGGTTCAATGCTGACTCAGCGCTGCGTGTACGATAAGGTCTTGAGCAGCTATATAAACAGCCCTAGTCTTCATACTCTTTGCACCAATTCTCTTCTATCCTTATGCTGCTAAGATTCATGGCTTCTTCCCCTCCTCTAAATTTTCTTAAATAATTAAAATAAAATATAAATTCAAGACATGGAGATGCTGCTCAAATCTGTTCAAGAGAAGATTCAAATCAAAGTGAAGAATTCAAAGGCTAAATCAACAAACCTCGAGCAAACGAATCTTAGCATCACCGTTCTTCTATTCTAGATCTAATTTCTGTAAGTTGGTTATTTCTAGACTTGAACGTTTTATTTTTATTTGTGACATGAAATTAAAAGGATATAAGAAAAATGCCTAATCTCTTCACTTGGATCTGTGTTTATTTAAGTTTTTGGATCTAATTCTTGACTATGGCCCAGAACATACTATGACTTTGATTGACGGCCTATGACTATTGAACAAAGAGGATATGCCTATGCCTATGATCATGATTATGAGAACTATGACCATGAACCTATTGCCTTTGAATTACGAACATGAACCTTGATTTGGGACATACAACATATGACTATGACATTGCCTATGACAATGACTTATGACTATGGGAATTATTTTCCCTTTTGGACTATGAACAATGCCTATAACTATGAACTTTGCCTATGATTCATAATTAGGAAAATTGTTGCTTAAGTTTTGTGGCTATGAAATTGGGTCTAAACCCGATTATCTATTTTGTCTGCTCCTTGTTTTTCTTTGGTTTTAGACTGTGGGAATTTACCTATTCAGTTAGGTCTACCCATGTTCTTGAACCTATTCTATCTATTGGTTTTAGACCGTGGGAATTTACCTATTAAGTTAGGTCTACCCATATTCTTGAACCTACGTCGTTATCCAAACCTTTTATGCCAGTTATTATCCCTTTTCATAGCATCTTTGGTTCATTCCCTATTTTCTACGAATCTAGATTTATTTACAATCTAGGTTAAATCACGATTATACGAACGGTGGGAATGCAATTTGGGGAAAATATGAAAATGAACATAAATGTAGTTATAAGCTTGGAAATTGGCATAAATTGGGAATATGTATTATGGCATGTTCATAGGAATGCAAATTGGATAAGTTTGACATATTAAATTTAGTATTAGCAAGTAAGCTAAATTTTAGGCATGAAATGTAAACTAGAATAATAATTCTAGTCTTACCATAAACTGTGAATTAGGAATGTTAAATCAAAATTGTGTTAATTAAAGATTTGGAATAAGTATATTAGCACAATTTTGAATTTAGCCATAATTGTGAGAAATTGTCATGTTTAGAACAAATTATGGTTAGTGACACTTAATTTGGTATAATTTACATACCAAAAAGTATAAATATGATAAATAAGAGGGAACGGGCCATAATAATAAATGTGACAATGTACATTAAAAGTGTAATAATGAAATAAGTAAATTAGGAGTAAATTTACTTATATAATTTGTCATAAATGATAAATTGTTCATTTACCACAAAATATGTAACTTGCATGTAGGTAAAGTTTTGGCCATAAATTATAAACTAGGATATTTAATCTAGTTTTGGCAATGAAATAGGAAATGGCCTGAACTGCAAGTTGGGTTAGGACTTGGGCCTAGAATATAAGTATACTAGTGGGCAGGACAAAATGAAAATGGTATAGGCCAAGTTTATTTAAAAAGGGAAAATGGACTTTGAAGATAAATTGTTGACAATTTATATATGGACAAAAGAAAGGTTTTCTCTTTGAATAACACATACACCTGAAAGTTCTAGGGTGACAGAGAGGATAGTGTCTAGGCTTGGGTTTGGAAAATACAAGTTTCCTGCCCTCCCTGGCTATCCCTAACTGATCCGAAGGACGGGATGGTTGTTTTCAAAACCAGATTTGGAAATTAATCAAAAACCCTTTGAACTTAGAAAACATGAATATGCCTAACCCGAGGTTAGACTGAGTTGCGGTGTAAACCTGCCCGGAACCGACCGGCACATCCAGTAACCGCAGCAATATCTGTCTAATGTGAGAGGTTGCGCCTTTAATTTATTAATTAAAGCTAGAACAAGAATGGGAGAGTTAAGTCCATAGAAACACTTAACCAACTTAACACAGTTAAGCTAGAATGAGAAGGTTAAGTCCATAGGAACACTTAACCAACTTAACACGGTTAAGCTAGAATGGGAAGGTTAAGGAACACTTAACCAACTTAGCACAGTTAAAGCTAGAATGGGAGGGTTAAGTCCATGGGAATACTTAGCCAAATTAACATGTTGACTAGACTAGAAGGTGGGGTTAAGTAAAGTTAATACACTTAGCCAATTTAACATGTTAATTAGACTAGAGGTTGGGGTTAAGTAATACACTTAGCCAATTTAATATGTTAGCTGGACTAGACCATAGGGTTAAGTAAACTTGAATGCTTAACCATCAGAATATGATAAATGAATAGGGTTAAGTAAAAAGCATAAAGGGATAACACTTAACCAGTTTATCAGGATAAATGAAGAGGGTTAAGTTAGCTTGAATTGACTAATGACACTTAACCAACCCAAATTGACGGGAAAGAGAACTAAGTAGTAATTCTTAGTATAACACGGGAAGGAGCGAATGTCCGTCCGAGAAAGCTCCAACGAATTGGGTTACGAAGCCCGAGGCTTCGAGGGGACGTGAGGGTACTCTTGGTATCCCTCTGTGAGGCTGCAGATGATCCGCCTGGGCCCACAGAGGTTAAGGTCTGCGTAGAAGAACCAGGGGTATGCCTTGGTTGCAATATATATGGCAACCTAAAGACTAGGATGGACCGGCGTGATTCGGCGAGAAAACGGTAGCCCTGTGATAGCAACTCGTCGTCTACCATCCATCTTGAGTCAGTCGAGATACGTGAAGCGGAAAGGCGGAGAACTCCAAAAGACCATAATTTCTATCTAGTTATGGGTGAGGATGGCCATAGGATAGTGGGGCACCGGGGGCCGGCGTATAGTTCTCATTTTACAAAGGGTGCCTTTCATTAGTTGAGGGAGGGGTCAAGTGGGACCATAGCCACTGGAATAAAAACAGACCTTAGCATCTGCATCGGCAGATATCTAAAAGCTCCCGACCGAGTTCTGTATTCCTTGATTTGCCCTGTCACAGGACTCGGACCGCACATTACAGGACATGTGCATCTAGACAAGCGATAACGATTCGCGATACATGCGTGGGGAAGTATAGGAACATATACCACTCTAGGTAGTGTGTCCTAGACTTGGGGGCATCGTTCGACAGGTAGCGTAATCCCTAGATGGACTAGGTGGCATAAATCCGAGAAGCGTTCAGCAGATAGCGTAAACTCTAGTTAAATTTAGAAAGCACTTGATAGAAAACCGTAGATTTGATCTAGGTAATAAATAATGAATGTATGCCGGAAGGCAATGGAAAATACAGGGATTGGGATCACGTTATCGTTACTAGTTGGGACACTAGGTAGGTGGTGCAGAGATATAGAAATCAGTATAACAAGGAAATAGCGAAGCGGCGAAAGTATTAGAGCGTATCCAGTTTATCTTATCTTAGCATATCTTGTGATTACCTTGTCCAATCTTGTTGACCCTATCGTCATGGTATAATCTTGTATTCAGTTAATTCATGTCGTTTTGTTTTCCATGTTCACATGCTAGAAGTTACTGAACTTACTCAGGCTTTATGTCTGACTCTGTTTTTCTTTCGTCTTCTTTTCTTCCGTCCCCCCCCCCCCAGGTAGTAGAGAAGGGAGTAGTATAGCTCAGGTTAAGTTGGACTGTCACTCTTTCCCAGCTTGAAGATTTATCGAAGTCTGCTTGGATTCTCTTATCAGATGCTATGGCTGGCTCATGCAAAAATTGGGGAATATAAATGTTGTTTTATGCTTCTTTATTTTGTAAGACAGATGATACTCTGATATTGTAAAGAAATCATTGTACAAATTATTTTATCAATAAAGCAAAGTTTTATCTTCTGCTGTTTAATTTCTGTCTGTCTTGTAATTTATCTGCATCTTTTACCCTAAATGCTCCACAGAACTTAGTGCATTCCCTTTGTGAGTGACACTAACGGATGTGGGGTGTTACACGTGGTATCAGAGCTGAAGGTTACCAGATCAGATAAAGGATTTGAAAAATTATTTTCAAACGGTTTTAAAAGAAGCATTTTCAAAAGAAGAGATTTGTTTTAAAGGCATATTCCCCAAAGCCATACGCACTATCTTCTCTTCCTCTGTTTAAATTCTTGTCTCCTTCTTTCTTGAGTCTCTGGGGCTCCTGGCTTTCTGGGAGGTAACCTCATCGAAGGGCAAAGTAGTGCCCGGCTTCCATCCATAGCCGTAGTTGTTTCATCTATGAGCAGTTTTCTTTCAAAGCTTATAAGGTTTTCCGGACGATGGAGGCAGTTTTCGAGAGATTTGTCAACATGACTACACACGGAAGGGGATGAGGAGTTTGGCTAAGGAGCATAACCCTAGGATGAGGAATTCATGGATGTAGACTTAGCACATGAAGGAAGAAGAAATTATAAAGCCTAAGACAAGAGGAAGTATCTTTACTAGGGTATGATAGGGCATATACTTAAGGACAAGGGCAAGAACGAGGACGAGATTTTCAGAAGGACAAGTACATGCTTTCGCCACCAAGCGTACCTAGGAGAAAGGTAGTCCGGTTGGAAGAGTCTAGTTTTCTGTTCGTGCTATTTCCTTAGGTTCTAGCGCTTCTCATTTGTTCATATCCACTTTCATAGTTGGGTCTCTGCACTATAGTACTTGTATAGTAGAAAGATCCCACTAGAGTCTCAAATCCAATTGGTGGTCCGACCAGTTTATTTTTTTGTTAGTAGGGATGTGAGAATAGCTATCGAGTTTGCTTATATCATCTCACGTAGATCGTCTAAATTCGGGGGAGATATTCCTTGGGTGCTTGTCTGATATTGGTTTAGGCCTTTGGGGCTTGTACTTGAGGAATGTCGAGTTCGACTAGGATGGTTTGCGTGAGAGATTAATAGTTGTGATAGGCGCTCTAAAAAGCGCGTAGTGATCTTTCAACCCTTATAGTTATGGCATGGTGGATAAGGGAGAGACCTCTAATCATACACTTGGTACCGTGATTGACATCTGTTTATTTTGGAAATGGAGGTTAGGAACTTCACAATCGTGAAGATAAATTGTTTAAGATACAGTGGAGTAAAGCTCAAGAAGGCTAGATACTAGCAACATGCCCTTTTTCCTTAAGGGTGCATCCTTGATTTCTCTGTTTAGGAGCTTTACGCGTAGTTGTTTCTCTCTTTCCAAAGCATATCCTCTAGGTCGTATCTGCGATCCTTAGGTAGAAGCCAATGGATGTAAACATGTATTTGAAACATGTTATGGTTGAATGGTTGCAAATGGTTGCTTGTGGATGCATATGCATACGTATTAGGCACTAGATCAAGTTCGGACGCTCTCATATTGCATTTACATATATGCATTTGTTTATAAGCTGAACTTGATATGATATCATATGGACGTTGCATATGGATGAATGGCTGTGCACGCATGTAGCATTTACATGACTAGGGATGTTTGCATGCATGATTGGACGCATGGCACTAACATGATTTGCATTAAGGAGGTCAACTGAATCAGTAGACCGCCTGATTTTGCATTAGATAGAGACATATACACACACTATGCATATGAACATGAAAGCATTAGAAATCTTTTAAGGACAATGAATGCCTGTGATTGAATGGTTGAGTAGATGGGTGATTGGATGGTAGGACACATTCTTCCTAACTTGAAGATTTCGGGGATGAAATCCTTTTAAGTGGGGGAGAATGTAACACCCCGTAATTCTGTGACATTAAGATTCTCAAATTAAAGTATAATTAATTTTTAAAAGAAAAATTAAAAGAAAAAGATCCATGCAGTTGTTTAATTTAAGTATTGTAACTAACATGAAAAAGAGAAGTAAGGAGAGAACAATAATTATTATTGTTCTAAGACTTATTAACAAAAGCCTCTGTAGCTCAGTTGGTTAAGGCATTGGATTTGTATCATGGAGGTCGGGGGTTTGAACCTCGGCGGCGGCATAATTTTTTATCTTTGTTTTAGAGAGGGCCAACTGAACATGCAAATATATGTACGTATACAAATTCAAAATTTGAAAGGATAAGAACGTACATATAAGGAAATAAAGAAAAAATATATATACATATGAGAATATAAATATATATATATGCAAAAATATATGTATACGAAAGATAAAATTCAAGATAAGGCTACAGTCAATGAAATATGGCAACATCATTTGAATTTTGAAAATAAAATGAAAGTTGTGCGTATATATATACGCGTAAAATGGTCGTTAGAGGAATTATATACATATAAGAATATTTCATGTGAATAAAACAGTTAAATAAATTCCAGAAATTCAAAAGTTCGAAAATCAAACTTCTACGCCAAAACAATTCATTCGAAATTCAAATTTCTACGCCAAAATAGCTTGTGGGACCCAATGCTGACTCAGCACTGCGTGTATGATAAGGTTTGGCTAGATTCATCTACGTACCTGGACTATTTTCTTAACTGGGTTCAATGCTGACTCAGCGCTGTGTGTACGATAAGGTCTTGAGCAGCTATATAAACAGCCCTAGTCTTCATACTCTTTGCACCAATTCTCTTCTATCCTTATGCTGCTAAGATTCATGGCTTCTTCCCCTCCTCTAAATTTTCTTAAATTATTAAAATAAAATATAAATTCAAGACATGGAGATGCTGCTCAAATCTGTTCAAGAGAAGATTCAAATCAAAGTGAAGAATTCAAAGGCTAAATCAACAAACCTCGAGCAAACGAATCTTAGCATCACCGTTCTTCTATTCTAGATCTAATTTCTGTAAGTTGGTTATTTCTAGACTTGAACGTTTTATTTTTATTTGTGACATGAAATTAAAAGGATATAAGAAAAATGCCTAATCTCTTCACTTGGATCTGTGTTTATTTAAGTTTTTGGATCTAATTCTTGACTATGGCCCAGAACATACTATGACTTTGATTGACGGCCTATGACTATTGAACAAAGAGGATATGCCTATGCCTATGATCATGATTATGAGAACTATGACCATGAACCTATTGCCTTTGAATTACGAACATGAACCTTGATTTGGGACATACAACATATGACTATGACATTGCCTATGACAATGACTTATGACTATGGGAATTATTTTCCCTTTTGGACTATGAACATTGCCTATAACTATGAACTTTGCCTATGATTCATAATTAGGAAAATTGTTGCTTAAGTTTTGTGGCTATGAAATTGGGTCTAAACCTGATTATCTATTTTTTTCTGCTCCTTGTTTTTCTTTGGTTTTAGACTGTGGGAATTTACCTATTCAGTTAGGTCTACCCATGTTCTTGAAGCTATTCTATCTATTGGTTTTAGACCGTGGGAATTTACCTATTAAGTTAGGTCTACCCATATTCTTGAACCTACGTCGTTATCCAAACCTTTTATGCCAGTTATTATCCCTTTTCATAGCATATTTGGTTCATTCCCTATTTTCTACGAATCTAGATTTATTTACAATCTAGGTTAAATCACGATTATACGAACGGTGGGAATGCAATTTGGGGAAAATATGAAAATGAACATAAATGTAGTTATAAGCTTGGAAATTGGCATAAATTGGGAATATGTATTATGGCATGTTCATAGGAATGCAAATTGGATAAGTTTGACATATTAAATTTAGTATTAGCAAGTAAGCTAAATTTTAGGCATGAAATGTAAACTAGAATAATAATTCTAGTCTTACCATAAACTGTGAATTAGGAATGTTAAATCAAAATTGTGTTAATTAAAGATTTGGAATAAGTATATTAGCACAATTTTGAATTTAGCCATAATTGTGAGAAATTGTCATGTTTAGAACAAATTATGGTTAGTGACACTTAATTTGGTATAATTTACATACCAAAAAGTATAAATATGATAAATAAGAGGGAACGGGCCATAATAATAAATGTGACAATGTACATTAAAAGTGTAATAATGAAATAAGTAAATTAGGAGTAAATTTACTTATAGAATTTGTCATAAATGATAAATTGTTCATTTACCACAAAATATGTAACTTGCATGTAGGTAAAGTTTTGGCCATAAATTATAAACTAGGATATTTAATCTAGTTTTGGCAATGAAATAGGAAATGGCCTGAACTGCAAGTTGGGTTAGGACTTGGGCCTAGAATATAAGTATACTAGTGGGCAGGACAAAATGAAAATGGTATAGACCAAGTTTATTTAAAAAGGGAAAATGGACTTTGAAGATAAATTGTTGACAATTTATATATGGACAAAAGAAAGGTTTTCTCTTTGAATAACACATACACCTGAAAGTTCTAGGGTGACAGAGAGGATAGTGTCTAGGCTTGGGTTTGGAAAATACAAGTTTCCTGCCCTCCCTGGCTATCCCTAACTGATCCGAAGGACGGGATGGTTGTTTTCAAAACCAGATTTGGAAATTAATCAAAAACCCTTTGAACTTAGAAAACATGAATATGCCTAACCCGAGGTTAGACTGAGTTGCGGTGTAAACCTGCCCGGAACCGACCGGCACATCCAGTAACCGCAGCAATATCTGTCTAATGTGAGAGGTTGCGGCTTTAATTTATTAATTAAAGCTAGAACAAGAATGGGAGAGTTAAGTCCATAGAAACACTTAACCAACTTAACACAGTTAAGCTAGAATGAGAAGGTTAAGTCCATAGGAACACTAAACCAACTTAACACAGTTAAGCTAGAATGGGAAGGTTAAGGAACACTTAACCAACTTAGCACAGTTAAAGCTAGAATGGGAGGGTTAAGTCCATGGGAATACTTAGCCAAATTAACATGTTGACTAGACTAGAAGGTGGGGTTAAGTAAAGTTAATACACTTAGCCAATTTAACATGTTAATTAGACTAGAGGTTGGGGTTAAGTAATACACTTAGCCAATTTAATATGTTAGCTGGACTAGACCATAGGGTTAAGTAAACTTGAATGCTTAACCATCAGAATATGATAAATGAATAGGGTTAAGTAAAAAGCATAAAGGGATAACACTTAACCAGTTTATCAGGATAAATGAAGAGGGTTAAGTTAGCTTGAATTGACTAATGACACTTAACCAACCCAAATTGACGGGAAAGAGAACTAAGTAGTAATTCTTAGTATAACACGGGAAGGAGCGAATGTCCGTCCGAGAAAGCTCCAACGAATTGGGTTACGAAGCCCGAGGCTTCGAGGGGACATGAGGGTACTCTTGGTATCCCTCTGTGAGGCTGCAGATGATCCGCCTGGGCCCACAGAGGTTAAGGTCTGCGTAGAAGAACCAGGGGTATGCCTTGGTTGCAATATATATGGCAACCTAAAGACTAGGATGGACCGGCGTGATTCGGCGAGAAAACGGTAGCCCTGTGATAGCAACTCGTCGTCTACCATCCATCTTGAGTCAGTCGAGATACGTGAAGCGGAAAGGCGGAGAACTCCAAAAGACCATAATTGCTATCTAGTTATGGGTGAGGATGGCCATAGGATAGTGGGGCACCGGGGACCGGCGTATAGTTCTCATTTTACAAAGGGTGCCTTTCATTAGTTGAGGGAGGGGTCAAGTGGGACCATAGCCACTGGAATAAAAACAGACCTTAGCATCTGCATCGGCAGATATCTAAAAGCTCCCGACCGAGTTCTGTATTCCTTGATTTGCCCTGTCACAGGACTCGGACCGCACATTACAGGACATGTGCATCTAGACAAGCGATAACGATTCGCGATACATGCGTGGGGAAGTATAGGAACATATACCACTCTAGGTAGTGTGTCCTAGACTTGGGGGCATCGTTCGACAGGTAGCGTAATCCCTAGTTGGACTAGGTGGCATAAATCCGAGAAGCGTTCAGCAGATAGCGTAAACTCTAGTTAAATCTAGAAAGCACTTGATAGAAAACCCTAGATTTGATCTAGGTAATAAATAATGAATGTATGCCGGAAGGCAATGGAAAATACAGGGATTGGGATCACGTTATCGTTACTAGTTGGGACACTAGGTAGGTGGTGCAGAGATATAGAAATCAGTATAACAAGGAAATAGCGAAGCGGCGAAGTATTAGAGCGAAGCGGCGAAAGTATTAGAGTGTATCCAGTTTATCTTATCTTAGCATATCTTGTGATTACCTTGTCCAATCTTGTTGACCCTATCGTCATGGTATAATCTTGTATTCAGTTAATTCATGTCGTTTTGTTTTCCATGTTCACATGCTAGAAGTTACTGAACTTACTCAGGCTTTATGTCTGACTCTGTTTTTCTTTCGTCTTCTTTTCTTCCGTTCCCCCCCCCCCCAGGTAGTAGAGGAGGGAGTAGTATAGCTCAGGTTAAGTTGGACTGTCACTCTTTCCCAGCTTGAAGATTTATCGAAGTCTGCTTGGATTCTCTTATCAGATGCTATGGCTGGCTCATGCAAAAATTGGGGAATATAAATGTTGTTTTATGCTTCTTTATTTTGTAAGACAGATGATACTCTGACATTGTAAAGAAATCATTGTACAAATTATTTTATCAATAAAGCAAAGTTTTATCTTCTGCTGTTTAATTTCTGTCTGTCTTGTAATTTATCTGCATCTTTTACCCTAAATGCTCCACAGAACTTAGTGCATTCCCTTTGTGAGTGACACTAACGGATGTGGGGTGTTACACAATTATACGAGACAATCAACTTCATAAAACACCACTTTTCAATTATATTATTTTGAAAATCAAAATCACGTGTTAAAATTGAAAATCGACGAGAGTGATTAGTTATGGAAAATCGTTCCTCACCACAGATTCAGAAATATCAACAACACAACAGTCACAGAATAATCACAGAACAGAACCGTCACAGAACAGAAAATTAAACTATTGTACAAGCAAGCCGCTGCCCCTGCAGAAGATTTTTACAAGCAATTCCTATATTTTTCAAAGCAGCAGAGCACCTGTAGAGTTCAGAAAATTTTACAGTGGGGTATGGCGGTCCGTCCAGAAAATTTGAGTAGTGTTCGCGCTTCAAATCCACTATTTGCAAATCATTGACTTTTGTATCCCCAGCTTGTTGCTTGAATTTTGTTCGTATTGGCCTTTGAATTGATTTGATTCTTAACAACAAAATAAGAGTGCCAAAAGAAAAGAAGTTTTTTTTTTCAAAGCAACTCCTATCTTAGATTAGAAAACGACTTATCAAAACCATGTAGAATAGTTGCCCAATTTAAAATAAAACAAGGTCCACCCCCACTTAAACGAGCAACACACACAAACAATTGGAAAGTGTTCAGGACAATTCTTATTTTTTCTCAGAGCGGAATAAGACCTACCACCAAAAACAATGCTGACACAATTAAATCGGCTTCGATCAGAAAAGAGAATATCACACACTCATGTACTCAAAAGGAATAAAATATAAACTTATGCAAAACAGTCCCTTTCTGTGTTCAAATCAGGAACAGGTCGAACCGCACCAAAGAGAATCACACCCAAAAATAAAAGGAAACGCTCCCAAGAAAATTAAAAAGGAAAGGAAAAAGTAAGCAAATCAATTTAAACATAGGTCACCGACAACCGAAAATAGGAAAAGAGAATTAGAAAGTAACCGAATCATGACTCAACCAAGTGGCACCATTGCTCAGGCCACACTTATAAAAATAATCTCCACCCTACCCACTTACTAAAACAAATCACGCCCTCTTCTCTCGTTCTCAGGAAAACAAAATTTGAACTTGACAAGAATTTTGAACTAGAGCCCCCTATCTTCCCTTTTTACCTTTCGGAATTCTCCCCCGATTTAGGGTATTTCAGGTCTTGCGGCAGATGAGGGTTTCGCTGTGCTTGTTGTGGCGCAGGGAAGGATGATGATGAGGGGATCTGTAGATGTAGTTGCGGATGGAGGATGTGGTGTAGATGGGCGTCGGAATTGCGAGTTGGGTTTTGTGGAGTTCAAATTTGATTTATGGATGGGTGCGTTCGAAGTGAATTCAAAATTGTGTTCAGGTCCTTTGGGTTTGGAGATGGTACTCGAGGGTGACTGTCGTCAGAAAACAGGGTGAAGAGCGGCTAATGGATGAGGAAGTTTAAACTGGAGATTTTTGGAGATGTTGAGGTTCAAGTATTGGGTTTTGAACACTATGAAGGTTCCGAATAGTATTTGTGGGTTTCAACTTTCAGTTTTTGTTTTGAATTTGCATGGTTGTGGGTCTTGAAGAACGGTCAAAGGAATCGACTTATGGAGGGGCTGATGAAGCGTTTCAGAACAGGAGTGGTTTGTTTGCTGTTCGGTCTTGATGGATGTAGGGTGGTGGTTTGCTTTGGCAATGGTATGCTGAGGAAATTGAAGTGCTTGCTTTAAATTGAAGGTGATGTGGTTGCTGTCTGATGTGGGGGCGGTCTGTTGGTCAAAAAGGTGTTTATTGTGCCAAAGCACGGCAGTTTGAGTAAGATCTTGCGGTGATGAAAGGTGTATTGAACTGTTGGGTTAATTTCTGGTGTGGTGGCTTTGGTGACATGGTTGTGAAAAGGATGGATTGTGAGAAGGGAAGGACGTAGTTGTTGGGTGATAATTGAATGTTGAAAATGATGAACAGGTATGGTGAAGTGATCGGTTCGTTCAGGTGAACGAATTTGGGAGGATTCTGATCATGGAACTGCGTTTGGAAGGGGATGAGATGTTTGGGTATGGTGAAATTGCAGAGAGGAGCAAGAAAGGAGGGTTTGTTGTGGTGTTTGTAATTCACGGCAGAAGTGTAAAAAAGGAAGAAAAATTTAGAAAGGAAAGAAAATCAAGGGGCAGACCAGAGACAAGAATAGAAAGTTTTTTTTTTATGTGTGGAAACAAAAGGCAAGAAATCAAACAGGGAAAGAAATAATTGCAAAAGAAGAAACTTTTATTTTATTTTATGTGTGTTTTTCTTTTTTTTTATAAAGGAAGAAATTAATGCATAGAAATCAGGAAAGAAGTATGAAGGAGAGAATAGGAGACTTGGCAAGAAATTGAAAGAAAAATAACAATTTTTTTTCTCTCGTTTAGAAAATTACAATATCAATACTTAATACCCAATCCACTAAACAAGTTTTTTTTTTAATAAATACACGAAAACAAAACAATAAAAATAAAAACTAACACGAATCAGAAATTAAATAAATAATAAAATTTAATCGTTACCTCCCCGGCAACGGCGCCAAAAACTTGATCGACGCTAATCTAAGAACTAGAAAAGCGCGGATTTTAAATTAAATACTGCAAGCGCACAGGTGTGTAGCATACAGGTCGAACACAGGGAGGCAGATTAAAATCAAATTATTTATCTAATCTCTTGGGCGAGTTAGACGATCTTTAAGGTTGATTTTGAAAACAATAAAAACTGTTATTAAATTGAGTACAGATCTGAATCTAATCAAATCTGTATTCAATCCAATTGACCTAAGGAAGCGGTAAAAAGAACAGAAATTGAAATTGCAGAAAAAGAAGAACAACAAAAAGTAAAATTAGGATTGTCGTTGAAACTAATCAAACGACTAATCGCTAATAAAAAAATGTAAAATACAATTGGTGTTCTTCCAAAACTAATTGTGAAGACAACACCGATTGCTAAGAAAAAAATGCAGAAAAATAAAAGAGAACTAGAAACTTTATTAGTGGAGAAGAAGAGAAAATAGGATACAGAATATAATGGGTATACATGTGCTTTTATAGATGAATTGGAAATCCTAATCAGATCTATGAGCATATGGGCCTCTTTTCCAAGAATTATTTTCATATCACATGCCTTTCTTGACTGAGCCTATTTGGAAATAATCTTTAATAATATCTGAGCATATCATGGTGAATACCTTCCATATCTTCCAAATCTTCCATGTGGCTAATTGATTGACAAAAGATTTGCATGTGATTAAGTTTTCCAAACATGGACTCTAATTAGACTTCAAAATCATACAAGATAAAATCTCCAAATCTTCCATATCTTCCATGTGGCTAATGTGAACACAAACATCCTCCAATGACATGTTTCGAGATCTTTTCTACCAATCTTCTTCTAATGTGACCAGTGTGAACACATCTAGTCTCCAATGAAAGCTCTTATGCAATTCTTCAAGTAAATAACATCTATTCTCCACTTTTAAGGCTGAATAAGGTCTGGTCAACATATCTATAAAAACAACAAGAAAATACCCAACGTAATATTTATTTATATACAAAAAGATAAAATATAGGTGCATAAATTAACATATTTCTATCCTGATCAAAATGGTTTTATTTTTAAAGCAAAATTCTTAAATAATAAATAAAAAGATTATTTACAAATGGAAATATTTTTTCTTTTTCGATATTTGAATTTATTTTTTTGTTTTTTTAATATATGAACGAACCTAGTGCAACTATATGAATGAAAATTACTTATTTGCAATATTTCTAAAATTATATAATGGCGGTTAGATTAATTTCAACAAAGGATTTCTCAGCCAGTTAACGAACATGAGTTATCGGTGCACCAGGAATCACCCTAGCAATGCAGCCGAAGGTTTAAGTACCTTCAAGCAACAACCGATATAATATTTACGAATCACCGTAATATTTATAAATGGTTATTACTCTGTCGTAGTCTTGACACCGAGAAATAAATCGTTAAAAATTAACCAATTTGTCAAAATATAATGATATCCTTAGAGAAAAAAATGAAAATAAAAGGAGATGAATGCAAAACAGAAATTAAACGTGAATTACAATGCAACTATGAATGATCTTTTTTTTGGGTTTTTTCAATGCAAATGCAAGCAAACAACAGTGCAGTTAAATAAAAATAAGGGAGAAGAGCACAATACTAGAGGGTCTGAATTTATTAGCAACAATTTTTTTTAAAAGTGGCAAATTTTTTTAGCAAGCGCAAGCAACGCAAGCAAGCAGTTCCTTCCTTGATGATCCTATAACCTGAAAAAGATGTCAAAACAAGCACACGTATATCCAAAGCTAAAGGAATTGAAAAGTCAACAAGACAAAAGCAAAGAACCTTTTTTTTGAAAGGGAGAGATTAACAAAAACAAAACAAAAATTAACACAAAAAAAGAATCACAAACACAAGCCTTGACTCATGCAATTCCCACACAGGTCCAATAAGTGAAAAGCCCACAAAACCAAAGTAAAAAGAACAAAACAAAATCGGCTTACGCAATCCACTTAGAAATCACGATACCCAACTCACAAGACCGAACAGAAATAAAAAGAAAGTCGGTTTTTTTATCTTACTGAAACGTGAAATCAAATCGAGAATAGAAGTGGCATCCAATTTTGGATGCTTCCAGTTCGATGAAGGAGTCTGAGTTGAGTGATTTTGGGGAAACTGGTAGAATTGAGGGTTTCAACGAGGTCTTGGATTTCGGGGTCTGATTTTTAAGCGGAGGAAGGTGAGTTGGCGAGAGGGTGATTATCAGGTTGTCGAATTCGAGGTGATGACAGTTGTGGAGGAAAGTTGCGGCTTGATAGTGATTTGGGGCTTGGATTGGTGGAAACGTGGGGGGGACTAGTGTTCGAATGGCAATTTGATTTGGAGGCGGTTGGCCTAGCGTGGAGGAGTATGGGAACGGGAATTGGGGTTTTCGACTTCGGATGCTGGAATTTGTGGTAAAAACGTGTTCGAATTACAGAGGAGAAGGATAAATTCGAAGGGGGGGTGGTTTGTCTGCGATGTAAAATCGAATTTGGGAGTAGGTTTCGGATTTGGGTATGAAAAAATTGGGGTTTGCGATTTGGATTAGAAGGGGGAACGGTTCGAATTGCGGTCGCGTTTGTGATTTCAGGGTATTGGGGGCTGCGATGTGGGTTCATTGAGTTTCAAGGTGGTTGTGAGTTTGACAGGAATGTATGGGAAAGCGAATAGGCTTTTGGGAGGTTTGCTTGGGGTATTGAAGTTTGTTTGGTGAATGGAAGCAGTGTGGTGCAGATATAGTTTGGAGGGGTGGATTGATTTGGGAGAACTGTCGTGAGTGAAGAGGATATAGGTGCTAGGAGAAGAATGTTTAGTGGTGGTCAGTGACTTTTGGGCAGTCTGTTGTGGTGTTTTGGTCGAATTTGGGATGGTGCGAATTGAAGAGGTGTTGAGTTTGTGACTGGTAAACTAATGGTTGTCAGGTGATGGTATGAATTGCAGGAGATAACGAGGTTGGTTGTATAGCTATCAGTTTTGTGATGCAGTTGGATGGTTGTAGGTTGGCACTGGAAGTTGATGAAATGGCTTGTGGCAGACTGTTATGAAGTTGGGTAGAACTGTTTTGAAGTCTTGTGGAAAATTGTGGTGAGGTGAAGTTCGATGATGGAGGAGTGATGCTTGGTAGTGGACTGGAGTTGGGTTGTTGTTGGATAGTAGGGGATGGAACGTGCAGTTAACTGGAGTTTCAATTTCTGGTGAATAGGCTGATAGGCAGTGGCAATGCAGAAGCTAGTCGAAGTAGGAGGTGGTCAATTTGATGACTATGTATTGTTGTTAGGTGATGAGGGTAAGGCTGTCGAATTTTGTAGAGGAGTGGTTGTTTTTGTTGTTGTGAATGACTGTATGTGAGTGGACAGAAGTGGCTTTGGGGCTGATGTTAAGTTTGAAGGGAGTTTGCGATTGAAAGTTTATGGAAAGGGGAGGAGGAAGTTGCTATGAAGTGATGGTGGTGGTGTGTTTGGTTCGCTGAAATCGACTGTTTGTGGTTAAGATAGGAGATAATATGGCTGTTTTTGCTGAAGTGAAGGGTGGATGGTAGATGTAAATGAGAAATAGAATGTAAATGTAAATGAGAAATAGAAAGAGAAGCAGAAACAGAACTGCAGAGAACAACAAAATGTAGAAATTTGTCTGAAATGAAAATATGGGCTCCAGTGAAATGTGTTTCTCAGAATTTTTTTCTTTCTTCTAATAAAATGATAGTATGAAAACAAAGAGAGATGAGGGGTTGTGCACTTGGTAGTGGAAAACTAAGAGAAAAAAAAATTGAAAACAGAATGATCACCATTATGAACAGACTGAAAACAGAAGGAACAATCGAACACAACATGCACAGAAACAAAAAATAGTAAGCAGAATGATCACAAGTCAAAATAGAATGCAAATGCAATAATTTTTTTTTAAAGATGAAACAAAACAAACTCACAAATCAAACACAACTTAACACAAGTGAAACCAAACACAAAATTAAGTGAACAAACACAAAATTTATGAACAAGAAAACAACTTTTTTTTTAGGAACAACAACAAACAAGAAAATTAATTCAAAGAATAAAATCAAATTCTTTTCTCCGGCAACGGCGCCAAAAACTTGTTCGACTACGGAAATTCTATGGATTAGAAAATCGTCGCGAAGTGTATATAACCGCAAGCGCATGGCGTACACTTGTAATACGTGAGCGAGTACGAGTCGATCCATGGGGAAAGAAGTAATTTTAAAATTATTCAATCAAATTAAACCAAATTCGAGTGAAGATGTAGCTAACTACAACTACACTAAACTAACAAACTAAGCTAAATAAGAATATGAGAGTTAAAAAACAACTTAGGAATAACTCCACTTTCTAGATCACAAGAATCAACATAAAATGAAACCATGATCTCCCTTTTCTTGGTCATAAGTAAATTTAGTTGATATGATTACTATAAGCATAGCTTATTCATGCTATTGATTAGCACAAAATAAACTATCAAACTATAACATACCCACTAAATCACTATACTAGTTCAAATGAAAAATGAACGAGTTGAAATTGAAATATACTTTGAGTATGGTCTATGAACTATTAATTAGTACTATAGACCATCAATTGTTTATTCCAACCTCCACTTAATCACCATCATCGTATGTAGATGAAGAGGTAATTAGTGAACACATGACTAAGCATAGCCTATTTGGTGTCAACAAGATAGGCTATCAAATTCAATAATGAGCACAAAACCAATAATATCAACATGACATGAAGCACAAAAAAAGAGCATGAATAAACAAATTATGTTGCATCTACATAATCAAGAGAGCTTCATTACCCCTAAGTTGAAAGGGATTAGCCTCTAATATATGTAATCATGACAACAAAAGTAAATTGCATAAAATAAATCTAGACTACTTCCATAAAATAAATCTAAGCTACTTGCATAGAAGAAATAAAAAAGACAACTAATTAAAATTGCATTAAGAAGAGAGATTACATAAAAGAGAGATGGCTAGAAGCCATGAAATAAAAAAAAATAGCTTTCCTCTAGACTAACTAAAAGAGAGCATCAAAGAAAGAGACTATTTGCATCACATAAAGGGGTATATATACGTGTTTGAAACACTAAAACCCTAATCACTTTTGTTTGGAACTCCCCAAAATGCCCCTTCATGAAGCTTTTAATCTTGTCTCCATCCACTAATGAGTCATGTAAAATGCATGAAGCCTTTAAATGTTTCCATAAGCCAACACTTTAGTCACTAATAGTTCCATTAAAGAAAGAGGGAGAGTGGGGGGTCCTCCACTAAGTAGTGTATGAATTAATTCTATCTCCAATTCCTTTGTATTCACCTTGTGCATGCATATCATCATGTAGTCCAATTGTATTTGTAGCCAATTTCCTACAAAACAACAAGAAAAATGAACAAGTAAATGTTTTCAAAAATAAATACATGCACAAATGACCATTTTTTCCTAATATGAAGATGAATGTATAATTATTTAAGAATTTTGGGTTTTTGGTTTAAAACATGTAAAAATAGTCAATTATGTTATTTATTTAATTAAAACAAGAATAAATGTTTGAATATAAATGTGCACATTTACGTGAACATCATTCTTCTTCTTCCATGCTAAGTTTCTATCTTACCGATCCTCACCCTCTGTTTTCTTTCTATTAGTCTTTTTTCTGGTTTCCAGTGCAATTTGGGTTGGACTTGCGTTATTTGGTCAGCACAAATGGTACCGGAAATTCGGACACTACAGTTGGTATCAGAGCTGAAGGTTAAGTAATTAACTTGGCTCTGTAGCGTGATTCGGTAGAGATAGGGTTAGTAATACCCTAGATTGAGTTTGAATGTATATATACGAGCGCGTATTTGTTATTTGATATAAACAAATTGTTTTATATTGTGGGATTTATTGGTTGAGTTGTTTATGGGTTCTGGTCGATCAGTTTGATCCACTGTATCGGTAGGGGTTTATAAACACTCGAGTACGATGAACCGACATGGTATGTTTTGAAAAGAGGGTAAATAAAATAATTTTACCCAAAATATATTTTGATATAAACAAAGTATAGATATTTGAAATATTATCATATATTGGATGTGTTGGTTGTGATTATAATCAGATAAGATTATAATTAAAACGGTTATGTCGATAACCACTCAAAATTCGTATAAGTGTTACGACATGAATTAAATCTGAAATTTTAATCAGAATTGGAATTGAAATTCTCCAAATTTGGAAAAGTGATTGTAAACGGATTTGGATTAAATAAATGAGAATTTTAAAATCCTAGGAGATTTTAAATTGTTTAAAGCATTGCAAATGATATTTTGAATTGATTTCAAAATGGAAGTGTTTAGAAATGGTTTTGAAAGTCATATAGTATTGAACTCACTTCAGTCGCTGGAAAATAAATTCCTATGTTGATCCGGACATCATCGGTGTTCATTTTCGACTTTGTAAGTGACAGATTACTACTAAAGATTTTGTTATTTTGAATTGTTTTGAGAAAAACAAGTTGTTTGAATTTCAAAAAGGATTGTTTGACCATTTTGGAAACGCTAAGCTATTTGAAACTCCTAGGTAAACATTGTTTGAAATAAAAACAAATTAAATAGAAATTTGTGAAAGCAAATCTGAAATTGAAATAAAGCCAGTCCAGTGGTAATTGAATCGAATTGGTATGTTAAGAGTTTGGAATCGAGGATGGAACTCAAGTTTGAAATGTTATTGTGGTTTGGATATAAGCGAATAATTGGTTTAGAATAAATTGATTGGTGATCAATTGAAATGGATACATTGGTATATGCAGAATTGGTAACAGGTGGGAATGATATAATGATATGCCCGACAAAAAGGTACCAGTTTATATTATATATGGGTATGAGATTTTGATGAGACGAATTGGCAAGACGCTTGGCTGTTTGATTTTCTTTTGGGTTGGAGAAGGCCTAGAGAGGCGAGTTGTAGTTGTACCGATTGACCAGTACAAAGGAGGTGCTGGCGAAATTTTTCAAAAATTTCGAGTGTTAGAAAATTTTCAGGATTTTTGAAAATTTTCATTGATAAGAATTAATTAATATTTTAATTGAAGTTTATTTGTTCAATTGAAATTGAAATTAAAGAAGTAAAAAAATAATTTTTAACTAGTTAATAGGGTTTGTTTTCTACCTTGGAAATTTCGAGGATGAAATTATTTTAAGGGTGGAAGAATGTAACGACCCGTATTTTTATGGTATAATAATTAATTAATTTAATTATTTATATAGTGATTTAGAGATTTAGTTGGTCATTTAATTAAATAATATGGAATATTTGATAAATATAAATAATAGAATAATATATTTAATTTCTGAAATAATTGGAAATAACAGAATTGGCAATATTGTGTGAACTGGACAATTCAAAATATATATTTCAGTTTAAAATTGAAGTACGATAACGAATATATTTAATTAATGAAGTTAGAGCGTATAAATTATATTATAACTATAATCGAGCTCGAAATGGCGCGGCAGTTTGCTATTTGGCGATTTGAAATTGAACTGAATATACAAGGTCCGTTTTAAGTCAGATTTATGTGAAACAAGAAACGTTCGGAGCTGGTGAAGTATATTTTTCTAGTGGAAGAGAAAAATCGGGATTTCATTGTGTAGATTTTGAGTTAAGTCTAAATCAAATTTTAAAATAGTCGCTATGGAATTCATATATAATTTATAACGATACATAAAAGGAATTTCATTATAAATCGAATATTGATTTAATCCGGATTGGAAATATCGAATTAGAAATTCATATAGGATTATTCTGAAGCTGTATGATATTCTAGTGTGAATATATACGATAATATTTATTTATAAATATTTAATTTAATTATTTTTAAATATATTTAATATTTAAATAGGTTAGTTAGAGCTTTAAAAATAGTGATTTTTGCAAACGACCTTCGTTTTCAATGAAACTAATTTTGATGGATCTGTAATGTCAAATTATTGTTAGATTTCAAGTTTCGTGATTTTTGAAGTCAGTATGTGGCCGTACAGATTTTTAATGTGAAAAACAGTCAGTATTTTGATGGTTAAAAATACACTGTGTGAGCAAACGGAGTCGGAATTCGACGAAACAAGTTTCGTTAGGTCCGTAATGTCAAACTATAGTTGTATATACAGTTTCGTGATTTTTGGGTATCGTATAGGATCATGCAGATTTTTAGAAGATAAATACAAGTAACGGTTCAATAAAATGGAATATAAAATTTTTATACCTTACTCTATAAATATCCCTCACAAATTTCTAACCTAATTTTTCTTCAACATGGTCAACCGCGAGAAATAAAACCGCCGCCATTTCTTTTTTCCAACGTGAAAAATCATCAATCAAAAATCAAACTAAATTCAAAAGAAAATCCATAAATCCAAATATGAGTGTATTCGAATTCATGATGAGCTCCTCTACGTTCTGTGTGGTTTTCGGGAAGTTCGAACTTACCTTTCTGTTGCTGGAATAAATGACACAAGCATTGGTGGGAGCGAGGGCTGACATTTCCGATGGTTTGAAGCATTGGATTGAGAATTAGTGGTTAGATTTAGATTCAGTGAAGAGAGTAGCACTGATTTTGTTTTTGTGGGAATTTTCAAAAATTAAAACTATCGATCGTGTACTGTTCTTGCGCGAAGAGCTGAAATGGACGCAAGGGGGTTTCGGGTGCGAGTATCATGAAATTGGTATGGAAATGATGAGGGTAGGAAGAGAAGTATTTTGGTGATTTTATCTGATTTAATCGTGAAGAGGAGAGAGAGCAATGGAAGGAGGAAATTGGCGAAATGGCATGAGCGTTGCTGAAGCTTGCTGTGTCGCGATGGGGAAGAAGGAGGGAACGGGTTGGGCTGTTGAATACGGGTATTGGGCTGGTGTTTAATGGGTAAAGCCCATTTATGTTATAAACCCATGTTTTATTGAATTTAAATGTACGTTAACTTTGTATTGACATAACTCTGTCATATGTGAACGAAATTCAGCGAAACAAGATCCATCGGGATCATATGGACGACGGCTATGACTGAAACTGACTGGGAGTGGATTGGAGCTCGTTACAATTTATAGTAAAATAAATGTCCGTCAGAATCGCAGATAGTTAATCGTTATTTAACGATAACTGTCCAGTGTGTGAATAAGTTACCAACTCTACGAGTTCATATTTTAATAACATATATTTAGAACTAATAAATGATGATTGATTACTGTGTATTGACTGTTTAGTTGAACTGCTAAGTAATTGGTTGAAATTATGGATCAGGTTATATATATATAAATAAATAAATATATATATATAAATTGATTCTGTTTAGCAGAATATTTCATAGTGAAATGAAATTGATGTTAACTGTATTGTTTAACATCTGTGGATGCAGGGAAACATGTGGGAGGAATCGAACTGGATTCCTCAACATTTAATTTACTGTTTTTCATATATTGAAATATATGATGTGATATATAATCTGTTGTTGATTCTTTGTGTTTGAATGATATCGATCATTGTTGTTTGGTATTTTAAATACCGTAAGAAATATTGGGATGTAGAAAAGGGGATTTTCAAAGTGTATTTTGAAAATAAATTATTTATATAAAATCAATGGATTTTATATATAAAAGGAAAAGGATTTTATAAAAGAAGATAATTGTAAAATCAAAGAAAGTTATCAAAGAAATTATTTATAAAATCAAAGGATTTTATAAAGGAAATAATATTTGTAAAAAAATAGAAAATGAAAATATTTGTAAAACAAATAGAAAAGGAAAATATTTGTGCAACAAATAGAATTAAAAAGGGAAATATTTATTTGTTAAATAAATAGAATTGAAAAGGGAAATATTTATTTGTTAAATAAATAGAATTGAAAAGGGAAATATTTATTTGTTAAATAAATAGGATTGAAAAGGAAATTTTTTTTGTTAAATAAATAAAATTATAGAAGGAAATAATTTAGAAAATAAATAGATAATAAAAATGAAATATTTATTTATGAAATAAATAGAGTTATAAAAGGGAATTTTAAATGAGATTTAAGTGTTAGAAATAAAAGGAAATTTCGTATGAATAATTATATAAATAGAAGTATAAATAGGATTTGGAAATGGGATACTATTTCGAAATACGAAGTCAAACTTAATGGAGTTAATCGAATATAGTTATTGAAATAGAATTAATCGATTAGAGTTAATCGAGTTAGAATTAATCGATTAAAGTTAATCGATTAGAGTTAATCGAGTTAGAGTTAATCGAGTTAGACTTAATCGATTAGAGTTAATCAGTTATAGTTAATCAGTTAGAGTTAATCAATTAGAGTTAATCGAATAGAGTTATTCGAAAGGAGTTATCAAATATTAGTTTATTCGAAAGGAGTTATCGAATATTAGTTTATTCGAAAGGAGTTATCGAATATCAGTTTATTCGAAAAGGAGTTAATTGAATATAGTTTATTTGAAAAGGAATTAATCGAACAGAGTTATTCGAAAGGAGTTAATCAAATATAGTTTATTCGAAAAGGAGTTAATCGAATGTAGTTTATTCGAAAAGGAGTTAATCGAATTGAGTTATTCGAAAGGAGTTAATCGAATATAGTTTATTCAAAAAGGAGTTAATCGAATAGAGTTATTCAAAAGGAGTTTATCGAATACAGTTTATTCGAAAAGGAGTTAATCAAATATACTTTATTCGAAAAGGAGTTAATCGAATAGAGTTATTCGAAAGGAGTTAATCAAATATAGTTTATTCGAAAAGGAGTTAAATCGAGTTAGAATTAATCGATTAGAGTTAACCGAATTAAAGTTAATCGATTAGTGTTAATCGAGTTAGAGTTAATTGAAATAGAGTTAATCGATTAGATTTAGAGTTAATCGATAGGAGTTAGTCAAATATTAGTTATTCGAATAGATTTAATCGAATATAGTTCATTCGAAGGAAAGAGTTATCGAATAGAGATTATTCGAAAGAGGGTTACGTAAGGAAGTTTGTTAAAGGTTTAAAAGGTGAACCTTGTCTGTTTCGAAGTTAGAAATGTTGTTCAGTTAAGGTCTGAGAGGTATAACTACCCCAATTTGATTGGCTTCGTTTTTAACTAAGGGTTGGTTAAGGTTTGATAGTGAAGGTTGGTTAAGTGAATTTAGTTAACGAAGGTAATGGTTTGACTTGGCATAGCGACGTTTTATTTAAACATCGGTTTAAATCCAATGAAGGAGTTTTGGAAATGTTTTCCAAATAAGAATCATAAATATTTCTATTATAAAATAAAATAGAAATGAGAGTAAAAATGGAAATGTTTTCCAATGATTTGTAACGTATATTTTCTAAATTTAGAAAATAAGAATTTGTGGAAACGGGAAAGGGGTAAATAAATTAATTAATGATGAATTAATTTAAAAGGAGGAAATGTGGATTGATGATTGATCGGTAAGATTACCAATTGGAAATACGACCACTGTTTGCACACATGTTTTTCTTTGATAGTTAAATCACCGATTATCAAAGTTTTTGACCATTTTTCCGTCGTCAATACGGAAAGACCAGGATCAGATTCATGATATGAAAACCACTCCGTATGACATTAGCGTTGTGAATCAAATATGATGAAGATAATTAAAGACGGAGTTGTGCAAGGGATGTTCTGGCGATCCTAGGTAGAAATTGCCTAAGATGGATTTAAATAATAGTGCCTTCGGTTTGTCCAGTCCCAGGACGACCTGTATGGAAGAATGTCTGACAGAGTACATTTAATAGATCGCGTAAGTTGATCTCTTCAAACATATTTACGTTTGGTGGTGGAGGAATTCTTTTCTCTTAGTTCGATACCCGTGGTATTTTTAGGGAAATCGATTTGTGATTTGGCGGGTATGACGATGTAACATTCAATGTGAATAAATGTGTGATCTGTCAGAGATAAGCGTGGCCTCTAGCCTCACAATCAGGAATGGTATAAAATCGGGTAGGTCGCATGGCTAAGTGGTTAGCTGCCAAGTAGGGTGTATTGTCACCTGATCTAGAGTTTCATTTAGTTCTATAATCTTTTTCGATGTTGTCCCATTTAGGAAACGATTGCTGATCCCAACCATTGGTGATAATACATTCGATACACTCAAGCGAAATGAGTGACCGGTCATGTTTGGCCTGGGTTACAAGATGTTCTTGTTGAACCCGATGTATTCCTATCTAGAGATACACTGTCACAAGGTGGTCCCATACCTTGCCAGTTGGAATTCGTTACCCAAATAAGCGCCTACGATTTTTGATTATATATTATGTATGTGGAACGTGAGATGAAAGCGTTCCGCTAGATGATTACTATATTGTGATTGATAGACACAAATATAATATCAAAAGAGTTTTGATATAAAAGATCATTATTTCTTCCAAAATGATTTGAAAGTTAAATCAAATTAATTTGGATTCTCATAAGGGAAAAACCCATTCCGTTATACGGCGTGGTCTTATGAGATATCGTTTATTTTCTCAAACTATTTTAAATTGTTTTACTCACACCAGTCCCATGATTGACCCAGAGTTTGTTTTGTTTTGTTTCCCCAAAACTCTTGGGGCCCAATTTTGTACAGGCACTAAAGTAGTCAGGATTTGACGTATATACTTGGAGAGCTTGGAACAGGAGGCTTCAGGATTATATACCTATTGTTTATTTCTGCTGTGTTGTAAGTGTTATACTCATATAATGTTACTATATACATATACTGATTTTATTTCAAAGTTATGTATCTATTATATATTGTTCGTTCCGCTGTGAGATTCGACTTACTCTGATGTTTTATGTTCTTCTTCTTCTTCAATTCTAAGTTTCTATCTTATCTATTATCACCCTCTGTTTTCTTTGTATTAGTTTTTTTTTGGTTTCCAGTGCAATTTGGGTTGGACTTGTGTTATTTGGTCAGCCCAAATGGTACCGGAAATTTGGGACACTACAGCTTTCCCCTAAAGCAAGTACTTTCACACAACAAACATTAATACGTGTTATAAATTCACAATCAATAACCCAAGTATTGGTCGCTATGCATATATACCCCATGTTCTCACTACTAGTTCACTACTGCTAGTCAGCTTCATAATGGAAATCATCAGAAACATCACATCATCATATTCAACTAGACGGGCCTTGGATTAGTCGATTATGTATCTTATCATGTATCATACCACGGGGTTTATGGTATCGTTTAATCTCTATTGAACATTCTTGAAGGGTCCAGAATTGTATTAGCATATATATATATAAGTATACATGTATGCATGTATGTACATGTATATATAATACTTGGTTATGAAAATTAGTTTATAAAATGACTTTAAAACCAATTGAATTCATTCTCTTTAAATGCCTTTATAATTTCGTAAATATGTTTTGAGACCATTTATATTTGAAAACCAAAGTAATGAAATTATTTTATCCCAAAGCTATAGAGAAATCCAGATGTACATAGCTAGTTAGAAGAACTATTTTTAAATTATGCACATATGCAAAATTCCATCATATTCATCATGAAATCAAATCACATAAATCATTAAAATCCACAATCTGAGATATGGTTTGTTAATGGTATGAATTTACCCTGCTAGGATGAAGCCACAACAAAATCAAGTGAATAGGCTTTAGAAAATCCATCAAAGAACAATTGGAAGAAAGTAAAACAACCATGCAGTAGGCAAGAAAATAACTTATGCAGGTAACATACTACATGGATTGGCATATTTGTCAACCAATCTATAGTATTTTTCAACCCAAGGGTCAACACACCTACCTGATTCGGCCTATGTATCGATCCTGCTCATGGGAATTCTACATGCACTAAGCAGTGCTCATATTCAAAATTTGAGAAAGGATTTCAAATAATAACGCCGGTCTGAATGACCTGAAACTTTGCTTGAACAATAAGTAGGGACCCAGCCTTGCATTTCCACAAGAGTGAGGTGATTTCAACAAGGGATTACTAAGTTGTAGCAGCTCAAATTGACATCTTGAGCTATTTTATTTAACAGAGAAATCGAGAACTAAAAAACTATAGATTTCCACGAACATCAAACAAATTCTCACAGATAAAAGATAAAGTGGTGTAAAATAGAAGTGTGAGTCGAACAACTCATCGTGCATTGATTATTGGCTCAATTATCAAGTTTCAAGGTTGCAAGAGAGGAGCTTTGAGCTTCTCGAGCCTGACAGACTGTAACGACCCGTGTTTTTTTTTGCCGTCAAATATTTAATTTAATTTATTTAATTTAAATATTATATTTGGAATATCGATGGGATTTAATATTTAATTCGTTATTTAAAACGAAGTTCGAACGTTATATATTTATATAATTATAAATCGAGCTTGAAAATGGCGTGCAGTTCGTAAATTCGAGTTTTGAACTTCAACTGAGAATACAGAATCCGATATAAGTCGGATTTCTGTGAAACAAGAAACATTGGAACCGTATTGACGATAATTTTCATATGAAAGAGAAAAATTCAGATTTCGTGTTACAAATTGTAAGTTATGGCCAAATCAGAATTTGGAAAAAACGCTGTGGAAATCGTTATTTAAAATATCGACCTTTAAAATGACCGTTTTGCAAACGGACTCAGATTTCGACGAAATCAGTTTCATTGGAACCGTATTGTCAAATTATTGTCAGAAAATCAAACCGCGTGGAAAACCGGTGTTGTACGTGACCACGGTAGCTAAAAATGCCCAATCAAATTCTATAGAGCGTAATTAAATAAATCGAGAGAGATTTGAGTGTAACTTGAGCAAACGGTCGAATTAGGCCGCGAAACCAGTCCCGTTGAGTTCGTATCGTCGATTAGGGTCAGAATAAGTATATAGTTTGTTATTTTTAGAGATTGAGAAATTTGGCGTTAAAAAGGGTAGGGCGGTTCGAGGTAAAAAACAGCCTACCGGGCAAACAGTCTCAGAATGCGACGAAACTAGTGCCGTTGGGTTCGTATTGAAGAATTATTTTAGGATTTCAAGGTTTCAAGTTGATTTGATTTATCTAGTGATCGTGAAAAATTTAAACACGTGCTTATTTCTGGTTTTATAAAGGAAATTTTTTCATATGACCTCGGATTACGACGAAACTTGTCCCATTGGGTCCGGAATACCTTTTTACATTAAGATTAGCTTTTTTATCAGTAAACAGGAATCGGTTGTGGTGGTTTTTATCATCTATTTCACGTTGAAGTTCTAAAACAATATTTTATACATCCTATCAATCAAATTGAAGTGCACTGCATGCCTAACCTATACACCTAACCCCTACATGCTGCGTTTTCCTACTTGACAAATACATGAACCAGCGCAGCTACCCCGTAGCACATGCAAGCCTACCGTAGAACACAGCTACCTCTAAAACACTGCAAACTTCAAAGTATGGGCAACACTGTCTTCCTCCGTACCTACATCTCAGTGAGTTTCACAATAAATTATCAGCGCAGAAAGGTAAAACTCACAACCTCTCTTCATACACATTAAACCAAAACCGAGGACACTGTCGAAGAACGCACCTGTCCAGTAAAATCAACACACCATAGGAGATGAAAACACACTGCTCCCTAGTTTTATTTCAGCTACCCTATCTTCTTTTTCACTGTAAACCTATATTCAATGCCTTGCACCCCACGCAGTTTTCCCTATAAAAACCGTGCTCCCTTCATAACCTTCCAACTCCATTGTTAAACCAATCAAAAGCTGTACTGTCTCTCCTCTAAAAATTAGCCGTGACCTTCCTTTCTTTCTAGCTCACATCAAAAACCGAACTTCCCCTAAGTTAATATGTCAGGACTCCGAAAGAAAACAAAACAAAAAAAAGAGAACTGCCGTGAGCAGTTTAGGGAAGGAAGGGAAGAGCTTGCATGCGAGCTGACTGTGTTGAAATAAAGAAGCAACAAGTGACGGTTGGTGCATGATTTGCGTGAAGCAAATGTGTAGAGAGGCGCTGTACAAAGTATGGCGAGAAGAAAGCGAAAGTAGTGAGGATGGGAGAGGAGTGAAGTGGAAGTGAGAAGGAAATGGGAAGTATGAACAGTGCATGCTTGATGTCGTGGAGTGTGGCCTTGTTTGCTGGGCGGTGGGAAGCTTCATGTTGGAAGCTGTGTTGGATTAGTCACTGAAGAACATGGCGCAACGAGGTGATCAGGTAGAAGAAATACTGACCGTATGTTTTGTGCTTAAGTAATGTTTTAATAATAAGCTTAAACCTAACTTTAATGTGCCAAAGTAAGTTACAACGTATTATTTACATGCCTAATCACCAACTAAGTAACATGCGAATAGGTAATTAATATATATAAATATATACGTTATTAATAGTAATTAACGCACCCGGTTATTATACTTTAACGTAACCAAACTTAATTAGCAGCAGGGTATGCCTAAAATAGTTCACATGACCAACTATTCAGGTTTTACCGCATGCCACTATTTACAAATTACAATACATATAATAAGGCAAGGGTCGGATGTTGTGTTCTTACCAAATCAAGTGTATCGGCCTGATCTCGTTTCCAATTTGTTTAAACTTGAACCAACATTTTGATTATTAATTATCTAATATTTTGGTAAGAGTATATATCCATGATTTCATATTCAGACGATATTGTTTAGTTCATCTAACCTTAATATAACATGTTCAAATATAGGGGTATGTGGGAAGGGAAGTTAAATTTCACCTAGTCCATGTTAATTTGCTTAATCATCTAAAAGTAGAAATTTACATATGTATATTTTAGAGCGTCTAATCTAGTTATAAACGTGCGCTATTATTTAAGAACGTAATTTACATAAGAAAATGAAAATAAAAAAATAGATAATTAAGGTTTTGATTAGTAAATTAATTTTAAACTGATACATATAAGTTATGTAATGTGCTCACGTGCTATCAGGATTGGGCAAAACAGGAAGCACTGGACCCATATGATAAGCGCTTCAGTATAGAGTGGTTTTGGTTGGTATTGAACACAGTTGGAAGCGCATAAAACAAACCGTTCTGACAACGAATGGAAGTCCAAGGTGAGTTAAACTCACTCAGTTTTCCCATTTATATTTTATATAAATTGGGTTCTTTATTTTGTGTGCTTTGCTTGTTGATTGTTGCTATTTGCTAGTTGTACAGTTGTTTGTTGATTTAACTGATGAAATTAAACTGTGTTTAATTTCAGTGAAATACCAAATCGTTATTTTAACGATTGGATCCAATAGAGGTAATTTACCTTATTGGTCACGTTTATTTATAAACATGTTCATCTGTTTGAATTGTCTGAATTGTTTGTTGATTGGCTGACATTAGATCGTCGTTATTTGCTGTTATAGAAATTAACAGTTAAATCGAATTGGTTGACCTAATTGGTGATAACCATTTAAATACAGGGAAGAACAGATTGGAGGGACCCAACCGGATCCCTCGAATGTATTATTTATTTTCATATCATCATATATGAACTGATCTGTTTGTGTGATTTATTTGATTGTTGATTATTGACTGAATATTCAACCTGTGTTTGGTTTAAACCAATGGGTGATATTGGTTGGGTATTTGGCAGCGTATGGCCTTTAAAATCAATCGTTTTATAAACTTTGATTCACCGTCAAGTGTGTCAATAGAGATGAAGTTATAAAATTTATTTTATAACTGGAGTTGGATTTTGAAATATATTATTTTGAATAAGAATTTATTAAAAAGAATTAAATAAATAATTTATTTATTTAAGATCTTGATTATTATAAATTGATTTTATAAAGTCAATTCTGATGTTAATCAGATTTATAAGTACGAGAACGAGAATGAATCGAGTGGTTAAACTTTGATAATGATTGTGTAAAGAAAACAATTAGTGGAATTATTTAAATTAATTATATTTTTAATTAATTTAAAGTGAGAACTAGTTTGAATCGATTAACAAGAAAATCGAGTTTTGAGTTGACAAAATCGACCGTTTTAACTGGAATCGACTATCAGATTAGTTTGTTTCGAAGTTGCGAAGGGAAATAATTGAAGAATATTGTTTTAACTTTAAATAAGATTTTTACAAAGGATTTACTATTTATTTTAGTAAATAAAGAAATTAACTACTGAAGAGGTTAATGATTGAAGAAAATTATTGTTTTAATTAATAAGAATTCAGAATATTACTTTTCAAAAGTAATCGAGCTGAAATAGAATCTAGTGAGATGATGAGAGGAACTTATAAACGGATTTTGTATTTAAAACCCAAAAAGTTTATAATTAAGTTAAAAAGGGAATTTCAAGCGAATACAGTAGCTTGAAATAAATGTTACTTAATCATTTGAATTAAGTCGAAGGAGATTTCTATAAAAAGGTTTAAGATAAACCAGAATATTTAAATGAGATTCAAAGTGCTAAAGCGTTGATATTGAATTAACGTTATTTGAAAATGAGATCGAGTAGGAAAGGGTAAAATTGGAATAAGGGTTCCAAAGTGTGAAATGGTTAATTAGATTTAAAAGGAGCTTGGTATAAGTAAATTTGGGGTAAAGAAGTGGATCATAGAGTTGTCAAACCAAATCCAAGTTATGATGGGAATTGTTTGATACTGAAATGGAATATTGGGTTTTGATTACAACTAATATTTATCTGAAGATAAGAACGTTGTTGATCAAGGTCTGAGAGGTAAATAAAATACCCCAACTTGAACGACATCAGGATTATCTAAAGATGATGTTAGTTGGTAATCGTAAAAGAGGTTCGTGATAGTTCATTATTTCCATTAGTGAAATAATGCAACAGTTGGTGAGAGTTTGGAAAATATATAACGAGAAATCCAAAGTAAAGTAAATTAATTAAAAGGCCAAGTGGTGCTGAATACTGAACCAGTGAACTCATTGGAGGGTCATGATTGAAACACTGTTTATTTTGATAGTTAAAACACCGACTATCAAATATGTCCAATACGATTGTTGGTACGGAAAGACCGGGATCGAATTTATATTCGAAAACCATTCCGACCAACAAATACGTGAAGATATCAGAAGATGATCGAGATGGAGCATTGAAGACCGTGGATTTCCATAAACGGAAGAACCACTAATATTCTCTGCCTGGCAAGTAGAGATAACTGTGATTCTGTCGTGGTTGGAATCTACGGGTTGCAAGGACTTCTCGCTACTGATCCATGGGGTGATTCCTATATTAGATGCAGCAGGGGAGTGCCTTCGGTTCGTCCTGTTCCTGGATGACTTGTATGGACGGATGTCTGACAGCGTATTTCCAAAGGGTCACGTACGTTGATTTCTTCAAACGTGCTATAGTTGTTGGCGGAGAATCGTCGTTCTCTTAGCTTCCAGCTAGAGTATTTTTGTGGACATCAATTAGTGATATCTGACGGATCTGACGATGTGGCATTCAAAGTAAATGGCGACCAGATGTCAAGAGTTAATTCTGGCCTCAAGCCTCATCAACTGGGAAATGACAAAAATCGGGCAGGCAGCATGGTTATGTGGGTCGCTCCCATTAGGGTGTATAATTACCTATCTAGAGAAAATCCTATTTGCTTCTTAAATCTATGTTTCGATGCTATCCCTTTTCGGGAGACGGTTGCTGATCCCAACCGTCGGTGATATACATTCGATACACTCAAGCGAAATGAGTGGTCGGTCATGTGAGGGCCGGGTTGTAAGACGTTCTTGTTGAACCCAGTGTATTCGTCTCTAGAGATACACTATCGGCAGGTGGTCCCATACCTTGTCATAGTTGGAATCCAATCTCCAATAAGCGCCTGCGGTTTTTGTTTGTATACTATATATGTGGAGCGTGAGATGCAAGCGTTCCACTAGATTGTTATTTACTTGTATTTAGACATTATTATAATATCAGACAAGATATTGGTTTCAAAACTGTTTTGGGTTATCGTAAGTAAAAACCGTCCGTGTTTATGTGTGGATTCGGTCTTACGATTATCCTCTTCTTTTGAAAGATTTCGAACTTTAAAAATCATGATTGGACGATTTACCCTTAATACTGTGCGAGTTTACCTCACTCTGGTTCACCAGACTGACCCGGTGTTTTGTAAATGCTCGGGTTAGCCCGGAGTGTACAGGTTCAGGTTATCGGATGCTGTGGAGTCCAGGGACGAGCTGGAGATGTTCAGACGTATGATATTATATAGCTACTTTTCCGCTGTGTTATATATATGAGGACAGGCTACTGTCCAGATGTGTGATGTACTCTGATTATGTAAGTATTTTTTTAAATCTCCCAGTAAAGATTTATTTCAGTATTATATTTTGTTCCGCTGCGATGTGAGACTCTGTTGTGTTGTTTCTTCTTCTTCTATTCTTTTATTTCTTTCTTTCTTATCTCACCCTCTAATTTCTTTCTAATAACTATCCAGTGTTTTCGGTGCTTGAAGGATCGTCATGAGTTACGGCAAAGGTATTTATGTCGATTTCCGAGGCCGGAAATCCCTGGGTTGTTACACAGACAATGAAAATATGACATGCAAGAAAGAAGCTTAATGTTATACTTTTTCTCTTGAGTTCCAGAATGGATTATTTAATTTCTTGCTTGAATTTGGTTTGTATTTGTGAATAGATATGTAGATAGCTTTTGATATGATTAAATTGGAGCATGGCATGGATTTTGTGAAAGAGTGAGAAATAGGTTTCCATTATTTATCAGGTCAAGCCTCAGGAGGAAGAAGATTGTTTTTGAAAAGAGAACAACGTACCCCGTCGAAAGAATCTCCAGATATGTATTGACCCAAATTTTTGGTCAATTTAAAATTTTACTTTTAAATTAATTTTATAAGTATTTATATATATTTATAAAAGTTCGATGATTTAACACTATTTCAATAGCTTACAAAGGAACATTTTTCATGCAATCTAAGAATTCGACGAAACTAATTTTATCGTATCCAGAACATCGAAAATGGTAAGGTTTCAAATTTCATAATTTTTGGAGTTAGTATGTGAGCGTACGAAAAATAAACGCGTACCAGGTCAATCAGACAAAATTAAGGAAGAACGCAATAAAAAAATGGTCAAAGGAACTCGTAATTCAACGAGACATATACCATTGGATCTAAAATTACGTTTTATGTTAGAGTTCAAAATTTTGTGACAAACAGAATTAACGTCTGATCGTGCGAGAAATAGACTTGAGGGTTAACTAAAACACGCCATAACTTTAGCTCAAGCCTTAAAGGAAAATACATAAAGCCACATGTCCACCACCCCAGGCACTAAAGTATTTTTATTCTCCTTCATCTAGCTGTGGCACCATACCAATCAATGTAAGCTCCCGTTCTTTAAAAGCCTCTCCTTTTCTTTCCTTTCTTCCCTTTCCTTCTTTCACTTTTTTCCTTTAAGTCTCCTTCCTCCTCCAAGCTAAAATTCATGGCCGCCATGAACTCCACCCTCTCCAACTGACTTCTGCCCCGTTCTCCAGCCCTCATCCACCTGCAGCAATGCCTTCTCTCCTCTTTCCCTTGGTCCTGTCCTCCACCTCCTCCTCTTAAAGATCCAAAATCCTACTTTTAAACCCCTACCCAAGAGCAACTACCTTTACACCACCATACCCCAAGCAAGTGGACCCCACACCTGAGATATCGCCTGCACCAGCCCCACTGTGGACCCCATCTTCATATCCGTACCACTTGGACCTCACAAATCCCCTGCTCAGTATACCCCACTAGTTTAATGTTAATCGTAGTTTGTAAATTTATATGATTATATAATGATTTATGGTAAATTATATAAGTTTACTATGATGTCAAATGATGATTAGCATGATAAAAATATCTTTTTTACTTGACATATGTGTATTTGTTTTGGTACACGACACGTAAACACAAAAAGTGTTGTTTTGAAAATAGTTTGACCCTCAATTGGTTTTAGGACAATAATTCATAAATTATTGGTTATTGAATATGATGTGAACCTCACTTGGGTACTGGGATTATGATTTATATATATATATATATATATATCCCGTTGGTTGATTTGCGGTTAATCCGTTGATTGACAAACCCGTATAAGCGTTTTTGATTTAAGCCGTATACGATGAATTCCACTGTATATGTGGATTGGATGTTCTTTGATGTTTGATTTAGTATTATATAATACACTGATTGAAAATGACCAATAGATATGGTTATTGGTTCATTAGTTAAGTCTCAATCAATTAAAATGGATTTTAATGAATATTTTATTAATATAATAATTAGCTAAAAATAAAACTTGAATTTGACGTTAGATTTTGGATGGACACCAAGATTATAAAATATCGATGAATACTCAAAGCTGGAACAAATTGATTTGAATTGATTTTCATCTAGTTTTGGCATGTTGAAGTTTTATTTTCAAAATGAACAGTAACTGATAGAAGTGAAGTTCGGTTAGGATATTTAAGATGAGTTTTAAAAGAACTTCCTTTACAAAACTTTCTTGTTTATTTTTCAAACGAGTGTCAAGAAATTTTGGATTAAAAATAATGAAATTCGAAAAATATTATTATTTTAATCATTTTAACATTATTTTAATACTTAAATATTTGAATAATTGATTTAGAAGTTGGAAAAATAAAATATAACATTTGGAAATTATTATATACATTTTATATAAAAAACAAAATGATTTTGAAACCATTCAACGTAATTTATTATACACGTCGAGTTATGATTAGAATAGAACTCGCTATATAGCGATAGTTCGCAAATTTCGACATGTAGCTTTAAATTAGTATTCTGGGAGATTCGACCATCGGATTTTCCCGAGACTGGAACCAGTGCGTTCGTAATTAAAGGAGCTTTCAAATGGTAATAAAGTTTTCAAATATAACGGTTAGATTTTTAGAAATATTCAAATAAAATTTGAATAAAAATAGCTCCAAAACCAAAAGTGGCATGTAATTGGAGATTATTAATATGGACTATTTTTATATGAATAAAAATAGGAAAAAATCATTTTACTTTATATTAAATTAATTGGAAGAGAATTAAACCAATTATATATGGTTTTAAGGGATAAAATTAGTTGTAGTGACCCGAAAATCCGGACCAATTTGAGCTGACCAAATAACACAAGTCCAACCCCAAATTGCACTGGAAATTCAAGAAACTCATAGAAAGAAGACAGAGGGTGAGGAAAGATAAGATAGAAACTTAGAATAGAAGAAGAAGAAGAAGAACGCAACATAAGAGTAACACGAACCTCACAGCGGAATGAATAACATATAATATATATAACATAACTTGAAATATATATCTGTACTTGAATATACATCATTATCAAAGTACATCACTTACAACACACCGAAAATAAACTATAGCTATATGATCCTGAAGCCTCCTGCTCCAGTTCTTCAAGTATCGGTAAATCCCGACTACTTGACTGCTCGTACAAAATTGAGCACCTAAGAGTTTAGGGAAAACAAAACAAAATAAACTTCGGGTCAGTCATGGGACTGGTATGAGTAAAACAGTTTAAAACAGTTTGAGCCATTCAACGATATCTCATAAGACCACGCCGTATAACGGAACGGGTTTTTCCCTTATGAGAATCCAAAATACATTTATATCAAAAACCTTTGATATTATAATAATGTCTATCAACCACAATAATAATAATCATCTAGCAGAAACGATTTCATCTCATGTTCTACATATATAGTATACAATCAAAACCGCAAGCACGTATTGGATAATGGATTTCCAACTATGACAAGGTACGGAACCAACTTTCGCTAGTGTACCTCTAGAGAGGAATACACTGGGTTCAACAAGAACATCTTGTAACCCGGCCACACATGACCGTCCACTCATTTGCTTGAGTGTATCGAATGTATATCACCAACGGTTGGGATCAGCAACCGTTCCCGAATGGGACAGCATCAACAATAGATTTTAGAAGTAGATGAAACT
The DNA here is from genome assembly GCA_030737875.1 of Allium sativum. Lineage (NCBI taxonomy): Eukaryota > Viridiplantae > Streptophyta > Magnoliopsida > Asparagales > Amaryllidaceae > Allium > Allium sativum. The sequence goes on along the minus strand of CM060921.1, from coordinate 809,670,097 downwards.
CTAGATCAAGTGATTATACACCCTAATAGGTGCGACCTACATAGCCATGCTGCCTGCCCGATTTCTGTCACTTACCGGATGTGAGGCTAGATGCTACGCTTTATCATCACACCAGATTCACTGTGAATGGCACATCATCAAATCCATCCAATCACCGATTGACGTCCTCAACAATACATTATGTGATAGCTAAAAGAAGTTTCCTTCTCCGCTTCCACTCTTGGTACGGTTGGAGAAATCAATATACGTGATCGTCTGGAAATACTCTGTCTTCAATTATCTTTGTCATATATGATTCACAACGCTTATGCCAATACAGAGTGGTTCTTTGGATAATAATCCAACCGGTCTCTCCATATTAACAACGTTAAAATGGTCAAAACTTTGATAGTCTGTGATTTAACTATCAAAGGAAAATACGTGTGCAAACAACGATATTATTTCCAAATGGAAATTCTATCAATCAATCATCAATCATCAATCATATATATATATATATATATTTCCTTATTTCAATATTCGATTTTGTTTCTGATTCTATTTGGAAAACATTTCTAAATCTTCTTTACTTGGATTTAAACAGATGTTTAAATCAACATCACGACGACACTCAAACCCCTATACTTATTTACCTAAATTCACTTAACCACTTTCACTCTTGAACCTTAACCATTTCTAAATTAAAAACGAAGTCAATCAAGTTGGGGTATAGCTACCTCTCAGACCTTAACTGAACCACATTTCAAATCTCGATTAGGGTAAGTTCATCTTTTAACTCTTTAACACTTCTCCTTACTTAACTTCTTTCTTGTAAACTATATTCGATAACTCCTTTAATTCTATTCGGATAAACTATATTCGATTAACTCTTTTCGAATTAACTAAATCGATTAACTCGATTCGACGAGCTCGACTAACTTGGTTCGACCGACTCGATTAACTCGATTACTTTTCACGATTTACTTAACATGATTTAACTAACATCAATCACTTTATTCGAATAACTGATATTCGATAAACTCTAATTGAATAACTAATATTCAATTAACACCACTTGTCGATTTACCCTTATTCAACTAACTTTATTTGCTTTATAAAGATTTCCTTTTAACAACATTTATTCACTTGTAATGATTTCCTTCTTACAGCGTTCTACACTTGCAAGGTTTCCTTCTTACAGCGTTTCTACACTTGCAATGGTTTCCTTCTTACAGCGTTTCTACACTTGCAATGGTTTCCTTCTTACAGCGTTTCTGCACTTGCAATGGTTTCCTTCTTACAGCGTTTATACATTTATAAAGATTTACTTTTAGTAACAGTTATTCACTTTATAGATGTTCCTTTTATTTAATCCTATTTATTTAATAAATAAATATTCCTTTCAAATTCTATTTATTTAACCAATAAATATTTCCTTTTTATCTTTCTATTTATTTTCTAAATAAATAACCCTTTTTCTTTTATTTATTTCCTAAAAATAAATGATCCTTTCATACTTTTATTTGTTCCCTACATAAATAAACCCTTTCATTTTTATTTATTTCCTAAATAAATAAATAATCCCATTTAATTTATTGTAAATGGTTTTACCAATATCTCCCTTTATACACTATTTGTAAATGTTTTACAAATATCCCCTTTATACTTGGTTTTCAAATATTTTCCTTTATACTTGGTTTACAAATATTTTCCTTTATACTTGGTTTACAAATATTTTCCTTTATATTTCTATATATAAATATTCCATTTATAAATAAATCCCTTTTATAAAATCTTCGTTGATTTTATAAATCTTTTCAATATTATAAAATCCTTTGATTTTATAAATAAATTCCTTTTCAATATAACATTGAAAATTTCCTTTTTTAATTATTCTATTTATTTTCCTGAATAAATATCCCGTTTATTTCTATTTATTTAATCCCTAAATAAATACCCTTTTTAATTCTATTTATTTCATAAATAAATATTCCTTTTTATAAAATCCCACGATTTTATAAATGATTCATTTTCAATATAAATATTGAAAATTCTGTTTTCTACATTTCAGTATTTCCTATGGTATTTAAACAACCAAATGTCAATGATCAATATCATCTAAACATATACAATCAATAACAGATTATATATCACAGCATATATCACAATATATAAATAACAAAAAAATAAATGTTGAGGAATCCAGTCGGATTCCTCCAACTTGTTTCCCTGCATCCACAGCTGTTACACAATATAAATAATATCTATTTCATTCGAAAATGAAATATCCTGCTGTACGGAACCATATTTGATTAACGATATATAGATTAACTATATCTACGTTTTCAATCAAATCTATTTAATAGTCCAAACAATCAACAGCAGTCAATAAATGAAGATACAGTTTATATAAAAATTTAAACTGACAGAGTTAGTGAGTTTTACTCACATTGTCCGTAATCGTTAAATAACGATTTACGAATGTTGATTCAGTTCAGTCATTTTATTCTGTCAACGTTCCTGACCAGCTCCAGACCATTTCCAGTCAACCCCATTGTATAGTATTTGTCGAGACGGTTCCACGTCTCTTGTTTTCGTCTGATTCTTAACTCTCAACCGCTGACTCCAGCAACAATTCTACCCATAGTAGACGTCTGGTTTTCTTCTCCCTTTTGTATTTTGTATATTTATTTTTCTCTTTCTTTTCTGTACGGGCCTTAGTATAAATAATTTGGCCCAATGCCACTTCCCAAAACAAATCTCATCACACTAAACAATCTCCTATTTTTCATTTACAACTTCTGAACCCACTCCTCCTCTTCTTTGTGAACTCAAGCAACCGCCAACTCAAAAGAGAGCACACACACTGATGCTCCTTCCTTGGCATCATCTTCTGGAGTTTCGAACTCCTCCTTCACCTCACACACTCGCATGCCGTGAGTCCCTGTTCCAGTAAAAAGAACGACGCCAAAACCCCCCTTCAATCCATGGTACAATCTCCGTCTACCCCATCCCAACGCAAGAGCCATTCCCAGTATTAACTTCACCAAGATATACTGCTCCTCACACTCGTCTCCACTGTCCTTAATCCCTCCCCAGTTACACAGAACGAACCCAGTCCCTCACACAGTTTCACCATCTAACCAACAAACCGACTTCTCCTTTCAGACCAAGTCCACCACCTTACTGCTATGAAACGGTTCTCGCTCTCCTCCTTTTAAATTGCGACAGGAAACCCTCGTTCGAACTCCCCTTCTGGCCCACTCTGGTGATTGGAAGTCGTCAGCCTCCGTCGGTGGGTCAAGCAACCTGTCCCCCACCTTCTCCTTCTCAACTGTTTCCCTAACTCCCCTTAAATTGACGGCGCTCCTCAGCCCTAGTGCACGCGAGAAGAACAATAGCGAAATAGAAACCCGTCGAGCTCCATAAAATTGATACTGATTCGAAGCTTCTGAAACAAGGATCAAAATGAATCCAAGATTGAGAATTATTGACTTTTCTTTTGATTTGTTAGGATTTTTTTTGAAGATCGATCCTTTACTGGAGAAAGAAAAGGAAGTGGCGGCTCGATTTGTTTGAGCTTACCGAAATCATATTTAGGGTTAAGGGAACTTGAGGTGATTATATAGTAAAAGGTTTAGAGATATTTTAGGTGTACGTATATCGTGGAGTAATCTAGTTCTTATGTATACAGGTTGTACGTTGGACAAGCACATACCATGACAACACATAGATAGCCACGTTTTAGTCTTTCCTGTGCATTTTCCTTAGCTAAAAGGAAAACGTTGCATATATAATTATATATATACACACACATTCCCTTTATCTTTTCTGTTTTGTTCAACTTTAGCATACCAGTTACAGGAAACTCCATTCGTTTTCGGATTGTTACAGACAAAAATAAAAATACCAGTGAAACGGGAAATGTCCCACGATCCCAAAAATATAATAATACTGGTAGATTAACTCACATTGTGAAACCCCAAAATCGCTGATTAAGGGTTAAAAATATTCCAAAAATAAAAAGTGCTTATTTAATTTAATTAAAAATTACAGTAAAATTCTAAAAATTAAATTATCACTGTGTCTCAAAAGAACCTTGTCTGGATTCAAACCCGATCTCTAGTTATATCGAATAAACCGATACGGTCGATAAACGATTCTATAGCGACTATTTTAAAATTTGATTTGGACATATCTCAAAATATACACGACGAAATCCTGATTTTTCTCTTCCACTAGAAAGATATACTCCACCAGCTCCACACGTTTCTTGTTTCACAGAAATCCGATTTAAAACGGCTTCTGTACACTCGTTTAAAGTTCGAATCGCCAAATCGCGAACTGCCGCGCCATTTCGAGCTCGATTATAATTATATTATAATTATACGTTCAACGATCGTTATTTAAATATATTCGTTATTCTAATTCAACTCTAAACTGAATTAATTATCGCAGATGATCCAGTTCACACCATATCGCCATTTCAGCCAATTCTGATTATTTCAGAATTAAATATATTATTTAATTTATTATTTTAATTAAATATTCACCATTATTTAATTCCACGACCATTAAATCCTTTAATTCACCTTTTAAATAATTAAATAAATTAATTATTATACCAAGGAAAATACGGGTCATTACATTCTTCCCCACTTAAAATAATTTCGTCCTCGAAATTGCTAAGGTAGAGGACGACCCTATCTATTGGAATTCCTAAGATTTGTTTACCCCTTATTTCTGATTTCAACTAAACCAATTAACATCGACTAAAATATTTATTCATTCCGACTAACTAAAATTTTCAAAAATTCTGAAAATTTTCTAACACTTTATATTTTCCGAAAATTTCGCCATAACCTCCTTTGTACAGCCCTATCGGTAAAACCACAACTCGCCTCTCTAGGCCATCTCCAACCCAAAAGAAAATCAAACAGCCAAGCGGCTTGCCAATTCGGCTCATAAATTCCAAACTCATATCAAATATAAACTTGTACCTTTTTGTCGGGCATTTCATTGTCTCATTTCCATCTGCTATCAATTTAGCAGATACCAATGCCACTCCAATCAAATTTCCATTAGTTTTAGCACCAACACAACCATTCGCTTATATCCAAGCCAAATATCATTTCAAACTCGAGTTTGATTCTCGATTTCAAACTCTTAACACATCAGTACAAGACCATTTCAGATTATTCTCTTATCACCCTAGTTTTTTTCCCTTAACTTAACAAGTTAAATTTAAATTCTAGAATTTAAATTCCTGGGCTTTTATTTCAAGTCAATTTGAAATCATAATACCAATTCAAAACATTTGAATTTCTAAACAACTTTTTTTTCTCAAAACAATTCAAAAACAAAATCCTTGGTAGTAATCCGTCACTTAGAAACTCGAAAATGAACACTGATGATGTCTAGATTCATCATCAGAATCTATTTTCCAGCTATCAAGGTGAGTTCAATACTATATCACTTCCAGTTTGAAAAACGTTTTCAAAACCTCCCAGGAACTTAAAATTTCCTTAATTTAAATTCCAATTCTAATTTAAATTTCAGATTTAATTCACTTTGATTTCATATATTTCACTTATTTGAATTCTACTTGGTTATATACATAACCATTTAAATTTATAATCTTACTCGATTATAATAACCACCAATATATTCAATATATTATAATCATTCTGATATAAATCCTTTATATCAAAATATAATTTGGGTAAAAATTATTTCGTTTACCCTCTATTCAAAACATACCATGACGGTTCATCGTATTCGAGTGTTTAGTAACTCCTATCGATACAGTGGATCAAACTGATCGACCAGAAATTCATAAGCCACTCAATCAATAAATCTCCACAATATAAAACCATTTTATATTGAATAACAAATACGTTCACTCGTATATATACACTCAACTCAATCTAGGGTATTACTAACCCTATCTCTACAGAGTCATGCGACAGAGCCAAGGTAATTCGCTTAAACTTAAGCTCTGATACCAATTGTTGTGACCCGAAAATCCGGACCAATTTGAGCTGACCAAATAACACAAGTCCAACCCCAAATTGCACTGGAAATTCAAGAAACTCATAGAAAGAAGACAGAGGGTGAGGAAAGATAAGATAGAAACTTAGAATAGAAGAAGAAGAAGAACACAACATCAGAGTAACACGAACCTCACAGCGGAACAAATAACATATAATATATATAACATAACTTGAAATATATATCTGTACTTGAGTATACATCATTATCAAAGTACAGCACTTACAACACAGCGGAAATAAACTATAGCTATATGATCCTGAAGCCTCCTGCTCTAGTTCTTCAAATATCTGTAAATCCCGACTACTTGACTGCTCATACAAAATTGAGCACCCAAGAGTTTAGGGAAAACAAAACAAAATAAACTGCGGGTCAGTCATGGGACTGGTATGAGTAAAACAGTTTAAAACAGTTTGAGCCATTCAACGATATCTCATAAGACCACGCCGTATAACAGAACGGGTTTTTCCCTTATGAGAATCCAAAATACCTTTATATCAAAAACCTTTGATATTATAATAATGTCTATCAACCACAATAATAAAAATCATCTAGCAGAAACGCTTTCATCTCACGTTCTACATATATAGTATACAATCAAAACCGCAAGCACGTATTGGATAATGGATTTCCAACTATGACAAGGTATGGAACCACCTTTCGCTAGTGTACCTCTAGAGAGGAATACACTGGGTTCAACAAGAACATCTTGTAACCCGGCCACACATGACCGACCACTCATTTGCTTGAGTGTATCGAATGTATATCACCAACGGTTGGGATCAGCAACCGTTCCCGAATGGGAAAGCATCAACAATAGATTTTAGAAGTAGATGAAACTCTAAATCATGTGATTATACACCCTAATAGGTGCGACCTACATAGCCATGCTGCCTGCCCGATTTCTGTCATTTATCGGATGTGAGGCTAGAAGCTACGCTTTATCATCACACCAGATTCACTGTGAATGCCACATCATCAAATCCATCCAATCACCGATTGACGTCCTCAACAATACATTATGTGTTAGCTAAAAGAAGTTTCCTTCTCCGCTTCCACTCTTGGTACGGTTGGAGAAATCAATATACGTGATCGTCTGGAAATACTTTGTCTTCAATTATCTTTGGCATATATGATTCACAACGCTTATGCCAATACAGAGTGGTTCTTTGGATAATAATCCAACCGGTCTCTCCATATTAACAACGTTAAAATGGTCAAAACTTTGATAGTCTGTGATTTAACTATCAAAGAAAAATACGTGTGCAAACAACGATATTATTTCCAAATGGAAATTCTATCAATCAATCATCAATCATATATATATATATATATATATATATATATATTTCCTTATTTCAATATTCGATTTTTTTTTTGATTCTATTTGGAAAACATTTCCAAATCTTCTTTACTTGGATTTAAACAGATGTTTAAATCAACATCGCGACGACACTCAAACCCCTATACTTATTTACCTAAATTTACTTAACCACTTTCACTCTCGAACCTTAACCATTTCTAAATTAAAAACGAAGTCAATCGAGTTGGGGTATAGCTACCTCTCATACCTTAACTAAACCGCATTTCAAATCTCGATTAGGGTAAGTTCATCTTTTAACTCTTTAACACTTCTCCTTACTTAACTTCTTTCTTATAAACTATATTCGATAACTCCTTTAATTCTATTCGGATAAACTACATTCGATTAACTCTTTTTGAATTAACTAAATCGATTAACTCGATTCGACGAGCTCGACTAACTTGGTTCGACCAACTCGATTAACTCGATTACTTTTCACGATTTACTTAACTTGATTTAACTAACATCGATCACTTTATTCGAATAACTGATATTCGATAAACTCTAATTGAATCACTCATATTCAATTAACTCCACTTGTCGATTTACCCTTATTCAACTAACTTTATTTGCTTTATAAAGATTTCCTTTTAACAACGTTTATTCACTTGTTATGATTTCCTTCTTACAGCGTTCTACACTTGCAATGGTTTCCTTCTTACAGCGTTTCTACACTTGCAATGGTTTCCTTCTTACAGCGTTTCTACACTTGCAATGGTTTCCTTCTTACAGCGTTTCTACACTTGCAATGGTTTCCTTCTTACAGCGTTTATACATTTATAAAGATTTACTTTTAGTAACAGTTATTCACTTTATAGATGTTCCTTTTATTTAATCCTATTTATTTAATAAATAAATATTCCTTTCAAATTCTATTTATTTAACCAATAAATATTTCCTTTTTATCTTTCTATTTATTTTCTAAATAAATAACCCTTTTTCTTTTATTTATTTCCTAAAAATAAATGATCCTTTCATACTTTTATTTGTTGCCTACATAAATAAACCCTTTCATTTTTATTTATTTCCTAAATAAATAAATAATCCCATTTAATTTATTGTAAATGGTTTTACCAATATCTCCCTTTATACTCTATTTGTAAATGTTTTACAAATATCCCCTTTATACTTGGTTTACAAATATTTTCCTTTATACTTGGTTTACAAATATTTTCCTTTATACTTGGTTTACAAATATTTTCCTTTATATTTCTATTTATAAATATTCCATTTATAAATAAATCCCTTTTATAAAATCTTCGTTGATTTTATAAATCTTTTCACTTTTATAAAATCCTTTGATTTTATAAATAAATTCCTTTTCAATATAACAATGAAAATTTCCTTTTTTAATTATTCTATTTATTTTCCTGAATAAATATCCCGTTTATTTCTATTTATTTAATCCCTAAATAAATACCCTTTTTAATTCTATTTATTTAATAAATAAATATTCCTTTTTATAAAATCCCACGATTTTATAAATGATTCATTTTCAATATAAATATTGAAAATTTTGTTTTCTACATTTCAGTATTTCCTATGGTATTTAAACAACTAAATGTCAATGATCAATATCATCCAAACATATACAATCAATAACAGATTATATATCACAACATATATCACAATATATAAATAACAGAAAAATAAATGTTGAGGAATCCAGTCGGATTCCTCCAACCTGTTTCCCTGCATCCACAGCTGTTACACAATATAAATAATACCTATTTCATTTGAAAATGAAATATCCTGCTGTACAGAACCATATTTGATTAACGATATATAGATTAACTATATCTACGTTTTCAATCAAATCTATTTAACAGTCCAAACAATCAACAGCAGTCAATAAATAAAGATACAGTTTATATAAAAATATAAACTGACAGAGTTAGTGAGTTTTAGTCACATTGTCCGTAATCGCTAAATAACGATTTACGAATGTTGAATCAGTTCAGTCATTTTATTCTGTCAACATTCCTGACCAGCTCCAGACCAGTTCCAGTCAACCCCATTGTATAGTATTTGTCGAGACGGTTCCACGTCTCTTGTTTTTGTCTGATTCTTAACTCTCAACCGCAGACTCCAGCAACAATTCTACCCATAGCGGACGTCTGATTTTCTTCTCCCTTTTGTATTTTGTATATTTATTTTTCTCTTTCTTTTCTTTACGGGCCTTAGAATAAATAATTTGGCCCAATGCCACTTCCCAAAACAAATCTCATCACACTAAACAATCTCCTATTTTTCATTTACAACTTCTGAACCCACTCCTCCTCTTCTTTGTGAACTCAAGAAACCGCCAACTCAAAAGAGAGCACACACACTGATGCTCCTTCCTTGGCATCATCTTCTGGAGTTTCGAACTCCTCCTTCACCTCACACAATCGCATGCCGTGAGTCCCTGTTCCAGTAAAAAGAACGACGCCAAAACCCCCATTCAATCCATGGTACAATCTCCGTCTACCCCATCCCAACGCAAGAGCCATTCCCAGTATTAACTTCACCAAGGTATCCTGCTCCGCACACTCATCTCCACTGTTCTTAATCCCTCCCCAGTTACACAGAACGAACCCAGTCCCTCACACAGTTTCACCATCTAACCAACAAACCGACTTCTCCTTTTAGACCAAGTCCACCACCTTACTGCTATGAAACGGTTCTCGCTCTCCTCCTTTTAAATTGCAACAGGAAACCCTCGTTCGAACTCCCCTTCTGGCCCACTTTGGTGATCGGAAGTCGTCAGCCTCCGTCGGTGGGTCAAGCAACCTGTCCCCCACCTTCTCCTCCTCAACTGTTTCCCTAACTCCCCTTAAATTGACGGCGCTCCTCAGCCCTAGTGCACGCGAGAAGAACAATAGCGAAACAGAAACCCGTCGAGCTCCATAAAATTGATACTGATTCGAAGCTTCTGAAACAAGGATCAAAATGAATCCAAGATTGAGAATTATTGACTTTTCTTTTGATTTGTTAGGATTTTTTTTTTGAAGATCGATCCTTTACTGGAGAAAGAAAAGGAAGTGGCAGCTCGATTTGTTTGAGCATCCCGAAATTATATTTAGGGTTAAGGGAACTTGAGGTGATTATATAGTAAAAGGTTTAGAGATATTTTTGGTGTACATATATCGTGGAGTAATATAGTTCTTATGTATACAGGTTGTACGTTGGACAAGCACATACCATGACAACACATGGATAGCCCACATTTTAGCCTTTCCTGTGCATTTTCCTTAGCTAAAAGGAAAACGTTGCACATATAATTATATATATATACACACACATTCCCTTTATCTTTTTTTGTTTTGTTCAACTTTAGCATACCAATTACAGGAAACTCCATTCGTTTTTGGATTGTTACAGACAAAATAAAAATACCAGTGAAACGGGCAATGTCCCATGATCCCAAAAATATAATAATACCGGTAGATTAACTCATATTGTGAAACCCCAAAATCGCTGATTAAGGGTGCAAAATATTCCAAAAATAAAAAGTGCTTATTTAATTTAATTAAAAATTACAGTAAAATTCTAAAAATTAAATTATCACTATGTCTCAAAAGAACCTTGTCTGGATTCAAACCCGATCTCTAGTTATATCGAATAAACCGATACGGTCGATAAACGATTCTATAGCGACTATTTTAAAATTTGATTTGGACATATCTCAAAATCTACACGACGAAATCCTGATTTTTCTCTTCCACTAGAAAGATATACTCCACCAGCTCCACACGTTTCTTGTTTCACAGAAATCAGATTTAAAACGGCTTCTGTACACTCGTTTAAAGTTCGAATCGCCAAATCGCGAACTGCCGCACCATTTCGAGCTCGATTATAATTATATTATAATTATACGCTCAACGATCGTTATTTAAATATATTCGTTATTCTAATTCAACTCTAAACTGAATTAAATATCGCAGATGATCCAGTTTACACCATATCGCCATTTCAGCCAATTCTGATTATTTCAGAATTAAATATATTATTTAATTTATTATTTTAATTAAATATTCACCATTATTTAATTCCACGACCATTAAATCCTTTAATTCACCTTTTAAATAATTAACTAAATTAATTATTATACCAGGGAAAATACGGGTCATTACATTAGTTAAGTAGAATTTGGCTATTTTCTATAAGGCTTATATAACAAGTTTTGGAGATTGTTTTGAAACAAGGATTTTTGGTTCATAATCGAATATAATCCTTAAGTAAACATTATAATAAGATTGAAAGATGATTTTTCGAATCCAAGTAACTTAACCAAGTTGAGAACAAGATTTGAATCTTATGGAATGAAAACCAATTATAGGAGACTTAATTAGTGGATTGATAAGCCGATAAGGATTTAGGTTTTGACGAGAATTTTTCGAAAAGACCCGGTTCAACCTGTAACGACCCGGAAATTCTAAAGCAATTTAATTTTTTTAATTTTAGCTATTTTAATGGATTTTGAATATTTAAAATGATTTATTTTAAACAATAACGATTTAAAATTTATTTAAATCGAAGTTAGAAAATATATATTTAATTTAATTATAAAAAGAACTCGAAACAGCGCCGTAGTTTGAAAATTTGATTTTTAATTTCAAATGAATGTACCGAATTCAAAATAAATCGGATTTTAGTAAAACTAGAAACATTTGAATCTGTTTAATTATATATTTCTAACGAATGTGAAAAATTCAGATTTCATAATATAGATTGAAAGTTATGTCCAGTTTAAAATTTGAAATAGTCGCTATGGAATTTATATATATTTATAATATATATCTCCCTTAAAAATAGCCATATTGCAAATGATCTCTGTTTTCGACGAAATTAGTTTTGTTAGGACCATATCGTCAAAACATAGCTAGATTTATTTTTCTGGAGCTTTTGGAGTCAGTATGTGGCCCCAACAAATTAAAATGTACGTTCAAATTAATATTGATTGTTTTATTAATTTATATTTTAATTTTGATAAAAACTGATCGAAACGGTCGAATTGGCTTATGAGACATATCCCATTGTGTTCGGAATGGGGGTATTTGGCTAGGGACGACAGTTGGTGGGGTTCGTTTGGAATTCAAATGGAAAACTTGCTTTTTATGGAATATATATATATATATATATATATATAAACCCTAATTTTCTAAAATCCCATTCGCTCAGAAAATCCTCTCGTTCCCAAAACCGATTATCGTCGACTGTGCTCAAATCTTTCTATCCCTTTTTCTTTTAATCCACAAAATAAAATCAAGATCTTATAAAAGGAAAATTGTTGTGCTACATAAGGGCTTCAAATCCATAGTAGTTTGGGAAATTATCGTTGAGTATATTGTTCAACTTTTGGCCATCAACGTACTCCCTTCGAACTGGAATCACGATGAGGAGGGGCTGCGGGACTTGGTGAGGCTGGACGGAATTGGAGGCGCAGGCGGGCACTCCTATGAACCTCCAGCGGCTTGTGGAGGCGCATAAATCCAACCCTAGGCTGGGTGTTTTGTTCGACGTGCTCCAGACGAGGATGAAAATGATAAAAGGTTTAATTAATTTAGTTAATCACTTAATTAAATTGTACAAAATATTTATTAGCATATCATTTTCATATGAGGTCCAAATTTAACGATTTCAGTCACGCTGGAATCGTAGGATCGAGCAATACATTTCAGGACTGACCAGAACGGAAAAGGAGCAAATGAAAATTTAAGGCGAATTCAAATCCAAACGATGTTAAATCATCAAATAAAGACTGAAGGAGCGGAAACCAATGTAAGAACTCCTTCTCACTAAATTATATTTTATCATGTTATTGTATTCATGTATAAAAATATATATAATTGCCAGTGTAGATTTTTTATCAGTTTTAATCATTATAAATTGTATACGGTGCCTGTTAGCTCACCTCCCTCGTCCACAGACCAAGGACGATTTATTTGATTGTATTGTGTTTTGTTTGTGATGTTGTGATGATTAACATATTAAAAATAATATTAACAATAATGTAGTAGTTAAAATTAAATTATAAATATCCATTTATAATTTAAACAGTAAAATTGGATAAGTAGAAAAATAATTCAAACTGAATTAGAATTGGTCAAATTTTTTAACCAATGATTTAATTAAACAGACTGTTGTTGTTTGAAAACCCCGTACGGGTATTGGGATGATATTTGACATACACTAATCCCAGTATTTAGTTGTATGTCGATCGATTGATGGACAGACTGCGATGAGCGTTATTTATTTATTTTAATGTTTGTACAGTTGAAAATTGCACTCTGAATGATGTTTGAATGGTTAATGATTATTTATCATTATTGTTGAATACATGTGATGTATGAAATCCATATAACTGAAATTATATGGTGATTGAGTTGCATTCCGATTTAGAAATAAAGGATATTTTAAAATAACGAATATTTTAAAATAATATTCAATGAATAATCAAAATATGATTTTGATGTCCGATTTTGGATGGGCACGAAAACATTGAAATATATGAAGCCGATTTAAGTAGTTAAACGCCATTTTTTACTCGAACGGGTTTATAAATAGATTTTATTCATTTTATAATGAATATAAAAAAGAATTGATTTCAAAATATGATATTTTGAAAATATTATCATTTTAATATTATAATGATATAGAATATTCAATTTTGGTTTTAAATTGAAAAGGAATTTAAAATCGATTTAAAATGAATTTATAAACGATTTATAAAACACGTTTTAAATGGAAATCGACGAAATATATATAATATATATATATATTCTAATGGCCTGAATAGAACGCGCCGCGCAGCGACCGTTAGCGAATTTCGACCATTAACTTCAAATTAATGTAACGAGAGATCCAACCGTCGGATTCTCCTAAAACCGGAACCGTTGGGTTCGAAACGAAAATAGCTTTACAATAAATATAAGAGATTTAAATTTGAATGGTTGGATATAAAATTGTGTCGAATCAATTTCAGAAAAGGTCGATATGGATGTAGTTCGGTGGCCGTTATCGGAAACCAACTATACGAACCTTAATAAAATTATTAAAAATATAGGAGAATTATGTAAATTCATAATAAATGATTTAGAAAGATTTTGGATAAAAAATCCCAAGTTTGGAAAGACAAAAATATATTTCTATCGAAATGAACTAGTTATTAACTAGAAGAATAATCCAACGTTTTTAAATAAATAAGTTGGATTTGTAAACGGGTTTGGATATAACCAGAATTTTCCAACGAATGAATTGGAATGGATTTGAGTGGAAATAATCTTTGGAATATTTTGATATTGGATTCTGTGATTATACGGATGTTGTTGAGGAATTTGGAAGATAAAGATATCGTTATTCCCAAAACGATATCCGTTAGTTTTAGAATTCGATATTGAATATAAGCCGATATAATTTCTATTTAGAGCCTTGTATTTAATATGAAATTGGATTTTGGGTTTGTCATGAATGGTGTCTTAAATAACACTATTCTTAAACCCAATTGAGAAAAGAATAAATCTTTTATTTAAGATTGATGAAGTTTACCAATTAATTAATATTTAATTGGAATTGAATTGAAATTGGATTTTGGGTTTGTCGTGAATGGTGTGTTAAATAACATTGTTCTTAAACCCAGTTAAGAAAGGGGTAAATCTTTTAATTAAGATTAATGAAGTTCATTAATTATATTTATTTATTGGAATTGAAATGGAAACGGATTTTGGCTTTGTCGTGAACAATGCTTTAAATAACATTTGTTCTTTAACCCGATTAACAGTGAAGTTATGACTTGGAATTTATAAATCTTTTTATTAAGATTTAATGGAAATTTTCCAAAGTAAAGTTTTCCAATTTAATATATAAATTGGAATCGAATGGAATTCGATTTGGTAATAATCGAGATGAGCTTCTGTGAAGGAAGACCGTTACTATATATGGAATTTAAAAGGCTTCATCGTTATTCCATTTATATTATTAGTCTGATATAGAAATTCATATTGATTTTGAGTGATTTGATTTCCGTAGAGATTCCATTTTGATGGAATAGGATTTTAGAGTTTATCGTGAACTGTGTTTTAAGTGACATTGGTTCTTTAACCCAATTAAAGGCAGGATTGATTTCCTAAAGTTGAATAATCATTAAATATTGATTTTTAGGGAGATTAAAACCACTTGGAGTTTTAATAAATCTTTAATTAGATTAAAATGAGGATGGGGTAATTAAATTTATTGAATTCATGAAATGATCGAGAATGGAGTACCACTAGTTTTACTCTAGGCGATAGTTAAATCTTTGATTAGATTTGAACGTGAAATGGTAATTAAATTTACCGATAACACCGTGGGTATTAGATGTGGAGTACTACAAGTTTTTCTCCATGGGATGGATAAGTTGGGATTGGGTTAATATAAATAAATGATTACTTCGGTAAGGCTTGGTAATCCTAACTAGTTGATAAACCTTAATTTGTTTTAGAATTGATAAAGGATGAAATCAAATCTTTTGAATTGATATCAAAAGGAAGATTAAAGAATAAATTTAAAGGATTTTATCTTTGATAAAATTAATGGGAACCTTTCCCTAAAAACGTGAAAATTTGAATAAAAGAATATTCTGGATTGGAATGAGGTGTATGATTTGTTTTTATAGCACTTGATTATTGATTATAAAATACGCGAGTTATACAGAAAGACCGGGTTTATCCCATTCTGAATAACTGTTACGACGACTAAAAGTCGACGATGAAGACGGTGGTTGAAGACCGGAGATCGTCACATCGTTTGGATGATTAGTAATGTCTTGATTGGGATGTACACCTAAGACAAGGTAATAAGTGGTGATCGTCCAGGCGTAAGATCGACCGGAGATGCGAGGACCTCTATCCTATATTGGACATATGGGGCGAGGAACAAGGTGCCTCCGATTTCGTTCAGACCTAGAACAGACTTGTAAATGGATGTGTGTCTGACATTGGATTTCATTCTGTGTTGATTGATCTTTATTAAATATATATCTATTGGTGGCGGAGAATATATTCTCTTGCTTAATAGCCTTCTCTGAGACATACGAGCTTAGAGGTTATATATTGATAGACATCAATTGTATGGCGTGAATTGTCAGTGTGGCATGCTTAGATGCAAATCATCAAGGATTTCATTGAAAAGCAAAGTCTTCTGGATGATGATCAAAGTACGACTTTAATTAGCATAGCTTTGTGTATAGCGTTAATTCGCGAGCCTCACTTCCGGTATGAGTCAAAAACAGGATCGTGACTCCAGGGAATGCACGACGTTTCTTTCTAGCTTGAAGTGGTGTCATGGTACGAAACCTAGACATTTTTACTTATGTGGATGATGGATTGCTAGGCACCTCAGATATTGAGTCCCTAGCGACTCAAAGATAGGTCCGATAGGACCGGGAAACATGTGTTCAGGAAAAACTAATCCTCAAAAGTAAGAGAGCACCGGCCCTGAAGATCCAAGGATTGCTAAGAGTGCGATCCTAAGGCATTTTCTAGAGTGTCTCGAATCAGAGAGAAGTCATCCCTTGCCTCGACTCATAGATGGAAATCCAATTTCCAATACGTGACTTTTCGGTTTTAGTTGTAAAACTAGTATGGCGGCATAGTAGGATGGGGTACTATGCCGTCTATGATTGATACATTTATATTTGAAGTGATTTTGACACTATACACTTATAGTAATATAAAAATGATTTGTTCTAAAACGTACCAAACATGTTTGGCTATTATAAGGTAAAACTCTATCCTCCGACTTGCATTGCATTATGTGATGGGACCTGAGTCTTATAATAGCTTCATTTTTCCAAAAAGCATTGCGTTGTTTTATTTTAAATTAAGATTCATGTAGAGTAAACCTATTCCGTGTTATACGACGCAGTCCCATGATTTCCCAACTTTTAAAGTAAATATTTAATAATTTTTTTAGTTCTCACACCAGTCCCATGACTTACTCGTAGTTTATAGTTTTAACCTAAACTTTGGGTGCCCATATTTTCCACATGGGCAACTAGTAGTTTTGGTTTTCCCAGATATTTCTTTTTCCAGGATCCTGGATTACAGCTGGAGCTATATTCGGAAAGCTTTGAATCCGTGTATTTCATTCAGTTGTGCTAGTTGATGTATTTTCCGCTATACAATATATTTATACATTTAAATTTCCGCTGCTTTGTATTTTAAATCTCTGATATTTATTTTTCTGCTGCATATTATTTATTGATTCTCTGATATTCTTGTACTCTGATGTAAATTGTTGTAATAGCAATGAAATGTTCTATTGTTTGTGTTCTGATGCGTCGTGTTCTCAAAGCAATCTTTGCTTTCCTGATGGGGGAAGTTGGGTCATTTCACAACCCATTTTGAATAATTATACGACGATTAAAAATCCAAGACAATGAAGATGGTGGAAGACTAGAAATCTTCACATCAGATGGATTGCTTACTCATGCCTTGAAATAGTTTGCTCCCATTAAAGGGTTAAAGGGCAGTGGTCCAGACGTACTTATTGATTGTACGGATGTGCAAGG
Source organism: Allium sativum (assembly GCA_030737875.1). Lineage (NCBI taxonomy): Eukaryota > Viridiplantae > Streptophyta > Magnoliopsida > Asparagales > Amaryllidaceae > Allium > Allium sativum. The sequence goes on along the minus strand of CM060921.1, from coordinate 809,652,173 downwards.
GCATCTCTCCTTAATTGGATAACGAATAAGGTGCCTTCGGTTTCGTTCAGACCTAGAACGAACTTCTAAATGGATGGCACGTCTGACATTGTATTTCATAACATAATCGATGAGTTGCTATTGATAATATATCTATGGTGGCGGAGAGTTTATTCTCTTAGCATAACACTCTTCTTTGAGGCGTATAAACTCAAAGGTTATATTATTAATAGAAACTGATCGTATGTGTGGATTGACTATGTGGCATGCCGAGTGCTGCTGGCAGATAAATTAAAGATTTTGTTGAAAAGCAGAACTTTGTGGTACGTTGACTCTAGGGCGTCACACCCCGAGATGAGCCAAAAACAGGATGAAGGAGCACAGAGAAATGACCTACGTTTCCTTCTAGACAAAAGTGATGCCATGGTATGAAGCCTAGACATATTTACTTATGTGGATGTTGGAATCGAGGGGCCTTAGATGATGGTCAAAGAACCGACCAGATTGTAGGTCTAATAGGACCAAGGAACGTTTTTTTCAGGAGTAGCCCTAATCCACCAAGAATTGTGGACTGGCTCTGCCCCTCCAAGGGCTCACTAACATCTAGGTCCTGAACATCTTGCTAGATATGGTACGAATTGGATAAGAAAGACCCTTTGTCTTGGTTCATGATGGAATCCAGTTTCCAATACAAGACCTTGCGTTTTTAGTTTAAACTTATATCGACATAATAGGATGGGGTATAATGCCATCTAAGATTGATATATTTATTTTCAAAAAAAAATCAACACTTAGACACTAATAATAATATCAAACAATTTAGATTTCACGTATCAAGCATGTTTGGCCATTATAAGGTAAAACTCTATCCTTGGGTTTGCGTTGCATTGTGTGATGGGACTTGAATCTTATAATGGCTTCATTTTTCAAAAAGCATTGTGTTTTTTTTATGCACTGGCATTCATATAGAGTAAACACGTTCCGTATTATACGACATAGTCCCGTGATATGCCTTACTTTAAAATAAGTAAAGAATGACTATAGGTTTCTCATATCAGCCCCATGACTGACGCATAGTTTGTTTTCCCTTGTAAACTTGGGTGCCCATTATTTCTACATGGGCAGGCAGGTTGTTTGTTTTGTAGACAATAAGCAGGATTCTGGATTGAATCTTAAAGCTGTGTCCAGAGAATTTGAGAGTTTTACGCTGAATGTAATTATTGTATTTACGTTGTGCTTTGTAATCATTATACTCTGTGTTTATTTTGTACTCAAATATATTCTTGTATTCTAATGTAAAATTATTGTAATAACAATGAAAATTTCTTTTTCTTCTGTCTAACTTGTTGCATGCCCAAAGTTAATGTCTCGAGGGTTTCTGTCATTTTGAATCGGACTTGTGCGGCTTGGAATCGATTCGAAAGGCGACACTTTCGAGCCACTAATGTTGGTATCAGGGCTTTGGTTTATTCAAAAGCTTTGGAGTACAACTAATTAGAACATAATGAAAGAACTCAACAAAGATAGTAACATACTATAAGAGCAACCCATTCGAGATAGGATCAGTAGTATCCTGGGATGAGTGACTCATTAGAGATGGGGTTAGTAATATCCTTGAATGAGTTAAGAGTATTACGTCTTTCTTCATTTTCTAGGACAAAAAGTTTTTAAGCGGGGGAGAATGTAACGACCCAAATTTTTGGTCAATTTAAAATTTTATTTTTAGATTAATTTTATAAGGATTTATAGCCAATTATAAAAATTCGATGATTTAACACTATTTCAATATCTTACGAAGGAATATTTTTCAAACGATATCGGATTCGATGAAACCAATTCTATTAGATCCATAATGTTGAAAAATGGTATAATTCCATAGTTTGTAATTTTTGGAGTTAGCATGTAAGCATGTGAAAAATAAACGCATATCGGGTCAATCGGTCAAAATTAAGCGAGAACGCAATAAAAAATAAAACAGATGGTCAAAAGAACTCCATATTCGACGAGACCTATTCCGTTGGATTCGGAATTACATTTTATATTAGAGTTCAAAATTTCGTGATAAAAAGCGTTAACGTCTGATCGTGCGAGCGATAGACGTGAGGCTAAACTAAAACACGTCATAACTTTAACTTAAGCCTTAAAGGAAAATGCACCAAGCCACGTGTCCTCCATCTAAGGGACAAAGTGTTTTTCTTCTCCTCCATCTTACTACGCCACCTCACCAATCCATGTGAGCTTCCCTTCTTTAAAAGCTTCTCCTTTTCTTTCAGTTCTTGCCTTTCTTTCTTTCGCTTTTTCCTTTAAGTTTCCTTCTTCCTCCAAGCTAAAATCCATGGTCACCATGCCCCGCCCTCTCCGCCTGACTTTCGCCCTCTTCTCTATCCCTCCACCACCTGCAACAACGCCTTCCCCTCTTCCTCCCCTTAGCCGTGTCCTCCTCCTCCCCTTAAAGCTCCAAAAATCCTTTTTTAAAATCTTTTTGCAATTACACCCTTTTTAAATCCAAAAGAAACCGCCTTTACACCCTTATACCCTGCGCAAGTGGACCCCATATCTACGGCAGCACCTGCACCAGCATCACCATGGACCTCATCTTCTTGGACATACCCCTGGACCCCACAAACCCCTCATATTTGCTGAGTATACCCAGATCTACAACTGTGTGTTCATTTGGCGAGTGTAGGAACCCCATAGCCTCTAAACTCGGACCCGTAAGCTTTCGAAAAAATTCGTAGGTCCAATAGGAGTGTAGTAGCCGTGTGTAAGAGTTCAAAGTCCATCCTTGAGAATGATTGGCGGAGTAGAACCGACGGTGAGAAACTGAATCTTAAAAGGGCTAGTTTAATATTAATCGCAGTTAGTAAATTTATATGACTATAAAATGAGTTGTGATTAATTATATAAGTTCATTATGATGTTTAATGATGATTGGAAGGATAAAAATATCATTTTTACTTGATATATTTGTATTTGTTTGGGTATGTGATACTTGAACGCAAACATTGTTGTTTTGCAAATAGTTTGAGTCTCAAATGGTTTTGGAAAAGTAATTTATAAATTACTGGATATTGAATATGATGTGAACCTCACTTGTGTACTGGAATTGTAATTGATATATATATATATATATCCCATTGGTTGATTTGCGGTCAATCCGTTGATTAAAAAACCGTATAAGCGTTATTGATTTAAGGCTTATACGGTGAATTCCACTGTATATGTGGATTGGACGTTATTTGATTTAGTATTATATAATATACGAATGAAAATGGCCAATATACGTGATTCTTAGTTCATTGGTTAAGTCTCCATCAATTAAAATGGATTTTAATGAATATTTAATTAATATAAAAATAAGCTAAAAATACAAGTTTGAATTTGACGTTCGATTTTTGATGGACACCAAGATTACAAAATACTGATGAATATTCATAACTGAAACAAATTTATTTGAATGAATTTTCATCTTATTTTGGTGTGTTCAAGTTTTATTTTCAAAATAAAAAGTAACCAATAAAAGTGAAGTTCAGTTTGGATATTTAAGATGAGTTTTAAAAGAACTTCGTTTACAAAACTTTCTTTTTTATTTTTATAACGAGTGTCAGGAAATTTTGTACTAAAATAATGAAGTTGGAAAAATATTATAACTTCAATTATTTTAACATTATTATATATATTTTATATAATAGACAAAAATATTTTGAAACCATTTGACGTAATTAATTATATACGTTGAGTTATGGTCAGAATAGAACTCACCACGCAGCAACAATTTGCAAATTTTGACATGTAGCTTTAAACTAATACTCCAAGAGATCCGACCGTCGAATTTTCCTGAAACTGAAATATTGCGTTCGTAATTAAAATAATGTTCAAATGATAACAACAAACTTCAAATCCAATGGTTAGATTTTGGGAGATGTCCAAATCAAATTTGAATAAAAATAGTGCCAAAACCAAAGTGGCCTGTAATTGAAGATTAGTAATATGGACTATTTTTATATGAATAAAAATAGGGAAAAATCATTTTAAATTATTATAAATGATTTGGAAAAGATTTAAACCAATTACACATTGTTTTAAAGGATTAAACTAGTTCAGTAGAATTTTGCTATTTTCTGTAAAGGCATATATAACTAGTTCAGTAGAATTTTGCTATTTTCTGTAAAGGCATATATAACAAGTTTTGGAGAGTGTTTCGAAACAAGGATTTTTAGTTCATAATCGAATCTAATCCTAAATCTTTTACTAAGATTGAAAGACCGTTTTTGAAACCCAAGTAACTTAACCAAGTTGAGAATAAGATTTGAATCTTATGCAATGAAAACCAATTAAAGGAGACTTTATTGGTGGATTGATAATCCGATAAGGGTTTATGTTTTGACACGAATTATTCGAAAAGACCAGGTTCCACCAATTTCGAATAATTATACGACAGTTAAAAGTTGAAGACATTAAAGATGGTGGAAGTCCAGAAATCTTCACATCAGATGGATTACTTGTTGATGCCTTAAGCGGTTTGCTCCCATTGAAGGGTTAAAGTGGCAGGGGCTCGGGCATACTTGTTGATTTTTCGAATGTTTAAGGGCCTTTCTCCTTAATTGGACGATGAATAAGGTGCCTTCGGTTTTGTTCAGACCCAGAACGAACTTCTAAATGGATGGTACGTCTGACATTGTATTTCATAACATGATCGATGAGTTGCAATTGGTAATATATTGTAAGTTAATTAGGGATCGATTCGCAGCGGATTTAGACAATTAACAAATTCAATTGCATACATAAATTCAAAAATTTAGATAAACACATATACCTTTTCTTCTTTCCAATTTACATGCAGATTTGAGAAATCAAAATCAAGACGATACATATCTAGCTCCTCCATTTGTCGGTGCCTCTATAGATAATCCATACGAAGGTTTTCCAATCAAATCGAATAGATAAGAAATTTTAGATGCCAGCTGCCATTATTTGGATTTTGTTGAAAGGGGCAACTGGTTAGGATTCTAATGTTTTTTGATCTTGTGTCTGCTGCAATGAGTCACACATATATTTTATAGGAAAATAAAAATATCCTCCATAAAATTAAATGTGAGCCATAATAATAGTAACCAACCAACTTGCCTATTCCAACATTCGATAAAATATCAATTGCTTGATATTTTATTTATCCAAATAATGTTCTTCCCTTATAACGTTCAACGTGTGTGATCTAGTAGGTTACTATAACATTAACAATAATTTAAATCATATTTAAATTATAAAAAGTGAGCAGTATCTAGCAACACATTGCTAATATCCAAGTTATAATAAGATCAGCAATTCGATCCAACCTTTTTTTGTGACCAGTGTATCAATGTAATATAATCCGTTTAACCATTATATCTTGGATTAAAATCGAGGCATGGAACGTATCACCCTCTTTATAATTTAATCTGTTTAGACTGATCGATGAATAGACTATATAAAACAAATCCATATTTGAGCACGGCCATGCATTTCATAGTCTCACTAAATCAAGAGGCCCATGAATATCACTACAAATATATTGTAGGGTTAATTTCCATTTAGATCATCTATAATTTTCATTCGATTCGAGATTTATCCAATAATCACCATTGTCATTTACTCTATTACAAGTAACTTTAGAATATATCAAAACAAAAATATCCTCGATTAAAATTATAATGATTTCAGGTCAGAGGACCATTACATCACTGTCACTATAAGAATAACTTATGATATTGTTAATTATATTACATGTGATCAGCCCATTACGTTATTCTCTAATATATATTTATGTCTTGACATTAATATCATGTATAATAATAATCAATGAGATGTGATCATCAGTCGATGAACATACCAGTCTCAATGTTTATTGCTGTCCTATATAAACAATAAAACTTGACTAGGAACATTTAATAATTACAATACTTAATATATTATATATCTCATGTTCAAGTCTTACTCGAAATATATAATTCTATATTATTATTCTAAGGACTTCTGTTATGTTAACATTAATATTACGCAGAACATGTAACATAACAGAATATTTTTATTCCAAATAAAACAATAACTCAACAACGTTATTAATCACATCAAATGGATTTCCTCTAGGGCATAAACTCTAACAATCTCCCTCTTGCACCAGATTCAATCATTCATGTATTATATACTCATGAAAGTAGTGTGGCTGTTAAACTTATGCTGCATCAAAATTTAATTCAGTAGGTCTACAACATTACAACTTTTGCAACTTTGCAGATATGTTCATTTCCTCTGTGAACAACTTTACATCAGAATTATATTTCTTAAATATATGTTTGGATCAATAATGAGTTTAAGCTTTTAGGCCTGAGCAATAGCCACATTGTTGTTGAAATTTTAATCATTGGATCAACAATGAATTAAGTTCAACCATGAACTTTTAGCCCAAACATTTTCTTCTTGTCGAAAAAAGGTGATTTTAAATAAACTCTTGACGGCCTTAGTAATGGTGGCATCGAAATCCTCTCTTTCTTCTTCTTTCACCTCCATTGCCTTCGATTCCATTTTTCCCCCTCTTCCACAGCATCCACTCTTTCTAAACTTCCTAATCCTCCACCTCCTAGTGTTATTCCTTCTCCATAGACTAATTTGGAGCGTCCATTGAAAGCTTCTTTTCCTTCTTTTGTCAAATCTGACTATGCCTCTTTATTCAATTCTCGGCCTCGAAATGCAGGAGCTTATCGGCCTCGTCAGTTTGATATTCCTAGGGATGGATCAAAGTGACTGATTCCAAATCTAGTCAAAGAAGAAGGGATCGATTATTGGAGCAACTATTTGGTTGGCTTCTTTCTAGACGGTACACTCTCGTTTCAAGCTATTTCTAATTTCTTAAAGAATCGATGGAGATGATTAGGGGATGTGGATATTACATCTAATGGTTATAAGTTCTATTTCAAATTTTCTAATGAGATTGATCATGAGAAAATCTTACAATCCGATCCAATTTTTATTTGAGAAAAGATGTTTGTCATTACTGTTTGGGATCCATCAGTTGGTAATTCTATTAATCAGATTAGAAAAGTTCCTGTATGGATCCATTTGTATAGAATACCTATGATTCTTTGGACTTTGATTTGAATCAATTGGCTTGTAAACCATATTGGTCGTTTGGTTTGTTATGATATTAGTACAGAGAGATTGAATCGATTTAGATATGCAAAAGCTCTAGTTGAAGTATCTCTGGATTATGAGCTTCCTGATACAATTGTGATTAATGATCTTGGTGACAATTGTCCCTCTGTGAAGATTTCGTATGACTAGAAACCCAATCTTTGTACTTCTTATAAGGTCTTCGGGCATGATACTGTATACTGTGAAGCTAATCCTACATTTAAAGAGGGAGGAGATAATCAAGTTTGTGAAGATTTGGTAGATAATCATGTTAATGATTTTGTAAATATTGATAGGAATAATAAGAATATACATACTTCAGTTAATAATAGCACATGGACTTATGTACATCCCAAGTCTAAGAAGGTATGGAGACAGAAGCAAGAAAGTGTTAATAATGTAAATAATAATAATACTGTCGATTTGAATGCAAAGAATGTTAATCAGTTTGATATATTAAGAACTGATGAATTAGTTGAAGAAGATGGTTTAAGGAAAGGTCTTGAGAATGTAACAGTTTCTGTTGATGCTGATGATTCTATGAATAAGGATACATTGGATAATGCTGATCAATCTGGTCTGAACAATTCATTCAAAGCCGTTAATGAGAAAATTGATCATGACAAGGTTATGTCTGAGGATGAATCTTTATTTGGCAAATTATTTGAGGATAATGTTGTTAATGACAAAGCTGGTATTTCATCTGCTATAGTTCCACCTCCTGTTAATGAGCCATCATCTACCTCTACCATATCATGTTCCTCCAGCATTAGTTCGGTTTTTTCTGGAGTGACTATAGGATCTTCTTTTCTTAATGCTTCTTGTTCTACTTCGTTCGGTGCATCAGCCTCTGTTGTGAGTAATTCTACTGCTTTCATGGTTACATCATCTTCTGGGAAAGCTAATTCATCCTCTTATATGTCAAAATCTCCTTATATGAACTTGAAGCCGCCTGAGCACATAACGCTACCTCCTCTTGTTACTGGTTCTGCCTTGACTTTTCCACCTATCAATTCATCGTTGGCATCTTTATCTTCTGCTGCACAATCTTCTAAATCGAAAACTTGGATGAGGGAATAGATTACAATTTGGAGGATTTTATACCTTCTGGAAGTCATTTGAAATATTATATGAGACATACGAGAAAAAATCCTCAGTGTTGATCATTGGTGGTTCTGTTATGCCTCGTTCTTGGTATATATATTCAGTGTGATCAGGGAATACAAGTTATTTGGCAAGTCATAGTGAGAAGGACATGCAAGCAGTATTTTCAAGTGCTGGTTTTCTTTGATGCAAGCAGTATTTCGCGAAAGAGATATGATGATGGTTGGACCTAGTCTGGCTTTTTGTTAATTACGGTTTTGAGTTTTTTTTAGCTTCATTTGTATACTTGTATATGTTTTTTTTCTCATTACTACATACTACAGTAACATAGTGAACTGAATTGTGCTAGATTAGTTGGAGTTGTAATCTTGTATACAATGTAATTGATTCATGAGTGAATAAATAATAAATGCTTTTCGAAAGTATCTATTTCTTGTTTTAACATTATTCACAATAATTAATGTGTTATCAAGAAAATTGTGTCTCTCCCACTCAATTTCTTGTCTACACAAGATTAAATGGAATTTTGTAGTTTTCGAGACATTTCGAATTCTATTTCATTCCCATCGGTATTTAGAGATTGGATCTCATTTATATGGAATACCAATTCGAGTAATAAACATTTTATTCTTAGATAATTTATAGAAATAATATCCATTTGTTTCTTGTGGATACTCAACAAAATAGTTATCTTATTTGGGTCTAATCTTATCAGAAGAAGAACGTTTAACAAACACCTTACATCCCAAATCTTCGAATTAGACATACCAGAACATACCTAGTCCATATGTTATATGGCGTCTTCAAACTCATTTTAGTAGGATTAACCGTAATTGATCTCGATTTAATTTATTGGAGGATCTATATGTAACAACCCGGAAAATCTGAGCCAATTTTAAAATTTTATTTTGGCGATTTTAATGAATTTTGATTATTTAAAATGAATATTTTAAATAATAACGACGATAAATTTATTTTCGACGAAGTTAAAACGAATAAATTTATTTTAATTATATAATGAGCCTGAAATGGCGCGGCAGTTCGAAAATTCGATTTCGAATTTCAAATGAGTGTACAGGATTCAATATAAGTCAGAATTGAATGAAACAAGAAATATTTGAATTTGTTTAATCATATCTTTCTAACGAAGCTAAGAAACTAAGATTTAACTTTAGAAGTTGAAAGATATGTCCAGTTTAAAATTCAGAAAAGTCGCTGTGGGATTTATATATTTTTTAATATATATATAAAGGCCCTTAAAAATGGAAATTTTGCAAATGACCTTCGTTTTCGACGAAACCACTTTTGTTGGATCCGAGATGTCAAATTATTGCTAGATTCCAAAATTCATAATTTTCTGAATTAATACGTGAGCGTGGCGCAGTTAAACGCGTTTGACCAGTTTTAGTTGAATTTAATCGACTGGAAAAAAGACCATTTTTCAAACGGTCTTCAAATTTGGCGAAACTAGTTTTGTTAGGACCGTATCGTCAATACGAAGCTAGAAATAATTTTTCTAGAATTTTTAGAGTTCGTATGTGCCTCCAGTAAATTGAAATGTACGTTTAAAACTGAATATAAGGATTTATATTTTAATTTCAGCGAAAACTGATCGTAACAATCGAATTGGGTTACGAAACATATCCCATTATGTTCGGAATGGGGGTAATTAGCTAGGGTCAATGGTCCTTGGGTCTCATTTGGAGTTCGGAATCATATTGGGATAATTTTTGAATTGAATAAAATATTATATAAATATATATATCCCTAACACTCTAAAACCCTAGCCCACTTCAGATTAGAATTTCCGCCGCCACTAATAAAACTGACGATCCGAACACTCCCGATTCCATCCTCCAAATTCCCACCCCTGATCATCGACGACCAACACTTCCAAAAGGGGAGATGCTCAGAACGACGAGACCGTTCAAGTGAACGGTGGTGATCGAAAATTGCGATGTGGTGAGCCCGGATTTTCATCCCAAACTACCGGCGTTCGAGCTCTTTTGCAGCAGCGTGGGGCCCTTCGAGTTTTGCAAAATTGAGTGTGGTGGGGGAGCGCGTCAAGGCGGTTTACGTGATGGTTTCTGATCGTCGACCGGCGTAGTGGATTGGGCGGTGCTGGCAAACCCTAGGCGTCGGCTATGGTTTTGAATAATGCAGTAAAGGTAGAAAGAGGAACGAGAGGGAGGAAGGGTAATTACCCTTAAACCATGTAATTAAGGGAAAATAATTAATTATTTAATTAATGATTAAAGTGTTTATATATATAAAATTAGTTTAAAATCAAATTTTTACATATATTAATATTGGTTTAAAATTTAGGATTGATTTTAAATTAAAATTGCATTGTTTTTAAAGTACATATCTAGCATAGTTTTTAAAATATAAATTTCCTTGTTTTGTTAAAAATATATGTAGCACTGTTTTTATAAATATAAAAATAGCTTTGTTTTTAAAAATAAAAATAAAAAAATATGATTTTTCTTTGTTTGAAAGGAGAGTAAAAATATGAACTTTATGTATGAAGTATCAACTTAAAAATAATGTAACGACACGGATTTTGCCCGACCTTAATCGACTGCTAAATCGACCAAGATCGTTCAACTTCCGCATACGTTAACTCTGGGAATACAACCACATCAGACCAAATAACAAAAGACTTTTATAACATCAATAATAAATGTTACATCAGAGTACAGAATATATATATCAGAGTACATCGATTATAAAATTACAGCGGAAGACTTATTACAATAAATTAACACAATACACAGCGGAAGACTTCTAATGCTCTGGACACAGCTTTAAGCTTCGATCCAGAATCCTGCTTAAGAGATAAACCTGTAGACAATTTACTCGACTGCCCGTGTGGAAAAGAGGGCACCCGAGTTTGCAAAGGTGGAAACAAACTACGAGTCAGTCATGGGACTGGTGTGAGAATTCTTAACTAATTTAACTAATAGTAATAAGGCAAATCCAAGGACCACGCCGCTAACGCGGAACGGGTTTTCTCCAATGGATTGCCGTGCATAATAATAAAGGAAATCGTCAAACAGGCAATGCTTTTTAGAAAAATGAAACCATCATAAGACCCAAGTCCCATGACACAATGCAACGCAAACCAGAGGATAGGTTTTTACCTTATAATGGTCAAGAGATGATAAATACGCAAAAACGATATTACTCTTAGTGTGTATATGTTTTAATAAAAACATTTCAATCATAATGTATCAATCCTAGGAAGCATAGGTACCATATATTATGCCTCCATACTAGTAATACAATCAAAACCGCATGGTGTCGTATTGGAAGTTGGATTTCCATCATGAACCGAGGCTAGGGGCAAGATCCTCTACCGAATTCGAGACAATCTAGCCTACCATGTCTCAGGCTCAGCCGCAACTGCACCTTGGATCTTCAGGGCCGGTCCCCAACTTAAGTTTGTGGATTGGTAATGCCTGAACAATACGTTTCTCCGCCCTTTGGGGCGTAAATAGAGCCACTAGGGACTCAAATAACCGAGGCCTCGCATTCCAACATCCACATGAGTCAAACTCGTCAGCCAGTTTAAGCACTGACGCCACTCCTTAGCTAGAAAGAAACGTATGTCCTCCCTGCAGTCCTTTCTTCCGTTTTTGGTTCATACCGGGGTGTGAGGCTCGCGAAGTAACGCTATACAAAGCTAAGCTATTTAAAGCTGCGCTTTGCCCTTCAACCACAAGGCTCTGCTTTTCAACAAAAGCCTTGATCCATGCATCTTGGCATGCCACATTGTCAATCCATACCATACCATCGATTTCTGTAAATATATAACCTCTAAGCTCGTATGTCTTAGAGAAGGGTGTTAACCACCAAACAGATATATATATATATATATATATATATATATATATATATATATATATATATATATATAAAAAACAGAGATCAACGAATACAATATAAAGGAATACAACGCCAGACATACATCCATTTATGAGCTTATGCTCTGGGTCTGAGCGAAAGCCAAATCCATACGAATCAACACTACGTCCGGATAACTACCACTTTATCCCTGTCCTGGGTACTAGTCAGTCCAGGGCATCAGTAATCCTCATCCATTCGATGTGAAGACCGTCGGTCTTCAATCACCGTCTTCGACTCTTCGACTTAGATCGTCGGATAGTCATTCGAAATGGGTTAAACCCGGTCTTTCCGAATAACTTGCGTATTTTATAATTGAAAATAAAGTGTTATAAAACACGTCCAACGTCTCATCCCAATTCAGAATATTCTTTTAATAGAATATTTATATTAAAAAGGGAAAGATTCCCATAAATTAAATCAAAGATAAAATCTCATAAATTTATCCTTTTAAATTTGGGTTAAAGGATCAATGTCATTTAAAAACATTGTCCACTATAAACCCAAAGTCATATTCCATTAAAAATGGAATTTTCACAGAATTCAAGTCAAAATATAATCGATATAAATTTCTGTATCGGACCAATAATATAAATGGAATAACGGAAAAGCCTTTTAAATTCCATATATAGTATCGGTCTTCTTTTACAGAAGACTATCTCGATTATTATCAAACTGAATTTCCACTCAATTCCAATTTAATTTATTGAATTGGAAAACTTTGCTTTTGAAAATTTCTTTTTAAATCTTGATAAAAGATCTAAAATTTCTAAATCATATTGTCACTGTAAATTGGGTTAAAGAACGAATGTTGTTTAAAACACAGTTCACGGTAAACCCAATCCACATAACATTTTATTTCAATTATAAAATAAAATTGAAACTCTAAAAATCTTAATTTATAGATTTATAATTTAATACTGGGTTTAAGAACAGTGTTATTTAAAACACCATCCACGACAACCCAAATTCTAACTCTTTTATAAATATTAAATAAATTAGAAGACTTCATTAATTCTTAAAAGGATTTATCCTAGTTAATACTAGTTTACTTTAATAGAAATATATTTTCTATCTTTTGTCCATCCAAGAATAGACAGAGAAATCATCATTTTATTCTTTGTTAAATATTATTTAAAATATTCTTTGTCTTAAAATTTATTCTTTATAAAAAGATTCTTTATATAAAATATCTGTATTTTAAAGTACAATATTCTTTATTTTAAAAGATATTATTTACAATGTTCTTTATTCTAAATATTCTTTATTTAAAAGGAATTCTGAACTGGAATGTGACTCAATCAGTTACCATATAACTTTGGTTATATGGATTTCACACATCGTATGTATATGACAATAACATAAATAATCATCAGACATCCATTCACAACCAGAGTGGAGTTTATAACTGTGTGAGTATTAAAATGAAATAATAATACTTATCGCAGCCTGTCAATCTATCGATCGACATATAACTAAATATTGGGACTAGTGTATGTAAATTCATCCCAACACCCGTGTGGGGTTTTCAGCCAACAACAGTCCATGTAAATAAATGATCGGTTAATGAATTTAACCAATCTAATACTAATAACATGTTAAGGTTAAATATATTTGCATACAAATAAAAGAAATTAGAAAATTATCTTTTATTTGTCATCCACAATAATGACATGTGAATAATTTTATGTGTACGTGTTTAAATGTATAACCTAAATATAAAAGTGTTTATTTACATTGCATACAAATTCTAATGTATGCCTTAACATAAAGATATCCCTTTACTTACCTATATATTTTAATGTATGTTTTTTTTTACCAGTAATATGATTCTTATATTTAAATATATTTACTAATGTAAATTTGCAAATAAAAGAAATGAATTTCATATTTGCTTATAAATTCTACTACATGTTATGCAAATAAAAATAATTATTAAATTTGCGTATACATTATAAAAATGCTATTCATGCTCAATTCTTTTATTTAACAAAAATGTTCTTTTTAGTTTTCAACCATCTTAACTTGACAAGATATATATTTTTATCTTGCCAATCCTAATACAATAAAAAGTGGCATTTTCTAACATAATGATGTTTTGAATCAACATGAAAATTTCTAACTAGATGATACTTTTATCTAACACAAGTGTGAACCCGTGCTTCGCACACGGTTATAGTGAAAACAGTGTATTTGATATAATGCAATATAGAAATTAATGAACATGCGTTTCAGGTAATATATGATCCTTAAAGTTTTTTTTATTCGATAAAAGAAAGGCGTTGGAAATTGAAACTTGTGCGGGTGAGGCGCTATTATTTTTCATTTCCACTGTTGATAATTTCGTGCAGTAACGTTATAAAATCTTGTGTTAGGTTTTTTTGTCGTGACTTATTTGTAGTTGGATTACTATTATAGATTCTAGCAAAAAAAAAAAAAAAAAAAAAAAAAAAAAAAACACGGACAAATTACAGCAGAAACTGACGGCTAAAAATTAAGAGCTTTACATGTATTTATCATAAATATACAAAACCATTGGCATGTTGAACAGCCGGTCAAACGAAAAGCAGCTTCAACTTGACTTTCATTCTAATACCGATGGCAGGGTAAACATTCCTTGCCCTTATGAGCATATCAAACCCTCAGTCCTAATATATCAAAACCATGCACGGGTATCGTCATAGTTGCAGCACAAAGAATAAAAACTGCATGAAAATATTGCTAAAATACGCACAGAACATAACACATCCAACAACAATGAAACATAAACAAAAATACAACTTTACATGTATGGCACTACTTTTCCATTTACAGATGTTATTCCACTGACAAAGTATCAAACATAGCTAAACTAATTTCTCCATTTTTATAACTTCTTTTAGTTGCAGCAGCAAAATAATTTCTTCTTCATGTAAGAAGACTTCTTGCACCGATCCATGCTCGTATTTTAGTGGCAGTGTCACACCTTTAGGCAACAGCAGCAGGTTGCAGACAATGATGACCCTCAAACAATTACAGCTACATATAATAGTATGCTAGAAATTAACTACCAAATAAACACCATGTGACTGATTACCAATGTTAATGACTACCAGTTAAATTTTTATATATGTTAAACTAAATAACATATGTAATTTTGTTATATGTTCAATCTTCTACCTATGAATGCTATGTGCAAATTTTGAAATGTGTTGAAATCGCCTTCATGCATGCATAATGATACATGTATTTATAAAAAATATAAGATTGTGGGTAGCCAAGTTAAGCATTGCCACCAGTTAACGCTAAGCAATAAATAAGCAAGCAACAAAGGATGACCATAGTTCAGTATAGGTTCCATTATACTCGGTACAAATGGCCACCGATTATATTCAAATGCTCTTAAAATCAAGCTTGTATTAGGTTCATATCTCCAGTGTTATAAAAAAGTACTGCACATGCATCCTGTTTACTTAAAACACATAAACTAAATTCAATGGTACGCTTGCGGACTGCAGAATTTCAACCATATTTATTTTGATTTAGCTAAAAATATATCGCAATACTATAGCATAATTGAGCTTAAGATCACCTAAATTACATTAACTTAAACTGCAGGACCAACACAACAGGAAGTCAGTTGCTAAACTTAGTCAAAAAAACCCGGAGAAATAACAGTTATATTGTAATTAAACGTTCAAATTTCAAAGAAGGTTAAATGTTTCTTATGACAGAGAATTTTCTACTGGGTACATAATTTGCCAAGAGGCTGTAGTTGTAGCAATTGTACAATATCGGATTATTTCGTTGACATTTGAATAACATCTGTATATTTGGCCTTACACCGATTAATGGTATATGTTTCAAATCAACCAATATGCATGGATTACAAAAGCTATATTTTAAAATACCAGCAAGAACAAAAGAATATTAAATAAAATACTCAATATGCTTGAAATATATTAGAGCATGCCTTTTGCCACGTTATAGATTAATTCATCGGCTGAAAACTAAAGTAACAAAGATTGTTCCCTATCTATCTACTGAGTCTAATCTATAAGTAAAGCGACTATTAGTAACTTCTTGTATGATTATTCCGTTATATAATGCCAAATACTTACGGCTATGCCATCAGGAAAAAACTAATTGTTTCACTTGGAAAAAAACTATTTTATCTTCCAGAAGATTATTCTTTTAAGTACTGGTCAATGACTAAGGAGTGTTTCTTCCAGTCATAACACATAATAAGTAATCCCTGATGGGCAACATCATAACCCAGAATGCAATGTAGTGATGAAACCAAAACATTCAATATTAAGTTTTACAAAAGGGAAATATTTTATATCGTTATACAAAACTTTGAAAACATTGAAAGTAGAACAGAACTAAAAAGGATATGCAGCAAAAACATACCTTCAACAAACATGTTCGCAGGTGGAAGGCTCTGTCCTTTAACAGGTTATCGGTTGTCTCTAACCTTAAAAAAAGAATATAAGTTAGACTTAAGTATTATAACAATTAAATGAGCTAAAGATGATAGAATATTGAAAACATTAATATCTAAGATTCTAAATATTGATAGCTATTGGAAACTTATATACAAATGACTTCATCATATTTAGTAAGAAAGCATGAAAATTTGTCTTTAACATATGTATCTATATTTTTTTACCATTACTGCAGGAATAAAAGCTGGTATAGAAGAATCATGTAGATACATGCAATACAGATATGGGAATTTACAGTAATACAAAAAGGATTTTAATTTCCTCATCAAATTTGAATTAGTCCAAAAAGGAAAAAAAGAAAATGGGTATCAGAAACTCACGGAATGGATGTAAATGAGCAAATTGATTAAGTTGATTTCAATAAATATTAATATCAAATTTATTGTAAACATGAGATGATTATATCAAATTGATTTCAATAAATAGGTAGTAAATGAGCGATGAAAAGATTGAAAAACAACCAAATCTTAAGGGCAGATGGTACTTTATAATAAAAATATAATCAAAATGTCAAACATACTTTTTTTTAATCCAATATTTGTCCTCTGTGATTGTTGATGGTAATAAATGGCAGCAGTAATTTACAAAAATTAGCTAATTGCACCCATGCTGATTTTCCACCGACACATATCTTTGTTACATATACTATCTGCATTAAACCAATCAATTTTGGTTAAATTACAATTATAGTATACTAAGTAAGAAGGTTAAAAAACGAAATAATGGGAAATAAATAGAAAGTTTCCTTTATTCTGAACCCATAAAAAAAACCTAGATAATACAAAATTGAATGGATATGAAATAACCATATAATAAACGATTATGATATAAGCTTAGCATTCTTTTTCTTGCAAACAATCATTAACTTAGATGAAGTCAATTAAAAAAAAAGAGTATATCAACAATCAATCAAAACCGTATTTTCCTGGTTTAATCTGGGGAAAAATAAGTAATAATAATTGACATTGTTTGGCTTAAAAAAGTTACTGCAAACATGATACGTCCCCAGATATATGAAATATCTATTTACGAATATGGCAACAAATTTTTAATAGAATATGTAGCCGTTTTCATAGTTTTTGTGATGGTTCCAACATATTTCATGAACCAGGTAAAAGAAATAAGCATTTAATAATTATTTTAAACCAACATAAATTAAATACTACAACATAGTAAAAGAAAATCGATCAAATATACTAATAATAGAATTAAATGCAAATATTAATCGTTGGTCAATCAAACTGTAATGATCCAAAATGATATAAGGAATAAAACCTAATTATTTTGAATTTTTCATCAAGGCTACAAATAAAGGATGAATCTAAAAGCTAGCAAAAATAAAGTTTACATCTGGAAACTTTATGTTCATACCTAAACAAAGAATCAAGTAGAGAGTAATAGGAAGACAATAATTGCATTAATCTATGAAATGGGATGGCAAAAACCCAGTACATACACACACACACACACGTGTGTGTGTGTGTGTGTGTGTGTGTGTGTGTATAGTGAACGGTAGTCAAGAATGTGCAAATTATAGAAGAAAAACAAATAACTTTTGTGAGGAAAATAACTATTTTTTCAAAAGAAATATCCATGCTTTTAGACTAATCAGGAAACAATTTCCCAAATTCATTTACTAAGACCAAAACCATGTTAAATCTTCAAATTCATAATAATATTAATGTGTCTATAGTAGTTTAGGCAATTTCAAAATTAAGATAAATCATGTTATAAAAAAAATAAGTCAGGCTTGAAAAAACGGAAGGATATCAATTAAAATTTGCTGCTAAAAGGTACATATCATCTTTTAAAGACAGCAAGAACATATGCTTACCGTGTTATCTAAGCAATGTAAATATGCATTATCAGTAAACTAAGCCAAATTAAGTCCAAAAAAGCATCACTTAAATATGTCAAAAATACATTTGACACGTATCAACAAATAGAATCTCATTTGTATTTTAATCTTCCATATTATATACATGTTATGAAAAAATCATGAAAATAACACAAAAATGAGAAAAGCACCTCATAAGAATCGAAATGTAGTTGTTTGCTCATGCTCCCCGGCATTGCAAGCACGGAAAGAGCTAAAGAAAAAACAATTAGACAACAATAAAAATAAGACTACATATGTGTGTGAGAATACATGTATATATGGATTTTTTTTTTTTTTGTGTGTGTGTGTGTGTGTGTGTGTGTGTGTATAGTAATTTGAAACATTATCATAGGAAGATTTCTATATTCGTAGTTGGGACAGCTATTATAGTCGATCAGTGGACTGAACATTTGGTTTTTCTGCTGAAAAAAAAATGAAGATTATAAAATCTTTGAGTAACTATATATTAAGAAATGAAGCTTATATGTGGATATGAGACTGATAATGGTATTTCACAACTAAAAGATGAGTTGAAAATTGATTATGTTTTCTTAAAGTACTCTAAAATATAGAAGTGATCGTTTCGAATTAAAGTTGATCAATGACTTACCCTAAGCTAATGATTCTTTTACGAATAACTTCCATAAAACCACAATAGTTAGATATAAAATTAAGTATTATAAGCACTAAATGCTTAAAAAAAAAATGGAGAAAAAGGGATATAAATATTTATCCAGTTGGAAAAACAAAATTTCCATTTTGTAAAGAAGAGATTTATTTCAACTACACAATAATTGACATGTGCAGAGAAAATAAAAATCCATTTTTGCACATTAATTGACATATGACGAAATTGAACTGACCATGGTATTCATATCAATGTTTAAATAGAAATAATGTAACTCTGGATTTGACCTCAAACAGAATGTATGACTGGGTGAAGTTGGCCAGACTGTTATTGAATTGACCAACAAAAACACAACCTGCTACATATATGGAAACCAATAAAAAAAATCAAAGTACTATGGAAACCAACTGAAATTTCTCAATTCAAAAATGTAATTGGAAATTCCGATTCTTTGCTCATCTTAGTGCTTTGGAAAATGTTAATAAATTACATGTCCATATTTATATATTTGTTCTATACCATAAAAATTATCTAATGCTATTCAAAATCATGCTTTTTTGTGCATACCCAGCTACTATAATACAATTTGAGTATAACTGTTTGAAACACTTTCAGAGCAGAATTTCTATTTTCAAAATTGGTGTAGCAGTAATGAACGATCAATGGACCGAACATTTGATTTTCCTTCTAAAAATTTGAAGATAAAGAATTTATGTAAAGCAATTACAGAAGAAATGAACGCTTATGTGAGGATATGAGACTGATAATAGTATTTCACAATCAGCATATGAGTTTAAAATAGATTTATTTCCTAGAAAGTACTCGAAAATATAAGGTAATCATTTGGAATTAAATTTTTTGATCAAAGGCTTATTATTGTAGTCTAATTATTTCTTAACCAATAACTTGCATAAAACTACACCACTTAGGCATGAAACTAAGTTTTCTTTAAGCAAGAAAAAACTTTAAAAATTGTATGAAAAGGGACAGAAATATATGCCTAATAATAGCAAACCATTCAGGGAAGCTGAGGGTTATTTCAACTGCACATTAATTGCGCATGTGCAAAAAAACAGAATCCATTTTTGCATTAATTGCATATGGGCAGAAAAAATAAAAATCCATTTGTTCATATTAACTGACATATGAAGAAAATTGAATTGACTATGGTATTCATATCAATGTTAAAAAAAAAATCTTAACTTAATTAAATATTAACTTAGAACAAAAATATTTTGATATTTTCCGATGGGGTAGTAATGAAATCAAAATGGTCACATTGAATGACATTGCAAAGCAAAATATCATGTTTGTAATTATTTTTAAGTTAATGTAATTGAAACCTACATTATCTTCTTGAGCAAGTACAAACCTAGTGGAACAAATCAACTGTTAAAAAATAGTGAAGGGAAGAGTGATATATATGTAAAGACAACTAAGAATTGAACAACTACTATTTGATGTTTCACATCCTGGAACTGGATCTAAATAAGAGCAGCCAATCCATTGCTTAAATTACTTCACTTAAATTACCCAAATAAATTAATATATGTGTGTGGATCTGAATAATTGGCAACTTCAGCAATTTGAAATCTACTACATGATTTAATCCTTCTAATGCATAATTTGGATAAATATCAATTAAACGTCACCTAAAAAAGAGGATAAATTATCAAACAATAGTTTAAAAAGTTTACCTATATTATACCAAAAACCAGATAATAATGTTGCGCATATATTTCCCAATTTATGTTCTAAGTTTGTGTTTATTTAGCGTTCACGATTAATGTTTAAATTACATCTTGCTTTCAAATTGTTGGTCGAGTATTAATTAAATACAATTAAACATTAATTAATAATTGTTTAAAAAGTTAATATTGTGTACCATTGTCTCGTATTAACACTCACCCGCTTGACGATGTAATAATATGCACATACATAATCATCTTAACTATATGAAAAAGTGTTAGCTAACACAAAAGAAAATTAAATAAACAAACACTAAATATTAATTAATACGAAAAAGATGAGAATAATTCACCAACTTTGTTTTAATTTAAAGCCCAACTTCATATTTAAAAAATTGTTGTTAGAAAACACTCCTGAATGTACGTGCGTTTATGTGTGGGGGTAATGAATGACTTTCTAGCCTTCCAAGTGCTAAAAGCCTAAAACAACATAATATTTTTTGCTTCATATAATCGAACAAAAACTAAACCATCAAATTTAGGTATGTCAAAAAGGTAAATCTGGATGATAAGTTTTAGGTGAATAATAATTTGTACATATTGGTTTTATCTTGTTAACAGATAATTAATCAAAGCACATAGACTTTTTAAGTGCAACGCCAGAATTTGTCAATGTTGATCCTATAAAATAACAAACACAAAACAAAATCCATAATTTGATGTTGCTTTATTGCGAGTCGACTAATATTAAATCCTCTATATTAGTTTACTTCTCAGAACTGAAAATCACATTTGAAACTATAACTCGTTCATTTGAAAAAGATGTGTTACATGAGTTAAGAAATAACGAAAAATAATTAAGCTAATTATTGTAGCAATCATTGGTTCGAAAAATGGGTTTTTTCTACATAACTAAAGACGTTATATTTATCGAAAAAAAGCTAGGAAACACAGGACAAACGTCTTTACATCTTTCTATGTAAAAAATAAGAACATAAATCATGTACAGAAAAGGTAAATTATATATGACCACCTTTAAAGTACTATATATGTTTGTACACAACGAAGTTTAACTACATAAAAATTAAGAAGTTAATTTCGTGTAATGTTTAATAATTTTTTTTTTTTTTGTGTTCATAGTAACTATATAGTCCAAAAAATTCAACTTCCATATTATAAATTTAGTAGCCAGTTAAGTGTATTAAGATTCACAACATCTTCATGTGAAGAGGTTGACGAACATGATAAATTTAGTTTTTGCACGACAGAGCACGAAAATGTCGAGCTATAAATAGTATACAATAAGAAGCATGTTTAAAATTAATAATGACGACAGTCATACTCCCTTGAATTACAGTTTCATGTTGATATTAACATGATGGATGCATTCTATTTGTTAAAATACCACACGAATATTGTTTGCCTTTTTTTAGGTAATGTGTAATTGCATTAAAAGCTCTATATGCCAAGAAATATGAACAGAAGATGGAAAGATGGGTTCTGGAACCATAGTTTAACACAGCAAAACAAACAAATACTTGAGCATATAAGTCATGTATATTCCTTAATAAATTGCATTGAAGAACCGAGAAAAATTATTTCACCTAAAAGTTGCAGTTTGGTAGCAAAAACAGAGAAAAAAATGCAAGCAATTCAAGGATTTACCATAGAAAACTAGAAGTTGTCCATCAAGCTTAGGACCAGTCTTCCATAATGGTATAGCATTCACCATCTATTGATTAGTTTTAGCTGCAAATTAGAGAAAAAAAGTTACTAATTCATAATATTATATTAGCCAGTAATACAGTTATGAAAGTAGATTACTTGGACGGTATATATATTCATGTGCGTTCTATCAGAAATAGCCGACCAACTAAAGAAATAAGGTAATTCCGAGATAATCAGATCAAAAGAAAATACTTTTGATCTTAAATAACATATATCTAAATAGAAGGATAGTAACGTACTAATATTTTCTTAGATTTACAATGTTGCAATCTGTTTACATGTAATATTGTATTTTAACAGTAATAAAATGAAGTTGGTGGCCCTAACTTTCTTTGCAAATTATTGCAACCGTGGTAATATGTTCATAGCTTGTAAAAGGAGGAGCGTTCAAGGAAGATGAAATGCAAATAAGACTTGAAGCAAGCATGTGGGAAAGTTAACACTGATCGAAGCAGATCTAGAGTTAACAAATAAAGACAAAATGAAACCATTAACTAAATTAAATGATAGGTTCAAGCAGAAGCTAACTCTACGTTACATTAAAAATGGACTATACAAATCACCTACTTTGTATAAAATAGTGGAGATTCGAGAAACAAAACCAAAACAGTCTAACTGAATATTTAAAGTCCATATGAAAATTTTAGGTGGAAATATGAATAGAGAAATGTTTCAGAATATTTTATATTAGAATTAAATTAGATGAATAGGTTTAAAGTACAAATATCAACTTTGAAGACCCAGTTAACTTTAGATACATTATAAAGAATTTTCTCAAGCTTAGATTTGAAAGCAATATTGATTAGATTAAAGAGTTTAAAAATATGGTCAGAGAAGGAAAAAAATTGTGATTGACCTTCTGTTCCATAAGCGGCTAAAAAATAAAGGGGAAAATCATTTATAGAAATAAACGATTCAAATGGCTAAAACTATGTAAATAGGAAAGAAACAAAAATCAAAAAACCATAAATACAGGAGTAGCAAAAGAGGTATACATCCCCATGGTACATTGCGATGATTCATCAAACACAATACATAAATTTTCATTCTGAAATAAGGGCAACAAAATCATTGAACATTAATAAATTACTTCTCCATAGTGAAGTACAGCGAACATTTTTTAGAAATAAGTAACATGATAGTTTGGTGAAAAAGGAACATCATATTCATATGTTAAACTCAACCAATTATCAATTCTATGATTTTGGTAATTTGATATATTACAAATCATTATAGGAAATAATATGGTATTTTATACTAAGATTTATCATATATACTGAGATCAATCAATTATTTACCAAAAACTGTCATTATGAAGTTACATCATGCATGATAAAGTAAATACCCATGCTTCAAAGGGTGACAACAATACTGAAGGCAGTCCATCAAAGTTTACATGGTAAAAGGAAAAAAAATCAAAACTATTTAAAAACTCACCCAAAAGACGGATGTTCTTTGTCTTCCTCGGCAATTTTGAATTAAACCGCCAAAGCAATCTACTCAAACCCAACGGAATTCATCACTATGGAGAACAAAAGGTGGCAGCTGTATAAAATCTTGCACCACACATTCCTGCACTCAGCAAAAAGGAATAAAAGAAAACATGTTATTATTATAAGTACCAATGTTGCTTTGTTGCTTCATTGATGAGCACGCCTTTGATTGAGAATTTAGTAGAAATATATTTAAATCTAAGATAGAATTTGAATTTAAAAAAAAAAAAAAACTATTTTTCGGTTGTGTGTCGGAGGTATACGTTTTCACCTCCATAGAGTACATATTATCCCACCACACCGTTATTAGCACTGCTTCACAAAGGGTCACTTTTAGGAATAGACTGGAGTGTCACTAATTCCCCCTTGAGTGGAAAGTACATTCACTTCTAAGAGAAGTACTGACGCATTTATTTGTTACTCTCAATGCACTACCATGACATACGTCAATATGTTACTCCAAAAGTTGAAAACTTGCTTGTTATTTTTTGGGCAAAATCAAAAGCTTTAGCTTTAATAAGCACATGTAAGACAACTCCTCATGGAATCAAACTGAACACCGATTTTCTTATTTTACAACTGGATATCTAAAGCACCATCTTAGAAGAAGCATGGGATGACTATATTTTAAGTTAGATTTAATCTATATTTGTTCAATTCATTGCCAGTTGGTGAACCTCACTGTAATATAATGAGCCAATATTTCAACAAAAACTAAAAAGCAAACAAAACCCATGCAAGTTCAAATAACTAAGTAATACCAATAAAATTGACTGTATAAAAAAGGGACTTTAACAAAAATAGGATTGATGCTGATCAGCTATAAAGGTAGGGCATGTGGAATCAACAAACAAAAAAGGCTGGCCGACAAAGTCACTGCCAGCAAGGTCAGGATAACTGACAACAAAGATCGATGGCTAAAGACAAAAAATCGTCGAATTTACTGTAAAGAACAGTCGTCGGAAGAAACCTAACCACAACGATCAACTGGGTCCTTTTCGAATTTCAATTTGAATATGTATCCCACTATTAGGTAGAAAGAGAGGCGCGTATAAAATTGAAGGACAATTATTTAATTTCTGCATAAAATAACCGTAAACTAAAAGGAATATTGATTATAAGTAAGAGAGAGATGATAATCAAACCTGGGAGAAGACCTCCAGTAAGCTCTGAAGGCGAATGTAGTCTAATTGACAGTGGCAAAAGTCGATTTAGCAATCAGAGTCGAAAGAAAAGGGTATAATGGCATTAGGAAGGAAAAGCATCCGCAGATTGGAAATGCCCTAGTTACGAACGGGGAAAGGAGAAGAAATACGTAGCGATGAGAAATAAATAAATAAGTCTGAGACGCTTTAGCTCTAAATAAGCAAGAATGAGCGATCCTAGTATCCTACCATAACTCAGTAATTATAATATAGTACAGATGACAATTTATACTAAAATGACATTCTTAATCTAATGTATCATTAATAACTAAAATGACATTTTTAATCTAATATAACATCTATAACAAAAATGATATTTTTATTCTAATGTAACATGTCTCTAACTAAATAACCTATTTTCTTTATAAAGTATGATTATAATAAATGACATATTTTCTTTGCAAAGTATGTTTACACTAAATGACGTATTTTCTTTATAGGATAAGTTTTCAACATATGTGACATGTTGATTTACAAAAGACGATCTCTAACATATATGATATGTTTTTTTTTTTTTTAACCAAATATGATCCCTA
This sequence comes from Allium sativum, assembly GCA_030737875.1. Lineage (NCBI taxonomy): Eukaryota > Viridiplantae > Streptophyta > Magnoliopsida > Asparagales > Amaryllidaceae > Allium > Allium sativum. The sequence continues at coordinate 809,626,373 of CM060921.1, read as the reverse complement.
CCATATATGACATGTTAATTTACCCAATGTGATATCTAACATATATGACACATTTATTCACAAAATATGGTTTCTAATCTTAATGACATATTTATTCACAACTATACTATTTTGTCTAATGTAGCATTTTATAACCAAAAATGTTGTTTTATCTAATGCAACATTTTAAAATAAAAGTGTTATTTCTCTTCTCTAATGCAACCTTTTTGACTAAATGTTATTATTATCACATATGACAATTTATAACAAAAATGATGTTTCTATCCAGAATGACAATTTTACCACCAATGATGTTTTTATCTAGAATGACCATTTTAAATCTAATGTAACAATTTATACACAAAAATGTAACTTCATTTCTAATGTAGCATTTCCTAACAAAAAGGTATTTTTACTCTAATGTACACTTCTTAATCAAAAATGTTATTTTATTTCTATGTAACATTTTTATTTCAAAAAGGTTATTTTTATTAACACTAACATTTTATCTCAAAAAGTTATTTTTATTTACACTAACCTTTTATTTCAAAAAGTTATTTTTATTTACACTAACCTTTTATTTCAAAAAGTTATTTTTAGTTACACTAACCTTTTATTTCAAAAAGTTATTTTTATACTTACATAACAAATTCTAACTAATATGTTATTTGTGTTTCTAACATGACAAAATATAACAAGGTGACAGTTTTTTTTTGTTAACACACAAGATCTAACGAAAATTATATTTTAATGTTAAGTAGCATGGTCTAACCGAAATGACATTTTAATGTTAATATGTTCAAGATTACATTCCTATCATACAACCATAAGATTCAGCATATCATCACAACCAATAATCAATATAAATATAAGTATATATTTTTAATTTTAATTTTAAAACGAGAAATCTCACAACACAAATTCTAGCACAGACCACACATTATGATTCAGTAAATTTTTATTATATAAAAATAAAATAAAAATGAAGAGAATTTCTCACCTTGACTGGTTTTAGTTCTGAATAGTTCAGATCGGGTTCAAAATTCCCTGAATTTCCAAAGTGCTCAGAAATTGTTCTAGTCAGCTTCATAGCGTAGATCTGATCTATACGAGTTCAACGCAACTGACGGTTCGTGTTTTCGACGCTGTATGAAAGAGTTATGCTTAAATTTGTGTAAATAAAATTTTAAAACAAATTATTAAAGGGAATCAAAAGGGTATATACCCCTTTCTTCCTCTCAGACAAGTATAAGCCGACGCTTTCAGGTTATGAGTTCGAATTTAGGGTTCACAATTATCCTCGAACCAAACGCCTTGCTAATAATCGGACTTCACCACCTGAAGGGGGCTCGAAGGCCGCACCAACGCCCCAAATATGGCTGAGCTCGGTTGCGCCTCGTGCTGGTGAGTGGCGGATGAACGACGAACGTTCACGCCCTTGGTTCAAGCGCGATACTGCTCTGTACGAGATCCAACCGTATGGATCGATAGCTTATTCGATCCTCTTCGATTTGGTATTAAGAACTTGGTCTGATTTGTTGAGAATTAGAAGATTTTAATAGAAGAGTTCAGGAAGTTTTCGGCCATTGGTATGAGGTATACGGCGGCCTGGTTTCTGAAATTAGGGTTTCGTATTGGCAAGCGTATTTATACGCGTATTTCCCCCTTTATTTAATTTATTTAATTCTATTAAATTCGTATATCGTCCGGAACTCCAAATTAAATTCAACGAAAAATGTTCCTAGGCAAATACCCCCGTTCCGGACGCAATGGAACAGGCCTCGTAACCCAATTCAGCTGTTACAATATATTTTTATTTAATTTAGATTATAAGTCATTTAATTCAAACGTACATTTTAAATTACCGGGGCTACATACGGACCCTAAAAATTGCAGAAAAATTATTTTTAGCTTTGTTTTGGCGATACGGTTCTAACAAGACTAATTTCATCGAATTCTGAGACCATTTGAAAAATGGTCATTTTCAAGTCGATTAAATTTAACTAAAACAGTCAAAACACGTTTTCCTTTGCCACGCTTACATATTGATTCGAAAAATTCTAGAAAATTAAATTTAACAATAATTCGACATTCCGGTTCCAACAAAAGTGGTTTCGTTGAAAACCGAGGTCGTTTGCAAAATGACTATTTATAAGGCTAGTATATTTAATTAAAATATATATAAATTCTATAGCGACCCTACTAAATTTTGAACTGGCCATAACTTTTGATTTTTAAAACGAAATTTCAGTTTTTCAGATTCGTTACAAAGATATGGTTAAACAGATTTAAATATTTCTTGTTTCACTAAGATCCGATTTATTTTGCATCCTATACAGTCAGTCAAAGTTCAAATTCAAATTTTCAAACTACAGCGCTGTTTTAAACTTCTTTTCCAATTAAATTAAATTTATTCGCTTTAAAATAAATTTTTGGTCGTTCTTATTTAAAATAAATTATTCTAAACATTAAAATTTCTAAAATAAAAATTTTAAATTGGCCCAGAATTTGCGGGTCGTTACAATCTCCCCCACTTAAAATCTTTTCGTCCTCGAAAAGGAAATGAGCTAAAAGTTTGTTTAATTACCCAACTAAATTTTAATTCCAATAATTTTATTAGTAGATTAACTTTACAAATATATATAACTTTTATATATTCAAAAATTATATTTTCTAAGCTCGGATTATATATGTAATCGAAAATACGCTATTCTAGACTTAGCACTCTCAACTTGTTCTAGGGCATTACTAACCCATCTCTAACGAGTATTCTCATTCTAGGATACTGCTGATCCTATCTCTAATGAGTATTCTTATTGGATATTACTAATCCAATCTCTGATGAGTCTTTTGTTCAGTTCTAACGAGTTGTACCCCAAAGATTTGAGCTAACCAAAGCTCTGATACCAACTGTAACGACACGGATTTTGCCCGACCTTAATCGACTACTAAATCGACTAAGATCGTTCAACTTCCGCATACGTTAACTCGGGGAATACAACCACATCAGAACAAATAACAAAAGACTTTTATAACATCAATAATAAATGTTACATCAGAGTACAGAATATATATATCAGAGTACATCGATTATAAAATTATAGCGGAAGACTTATTACAATAAATTAACACAATACACAGTGGAAGATTTCTAATGCTCTGGACACTGCTTTAAGCTTCGATCCAGAATCCTGCTTAAGAGATAAACCTGTAGACAATTTACTCGACTGCCCGTGTGGAAAAGAGGGCACCCGAGTTTGCAAAGGTGGAAACAAACTACGAGTCAGTCATGGGACTGGTGTGAGAATTCTTAACTAATTTAACTAATAGTAATAAGGCAAATCCAAGGACCACGCCGCTAACGCGGAACGGGTTTTCTCCAATGGATTGCCGTGCATAATAATAAAGGAAATCGTCAAACAGCGCAATGCTTTTTAGAAAAATGAAACCATCATAAGACCCAAGTCCCATCACACAATGCAACGCAAACCAGAGGATAGGGTTTTACCTTATAATGTTCAAGAGATGATAAATACGCAAAAACGATATTACTCTTAGTGTGTATATGTTTTAATAAAAACATTTCAATCATAATGTATCAATCCTAGGAAGCATAGGTACCATATATTATGCCTCCATACTAGTAATACAATCAAAACCGCATGGTGTCGTATTGGAAGTTGGATTTCCATCATGAACCGAGGCTAGGGGCAAGACCCTCTACCGAATTCGAGACAATCTAGCCTACCATGTCTCAGGCTCAGCCGCAACTGCACCTTGGATCTTCAGGGCCGGTACCCAACTTAAGTTGGTGGATTGGTAATGCCTGAACAATACGTTTCTCCGCCCTTTGGGGCGTAAATAGAGCCACTAGGGACTCAAATAACCGAGGCCTCGCATTCCAACATCCACATGAGTCAAACTCATCAGCCAGTTTAAGCACTGACGCCACTCCTTAGCTAGAAAGAAACGTATGTCCTCCCTGCAGTCCTTTCTCCCGTTTTTGGTTCATACCGGGGTGTGAGGCTCGCGAAGTAACGCTATACAAAGCTAAGCTATTTAAAGCTGCGCTTTGCCCTTCAACCACAAGGCTCTGCTTTTCAACAAAAGCCATGATCCATGCATCTTGGCATGCCACATTGTCAATCCATACCATACCATCGATTTCTGTAAATATATAACCTCTAAGCTCGTATGTCTTAGAGAAGGGTGTTAACCACCAAACAGATATATATAAAACAGAGATCAACGAATACAATATAAAGGAATACAACGTCAGACATACATCCATTTATGAGCTTATGCTCTGGGTCTGAGCGAAAGCCAAATCTGTACGAATCAACACTACGTCCGGATAACTACCACTTTATCCCTGTCCTGGGTACTAGTCAGTCCAGGGCATCAGTAATCCTCATCCATTCGATGTGAAGACCGTCGGTCTTCAATCACCGTCTTCGACTCTTCGACTTAGATCGTCGGATAGTCATTCGAAATGGGTTAAACCCGATCTTTCCGAATAACTTGCGTATTTTATAATTGAAAATCAAGTGTTATAAAACACGTCCAACGTCTCATCCCAATTCAGAATATTCTTTTAATAGAATATTTATATTAAAAAGGGAAAGATTTCCATAAATTAAATCAAAGATAAAATCTCATAAATTTATTCTTTTAAATTTGGGTTAAAGGATCAATGTCATTTAAAACATTGTCCACTATAAACCCAAAGTCATATTCCATTGAAAATGGAATTTTCACAGAATTCAAGTCAAAATATAATCGATATAAATTTCTGTATCGGACCAATAATATAAATGGAATAACGGCAAAGCCTTTTAAATTCCATATATAGTATCGGTCTTCTTTTACAGAAGACTATCTCGATTATTATCAAACTGAATTTCCACTCAATTCCAATTTAATTTATTGAATTGGAAAACTTTGCTTTTGAAAATTTCTTTTTAAATCTTGATAAAAGATCTAAAATTTCTATATCATATTGTCACTATAAATTGGGTTAAAGAACGAATGTTGTTTAAAACACAGTTCACGGTAAACCCAATCCACATAACATTTTATTTCAATTATAAAATAAAATTGAAACTCTAAAAATCTTAAATTATAGATTTATAATTTAATACTGGGTTTAAGAACAGTGTTATTTAAAACACCATCCACGACAACCCAAATTCTAACTCTTTTATAAATATTAAATAAATTAGAAGACTTCATTAATTCTTAAAAGGATTTATCCTAGTTAATACTAGTTTACTTTAATAGAAATATATTTTCTATCTTTTGTCCATCCAAGAATAGACAGAGAAATCATCATTTTATTCTTTGTTAAATATTATTTAAAATATTCTTTGTCTTAAAATTTATTCTTTATAAAAAGATTCTTTATATAAAATATCCGTATTTTAAAGTACAATATTCTTTATTTTAAAAGATATTATTAACAATGTTCTTTATTCTAAATATTCTTTATTTAAAAGGAATTCTGAACTGGAATGTGACTCAATCAGTTACGATATAACTTTGGTTATATGGATTTCACACATCGTATGTATATGACAATAACATATATAATCATCAGACATCCATTCACAACCAGAGTGGAGTTTATAACTGTGTGAGTATTAAAATGAAATAATAATACTCATCGCAGCCTGTCAATCTATCGATCGACATATAACTAAATATTGGGACTAGTGTATGTAAATTCATCCCAACACCCGTGTGGGGTTTTCAGCCAACAACAGTCCATGTAAATAAATGATCGGTTAATGAATTTAACCAATCTAATACTAATAACATGTTGGTGAAAATGAGATAACACGTTATTTATTTCTAATACCGAATAAAAATGTATTTTTATTCGGATAATTTCCCTATACATTTCTAATGTCTAATAAACTGCAATTTATTCACATGTCATTATTGTGGATGACAAATAAAAGATAATTTTCTATTTTCTTTTATTTGTATGCAAATATATTTAACCTTAACACATAAAAGAAATAATTTTATGTGTACGTGTTTAAATGTATAACCTAAATATAAAAGTGTTTATTTACATTGCATACAAATTATAATGTATGCCTTAACATAAAGATATCCCTTTACTTACCTATATATTTTAATGTATGTTTTTTTTTACCAGTAATATGATTCTTATATTTAAATATATTTACTAATGTAAATTTGCAAATAAAAGAAATGAATTTCATATTTGCTTATAAATTCTACTACATGTTATGCAAATAAAAATAATTATTAAATTTGCGTATACATTATTAAAATGCTATTCGTGCTCAATTCTTTTATTTAACAAAAATGTTCTTTTTAGTTTTCAACCATCTTAATTTGACAAGATATATATTTTTATCTTGCCAATCCTAATACAATAAAAAGTGGCATTTTCTAACATAATGATGTTTTGAATCAACATGAAAATTTCTAACTAGATGATACTTTTATCTAACATGACAATTTATACTAAAATGACATTCTTAATCTAATGTATCATTAATAACTAAAATGACATTTTTGATCTAATATAACATCTATAACAAAAATGATATTTTTATTCTAATGTAACATGTCTCTAACTAAATAACCTATTTTCTTTATAAAGTATGATTATAATAAATGACATATTTTCTTTGCAAAGTATGTTTACACTAAATGACGTATTTGCTTTATAGAATAGGTTTTCAACATATGTAACATGTTGATTTACAAAAGATGATATTTAACATATATGATATGTTTTTTTTTTTTACCAAATATGATCCCTACCATATATGACATGTTAATTTACCCAATGTGATATCTAACATATATGACACATTTATTCACAAAATATGGTTTCTAATCTTAATGACATATTTATTCACAAATATACTATTTTATCTAATGTAGCATTTTATAACCAAAAATGTTGTTTTATCTAATGCAACATTTTAAAATAAAAGTGTTATTTCTCTTCTCTAATGCAACCTTTTTGACTAAATGTTATTATTATCCCATATGACAATTTATAACAAAAATGATGTTTCTATCCAGAATGACAATTTTACCACCAATGAAATTTTTATCTAGAATGACCATTTTAAATCTAATGTAACAATTTATACACAAAAATGTAACTTCATTTCTAATGTAGCATTTCCTAACAAAAAGGTATTTTTTACTCTAATGTACACTTCTTAATCAAAAATGTTATTTTATTTCTATGTAACATTTTTATTTAAAAGGTTATTTTTATTAACACTAACATTTTATCTCAAAAAGTTATTTTTATTTACACTAACCTTTTATTTCAAAAAGTTATTTTTATTTACACTAATCTTTTATTTCAAAAAGTGATTTTTATACTTACATAACAAATTTCTGACTAATATGTTATTTGTGTTTCTAACATGACAAAATATAACAAGGTGACAGTTTTTTTTTTTGTTAACACACAAGATCCAACGAAAATTATATTTTAATGTTAAGTAGCATGGTCTAACCGAAATGACATTTTAATGTTAATATGTTCAAGATTACATTCCTGTCATACAACCATAAGATTCAGCATATCATCACAACCAATAATCAATATAAATATAAGTATATATTTTTAATTTTAATTTTAAAACGAGAAATCTCACAACACAAATTCTAGCACAGACCACACATTATGATTCAGTAAATTTTTATTATATAAAAATAAAATAAAAATGAAGAGAATTTCTCACCTTGACTGGTTTTAGTTCTGAATAGTTCAGATCAGGTTCAAAATTCCCTGAATTTCCAAAGTGCTCAGAAATTGTTCTAGTCAGCTTCATAGCGTAAATCTGATCTATACGAGTTCAACGCAACTGACGGTTCGTGTTTTCGACGCTGTATGAAAGAGTTATGCTTAAATTTGCGTAAATAAAATTTTAAAACAAATTATTAAAGGGAATCAAAAGGGTATATACCCCTTTCTTCCTCTCAGACAAGTATAAGCCGACGCTTTCAGGTTATGAGTTCGAATTTAGGGTTCACAATTATCCTCGAACCAAACGCCTTGCTAATAATCGGACTTCACCACCTAAAGGGGGCTCGAAGGCCGCACCAACGCCCCAAATATGGCTGAGCTCGGTTGCGCCTCGTGCTGGTGGGTGGCGGATGAACGGCGAACGTTCACGCCCTTGGTTCGAGCGCGATACTGCTCTGTACGAGATCCAATCGTATGGATCGATAGCTTATTCGATCCTCTTCGATTTGGTATTAAGAACTTGGTCTGATTTGTTGAGAATTAGAAGATTTTAATAGAAGAGTTCAGGAAGTTTTCGGCCATTGGTATGAGGTATACGGCGGCCTGGTTTCTGAAATTAGGGTTTCGTATTGGCAAGCGTATTTATACGCGTATTTCCCCCTTTATTTAATTCTATTAAATTCGTAAATCGTCCGGAACTCCAAATTAAATTCAACGAAAAATGTTCCCAGGCAAATACCCCCGTTCCGGACGCAATGGAACAGGCCTCGTAACCCAATTCGGCTGTTACGATATATTTTTATTTAATTTAGATTATAAATCATTTAATTATTTAATTCAAACGTACATTTTAAATTACCGGGGCTACATACGGACCCTAAAAATTACAGAAAAATTATTTTTAGCTTTGTTTTGGCGATACGTTTCTAACAAGACTAATTTCGTCGAATTCTGAGACAGTTTGAAAAATAGTCATTTTCAAGTCGATTGAATTTAACTGAAACAGTCAAAACACATTTTCCTTTGCCACGCTTACATATTGATTCGAAAAATTCTGGAAAATTAAATTTAACAATAATTCGACATTCCGGTTCCAACAAAAGTGGTTTCATCGAAAACCGAGGTCGTTTGCAAAATGACTATTTATAAGGCTAGTATATTTAATTAAAATATATATAAATTCTATAGCGACCCTTCTAAATTTTGAACTGGCCATAACTTTTGATTTTTAAAACGAAATTTCAGTTTTTCAGATTCGTTACAAAGATATGGTTAAACAGATTTAAATATTTCTTGTTTCACTAAGATCCGACTTATTTTGCATCCTGTACAGTCAGTCAAAGTTCAAATTCAAAATTTCAAACTGCAGCGCTGTTTTAAACTTCTTTTCTAATTAAATTAAATTTATTCACTTTAAAATAAAATTTTGGTCGTTCTTATTTAAAATAAATTATTTTAAACATTAAAAACCCATTAAAATTTATAAAATAAAAATTTTAAATTGGCCCAGAATTTGCGGGTCGTTACAAATAAGATCTTTATTCGAAGAAAAGCGATATAAAAATATAATTTTTATAACGAAATGGCGATGTAAAAATATGTTTTTTATCTAATAGAGATTATAAAAATATGTTTTTTTTATGTATAGTGATTATAAACATATGCTTTTTATGTGATAGAGGATATAAAAAATATAATCTTTATTGGAAGGAGAACGATATAAAAACGTGATTTTTAATACAAACATCGTATTAAAAATGTGATTTTTACTATGAACAACGGGAAAAGATAGCGATGATATCCACTGGAATCGAACCGAAATTCGAACTGTTCAAAAATAAAGAATGGTGGAGTGGAACCCAAAGGTGAGAACTTCTCACTTTAATTTTATTTTCTAGTTAAAATATATACTAGGATGCTGACGGTGCTTAGCAGCACCCGTCGTCCACAGACCATGGACGACTTGTTTGATTTTGTTGTGTTGTGAAAATTGATTGTGATGTGGAAATAATGAAATATAAATTCATGTGTTGAATGAAATATAAATTCATATGTTGAATAAAATAAAATATTCATGTGTTGAATAAAGTAAGATATTCATGTGTTGAAATAAAATTATTTATCGTTAAAAATATAAACTTAACGTTAAGGTGAATAAATAAATATTCATTTACAAATCGAACGATTTGTTTATGTACACTGATTTGACTGATATTGATTGGGACGATAAAATTTTACACGTCGCCCAACTGCACAAATGAAATCTGTGTTTGTTGATTTGAAACCCCACACGGGTATTGGGATGATATTTAAAGTACACTAGTCCCAATTGTATAGTTGTTTGTCGATTGATAGGTTGACAGACAATGGTGTGGTGCACTCTGGTTGATGGTTGATTATTTATCGTTGCTATTATATACATGTGATGTATGCAATCCATATAATTAACATTATATGGTAATTGATCGTGCCTCATTCCAATTTGGAAAATTTTAGAAAATAAATTATATTCATGTGTTGAGTAAATTATATATTCATGTGTTGAATAAAAGAAAATACATGTGTTGAATGAAATATAAATTCATGTATTGAATAAAATAAAATACTCATGTATTGAGATTATTCATGTGTTGAAACTATTCATGTGTTGAACGAGATGTTTTTACAATAAAATTTATATTTTTATTGTAAGTAAGAATTAATAAAAACCTTCATGTGTTGAATAATATTCATGTGTTGAATAAAAGCCATATTGATTAGAGTTGCGCCATTTTGACGCAAACGATATTTATAAATATCGATTTTATTCGTTTTTAAAACGAATATCGAAAAGGGAAAGATTTCAAAATCAAATATTTTGAAAAGATTATCATTTATATATAATGATATAGAATATTCAATTTTGATTTAAAATTGAACTGAAAGTGAGAATAGTTTTAAAATGAATTTATAAAATACGTTTGAATAAAATATATTTAATATATATTATATATATATATTAATGGCTTGAATAGGACGCGCCGCGCCGCAGCCGTTCGCGAATTTCGACCATTGATTTCGAATTGATGTTACAGGAGATTCGACCGTTGGATTCTCCTAAAACCGGAATCGTTGGGTTCGTATCGAAAAGAGCTTTCTACCGAATATAAGAAATTGGAAATCTAACGGTTGGATTTGGAATTATGTCCAAATCAAATTTGGAAAAGGTCGCTGTAAGTGCAGTTCGACGACCGTTGATGGCAATCGACTGTGCGGGCCTTGATAAAATTATTAAAAATATTAATAATTTGTGAAAAATCATAATAAATGATTTGGGAAGAATTGGGATGAAAATCTCAACATTTGAAAAGATAAAAAATAGATTTTTATCGAATTGAACTAGTTATTAACTAGAATTAAAATCCAGTTATTTTTAAAGAAATAAATGGGATTGAGAATGGGTTTTAAAATAACAAGAATTTCCAATATATGAATTGGAATGGATTTTAATCGAAATCATCTTCGGGATATTTCTATGTTTGATTTCGTGATTATACAAGTATTGTTATGGAAATTTGAAAGATATATTTTATATCGTTATTTCCAATACGATATTTATTGGTTTCAAAATTCGATATTGAATATAAGCCGATATATTTTCTATTCAGAGCCTTATATTTAATATCGAATTGGATTTTGGGTTCGTCGTGAACAGTGTCTTAAATAACACTGTTCTTGAACCCCGTTTAGAAAGGAATAAATCTTTTAATTAAGATTTAGTGAAATTGTCCAGTTAATTAGTGTTTAATTGGAATTGAATTTAAATTGGTTTTTGGGTTTATCGTGAGCGGTATTTTGAATAACACATGTTCTTTAACCCGATTAACAATGGGATGTGATTTTGGGTTTATCGTGAATCGTGTTTTAAATGACATCGGTTCTTTAACCCAGTTAAAGATTAGAACTAAGTGGAGTTTTAATGCATCTTTAATTAGATTGAAATGATCGAGAATGGAGTATCACCAGTTTTGCTCTAAACGATAGTTAAATCTTTAATTAGATTTGAACGTGAAATGGTAATTAATTTTACCGATAGCACCGTGATGTTAGATATGGGGTGTTACCAGTTTTGCTCCATGGGATGAATAGGTTGGGAACGGGAAATAAAATCAATAATTACTTCGGTGTGGTTCGCTAATCCCGACTAGCTTGGATAAACTTTAATATGTTTAGATTTGATATCCAAATGGAGGATTAAAGTATAAATTTAACAGAATTTATCATTGATAAAATTAATGGCAACCTTTCCCTAAAAATGTGAATATTTGAATAAAAGAATATTATGAATTGGAACGAGGCGCATGTTGTGTTTGTGTAACATTTGTTTATTATATACACGGGTTATTCGGAAAGGCCAGGTTTATACCCATTCTGGATAACCGATTTGTAATGACCCGCATTGGCAGGGGTATTATAATTAATTTATTTAATTATATATATCATGATGTAGTGAATTAAGTAGAGGTTTAATTAAATAATATGGAATAATTAATTTAATTAAATAATTAAATAATATATTTAATTCAGAAATAACCAGAAATAGTGAATTGACAATATAATGTGAACTGGGTCATCCCTAAGATTTAATTCAGCTTAGAGTTGAATTATATTGACGAATATATTCAATCGACGTCAGTTTGAACGTAGAATTATAATATAATTATAATCGAGCTCGATGGCGCGGTAGTTCGCGATTTGGCGATTCGAACTTTAAACGAGTATACAGGAGCCGTTTTAAATCGGATTTCTGTGAAACAAGAAACGTGTGGAGCTGGTGGGGTATATCTTCCTAGTAGAAGAGAAAAATCAGAATTTCGTCGCGTAGATTTTGATTTATGTCCAAATCAAATTTTAGAAAAGTCGCTGTGGAATTCCTTTATAATTTATAAAGGAATTATTTATATTTTTAAAAGGAATTTCAATATAAATCGAATATCGGGTTGACCCAGAAGTGGATATCAAGCTAGAAATTCATATAGGAATATTCTAGAGCTGAAAGATATCGTCTGTGAATATACACGATAATATTTATTTTTAAATATTTAATTTAATTGTATTTAAATATATTTATATATTTAAATAGTCTATTCAGAGCTTTAAAAATAGCCATTTTTACAAACGACCTCAGAATTCAACGAAACCAATTTTGTTGGATCCGCAATATTAAATTATTGCTAGATATCAAGTTTCATGATTTTTAGAGTTCGTATATGGCCATAGGGGATTTTAATGCGGAAAACAGTCAGTATTTCGATAGTTAAAAATACGCTGTGTGGGCATATGAAGTCGGAATTCGACGAAACCAGTTTCGTTGGAACCGTAATGTTGAACTATGGCTACATATCAATTTTCATGATTTTTGGGTATCGTATGTAGTCGTAGGAATTTTTAGAAGACTGATATGAATATAAAATAATATAAAGAAAATATCTAAAACTAAATAAGAGGCCAAAACTAAACCACATGCTCACTCCTCTCACCACACAAGATTTCCATCCCCTTATATAACCGATTCATAAGCCGCCACATTTTGTTTCACAGTAAACCCAAATGCAGAGAAACAATTCACAAATAAAATCCAAAGAAATTAGAAATAAAATCTATAAATTCCTAAACATATATGGTAGTGATCCTTGGATCATTTGCTTCACATTGATATACATTTGGTGGAACTCGACGTCGGGTTTGGGGTACTGGATTTTGCTCAGCGAGATTAGGGCTCGGGTTTGTGGGTTTGAGAAGCAACAATGGTGGTTTCTGAGTTCATTTTTGAGGTTAGGAGGTAAAACCGAAGTAGTTGTGAATGTTTGGAAGATTTTGGCGTTGAAAAGGTTCGGACCTGCTGTGTACAGGGTCGACGACGAGAATTCGAGGGGTGGTTCAGACTTGGTGTTGACGGCTTGGGGTTGGGGAGAAACTGACGAGAAGTTCAACGATGGTTTCGGTTTGGAATTTAATGGCATGGAGAAGGAGAACCGTGGAACCAAAGTTCGGTCAATGGCCATATTTTTTACAAAGAGGACGACGGTTTGTTGTGGATCGGGAAGAAGAAGTATACGAGCGGGCCAGGAAGGTTTAAAAAGGTAATGGGCCAGAAGAGAAGTAAAGCCCAATTTAAAGTTAAACTTATGTTTTTAATTTAATTTAAATTCGTATTAAGTTGTGAATGTTGTATCTTGACCATACGATGTCAGAATCACAAACCGTAAGTTGCTTTGGGATCGTATGGATGGTGACTACGTCATGGAACTGAGTGGAGGTCCATCTGAGCTCGTTACAATTTATGGCGAAATAAACTGTTTGATTTAGATCAAATAACAGTTTATCGTTCTTTAACGATGAACTGCAAATGTGAGTAAAACTCACCAACTCTGATCAGTTCATATTTTTATAACGTATATTTAGAATTGATAAATGATGACTGATTGCTGTGCGTTAACTATTGGTTAAGTTGTTTGTGTATTGATTGAAATTATCGATAACGATATATATATAAATCGTTAATCGAATATTGATTCTGTTTATCAGAACATGTTATAATTGTGGTGTTTAACATCTGTGATGCAGGGGAACAGGTTGGAGGAATCCGACGGGATTCCTCAACATTTATTTTACTGTTTTTCATATATGTTGATATATGATGTGATATATATAATCTGTTTGATCGTGTATGGTTAGAATGATATTGATCATTGTTATTCGATATATTAAATATCATAAAAGACCATGGGATGTAAAAAGGGATATTTCAATGTAAATTGAAATAAAGGAATTTTATAAAATCAACCGATTTTATAAAAGGGAATATTTTGAAAATAAAGCATTTATAAAATCATCGGATTTTATAAAGGAAATATTTATTGGAAAATAAATAAAATAAATATAAAAAGGGAATTTTCAATGTTATATTGAAAATGAATTATTTATAAAATCAAAAGATTTTATAAAAGAGAATATTTATAAATAGAATATTTATAAATAGAAATATTTATAAATGGGATATTTATAAATAGAAAATACATTTAGGTAGAATTATAGATAAAAGGGAAACCTTTATAAATGGAATATTTAGAAAGTGAATTATTTATTTAGAATAAATAATATAAGATAATGGATTATTTATGTGTTAAATAAAAATGAGATATTTATTTAATAATAAATAAGATAATATAAAGAGAATATTTGTGAAAACAAATGTAGAGAAGAATATTTGTGAAAACCAATATAAAGGAGTTATTTGTAAAACAAATATAAGGAAAATATTTGTCAACAAATGTAAAGAGGAATATTTGTAAAAACATTACAAGTAGAAATCAAAAGAAAAGAATTTGTAGAACATTTACAAATGAAATCGAAAGAGAAACATTTGTAAAAGATTTACAAATGAAATCAAAGAGGAGTTATTTGTAAAACAAGGATAAGGAAAAAGACTTGTAAAACAAATGTGAAAAGGAGATATTTATTAGTTAAATAAATAGCATTTTATAATGAAATATTCATTTAAGAAATAAATAGAAATTGAAAAAAAGGAATATTTATTTATTAAATAAATAGGATTAAACTAAAGAAATATTCAGAAAATGAATAGAAGATGGAAATCTGTTTTTAACAGGTAAAAGGGAAAAGATAAATTTATAAATAACAATTTATAAATTTAATTAAATATTTATCATTCGATAAATGGAAGATATTAGTCTGAACTTATATGGGAAAGAGATATTGGTTTTAACACCGATAGTTTAAGTTGGATGGGTACACAACATTTGTGTAAGTAAAGTAACGTTATTAAAGAGAACATTTATAAAGTGAAGAACCGTTACTAAAAGTAAATCTTTATAAATGAATAAACGTTATCCAATAAAGTTAATCGAATTAGAATAAATCGATTAGAGTTAATTAAAAGGAGTTATCGAGTATTAGTTATTCGAATCGAGTAAAAAGGAGATAATCGAATATAGTTTATTCGAATAGAGTTAATGGGTTAATCGATTAGAGTTATATCAATAAAGTTAATCGAATATAATTTATTCGAAGAAAGGTTTTCAAATCTAATTATTCGTAAGAGAGATTATCGATATTAGTTATTCGTAAGAGAGATAATCGATGTTAGATTCATCGAAAGGAGTTAATCGATGTTAGATTCATTGAAAGGAGCTATCGATGTTAGTTTCATCGAGACGAGTTATCGATGTTAGTTTCATCGAAAGGAGTTATCGATGTTAGTTTCATCGAAAGGAGTTAATCGATGTTAGTTTCATCGAAAGGAGTTATCGATGTTAGTGTCATCAAAAGGAGTTAATCGATTATAGTTTAATCGAAAAGAGATTATCTAATATAGTTTATTCGAAGGGGACATTTTCAAATATAAGATATTTGAAAAGAAAGAGTTATCTAATATAGGTTATTCGAATGAGAGTTAATCAAATAGAGATTGCTCGAAGAGATTAAATCGAAGAATTCGATTATATCTAATTCGGGAAAGTACTTATACTTTCCGGTGTTTAAATCAAGATTTATCTATATTTATAAATAAATTATTTGTTAGGTTAATTATTCAAATCAAAGAATTAAAGTTATAATTTAAGTTAGATTGTTCGAAAGCAGAGATTATAACATTATCGTTATAATCAATGTTTTCAATAAAGAAATGAATTTGTTAATTGAATCCGAGAAATACGTAAAGAAGTTGTCAAAGATTTAAAAGATAGACTTGACCGTTTCGAAGTTATAACGTTGTTCAGTTAAGGTCTGAGAGGTAATTATACCTCAACTTGATTGACTTCCTTCTTAACTAAGGAATGGTAAGGTTTGATCGTAAAGGAGTTTTGGAAATGTTTTCCAAGTGAGAATCAGAAATGTTTTCTGATAATGTAAAATAAGAATTTAGAATATATAAACAGGAGATTAGTAAATCAATGAACTAAAGAGATAAAGGTTAAATGATGGGTGTTCGATATAATTTCCACTTGGAAATAATATCGTTGTTTGCACACTTGTTTTTCTTTGATAGTTAAATCACAGACTATCAATGTTTTGACCATTTTAACGTTGTTAATATGGAGAGACCGGTTGGATTATTATCCAAAGAACCACTCTGTATTGGCATAAGCGTGTATGCCAAAGATAATTGAAGACGGAGTAAAATGCAAGGGCTATTGTATAAGTCTTAGATAACAGTGCCTAAGATGGATGTACTGGATAGTGCCTTCGGTTTGTCCAGTCCCAGGACAACTTGTATGGACGAAGGTCTGACATAATATATCTAATAGATCGCGTAAGTTGATCTGTTCAAACATATTCACGTTTAGTGGCGGAGGAATTCGTTTCTCTTAGCTGTATACCCGTGTTATTTTTGGATAAGTCAAGTTGTGATTTGGCGGGTATGACGATGTGACATTCTAAGTGAATGAGGATGACTTGTATGGATGAATGTCTGACAGAGTATTTCCAGAAAGGTCACGTACATTGATTTCTTCAACCGTACCAAGAGTGGAAGCGGAGAAGGAAACTTCTTTTAGCTGACACGTAATGTATGGTTGTAGACGTCAAATTAGTGATTTTGATGGATCTGACAATGTGGTATTCGAAGTGAATCTGATGTAATGATAAGCGTAGCTTCTAGCCTCACATCCGGTAAATGACAGAAATCGGGCAGGCAGCATGGCTATGTAGGTCGCACCTATTAGGGTGTATAATCACCTGATCTAGAGTTTCATTTATTTTTAAAAATCTATTGTTGATGCTGTCCCATTCAGGAAACGGTTGCTGATCCCAACCGTTGGTGATATACATTCGATACACTCAAGCAAATGAGTGGTCGGTCATGTGTGGCCGGGTTGCAAGATGTTCTTGTTGAACCCAGTGTATTCCTCCCTAGAGGTACACTAGCGTAAGGTGGTTCCATACCTTGTCATAGTTGGAAATCCATTACTTAATACGTGCTCGCGATTTTGACTGTATACTATGTACATAGAAACGTGAGATGAAAGCGTTTCTGCTAGATGATTATTATATTATGGTTAATAGAGATTATTATAATGTCAAAAGGTTTTGATATAAAGATATTTGGATATTCATAAGGGAAAACCCGTTCCGTTATGCGGCGTGGTCTTATGAGATATCGTTGTGTTACTCAAACTGTTTTAACTGTTTTACTCATACCAGTCCCATGACTGACCCGGAGTTTATTTTGTTTTGTTTTCCCTAAACTCTTGGGTGCTCAATTTTGTACGAGCAGTCAAGTAGTCGGGATTTACAGATACTTGAAGAGCTGGAGCAGGAGGCTTCAGGATTTTATAGCTATTATTATTCCGCTGTGTTGTAAGTGTTGTACTTGATAATGATATGTATATTCAAGTACAGATTTATATTTCAAAGTTATGTTATATTTTATTCGTTCCTTGTGAGGTTCGTGTTACTCTGATATTGTTGTTGTCTTCTTCTTCTATTCTAAGTTTCTATCTTTTCTATTCTCACCCTCTAATTTCTTTCATTAACTACCATGTTTTTCGATGTTTTGGTTATCGACATCGAGGTTATGTCGATAACCAAAGTCGCCAAAAATCCGGGTCATTACAGTTGGTATCAGAGCTTAAGTTAAGTGATGTACCTTGGCTCTGTGGCGTGACTCGGTAGAGATAGGGTTAGCAATACCCTAGATTGAGTTTGAGTGTATATATATGAGAGCGTATTTGTTATTCAATATAAAAATGGTTTTATATTGTGGATATTTATTGATTGAGTGGCTTATGAATTTCTGGTCGATCAGTTTGATCCACTCTATCGATAGGAGTTACTAAACACTTGAGTACGATAAACCGTCATGGTATGTTTTGAAAAGAGGGTAAATGAAATAATTTTACCCAAAGTATATTTGATATAGATATTGGATTTATAATATATGAGATATATTGGTTGTGATTATAATCGAGTAAGATTATAAATTAAAATGGTTATGTAAATAACCAATCCAAATTTCATATAAGTGTAATATATGAAATCAAGATGAATTAAATCGGAAATTCGAATCAGAATTGAAATGAAAACACTGGAAAGTTGAATAAGTGTTGTAAATGGATTTGAATTGAGTATATGAGAATTTTAAAATCTTGGGAGATTTTAAACTGTTTTACAAGTATTGTAAATGATATTTTGAATTGATTTCAAAATGGAAAATTTAGAAATGATTTTGAAAGTGATATAGTATTGAACTCACTTCGATAACTGGAAAATAATTCTGATAATGACTGCAGCATCATCAGTGTTTATTTTCGAGTTGTAAGTGACAAATTACTACCAGAGATACTGTTTTGAAATTGTTTTGGGAAAAACAAGCTGTGTTGAATTTCAAAAAGGAAAATTTGCTTTTTGAAAAGAGTAAACTGTTTGAAAACTCCCAGGAAAGACTGTTGAATTAAAAACAAATTAACAGATATTTGTGAAAGCAAATTGGAATTAAAATAAAGTCAGTTAAGTGGTAACTGAAATTGAATTTGAATGATATCGAGACAAATTGTATTTGGGAGATTCGAATTTGAAGTGAAACCGAGTTAAGAGTTGGAAATCAAGAATGGAACTCGAGTTTGAAAATTGATGTTGGAATTTGAATTGAATTCGACTTAAGTATAAGCGAATGGTTGAAATTGTGGATAAAAATAGTTTGGAGTTTGGTTGGGATAACACTGGTACATGTTGAATTGATAACAGGTGGAAGGGATATAATGATATGCCCGACAAAAAGGTACCAGTTTATATTTCATATGAGTTTGGTGATTTATGAGCCTGATTTGCAAGCCGCTTGGCTGTTTGATTTTCTTTTGGGTTGAGAAGGCCTAGAGAGGCGAGTTGTGGTTTTACCGATAGGGCTGTACAAAGGAGATTATGGCGAAATTTTCCGAAAATTTAAAGTAATAGAAAATTTTCAGAATTTTTGAAAATTTTAGTTAGTCAGAATGAATAAATATTTTAGTCGATATAAATTGGTTCAGTTGAAATCAGAAATAAGGGGTAAACAAATCTTAGGAATTCCAATAGATAGGGTCGTCCTCTAACTTAGCAATTTCGAGGACGAAATTATTTTAAGTGGGGAAGAATGTAATGACCCGCATTGGCAGGGGTATTATAATTAATTTATTTAATTATATATATCATGATGTAGTGAATTAAGTAGAGGTTTAATTAAATAATATGGAATAATTAATTTAATTAAATAATTAAATAATATATTTAATTCAGAAATAACCAGAAATAGTGAATTGACAATATAATGTGAACTGGGTCATCACTAAGATTTAATTCAGCTTAGGGTTGAATTATATTGACGAATATATTCAATCGACGTCAGTTTGAACGTAGAATTATAATATAATTATAATCGAGCTCGAAATGGCGCGGTAGTTCGCGATTTGGCCATTCGAACTTTAAACGAGTATACAGGAGCCGTTTTAAATCGGATTTCTGTGAAACAAGAAACGTGTGGAGCTGGTGGAGTATATCTTTCTATTTTAAGAGAAAAATCAGAATTTTGTCGCGTAGATTTTGATTTACGTCCAAATCAAATTTTAGAAAAGTCGCTGTGGAATTCCTTTATAATTTATAAAGGAATTATTTATATTTTTAAAAGGAATTTCAATATAAATCGAATATCGGGTTGACCCAGAAGTGGATATCAAGCTAGAAATTCATATAGGAATATTCTAGAGCTGAACGATATCATCTGTGAATATACACGATAATATTTATTTTTAAATATTTAATTTAATTATATTTAAATATATTTATATATTTAAATAGTCTATTCAGAGCTTTAAAAATAGCCATTTTTACAAATGACCTCAGAATTCAACGAAACCAATTTTGTTGGATCCACAATATTAAATTATTGCTAGATATCAAGTTTCATGATTTTTAGAGTCCGTATATGGCCGTGGGGGATTTTAATGTGGAAAACAGTCAGTATTTCGATAGTTAAAAATACGCTGCGTGGGCATATGAAGTCGGAATTCGACGAAACCAGTTTCGTTGGAACCGCAATATCGAACTCTAGCTACATATCAATTTTCATGATTTTTGGGTATCGTATGTAGTCGCAGGAATTTTTAGAAGACTGATATGAATATAAAATAATATAAAGAAAATATCTAAAACTAAATAAGAGGCCAAAACTAAACCACATGCTCACTCCTCTCACTACACAAGATTTCCATCCCCTTATGTAACCGATTCATAAGCCGCCACATTTTGTTTCACAGTAAACCCAAATGCAGAGAAACAATTCACAAATAAAATCCAAAGAAATTAGAAATAAAATCTATAAATTCCTAAACATATATGGTAGTGATCCTTGGATCATTTGCTTCACATTGATATACATTTGGTGGAACTCGACGTCGGGTTTGGGGTACTGGATTTTGCTCAGCGAGATTAGGGTTCGGGTTTGTGGGTTTGAGAAGCAACAACGGTGGTTTCTGAGTTCATTTTTGAGGTTAGGAGGTAAAACCGAAGTAGTTGTGAATGTTTGGGAGATTTTGGCGTTGAAAAGATTCGGACCTGCTGTGTACAGGGTCGACGACGAGAATTCGAGGGGTGGTTCGGACTTGGTGTTGACGACTTGGGGTTGGGGAGAAACTGACGAGAAGTTCAACGATGGTTTCGGTTTGGAATTTAATGGCATAGAGAAGGAGAACCGTGGAACCAAAGTTCGGTCAATGGCCATTTTTTTTACAAAGAGGACGACGGTCTGTTGTGGATCGGGAAGAAGAAGTATACGAGCGGGCCAGGAAGGTTTAAAAAGGTAATGGGCCTGAAGAGAAGTAAAGCCCAATTTAAAGTTAAACTTATGTTTTTAATTTAATTTAAATTCGTATTAACTTGTGAATGTTGTATCTTGACCATACGATGTCAGAATCACAAACCGTAAGTTGCGTTGGGATCGTATGGACGGTGACTACGTCATGGAACTGACTGGAGGTCCATCTGAGCTCGTTACAATTTATGGCGAAATAAACTGTTTGATTCAGATCAAATAACAGTTTATCGTTCTTTAACGATGAACTGCAAATGTGAGTAAAACTCACCAATTCTGATCAGTTCATATTTTTATAACGTATATTTAGAATTGATAAATGATGACTGATTGATGTGCGTTAACTATTGGTTGAGTTGTTTGTGTATTGATTGAAATTATCAATAACGATGTATATAAATCGTTAATCGAATATTGATTCTGTTTATCAGAACATGTTATAATTGTGGTGTTTAACATCTGTGATGTAGGGGAACAGGTTGGAGGAATCCGACGGGATTCCTCAACATTTATTTTACTGTTTTTCATATATGTTGATATATGATGTGATATATATAATCTGTTTGATCGTGTATGGTTAGAATGATATTGATCATTGTTATTCGATATATTAAATATCATAAAAGACCCTGGGATGTAAAAAGGGATATTTCAATGTAAATTGAAATAAAGGAATTTTATAAAATCAACCGATTTTATAAAAGGGAATATTTTGAAAATAAAGCATTTATAAAATCATCGGATTTTATAAAGGAAATATTTATTGGAAAATAAATAAAATAAATATAAAAAGGGAATTTTCAATGTTATATTGAAAATGAATTATTTATAAAATCAAAAGATTTTATAAAAGAGAATATTTATAAATAGAATATTTATAAATAGAAATATTTATAAATGGGATATTTATAAATAGAAAATACATTTAGGTGGAATTATAGATAAAAGGGAAACCTTTATAAATGGAATATTTAGAAAGTGAATTATTTATTTAGAATAAATAATATAAGATAACGGATTATTTATGTGTTAAATAAATATGAGATATTAAATGCGATATTTATTTAATAATAAATAAGATAACATAAAGAGAATATTTGTGAAAACAAATGTAGAGAAGAATATTTGTGAAAACCAATATAAAGGAGTTATTTGTAAAACAAATATAAGGAAAATATTTGTCAACAAATGTAAAGAGGAATATTTGTAAAAACATTACAAGTTGAAATCAAAAGAAAAGAATTTGTAGAACATTTACAATTGAAATCGAAAGAGAAACATTTGTAAAAGATTTACAAATGAAATCAAAGAGGAGTTATTAGTAAAACAAGGATCAGGGAAAAAGACTTGTAAAACAAATGTGAAAAGGAGATATTTATTAGTTAAATAAATAGCATTTTATAATGAAATAGTCATTTAAGAAATAAATAGAAATTGAAAAAAAGGAATATTTATTTATTAAATAAATAGGATTAAACTAAAGAAATATTCAGAAAATGAATAGAAGATGGGAATCTGTTTTTAACAGGTAAAAGGGAAAAGATAAATTTATAAATAACAGTTTATAAATTTAATTAAATATTTACCATTCGATAAATGGAAGATATAAGTCTGAAATTATATGGGAAAGAGATATTGGTTTTAACACCGATAGTTTTAGTAGGATGGGTACACAACACTTGTGTAAGTAAAGTAACGTTATTAAAGAGAACATTTATAAAGTGAAGAACCGTTACTAAAAGTAAATCTTTATAAATGAATAAACGTTATCCAATAAAGTTAATCGAATTAGAATAAATCGATTAGAGTTAATTAAAAGGAGTTATCGAGTATTAGTTATTCGAATCGAGTAAAAAGGAGATAATCGAATATAGTTTATTCGAATAGAGTTAAGGGGTTAATCGATTAGAGTTAAATCAATAATGTTAATCGAATATAGTTTATTCGAAGAAAGGTTTTCAAATCTAATTATTCGTAAGAGAGATTATCGATATTAGTTATTCGTAAGAGAGATAATCGATGTTAGATTCATCGAAAGGAGTTAATCGATGTTAGATTCATCGAAAGAAGCTATCGATGTTAGTTTCATCGAAAGGAGTTATCGATGTTAGTTTCATCGAAAGGAGTTATCGATGTTAGTTTCATCGAAAGGAGTTAATCGATGTTAGTTTCATCGAAAGGAGTTATCGAAGTTAGTGTCATCAAAAGGAGTTAATCGATTATAGTTTAATCGAAAAGAGATTATCGAATATAGTTTATTCGAAGGGGAGATTTTCAAATATAAGATATTTGAAAAGAAAGAGTTATCGAATATAGGTTATTCGAATGAGAGTTAATCAAATAGAGATTGCTCGAAGAGAGTAAATCGACGAATTCGATTATATCGAATTCGGGAAAGTACTTATACTTTTCGGTGTTTAAATCAAGATTTATCTATATTTATAAATAAATTATTTTTTAGGTTAATTATTCAAGTCAAAGAATAAAAGTTATAATTTAAGTTAGATTGTTCGAAAGCAGGGATTATAACATTATCGTTATAATCAATGTTTTCAATAAAGAAATGGATTCGTTAATTGAATCCGAGAAATACGTAAAGAAGTTGTCAAAGATAGACTTGACCATTTCGAAGTTATAACGTTGTTCAGTTAAGGTCTGAGAGGTAATTATACCCCAACTTGATTGACTTCCTTCTTAACTAAGGAATGGTAAGGTTTGATCGTAAAGGAGTTTTGGAAATGTTTTCCAAGTGAGAATCAGAAATGTTTTCTGATAATGTAAAATAAGAATTTAGAATATATAAACAGGAGATAAAGGTTTGCACACTTGTTCGATATAAACAGGAGATAAAATGAGAATTAGATTAGTAAATCAATGAACTAAAGAGAAAAGGGTTAAATGATGGGTGTTCGATATAATTTCCACTTGGAAATAATATCGTTGTTTGCACACTTGTTTTTCTTTGATAGTTAAATCACAGACTATCAATGTTTTGACCATTTTAACGTTGTTAATATGGAGAGACCGGTTGGATTATTATCCAGAGAACCACTATGTATTGGCATAAGCGTGTATGCCAAAGATAATTGAAGACGGAGTAAAATGCAAGGGCTATTGTATAAGTCTTAGATAACAGTGCCTAAGATGGATGTACTGGATAGTGCCTTCGGTTTGTCCAGTCCCAGGACAACTTGTATGGACGAAGGTCTGACAGAGTATATCTAATAGATCGCGTAAGTTGATCTGTTCAAACGTATTAAGTTTGTGGCGGAGGAATTCGTTTCTCTTAGCTGTATACCCGTGTTATTTTTGGATAAGTCAAGTTGTGATTTGGCGGGTATGACGATGTGACATTCTAAGTGAATGAGGATGACTTGTATGGATGAATGTCTGACAGAGTATTTCCAGAAAGGTCACGTACATTGATTTCTTCAACCATACCAAGAATGGAAGCGGAGAAGGAAACTTCTTTTAGCTGACACGTAATGTATGGTTGTAGACGTCAAATTAGTGATTTTGATGGATCTGACAATGTGGCATTCGAAGTGAATCTGATGTAATGATAAGCGTAGCTTCTAGCCTCACATCCGGTAAATGACAGAAATCGGGCAGGCAGCATGGCTATGTAGGTCGCACCTATTAGGGTGTATAATCACATGATCTAGAGTTTCATTTATTTCTAAAAATTTATTGTTGATGCTGTCCCATTCAGGAAACGGTTGCTGATCCCAACCGTTGGTGATATACATTCGATACACTCAAGCAAATGAGTGGTGCCGGGTTGCAAGATGTTCTTGTTGAACCCAGTGTATTCCTCTCTAGAGGTACACTAGCGTAAGGTGGTTCCATACCTTGTCATAGTTGGAAATCCATTACCCAATATGTGCTCGCGATTTTGATTGTATACTATGTACGTAGAAACGTGAGATGAAAGCGTTTCTGCTAGATGATTATTATATTGTGGTTAATAGACATTATTATAATATCAAAAGGTTTTGATATAAAGATATTTGGATATTCATAAGGGAAAACCCTTTCCGTTATGCGGCGTGGTCTTATGAGATATCGTTGTGTTACTCAAACTGTTTAAACTGTTTTACTCATAACAGTCCCATGACTGGCCCGGAGTTTATTTTGTTTTATTTTCCCTAAACTCTTGGGTGCTCAATTTTCTACGAGCAGTCAAGTAGTCGGGATTTACAGATACTTGAAGAGCTGGAGCAGGAGGCTTCAGGATTTTATAGCTATTATTATTCCGCTGTGTTGTAAGTGTTGTACTTGATAATGATATGTATATTCATGTACAAATTTATTTTTTAAAGTTATGTTATATTTTATTCGTTCCGTTGTGAGGTTCGTGTTACTCTAATATTGTTGTTGTCTTCTTCTTCTTCTTCTATTCTAAGTTTCTATCTTTTCTATTCTCACCCTCTAATTTCTTTCATTAACTACCAGGTTTTTCAATGTTTTGGTTATCGACATCGAGGTTATGTCGATAACCAAAGTCGCCAAAAATCCGGGTCGTTACATGATTCGACAATAAATCGAAGATGAAGACGGTGGTTGAAGACCAGAGATCTTCACATCATTTGGGTGATTACTGATGATCTTGATTGGACTGTACACCCAAGAGGAGGGATTCAGTTGGTGATCGTCCAGACGTACTTGGAGATCGACGAATATGCGAGGAAAGTGCCGCCGGTCAGACCCAGAACGAACTTGTATGGACTGTGTGTCTGACATTGGATTTTGCTCTGTGTTGATTGATCTCTATTTAATATACATCTGCCTCGTGAAGGGGAATTCACTACTTTACTTCACCCTTCTCTGAGACGTACGGGATCAGAGGTTGTATGTAGATAGACATCAGTCGCGTGGAGTGGATTGCCTGTGTGGCATGCTTAAGTGGCAAATGATCAAGGCTTCTGTTGCAAAGCAAAGTCTTGTGGTTGATGATCAAAGCACAGCCTGTGTGGCATAGCTTTATGTAGCGTTAATTCGCGAGCCTCACACCCCGGTGTGAACCAAGAACGGGAGAAAGGATCCAGTGAGGACATGCGTCTCTTTCTAGCTAGGGTGGTGTCAGGGACCTACCAACGCTGACATTTATATACTTTTCACTTGTGTGTTTGATGTTGTTGCGAGGCGCCTCGAATATGGAGTCATTTGGCTCATTTACGCCCCAAAGGGCGGAGAGACGTAGTGTTCAGGGTTTTATTTAATTCACATCGAGTGGACCGACACTATGGCTCCTAAGGGACGATGCGTTCTGTTCCTGAGACTCGGGCTAGACAGTCTCGAATTCGGTGAGGATCTTGACCCTAGCCTCGGTTCATAAATGGAAATCCAACTTCCAAATACGTGATTTTGTGGTTTTAATTGTAGAACTAGTATGGCGACATGATATATGGTACCCATGCCGCCTATGATTGATACATTTATATTTGAAGTTGTTTTCTTCACTTATAGAAATAATAAAAGATTAAATTTCGCATATCAAGCATTCTTTGGCTATTATAAGGTAAAACCCTATCCTCCGTCTTGTGTTGCATTGTGTGATGAGACCTGGGTCTTATAATAGCTTCATTTTTCTTTATTTAGCATTGCGCTGTTTGTTATATGCACTGGTATTCTTGGGAGAAAACCCGTTCCGTGTTATACGGCGTGGTCCCTTGATTTACTTAACTTTAAAATAAAGATTTATAACTGTTTTAGTTCTCACACCAGTCACATGACTGACCCGGAGTTTATTGTTTTAACCTAATCTCTGGGTGCCCCTATTCTCGACACAGGCAGCTAGTAGTTTTGGTTTTGCTGATTTATATTGACAGGACTCTGGTTTACAGCTGGAATGATATTCCGGAAGCTTTGTATCAGTGTATCTTTTTCAGTTGTGTTTTTGTATTATTTTCCGCTGTAGTAATGTATTTGAATCTATGATATTTGTCAAATGTAAATTATTGGTCTATACTCTGTATATTCTTGTACTCTGATGTAAATTGTTGTAATAAGCAATGAAAAGTTCTTCTGTTTGCGTTCTTATCTGTCCTGTTCTCAAAACGATCAGGAGTTTCGAACGGTCTTGGTCGGTTTAGCGATCAATTCGGATCGAGCAAAATTCCATTTCGTTACAGTGGTATCAGAGCTTTGGTTTACAAAGATCAAGAACAAGACACATTAGAACCGAACGAAAGAATTCATCAGAGATTGGATTAGTAACGTCCAATGGAAATGACTCGTTAGATATGGGATCAGTAGCATCCTAGAATGAGTCGGAAGAGTGTATTTTTAGAATGAAAACAAATTTTGTTTTATAAATTTAATATATTTCTACGTATTTGAATATTTATTTTAGTTTGATTTGGATAATCTAGTATATGAAGATTTTGCATATACGCCTAGCTAGCGTGTATATGAAGTCTCAAATATACTAGATAGATATAGAATCACACTCTAGTCGCCCGGAAATGATTTTGATGATGGAGCTCCATCATTAATATTTACGTTCGAGTCTCGAAAGTGGGATATCTATATATTTCCAATTGACTGGTGTGAGAATCAAAACTAGATAGGGCTTATTGTTGTGACTTGGCATCAAAAACATGATTTTTGAGTATATAAAAATTATGAATTTGTTAACCAACTAATTGATTGCTGGTTGTGTTGTTTGATTATTAGTTGATTTATAGAATTGTTAAACTAATATGTACATGTAAGTTAAATTAGCCAGATTGTATCGAATATTGGACTGAATTGAAATTTTACTGCATTTGCATACATGTACAAATATATATGTGTGACAGGTCATTGCAAAGAGGCTAGAGCAGAGGAATAAAATTGTTTGCCCGACAAATAGGTACATGTTTATTGTATTTCTTGGCGTTTTTGATGATTATATGAGCCAATTGGCTAGCCACTTGGCTGTTTCTTTTTCTTTTTGAGATTTGAGGGCCATGGGAGGCTATTTGAAATATACCAATGCTCCCGGTGCAGGGGAGGTTATGGCGAAATTTTTCGAAAATTTAGAGTGTTAGCCAAATTTTTGAAAAATTTGAAAAGTTTTTAGAAACAGAAAAGTTAAGAAACTTAAGCCATAATTAAAATAATGAAAGTTAGTTGATTAGAAAACAACTTTCACCTTCGTTCCTTTTCGAGGACGAAAAGATTTTAAGTGGGGGAGATTGTAACAACCCAGAAAATCTGAGCCAATTTTAAATTTTTATTTTGGCGATTTTAATGAATTTTGATTATTTAACATGAATATTTTAAATAATAACGACGATAAATTTATTTTCGACAAAGTTAAAACGAATAAATTTATTTTAATTATATAACGAGCCTGAAATGGCGCGACAGTTCGAAAATTCGATTTCGAATTTCAAATGAGTGTACATGATTCAATATAAGTCAGAATTGAACGAAACATGAAATATTTGAATCTGTTTAATCATATCTTCCTAACGAATCTAAGAAACTAAGATTTCACTTTAGAAGTTGAAAGACATGTCCAGTTTAAAATTCAAAAAAGTCGCTGTGGGATTTATATATATTTTAATATATATATAAAGGCCCTTAAAAATGGAAATTTTGTAAACGACCTTCATTTTCGACGAAACCACTTTTCTTGGATTCGGGATATCAAATTATTGCTAGATTCCAAAATTCATAATTTTCTGAATTAATATGTGAGCGTGGCGCAGTTAAATGCATTCGACCAGTTTTAGTTGAATTTAATCGACTGGAAAAAAGACCATTTTTCAAACGGTCTTCAAATTTGGCGAAACTAGTTTTGTTAGGACCGTATCATCAATACGAAGCTAGAAATAATTTTTGTAGAATTTTTAGAATTCGTATGTGCCTCCAGTAAATTGAAATGTACGTTTAAAATTGAATATAAGGATTTGTATTTTAATTTCAGCGAAAACTGATCGTAACAATCGAATTGGGTTACAAAACATATCACATTGTGTTCGGAATAGGGGTAATTAGCTAGGGGCGACGGTCGTTAGGTCTCATTTGGAGTTCAGAATCATATTGGGATAATTTTTGAATTGAATAAAATATTTTATATATATATATATATATATATATATCCCTAACACTCTAGAACACTAGCCCACTTCAGATTAGAATTTCCGCCACCACCAATAAAACTGATGATCCAAACACTCCCGATTCCATCCTCCAAATTCCCACTGCCTGATCATCGACGACCAACACTTCCAAAAGGGGATATGCTCAGAACGACGAGACCGTTCAAGTGAATGGTGGTGATCGAAAATTGAGATGTGGTGAGCCCAGATTTTCATCCCAAACTACCGGCGTTCGAGCTCTTTTCCAACAGTGTGGGGCCCTTCGAGTTTTGCAAGGTTGAGTGTGGTGGGGGAGCGCATCAAGGCGGTTCACGTGACGGTCTCTGATCGTCGACCGACGTAGTGGATTGGGCGGTGCTGGAAAACCCTAGGCGTCGGCTATGGTTTTGAACAATGCAGTAAAGGTAGAAAGAGGAACGAGAGGGAGGAAGGGTAATTACCCTTAAACCACGTAACTAAGGGAAAATAATTAATTATTTAATTAATGATTAAAGTGTTTATATATATATAATTAGTTTAAAATCAAATTTTTACATATATTAATATTGGTTTAAAATTTAGGATTGATTTTAAATTAAAATTTCATTGTTTTTAAAGTATATATCTAGCATAGTTTTTAAAATATAAATTGCCTTGTTTTGTTAAAAATATATGTAGCACTGTTTTTATAAATATAAAAATAGCTTTGTTTTTAAAAATAAAAATAAAAAAATATGATTTTTCTTTGTTTGAAAGGAGAGTAAATATATGAACTTTATGTATGAAGTAGCAACTTAAAAATAAGATCTTTATTAGAAGAAGAGCGATATAAAAATATAATTTTTATAACGAAATGGCGATGTAAAAATATGTTTTTTTATCTAACAGAGATTATAAAAATATGTTTTTTTATGTATAGAGATTATAAACATATGATTTTTATATGATAGAGGATATAAAAATATAATCTATATTGGAAGGAGAACGATATAAAAACGTGATTTTTGATACAAACATCGTATTAAAAATGTGATTTTTACTATGAACAGCGGGAAAAGATAGCGATGATATCCACTGGAATCGAACCAAAATCCGAACTGTTCAGAAATAAAGAATGGCGGAGTGGAACCCAAAGGTGAGAACTTCTCACTTCAATTTTATTTTCTAGTTAAAATATATACTAGGATGCTGACGGTGCTTAGCAGCACCCGACACCCGTCGTCCACAGACCATGGACGACTTGTTTGATTTTGCTGTATTGTGAAAATTGATTGTGATGTGGAAATAATGAAATATAAATTCATATGTTGAATGAAATATAAATTCATGTGTTGAATGAAATATAAATTCATGTGTTGAATAAAATAAAATATTCATGTGTTGAATAAAATAAGATATTCATGTGTTGAAATAAAATTATTTATCATTAAAAATATAAACTTAACGTTGAGGTGAATAAATAAATATTCATTTACAAATCGAACGATTTGTTTATGTACACTGATTTGACTGATATTGATTGGGACGATAAAATTTTACACGTCGCCCAACTGCATAAATGGAATCTGTGTTTGTTGATTTGAAACCTCACACGGGTATTGGGATGATATTTAAAGTACACTAGTCCCAATTGTATAGTTGTTTGTCGATCGATAGGTTGACAAACAATGGTGTGGTGCACTCTGGTTGATGGTTGATTATTTATCGTTGCTATTATATACATGTGTTGTATGCAATCCATATAATTAACATTATATGGTAATTGATTATGCCTCATTCCAATTTGGAAAAAATTAGAAAATAAATTATATTCATGTGTTGAGTAAATTATATATTCATGTGTTGAATAAAAGAAAATTCATGTGTTGAATGAAATATAAATTCATGTGTTGAATAAAATAAAATACTCATGTGTTGAGATTATTCATGTGTTGAAACTATTCATGTGTTGAACGAGATATTTTTACAATAAAAATTACATTTTTATTGTAAGTAAGAATTAATAAAAACCTTCATGTGTTGAATAATATTCATGTGTTGAATAAAAGCCGTATTGATTAGAGGTGCGCCATTTTGACGCGAACGATATTTATATCGATTTTATTCGTTTTTATAACGAATATCGAAAAGGAAAAGATTTCAAAACCAAATATTTTGAAACGATTATCATTTATATATAATGATATAGAATATTCAATTTTGATTTAAAATTGAACTGAAAGTGAGAATCGTTTTAAAATGAATTTATAAAATATGTTTGAACAATATATATATATATATATATATATATATATATATATATATATATATATATATATTAATGGCCGGAATAGGACGCGCCGCGCCGCGGTCGTTCGTGAATTTCGACCATTGATTTCGAATTGATGTTACGGGAGATCCGACCGTCGGATTCTGCTAAAACCAGAATCGTTGGGTTCGTATCGAAAAGAGATTTCTACCGAATATAAGAAATTGGAAATCTAACAGTTGGATTTGGAATTATGTCCAAATCAAATTTGGAAAAGGTCGCTGTAAGTGCAGTTCGACGACCGTTGATGGCAATCGACTGTGCTGGCCTTGATAAAATTATTAAAAATATTAATAATTTGTGAAAAATCATAATTAATGATTTGGAAAGAATTGGGATGAAAAACTCAATATTTGAAAATATAAAAAATAGATTTTTATCGAATTGAACTAGTTATTAACTAGAATTAAAATCCAGTTATTTTTAAAGAAATAAATGGGATTGAGAATGGGTTTTAAAATAACCCGAATTTCCAATATATGAATTGGAATGTTTTTGAATCGAAATCATCTTCGGGATATTTTGATGTTGGATTTCGTGATTATACAAGTATTGTTATGGAAATTTGAAAGATATATTTTATATCGTTATTTCCAATACGATATTTGTTGGTTTCAGAATTCGATATTGAATATAAGCCGATTTATTTTCTATTCAGAGCCTTATTGTAATGACCCGGATATTTGACGGTGTAATAATTAACTTATTTAATTATTTAAATAACGAATATATATTTTTAATCGACGACGTTAGAACGTATAATTATATTATAATTAAAATCGAGCTCGAAATGGCGCTGCAGTTCGTTATTTGGTGATTCAAACTTCAACTGAATGTACATAGTTCATTTTAAATCGGATTTCTGTGAAACAAGAAACGTATGGAGCTGGTGGAGTATATCTTTCTAGTGGGAGAGAAAAATCTGGATTTTGTTGTGTAGATTTTGAGATATGTCCAAATCAAATTTTAAAATAGTCGCTATAGAATCGTATATCGGCCGTAACAGATTATTCGATATAACTAGAGATCGGGTTTGAATTTAGACAAGGTTCTTTTGGGAAATAGTGATAATTTAATTTTTAGAATTTTACTGTAATTTTTAATTAAATAAATAAGTAACTTTTTAATTGGAGTATTTGGCACCCTATAATCAACATTTTGAGGTTTCACAAAATGAGTTAAACTACCGATATTATTATATTTTTGGGATCATAACGCATTACTGAACACGAATGTATTTTTAGTTCTGTCCGTGCGTAAGTGGAATTCTATGAAATGGGTTATACACCAGAATTTGTTCAAGCTAGTTCGTTTTGGCACTAAACCAATGCATAGTAAGTCGAACCTAATATGTTTAAGCTAAAACAATTTAAGTTATTGAAACAACAAACAGCAAATCATCATATGCCTATTTTTCTTACTTCACGCGCATAAATTAGGTACAAACATAACATGCCAACTGTAAAGCATTTGCAAATGACGTGAAGACTATCACTTGACAAACACTCACTTGGACATACCCAAAATGGCAGTTGATGTATGTATAAATTAAATGAAAAAGTAAATATACTTGGTTACCAAGCATCGTGCACCATCCCATCCATCGCGCAGAGCTACCCTACTTCCTTTCATTTGCTATGACAACTCATGCAGGCGTATGATTTTCAAGTGAAAACATATGAAAGAAGTGAAAACTCATTGTCAGCCTACCCTAAACTGTGAACTACCCTGTACAGCTCTCCCTATATTTCCTTCCCAACCCACGTTCTCATCAAAGCAGAATACCCCCCCTCGCATATACCTGGATGAACATTTATGCCCACTCACTTCAATCATTTCGTTTGGCTTTTCCTTGTTCCCTGGTCCCCTACGTCGTACTTCCCATTCCTTAGCTTCGAAGTCAATCAAGCCTATATATATACAAGCATACGACACAAGTAAGAAGGCTGGATTCTTTTCCGCTTCGTGTTCATTCCTCTGTAAACCCCATGAGCCATAACGTTCATGGATCGAAGAGCTTCAACTCACATATTTCTCACACCATTCAACGTTGTAAACCTCGAACTATATAGCTCACTGGTCACCTAGGGGTAGTGATTATTTTCGCCATCTGTCAACGTGTAGCGAGCTGATGCTGGAGCCGCTGCCATTCAGGACAGCGTCGAGAGGAGAACGAGGAGGAGTTCTGTGTTATGCCGTGAAGTTTTGTGGAGTTGTGGGCGTCGTGAGGCAGACAGCGTGGAGTAGTGGTTTGCCGCAAGTTCTTGGCGATGGTCGGAGGTGTGAAGTGGTCTGCTGAAAGGAGAGTTGCATGGGAAAAGGGTGTAAATGAAGGGGAAGTGGAAGAGGACGGAAGTGGAAAGAAATCGAGTTAGTGTTGAATCGGTTAAGGGAAAGAGGCAGCCGAGAAGGTTCGTCTGTTTTGGAGCAGATGAAAACAGTGGGGTTTCTCTGGTGAGTATTGTATGGTTTTGCACTGGAGTATGCTGTATGCGTGTGTACAAGTGAGCGCGAGTTCTCTGTTTTGGATGAAGAGCTTGCGGCAATTTTAGCTTGAAAAAAATCATGGCAAAAAGGGGTTGTCTATTTTTATACAAACATGACTGTTTGTGTGCACGTGTTCGCATAGTTTTATTTCAGGCATGAGTTCACTGAAAGTTGGAATGACGAGTTGGCAGTTGGGTTTGTTTGTAGAAGATAACTGTGTATCACGGACGGAGGAGGCCGTTCAAAACAAACATGAAGGGAGGATGAAGTAATTCTTTGAATAAAGAATTAACGCTGTGTAGAGGAGATGTGGCGAAAAGTATACGGGTTCGAAGTTGATGGAGCTGTTTTAAATGAGACGATTTGTTGTGTGATATAATAGTTGAGACGGGCACTTTTTTTGCTTCAAGCATGTTGAAGTGAAGAAAAACACAAGGGTAGGGTAGATGTCAGGAAGTGGTGCGAGCCTATGCTAATGTGTTTGACGAGGGAAGTGAGGGGAAGTCATCGGCACTGTCGGATTTCGAAGCTAGTGGGAATGTATTGCAAAATAACACATCTATCCGAATCAACGACCGTAATGCGTTATTTAACGGTTAACGGACAATGTGAGTAAAACTCACCAACTCTGAACAGTTATATTTTTATAACGTACTTTTAGAACTGTTAGATATTGATTGATTGTTGTGTGTTGATTGGTTGATTGAACTGCTAGTCAGTTAGTTGAAATTATATATATATATATATTAACCGTTATATATATATATATTGATTCTGTTTATCAGAATAATTCGTACTGAACTGAAAGTAATGTTATATATGTTGTTTAACATCTGTGATGCAGGGAGACAGGTTGGAGGAATCCGACTGGATTCCCCAACTTTTACTTTACTATTTTTCATATATTTTAATATATATAATGTGATATAGAATCTGTTGATGACTTTGTGTGTTTGAACGTCGTCGATCACTGTGTTTGGTATTTTAAATACCGTAAGAAATATTGGGATATAGACAAGGAGATTTTTCAAAGTATAATTTGAAAATAATTTATTTATATAAAATCGCTGGATTTTATATATAAAAGGAAAAAGGATTTTTATAAAGAAATAATTATAAAATCAAAAGAGTTTAAAAGGGATTTGTTTGTTAAACAAATATAAAGGAATTTGTTTGTTAAACAAATATAAAGGAAATAACTTGTTAAACAAATATAAAGGGAATATTTGTAAATAGAAATTTAAAAGAAAATATTTGTAAAATATTCACAGATAGATTAAATGGAATTATTTATTTGGGAAATAAATAAAGGTAAAAAAATTATTTATTTAGGAAATAAATAAAAGAAAAAGGGATATTTATTTGTTGAATAAATAGAATCAAATCAAAGGAATATTTATTTAGAAAAGAATAGAGTTATAAAAAGGAAACCATTTGCAAAAGAATAGGATGTTATAAAAAGGAAACCATTTGCAACAGAATAGGATGTTATAAAAAGAAAACCATTTGCAACAGAATAGGATGTTATAAAAAGGAAATCACTTACAACGGAATAGGATGTTACAAAAAGGAAACCGTTACAAAAAGGAAACCGTTATTAAAAGGACATTTTGAAAGTAAAGAACCGTTACTAAAAGTAAATCTTTATAAATGGATAAACGTTATTAAAAGGAGTTAATCGAATATAAGTTATTCGAATTTGAGTTAACCAGTTAGAGTTAATCAGTTAGAGTTAACCAGTTAGAGTTAATCGAATAGAGTTAAAGAAATAGAGTTAAGCAAAATTAGAAACTGACTAGAAAATTGTTAAGCTGAATAGTTTTCTGAGTATCGATCTGATGTTGGTTTCGGCCTTCGGGGTTTATACTTAGAAAATTGTTCTCTTACTAGTTTACAGTTAGGGACGGATGGTTGTGGAAGAATAGTGATACGTGAATAAGCTATGGAAATGTTTTCCAGTGTTAATAACGTATATTTTCTAATCATAGAAAATAAGGAAATATGAATATGAATATATATTTATATGTTGGATGATTTGATCAATAATTCCATTTGGAATTTAGATCGTTGTGTGAACGCCGACATGTTTTCATTTGATAGTTAAATCACAGACTATCAAAGTTTTGACCATTTTAACGTTGTTAATATGGAGAGACCGGTTGGATTCTTATCCAAAGAACCACTCCGTATTGGCATAAGCGTTGCAAATCATATATGCTGAATATATTGAAGACGGAGTAAAGTGCAAGGGCTGTTGTATAAATATTAGATAACAATGGACTAAGATGGATGTACTGAATAGTGCCCTCGGTTTCGTTCAGTCCCAGAACGAGCGTATATGGACGAGTGTCTGACAGAATATTTCCAATGATCGAATGGGTTGGTCTGTATAAATATATATGGTTGCAACGGATTAATTCCCTTAGCATAACATCCAGAATATTTGTGTAAACCAATCAATGATTACGGATTTGATAATGTGGCATTTAAAGTGATCGTGCTATCAATGAAATGGAAAGTAGTCGTAGCCTCTGGCCTTAACAACCAGGAAATGACAAAAGTCGGGCAGGCAGCATGGCTATGTGGTTAGCTCCCATTAGGGTGTATTATCACCTATCTAGAGATTATTCATTTTCTTCTTTAATATATCAATATTGTCCCATATATATATACGGGAAAAACGGTTGCTGATCCCAACCGTTGGTGATATACATTCGATACACTCAAGCGAAATGAGTGGTCTGTCATGTGTGGCTGAGTTGGAAGATGTTCTTGTTGAACTCCAGTGTATCGTTCCTAGAGTACACTGATCGGAAGGTGGTTCCATACCTTGTCATAGTTGGAAATCCATTACCCAATATGTGCTTGCGGTTTTGATTGTATACTATATATGTAGAACGTGAGATGAAAGCGTTTCTGCTAGATGATTATTATATTGTGGTTGATAGACATTATTATAATATCAAAAGGGTTTTGATATAAAGATATTTTGGATTCTCATAAGGGAAAAACCCGTTCCATTATACGGCGTGGTCTTATGAGATATCGTTTACTTGTTCAAGCTGTTTTAAAACTGTTTTACTCATACCAGTCCCATGATTGACCCGGAGTTTATTTGTTTGTTTTCCCTAAACTCTTAGGTGCCTAATTTTGTACGGGCAGTCAAGTAGTCGGGATTTTTCAGATACACTTGGAGGGCTTGGAGCAGGAGGCTTCAAGATTCTATAGCTATTATTATTTCCGCTGTGTTGTAAGTGTTGTACTCTGATAAGTGCTGTTGTATACATATACTGTTTGTATTTCAAAAGTTATGTTATATTTTATTCGTTCCGCTGTGAGATTCGGGTTTACTCTGATGATAATGTTCTCCTTCTTCTTCTATTCTATAAGTTTCAATCTTATCTATTCTCACCCTCCAATTTCTTTCTATTAATTTCCTGATTTCCAGTGCAATTAGGGTTGGACTTGTGTTATTTAGTCAGCTCAAATTGGACCGGGTTTTCGGGTCATTACACTTATATTTAATATCGAATTGGATTTTGGGTTCGTCGTGAACAGTGTCTTAAATAACACTGTTCTTGAACCCCATTTAGAAAAGAATAAATCTTTTAATTAAGATTTAGTGAAATTGTCCAGTTAATTAGTGTTTAATTGGAATTGAATTTAAATTGGTTTTTTGGTTTATCGTGAGCGGTGTTTTGAATAACACCTGTTCTTTAACCCGATTAACAATGGGATGTGATTTTGGGTTTATCGTGAACCGTGTTTTAAATGACATCGGTTCTTTAACCCAGTTAAAGATTAGAACTAAGCGGAGTTTTAATGAATCTTTAATTAGATTGAAATGATCGATAATGGAGTATCACCACTTTTGCTCCAAATGATAGTTAAATCTTTAATTATATTTGAATGTTAAATAGTAATTAATTTTACCTATAGCACCGTGGTGTTAGATATGGGGTGTTACCAGTTTTGCTCCATGGGATGAATAGGTTGGGATTGGGAAATAAAATCAATAATTACTTCGGTGTGGTTCGCTAATCCCGACTAGCTTGGATAAACTTTAATATGTTTAGATTTGATATCCAAATGGAGGATTAAAGTATAAATTTAACAGAATTTATCATTGATAAAATTAATGGCAACCTTTCCCTAAGAATGTGAATATTTGCATAAAAGAATATTCTGAATTGGAATAAGGCGTATGTTGTGTTTGTGTAACATTTGTTTATTATAAACGAGGGTTATTCGGAAAGGCCGGGTTTATACCCATTCTGAATAACCGATTCGACAATAATTCGAAGATGAAGACGGTGGTTGAAGACTGGAGGTCTGTACATCGTTTGGGTTATTACTGATGATCTTGATTGGGATGTACACCCAAGAGGAGTGAATCAGTTGGTGATCGTCCAGACGTACTTGGTGATCGACGGATATGCGAGGAAAGTGCCTCCGGTTTCGTTCAGACTCAGAATGAACTTGTATGGACTGTGTGTCTGACATTGGATTTTTCTCTGTGTTGATTGATCTCTATTAAATATACATCTGCCTGGTGAAGGGGAGTTCATTCCCTTACTTCACCCTTCTCTGAGACATACGGGATCAGAGGTTTTATATAGATAGACATCAGTCGCGTGGAGTGGATTGCCTGTGTGGCATGCCTAAGTGGCAAATGATCAAGGCTTCTGTTGAAAAGCAAAGTCTTGTGGTTGATGATCAAAGCACAGCCTGTGTGGCATAGATTTGTGTAGCATTAATTCGCGAGCCTCACATCCCGGTGTGAACCAAAAACGGGAGAAAGGATCCAGGGAGGACATGCGTCTCTTTCTAGCTAGGGTGGTGTCTGGGACCTACCAGCGCTGACATTTATATACTTTTCACCTGTGTGGTTGTTGCTATTGCGAGGCGCCTCGGATATGGAGTCATTTGGCTCATTTACGCCCTAAAGGGCGGAGAGACCTAGTGTTCAGGGTTTTATTTAATTCATATCGAGTGGACCGACCCTGTGGCTCCTAAGGGACGATGCATTCTGTTCCTGAGATTCGGGCTAGACAGTCTCGAATTCGGTGAGGATCTTGCCCCTAGCCTCGGTTCATAGATGGAAATCCAACTTCCAAATACGTGATTTTGCGGTTTTAATTGTAGAACTAGTATGGCGACATGATATATGGTACCCATGCCGCCTATGATTGATACATTTATATTTGAAGTTGTTTTCTTCACTTATAGTAATAATAAAAGATTAAATTTCGCGTATCAAGCATTCTTTAGCTATTATAAGGTAAAACCCTATCCTTCAGCTTGTGTTGCATTATGTGATGGTACCTGGGTCTTATAATAGCTTCATTTTTCTTTATTTAGCATTGCGCTGTTTGTTATATGCACTGGTATTCTTGGGAGAAAACCCGTTTCGTGTTATACGGTGTGGTCCCTTGATTTACCTAACATTAAAATAAAGATTTATAACTGTTTCAGTTCTCACACCTGTCACATGACTGACCTAGAGTTTATTGTTTTAACCTAAATTCTGGGTGCCCCTATTTTCGACACGGGCAGCTAGTAGTTTTGGTTTTGCAGATTTATATTCACAGGACTCTGGTTTACAGCTGGAATGATATTCGGGAAGCTTTGTATCCGTGTATCTTTTTCAGTTGTGTTTTTGTATTATTTTCCGCTGCAGTAATGTATTTGAATCTCTAATATTTGTCAAATGTAAATTATTGGTCTATACTCTGTATATTCTTGTACTCTGATGTAAATTGTTGTAATAAGCAATGAAAAGTTCTTCTGTTTGCGTTCTTATCTGCCCTGTTCTCAAAACGATCAGGAATTTCGAACGGTCTTCGTCGGTTTAGCGATCGATTCAGATCGAGCGAAATTCCATTTTGTTACACTATATGACTTATCATTAATCGCACTATATCTTATAAGATGTGATTTCTCCTTTCAGACACAACATTCAATATGGTGTTCTAGATGGAGTGTAGTGTCCCGGAATTTTGGTGCAATTTGAGCTGACCAAATAACAAAAGTCCAACCCAAATTACACTGGTAACCAGAAAACTAATAGATAGAAAACAGAGGGTGAGAATAGATAAGGCAGAAACTTAGAATAGAAGAAGAAGAAGAAGAACACGCAACATCAGAGTAAACACGAATCTCACAGCGGAACGAATAAAATATAACATAACTTTGAAATAAAAGATTGTACTTGAATATACATATCATTATCAAAGTACAGCACTTACAACACAGCGGAAATAAACAATAGCTATACAAACGCTGCTGAAGCCTCCTGCTCCAGCTTTCAAAGTATATCTATAAAATCCCGACTACTTGACTGCCCGTACAAAATTGGGCACCCAAGAGTTTAGGGAAAACAAAACAAACTCTGGGTCAGTAATGGGACTGGTGTGAGTAAAACAATTTAAAACAGTTTGAGCAATTAAACGATATCTCATAAGACCACGCCGTATAACGAAACGGGTTTTTTCCTCATGAGAATCCAAAATAATTTTTATATCAAAATTCTTTTGATTATAAAATAGTGTCTATCAACCACAATATAATAATCATCTAGCAGAAACGTTTTCATCTCACGTTCTACATACATAGTATACAATCAAAATCGCAAGCACTTATTGGATAATGGATTTCCAACTATGACAAGGTATGGAACCACCTTCTGATAGTGTATCTCTAGAGGAGAATACACCGAGTTCAACAAGAACATCTTGTAACTCAGCCACACATGACCGACCACTCATTTCGCTCAAGTGTATAGAATGTATATCACCAACGGTTGGGATCAGCAATCGTTTCCCGATAAGGGACAACATCGATAGATTAAAGAAGGAAATGAATATTCTCTAGATAGGTGATTAACACCCTAATAGGAGCTACCCAAATAGCCATGCTTCCTGCCCGATTTTTGTCATTTCCCAGTTGTGAGGCTAGACGCCATAACTTACCCTTTTACATATCATATCTTCATTTACTTTGAATGTCACATCGTCCTACCCGTCAAATCATTCTCGATTTCCTTAAAGGTATCACAGGTATAAAGCTAAGAGAAACGAATTCCCCCGCCACCAAACATAATACGTTTGAAGAGATCAATGTATATATGATCTCTTAAGCATACTCTTTCAGACATTCGTCCATACAAGTTGTCCTGGGACTGGACAATCCGAAGGCACTCTTCGATGAATTCATCTTAGGAAATTTCTACCTAGGATTAACAAAACAGCCCTTGCACTTTACCCCGTCTTTTATTATCTTCAGCATATTTGGTTTGCAACGCTTATGTCAGTACGGAGTGGTTCTTCGGATAATAATCCAACTGGTCTCTCAATATTAAAAACGTAAAATGGTCAAAAACTTTGATAGTCAGTAATTTAACTATCAAATGAAAACACGTGTGCAAACAACAATCTTATTTCCAATTGGAATTTTTATTGATCAATCATCATCATATATATATATATTCGTATTTCCTTATTTTCTATATTCAGAAAATATATTTTATGAACATTGGAAAACATTCCCTTTGCTTATTAACTTATCACTATTCTTCCACATCTATCAGTCTCTGACTGTAAACTAAATGAGAACAATTCCCTAAGTATCAATCCCGAAGGTCGAAACCAACATCAGATAGACACTTAGAAAACCATCTAACTTAACTAATCTCCAGTCAGTTTCTAATTCAACTTAACTCCATTTCTTAATTCCTTATAAATAAAACATTCCATCTTCTATGTTTAGAACTATCTCTGATTCTATATTTGGAAAACATTTCCAAAACTCATTTATATGGATTTCAAACTAACGTTGTATAACACATCGTTACGCCCGCTCAATCCCTTAATCGCTTATTACTTAACTGTATTTCTAACTTACTCTCGCCATCGAACCTCAACTATTTCTTAGTCAATTACGAAGTCAATCAAGTTGGGGTATAATTACCTCTCAGACCTTAACTGAACGACATCCTTAACCTTGCAATAGACAAAGCTCACCGCTCCAATTTCTACAATCATTTGCTTACGCAAATTCTCGGATTCAGATTATGAATTCACTTCTTTTATGAAAAACATTTATTATAACGCTAACGTTATAAACCCTACTTCTGAAATATCTAACTTAGAAATCTAACTTAAATTCTTATTTTGAATAAATAAACCGACAAC
The DNA here is from genome assembly GCA_030737875.1 of Allium sativum. Taxonomy (NCBI): domain Eukaryota; kingdom Viridiplantae; phylum Streptophyta; class Magnoliopsida; order Asparagales; family Amaryllidaceae; genus Allium; species Allium sativum. Next base: position 809,583,742 of record CM060921.1, on the reverse strand, counting down.
AAATTTATTAATAAATAAACTAATCTTGATTAAAAATGAAAAGCAAATAATACTTTCCCGAATTCGATATAATCGAATTCGACGTATAACTCTCTTTCGAGTAATCTCTATTCGATTAGCTCATTCGAATAACTAATATTCGATTAACTCTCCTCGAATAACTAATATTCAATTAACTCTCCTCGAATAACTAATATTCGATTATCTCTCTTCAATAACTTATATTCAATTTTCTCTAATTCGAATAAACTATATTCGATGAACTCACTTCGAATAACCTATATTCGATAGCTCCTTTCTTCGAATAACAATGTTCGATTAACTCTTTTCGAATAAACTATAATCGATTAGCTCCTTTCTTCGAATAACTATATTCAATTAACTCCTTTCGAATAAACTATATTCGATTAACTCACTTCTTCAAATAACTATATTCGATTAACTCCTTTCGAATAAACTATATTCGATTAACTGACTTCTTCGGATAACTATGTTCGATTAACTCATTTTGAATAAACTATATTCGATTAACTCACTTCTTCGAATACCTATACTCGATTAACTCCTTTCGAATAAACTATATTAGATTAACTCCTTTCAAATAAACTATATTCGATAACTAATATTCGACTAACTCTATTCAATTAACTAATACTCGACTAACTCTACCTCGACTAACTCTATTTGAATAATTTTAATTCGATTTAACTCTAATCGATTAACTATAACTAATTAACTCCAATCGATTTACACTAACTGATTAACTCAAATCGATTACTCTAATTCGATTAACTATAATCGATTACTCTAATTCGATTTCTCTAACTGATTAACTCTAATCAACTAACTCTTATTCAAATAAATTATATTTGATAACTCTATTCGACTAACTCTATTCGATTACAAATACTTCATTTTCTATTTGTCTATATTTATTTCATATAAATATTTCCTTTTATAACTTTATTTATTTTCTAAATAAATATTTCCTTTTAACTCCATTTATTTATCAAATAATTCCCTTTTTGTCTTTATTTATTTTCTAAATAAATAATTCTTTCTCAATTTTATTTGTAAATGTTTTACAAATATTCCTCTTTCTATTTGTTTTACAAATATTTTCCTTTTATATTTGTTTTACAAATATTTTCCTTTTATATTTATTTTATTTATTTTCTAAATAAATAATCCTTTTATACTTCTATTTATTTCTAAAATAAATATTACATTTCAATTCTATTTATTTAACAAATAAATATTTCTTTTCCACTCTATTTGTTTAACGAACAAATATTCTGTTTATAAAATTCCTTGATTTTGAAATTATTTTCTTTTATAAAATCCTTTTCCTTTTATATATAAAATCCATTGATTTTATATAAATTAATCATTTCCAAAATACACTTTGAAAATCCCCTTTTCTAAAACCCAATATTTCTCACGGTATTTAAAATACCAAATAACAATGATCAATATCATTCAAACACACATAATCAACAACAGATTATATATCACATCATATATTACAATATATGAATAGAACAATATTATAAATATTGAGGAATCCAGTTGGATCCCTCCAACTTGTTTCCCTGCATCGCAGATGTTAAACAATATAATTAACATCAACTTCATTTCACTATGAAATATTATGGTAAACAGAATTAGTATTTGATTAACGATTTATATATATATCGTTATGTATAATTTCAACCAATACATAAGCAATGCAACCAAACAATAATCACACATCAGTCAATTAGCATTTATCATTACTAGATTATATTTATAAAAATATAAACTAATAGAGTTAGTGAGTTTTACTGACATTGGACGATCATCGTTAATAACGATAACCATCACTTGATTCAGAAGGACAATTAATTTGGCTATAAATTGTAACTAGCTCCTATTCACTCCTGATCAATTTCATTGCGTACTGTTCGTCCATACGATCCTAACGGATCTTGTTTCGTCTGATTCTGATATCGTATGAAATAGTTATGTATTTTACAAGTTAGCGTGCATTAAATTAAACTTAAAAACTTAATTTATCCACCAATTATGCTTTACCATTTTTCATTCGGCCCATCCGCTTGATCCACCCGCTACATACAAAATCCTTCTTCTGCATCTAAACCGACACCTGCTCCAAATCTCACTCCACCAACGCCGCACCCTTGCTCCATCTAATCTCCCTTTTTGTTTTTCTCACAAATTCAAAAAAAAACATTACCGTTTAAATCTCCGTCCCAAACCCTATCACACCATAACCACAAAGTTATACTCGACATCTCCTTCCAGACGTTAACAACAGTGACAAACCATGGTCGTATCCCCTCTTTTCTTCTTAATCCCTTCACCGAAAACCAAACTGTAACTACCATTAAACTCCCCATAAAAATCTCAACGCAACCACACCAAAATGTCTCTACTCGGCTTCTCCCTATTGAATGCAACCGTGACCCCTTCTTGAAGCTTTACGGAACCACACGGCATATTTTCATCTCATATTTCACAAAAGACTGCGGTTTGGAGCTAAATCCTCTTACAAACCCAAATCCAATAATGGAAATTCGAATCGCACCCTACAGTACCTGAAACGATGAACCCTACCTTCTACTGTTGTTCTTCGAGCGAGGAAGATAGGCACTGAGTTCAGTAAAACTCCCATCAGAAGAAGAGCGCTTCTTAATGATTTCAACCGTGTATATATTATGATTTATAAAATTTTCTTTGGTTTATTTGGGATTTTTGTTGAAGAGGAATATTTCGTTTTGGTGTTTAAGGAGAACGGTGGCGGCTTGGGTATTTTGACTGTGAAGAGGAAAGATTAGGTTTAGAAATAATGGGATGGTGTATTTATAGTATAAAGGTTAGCTTAGAATGTAAGCTATTAATTTTTTTATTATTTTTTTTCTTTTGTACCCTTGATCTAAAAATCCCTATAATCACATACAATATCCAAAAATCATGAAAATTGCCATGTAACTATAGTTTTGACATTACAGACCCAACAAAACTAGTTTCGTCTAATTCCTACTTCGTTTGCTCACACATCGTATTTTTACCGTCGAAATACTGATTATTTTTCACATTAAAAATCCATACGGCCACACACTGACCCCAAAAATCACAAAACTTGAAATCTGACAATAATTTAATACTACGGATCCAACAAAATTAGTTTCGTCGAAAACGGAGGTTGCTTGCAAAACTCACTATTTTTAAAGCTATAAATAACCCTTTTAAATATATAAATATATTTAAAAATAATTAAATTAAATATTTATAAATAAATATTTTCGTATATATTCACATAGAATATCACATAGCTCCATATCGGGATTTATAACTCGATATTCCAAATCCAGTGTTACATCGATATTCGATTTATATTTTAAATCCATTTAAAATATAAATAAATCAATACAAATTATAAAGGAATTCCATAGCGATTTTTCTAAAATTTTATTTGGACATAACTCAAAATCTAGACGACGATATCCCGATTTTTCTCTTCCACTAGAAAAATATACTTCACCAGCTCCTAACGATTCTTGTTTCACAGAAATCCGATTTAAAACGGACCTTGTATATTCAGTTGAAGTTCAAATCGCTAAATAGCGAATTGCCACGCCATTTCAAGCTTGATTATATTTATAATATAATTCTACGTTCAAACTTCGTTTAAATAATATATTCATTATTCAAATTCAATTCCGAACTGAATTATATATTTTAAATTGCCCAATTCACACAATACTGTGAATTCTGTTATTTCTGATTATTTCAGAAATTAAATATGTTACTCTATTATTTAATTTAATTAAATATTCACTATTATTTAATTAAACAACGATTTAATTCCCTAAATCACTATTTAAATAATTAAATAAATTAATTATTACATCTCTGAAAATACGGGTCGTTACATTCTTTCCCCCTTAAAATAATTTCGTCCTTGAAATTGCAAAGGTACAAAACAAACCCCTGGGTTACAATTATTTTTTAAATTCTTAACTCCAGTTTCAACTGAACAATCCATTCCAATTAAAATATTAATTTATTTCTATTAACGAAAATTTTCAAAAATTCTGAAAATTTTCTAACGCCTGAAATTTTCGAAAAATTTCGCCAGCATCTCTTTTGTACTGGTCAATCGGTACAATTACAACTCGCCTCTCTGGGCCTTCTCCCCCAAAAGAAAATCAAACAGCCAAGCGGCTTGCCAATTCGGCTCATAAATCTCATATCCAATAGAAATATAAACTGGTACCTTTTTGTCGGGCATATCATTATCTCATTTCCATCTGCTGCCAATTCAGCATATACCAATATCAACCCAATCAAATTCCAATCTGTTTTTATCCACACATCACAACCATTCGCTTATACCTAGGTCAATTTCCATTCTGAACTCAAATTCCAATATCAATTCCAAATTCTTACGACATCAATCCAACTTACTCGATATCATTATATTCTAATTCAACTTCCAGTTTACTGGCTTTAATTCAACTCCTATTTGCTTTCGCAAATTCCTTTTAAATTTGTTTTTAATTAAAACAATCTATTTCTAGGATTTTTAAACAGCTTTGTTTTTCTCAAAAATCCAACTTCCCTTTACAGGATTCAAAACAACTTTTTTTCTCAAAACAATTCAAAAACAAAATCCTTGGTAGTAATCTGTCACTCAACAACTCAAAATGAACACTAATGATCCAACTGTCATTATCAGAATTATTTTCCAGCGATCGAAGTGAGTTCAATACTGTATCACTTTTAAAACCATTTCTAAACCTTCCATTTTGAAATCTATTTCGAAATACTATCCCCAATGCTTGGAAAACATTTCTAAAATCTCCCAGGATTTTAAAATTCTCTTATACTTAATCCAAGTCCATTTACAAACACCTTTCCAAATCTCCAGGGTTTTAATTTCAATTCCAATTCTGATTTAAATTCAGATTTAATTCATCTGATTTCACTTATTTCACTTATATGAATTCTGATTGGTTATATGTAACCATTTCACTTTTTTATAATCTTACTCCATTATAATAACAACCAACACATCCAATATACTATACTAATTCAAATATAAATCTTTTATATCAAAATATAATTTTGGGTAAATTATTTAGTTTTACCCACTTTTCAAAACATACTGTGTCGGTCTATCATATTCAAGTGTTTATAAACCCCTACCGATATAGTGGATAAAACTGATCGACCTATAAAATAACAAATACGTTCACTCGTATATATGCACTCAATTCAATCTAGGGTATTACTAACTCTATCTCTACTGAGTCACGCCACAGAGCCAAGGTAATTACTTAACCTTCAGCTGTGATACCAACAGTAGTGTCCCGGAAATTCGGTACAATCAGAGGTGACCAAATAACATAAGTCCAACCCAAATTACAATGGAAACCGGAAAACTAATAGAATGAAAACAAAGGGTGAGAATAGATAAGATAAAAACTTAGAATAGAAGAAGAAGAACACACAACATCAGAGTAAACACAAATCTCACAGCGGAACGAATAAAATATAACATAACTTTGAAATAAAAGATTGTACTTGATTATACATATCATTATCAAAGTACAACACTTACAACATGGTGGAAATAAACAATAGCTATACAAACGCTGTTGAAGCCTCATACTCCAGCTTATCAAGTATATCTGTAAAATCCCGACTACTTGACTTCCCGTACAAAATTGGGCACCCAAGACTTTAGGGAAAACAAAACAAAACAAACTCTGGGTTAGTCATGGGACTGGTGTGAGTAAAACAATTTAAAACAGTTTGAGCAATTAAACGATATCTCATAAGACCACGCCGTATAATGGAACGGGTTTTTCCCTTATGAGAATCCAAAATAATTTTTATATCAAAATTCTTTTGATATTATAATAGTGTCTATCAACCACAATATAATAATCATCTAGCAGAAACTCTTTCATCTCATGTTCTATATACATAGTATACAATCAAGATCGCAAGCACTTATTGGATAATGGATTTCCAACTATGACAAGGTATGGAACCACCTTTCATTGTGTATCTCTAGAGGAGAGTACACCGAGATCAACAAGAACATCTTGTAACTCAGCCACACATGACCGACCACTCATTTCGGTTGAGTGTATCGAATGTATATCACCAACGGTTGGGGTCAGCAACCGTTTCCCGATAAGGGACAACATTGATAGATTAAAGTAGGAAATGAATATTCTCCAGATAGGTGATTATACACCCTAATGGGAGCTACCCACATAGCGATGATGCCTGCCCGATTTTTGTCATTTCCCAGTTGTGAGGCTAGCGACCATAACTTACCTTTTTACATATCATATCTTCATTTACTTTGAATGCCACATTGTCCTACCCATCAAATCATTATCGATTTCCTTAAAGGTATCATGGGTATAAAGCTAAGAAAAATGAATTCCTCCGCCACCAAGCATAATACGTTTGAAGAGATCAACGTATATATGATCTGTTAAGCATACTCTGTCAGACATTCGTCCGTACAAGTTGTTCTAGGACTGGACAAACCGAAGGCACTCTTCTGTGAATCCATCTCAGGTAATTTTTACCTAGGATTAACAAAACAGCCCTTGCACTTTACTCCATCTTTAATTATCTTCAGCATATTTGGTTTTCAACGCTTATTCAATACGGAGTGGTTCTTCGGATAATAATCCAACCGATCTCTCCATATTAACAACGTAAAATGGTCAAAAACTTTGATAGTTGGGGATTTAACTATCAAATGAAAACACATGTGCAAACAACAATCTTGTTTCCAATTGGAATTTCTATTGATCAATTATCATCATATATACATACATACATACATATATATATATATATATATATATTCATATTTCCTTATTTTCTATATTCAAAAAATATATGTTATGAACATTGGAAAACATTCCCATTGCTTATTTACTTATCACTATTCTTCCACATCTATCAGTCTCTGACTGTAAACTAGTATGAGAACAATTCCCTAAGTATCAATCCCGAAGGTCGAAACCAACATCAGATACGCACTTAGAAAACCATTCAACTTAACTAATCTCTAGCCAGTTTCTAATTTAGCTTAACTCCATTTCTTAATTCCTTATAAATAAAACATTCCATCTTCTATGTTTAGAAATATCTCTGATTCTATATTTGGAAAACATTTCCAAAACTCATTTATATGGATTTCAAACTAACGTTGTATAATACATCGTTACGCTCGCTCAATCCATTAATCGCTTATTACTTAACTGTATTTCTAACTAACTCTCGCAATCGAACCTCAATTATTTCTTAGTCAATTACGAAGTCAATCAAGTTGGGGTATAATTACCTCTCAGCCTTAACTGAACAACGTCCTTAACCTTGCAATAGACAAAGCTCACCGCTCCAATTTCTACAATCATTTGCTTACACAAATTCTCGGATTCAGATTATGAATCCACTTCTTTTATGAAAAACATTTATTATAACGCTAACGTTATAAACCCTACTTCTGAAATATCTAACTTAGAAATCTAACTTAAATTATTATTTTGAATAAATAAACCAACAACGAATTTATTAATAAATAAACAAATCTTGATTAAAAATCGAAAAGTAAATAATACTTTTCAAAATTCGATATAATCGAATTCGACGTATAACTCTCTTTCGAGTAATCTCTATTCGATTAACTCCTTCGAATAACTAATATTCGATTAACTCCCTTCGAATAACTTATATTCAATTAACTCTCCTCAAATAACTAATATTCGATAAACTCTCCTCGAATAACTAATGTTTGATTATCTCTCTTCGAATAACTTATATTTGATTTTCTCTAATTCGAATAAACTATATTCGATTAACTCACTTCGAATAAAATAATTTCGATAACTCCTTTCTTCGAATAACAATATACGATTAACTCTTTTGGAATAAACTATATTCAATTAGCTCCTTTCTTCGAATAACTATATTCGATTATTTCCTTTCGAATAAACTAGATTCGATTAACTCACTTCTTCGAATAACTATATTCGATTAACTCCTTTCGAACAAACTATATTCGACTAACTCACTTCTTCGAATAACTATATTCGATTGACTCCTTTTGAATAAACTATAACTATATTCGATTAACTCCTTTCGAATAAACTATATTCGATTAACTCCTTTCGAATAAACTATATTCAATAACTAATATTCGACTAACTCTATTCAATTAACTAATACTCGACAAACTCTAACTCGATTAACTCTATTTGAATAACTCTATTTCGATTTAACTCTAATCAATTAACTCTAATTGATTAACTTTAACTGATTAACTCTAATCGATTTATACTAACTGATTAACTCAAATCGATTACTCTAATTCGATTAACTCTAATCAATTACTCTAATTCGATTTCTCTAACTGATTAACTCTAATCAATTAACTCTTATTCAAATAAATTATATTTGATAACTCTATTCGACTAACTCTATTCGATTACAAATACTTCCTTTTCTATTTGTCTATATTTATTTCATATAAATATTTCCTTTTATAACTTTATTTACTTTTTAAATAAATATTTCCTCTTAACTCCATTTATTTATCAAATAATTCCCTTTTTATCTTTATTTATTTTCTAAATAAATAATTCTTTTTCAATTTCATTTGTAAATGTTTTACAAATATTTCTCTTTCTATTTTTTTTATAAATATTTTCCTTTTATATTTGTTTTACAAATATTTTCCTTTTATATTTATTCTATTTATTTTCTAAATAAATAATCCTTTTATACTTCTATTTATTTCTTAAATAAATATTCCATTTGAATTCTATTTATTTAACAAATAAATATTTCTTTTCAATAATTATTTTCTTTTATAAAATCCTTTTCCTTTTATATATAAAATCCATTGATTTTATATAAATTAATTATTTTCAAAATACACTTTGAAAATCCCCTTTTCTACATCCCAGTATTTCTCACGGTATTTAAAATACCAAATAACAATGATCGATATCATTCAAACACACATAATCAACAACAAATTATATATCACATCATATATTACTATATATGAACAGAACAGTATTATAAATATTGAGGAATCCAGTTGGATCCCACCAACCTGTTTCCCTGCATCACAGATGTTAAACAACATAATTAACATCAACTTCATTTCACTATGAAATATTCTGGTAAACAGAATCGATATTTGATTAACGATTTATATATATATATCGTTATCAATAATTTCAACCAATACATAAGCAATTCAACCAAACAATCATCACACAACAGTCAATCAACATTTATCATTACTAGATTATATTTATAAAAATATAAAATGGTAGAGTTAGTGAGTTTAACTCACATTGGACGATCATCGTTAATAACGATAACCATCACTTGATTCAGATGGACAATTTATTTGGCTATATATTGTACCTAGCTCCCATTCACTCTCGGTTAGTTTCATTGCGTAGTGTATGTCCATACGTTCCTAACGGATCTTATTTCGTCTGATTCTAATGTCGTATGAAATAGTTATGTATTTTAGCGTGCATTAAATTAGACTTAAAAACTTAATTTATCTACAAATTGGGCTTTACGATTTTTCACTCCGCCCATCCCCTTGATCCACCCGCTCCATACAAAACCTTCTTCAACATCTAAACCGATACCTACTCCAAATCTCACTCCATCAATGCCGCTCCCTTGCTCCATCTAATCTCCCTTTTTGTTTTTCTTACAAATTCAAAAAGACAAACAAACATCACCGTTTAAATCTCCATCCCAAACCCCATCACACCATACCCACAAAGTTATACTCGACATCTCCTTCCAGGCGTTCATAACAGTGATAAACCATGGTCGTATCCCCTCTTTTCTTCTTAATCCCTTCATCGAAAATCAAACTGTAACTACCATTAAACTCCCCATAAAAATCTCAACGCCACCACACCAAAATTGCTCAACTCGGCTTCTCCCTATTGAATGCAACCGTGACCCCTTCCTGAAGCTGTACGTAACCACACGACAAGTTTTCATCTTGGATTTCACAAAAGACTGCGGTTTAGAGCTAAATCCTCTTACAAACCCAAATCCAATAATGGAAATTCGAATCGCACCCTACAGTACCTGAAACGATGAACCCTAGCTTCTACTATTGTTCTTCGAGCGAGGAAGATTGGCGCCGAGTTCAGTAAAACTCCCATCAGAACGAAGAGCGCTTCTTAATGATTTCAACCGTGTATATATTATGATTTATAAAATTTTCTTTGGTTTATTTGGAATTTTTGTTGAAGAGGAATATTTCGTTTTGGTGTTTAAGGAGAACGGTGGCGGCTTGGGTATTTTGACTGTGAAGAGGAAAGAATAGGTTTAGAAATAATGGATGGTGTATTTATAGTATAAAGGTTAGCTTAGAATGTAAGCTACTAATTTTATTATTATTTGTTTTCTTTTGTATCCATGATCTATAAATCCCTATAATCACATATAATATCCAAAAATCATGAAAATTGTCATGTAACTACAGTTTTGACATTACGGACCCAACGAAACTAGTTTCGTCGAATTCTGACTTCGTTTGCTCACACAACGTATTTACACCGTCAAAATATTGACTATTTTTCACATTAAAAATCCGTACGGCCACACGCTGACCCAAAAAAATCACGAAACTTGAAATCTGACAATAATTTAATATTACGGATCCAACAAAATTAGTTTCATCAAAAACCAAGGTCATTTGCAAAATTGGCTATTTTTAAAGCTATAAATAACCCTTTTAAATATATAAATATATTTAAAAATAGTTAAATTAAATATTTATAAATAAATATTTTCTTATATATTCACATAGATTATCACACAGCTCCATATCGGGATTTATAACTCGATATTCCAAATCCAGTGTTACATCGATATTCGATTTATATTTTAAATCCATTTAAAATATAAATAAATCGATATAAATTATAAAGGAATTCCATAGCGACTTTTCTTAAATTTGATTTGGACATAACTCAAAATCTACAAGATGAAATCTCGATTTTTCTCTTCCACTAGAAAAATATACTTCACCAGCTCCTAACGTTTCTTGTTTCACAGAAATCCAATTTAAAACGGACCCTGTATATTCAGTAGAAGTTCAAATCGCCAAATAGCCAACTACCGCGCCATTTCGAGCTCGATTATATTTATAATTTAATTCTACGTTCAAACTTTGTTTAAATAATATATTCGTTATTCAAATTCAATTCCAAACTGAATTATATATTTTAAATTGCCCAATTCACACAATACTGTGAATTCTGTTATTTTCGATTATTTCAAAAATTAAATATATTATTCTATTATTTAATTTAATTAAATATTCACTATTATTTAATTAAACAACTATTTAATTCCCTAAATCACTGTTTAAATAATTAAATTAATTAATTATTATATCTCTGAAAATACGCGTCGTTACAAGGAGTGAGTTGTGAAATAATTCCACACTCATTTGGATAGTGATTAAATTTATTGGCTTAAAATATTCTCTCGATTTGTTCGAAGAGAATTTATTTTCTATCAAAACTGGTTTTGAACTACATTTTGAATTCTTTGAATTCTTCAAAGGATTCTGATTTGTGTTTCATAAGACACATATATCTATATCTACTGATATCATCAGTAAATGTTGTGAAGTAATAAAACCTACCTCTAGCTAATGCATTCCTTGCTCCATATACATCATTATGCATGAGACCCAATACTTACCCATTCACTATGTCAAGTGAAAGGTGATTTAGTTATTTTTTCTTCATTGCATTGTTTATATGATTCAAAATCAAGTGACCTCAAAATTCCATCATTATGGAGTTTTGATATGCATTTCTTTTCTATATTGGCTAACTGACAATGCTAAGGTGTGCTGGAGTTAAATTATTAAATTTAATCTGCTCAGTATTTATGTTAAGCACATCATAATTAAGGATTTATAAAGATCATTAACTACTTGTGAAATTCCATAATATATTTCATTTAAATAAAATGAATAACAATTGTTCTTTTATTATAAATGAAATTCAAACTTGTCTAAACAAGATTTACAATAACATTTATTTTAAATGGAATTTCATAATAATAATATTTTAATTATTCAATTAAGCCAGTATATAGAATAAGAAGCAACTTCCTGTTGATAATCTAGTCACATTTGCTTCATTTCCAATCGTAAGTCCACTTTTCCTTTTGTCAAATTTCTACTTATTTTTTGCAATTTCTATAAATTTACATACATTTATGTTATTCATTTCTTGTATCTAATACCAGAGATGTATAAGTAGATTGTTATAACATTTATATCTTATTCGATTGAAGTCATATTTCAACTATCATTTAAGATTTTCTCTATATTTTTAAAACAATTACGTTTAATTTGTTCGTGGACAATCCTCAAATTTCAACTTTAGTCAAGAAATTTGATTTAGTTCAATTTATCCTTCTTAAGGATTAATTAAAATTATTGGAGTTATTTATTATTAAATAAATACAGTGGATAATGAATAATAACTGATTCATTAATATTTATTTAATATAAATACAAAAATTTTGACAATCAAAATTTATATTTACATAAATACATAATTTAAAGTAAAATACGCTCTCATTCAAATTAACATCCCTTTGTTTATATATATATATATCAGTATATATATATATATATATATATAGTGGTGTCCCAAGATCCATATCTAGTCATGCCTTGACATAGCTTTGGCTAAGACCCCAAAACACAACCTTTTATGTAATGTCCCGTATTTTCGGTACTCAGATATTTAATTTATTATATTAAATATTGATTTGGGATTTTAAATGGATTTAAAATGTATATTTCGTTTATAAAACAAAGTTTAAACATTTAATTTATATATAATTATAAAACGAACTCGAAACATCGTGGTAGTTAGTACTTTACGATGCGAACTTCAGTTGAATATACCGGATCCGATATAAGTCGGAATTCTATGAAACAAGAAACATTTGAATCGATTTGAATATAATTTTCCAATGGAAGAGAAAATTGGAGATTGCATGTTATAGTTTGTTGATTATGTCCAATTAAAATTTTCAAATAGTCGCTATGAAATTATTCATAAATTATAGCGATTAATCTAATAATTTAATTCGATTTAAAAAGGGTTTTTGATCATAACTTGAGATAACGATCGAATCAAGCCACGAAATGAATTCCGTTGAATTCGTATTGACGTTTAGAGTCAGGATAGATATAATTTGTTATTTTTAAAGACTGGGTACTTTTGGTGTCCAAAATAGCATTGTTTTATGCGTAAAATAGAATAACCGATATGCAAACGAACTCCGTTTTCAGCGAAACAAATTTTAATGAATCTGTAATGAAGAGGTGTTGTAGTGTTTCAATTTTCAGGTTATTTGGATTTATTTTGTGATCGTGGAAAATTTAAACGCGTGTTTTTCACCTGTGATTTATAAAGGACTTTTTACAGATGATGTCGGAGTTTGACGAAACATGTCCAATCGCATCCGTAATAATTTTCTATGCTAGGATTATTAGTTTCATCTCGATCGGAGGACGTACGTGGGTGTTTTAGCACGATACTTAGCAGTTAAGTTTCATTTAATAATATAGTTAATTTAACCAACCCACTATAAATATCAAGCCATTTCCCCTAAACTTTAACTTTTCACGCACAAGTTGTTCAGCAAGGTAGTAGCGCCACTTACCAAACATAAACGACAGAAAATTTTCCTTATTCTTCCACGATTTTCCACTAATCCATTCGTTAAATCTAAATGACCTCAACTAGAACATTGTTCAACTCAACAAGATGAGCATATTCGATGGTGAGTGAAATGGCAACTTTTGATCTGGGTTCTGACTGACCTTGGCGACGAAGTTTGATTGTTTATATCGTGCTTGAGTTGGGTTTACATCTGGGATAAATGCGATGCAGCAATTATGTTTACAGAAGAAATAAATCGGGGAGAGAGAAGCAAAGTCGCATAAAACAAAAACTTGACAATTCGTTGTGAACAGGAAGGTCATATGGCAGTTGTGACCTTTAATAAAATCGAAGAATGTGAAATAAAGGGGGTGTTCATTTTCTAAGGTGGAACGGTAGAACAACAAATGCGGTAATTGTTTGAAGTAAGTTTTGTCTTGCTTGATGGGGGTCTCAACGTGGAGAGGGACTGGAGAACGAGTAGCAGGATGCGTGAAATTTAAGGGAGAAGTGGGTAAGGGTCATGAAGAACGAACAAAACAATTTAAAGGCTGTGGTGATCAGAAGTTACAATTGACATGGTCTTGAGGGGCAACTAAACGAGGATGATAGTGGGGCAGGATTGTACTCACGTGAGTGAAGTGATGAGAGTTTTAAATGAAGCCTGTTTATATTATTGTGAACAAAAGAAAAGAGGGAGCGGGAGTTTCCAGTAGTGGATTTCACGTGAGTAGAGAAGAAAATGTAGAAAAAGGAGTAAGTGCATATTCAGATAGCAATAGTACGCAAATGATTTTCAGAACGAAGAACAAAGTTGGGAAGGGGACGAACACATGGAAGAATGGAAAGTAGTTGTGCAAGTTTTTGAACAAATGGAAGCAACTCGTTTGTTTTCCTTGCATGAGACCGGCGTGGAGATTGAAGAAGTATCGGCCAACTCGTATAACATAATTTAAAGGATAATTGTTTAAAACTAATTATATACTTAGGAAATTAATTAGTTAATTAGTGACGACATGTTTTATTTTCAAATCGGAGAAACTAAAGGAGAGCAGATGGAAACGAAGGCAGCGAAGAACAAATATCGACCTATTATAGTTATTTAAAAATATAATTAAGCTTAACAAATTAATTGTTAATTAAGAGTAGTTAATTGAAATAAAACAATGGATGCTTTTACGATTATATCTTGTGCAATATTTATCAGAATTGGACCAAACCAGCTGCGTTGGAATTGTGGTAACGAGCAGGACCGTATGGAACAGTATTGTGCAGATTTGGGAACAACTGGAATTATTGGTTAAATTAAACATTTGTTTAATTTAACCACAACCGAACAGTTTCAGAAAAGGATCAAATCAAATTGAGTTTAACTCACTCAGTTTTTACCCACTTATATTTTTATAAGTCGGGTTTATATATTTGTGTGTTATGATTGTTAATTGGTTGATGGGTGTTATATATATATTTATATACGTTGAACAGAATTGACTTAAATTAAACGCTCATTTAATTTATTTTGAACCAATCGTTATGTATAACGATTATTTCCAAATGAGGTAACTTGCCTTGTTGGTTACGTTTATATAATATATATGTATCATATTATAATAGGAATAACTTGATTGCAGTGATTTACTTATTGTTGAATATCATATCAGTTTGTTGAATTGAATAATATTATTTGAGATAACGTATTTGGGTGCAGGGAGAAACAGGTTGGTGGGATCCAACTGGAAGCCTGTATCTGAACTGAGGACGGGTTTTTGGAGTTAGCTCATATTTGTAGCAATGAAATACTATTGTTCCTTCCCGATATGATATATCAGAAATTACAATTATCTTTGATTTGTTTTCTCTATAAAATAAAGATTCAAACATTTCCTAAAAACTCACACAAATTTTCGTTATATGGACCCAAGAATAAATTCTACTGAATTAACGAATGTTTTTATTCGAAACGTCTCGTGATTTTTAACCAATTATGTGCTTCAATATAATTACCTGGAGTAAGCGCTATAGCTTGTTTCCTGCTATCCTTAATTCTCTCATCTCTTGAACTTCTTTGGCATTTTCTCGACCCCAAAATTTAATTCTTTCCCCCAATTTTGGATTGTGAGGCACCTAAGGATAAGAGACATATGGCTGAAGAGAGAGCCAAAAAAGGATCTTTCGTTTATAATCCTGCATAATCTCGAATGTTATCAGTTTCCTAAAAATTTATTGTTTAATTTCATATTACCAATATATGAATTGTATGACCAACCTAATTAGATGATTGATTTGTTTGTTGTTTGTTGAATCGTATTTCAACATTTGTTATGATATTAACCAGTGGACAGTATTGGTTGGGTAATTGGCATCACATGACCTATAAATCAATCATTTGATAAATATGGATTTACCATCTGTGAAACGATAGAAATGAAGTTATAAATTTTATTTTATAACTGTAGATAGATTTTTAATTCTTTAAATTTGAATAAAAGTCAATAAAAGGAAATGTATTTTTATTATTTTAGTTATAAGTAATTATTAAATGGTTCTATAAGGAAAATTCTTATATTAATAAGATTTATAAGAAGTTGAGCAAAATTAAAAATAATGGTTAAGAATTTGATTAATTGTTATAAGAAACAATTAAATGAAGTTATTTAAATTAATTATATAATTAATTAATTTAAAGGTGGAATTAACTGGATCAGTTAAAGAAATAATCGTGTTTTTGAGTTAACCAAGTCGACCGTTTCAATTGGGGTTTGATTATTAAGTTGTATTGGTTTATTGTCAAGTAATATATTGAAATAGCTTTACGAATATTGTTTAAATTTTAATAAGAGTTTGTTTGTGAACAAATTGAAACAATTGTAAACAATTATTAAATTCATTCGGCTTTACTAAACAACAAGGGTTGTTGTAAAGGGTGTCGAACTCTAAGACATAAATTATTTTAATTAATAAATCCAATCAGATTATTCCGAAAGTTTGATCGTTTGAAAACGATAGAAAATAAATAAAAAGTGAATTTTTTTATAATAAATGAAAGCAATTAGGGATTAATGTCATAAACTAGATTAATAATCATCTATAGCCAAACGGATAAATATAGATCTAACTCATCTTTCTGTCATAAATATGAATCAACGATAATTAGGTTTTCAGAAACAAACATGTGAATAACGACAAGCATAGCCTATGTCGGAGCTAAGCTCTTAAATAACCATAGGCTATCAGGACAGATTCACTACTTTATTTCTAAAACCCTAAAAATTAGATCTAAATCTGATAATTGTTAGATCGAACACAAACATACCCTACGAAGGAGCATAGCTCTTTAACAACATAGAGTATGAAGGTTCAGATCTAACTCTTGATTCAGATCTAGTTCTATATGCATAACATCCTAATTTTTTTGGCTATGTGATTCATATTGAATCTAGTCTATAAGCGTCATTGCCCCCTAATTAAAGGGGATTAACTAGACATAGCAAAATGGGAGAAAGCGAAGAAGAAAAGAACAAACATAAATAAAATAAAACAAAAACTAAAAAGAAAATGAGAAGAAGAGTTTTATTCCAAGAGAAGAGTTTACAGAATAAAACCTAAGATAATTCTAAATGAAAGAGATACAGGTGTATTTATAGTTGCCATGACCAAGACAAAGTGGCCAATGACAAGATGTGGGACAAAAGTCTTGCCCAAATAACAAATAAACCAATGTGAAGGCATGTGAATGGACCTGCAAATGTCATGGAAAAATAGCTTGCGGGCATCAAATGGCATCAACTTCAATCATTTTGAGAATGAATAAGAACTCCATAACATCTGAGACAAGCGCTCTTTATGAAAAGGCATTGAATCTTGACTTTAAAATATGCGGCAGAAGGTGGTTGAACAACATTTCTTCAGGTCTTCAAGCTTTAATCTAGCTCTAAAAATCAACACTTTTCTTGCACCAATTCTTAAAGCTTTTCAACAATTAAGTGCATGAGAACACAACTAAAAATACACTGTATCAATTAGTTTAAAGAGAAAACAAGATAAATATGCGGATCAAATATACACATTTACGTGTATATCAAATACCCCCACACTTATCTTTTTATTCATCCTCGAATAAACTAAACTATGATATGTCACACTTTCGTAGTAAACATGATTGCATTTAGTGTATGCAATAGGCCGTTGAACCCCTAGGTGTCCCTAGTAGGACGAGTGTTGTCTCGTGAGAGTTTTCAGCGGATACTACCCACAAAATCCAAAGCATGTTAGGTATGCATATTAATCAAATAATATATTTAGGGCATTTCAAATTCCTAGTAATTCACTTAATTTCAATAATAACGATTTAGTTCTAAGTTGTCCATTCCATTATTGGCACAAAAATGAATAAAAAATTTCAAGCTGAATTGTTATTCCTTGATAACACTATAATTACCTTGAAGGTTAAGAGCGTGGTGTCAACCAAAGTTCTACACATCGACAATGTGCACCCAATCATTTATTTATTCTTTTTTTGAATAATTTTACACCAATGTAATTGTAATGTATTGGATGTGAGTTATGCATAGATGAAGGAAAGTTATATAAGTTCTAAAAATATTATAGATAAGAGGGCAAGTGTATTAGTTGAACTTCGAGCTACAAAAGATAAAGTAATACTAAGGCACATATGGACATTTTGTTTCCTTTCATCTCCTTTACTCCAATCCTCGCTGCTAACTATGGTGTGATGGATGTGGATGGAATGGAAATAAATGCTTTATAGTCAAGAACGATGAATTATATTTTATTCTTTTTATTGCTTTTTTTGTGAAAAGGCATAATGAATGATGAGTGATGATGGAATAGAATGATACCGTACATTATTCATTTTATTCCTCCTCTATTAAGCGAATCATAACCAACACATCATGAAACGAAAATTTTGTTCCCTAGTTACTCTACTTTTATAACCCTAATTCAATACACAAATCTAGATTGGTGTTACACAAAAAGCTGAAAGGAAAGATAAGCAAAGTTTCGTAAGATAGATAACCCATATAAAATAAGATGTGGTATATGGTTATCCTACCTTAAAACAAGTACGGAGTGGGTAGTGTCATATTGGTATAAAAGTGATGTTTTTGTAACCTTTAACAGTAAATTAGTATACCAATATATGAAAAACTTGTCGAAACGTGGATGTAAATCGACTAAAACTTGGGTTTAAATAATGTGGGGTTTTGAAGAACGCTACCATGAGTCATTTCTCCTTAAGTGGGCCAAGAGGAATTTGGAACTTACGAGTTTGAAAATTTGAGTGAAAGAAATATTATGCATGAAAACGAACTCAGAAAATCCAACAAATGTAGATGCAAAATTATTTTTATTTGATTTTTTTTATGTTTTTTTTACTTGCGCATTCTAACATGTATAACAAGGGTTGACACGCTTACTCCAGAACATGACCGGCGTCTGCACAGTCTCAAGCTAGCATCTTAAAAAGACACATTACGACTCAATGATTAAATAATGTTCATTCTCATCACCCAACAATTCAACTTATCAATAAAGAACCAAGGTATTTTTTATGAATTTTAAGTTAGTCCTTGTTTAACGAATGAGCTAGTTCATAAAATTTGATTGCTGATGTAGTGTAAATTCCCCTCCACACTTGAGTGTGACTGTGTCCTCACAGTTATTAATCAGACATATCTTAGTGAAAGGGAAAGAAAATAAGAGGGTTAGCGCGACTTACCGGATTCACGTGCAGAAAATACGCAGTCATTGAATAGATGAAGAAGTTCACAATAGACCAATTGATCAGCCTCATTAAGATTATGAGACATAATGTAACAACCCAATTTCTGGTGATTACCAGTTATATTAAATTATAACGATGGTTATAATTTGATATAGTAATTAGCAATAAATTGGGATTTTAAAATGTTCATTTGAGGAATAATTAATAAATGTTAGAATTTTATGGAGAAATAAAGTTTCAAATGCTTTATTAGTGATTTGGGATGGAGTAAACAAAGATGATAATTAAATTGAGTCAAAATGATAAAATTGGAATTTTATTCAAATAATGGCCTTTTATTGCAAAATAAAAGACAAATGAGAAGTAAATGAATTTTAAAGGTGTAATATTATGTGAAAATGATGTTTTAGTATTTTAAAAGTGTTAAAACACTTTTGTATAAGTTTTGAAAGTAGAAAATAATTTTTATATGATGAAAATATGTCAAATTAGTGATTCTTTTGGCCTTAAATGGCAATATTAACAGATATTGTTTAAAAAAGGATTTAGAATATAAAATTATTAAATGTTGAAAATAAATTTTTGTTGTTGTTGACATGTTCGTTTTGCTAAAATAAACATAATGCAATTGGTTTCATTCAAAAAGGAGTTGTAATGAATGAGTTATGTACAAATGAGTGAACATACTCATATAATAACTAAAGTTGGTTAAGTATGGGAAATGATCAATTTGGGTATGTTAGGATCCATTAACCAATTAATGTAAGCTTCTGAGTAGAGTGGTACGTACATTCTTCCAGGAGAAATCATTTTAGAGAAAAACTCAAAATTTTCAAAACAATGGCCAAAACCCTAGCTATTTTAAAAATCCTAAAAAATCAAATAAAATCCCAAAAATTTTCAAATTTAGATATGTCGTTGTTAACACATTCCAGCACCTCTCCTCCAATTTTCGTGGCAATTGGTTTAGTTTTGAGGTATCAAATGTCCTCTTTCCTCAAGTAATTTTCGGATTGGATCTGGCCTGAAAACCCAGGTTAGTAGAAAATTCATAAGTAATTGTAGAAAAATCGAAAAATATCGAAACTTGGATATATTGCTCTCAACTCATATGCACACCTTCAGTTAAAATTTAGTTTGAAAATATGTAGTTTTGCTATATTATATTATGACTGCACTAGAGAAAAAAATGTGACCTGTTTTGATTGAATTGGATTGCATGTCATTTGCGTCGTTGCTTCAAGATCTTGATAGAAGGAAAGCTTCAATTGTTTTCAAATTCATGGTGATTCTTGCTGGTAATCAAAGTGAGTTTAACACACGCTTTCTAATTTCAGTAATAGTTTTGTGCCCTATTGTGTTAATCTGTAGAGAAATATGTAGATTATCATCTTGTTGTTTCAGCTGTGCAAGCACATCGAAGGCTCAACTTTGAACCATCGTAACTTCTTCGATTTGCAGCGAATTACTCCCAATTTTTGATATGTTGTAGTATTCATGTTGTATTATATTTTGAAAATCTTCATTGAATTTTGGATTGTTTTGACATGAAAAATCGTTGGTTCAAATCAGCTAAAAATCTTTTTCTGTTTTGTTCGCTTGAAAGTGTTATGTTCGAAAAATCATAACTCCTTCATATTGCAGCAAATTGCTCCAAAATTTTAATATGTTGTAGTGAATGTGTTAAAGCTTGTTACATAAAAATTTCATTAATTTCTGGGTGGATGTAACAACCCGAAAAATCCGAACCAATTTAAAATTTTTATTTTAAATAATTGTTTGGAAAATGTACCAGAAATTAAAATTTTCATTTTTTAATAATATTAAAGGAATTAAAAATAGTCATTTTACAAACGACCTCCGTTTTCGACGAAACCACTTTTGTTTGAACCGGAATGTCAAATTATTTTTAAGTTTAATTTTCCAGAATTTTTCGAATTAATATGTGAGAGTGGCAAAGGAAACTGTGTTTTGTATATTTCAGTTAGATTTAATCGACTGGAAAATAGTCATTTTTCAAACGGTCTCAGAATTCGACGAATTAATTTTGTTAGGACCGTATCGTCATAACAAAGCCAAATATATATTTTTTGGAATTTTCCGAGTCCGTATGTGGTCTCGGTGAATTTATTTATACGAACGAATTAATTTAATAAAAGAATTAAATATTAAATTAAATAATTCAGGCCACAGACAGCCGTTTGGGCTGACGGGACCTAGCCCGTTGGATCCGAAATAGGGGCTTTTGGGTAGAGTCACCTCTGGTTGGACTGGAATAGGAACAGTTAAGAAGTTATGGATTTAATCGCAAAAACAACATTTAAATTATATAAATATTAGACAAAATTCAAAGAAACCCTAGAACCATCGTTTAGCAGCCACCATCTCTATCATCCCATGGCCGAAATGCTCCCCCTTTCCCTTGCAAAATTCTTGCAAACTACATAGTAAAGCTTCCTCCTCCAGTTGACAATATTGTAGAGTCCTTCACCATCTTCGATTCTATACGGTTTTGATCGGAAACCGTTGAGTATTCGAGGAGCTTCAGCATCACAAAACCCACCCGAACAAACCGCCGCCCAGGCCTCTGTGCACCGCCGAGTGGGCCCCCACCTCTGGTGAACTTGCGCGCCTCGACCTCCTTCGTCGTGAAGCACTCCGATCGTCAAACCCCTGTACCAATCGAGAGCAACAGTCAGCCCTAGTTTTGAACACCCTGAAGTAGACGGCGGTCGTGATTTGTAATTGGGGAAGAAAGAGTAATTTCTTTTTTTATTATTTAATTTAATTTAAAAATGTTCAACCTTAATTAAATCATAACTTATTGACACAAACTCGGAATTTGACGATTTGAGGACCGTCGGGATCGTAATTCAGAGACCTATTTTTCTAGACAGATTATAATCAATTCTGAACCTTTTGAATTTTTGACCTGAATTTGAACTAAGGTGAGATATCCTATATTTATTTTCTTTTTATTATTATAAATAAAAAGGAATTTTTTTATTAATTCTAAATGTGATCACTCATATGATGTAGTATTCTGTGACTGTTATGCTGAACTTGATGTGTGATTGTTATGTGATGTTGATCTGTCAAAAATGGTTAAACAAAAACCATTATATTTTAATAACCGTACTTGTGACACCAAAATTTACGTTGTGGTAAATAGAGAAAAATGGTTAGACAAAAACCATTATATTTTAATGACCGTATTTGTGACACCAAAATTTACGTTGTGGTAAATAGAGAAAAATGGTTAGACAAAAACCATTATATTTTTATGACCGTATTTCTGACACCAAAATTTCCGTTGTGGTAAATAGAGAAAAATGGTTAGACCAAAACCATTATATTTTAATGACCGTATTTGTGACACCAAAATTTACGTTGTGGTAAATAGAGAAAAATGGTTAGACAAAAACCATTATATTTTAATGATCTTATTTGTGACACCAAAATTTACGTTGTGGTAAATAGAGAAAAATGGTTAGACAAAAACCATTATATCTTAATGACTGTATTTATGACACCAAAATTTACGTTGTGGTAAATAGAGAAAAATGGTTGGACAAAAACCATTATATTTTAATGACCGTATTTGTGACACCAAAATTTACGTTGTGGCAAGTAGAAAAAAATGGCTAGACAAAAACCATTATTATTTTTAATTGACAAATTTATGTTGACACCTTTATTTACATTTTGTTTATGTAAATAAAAAGTAAAAAAAAAAAGACATTTCTTTTTAATTTACAATCTAGTTGTAAATAAAAATATGAAGTTAGAAACATGAACCGGAAAAGGGAAAATTTCATTTACATTTTAAATGTAAATAAAACATGAAAGACAAAGAACACCTTTATTTACATTTTCTTTTGTAAATAAAAAGAACAAATTATGTGAATAGGATTTATTTACAATTTGTTATGTAAAAAAAAAGAACAAATTATGTGAATAGAATTTATTTACATTTTCTTATGTAAATAAAAAAAGAACAAATTATGTGAATAGAATTTATTTACATTTTCTTTTGTAAATAAAAAAGAACAAATTATGTGAATAGAATTTATTTACATTTTCTTATGTAAATAAAAAGAACAAATTATGTGAATAGAATTTATTTACATTTTCTTATGTAAATAAAAAAAGAACATATTATGTGAATATAATTTATTTACATTTTCTTATGTAAATAAAAAGAACAAATTTTGTGAATAGACTTTATTTACATTTTCTTATGTAAATAAAAAGAACAAATTAAGATGACATTTCTTATCAACATTTAATGTAAATAGAAACTAGAAAATAAAGATGACATTTCTTATGTACCTTTATTGTAAACAGAAACTAGGAAATTAAGAGGAAACAAAAAGGACATTTTTAGTGTAATATTCTTTTTAGATAGGAAAAGAATATTTTATTTACATTTAGTATAAATAAAGCAAAAGATAGAAAAAGAATATTTTATTTACATTTAGTATAAATAAACCAAAAGATAGAAAAAGAATATTTTATTTACATTTAGTGTAAATAAACAAAAAGATAGAAAAAGAATATTTTATTTACATTTAGTGTAAATAAACCAAAAGATAGAAAAATAATATTTTATTTACATTTCATGTAAATAAATCAAAACATAGAAAAGGAATTACATATTTTTGTTTGCATTTTTAGATGCAATCAAAACATAGAAAAAGAATTATATTTTTGTTTGCATTTTTAGATGCAAATAGAACATAGAAAGAAATTACACCTTTTTATTTGCAAATTAGTTGCAAATAAAAGGCGTGAAAAAAAATGAATTTTTATTTGCAAACTAGCTGCAAATAAAAACTGAAATGTAAAAAGCATATTTTATTTGCATTGTAGTGGAAAATAAAAACGTGAATTTAAAAAGTACATTTTATTTACATTTTAAATGTGAATAAAAACAGAGCAAAATTAATAGTGATATTTTATCGTCATTTTAGATGCGATAAAAAGAGTGAAATTAAAAGTGATATTTTTATCGCCATTTTAGGTGCGATAAAAAGAATAGATTATAATAGCTGAAATCGCCAAACGATTTATATTTATATTTATATAAATATAAATTATAAATTAAACGAATCACGCGCGGCAGTTCGTGTATTGGCAATCGTAACTTTAAACGGTTATACCGAAAGATCCGACCGTCGGATTTCCCCAAATCTGGAAACGTTAGGACCGCTTTGGGAAGATCTTCCCAACGATATAAACTTCGTCAGAATCCAACGGTTAGATTTCAAGATATGTGTAAATCCAAATTTGGTAAAAACAATGCCAGGGTCGCCCATTGACCCGAAGCGTCGTTTAATTATAATTGAGCTATTTTAAATAAATAAAAATAGCAATAAATCGTTTCAAATAAATATTAATGATATGAAATGATTTAAGTGATAAATTATGCGATAATTATTTGAAAAGACCGAGTTTAACTCATTTCAAATAATTACACGGCGGTTAAATCGAAATTATAGATGACGGTGATTGAAGACCGACGATCTTCACATCGAATGGACAGCGATTACTGATGCCTTGGACTGACTTTCTCTCAGGAAGGGGATTAAGTAGTAGTTGTCCGGACATATGAGTTAATTGCCCGGATAGGCGAGAACCTCTTAGGTGTCTCCGGTTTCGTTCAGACCCAGAACGGACTTGTAAATGGATGCGTGTGTAACGTCCCGGGTTTTAACTAGCCTGGTTAAACAATATTACATTGATGATATCAATAAATAAAATGGAATTAAATATTTGAATTTATTTAAAAAGTAATTTTTAAATCTTAGGTATGAATTTTAATTTTAAGCGTGTGCACATGGGAATGTGTTAAATTCTTTTACATACATGTATGTATGTTTGTAAGCAAAAATAAGATTTATATTTTTATACATAAAAATTTATATCTAAACTATAACAAGGCAAATAATTTCTATCTATAAACTAACCTAAGTAAATATGCTATTCATGTGATAAAATAAGTACTAAACGCCAAAACATGCTTTACAAAATCAAGTGTATCAATCAATAACAAATAAACAATGTAATTTCTTCTTATAATCCAAACCAAATAAATAAACTTGTTGTACAAAACAAATGATCCTGTATGTAAACTAACTGTACTAAATACAAGTGCAATTTGACCTTATAAGAGGGAACCATGTATATATAAGCTCACAAACATTAAGTATGAAAAGCAATTGGGTATGTGAATGTGCATATGATTCGCCAATTTTAGAACCTAAAGGGACATCACCAATTTATGATTTTGCAGTAAAAGATTCCTAAAATATGCTTTCACACATGGTTGTACATAAATATGTACACACGTTGCGTACTTGAATAAATAAGCATACCCAAATATACCTCTAAAGAAATAGGTAACAGCTAAAAACTAAACAAGCCAACCATTTACAGATCAAATGGAAACAAGCATCATTTCCTTTCAATCAAAGATCGAGTAGCCTATACTCTATAGAACAAAGTTATTTTGTTTATAGTATTTGTGCACATGGGTAGCCTGACCATAATGTGCATAGCAAGCTGGTATTTCCAATCCTAATGAAAACTGCCAATATCCATTTCTTTCAATCAAAGGGTATGACAGTCTAACCATATAGGCATAGAACAGTAAGCCATTTGAGTTGCTTAAGAGTGAAGACTAGTTCTTTGCACATGGATGGTACACTGCACTTATTTGTGCACATGCAAAGCCGTGCACTTCAAACTAGCTGGAAGGTATGAGTACATAAATAGTCGAACCATTTTCATTTCCAATATATGATGCAAGCCTACCCTCTCCATTATCAGCTATAGACCCTACCAACAAATGGCACATAGGAGTACACATGAGTGTACAGCTAGTAACATGGCCGTGTATAACCATAGAAATGACTGAAGGAAATAAATGTGAATTGCCAACACATAACTTCACCTCAATAAAAATACAAGCTGCAGCCTATCTATATCTAGTTGTTCCCTTATCACCGTACATGCTTCATGGATAATCCTTGTTTCCTACCTAGAAATACACCACCATCCCTTTGCTAATTCAGTACATACTTTTGCACTCAAACAAAAGGAAATTGAAGCCAAACTAAAGGAAGGTGGTAGCAAAACTAAAACCTGGAAGCTTATAAACTGAAATCTGGTCATAGCATAGAATAGAGGATTTAATTTTGTGAGTAAATCCTTTTTTCCCTTGTTCATTGATTATTATGCAGATATATATATATGTGTTGATGGGCTTTCATGTTAGGATAGAAACTATGTATGAAAAAAAATGGTTGGAAAGGTAAATCTGTAAACAAGAAAAACACATAAAGACAGTAGGCAAATGTAGTGAGTAAACTACACATTTTTCTACTAGTTTTCATATACATATAAGGTGATGTTTGCATAGGTGTACATATACTTGTGAAATATGTTTGGTTTTATACTTTTTATGTCAAACTTAAGATCTGAAGTTAAGAAACCAAAGTAATGGCAGACAACAAACATAGTAGAGCATAATTTGAGTGAACATGGAAATGCTAAAATCAATGAGCATTTGTGAATAGAAGACTGGACTGTAATCTGTACATGGGAGTAAAAACAGAGGACTTATTTAGGTGATAAACCTCCTCTTCCCACTAAACATTCTATTGCTAATTAAGATGCATGATAGTGCAAGCCTTATGTGTATATATATGTTGAATGCTACTTAAGGTGTGTGTGTGTGTGGAACCAAAACAGTGGACAAATTGTAGTGAGTAAACATTTTTCCCATCTAAAATTATAACTGTTTGTGTATGATATGGTATAGACATATATATACACGTATATGTTTATGGTATAGTTTAGCTGATTGGATTTTTCCCATATCAAATCTGGAAAGGGAAACAGAACATATAAATTGAAGTGGAACACCAGTCAACAAACTAACTGTGAGTAAACTTTCCTATTTAAACTATTACTGGTTTTATATAACATAATGCATAGGGATATATAGATGTATCTATGTTTGAATGTATCGTAAGTAGCTAATTTGACTTTCATTTAAACTGGGAAACAAATGAAGAAAAACAGAGAATAGGGGACAGTAAGTAAAACCCACTTATAAATTATATTTAAACTATTTCCGGAATGTTAGACTACTAGGTGGCAAATACATACACTCATCTTCCTATTAATGATATGTTGTATCGATTTAAGTACCAACACTTGAGTGGTATGATGCATGGAAACACTATTAACCATTAAGACATACTAGTATTATGTTAAAATCAGTAAACATTCACCTCTCTGTTATTTTAATAAATATATATAACCTTGATTCTCAAACTCATCTGTTAGTTAATCAAAAAATAATATTTCTGAAACCATCAAAATTAACCAAAATTGCGAAATTAAAAAGGGCACACTAAATAACGAAATTAACATGGAATGAATGGTCGAAACCATCGAAGAGTCGAAGAATCATACTGGAAGTATTTGCGTGCAGAGACGGAGGTTCATATTTGATCTACGGTGTTCGTATTCCCCAGGAAGAGTTCGCGGTGGGCACTGTGATACAATGGGTTAAAAAATTAAAATGCTCTGATCGAAGCATCATTTTTTTGATGCTGATGATTGGAGGAGGATCTGGCCTTGGCGATGTGTTCGGAGAATGGAGATGCACTAGTGGGGGGGTCAGGATGAACGAACGTCCGCCCGAAGAGTTGTGCATGTGCACACAGGCACAAGCGTGCAAACTAAAGAAGAAGAAAGCAATAGCCATTTGCGAAGGAAGAAAGAGAGGGTGGGACGAGATTAAACATTTTCCTTTTGATACTTGCCTGTAGCTAAATGCTCGTTTGGTTTTGTGGAGTGAAACTATGTAGGTGTGGTGAAGGAACGACAGTAAAAATAGAGAAGAAGATACTGGGAGAAAGAAACCAAAGTAACAGGGAAGATAAGGAGAAGAAATGGTAGGGCATCGGGAAGTGAAATGATGTGTGTAGTTATTAGCATAGTTTTCATGACCGGACCGCGTGTCGAACCGTAACGGCTTATGGTTTAAGGTTTTGAGGGTCGGACCGGTTGAACCGCCAGAACCGTGCGTTTTTATTTGTCGTTGTTTATACACATGATTTGTTACTAATTTTGATTAAAATGGCCTATTTACAATAATTTTAATTATCTAAATAACAAGTTGTCTATTTCCTGATCAGCTCCATTACATGCTGTAGATCCGCAGCAGCTTACAGCGATGTTTAATGAGGAGAATCCTAATGCTTGCAGTATATGTTAGGAGCATTGGTGATGATGCTTTTGTATCGGGTTGATTTAGTTTTGCAGTCTATTTGCTGAAGCTTCAAAACGAGAAAGTCATCTACAAAGATTAATGTAGTAGCTGCTTATGAACAGAAGATGCAAAATGGAAATAATGTCCCACATCTTGGATGAAAGAGAAACTCCTATTCATTTACCTATATAAACACGTAGCCTTGGTTGTGGTTATACCAGGCAAGTGGAGTTGCCTTGGGCTGGGCCTTCGCAAAGAAGGCTAAGCTGAAAATTGAGTTTTAATGGGGAAGCTAAAATTTAATTCGGTTTTTGGATTATAAAACCGCGGTCTGGCCCGGATTTTGCGGTTTTCCATCGGTTTTTGCGGTTTTTGATCGGTTTCTAAATGTTGCGGCCTTACCTCTTTCCGGGCCGGGTAGCATGGTGGCCTGCGGCTAACCGCGGTTGGACCGATGGTCCGGCCTGGTCATGAAAACTAGGGTTATTAGTGCATGGGGATAGGCCTGGACGTGACCATTATATATAAGTAAAAGAAAGATATATATATATATATATATATATATATATATATATATATATATATATATATATATGTATGAGCTAGGTTCAATGGCACCCCAAATAGTGAGCACCCCTTTAGCCTTCCACTTTTCCATCACACATTTCCTCTCTCTCTCCTTCCACTTACTCTCTCACCTTCCACTCAACTTAAAATACTATAAATGAAAGGTGGAAAATAAGGAGGCTAATAGGGGGTGCAAAATAAGGGGTGCCATTGAAGGCTCACCTATATATATATATATATATATATATATATATATATATATACACACACATAAGTGATAAATAAAACGGAAAGTATGGAGAAAAACGTAAGGAAGAAAAGGTGGTAAGGGGAAGAAACGAGTGGAAAAAGAAAGGGGTGATGCATCGTTTCTGCTGACTTCGTGGACTTGGGCCTCAGCCATGTTTCAAAGGAAAGAAAAATAAAAATAAACAAAACATAAAAATAAGAAGTGAGAGGAAGAAAGAAATGGGAAGAAGCGGTTGGGGTTACTAACGAAATACATGTGTTTTCATTAGGGATGGGTTTTAGTAATGGGCTTTGGGATTCGGCCCAGTTAAAAATTGGCAAGGTTTTAAATATTAAGTTAAACACATGTATATATTGGTAATATTCATGAATGCGGGCTAATTGAATTTGGGCTCGCCCCATTGAAATTGAAAGAAAAGTGTTAAGTTAAAAATGCAAAGATAAACCAACATATTTATATGTGCGCGAGTAGATTAAGATGATATGTTCAAAATAGTTTGGTTCATCAGATATGTAAGAACCCAACGTAGTTAGAAAATACCATACATTTCGTTTTGAAATGAATTTACGAAGTAATTAGATTGGGTTTTATTTATAACAATCGGTTATAATAAATGAGCATAAATTTAGTCGTGAACTGTATCAACGTGTAAACCACTGATCATTAATGATCTATAATTCGATAAACCCCAAATTGATTGTTTATTTAATTAAGTTGTATTTAATTATGATGACCGTAATTCAATACTTTTATTGTCATCTGTTAGTGGAAATAAACACCGTTCCACTATATATTTGATTGACTGAATTGTTTGAACCCTCTACTAGCAGAAATAAACACCGTTCTGCTATTATATCAATTTGGCATATTTTATCAGTTATTATATATTGTTGAAGCGATAATATTGAATTGTATTTACATAGTTGTTTGTTCAAATTGGGTTAACGACTTGGATGTCGTCTGAACTGTTATATACCGTTGGGACTGCTAAGCCGTTTTCTGTAAGGTAACTCAGAAATGAACGTAAGTTTATAATTGGATATTAATTGTTTTTAAGAAAACAATTAAATGGATTATTTTAAATTAATCTTATTATTTAAAAAGAAAAGATTTACAGTAATCATTTTAAAACTATTCGTTATCCTAAAATGAAGAGTGAGAAGTCAATCAGTTTTTAATTAATAGATTTTGGTAAAATAATGATGTAAATAAACAACAGTTTAAATGTAGATATATTATATCAGAAATATGATTTAAACTTAATTAATATATTAATTAAGTAAGTTTGAAAAGATAATTTGATTATCAGAGGAAAAAAGAAATCAAGTCGATGATTTAAATAAAATTCCCCGATTTTATATTTAAGTTAATCAAGTCAACTTGATGATTAATTTCAAAACAACAACATTGTTTTGAAGTGTTTTAAGATTTGAAAACCAATTAAATTTACAAAATGCTGGTTTGTCGAATATTTTGAACATCGAACTTCTGCGAATCTTGACGATAAGATTGATTTCGACTCAAGGTATAAGAGGTAATTAAAATACCCCAACATGATTGATATCACCATTATTCGATAATTCGTATAGTTTGTGTTCAGAACGAGTTTTAGTTGAATATCGGTTTCAGTTACGAAACAGATATTCGAGAATGAGATTATCACGTACAATTTGTTAATAAGAAATTATAAGTTAAGTAATACTTATATTTTTAAATAAATTTACACACAAAGTTAATATTTGAATGTAAATAGTTAAAGATTTTTTTTTTAAAATAAGGCTTAGCAGATCCAATGAAAATAAAATTGTTTATTTTATATTTGATAGTTAAATCACCGACTATCAAATCTGGACTTTTCCGTTATCGTTCTCGAAGAGACCGGAATCTAAATTCCACTTCGATTCGATATACGTTTCAAGTTAAAGATTATTGGAGATCATTGAGGACGGAGTTATGCAAGGGCTATTTTGTCAATCCTAGGTAGAAATTGCCAAAGATGGATTTATAGGATAGTGCCTTCGGTTTGTCCAGTCGCAGGACAACTTGTATGGACGAATGTCTAATAGAGTATGCCTAATAAATTGCGTAAATTGATCTCTTCAAACGTATTTACGTTTGGTGGCAGAGGAATTCGTTTCTCTTAGCTTTATACCCGGGGTATTTTTGGGGAAATCAATTTGTGATTTGGCGGGTTTGACGATGTGGCATTCAAAGTGAATGAAGACGTGTTATATCCAATGGTAAGTTCAGCTTCAAGCCTCACAACCGGGAATTTGACAAAAATCGGGCAGGGAGCATGGCTATGTAGGTCGCTCCCAATAGGGTGTATTGTCACCTATCTAGAGAAATTCCATTTGCTTCATTATTCTATTCGATGCTGTCCCTTTCGGTAAACGGTGGGTCGAACCCAACCGTTGGTGACAATATATTCGATACACTCAAGCGAAATGAGTGGTCGGTCATGTGTGGGAGACGTATTGTTCAGGATTTCGTCTAATTCACATCGGTGGACCGGCCCTGATGATCCAAGGTCACTCGAGCTCTGACCTGAGACGCGGACTAGAGGGTCTCGAATACGGTAAGGATCTTGCCCCTAGCCTTGGTTCATGACAGAAATCCAAACTTCCAATACGACATGTGCGGTTTTGATTGTATTACTAGTATGGCGACATGATATAATGGTACCCATGCCATCTAGGATTGATACTTATGATTGTATATAAAGTTAGAAACTAACTGTAAACGAGCTAAGATGAGTGGTTTCCTGAGTATTGGTCTGATGTTGGTTTCGGCCTTCGGGGTTAATACTTAGGAGATCGTTCTCTGGTTAATTTACAGTTGGAGTCTGATTTAGGAAAACAAAAGATTAAGTTTCACGTATCAAGCATTCTTTGGCTATTATAAGGGAAAACCCTATCCTCCGGCTTGTGTTGCATTGTGTGATGGGACCTGGGTCTTATAACAGCTTCATTGTTCTTTATTTTAGCATTGCGCTGTTTTAAATAACTCACTTTATGTTATGCACTGGCAATCACTGGAGTAAACCCGTTCCGCGAAAGTGGCGTGGTCCTATGATTTGCCATATTATTGTTGTTTAACCTGTTAAGTAGATTTCTCATACCAGTCCCACGACTGACTCGATGTTTGTTTCACTTTGCAAACTCGGGTGCCCTCATTTCTACACGGGCAGTCGAGTAGCTTGTTTTGCAGATATTTTTAAGCAGGTTTCTGGATCGAAGCTTAAGCTGTGTCCAGAGCATTCTTAGTCTTCCGCTGTGTTAGTTTATATTTCCGCTGTGCATTGTTTTACATTTGATGTAAACTATCTTCCACTGTATTGTATTTATTCGATATACTCTGATATTTCTGTACTTTGATGTAACATTATTATGATGTTTATAAAAGTCTTCTGTTATTTGTTCTGACATGTTGTATTCCCAGAGTTAAAGTATCCGAGGATTTCCAACCTTTGAGTCTGACTTGTGCGGTTTATGGTCGATTCAAAGAGCGGGAACTTTCGGGTCTTTACATGTGGTATCAGAGCTTTGGTTAAGCTCAAATCTTTGGGGTACAACTCGTTAGAACTGAACGAAAGACTCGTCACAGATTGGATTAGTAATATCCAATAAGAATACTCATTAGAGATAGGATCAGCAGTATCCTAGAATGAGAAAACTCGTTAGAGATGGGGTTAGTAATGCCCTAGAACGAGTTGAGAGTGCCAAGACCATAATTAACGTATTTGTGATTATGTATATAATCTGATATTAGAAAATATGATCTTTAAGTATATATATATATATAGAAAGTTATATATGTTTGAAAAGCTAATCAACTAATTGATTGATGATTGTGTTGTGTGATTATTAGTTCAACTAATGAAATAATTGAAACTTATAAATGAAATGAGAATTGAGTTGGTTAATTAAACAACTATTAGCTTCGTTCCTTTTCGGGGACGAAAAGTGTTAAGTGGGGGAGAATGTAACAACCCGGAAAATCTGAGCCAGTTTAAAATTTTTATTTTGAATTATTTGATTAGAAATTGAGTAACAATTTAAAAATTGGATTTTTAAATAATATAATAGCCCTTGAAAATAGTGATTTTGCAAACGACCTCGGATTTCGACGAAACCACTTTGGTTGGGTCCGGGATGTCAATTTATTGCTAAGTTTATTTTTCCAGAATTTTAGAAGTTAATATGTGAGCGTGACAAAAGAAAATGTGTTTTGGTCAATTTCAGTTAAATTGGATCGACCAGAAAATGGCCATTTTACAAACGGTCTCAGAATTCGACGAAATCAGTTTTGTTAGGACAGTATCGCCAATACGAAGCTAGAGATAATTTTTC
Source organism: Allium sativum (assembly GCA_030737875.1). Lineage (NCBI taxonomy): Eukaryota > Viridiplantae > Streptophyta > Magnoliopsida > Asparagales > Amaryllidaceae > Allium > Allium sativum. Next base: position 809,549,754 of record CM060921.1, on the reverse strand, counting down.
TGGAATTTTTAGGGTTAGTATGTGGACCCGGTAATTTAAAATGTACGTTGAAAACTGAAATTAAATGTTTTATACTTTAATTTGAAAAATAACTGACTGTAACAGTCGAAATGGCTTACGTGGCATATCCCATTGTGTTTGGAATGGGGGTAATTAGCTAGGGGCGACAGTCGGTGGGTTTCGTTTGGAGGCCGTAATAAAAAGTTGCTTTTATGAAAATAAATAAAATAAAATAATAACATATAAGGGCCACCCTCCTCTAAACCTAGTTCAGAAAAAAATAACCTGAGCCTTTTTAAATCAAAACCCGCCGTTACCCAGGCGCTCCCCCAAATCAACTGCGATCGTCGGCGTTGACCTCCCTGGCGCCACTACATCTCCGGCGCCGCCACCCACAAGGACCATCGCCCCTTTCCCCTCCTTCTCTGACCATTCCCGAGCCCCAATCCTCCCTAAATCGAGAGCCCCTAATCAAAACGTGAACTCTGAACCCTAAAACAAGCTGCCGCCACTCCAGAGCCACCAGCGCCGCCTCCCCTCCCCACCAGCGAAGTCCAGCGCCACCAAGCCGTCCAGTCAGCTGCCCGCGCCACCTTCAGCGACCCCAGGACCCCCTCCATCTTCGAACACTTTAAAATTGTGAGTTAACTGATTTTATCCTTTGATTTAAAGTATTAGCAAGTTAAAAATGTAATTTTTAGCTAGTTTCTGATATGAAAGGATTTTTAGCAAGTTAAAAATGCGATTTTTGTTAGTAGAAAATACGGTTTTTGTTAGTATAAAGATAGGATTTTTATTCATTTTAAAGATTAACAAGATGTGATTTTTGAAATGAACAAGAGGTGTTTTCTAAAATAACAAGATGTGATTTTTGAAGTGAAAAAGATTTGATTTTTAAAATGTAAAAGGTAAGATTTTTAAAGCGTTGTAAAGAAATAATTTTTATCATATGAATGGCAAGTTAAAAATATGATTTTTAAATCATATACGTTGTTTGGAAAATGTCATTGCAATAAAAATTCGATTTTTATACACATGAAATGAAAATAAAATTCGACCTTTATATAAGAAGTAACGTTGTCAAAAAAATATGATTTTTAACATATACTTCGTGAAACAGACTGCGTTGGAAGAATGATGAAGATTTCCTACATATGAAGAGTCGCGGTGAATTGGTTTAGCTATAGGTGAGAACTTCTCACTTTAACTCTTCTTTTCTAGTTATAAAAATATACTAGGATGCAGACAGTGTTTAGTAGCACCCGACACCCGTCGTCCACAAACCATGGATGGCTTGTTTGAGTTGTGATGTGAAATTTGGTTGATAATCATGAATGGTTGAATATAAATAATTCGAATGGTTGAATATAAATAATTCGAATGGTTGAAAATGAATAAATTGAATGTTGGTGATTGATCTATTCGTTTGGTTGAATTGGAAATTGATTGAAATTGATATGTGAATGGCGTGGGCCATTATTAGACCGGGGATAAGGCTAGGCCTAATCCCGTTTCTAGTATAGTGCCGTTATGCCGCCGAAATTTTCTAAAACACATTAGAAAAATAAAATATCATTTATATAGTGTAAATGAACCGAATAAATATCCGTGTGTTGAATATATATTTTGAAACGATAAAAATACCATTTTTATCATATGAATGACTTGTTAAAAATAACCACGGGGTGAAATAAATATTTGTTTGCTATGAATATTATTTTTAACATGTATATGAACTAAATAAAATAGTCATGCGTTGAAATATATTTTTGTTCGCAAAAATATTATTTTTATACGAAGTGTGAAGTGTTAAAAATAACCGTGTGTTGAAATAAATATTTATATGCTAGGAATATTATTTTTAGCTCAGTTTTGCACATATATATTATATACTGAACAGGAGAATGGATTAGCTGTTGAGTAAAGAATTTAATTGCATGCCCGACAAATAGGTAAACCTTAATGAGTTGGCTGCGCAATTTTATTAATATATCAACTCCTGTGAATGACATTGGATGCGGAGTGCTGGTTGTACTGTGTGGAATTATAAAACGTCGCCATAGGATAGTAACAATTAATTTTGAACTATATTTACATGGCATACTTCTTGAAGATAGCATACTTCATCATATACCACGTAAGCACTTGGAGCTTACGTGACGAGGTTGGAGATTTACCATACAGGCGAGAGGCTTGTATGGCGATGACTACATTTTAGGTTGAACCGAAGACGGAAAACCCCACACGGGTCTAGAGATGACAATGAGCACGTCTCTTTAGTTGGTAAAGCACAAAACAAAAATCTCTTTGGAGGGCGACGAGAATTTATTCTCTTGAGCTTTTAATACACGCTCCCCCTTTGACACTAGGATACACCACGATAAGTATGGACTGTATAAATTATAAAGGTAAATTTGCCAGATTAATAAAAACCCCACACGGGTCTGGAGTGGACAATAAACACATCGCTCTAGTTGTTAAGGCACAAAACCTCTTTGTAGGGTGACGAGAATTTATTCTCGGGAGTTTTAATACACACTCACCCTATGAACACTAGAATATATATCACTACAAATATGTGTGTGCTTTTTAGGATTTATTGGGTACCTAATACGGCCCAATAAACTTCCAAACGCCCACCCGTACAAGAGAAACTATGGCGAAATTTTCCAAAATATTAAGGCGTTAGTGAAAATTTTGAAGTATAAACGAGTTAGAAATCGCCGAGGGAATTATATTTATATATATATATATAAATATAAATAAAATAAAACGAATTAAGGCCGTGCAGTTCGCGTTTTGAAATCTTAACTTCAAACGATTATACCGAGAGATCCGACTGTCGGATTTTCTCGAAACTGGAACTGTTGGATCCGCCTTGAAAAAGTCTTTCCAACGATATAAAATTTGTTAAGATCCAACGGTTAGATTTTTCGATAAGTGTAAATCAAATTTAGAGAAAAACAGCGCCATGGTCTCGTATGGCCTGAAGCGTCGTTTAATTAAAGCGAGCTATTTTTAAATAAATAAAAATAGCGAAAAATCGTTATAAAATATTATTAACAACATGGAATGGATATAAATCGAATTTACCTGATTTTTTAGATATTCTGATGACTGAATGTGTTTGGCGTGAAATATACATGGATGAACTGAAATTGGAAGAGATTAAAGAATAAATTTAAAAGAATTTATCTTTGATAAAATTAATGGGAACCTTTCCCTAAGAATGTGAAATCTAGAAACTGACTGGAAACGAGCTAAGACGGATGGTTTCTTCGGTATTGATCTGATGTTGGTTTCGGCCTTCGGGGTTAATACAAAGGAAATCGTTCTCTCGTTAATTTACAGTTGGAGTCTAATTAAAGTGTATATTGGTTTTTATAACACTCGTTATATATATATATATATAAGCGAGTTATTCAGAAAGACCGGGTTTATACTCATTCTGAATAACTGATTCGACGATATGAAGTCGAAGATGAAGACGATGGTTGAAGACCGGGAGTCTTCACGTTGTTTGGTTGATTGCTGATATCTTGATTGGGAGGCGTCCCAAGAAGATGGAAAATGCAGTGGTTGTCCAGACGTACTTGGAGATCGACCGGATATGCGAGGTATATAGTGCCTCCGGTTTCGTTCAGACCCAGAACGGACTTGTAAATGAATGTGTGTCGGACGTTGTGTATCGACGACGCGACATGCAAAGATGCAGTGATCAAGGATTTTGTTGCAAAGCAGAGTCTTGTGGTTGATGACCGTTGATTCGCGAGCCTCACACACCGGTATGAACCAGAAACGGGAGAAAGGACTCAAGGAGGACATGCGTCTCTTTCTAGTTAGAAGTGGTGTCAGTGCTTAAAACTGGCTGATATTTACTTATGTGGTTGTTGGAATGCGAGGCGCCTCGGTTGTGGAGTCATTTGGCTCATTTACACCCCATAGGGTGGGGAGACGTATTGTTCAGGATTTCGTCTAATTCACATCGGTGGACCGGCCCTGATGATCCAAGGTCACTCGAGCTCTGACCTGAGACGCGGACTAGAGGGTCTCGAACACGGTAAGGATCTTGCCCCTAGCCTTGGTTCATGACAGAAATCCAAACTTCCAATATGACATGTGCGGTTTTGATTGGATTACTAGTATGGCGACATGATATAATGGTACCCATGCCGTCTAGGATTGATACTTATGATTGTATATAAAGTTAGAAACTAACTGTAAACGAGCTAAGATGAGTGGTTTCCTGAGTATTGGTCTGATGTTGGTTTCGGCCTTCGGGGTTAATACTTAGGAGATCGTTCTCTGGTTAATTTACAGTTGGAGTCTTATTTAGGAAAACAAAAGATTAAATTTCACGTATCAAGCATTCTTTGGCTATTATAAGGGAAAACCCTATCCTCCGGCTTGTGTTGCATTGTGTGATGGGACCTGGGTCTTATAACAGCTTCATTGTTCTTTATTTTAGCATTGCGCTGTTTTAAATAACTCACTTTATGCTATGCACTGGCAATCACTGGAGTAAACCCGTTCCGCGAAAGTGGCGTGGTCCTATGATTTGCCATATTATTGTTGTTTAACCTGTTAAGTAGATTTCTCATACCAGTCCCACGACTGACTCGATGTTTGTTTCACTTTGCAAACTCGGGTGCCCTCATTTCTACACGGGCAGTCGAGTAGCTTGTTTTGCAGATATTTTTAAGCAGGTTTCTGGATCGAAGCTTAAGCTGTGTCCAGAGCATTCTTAGTCTTCTGCTGTGTTAGTTTATATTTCCGCTGTGCATTATTTTACATTTGATGTAAATTATCTTCCGCTGTATTGTATTTCTTCGATATACTCTGATATTTCTATACTTTGATGTAACATTATTATGATGTTTATAAAAGTCTTCTGTTATTTGTTCTGACATGTTGTATTCCCAGAGTTAAAGTATCCGAGGATTTCCAACCTTTGAGTCTGACTTGTGTGGTTTATGGTCGATTCAAAGAGCGGGAACTTTCGGGTCTTTACAGCGAGCCTCACACCCCGGTATGAGTCAAAACAGGATTAAGACTGTAGGGAGTGCACATGTTTCTTTCTAGCTAAGAAGTAGTGTCAGGGACTTACCAGCACTGACATTTTACTTATGTGGATGTTGGATTATGAGGTACCTCGGGTTTATAGGTTGTTAGTGGCCATATTGAGGTCCAAAAGGACCAGGAAGCGTGTGTTCAGGCATAAATAATCCACTAACGTTAAGTGTAGACCGGCCCTGAAAATCCAAGGGTTGCCCATAGGTGTGATCCTAAGGCATTTGCTAGAGTGTCTCGAATCGGAGATGACGATCCCTGGCCTCGATTTCATGATGGAAAACCAATCTCCAATACGACATTACGGCTTTAGTTGTAAACTTATATATATGGCGACATAGTAGGATGGGGTGCTATGCCGTCTAGGATTGATACATTTACTTTGAAGTATTTTAATAATGCTTAGACACTAATAATAATATTAAAATACTAATTTATTTGTATTAAGCATGTTTGATCATTATAAGGTAAAACTCTATCCTCCGGTTTGCGTTGCATTGTGTGATGGGACTTGAGCCTTATAGTGATTTCATTTTTCAAAAGACATTACGTTATTTTGTATCAAAATTTACTTAATTATGCACTGGCAATCCAATGGAGTAAACCCGTTCCGCGTTAGCGGCGTGGTCCGGTGATTTTCCATATTGTTAGTATAGAAAGATTTCTCATACCAGTCCCATGACTGACTCGAAGTTTGTTTCACTTTGCAAACTCGGGTGCCCTCTCTTTACACGGGCAGCCAAGTGACAGGTTTTAGGGAGACATTGTCCGGAGTGGAGCTTACTGGAGAAGAAGACGAAGACTACTCTTTTATCTTTATTTCTGCTTTAGAGACTTTATTCCATCTTTGTATTTTGATGTACATTTTGGAGTTGAGACTTATTTCCTTTTATTCAGACTTTCTATTTTGCTAAGTGGATCATGTAACTGTGTACTCTGATGTTAAGATACTATGATGTTTATGACATATTTCTTTTCCGCTGCAATGTTTATGTGTTATGATATTATCTGAGATCTGTTATTGTTGTAAATATGTTGTATTCCATATGATTTTCCTTACTTTCGAACCACAGAAGTTTGGGGTAATCACATTTGGTATCAGAGCTAAAGGTTAACCTTAGCTTCGGAGTATAACATATTTAGAACAATTCGTCTAGATAGAATCGGTAGAATTCTAAGATGAGTAGCTCATTAGAGATAGGATTAGTAATGTCCTAGAATGAGCACGACAGAATAGCACATATTAATCAGTTATTACATCATCATCTTTTCATTTGTTCCTACCTTTACATTTCCATAAAAATTGTCATTTCTGTTGGTCTGACTCTCTCCTTGATGACTAAATCAAAATGAGCACTAGAGCAAGTACCGGAGGTAGAGGAAGAGGTGGAGCTAGAGGGCCAGCCAGAGAAGAACCCATTCATGAGCAACCCGACCCCATGGTCATACCACCACCTCCACCTCCACAGCCCTTTGACTTGGAGAGAATGTCCAAGAAATACAGAAACTTAGGAGGTTTACCCTTCACTGGTCGAGAGACTGCGACTAAAGCAGAGTCATGGCTGAAAAATTGTGAGAACATCTTGGAAGGCTTAGAATTAGAGGATCAGCGCAAGCATTTTCTGGCAGTATGGCAATTGAAAGATGAAATTGAACATTGGTGGGACACGATCAAGATTTGCAATGAGGTGGCCAACATGTCTTGGGCCAAATTTAAAGAGATTTTCAATGACAAATATGTTCCTCTGCAAGCAAGGGAGCGCCTTCGCGAGCAGTTTGCCAACTTACAACAAGGGAGTATGTCTGTTTCTGAGTATGTGCGAAAGTTTGATGAGCTCTCATGCTATGCTCCTGGATTAATTCAGGACCCAGTCGAAAAGAATAAAAGATTCATCAAGGGCCTTTCAAAGAAGTACTTGGACAGGGTCACCGCTCACATAAGGCTCCCATTTAATGAGATGATAGAGATGGCCTGCCGCTACGAGGAGAATGACGAGGCTGCACAGCAAGATAGAATGAAAAATAAGAACAACAACAAGAAGGAGCAGGTGGACAGGAAACCTGAGGCAAGCAATTCTTCTGCTGCTAAGCCGCAAGGGAAGAAGAGAGACAGGACCAAGGTGACATGCTATAATTGTGGCAAGACTGGGCATTTTGAGTCCGAGTGTAGAGCTCTGAAAAGAGCCAAGCGGAATGAATCTGGACCTAGCCAGAATCGTAGCCAGAGTTCTCAGAATCATGGCCAGAACCCCCGGAACACTCAAGAATGTTATAACTGCCATAAGTCGGGGCACTTTGCCAGAAATTGTCCTTTATTGAAGAAATCAGAAGTGGCACATGTCTATGAAGGAGCAGTTGCCCCAGCTTCTTCCGAGGGAGCAAGTAAACCCGATGTCTTAGGAGGTATTCTTAATATTAAGAACATTCCTATTACCGCATTGTTTGATACTGGTGCAGCACGAAATTTTATTTCTAGTGACACCATTAAAAAGTTAAAACTGAAATCAAGAAAACTTAAAGAATTGATTAGAGCCCATAGTCCGATAGGAGGTTCCTTTAGTCTCGATCAATACTGCAGAGTGCCGATCTCCTACTCTTGTTACCAGTTTCCTTTTAATTTTATTGTCATGAATTTCTCCAGTTATGATATCATACTGGGAATGGATTGGCTAACAAAGTATGAGGCTTAGTTGGTGTGTGCCGAAAGAATTGTCAAAGTTAAAACTAAGTTTGGAAATATTACTACACCATGCCACGGCTCAGCCACTGACAGGAAAGAATTCTGGTCTTATCTGGAAGTCACTCCTACTTCCATTGAAGATATTCCTGTCGTCAAAGATTATGCTGATGCGTTCAACGAAGTTGATAGTTTACCTCCACGTAGAGAAATCGACTTCAGAATTGATTTAGCTCCCAATGCAAGGCCAGTGGTGCATCCTATTCGAAGAATGTCACCAAAAGGAAAAGAGGAACTGAGTAATCAAACTAAGCAGCTTTTGTGGAAGGGTCTGATCAGGCCTAGCTTCTCATAATGGGGTGCAGTAGTGGTATTTGTCCCGAAGTCAGACCACCCTCAGGCTATGTGTAGATTACCGTGACCTCAATAAGTAGACGATGAAAAAAAAGTATCCACTGTCCCGCATTGATGATCTATTAGACTGCTTGAATGGAGAAAAAGTATTCTCTAGGATGGACTTAGCCACCGGTTTCCATCAACTGCGCATCGCAGACGAGTGTGTTCCTTTGACTGCTTTTAGAGGTCCAGACATATTTTATGAATGGCTAGTGATGCCGTTCGGTTTATGCAATGCTCCAGCATACTTCGTTGATCTGATGAATAGAGTATTCAGAGATGTTTTAAATAAATTTGTGCTGGTGTCCATCGATGATATCCTAATCTTTTCTTTATCCACTACTGAGCACGAACAACATCTGAAGGAAGTCTTGGAGATTTTGCTTAGAAATGTGCTGAAAGCCAAATTCTCCAAATGCATATTCTGGCAAGAAGAAGTGAAATTCCTCGGCCATGTTGTATCTAAGGGAAGGCATCTCAGTAGATCCAGGAAAGATCTCAGCCATCCAAGAGTGGAAGCAGCCTAAAACTCCCATCGAAGTCAGAAGTTTCTTAGGACTGGCTGGCTATTATTGGAAATTCGTCAAAGATTTTTCGAGGATATCTTATCCATTGACGAAGCTGACTAAGAAGCATACAAAGTTCATTTGGACACCCAAATGTGAGACAACTTTCCAAGATCTGAAACAGAGATTGATCACTGCTTATGTGTTCACCATCATTGATGGCAACGAGGATCTGAAAGTCTGGACAGACGCTTCCAGAGAAGGTCATTCTTTCATTTAAATTAACATGTCAGAGATAACATTTCTTTTTAATGTCAAATCTCACTTTAACATGTTAACCTTATATTTATTTAAGGTATTGGTGCGGTGCTAATGCAAAGGGCAAACGTTGTCGCATATGCTAGCCGGAAATTAAAACCGCATGAGAAGAATTACGCCACTCATGATCTTGAGTTAATGGCCATTGTATTTGCTCTAAAGTTATGGCGGCACTATCTCTTGGGCGAGAAATTCAAGCTATATACGGATCACAAATCCTTGAAGCATCTGTTTACCCAGAGAGATTTGAACTTGAGGCAGCAGCTTTGGGTTGAATTCCTTACACCCTATGACCTGGACATCTTATATACTCCAGGAAAAGCAAACGTTGTAGCCGAGGCGCTAAGCAGGAAGAATGAAGAAGGCACTGAACATATCCTTGCCAATCTCATCATCACCCCTACACTGATTGATAAGATCTTTGCTCTCCAGAAGAATGATAAATTTGTTCAGATGATTAGTGAGTGAGTTCGAAAGGGCGAAGCGCCAAGCTTCCAAATAGACAGCAAGGGGACCCTTAGACTATAAGGGCGAATTTATGTGCCAGACATTGCTGAGCTAAAAAGAGAAGTTATGGATGTGTGCCAAAAATTTAAACTCAACGTCCATCCAGGAGTAAGCAAGATGTACCATGATCTTAAGTGCACCTTTTGGTGGAAGGCGATGAAGAGAGATATTTCTATTTATGTTGCTAGGTGTCCCACTTGTCAGCAAGTTAAAAGTGATCAACAGAAGCTTGCAGGTCTGTTGCAACCGCTAGGAGTTCCAGGTTGGAAGTGGGAGGAAATTTCTATTGACTTTATTGATGGCTTGCCTCGAAGCAGAAAAGGGAATGATATCATATGGGTGATTGTAGACCGCTTAACAAAATCTGCCCATTTCATCCTTGTTAGGTCCAATAGAACAGCTCAAAGTTTGACGCAGCTTTATCTTAAAGAGATTGTCAGACTGCATGGAGTTCCCAGAAGCATTGTCAGTGATCGTGATCCAAAATTTACTAGCAAATTCTGGGAAGCTTTCCAAGAAGAGCTTGGGACCAAGTTGAATCTGAGCACTGCTTATCACCCTCAAACAGATGGCCAGACTGAGAGGGTGAAACGCATTTTAGAACACTTGTTGCGAGCGTGCATTCTTGATTATGGCGGTTCATGGGACGATCATTTGCACTTGGTTGAGTTCTCTTACAATAACAGCTACCAAGCCAGCTTGCGGATGTCACCGTTTGAATTATTATATGGCAGACCATGCAGATCTCCAGCATGTTAGGTGGAGCCAGGCAATCGATTAGTCTTGGGTCCCGACATGGTTCGTGAAGCATCAGACCAGGTTGTTCCTATTAAGAAGAGCCTGTTGACTGCTCAGAGCCGACAGAAGAGCTATACAGACCAGCGAAGAAGGGATTTAGAATTCTCTATTGGCGATCTTTTATACTTGAAGGTTTCCCCACTGAGAGGTGTAATTCGATTCGGGAACACTGGAAAGTTGGCACAAAGATTCATTAGTCCATTCCCTATTCTCGCAAGGATTGGGACTCTTGCTTATAGGGTGCAGTTACCTGACTGGTTGCGAGGGGTTCACGATGTATTCCATGTGTCCCAACTTCGGAGGCATGTTCATGATCCAGACTTGGTTGTGAAGGAAGCAGCACAACAAGATTTGGAAGTTATACCGAGCTTGGCGGTAAGGAGGGAACCGGTGAAAATCATTGGCAAGGAAACCCGAGTTCTGAGGAACAAGAGGACTCACTTAGTCAAGGTACAGTGGGGCTGGGATCCTAGAGACTGCATGTGACGGCCCGCCCCATACTAGCCGACATATCCTCCGAAAGTGCGCTGTACACGTGTCCAACTAGCACAGAACAGTCGTCAGAAGAAAAGAAAGAAGGTGAAGAACTAACATAGAACTTGTAGAATGTCTCACAACGCATGGAATAAAATATAATAGTAATATAACTTTGACATAAAATAGGCGAGACAGTACATAAGCTGAAAACTAAACCAACATAGCAGCGGAAATCCAAATACAGCTTATGATCCAACATCATTATTACAACTTTAAAACTGTCTCTAAAGCAAAAGAAAGCTAAAGCCGAAGATGCACAACTAATGCTCAAGAAGTGACCTTCAACAACACAGGGAGAATATCTATATGTATCATACGTGGAAGCCTCCTGCTCGTCTCTGGATCAGCTACTCGTGCATACCTCCTAACCTGTCTCTAGTCTGCTCGTGTGAGCACTCATAGTAATAAGAAGAGACATAAAACTCTGGGTCAGACAAAAAGTCTGGTATGAGCGATAAGCAGCGAAACAAAACAATAACAGGTACAATCCAATCATACCTGAACCTGGACCTGCAACCAAAGAGTTAGCACAACATACCGTACAATACTTTAAGGTGCCACTAAACATAAGGTGTAAAGAATACGGGGAAAGGGGTGTGTATGTCATAGTGATGTCAAACAATCAAGCATAGCAACCATCCTCACATCTCTCACTCAGTGCGTAAAGCATACAATATCCACTACTTTGGTCACCTAATCCTTTGGGCCATGATGGAATCCAATCCCGTACAACTATCACTACAAGCCCACAATCCGTCTCTCAGTAGTGAACCAAAGTCACGGATACCGATAACCCCTTTGCACGCGTCCCGCAGCAAAGCCCAACCATGAAGTGAACTCATTGGTTCCCATCTGGATCCTGAGCTCTAACTTCCATTTGGACTACCTTTGCATCTCGGGTTTTAGTCATCATCTTCATCTGGATCGGTCTTTTTCTTGCTTCACTTCGGATCGGGTCGAGATACCCTGCTGGTTCGGATCGTGGTACCCTCCAGTTCGTGGTTCCCTGGCGCCCTTCAGTTCGTGACCGTGCTTCCTTACCGGTTGTGGTGTGCGGATCGTGCTCCTTCCTCACGCTCTAGGTGTGCGGATCGTGCTATTTCCTCACGCTCCAGGTGTGCGGATCGCTATACTTTCTCACGCTCCAGGTGTGTGGATCGCTATACTTCCTCACGCTTCAGGTGTGCGGATCGCTATACTTCCTCACGCTTCAAGTGTGGGGATCGTGGTCCTTCCCCATGGTCCAAGTGTGGGGATCGTGGTCTTTCCCCACGGTCCATGTGTGGGGTTCGTGGTCATACCCCACGGTCCAAGTGTGGGGGGCGATCCGATCCGGCCTGTATTCCTGCAACTCTTCTAGCGAGCTATTTGCTCCATACGACGGCGTTTTCGACCAATCTAACTTTTCTAATCAATCATAAATCATTCCAAACAGTCATAGCAACATATAAAACTGACCATAACACCAAAACAACAATATAACATGTGAAAAATGGATCAAACGTACCCAAAACCCATGTTTTCCCCTTAATCATGTTTAACAACAACTAACCAGTAGGATTAGCAAAACTTAACCAAATCAACCCAAACTTTTAACATAGGTCTAAAATAACATTTCAGAATTTATAAATATTTTTCCAGGATTTAATCTTGCATAATTTCGTTAATTAACACTAATCACCCTAATTAACTGTAATTAGTGTAAAAACGATGCTAATCACTCACCTTGGCCACAAATAAAATTCTCAGAACTGAAACTCCTCTGATTTGGGGAGAATACTGATGTCTAACAGCAGCTCTAACCTTGCTTTGGTGCTATTTCTTCTTAAATTGATGTTGCTAAGCCTAATCTTCAATTAGAAAGTGATTTGGGGTGTTTTAGATGTAGGAGGCCATTGTTAGAGTGTCTAAGAATGAAAGTGGCGGCTGGAAAATGTCTAAAGAAATGTTTTCTAACCCTAATCAGCCCCTATATACCCCTAAACCCGAAATCCCCCTTTGGGCCTAGCTGCTAATCACCCGGTTAAGCCCAATTAGCTGTTTTTAACCCTCTAAACCTTAATTCAGCCATATCTCCCAAACGGTAAGTCCGTTTGGCTATAGTGACCACTCTACGGAAAGAGAAACCATCATCCGCAGTTGATGGAAGTTGTTTCAGGTCAAAACTCCTTACCAGTCAAAAGTTATGGACGAAACAAAATCAGCTTGGGGGCAAAACGGTCATTTAAAAATCGGCAAAAATTGTGAACATGGGAAATGACTCCAATAGTCGTTCCCCAAAGTTACATGACTATACGTGTTGACGCCTAAAAATGGCTCAACACCAACGATTCCTGTTTTACTAGGAATAAATAATATGGTCGCACAGACAAGACATATTATATAACATCAATTAAATATAAGCGGTAAATGACACAAGAGATTTATAGTGGTTCGGCCTTTTGAGAAGGCCTACGTCCACTTTGAAGAGTTGTAGAGATTTTATTAATCACTTGAAAGATTACAAGGTTGAGATCCTCTCATTACATATGTGGACTATTATGCAAAATAGCCATAATTGCAAGAAATAGTAAAATGGACAAGTTTGCCCTTCTTCTTCCTCAAAGAGGAGATGCCATTAATGAAGCTCTCTAGAGGTCTCAATGTCCAAGAATCTCCCCCCTTTGAAGTGTGAGATAGTGGGGTATTTGTAGGAAGTGGTTAGGTAGGGGTTAGGTAGAAGTAGGTAGAAATGGGGACCATCTACAGGAAATTCGCGCCTCCAGCTGTCGGCCACGGAAATTCGCACCTGGGTGGCAGGTTCGAAATTTCGCACCTGGTAGGTGCGAAATTTCGAACCTTCCTGGTGCGAAATTTCGCACCTTGTAGGTGCGAAATTTCGCACCTGCCTGGTGCGAAATTTCGCACCTGGGAGGAGCGAAATTTCGCACCTTCAAGGTACGAAATTTCATACCTAGGAGGTACGAAATTTCGCACCTTGGCAGGGTGCGAAGTTTGTTTTGAGGGGCCATGGTCGAGGCTCGGTGGCGCGGCATGTTGGTTCTTTTGGGGGTGTCGAGGCTCCTTGGCACGAAGTGAAGGAATCCATCATTTAGCTGGTCCGAAGTGAAGGAATCTGAGCTTCCGGCATGGAGAAAATCGGATGAGTCGGGCGGTGCCCACAGTTTCGACCTAACCGGTTAGGTCGATCGCCGCCGGGACTGTGGGGCCCCGGACCCCCACCGGCGCTGCGCCCGGACCCGCTTGACGGCTCGCCTTCGGCTCGGAGTACGGCTCGCCTTCGGCTCGAATGCGGACGGACACTGATGGAGGTTGCGTCCGAGGGATGCGACATCCTGCTAGTGGCCAGACGCGAGTCTTCTGGTACTGGATCTGGGCTATAATATCACGCGATATGTTGAGTCGAGCGTGTCTTGTGTACTTTTGGGGAACCGAACCAAAAGGCCGGTTAACATTTGCCCCCCAAAGTACTTCTTGTCTTGACGTCTTGTCTTGGCAAGATGTGCTTTGGAATGAAAGTTGAGATGATAGTTGGGTTGCAGATTTATCCAGCAAGTTGTAGGAAAAACATGTTAGTTAGCGGGCACGCTCGCTGGGGGATCATAAGCGAGCCGCTGTTGGTTTTGGGGTTGCACTCGCGTTGCTAAGTATCTGCATGGTGTCGTGTTCGCATTGCTAAGTGCTCGCGTGGGATGAGTCTGATGTGGAGACATCTCCGCGTGGTGCTTAGCGATTGGTTATGACCTTCCTCTTGCGTTGTATGCCGAGAGCACATTGCTTTGGAGTGATTTTGACGCCTTGTTGAAATATGTGGGTGTGAGCTTACGATTCCCGCATTGCTAAGGGCTTTGACTTGCTTCAGTTTGGCGGCTTGGACGTGAACTTGTCTAAGGCGTCTAACTCAATTTTAGCTTTTCGAAGAGATTGAGAGCCGACGGCTGGGTGCGTATACTTGAACCCTTAAGGTTTGTGAGCATGCATTTGGTTAACGAATCAAGTCAGTCTATTTGGTTGAGATTTCCACATCATGTATACATGGTTATTGTCGCGGCTTTGGTGCATGATCACCTTAAGTGGTTGCTGAAATGTCATTGGGATGGAGCTTGATGGCTTGTGGTATCCCTCGGATTAGGTGAGCTCAAGATCGTTCAACGATACCAGCCAGTTCCATCGATCAAAGTTTCAGCAACTCATATATGTGAATGCCATTGTTAGGACAACACTTGGCATATGTCGTGGCACGGATTCATATGGATTCTTCTTTGAGGCGAGGTCGAACCCAAATGTTGGGTGCTGGCGCTTCGATGATTGAGCACTTGGCGAGTACACAGGTGGTCGTTGAGTCGTGACTGACTTGGTAGTTGGAACTTCGAAGGTAAGTGAATAAGATCGTAGCTTGGCGTACGATTCCGATCCCGAAACGTTCGTTTGGGGGCATGACGATCCCCAGATTACAGTTGCTTCATTTCTTTTCTTCTCCGGACAGAAGATCATCTCAAGGCACGGTGGACACTAAAATACTTCTTTTGCACTTTGGATGTTCGAGGTGTTGTTAGGTTTTCGGGAGAAGGAAAGAGGGATATGGAAAGCCGGAGGATTCCCGAGATTGTCACTCAAGAGCGTTGAGAGGCAGATTTCGGGAAGCGAAAGTAGGGATTCGAGAATAAGTATTTGCGGATACGGGATTGGACTTTGTATCCCAAACACCTACTAAATCTTTCAGACTCCTTAGGAGTTCTAAGCTTGCTTGAGGATATGATCACCGAGCCGGTGCACGGGAGCACGGAACAGAACTCCGCACTCCAATGACTCTGTCGAGCCCTGACCTCGATCTTGAGTTTGTAAACTCGAACCTTTGCATGGCGTCGGATGAACGGATAATGACTATGAGTTGCGACCTTGCGACGTGGTTCTTAAGGAATGGACTTGTTTGGACCGTCGGCTCGAATTTGTATTTAGGATGTCGATACATAGTCGAGCCGTTAGTCTCGATATCTGATTAATACCCCAACCATGACGCGGCTGCATCTTGACTTAGGTATTGCGCTGGCAATCGGTGATGGCCATGGTGTAAGTTGCTGGGGCTGAAGGTTGTCGTCATGTTTCGGAGTGTCCACCTTTATGGAGTCCGGACACTGTTTGAAAACTGAGAAACCTCCAGGGCCTGGATTAGGGCTCTGCACTGCCCCCGCGTTGCGAGGTGAGTGCGCTTCTCAAGACGGTGGCTCCAACGGATGCCGTGAAGATGACGCCAGAGCAGGGATTGAAGTGGATCTGATCGGGTCTTAAGATTGCCAGGCAGGCGCGACAATCCGTTGAGGGTTGCCCCGAGGCCCGGATATTTGCTAGGTTCTGATCGATGTTAGGGACGAGCTAGGATGTTCGGATCTTGAGATTGCCAGACTGGTGCGATAATAAGTAGAGGGATGCCCCATGCCTGGGTGCCTGGTAGATTCTGCTCGACGTCAGGGACGAGCTAATAAGCTCGGATCGTTGCTCAATGTTTCATATTTGGTCGGTAATTGGAGTCGAACGTAACACAATTGGTTGGCGAATGGTTCTGGGAATGAACTTATTCGGTTTGACCGCTCGGATATGCGTGCAAGATTCAGGCATACGGTCGAGTCATTAGCCTTCAGCCCAATTATGTCGGGATTCTTGTCCGATCCAAAAAATGGTGCTGACGGTTACTGGTAACCACTGCCATAGTTATCCAAACCGGACGTCGTTGCCTCATTTCGATGCGCTTGTAGGTAGGAAGTTGTTGCATTAAAGGGCGTAAGTTAGTTTCACGCTGTGTTTTAAGTATGAGTTTAATGGCAGGGCGTTGAAGCTTCGAGAACCCAATGAACCGGCCGTGGAAACCTGAGAACTTGTGTAAATTCTTAAGCTTCTCGGGGAACTGGTGGTTGTGTGGCTCCCTTTGCCTTTTGGTGCGGGCTTCTACTCCCGGTCTTTCTACTAGTGTTGGCGGGAGGTTAGAAGTTTCCGAGACCCGAGCTCTTGGGTCTAGATCATCCTTGGGGGCGAGGCATTCGTTCTTCTTTAGAATGGTTGCCCCGAGGGTTGCGGCGATGGAAGTGCTGGCACGGAAGCCGATGGGGATCTTCCTAAGGTTTTGCGATGAGTAAGTTGGTGCAAGGATAAGTGGGCGGCTGCCCCCATGCTCGAGTACTTGCTAACTGAAGAGGGTGCGAGTGATGAACCCTCAGAAGTAAAATAGTTGCTTCTTGTGCTGGGAAGCCCCGCTTGGAGCGGAGGCGACGCCAGGCTTTGCCCCCGCGCTTCCTTAAGTGTCTAAGTCCCGGTTGGAGTTATAGCGAGGGCAACCTGGAGTAATCGGAGAACCCGTGGCTTCAGGATCCCATATTCGTATGAGCTTCTTTAGAGGAGGAGAAGTTGGTGGCTGACCGAAGTGCTCATACGACGGGCGTAGCTGGTGTAAAGCGTGCAAGCGATGCAAGCTGAGGTGGAGGATCAGAAAGCCCGGTTGGTGGCAAAGTAGGAGGAGCCGGAGGAGAAGACCGACAGGGTGAGGCTGCCATACAAAATGCTCGGGCAAAGTCTAGTCAGGATGCCTAGGAGAAATCTGCTGCCGTGGTGGCGAAGAAGTAGGCCGATGCTGAAGCAGAGAAGGAGACGGCCCCTGAGTATGCTAGGAAAGGGGTAAGCCGTCGATGATGCCCACCAAAAGGGGGCGAGAGGACCCTTAGCAACTTGAACCGGATGAAGTTACGCGACTCCAGGCTACGGGGCTAGCTGATCAGGAAACCGCCGAAGGTATCGAGAAGTGAGCAGAGCTAGGCGCCAGGAAGGCTTAAGGATAAATCCAGGCTGCATTGGTCCTTGCTTTTTACATCGTACCTAAGCCGTTTCCATGTAGTGCTCTCGGGGAGGTTAGGATAATTACAAGCGGCGAGGGCGATGGCAGATGGCGCGCATCGATGCCTCATGAATCTGTTACTCCTGGGTTGAGTAAAGGAGGAGGAAACAGTTCCGGAAGGAAAGGGCCCATTACTAGTGGTGACCTGCCTGTGTCGAACCTGCATAGAGAAAAGGAAAAGAAAAGGAAAGAATGAGTAGCATCAGTAATTGTTAAAGGAATTAAAGATACTTTAGGCTAGGTAAACCAATAGTATGTGCGAGTGTGACCCTCGCTTTTGGTCCCTAAAGGTGTGGTGTGGTTTTCATGTACACCCTGTCATCGAAAAGAAGAGATGTTAGACATGTAGTTTGCCTTAATGTGTGTGTTGAAATGAAATATGAATTAGTAAAGATCACATTTTGTGTTAAATGTTCAGATGTTCTTCCTATGTTTTCGGGCGTCCCGTACTTGCATAGGCATACTTATCGTTACACTTAACAAAAAAGTGATTGTGTGTTCCGCGCCCCGGGGTGATTTCCCAGGGGGTGTGATGGTGTGCCGCGCTCTGCATCGTGGTTACAGAGGGGCGAGATAATGCACAGGCTTCCAGTGGATCCCCCTCAGCCAAGGGGACCCGTAGTTTATGAAGCCTGGCCAGTACGCCTGCTGTTTTTTCTTGGGTTGCCCGGGGTTAACCTCAAGAGTAGCGAAGGCGCGAGACGTCGCGTTATGCGGTCCGTCCAGAGGGTTGCTCTCCCGTCGTTCATCGGGTTCGAGCGAGTGACGGCGTCGTTTATGCGCCGGAGGAAAGCTCCGTTCATCAGCTCGTAAGGTCCGATCGTGGCCATGAGCTGCACCTAGGCCTTTAGGGCTTCAGTGAAACGATTTAACGTCGGTCTCGATGCTGTGCCGGGATTCGACTGGTACCCGTAGCCAGGGGGAGATGTACATCGCCCCCGGCTGTATGTTGGGCGGTGCCAAGTCACGTAGGACTTGGGTGAACGATCTCGGCCTCGGCCGTGGGCCGAGGTTCGAGTTAGAGGTTATTTATACTCGGTCGCGCCGCGGGCCGGCGACTCGAGTGGCGTGGCCGGCTCCCGTGCTCGGGGGGCCAGTCGTTGCCAACGTGATGGGGCCTCGTTGTTGGATCGAGGTTCAGATGGCGGCACCGGCTCCCGTGGTTGGGGCACCGATGCGGCGATAGGTAGTTTGAACGTAAGCTGCTTGTCGGGATTATCAAACACGTCATGCATGGAGCAAACATGGGAGGGAGACAGGAAACTGAACATCACTTCTACGGGCAATTCAGGTAGTAGTAGCCTTTGTAATGCTTTGAAATGTAGGAAAGCAAGACATCGCTGGAAGGCTTGAATTGATCGTTCACTAGGTTATGTGGAGTAGAGGCGAAGATGTTCGTTGTTCCATGCCCTTGGGAGTTCAGCTCCGTCCACGGTTGAGGGTTTGAAAGTTCCATCGCTGAGCTTCCGTTGTATGAGTGTGGGCCTTCCTATCGAGGGGCGAGACCCGCTGGTGGAGGAAAGACCCGTTGTAAGACGAGGTTGCCAATGTTGAGGTCCTTGTGGCGGACTATGGAGTTGAAGTATCGGGGTACTCGTTGCTGATTGAAGTCTGATCCAGGGGACTGGTTCCCGGGTCGGAGATGTTGATCTAGTGTAGTGCTATCGTGTATACGAATTAGCTGTAAAGGTTGACTATAGGTCGGACAGAAGCCATTCGGAAGGCTAATGGCTCTTGAGGCCTGATATCAACTAGATCGGTGCAAAAGGTGACCCATGTGAGGCGAGTTGTAAGGCATGACGCTCATTGTTGCCGTAGTCCTAATGAGCCGGGGGGACGATCTTATAGGATTAATTGTTGGTCGAGTTTTTGTTTGGTGGGAATCTCTGATGGGCATCGAGTGGCTCGGAGATCCCATGCAGTGTGGATCTCCGATGAGCGTCGAGTGGCTCGAAGGTCCCGCGCAGTGGGAACCCCCGATCAGCGTCGAGTGGCTCGAAGATCCTGTGCAATGGGAATCTTTGATGAGCGTTGAGTGGCTCGGAGTTTTCATTCGGGTGAGTTCCTCAGTGTTGTTCTGTAAGCGGAGAAACATGTTCGTGTTGTATCTGCGGATGGTGTAGAACCGACAATATCCTGTAGAGTCCCTTGGTGCGCTCATCGGACGCTTAGGTCCTGGCCTTTTACATGGTTGGGGATTGCAGGCTACGAGATGGATTTTCCCGGGGTGTCCCTGAAAGCAGTATAGCTGCGGAAAGAGGGAAGTCGAAGGCGCTTCCCTTTATTGTTGCGACTACCTTTGATGCTGTCGGTGTGAGCAAGATTGTGCAGAATGGTGGAATCAGAGTTGTTGGAGTTCTGGGCGTCATCACGAGGTAGAATGTTGAGGGTAAGAGCTTGATTCCTTTATGCAAGACCTTGGCATAGGAAGTAGTCGGCATTCGTGCCGAAGACCCCCTGAATCTTTGATTGCTTTTGATCGGTCCATGCTCTAAGCTCGGAAGCAGGTGGTATTCCCTCCGTAAGCTAGACGAGTGTGACTCGAGGATTAGGTTCCTTGACTTTGGTAAAGGCAGTGTTGGATTCTGCATGATAGCCTTTGAGAGTTCACAGATGCCTTGGTAACTGTTTGAGACTAAGAGGATGTCTCTGGGTATCACGACATGCATCTTGGATCGCGCGACCAATCTCCTGACGAGTTAGTCGAGAGTTGTTATGGTTCAAGTTGGAAGTCGAGAGAACCATAGTAGAGCCGTCTCGGACAAGGGCAGGGTAGCACTTGCAACTTGTGGCGTTGGCGACGCGTGATGAACCTGTGTGCCGTTTGTAGCTGCTAATGAAGCTTCGAGAATCATGGCTCCTTTAATATGGAATGAGTGCTGGCATGTCGGAGTGCTTGTGCCATTCGGTATTGAGGATAGCCGAAGAGAGTGGATTACGCCTCGTCCTGCTTTCGCAGACGTCGTGGGTGTGCCCCCGCGATTTCCGTACGATCCCATGGATCGTGTCTACAACAATCGGAGGTTGGGCTCCCGCCGCATTACAGAGGTCGTGATCTAGTTCTGGACTTTAGAGCCTAGCACACTTTCATGGTGGAAGGTCTTTGGCACTCCAGGAGTCTCCAACTTCGGTTGCATGATGTTGTGGAAGTCTGTTGAAGTGACCTCGGGTCCTGTTGGATGCTAGAAGCGTGGATGATAAGTGTGGACTCATAACAGCTTGAATCCGCCTAGCGGAGGCTTGAGCGTCGAAACTGAGGATGATCGGGATGACGCGTTCCATTTCCGGTGGTGATCCCGATAGTACCGAGGTTAGAGGTCAGTCGTGTCTTCATGGAATGCGACATGTGGTGTGTTGGAGTGCTAGGGCCACTCAGCTTCGCGTGCGATCCTAGTGAATGGAAAATGTCTAGAGTTTACTAACGGATGACCTATTTCCGAAAGCAAGCAGTTGATTTTGATTGCCCATAGTGGCACTGGTGCCCCTAGTGCTTACGCCCTAGTTGGGAATCGGCTGATTGAGTAGACAATTCCTATCAGATTCAAACTGGAGGGGCCACATCGAGCGTAATTCTAACTCATGGAACCGTGGGAGTAGTACCATCCGAAGCTGCGCGCGTTGGTGCTTGAGTAACACTTCCAACTGCGAAGCCTAACCAATCGAAGCGCATCGAGCTGGAGCGATGTCGGGAGTAGGGGTGCCCCCGAGTCCCGGGTCGATGGTGGAGGAGCATCAGTACTTGCCTCCATAATGTATGCTTGGCCAGTCGGATCTGAAGTGCTGGAAGCGCTGGATCGGATCTGACGAGCTGCTGGAGGAGCGGGACTTTGGTTGCGAGTAGCGGCAGTTGGGCTCTCCTGAGTAGAAGGTTGGTTACACGGACCCGGTTTGTTACCGTGTTCCTTGGCTGTAAGTGATGATTGTTTGATCATCATTTAATTTCTGCCATGATTGCCGTCGCCATACGAATGTTGGAGCGGATGGCGATGTGTTCAATAAGGCTGAACCTTCTTTCTCGACGTGGGCCCTTAGCTTCGAAAGGGGAAATTTCCAATGCGGTGCACTGCGAGCGGGCGCGGTTCTGAGCAAGCCAAAGTAGAGTGACGATGCATCGACTTTTTTGAAGTTGATGCATAAGGTTGATGTTAATCTTCAGTACCTGACGCGAGACTTGCAATCCCATATCTCTCATTAAGCGTGTGAGTCCATGCTCGAGTCGTAGGAGCTTCGGGATCCGCAAGTGGGAGGAGATCAGTTTCCGGCGGGCCTTTCGCCGCTCGGGACTGGTGAGAGGTACTAGGGTCAATTGTGGCCAACAGGGTGGACATTAGGTTTTGCTGGAATCATGATCAATGTCGGCGAGAGTGATGATGCTTTTCGGACGTACTGCTCAAGGCGCTTCTCGCGGATAAGTCTTTCGATTATGTCCTTGAATTTGTGGCAATTATTGGTACTGTGCCCGTACATGTCATGGTACCGACAGTACTTGCCGGTCTTCTTCTCATGATTGGTAGACTCCTTGTTGTATGGTTTCCTGTATTGAAGCGTGTTGCACGTTTGCCGGTAGATTGTTTCCAAGTCTTCATTCAGCGGGGTGTAGATCTTGTATGTCCGGTGAGAGCTGGGCTTTTTGGGTTTCGTAGAAACTTGGCCATTGTTGCGGGCGCCTTGCCTACTGCTATTCGGTCTTTGTTTGTAGGGGCATGCCCCCTTTTCCTTATCAAAGAGCTTTACTATCTGTTTCCCTTTGACGTTGTTATTTATGGCACCCGCATGTGGATTGTTGGGTAGAGCGGCACTGGAGAGTCGGTTTCGCCTTGCTTCTTCTTGACATAAGTATTGCCTAGCCTTCACATGGAAAGCGTCGAGGCTTTTCGGCTGCTTCCGATCGATCCATGCCCCGAATTCGGAAGTAGGGAGGACACCTTTGGCTAGTTGAAGGAGTACGTTGCAAGGATCTGGATTTTCGACCTTGGCGAGTGCGACATTGAACCGGGAGAGGTAGCTTTTGAGTGACTCGTTGGGTCCTTGATATAGGTTGGACAAGATGAGGGCACTCTTCGGAATCGGGATGTTCATTCTGAATTGTTTGACCAACTGTGTTGCTAATTGGCCGAAGTTGTCAATGGAATCAAGTGGTTGGTGAGAGAACCATAGTAGAGCGGTCCCTGCTAAGAAGACTGGAAAGCACTTGCATTTAATCGGATCGTTGCCCCGGCTCGAGTCCATTCGCCATTCATATTGGTTTAGGAAGGTACATGGGTCGGTTGTGCCATCATAGGGCGGCATCTGTGGCATGCTGAAGCGGTGTGGCCATTCAACTTCATTTACCCTCCTGGTGAAGGGGTTGCGCCTAATGTGCGCTTCCCATGGATCATGCATGTTTCCTTGCCTTTCCCTCATGATCCTTCGGACCATGTCGCGAAGGTAAGTTGGGTGGGGGTCAGCCACCGGGACCCATGGGTCTTGGCGAGGTTCTGGACTCATGTTGCGAGGGCGTCTTCTATGGTGGACGTCCGGATCATCCTCCTCCATGTCCTCGACACTTAGAATCAGATCTTGGTAAGGAGCGGGTTGATGCGGATCCTGTTCTAGAGGGGCGTGGGCCGCTGGACTAGCGAGCCCATCATCCTGATCAGCGGATGATAGGTTGTGTCGAGGAAGAGGTTGGTTCGTAGGATCTGGTCCTTCATTGATGATCAAGCGAGACCGTCCTTGGTACTGTGCCCCCTCGCTATATGTGACTATAGTTCGATCACCATTGTCGCTCCCACTGCCGTCGTCGAGGGCGTTGGTACGAGTGGCGAGGTTGTTTATGAGACTAACCCTCCTTCTTTGATTCGGGCCCCTTGACTCAGAAGTGGAAGTTTCCGAGATAGCTGGTCGGGGTCGAACGTTGTTCCGAGCTAGTTGAAGTCGAGCGACGATGTGCTGACTTTCCTGAAGTTGTCGCATAAGGTCGATGTTATTCCTTAATGCTTGGTTGAGTTCGACATCCGTGTTCTCATATTTTCCATTAAGTGCGCGGATTTGAGCTTGTGTTGCGAGCGCTTCAGGGTCCACAGTAGGAGGGACGGTTTCATTAGTGGCCGAGGTCCGCGGGAGCGGTGTCGAGGCCGAGGCAAGGTTGTATCGGAGTCGAGGTCCGCAGGAGGCGGAGTCGAGGAATCCAAAGTAGTGGAGTGGAGGCTCGAGGCCGAGGCGAGGAACTTTCGAGCCTCTTGGGTCTCGAGGGTACGAACCCCATGGAGTTCGAGTTTCGAACCCCGTGGTGGTTCGGGTTTTTGAGCCTCGTGGGGTTCGAGTTTCGAACCATGTGGGGTTCGAGCTTCGAAGCCTGTGAGGTGCGAGTTTCGAACCATGTGAGAGGCTCGAGGCCGAGGTGAGAGGCTCGGGGTTCGAGTTCGAGGCGAGAGGTTCGGGGCTCGATGTCGAGGCGAGAGGTTCGGGGCTCGACGTCGAGGTTGTTGGAATGTCCCGGCCTCGGTTGCAGCTAAAGAGCCGATTACTACGTTCTTTGACTTTTTTACCATCGTACGCGGGCCCGACGGCAGGTTGAGCAAGGAACCTTAGGCTCGTCGAAGTCGAGATGGTAAGGTGAAAGAAAGACGCAATGTCCGAGTTTTCTCAGTGAAAGCACCAAATGTTGATGCCTAAAAATGGCTCAACACCAACGATTCCTGTTTTACTAGGAATAAATAATATGGTCGCACAGACAAGACATATTATATAACATCAATTAAATATAAGCGGTAAATGACACAAGAGATTTATAGTGGTTCGGCCTTTTGAGAAGGCCTACGTCCACTTTGAAGAGTTGTAGAGATTTTATTAATCACTTGAAAGATTACAAGGTTGAGATCCTCTCATTACATATGTGGACTATTATGCAAAATAGCCATAATTGCAAGAAATAGTAAAATGGACAAGTTTGCCCTTCTTCTTCCTCAAAGAGGAGATTCCATTAATGAAGCTCTCTAGAGGTCTCAAGGTCCAAGAATCTCCCCCTTTGAAGTGTGAGGTAGTGGGGTATTTATAGGAAGTGGTTAGGTAGGAGTTAGGTAGGAGTAGGTAGAAATGGGGACCATCTACAGGAAATTCGCGCCTCCAGCTGTCGGCCACGGAAATTCGCACCTGGGTGGCAGGTTCGAAATTTCGCACCTGGTAGGTGCGAAATTTCGAACCTGCCTGGTGCGAAATTTCGCACCTGGGAGGTGCGAAATTTCGCACCTTCAAGGTACGAAATTTCGTACCTAGGAGGTACGAAATTTCGCACCTTGGCAGGGTGCGAAGTTTGTTTTGAGGGGACATGGTCGAGGCTCGGTGGCGCGGCATGTTGGTTCTTTTGGGGGTGTCGAGGCTCCTTGGCACGAAGTGAAGGAATCCATCATTTAGCTGGTCCGAAGTGAAGGAATCTGAGCTTCCGGCATGGACAAAATCGGATGAGTCGGGCGGTGCCCACAGTTTTGACGTAACCGGTTAGGTCGATCGCCGCCGGGACTGTGTGGTCCTGGACCCCCACCGGCACTGCGCCCGGACCCGCTTGACGGCTCGCCTTCGGCTCGGAGTATGGCTCGCCTTCGGCTCGAATGCGGACGGACACTGATGGAGGTTGCATCCGAGGGATGCGACATCCTGCTAGTGGCCAGACGCGAGTCTTCTGGTACTGGATCTGGGCTATAATATCACGCGATATGTTGAGTCGAGCGTGTCTTGTGTACTTTTGGGGAACCGGACCAAAAGGCCGGTTAACAATACGACTTCATATGAAAATGAAATAAATATTCTACGATCCTAGATGCGTAGAATGCGGGTCGTTACACTGCACATAGGAGACCGAGGATAGCATCAAACAGGCTTATCCCAAGTGCGGAATGGACATCTCCGAGTAACTCTTGTGTTAAGGTACATTTACGATAATTTACATTTTCCGCTTTGTTTCCTACTTTACTTTGTTTTCTTTTCGGGGACGAAAATCTTTTAAGTGGGGGAGATTGCAATAACCCAAAAAATCCGAACCAATTTAAATTTTTTATTTTAAATAATTTGGTTGGAAAATGTGCCAGAAATTAAAATTTTCATTTTTAAATAATATTAAAGGAATTAAAAATAGTCATTTTACAAATGACCTCCGTTTTCGACGAAACCACTTTTGTTGGAACCGGAATGTTAAATTATTGTTAAGTTTAATTTTCCAGAATTTTTTGAATTAATATGTTAGTCTGGAAAAGGAAACTGTGTTTTGTTTATTTTAGTTAGATTTAATCGACTGGAAAATAGCGATTTTTCAAACGGTCTCAGAATTCGATGAAATTAATTTTGTTAGGACCGTATCGTCATAACAAAGCCAAATATAATTTTTTTGGAATATTCTGAGTCCGTATGTGGCCTCGGTGAATTTATGTATACGAACGAATTAATCTAATAAAACATTTATATATTAAATTAAATAATTCAGGCCATAGACAACCTTTTGGGATGACGGGACCTAGCCCGTTGGATCCGGAATAAGGACTATTTGGTAGAGTCACCTCCGGTTAGACTGGAATCCGAACGGTTAAGAAGTTATGGATTTAATTGCAAAAATAACATTTAAATTATATAAATATTAGAGAAAATTCAAAGAAACCCTAGAACCATCGTTTAGCAGCCGCCATCTCTATCATCCCATGGCCGAAATGCTCCCCCTTTCCCTTCCCAAATTCTTGCAAACTACACAGTAAAGCTTCCTCCTCTAGTTGACAATATTGTAGAGGCCTTCACAATCTTCGATTCTATACAGTTTTGATCGGAAACCGTTGAGTATTCGAGGAGCTTTAGCACCCCAAAACCCACCCGAACAAACCGCCGCCCAGGCCTCTGTGCGCCGCTAAGTGGGCCCCCACCTCTGGCGAGCTTGCGCGCCTCGTCCCCCTTCGTTGTGAAGCATTCCGACTGTCAAACCCCTGTACCAATCGAGAGCAACAGTCAGCCCTAGTTTTGAACACCCTGGAGTAGACGGCGACTGTAACAACCCGGAAAATCTGAGCCAATTTAAAATTTTTATTTTGGCTATTTTAGCGAATTTTGATTATTTAAAATGAATATTTTAAATAATAACAACGAAAATTTTATTTAAATCGAAGTGAAATCGAATAAATTTATTTTAATTATATAACGAGCCTGAAATGGCGCGGCAGTTCGAAAATTCGATTTCGAATTTCAAATGAATATACAGGATTCAAAATAAATCGGATTTGAATGAAACAAGAAATATTGGAATCTGTGTGATCATATCTTTCCAACGAGGCTAAGAGACTAAGAAATCACTTTAAAGGTTGAAAGATATGTCCAGTTTAAAATTCTGAAAAGTCGCTATGGAATTTATATATATTTTAATATATATAAAGGCCCTGAAAATAGCCATTTTGCAAACGACCTCGGAATTCGACGAAACCACTTTTGTTGGGTCCGGGACGTCAAATTATTGCTAGTTTCCAAAGTTCGTAATTTTCTGAATCAGTATGTGAGCGTGGCAAAGGAAATCGTGTTTTGTCAGTTTCAATTAAAACTGATCGACCTGAAAATAGCCATTTTGCAAACGACCTCAGATTCGACGAAACCACTTTTGTTGGGTCCGGGACGTCGAATTTTTGCTAGTTTCCAAAGTTCGTAATTTTCCGAATCAGTATGTGAGCGTGGCAGAGGAAAACATGTTTTGTCAGTTTCACTTAAAACTGATCGACCAGAAAATGGCTGTAACACCCCGCATTTTTATGCTTTAAAAATAAGAAATTTATATATATATATAATTATTTATATATATATATATATTGGGACACGCGAGCGGATAAATTAAAGAAATAAAAATATAAGATATCTTGTTTATATTCTAAGAATTTAGTAAAACGGGTTTCACCAATTTGTTTGTTTCGGAAAAATACGCAAAATAGAGTCCGAGTTTTTCAGAATCGGAGCCCGTATGACCAAGTTATGGTCCGTTAAAGTTTTCAGAAAAATACAAGTCCAAAACAGTTAAAACCAGAACCAAATTCGAATTTCAAACTACGCAGGGGACAGGCGGGAAAATTCCCGCCTAGGTCGTGTCGACAGGCGTGTCGACATTAGTGTCGACACAACCACCCCCGTGTCGACTTGCATGTCGACACGGGTGTCGACACAGGTGGCCGGGCCACTTCGGCCTGGTGCACCCATTTGTGTTCCTGACCATGTTCTGGAAGCTTCCTACGGATTTTGATGGCCCAGATGTGTTTTAGGGTTAATCCTAGGGTTTAAACTAACCTAATCTTCTATAAAAAGACCCGTAGACCTAACCTAAATCACTAAAACTCATCCCTACAACGAAGTGCTGCCCAAATCTCCATTGCTCATGGCCTCCACTTCTAACTTCAAGAGCCTATGCTTGCAAACTAGATCCAAGGAGAAGGTGCAAGCTTTCTACACCAAATCAAGAGTGTTGGTCATCATCTAAACAAGGATTCTACAACAAAACGATTCATGTTCCTAGTCATCATGCCTCGCTATGCAAGTTCTAGCTATTTCTAGATCTAAACGGTAGTTTTAATGATGGCATGGAATAAAAATGAAATTAAACTAAGTGTGCTAGCCTATATGAACCTTGTCATGCCTCTTTTGCTTGAACCTATGACTTTGGCTACTACTTATGGACTAAATCATGTCACTCATGTTATGTATAACTTAGTTTATCATGAAAGATTGGACCTTTACTTGTGGGATGTTGGCATAAACACTTGGAACCACTTTGACTTATGAAATATGTGCATGAACACGACTTGGGGCTTATGCATGTAAAAGAGGCCAAACCCCTTATGGTATTATGCAAGTTTGAGGCCAAACCCCTTATGAAATTATACATGTTTGTGGCCAATCCCTTAGAATATCTTGCATGTTTTAGGTTAATGTCTTATCATAGTACTTCTACCATGTTGGCTCGCTTTCACTTGCACTTGAAAATACGTTTTGGGTAATTTAGACAAAACGTGAATATGGCATGAGACGTGACTTGAAGTTACATGAAACATGATATGTAAGTTAAACTAAAAACTTGGAACTTAAACTAGACATGTATGGGTTGAAAGTGTAATATGACACTAGACTAAACATGAAAGTGACCAACTCGAGGTTGGGTTGAGTTTGCAACATAAAACTACCCGGACCCGACCGGCTTAACTAGTAGTTGCAAACAAAAGGACCCCATGTGAGAAGTTGGTCATGTCGCACCTAAAACCAGAGGTTAGACTAGGTTGTGGTGTAAAACTACCCGGACCCGACCGGCTTAACTAGTGACCACAACAAAGTCTAATGTGAGAGGTTGGGGTGCATTAAATTAATTAATGTCACATAAGGTTAAGTAAATTTGACTAATGACACTTAACCGATATGACATGAATGGGTAGGTTAAGTGAAAACCGGGTTTGACTTCTTAAATGACACTTAACCATATAACACGATTAATGGATGGGGTTAAGTTAAACTATACTTAACTAATCCAACTCGATAATTAATTGATGAGGTTAAGCTAATCCATGCTTAACCGATCTAAACACGGAAATTTGATAGGTTAAGTTAACCCACACTTGACCAAGATAAATACGGTAATTTGATAGGAGAAAACTTATACTTAACTAATTATTATAACTCGATAAGGTTAAGTCATGAACTGCTTGATATACTTAACCAACTTGACACATGGTTTGTAGGGTTAAGTCACGGACCAAAATGACTATACTTAACCCAATTAGACAAAACTCCAGTTTAGGGAAACTAAGCAGGAAATCGTAGTTAACAAGGATAACATGACAGAAAAAGGAGACTAAGCGATAAACCTTAGTTAGGGATAACTAAGTAAGTAATTCTTAGTCACGGGAATTAAACCCGTTCACAGATAGATGAGTTACCTGATACGGTAGGTCATCGCTTAGATACACAAGTAGGAGCAAATTATCTGATTTAGATAAAGCCTCCAGCGGACGGGGTAATGAAGCAGTAGCTTCAGGAAATGTGAGGGTACTCTTGGTATCCCTCTGTGAGGTTGCAGATGACCCTCCTGGGCTCACAGAGGTTAAGGTCTGCGGTAGAAGAACCAAGGGTATGCCTTGGTTGCTGTACGAGCAACCTAAAGACTGGGGTGGATTAGCGTGGAGTCGATGATACTAGTTTAGCCCTGGATAGCGCATCGTCGACTACCTACCATCTTTAGTCAATCGTGTACGTACGGAAAGGCAGAGAACTCCCAACAGATCATGTACTTGCTATCGAGTCATGGGTGAGGTTGGCCAATAGGGAAGTGGGGCATAGTGGGGCCGGAGTGTAGTTCTCATACATGATTTTTCTTGGATTGCCTTTCAGTAGTTGAGGGAGGGGTCACTTGGGACCATAGCCACGGATACAAAAACAGACCTTGATATCTGCATCGGTAGATGACTTAAAGCTCTCGACCGAGTTCTGTATTTCTTGATTTGCCCTGGCACGGAACTCGAATGGCACATTGAGATACATGTGCGTCTAGACATGGAAAACGATTCACGATACATACGTGGGAGAAATGGGCGTCGTTGACGGGTAGCATAATTCCTAGTGACGGGTAGCATAATCCCTAGCGGTCCTAGGTGGTTTGAGCCCTAACCAAGATACGTAAACGTTCGTTAGGTAGCATAATCCCTAGTGGTCCTAGGTGGCATAAATCCTAGTTGAATACGCGATAATTCATGATAGAAAAACCCAGTTAGATCAAGGATAGCAGTCCAAACGACTTCAAGGATAAAATGGTACTACGTTGAAACAGTAAGGAAGCCCGTATGAGGTACGGCAAAAAGGACTGAACTTATACAGGATATACGAGTTAGGAAAGACCACATATACGATATTAGGTTGACATGGCCCATTTCAGGACATTGGGCAAGGAATACTTCATAGTTAATATATGACACGGGTTGGGATACTAGTACGGGAGGTGCAGAGTATATAGATATCATAAATGGTAAAACGTGGATACATTGGGATATTATACAAGATAGAAACATGACAATGTGATACCTTAGTTTATCTTGATACAGTAGCTCATTCTGTTACCTTGATCTGGCTTATCTATCTTGTCATCATCCTTATGTTTACTTTCAGTTTATGCATGTCATGTTACCCTTACCTTTTTTTTTGCTAGAGGTAGATAGGTCTTACCAGTCTTAATGACTGACCCCGTTTTGTTCCACCTCTTTGTCTTCCGTTTCCCCCCTAGGTTTTCAGGGAGGAAACACTGTGATTTTGTTGGACTTCTTCTACTTGAAGGTCATTGTGCATGGCTTGGACTTTCCTTGGCTATGGCTGCTTTACTGTTTTACTTGGGGAATAATTTGTGAAATGTTTTATGCTTCTTTATCATTGCAAGACCGGTTTTTGATGTAAAGAATTCTCTGATGTAAAAGGTTTAAAACCCTTCTTATTTAACTTATGAAAGTTGGTTTTACTTCCGCTATTTTATATGTTCTGTCTTGTTATATTTCTGTGCATGTTTACCTAGATAAACGCTCCACCAAAGCTAGTGTACTTGCAAGAGTTACCCTGGCGGAGGTGGGGTGTTACATTTGGGATCAGAGCAGAAGGTTACCAGACTGGGCAAAAGTTTTTAAGAAAAGTTTAAAAACCTTCTGAAATTATTTTCGAAAAACCGTTTACAAAGAAGCACTTTTCAAGAAAAGTTTTATTTTAAAGGCTATTCCCCAAAGGCCATTAGCACTATCCTTGTTTCCTTGATTTAATCTCTTTTCCTTTCTTTCCTCCATCTGTAGTCACAGTGGTTTTAACTGCGACTCGTCTTTTCTAGTTACGAAAGTGTTTTCCGTAAGATGGAGGTAGTTCCCAAGAAATCTGTGGCCGTGATATAAGAATGTATGGCAAGGGAAAAGGATCGCTGTGCAGGTAGAAAAAAAAAGAGGGAAAAGGGGGCAAGTCGACAGGCGTGTCGACTTACACGTCGACACAAGCCCACCGTGTCGACTTGCATGTCGACACAGCACCCATCGTGTCGACTTGCATGTCGACACAACCCCTGCAGCTGAAAAAAAATATATATAAATCCACGAAGGGCCGAGAGCTTCGGCCCCAAACCCCAATTCGTGCTTCCTCTTCCCGCCACCAAAAACCCGAAAATTCACCACTTCCTCCACCTCCCACCGCTTCGTTTCTCCACCGTTTGCTATAAAACCAGTCTCAAATTGAAGCTAAAGCCACTCTCCATCCAAATATATAACCTTTCCCTCTCAATTGGTACTCAAATCACCATGGAGAACCCACCAAACCTTCTTGAGCTTTACCCCCAATTAACACTACAAGAAATAGAATGGTGTGACGGGCGACCGAAGATTGTTGATCAATACGCGAAGAGCGCTAATATGAGGTTGCTATTAGGCCGCCTGGTAAGATTTGCTGATTTTGTTGGAACCCCTGTGGAAGCTTTGTTTACGGAGGCGGGTTTGCTTTCTATCTTGGACACACACACCGCCGAGAGAAGGGGCTACAAGCGCTCGGTAAGGCTTTTTGACGCATTTTTAGAAGTGGGTGAGGATGATGAGGGTTTGGTAACATATAGTTTAAATGTTAAGGGTACTCTCATATACTTTAATGAGGTTCAGTTTGGGGAAATGTTAAACATCCGCGGTACGGGAATGGATCCAGCGGATCTTGAAATGGATAATAATACTATATGGCGTAGGATTTTCTTCAATGAGCTTAACAGACAGTGGGATTATGAGCATTTACGCCCGCTTGCTAGATGTGTTATCAGAATATTGCAGTATAATTTGGCAGGGCAGAACGCTGGGTTCGATAGAATCCCATACGTCGTTAAGGCGGCTACTTATGCTATGTTTGGGGGTATACACATGAACTGGGCACGTGCTCTCTTACAGCAATACCTTGCCACTAGGGAAGCAAGGGTGTTAAATATTTGTTTTGGGAATCTATGGACCACGGTCTTTATGCGGAGTGGCGTTGATCTACATGATGAGGATTTTGTATTACTCTCTTCCCATCCCTCTAGTATATTTTCTGGGTCTGCACTGACGAGGATGGGTTTACAATTGGAACAGCTACAAGAGGTGCAGCCTATGGAACATGATGAAGAGGGCGAGGGTGACGAGGAGGAAGAACAAGAGGACGAGCCACATGATGGCCAGTTTGGATATTTCGGGGAACCCCAGCAGTCACCACAGGGTGGGGGTGAGCAGGCACAGCCAGAGCAGGATTGGGGAGGAGCTTGGGCTCCTCAGGCCCCGACACAAGGGGATGCAGATACGTCCGGATGGGATCCATGGCCTACTACAGACCCAGATTGGAGGACTGAGCTGAGGTATGTTTCGGAGCAGCAAGCTCGCATAGTCAGGGCCCACAATGACATACTGAGGTCCCAACAAGAGATGCTACAGGCACAGGTGGACCTAGCTCGAACACAGCAGCAGATGCTACAGGAGATGGATACCTCCTATGATCAGCTAGGAGCCGGACTACAGGACTTACAGTTGGAAGTTAGGCAAGGGAATAGGCGACAGGAAGAGAGGTTTGATAGCATGGAGGAGATCATTCGTAGCTACTTCCGTCAGGATTGATTTCTACCGGTGTATCCGTAGTGTAGTATTTTATTTTAATGCTTAACCGTTTTTCTTTGTCATCTAGTTGTAATGCTGTACTGAAATTATCTTAATGTAATTCGCACGTTGTTCGGTTAATGAAATCTGTTGTGCTTGGATGTAACCATGGAAATATTGCACGGTAATATATAGACGAAGAAAAACAAGAAAGTAATAAAACTGGAAAAAGGAAAAAAAATTCCGTTATAAATTTTAGAAAATTAGATTTTTCTAAAATAAAAAATGGATGGAAGGATCTTGGATGCAACAATTGGATGAACTTCACTCTTATTCTGTAAGGGTGTGGGAAAATTTGGATAAAAATGTTTTCTTAAATTTTTGCATTCATTTAGAATTGCAAGTATATTTAGGGTGAGAGCATCATGTTTTGAAATTTTTTTTCAAGAGAATTGCATTCATATAGGCGGTACCACAAGTTAGGCGTACATATTTTACTGTAATGAATTCACTTGGCACATGTGCACATGGTTGCAACAATTGGCTGAACACTTTTGGGTGGTAATGAGGGGACATAAATCTTACTCTTATTGAATTTCGGGGACGAAATTCCTTAAGGGTGGGAGAATGTAACACCCCGCATTTTTATGCTTTAAAAATAAGAAATTTATATATATAATTATTTATATATATATATAATGGGACACGCGAGCGGATAAATTAAAGAAATAAAAATAAAAGATATCTTGTTTATATTCTAAGAATTTAGTAAAACGGGTTTAACCAATTCGTTCGTCTCGGAAAAATACGCAAAATAGAGTTCGAGTTTTCGAGAATCGGGGCCCGTATGACCAAGTTATGGTCCGTTAAAGTTTTCAGAAAAATACAAGTCCAAAACAGTTAAAACCAGAACCAAATTCGAATTTCAAACCACGTAGGGGACAGGCGGGAAAATTCCCGCCCAGGTCGTGTCGACAGGCGTGTCGACATTAGTGTCGACACAACCATCCCCATGTCGACTTGCATGTCGACACGGGTGTCGACACAGGTGGCCGGGCCACTTCGGCCTGGTGCACCCATTTGTGTTCCTGACCATGTTCTGGAAGCTTCCTACGGATTTTGATGGCCCAGATGTGTTTTAGGGTTAATCCTAGGGTTTAAACTAACCTAATCTTCTATAAAAAACCCATAGACCTAACCTAAATCACTAAAACTCATCCCTACAACGAAGTGCTGCCCAAATCTCCATTGCTCATGGCCTCCACTTCTAACTTCAAGAGCCTATGCTTGCAAACTAGATCCAAGAAGAAGATGCAAGCTTTCTACACCAAATCAAGAGTGTTGGTCATCATCTCAACAAGGATTCTACAACAAAACGATTCATGTTCCTAGTCATCATGCCTCGCTATTTAAGTTCTAGCTATTTCTAGACCTAAACGGTAGTTTTAATGATGGCATGGAATAAAAATGAAATTAAACTAAGTGTGCTAGCCTATATGAACCTTGTCATGCCTCTTTTGCTTGAACCTATGACTTTGGCTACTACTTATGAACTAAATCATGTCACTCATGTTATGTATAACTTAGTTTATCATGAAAGATTGGACCTTTACTTGTGGCATGCTGGCATAAACACTTGGAACCACTTTGACTTATGAAATATGTGCATGAACACGACTTGGGGCTTATGCATGTAAAAGAGGCCAAACCCCTTATGGTATTATGCAAGTTTGAGGCCAAACCCCTTATGAAATTATACATGTTTGTGGCCAATCCCTTAGGATATCTTGCATGTTTTAGGTTAATGTCTTATCATAGTACTTCTACCATGTTGGCTCGCTTTCACTTGCACTTGAAAATAGGTTTTGGGTAATTTAGACAAAACGTGAATATGGCATGAGACGTGACTTGAAGTTACATGAAACATGATATGTAAGTTAAACTAAAAACATGGAACTTAAACTAGACATGTATGGGTTGAAAGTGTAATATGACACTAGACTAAACATGAAAGTGACCAACTCGAGGTTGGGTTGAGTTTGCAACATAAAACTACCCGGACCCGACCGGCTTAACTAGTAGTTGCAAACAAAAGGACCCCATGTGAGAAGTTGGTCATGTCGCACCTAAAACCCGAGGTTAGACTAGGTTGTGGTGTAAAACAACCCGGACCCGACCGGCTTAACTGGTGACCACAACAAAGTCTAATGTGAGAGGTTGGGGTGCATTAAATTAATTAATGTCACATAAGGTTAAGTAAATTTGACTAATGACACTTAACCGATACGACATGAATGGGTAGGTTAAGTGAAAACTGGGTTTGACTTCTTAAATGACACTTAACCATATAACACGAATAATGGATGGGGTTAAGTTAAACTATACTTAACTAATCCAATCGATAATTAATTGATGAGGTTAAGCTAATCCATGCTTAACCAATCTAAACACGAAAATTTGATAGGTTAAGTTAACCCACACTTGACCAAGATAAATACGGTAATTTGATAGGAGAAAACTTATACTTAACTAATTATGATAACTCGATAAGGTTAAGTCATGAACTGCTTGATATACTTAACCAACTTGTCACATGGTTTGTAGGGTTAAGTCACGGACCAAAATGACTATACTTAACCCAATTAGACAAAACTCCAGTTTAGGGAAACTAAGCAGGAAATCGTAGTTAACAAGGATAACATGACAGAAAAAGGAGACTAAGCGATAAACCTTAGTTAGGGATAACTAAGTAAGTAATTCTTAGTCAAGGGAATTAAACCCGTTCACAGATAGATGAGTAACCTGATACGGTAGGTCATCGCTTAGATACACGAGTAGGAGCAAATTATCTGATTTAGATAAAGCCTCCAGCGGACGGGGAAATGAAGAAGTAGCTTCAGGAAACGTGAGGGTACTCTTGGTATCCCTCTGTGAGGTTGCAGATGACCCTCCTGGGCTCACAGAGGTTAAGGTCTGCGGTAGATGAACCAAGGGTATGCCTTGGTTGCAACCTAAAGACTGGGGTGGATTAG
Organism: Allium sativum; assembly: GCA_030737875.1. Lineage (NCBI taxonomy): Eukaryota > Viridiplantae > Streptophyta > Magnoliopsida > Asparagales > Amaryllidaceae > Allium > Allium sativum. The sequence goes on along the minus strand of CM060921.1, from coordinate 809,513,431 downwards.
CGTGGAGTCGATGATACTAGTTTAGCCCTGGATAGCGCATCGTCGACTACCTACCATATTTAGTCAATCGTGTACGTGCGGAAAGGCATAGAACTCCCAACAAACCATGTACTTGCTATCGAGTCATGGGTGAGGTTGGACAATAGGGAAGTGGGGCATAGTGGGGCCGGAGTGTAGTTCTCATATATGATTTTTCTTGGATTGCCTTTCAGTAGTTGAGGGAGGGGTCACGTAGGACCATAGCCACGGATACAAAAACAGACCTTGATATCTGCATCGGCAGATGACTTAAAGCTCCCGACCGAGTTCTGTATTTCTTGATTTGCCCTGGTACGGAACTCGGATGGCACATTGAGATACATGTGCGTCTAGACATGGAAAACGATTCACGATACATACGTGGGAGAAATGGGTGTGGTTGACGGGTAGCATAATTCGTAGTGACGAGTAGCATAATCCCTAGCGGTCCTAGGTGGTTTGAGCCCTAACCAAGATACGTAAACGTTCGTTAGGTAGCATAATCCCTAGTGGTCCTAGGTGGCATAAATCCTAGTTGAATACGCGATAATTCATGATAGAAAAACCCAGTTAGATCAAGGATAGCAGTCCAAACGACTTCAAGGATAAAATGGTACTACGTTGAAACAGTAAGGAAGCCCATATGAGGTACGGCAAAAAGGACTGAACTTATACAGGATATACAAGTTAGGAAAGACCACATATATGATATTAGGTTGACATGGCCCATTTCAGGACATTGGGCAAGGAATACTTCATAGTTAATATATGACACGGGTTGGGATACTAGTACGGGAGGTGCAGCGTATATAGACATCATAAATGGTAAAACTTGGATACATTGGGATATTATACAAGATAAAAACATGACAATGTGATACCTTAGTTTATCTTGATACAGTAGCTCATTCTGTTACCTTGACCTGGCTTATCTATCTTGTCATCATCCTTATGTTTACTTTAAGTTTATGCATGTCATGTTACCCTTACCTGTTTTTTTTGCTAGAGGTAGTTAGGTCTTACCAGTCTTAATGACTGACCCCGTTTTGTTCCACCTCTTTGTCTTCCGTTTCCCCCCCTAGGTTTTCAGGGAGGAAACACTGTGATTTTGTTGAACTTCTTCTACTTGAAGGTCGTTGTGCATGGCTTGGACTTTCCTTGGCTATGGCTGCTTTACTGTTTTACTTGGGGAATAATTTGTGAAATGTTTTATGCTTCTTTATCATTGCAAGACATGTTTTTGATGTAAAGAATTCTCTGATGTAAAAGGTTTAAAACCCTTCTTATTTAACTTATGAAAGTTGGTTTTACTTCCGCTATTTTATATGTTCTGTCTTGTAATATTTCTGTGCATGTTTACCTAGATAAACGCTCCACCAAAGCTAGTGTACTTGCAAGAGTTACCCTGGCGGAGGTGGGGTGTTACAATGGCCATTTTTCAAACGGTCTCAGAATTCGACGAAATCAGTTTTGTTAGGACCGTATCATCGATACGATGCTAAAAATATTTTTTCTGGAAATTTTCGAGTTAATATGTGGGCCCGGCAAATTAAAATGTACGTTCAAAATAAAATTTGAATGTTATATATTTTAATTTGAAGAATAACTGACTCTAACAGTCGAATTGGCCAACGAAACATATCCCATTGTGTCCGGGATGGGGGTAATTAGCTAGGGGCGACAGTCGTTGGGTTTGAATTCGAGTTCGTATGTGATAAGGGGTATTTTCGGATTTAAATTGAATTATAAATTAAAATAAAACCCACCGGCCAATCACAACTCATCTTCCACTTTCTCGGTCAACGCTGAAACCCGATTCCTCCCAGTTCGAACGGCGGTTTCCCCTTTCTTCCTTCTCTCCTTGATTTCTCTCCCATTTCTTAATTAAATCAAGCGCTCTTGGATCCATTTTGAAGCCCTTACTCCCCTCTTCAAATCCATCCTTGTTTCATCCTCCATCGTGCTGTGTTCGGCGAGAATCGAAGCTCCAAACCTCGAAACTTCCGGCTGTCGTACCACCTCGAAGCCGCCACCGAACTGGACGTGGGTCCCCTCGTCAGGCGCGCCTCCTGATGCTCCTCAATGTGGTGCTACTCGATTTCAGCATAGTGCTTCGGATTTGAAGCTTTGGCCAACCCTAATTTCGAACCTACACTGAAAGCTTACGGCTTTGTTCATTTTAAAGGATAACAACACTTAAAAGCGTTGCGATTTATGATTTTGGTATAAAAATCATATCATTTTCATGTATTGACGAAATTCGATGAAACAGGAGACATCGGGACCGTGTCGACGCTCTCTACATTCTAGAAGAGACCGCGTATTTTTCTGAGCCTTCTACTATTTTTGGCAAAACCGAAAGCAATGTGAGATTTCTAATTCAAATTGGAGTGAAACGACGATGTATAAATTATACGGTCGATGTATGAGTTATATAAGCGTTGTACACCTCATGTATAAGCGTTGTATAAGTTGTATGTGCGATGTATAAGTTATATATGCGTTGTAAAAATTATATATGTGTTGGAATGGAAATAAAATTATTAGGATGCTGACGGAGTTTTAGAAACTCCCGACACCCGTCGTCCACAGACCATGGATGGCTTGTTTGCTTGTGATGTGTGAATGGTTGTTTGTGGTTGATATACCTTTGTGGTTGAAAAATAATTCATGTGTTGAATAAATAAATTGTTTTGACAATAAAGATCACATCTTTATTATATGAACAAAATATATAAAATATTCATGTGTTGAATAAAAAGATGAAATGATAAAAATCACATTTTTATCATGTAAGTGAAGTTCTAAAAATATTCATGTATTGAGAAAATTCTTGAAACGATAAAAATCACATTTTTATCACTTAAAAGAAATATAGAAAATATTCATGTGTTGAATAAATATTTAGAACGATAAAAATATTATTTTTATCAAGTGTATAAACCATTAAAAATAGTCATGTGTTGACGATACTCATGTGTTGAGAAGTTCACGTGTTGAATAAAAATCATGTGTTGAATAAATTCTTAGTTAGCAATAAAAATTAACTTTTTATAGTGTTAGTGAATTTAGAATATACATACGTTGAATAAAGGACTAGAGAGATAAAAATCACATTTTTGTCAAATAAATGAAGTAGTAGAACATTCATGTGTTGAATAAATATTTTTAACGATAAAAACACCGTTTTTATCGTATATACTACTTGTTAAAATATACAAGTGTAGAAATAAGCGTTGTTAGCTATAAATATTATTTTTAGCATGTACATGAACTAAATAAAATATCCATGACTGGACATATGTTTTTGTTCGCCAAAAATATCATTTATATGAAGTATGGAGTGTTGAAAATAACGGTGTGTGAATATAATCGTAAGTATGCTAGAAAATGGATTTGAAAAGCACACATGTACATGCATATATATTTATATTGAACAGGTAGCCTGTGTGGATGTTTGGAGATTTTCCCGACCCTTCCCGTACAAAGGAGGTTATGGCGAATTTTTCCAAATTTTTAAGGCGTTAGTGAAATTTCAAGCCGTTAGTGAAATATTATGTAACAACCCGTATTTTTGAATAACATGTTATAACATAAATGGAGGCAGAATTAAACTGTAAAATCTGAATCAAGGGAAACGGGCTATGCCATTGCGTTCGTTTCGGAAAAATACGCGAAATAGAGTCCGAGTTTTCGAAAATCGGAGTCCGTATGACCAAGATATGGCCTCGCGAAGTTTCACGAAAAATTCCCTAATTAAAGTATACTTAATTAAGTGAAATGGGTTGCACAGAGAAATATATATATATATATTGATATATATATATATATATAATTGAAAATTTAATAAATAAATATGCAAAAATGTTCAAGACAGCGAATTGGGAGAGGGGAATAACCGAACCGGCCGATTTTTGAGGTCGACCCGAGCTCGCTGGGTCGACTAGGGGTTAATCCAGGGTGTTTGGCTGTCAACCCGTGGGCCGATTCGCTCAAATGCAGATTTTGCATTTGAATGGTTCTCATGGTCCATCTTTAATCTAAAGGCCCTAGATGGTTCCTACACTTGACTTCTTCCCCAAGACATGCTTTGATGGATTGGATTGAATCTAGGGTTAATCCTATGGCCTAAAACACTTGCCTAATCTATAAATAAGACCCTAACCTACCCTAAATCATCATTATTCATTCTAGCAACTAAACTATGGCAAAATCAATCCTCTCATGGCCTCCACTCTCTTCATAAATTCCTAAACAAATTCTTATGAGATTTTCCATGCATACAAGTGTTTTTAGACTTGTATGATCATCATTAGCTTACATTCAAGTCAAGTTTCTATCTTTTCATCATAAAGAGAGAGTTTTGATCTATTTTGCTTGCATTTTGGGGTTTAATTGGTTGCATAAGGGTTTTCTTACATTTTCTATACTCATTTGAGTCCGCATAAGCATTGTAAGCCCTATTCCTTTCATACTTAAACTCTAAAGTTAAATGTATGATATGCAAGTTATCATATGTTATGCAAGTTTGTTTATGCAAGTATGATATGCAAGTTGTCATATGTTATGCAAGTTTGTTTATGCAAGTATGATATTCAAGTTGTCATATGTTATGCAAGTTTGTTTATGCAAGTTTGTTATGCAAGTTGTCATATATTATGCAAGTTTTATTATGCAAGTTTTTTATGCAAGTGTCATATGATATGCAAGTATGTTATGCAAGTTTGGGGATGGTCATATGGTTCATGTTATCATGTTATGCAAGCTTATTTTGAGTATGTGAACATAAAGCTTCAAGCTTTATGCCAAAGGTTGCATTTTGGCAACATGTAAGTTATCATATCACTTATGATAACTTGCATGTGAGGCTAAATGCGAACTTGTGGCCATTCTTACATGTCATTTAGCACCATGTATCATGAATATGCCAAGTTTGGTTTTATGCATGCTTTTTGGGCCTAAAAATGTAATATGCAAGTGTATGAACACATGAACCTTTCATATGCCACCATGTTGAACTTGTGGCTTTAACATTTTTATGTCATGATTATGCCAAGTTCCCTCTTTCTATCCTTTATGCGCTATTGCGATATGTAAGCGATGGGATTGCGTTTGGGGTTGGGTAAACTTAAAAGACATAAAAACATAAGCTTAGGAATTTACCTATTAAGTTAGGTCTACCCATTGGGAATTTACCTATTAAGTTAGGTCTACCCAATTGCTTGAAAATTTGTAACATGTTTTGGAAACATGATGGACATGACACTTAGAAAAGATAGGTGTGGCCAACTCGAGGTTGGGTTGAGTTTGTAGCGTAAACCTACCTGGAACCGACCGGCCTAACTAGTTGCTACAAACGATAGGACCCAATGTGAGAAGTTGGTCATGTTGTACCTTGGACCCGAGGTTAGACCAAGTTGTGGTGTAAAGCTACCCGGACCCGCCCGGCCTAACTAGTAACCACAACAAAGTCTAATGTGAGAGGTTAAGGCGCATTAATTAATTAATGCCTCATGATTAGGGTTAAGTCATGGTCCATTTAATACTTAACCAATTTGGGCTTGGTAGATTAACGGGGTTGAGTTAACCTACACTTAACCAATCTGAACTCGGTAATTTCACGGGGTTAAGTTGAACTATACCAATCCAACTCAGTAATTTGATAAGGCTGAGAACCGATTTGATACCTGGTCTGGATAAACAAACTTGATTGATAAGTTAAACGAACCTGCTTTGCGGATCTGTAGGACCCACACTAAGTTATGCAGGTTTGTAAATCTGTTATCTGATCCGTTAGTCTGAAAACTAATCGTCTAAACTTTGTATGTCTGAACTCTGTTAATAAGTTAATCTGAATCTGATAGTCTGGGGACACAAGGGGGAATACTTGTGTCATCTGTTGTTTGGGACCCATATTAGTCAGTAACCCTTTCTGGTATCAAAACTTTGACCCAACTGTAGGTAGGGTCCGGGCACGCTTACTGAACTAATTATAAGTGGTTCATTCTGATAATGGCGATGGGTGTTGATGGTGCGTTCCAACCGGGTCATGTGCGTGCATGGATCCCGGTCTGCCTCTGAGGATGTAAGACGCCGTGACATCTATAAATATGCCTGTGCCAATTGGTTGCCACTTTAGGGGGTGATACACCCTATCGTGGGGCCGACACAGGGTATTTATGTATTAGGGAGCCGATCGCTTGGGTAGGATTTAGGGTACACTTAGTTCTGTCTGATTCTGTTGGTACCGTCTGTTCTGTTGGGTGGCAACACCCGTCTGTTTCTGCGTGGTACCGTTCTGTTAGGGTGGTAAAGGCCCATTATAGTTAGTATTCTGTTTCTGTACTTTATCTGTTAGGGTGGTTAAGGCCCATTATTGTTAGCATTCCGTTTCTGTACTTTATCTGTTGGGATGGTAAGAGACCATTTTTCCCAAGCTCTATTTCTGTATGGACCATTCTGTTCCGTCCTGTTTCGATGTGAACATTGGGGTAACACCTAATCCTGTTATACTAGGATTGGTACCAAGAAGTTGGATCTTGATTTGAGTCAAACACCTGATACTGGGCCAAGTTTAGGCCAAGGGATAAATTCTTGATTATACATGACATGTTAGAATGTTGATACACCTGTGGTGCAAAACCTTAAACCTGATTATGCGATGACACCTTTATCTACCTTGTTAGTTAATCATCATGCTAGTATGTTGTTATCCTTATGTTCATCCCTGCTGCTCATGCCAGTTAACTTTATCAGTTTACATTGATTGTAGTAGGGCTTACTCAGTCTTTTTGACTGACCTGTTTTCTTTCGCCTCTTTTCTTCCGTTCCCCCCCAGGTTCTTAGGGAGGGAATATTGGAGCTTAGCTGGATTTCTGATCGCTTGCTTGTGGGATTAGCTCATGTACAGTCTTGACATGAAGCTAGCTATGGTTATCATTTATTTTGGGGATAGCACTTATGTATTTCAGTTTTCAGATGATGTTGTTTTATCTAGACTTGTTTATTTGGAAAGTTGATATTATGTTGTACCAGACTTGTTTTGAAATGGTTTAAAATCTTCCGCTGTTTTATCTATGTTATTTACTCTGTTTACATATATACATATGTTCTTGTTCTGCCTTGATATATCATTATGCATGTTTACCTGATTCAAACGCCCCTCCAAAGTCAGAGTGCTTGCAAGAGTTACCCTGGCGGAGGTGGGGTGTTACATTTGGTATCAGAGCATATGGTTTACGAGAAGGAACAAAAAGGTTTTTAGAAAACTTTTAGAAACCTATTTTCAAAACCAAGTATAAAGTATTTTCCAAAGAAAAGTCTAGTTTATTTTGAAGGCTATTCCCCAAAACGCCATTAGCAAAAATCCCTTCGTTTTTCTCTATTCTGAATCTGTCTTTTTCTTCGTTTTCAGTATGGCCGATAACCTTGCTATTCCGGAGGGAGTACACGTACCTGTTTGGTAAAGGAGACTTTTGGAGGCTAGGGCGACCGAAGCCGGCCCCGCAGATGTCCCTCCTCCTCCTCCTCCTCTAGTAGTTAATATTCCTCCTCCTATCGCTAATGTTCCTCCTCCTTCTGTCGCTGAGGTTCCTCTTCCTCCTCCCCCTCAGCATCCTCAGGCTGACTTCGCAAAGACTTGCAAGGATTTCAAAGCAATGGGTGGCAAGAACTTTCAAGGCACCGAGACCTTTGTAGAGGCCAGAAATTGGTTGAAAGAGACCGAGGATTTATTCGCTATCTTTGGATTAGATGATCAGAGAAAGATCTTGTTGGCGGTTTGGCTTATGAAGGATGAAGCCGCTTATTGGTGGGAGATCACCACCGCGACTAGGCCCGTTGAGACATGGGTCGATTTCAGGACAAGATTCGGGCTTAAGTTTATGTCTTCTACTGAAGAGAACTTGCAAATGGAAAGGTTCATTGCTTTGAAGCAAGGAGACATGTCTGTTAAAGAATATGTGAACAAGTTCAATCAGTTAGCTCGTTTTGGCTTGGATATGGTGATTACTACTCAGAAGAAGGCTCTTCGTTTTGCTAGAGGATTGAATGAGCCGTTACAGGAGTTAGCTATGTCTCATGTGCCCATGGGGGCCACGTTTGAGAGTTTGGTAGATATGGCCCTACTCCATGAAGAGAACAAGAGTGCAAAGAAGGAGGTCAAGGTGAATGAGTCTCAAAACAAGAAAACGGGGCCCAAAAAGGAAATGCAAAAGAAGGAGGAGAAGTCTGAAGATAAGAAGGAAAAGAAGTGCTTTACTTGTGGAAGCTCAACCCATCTAAACAAGGATTGCAGAAAGAGGAAGGGCACTTGCTTTAACTGTGGAGAGATGGGACACTTCACTAGGGACTGCCCGAAGAAGAAAGGGACTACATCGGAAGGAACGGTGAATACTCGCATGGCGGGTGAATAGATTAGGGCTAGAATAATTTGTCTGTAGGATGTTTAATTTTCCTTGTCTAATTTTCAGTTTGAAACTCTTTTTCTGGTATTTTGATTCTGTAATGGAAACTCAGTACTTTAATGCTAGTCTTGCTTCTGATCTGGTAATAGTCTCAAACTCCCTGAGAGTTATAACTCATCTGTTTGTGATAAATTGGGATTTGAGAGTATCTGTGTTGGGCATGAGGGTGACTATGACGAATACATTCTGGGTTTCTACCATGCTTAGTTTCCTAAGAATCATTTGGTGAAAATCTGATATGTACTAGTAGTCTGTAAGTATATGTACCAAGTTTTTGTTTTATCTGTACTCGCTTCCATCACTCGACTGTGTCTTGTTAAGATAGGAATCCTATGGATGTAAACATGTGTTTGAGACATGTTATGTTTGATGGTTGCAAGTGGATGCAAGTGGTTGCTAGTGGTTGCTCGTGGATGCATAAACACAGACTAGGCACTAGATCGGCTTGAAATACACTCTCATATTGCATATGGACGTGTGTATATTTTCAATTCTTATGGTAGCAAGATGGTTAATGCGGCACATGGATGTTGCATATGGTTGAATGTTTGTGCACACATATAGTATTATATGATTAGGACTATTTGCATACATAATGGATTCATTTCACTGACATACTTTGCATTGATGATCTTTGCATTAGATAAGAACATATACACACACCTTTTGCATATGTTCATACCGCATTAGAATCTTGTAAGGACAATGATTGCTCGTGGGTGATGTTTTGAGTAGATGGATGATTGGATGGTAGGATACGTTCTTCCTAACTTGGAGATTTCGGGGACGAAATCCTTTAAGGAGGGAGGAATGTAACAACCCGTATTTTTGAATAACATGTTATAACATAAATGGAGGCAGAATTAAACTGTAAAATCTGAATCAAGGGAAACGGGCTATGCCATTGCGTTCGTTTCGGAAAAATACGCGAAATAGAGTCCGAGTTTTCGAAAATCGGAGTCCGTATGACCAAGATATGGCCTCGCGAAGTTTCACGAAAAATTCCCTAATTAAAGTATACTTAATTAAGTGAAATGGGTTGCGCAGAGAAATATATATATATTGATATATATATATATATAATTGAAAATTTAATAAATAAATATGCAAAAATGTTCAAAACAGCGAATTGGGAGAGGGGAATAACCGAACCGGCCGATTTTTGAGGTCGACCCGAGTCCGCTGGGTCGACTAGGGGTTAATCCAGGGTGTTCGGCTGTCAACCCGTGGGCCGATTCGCTCAAATGCAGATTTTGCATTTGAATGGTTCTCATGGCCCATCTTTAATCTAAATGCCCTAGATGGTTCCTGCACTTGACTTCTTCCCCAAGACATGCTTTGATGGATTGGATTGAATCTAGGGTTAATCCTATGGCCTAAAACACTTGCCTAATCTATAAATAAGACCCTAACCTACCCTAAATCATCATTATTCATTCTAGCAACTAAACTATGGCAAAATCAATCCTCTCATGGCCTCCACTCTCTTCATAAATTCCTAAACAAATTCTTATGAGATTTTCCATGCATACAAGTGTTTTTAGACTTGTATGATCATCATTAGCTTGCATTCAAGTCAAGTTTCTATCTTTGCATCATAAAGAGAGAGTTTTGATCTATTTTGCTTGCATTTTGGGGTTTAATTGGTTGCATAAGGGTTTTCTTACATTTGCTATACTCATTTGAGTCCGCATAAGCATTGTAAGCCCTATTCCTTTCATACTTAAACTCGAAAGTTAAATGTATGATATGCAAGTTATCATATGTTATGCAAGTTTGTTTATGCAAGTATGATATTCAAGTTGTCATAGGTTATGCAAGTTTGTTTATGCAAGTTTGTTATGCAAGTTGTCATATATTATGCAAGTTTTATTATGCAAGTTTTTTATGCAAGTGTCATATGATATGCAAGTATGTTATGCAAGTTTGGGGATGGTCATATGGTTCATGTTATCATGTTATGCAAGCTTATTTTGAGTATGTGAACATAAAGCTTCAAGCTTTATGCCAAAGGTTGCATTTTGGCAACATGTAAGTTATCATATCACTTATGATAACTTGCATGTGAGGCTAAATGCGAACTTGTGGCCATTCTTACATGTCATTTAGCACCATGTATCATGAATATGCCAAGTTTGGTTTTATGCATGCTTTTTGGGCCTAAAAATGTAATATGCAAGTGTATGAACACATGAACCTTTCATATGCCACCATGTTGAACTTGTGGCTTTAGCATTTTTATGTCATGATTATGCCAAGTTCCCTCTTTCTATCCTTTATGCGCTATTGCGATATGTAAGCGATGGGATTGCGTTTGGGGTTGGGTAAACTTAAAAGACATAAAAACATAAGCTTAGGAATTTACCTATTAAGTTAGGTCTACCCATTGGGAATTTACCTATTAAGTTAGGTCTACCCAATTGCTTGAAAATTTGTAACATGTTTTGGAAACATGATGGACATGACACTTAGAAAAGATAGGTGTGGCCAACTCGAGGTTGGGTTGAGTTTGTAGCGTAAACCTACCTGGAACCGACCGGCCTAACTAGTTGCTACAAACGATAGGACCCAATGTGAGAAGTTGGTCATGTTGTACCTTGGACCCGAGGTTAGACCAAGTTGTGGTGTAAAGCTACCCGGACCCGCCCGGCCTAACTAGTAACCACAACAAAGTCTAATGTGAGAGGTTAAGGCGCATTAATTAATTAATGCCTCATGATTAGGGTTAAGTCATGGTCCATTTAATACTTAACCAATTTGGGCTTGGTAGATTAACGGGGTTGAGTTAACCTACACTTAACCAATCTGAACTCGGTAATTTCACGGGGTTAAGTTGAACTATACCAATCCAACTCAGTAATTTGATAAGGCTGAGAACCGATTTGATACCTGGTCTGGATAAACAAACTTGATTGATAAGTTAAACGAACCTGCTTTGCGGATCTGTAGGACCCACACTAAGTTAGGCAGGTTTGTAAATCTGTTATCTGATCCGTTAGTCTGAAAACTAATCGTCTGAACTTTGTATGTCTGAACTCTGTTAATAAGTTAATCTGAATCTGATAGTCTGGGGACACAAGGGGGAATACTTGTGTCATCTGTTGTTTGGGACCCATATTAGTCAGTAACCCTTTCTGGTATCAAAACTTTGACCCAACTGTAGGTAGGGTCCGGGCACGCTTACTGAACTAATTATAAGTGGTTCATTCTGATAATGGCGATGGGTGTTGATGGTGCGTTCCAACCGGGTCATGTGCGTGCATGGATCCCGGTCTGCCTCTGAGGATGTAAGACGCCGTGACATCTATAAATATGCCTGTGCCAATTGGTTGCCACTTTAGGGGGTGATACACCCTATCGTGGGGCCGACACAGGGTATTTATGTATTAGGGAGCCGATCGCTTGGGTAGGATTTAGGGTACACTTAGTTCTGTCTGATTCTGTTGGTACCGTCTGTTCTGTTGGGTGGCAACACCCGTCTGTTTCTGCGTGGTACCGTTCTGTTAGGGTGGTAAAGGCCCATTATAGTTAGTATTCTGTTTCTGTACTTTATCTGTTAGGGTTGTTAAGGCCCATTATTGTTAGCATTCCGTTTCTGTACTTTATCTGTTGGGATGGTAAGAGACCATTTTTCCCAAGCTCTATTTCTGTATGGACCATTCTGTTCCGTCCTGTTTCGATGTGAACATTGGGGTAACACCTAATCCTGTTATACTAGGATTGGTACCAAGAAGTTGGATCTTGATTTGAGTCAAACACCTGATACTGGGCCAAGTTTAGGCCAAGGGATAAATTCTTGATTATACATGACATGTTAGAATGTTGATACACCTGTGGTGCAAAACCTTAAACCTGATTATGCGATGACACCTTTATCTACCTTGTTAGTTAATCATCATGCTAGTATGTTGTTATCCTTATGTTCATCCCTGCTGCTCATGCCAGTTAACTTTATCAGTTTACATTGATTGTAGTAGGGCTTACTCAGTCTTTTTGACTGACCTGTTTTCTTTCGCCTCTTTTCTTCCGTTCCCCCCCCCCCCCAGGTTCTCAGGGAGGGAATATTGGAGCTTAGCTGGATTTCTGATCGCTTGCTTGTGGGATTAGCTCATGTACAGTCTTGACATGAAGCTAGCTATGGTTATCATTTATTTTGGGGATAGCACTTATGTATTTCAGTTTTCAGATGATGTTGTTTTATCTAGACTTGTTTATTTGGAAAGTTGATATTATGTTGTACCAGACTTGTTTTGAAATGGTTTAAAATCTTCCGCTGTTTTATCTATGTTATTTACTCTGTTTACATATATACATATGTTCTTGTTCTGCCTTGATATATCATTATGCATGTTTACCTGATTCAAACGCCCCTCCAAAGTCAGAGTGCTTGCAAGAGTTACCCTGGCGGAGGTGGGGTGTTACATTTGGTATCAGAGCATATGGTTTACGAGAAGGAACAAAAAGGTTTTTAGAAAACTTTTAGAAACCTATTTTCAAAACCAAGTATAAAGTATTTTCCAAAGAAAAGTCTAGTTTATTTTGAAGGCTATTCCCCAAAACGCCATTAGCAAAAATCCCTTCGTTTTTCTCTATTCTGAATCTGTCTTTTTCTTCGTTTTCAGTATGGCCGATAACCTTGCTATTCCGGAGGGAGTACACGTACCTGTTTGGTAAAGGAGACTTTTGGAGGCTAGGGCGACCGAAGCCGGCCCCGCAGATGTCCCTCCTCCTCCTCCTCCTCTAGTAGTTAATATTCCTCCTCCTGTCGCTAATGTTCCTCCTCCTTCTGTCGCTGAGGTTCCTCTTCCTCCTCCCCCTCAGCATCCTCAGGCTGAATTCGCAAAGACTTGCAAGGATTTCAAAGCAATGGGTGGCAAGAACTTTCAAGGCACCGAGACCTTTGTAGAGGCCAGAAATTGGTTGAAAGAGACCGAGGATTTATTCGCTATCTTTGGATTAGATGATCAGAGAAAGATCTTGTTGGCGGTTTGGCTTATGAAGGATGAAGCCGCTTATTGGTGGGAGATCACCACCGCGACTAGGCCCGTTGAGACATGGGTCGATTTCAGGACAAGATTCGGGCTTAAGTTTATGTCTTCTACTGAAGAGAACTTGCAAATGGAAAGGTTTATTGCTTTGAAGCAAGGAGACATGTCTGTTAAAGAATATGTGAACAAGTTCAATCAGTTAGCTCGTTTTGGCTTGGATATGGTGAGTACTACTCAGAAGAAGGCTCTTCGTTTTGCTAGAGGATTGAATGAGCCGTTACAGGAGTTAGCTATGTCTCATGTGCCCATGGGGGCCACGTTTGAGAGTTTGGTAGATATGGCCCTACTCCATGAAGAGAACAAGAGTGCAAAGAAGGAGGTCAAGGTGAATGAGTCTCAAAACAAGAAAACGGGGCCCAAAAAGGAAATGCAAAAGAAGGAGGAGAAGTCTGAAGATAAGAAGGAAAAGAAGTGCTTTACTTGTGGAAGCTCAACCCATCTAAACAAGGATTGCAGAAAGAGGAAGGGCACTTGCTTTAACTGTGGAGAGATGGGACACTTCACTAGGGACTGCCCGAAGAAGAAAGGGACTACATCGGAAGGAACGGTGAATACTCGCATGGCGGGTGAATAGATTAGGGCTAGAATAATTTGTCTGTAGGATGTTTAATTTTCCTTGTCTAATTTTCAGTTTGAAACTCTTTTTCTGGTATTTTGATTCTGTAATGGAAACTCAGTACTTTAATGCTAGTCTTGCTTCTGATCTGGTAATAGTCTCAAACTCCCTGAGAGTTATAACTCATCTGTTTGTGATAAATTGGGATTTGAGAGTATCTGTGTTGGGCATGAGGGTGACTATGACGAATACATTCTGGGTTTCTACCATGCTTAGTTTCCTAAGAATCATTTGGTGAAAATCTGATATGTACTAGTAGTCTGTAAGTATATGTACCAAGTTTTTGTTTTATCTGTACTCGCTTCCATCACTCGACTGTGTCTTGTTAAGATAGGAATCCTATGGATGTAAACATGTGTTTGAGACATGTTATGTTTGATGGTTGCAAGTGGATGCAAGTGGTTGCTAGTGGTTGCTCGTGGATGCATAAACACACACTAGGCACTAGATCGGCTTGAAATACACTCTCATATTGCATATGGACGTGTGTATATTTTCAATTCTTATGGTAGCAAGATGGTTAATGCGGCACATGGATGTTGCATATGGATGAATGTTTGTGCACACATATAGTATTATATGATTAGGACTATTTGCATACATAATGGATTCATTTCACTGACATACTTTGCATTGATGATCTTTGCATTAGATAAGAACATATACACACACCTTTTGCATATGTTCATACCGCATTAGAATCTTGTAAGGACAATGATTGCTCGTGGGTGATGTTTTGAGTAGATGGATGATTGGATGGTAGGATACGTTCTTCCTAACTTGGAGATTTCGGGGACGAAATCCTTTAAGGAGGGAGGAATGTAACAACCCGTATTTTTGAATAACATGTTATAACATAAATGGAGGCAGAATTAAACTGTAAAATCTGAATCAAGGGAAACGGGCTATGTCATTGCGTTCGTTTCGGAAAAATACGCGAAATAGAGTCCGAGTTTTCGAAAATCGGAGTCCGTATGACCAAGATATGGCCTCGCGAAGTTTCACGAAAAATTCCCTTATTAAAGTATACTTAATTAAGTGAAATGGGTTGCGCAGAGAAATATATATATATTGATATATATATATATATATATATATATATAATTTTAAATTTAATAAATAAATATGCAAAAATGTTCAAAACAGCGAATTGGGAGAGGGGAATAACCGAACCGGCCGATTTTTGAGGTCGACCCGAGTCCGCTGGGTCGACTAGGGGTTAATCCAGGGTGTTCGGCTGTCAACCCGTGGGCCGATTCGCTCAAATGCAGATTTTGCATTTGAATGGTTCTCATGGCCCATCTTTAATCTAAATGCCCTAGATGGTTCCTGCACTTGACTTCTTCCCCAAGACATGCTTTGATGGATTGGATTGAATCTAGGGTTAATCCTATGGCCTAAAACACTTGCCTAATCTATAAATAAGACCCTAACCTACCCTAAATCATCATTATTCATTCTAGCAACTAAACTATGGCAAAATCAATCCTCTCATGGCCTCCACTCTCTTCATAAATTCCTAAACAAATTCTTATGAGATTTTCCATGCATACAAGTGTTTTTAGACTTGTATGATCATCATTAGCTTGCATTCAAGTCAAGTTTCTATCTTTGCATCATAAAGAGAGAGTTTTGATCTATTTTGCTTGCATTTTGGGGTTTAATTGGTTGCATAAGGGTTTTCTTACATTTGCTATACTCATTTGAGTCCGCATAAGCATTGTAAGCCCTATTCCTTTCATACTTAAACTCGAAAGTTAAATGTATGATATGCAAGTTATCATATGTTATGCAAGTTTGTTTATGCAAGTATGATATGCAAGTTGTCATATGTTATGCTAGTTTGTTTATGCAAGTTTGATATGCAAGTTGTCATATATTATGCAAGTTTTATTATGCAAGTTTGTTATGCAAGTGTCATATGATATGCAAGTATGTTATGCAAGTTTGGGGATGGTCATATGGTTCATGTTATCATGTTATGCAAGCTTATTTTGAGTATGTGAACATAAAGCTTCAAGCTTTATGCCAAAGGTTGCATTTTGGCAACATGTAAGTTATCATATCACTTATGATAACTTGCATGTGAGGCTAAATGCGAACTTGTGGCCATTCTTAAATGTCATTTAGCACCATGTATCATGAATATGCCAAATTTGGTTTTATGCATGCTTTTTGGGCCTAAAAATGTAATATGCAAGTGTATGAACACATGAACCTTTCATATGCCACCATGTTGAACTTGTGGCTTTAGCATTTTTATGTCATGATTATGCCAAGTTCCCTCTTTCTATCCTTTATGCGCTATTGCGATATGTAAGCGATGGGATTGCGTTTGGGGTTGGGTAAACTTAAAAGACATAAAAACATAAGCTTGGGAATTTACCTATTAAGTTAGGTCTACCCATTGGGAATTTACCTATTAAGTTAGGTCTACCCAATTGCTTGAAAATTTGTAACATGTTTTGGAAACATGATGGACATGACACTTAGAAAAGATAGGTGTGGCCAACTCGAGGTTGGGTTGAGTTTGTAGCGTAAAACTACCCGGAATCGACCGGCCTAACTAGTTGCTACAAACGATAGGACCCAATGTGAGAAGTTGGTCATGTTGTACCTTGGACCCGAGGTTAGACCAAGTTGTGGTGTAAAGCTACCCGGACCCGCCCGGCCTAACTAGTAACCACAACAAAGTCTAATGTGAGAGGTTAAGGCGCATTAATTAATTAATGCCTCATGATTAGGGTTAAGTCATGGTCCATTTAATACTTAACCAATTTGGGCTTGGTAGATTAACGGGGTTGAGTTAACCTACACTTAACCAATCTGAACTCGGTAATTTCACGGGGTTAAGTTGAACTATACCAATCCAACTCAGTAATTTGATAAGGCTGAGAACCGATTTGATACCTGGTCTGGATAAACAAACTTGATTGATAAGTTAAACGAACCTGCTTTGCGGATCTGTAGGACCCACACTAAGTTAGGCAGGTTTGTAAATCTGTTATCTGATTCGTTAGTCTGAAAACTAATCGTCTGAACTTTGTATGTCTGAACTCTGTTAATAAGTTAATCTGAATCTGATAGTCTGGGGACACAAGGGGGAATACTTGTGTCATCTGTTGTTTGGGACCCATATTAGTCAGTAACCCTTTCTGGTATCAAAACTTTGACCCAACTGTAGGTAGGGTCCGGGCACGCTTACTGAACTAATTATAAGTGGTTCATTCTGATAATGGCGATGGGTGTTGATGGTGCGTTCCAACCGGGTCATGTGCGTGCATGGATCCCGGTCTGCCTCTGAGGATGTAAGACGCCGTGACATCTATAAATATGCCTATGCCAATTGGTTGCCACTTTAGGGGGTGATACACCCTATCGTGGGGCCGACACAGGGTATTTATGTATTAGGGAGCCGATCGCTTGGGTAGGATTTAGGGTACACTTAGTTCTGTCTGATTCTGTTGGTACCGTCTGTTCTGTTGGGTGGCAACACCCGTCTGTTTCTGCGTGGTACCGTTCTGTTAGGGTGGTAAAGGCCCATTATAGTTAGTATTCCGTTTCTGTACTTTATCTGTTAGGGTGGTTAAGGCCCATTATTGTTAGCATTCCGTTTCTGTACTTTATCTGTTGGGATGGTAAGAGACCATTTTTCCCAAGCTCTATTTCTGTATGGACCATTCTGTTCCGTCCTGTTTCGATGTGAACATTGGGGTAACACCTAATCCTGTTATACTAGGATAGGTACCAAGAAGTTGGATCTTGATTTGAGTCAAACACCTGATACTGGGCCAAGTTTAGGCCAAGGGATAAATTCTTGATTATACATGACATGTTAGAATGCTGATACACCTGTGGTGCAAAACCTTAAACCTGATTATGCGATGACACCTTTATCTACCTTGTTAGTTAATCATCATGCTAGTATTTTGTTATCCTTATGTTCATCCCTGCTGCTCATGCCAGTTAACTTTATCAGTTTACATTGATTGTAGTAGGGCTTACTCAGTCTTTTTGACTGACCTGTTTTCTTTCACCTCTTTTCTTCCGTTCCCCCCCCCCCCCCAGGTTCTCAGGGAGGGAATATTGGAGCTTAGCTGGATTTCTGATCGCTTGCTTGTGGGATTAGCTCATGTACAGTCTTGACATGAAGCTAGCTATGGTTATCATTTATTTTGGGGATAGCACTTATGTATTTCAGATTTCAGATGATGTTGTTTTATCTAGACTTGTTTATTTGGAAAGTTGATATTATGTTGTACCAGACTTGTTTTGAAATGGTTTAAAATCTTCCGCTGTTTTATCTATGTTATTTACTCTGTTTACATATATACATATGTTCTTGTTCTGCCTTGATATATCATTATGCATGTTTACCTGATTCAAACGCCCCTCCAAAGTCAGAGTGCTTGCAAGAGTTACCCTGGCGGAGGTGGGGTGTTACATATTAGAAGTGAAAACGATTTAGAAATCGCCGAATGAATTATATTTATATAAATATATAAATATAAATTAAAATTAAAACGAATCGAGCCCGTGCAGTTCGCGTTTTGAAATCGTAACTTTAAACGACTATACCGGGAGATCCGACCGTCGGGATTCCTTGAAACTGGACCCGTTGGATCCGCCTTGGAAAGATCTTTCCAATGGTGTACAATTTGTGAAGATTCAACGGTTAGATTTTTAGAAATGTGTAAATCAAATTTAGAGAAAAACAGCGCCACGGCCGCGTTATGGCCTGAAACGTCGTTTAATTAAATAAGGCCATTTTTAGTTAATTAAAAATGGCGAAAAATCGTTATAAAATATTATAGACGATATGGAATGGAAATAAACCAATTTTTCTTGGTTTGCTTGATATTCTGATGGATGAATGTGTTTGACGTGAAAATTATACTAGAGAACTGAAATGTGATTGTCGAATAATTTAACCATAGAAAGAATCGATTTAAATTCTAATATACGTGAATTATTTGAAAAGGCCGAGTTAAATCTCATTTCAAATAATTGATCGACAATTCAAAGTCGAAGACTGAAGACGGTGCAAGACCGACGATCTTCACGTCGAATGGAGGGGTGCTTCTGTCGCTCACGATTGGAGTAGCTACCTTGAAGGGGCGACTGTAGTAGCCATCCGGACGTACTTGTGGATGGTACGGATATACGAGGAATATGGTTCCTCCGGTTTCGTTCAGACCCAGAACGGACGTGTAAATGGACCGTGTGTCTGACATTGGATTTTGTTCTGTGCCGATTGATCTCTATTAAATATATATCTGTTTGGCGGTGGAGAATTTATTCTCTTGCTTAACGCCCTTCTCTGAGACGTACGAGCTCAGAGGTTATATATCGATAGAAATCAGTCGTATGGAGTGAATTGCCTGTGTGGCATGCCTAAGTGGCAGATGATCAAGGCTTCTGTTGAAAAGCAAAGTCTTGAGGTTGATGATCAAAGCACGGCCTGTGTGGCATAGCTTTGTGTATAGCATGGATTCATGAGCCTCACACCCCGGTATGGTCCAAAAACGGGAGATGGACATCAGGGAGGACTTGTGTTTTCTTCTAGTTAGAGGTGGTGTCGGTGCTTAAACTGGCCGACATTTATATATTTTTCACCTGTGTGGTTGTTGCTGTTGCGAGGCGCCTCAGATATAGAGTCAGTGGACTCACTTACGCCCCATAGGGCGGGGAAACGCAGTGTCTAGGATTTAAGTTTAATCCACAACGGTGGACCGGCCCTGACGATCCTAGGGCCCACCTGAGTTTGGGCCCTGAGACATGGACTAGATTGTCTCGAATCGGTGAGGATCTTGCCCCTAGCCTCGGTTCATGACGGAAATCCAATTTCCAATACGATATGTGCGGTTGTGATTGTAAACATATATATTGGCGACATAGTGGCATGGGACGCTCATGTCGTCTATGATTGATATTATGATTGAATTTGTTTTTGAAACATATAAACACTAGTAATAATATCAAAAACCTTTGATTTATACGTATCAAGCATATTTTGGCCAATATAAGGGTAAACTCTATCCTCCGGTTTGCGTTGCATTGTGTGATGGGATTTGAGTCTTATATCGGCCTCATTTTACTATAGAGCATTTCGTTGTTTAAATAATTTACTTGTTTTATTGCGCTGGCGATCACTGGAGTAAACCCGTTCCGCGAAAGCGGCGTGGTCCTATGATTCACCTTGTTATTGTTGTTTAAGCAGTTAAGTAGATTTCTCATACCTGTCCCATGACTGACTCGTAGTTTGTTTCACTTGCAAACTCGGGTGCCCCTCTTTTCTACACGGGAAGCCTTGTTTTCAGGTTCTAGCAGACTCATTTTGGATAGCTGGAGCTGGAGCTGGATTTATCATTTCTATTTTACTATTTCAGTACTGTTATGTATATTATGTTTGATTCCGCTGCAGACATTTTATATAAGCTGAAACTGTATTTTGTGCTAAGTATGATCGTTATGTTGTACAACTCTAATGATGATTATTATTTCCGGTGTCATTTGATGTTCATTCTGGTGTAATTCTATATTTTTGTACTGCTGTTATTTGTTTATGTGTTATATTCCAAAGATTATCCTAGCCACCGTCCTCGCGGGGTTTGGGGTCATCTCAGTTACCGTGACTTGTAATCGGGGAAGAAAGAGTAATTTTTTTATTATTTAATTTAATTTAAAAATGTTCAACCTTAATTTAATCATAACTTATTGACACGAACTCGGAATTTGACGATTTCAGGACCGTCAGGATCGTAATTAAAAGACCTATTTTTCTACATAGATTAGAATCAATTCTGAGCCTTTTGAATTTTTGACCTGAATTTGAACTAAGGTGAGAAATCCTATATTTATTTTCTTTTTATTATTATAAATAAAAAGGAATTTTTTTTATTAATTCTAAATGTGATCACTCATATGATGTAGTATTCTGTGACTGTTATGCTGAACTTGATGTGTGATTGTTATGTGATTGATCTGTCAAAAATGGTTAGACAAAAACCATTATATTTTAATGACCGTATTTGTGACACCAAAATTTACGTTGTGGTAAATAAAGAAAAATGTTTAGACAAAAACCATTATACTTTAATGACCGTATTTGTGACACCAAAATTTACTTTGTGGTAAATAGAGAAAAATGGTTAGACAAAAACAATTATATTTTAATGGCCGTATTTGTGACACCAAAATTTACGTTGTGGTAAATAGAGAAAAATGGTTAGACAAAAACCATTATATTTTAATGACCGTATTTGTGACACCAAAATTTATGTTGTGGTAAATAGAGAAAAATGGTTAGACAAAAACCATTATATTTTAATGACCGTATAAATGACACCAAAATTTCCGTTGTGGTAAATAGATAAAAATGGTTAGACCAAAACCATTATATTTTAATGACCGTATTTGTGACACCAAAATTTACGTTGTGGTAAATAGAGAAAAATGGTTAGACAAAAACCATTATATTTTAATGACCTTATTTGTGACACCAAAATTTACGTTGTGGTAAATAAAGAAAAATGGTTAGACAAAAACCATTATATCTTAATGACTGTATTTATGACACCAAAATTTACGTTGTGGTAAATAGAGAAAAATGGCTAGACAAAAACCGTTATTTTTTTTAATTGACGAATTTATGTTGACACCTTTATTTACATTTTGTTTATGTAAATAAAAAGTAAAAAAAAAGACATTTCTTTTTTATTTGAAATCTAGTTGTAAATAAAAATATGAAGTTAGAAACATGAATAAGAAAAGGAAAATTTTCATTTACATTTTAAATGTAAATAAAACATGATAGAAAAAGAACACCTTTATTTACATTTTCTTATGTAAATAAAAAGAACACATTATGTGAATATAATTTATTTATATTTTCTTATGTAAATAAAAAAAGAACAAATTATGTGAATAGAATTTATTTACATTTTCTTATGTAAATAAAAAAGAACAAATTATGTGAATAGAATTTATTTACATTTTCTTATGTAAATAAAAAGAACAAATTATGTGAATAGAATTTATTTCATTTTCTTATGTAAATAAAAAAAGAACAAATTATGTGAATAGAATTTATTTACATTTTCTTATGTAAATAAAAAGAATAAATTGTGTGAATAGACTTTATTTACATTTTCTTATGTAAATAAAAAGAACAAATTAAGATGACATTTCTTATCTACATTTAATGTAAATAGAAACTAGAAAATAAAGACGACATTTCTTATGTACCTTTATTGTAAATAGAAACTAGGAAATTAAGAGGACATAAAAAGGACATTTTTAGTGTAATATTCTTTTTAGATAGGAAAAGAATATATTATTTACATTTAGTGTAAATAAACCAAAAGATAAAAAAAGAATATTTTATTTACATTTAATGTAAATAACCCAAAAGATAGAAAAAGAATATTTTATTTACATTTAGTGTAAATAAACCAAAAGATAGAAAAAGAATATTTTATGTACATTTATTGTAAATAAACCAAAAGATAGAAATAAAATATTTTATTTACATTTAGTGTAAATAAATCAAAACATAGAAAAGGAATTACATATTTTTGTTTGCATTTTTAGATACAATCAAAACATAGAAAAAGAATTATATTTTTGTTTGCATTTTTAGATGCAAATAGAACATAGAAAGGAATTACACCTTTTTATTTGCAAATTAATTGCAAATAAAAGACGTGAAAAAAATAATAATTTTTATTTGCAAATTAGCTGCAAATAAAAACTGGAATGTAAAAAGCATATTTTATTTGCATTGTAGTAGAAAATAAAAACGTGAATTTAAAAAGTACATTTTATTTACATTTTAAATGTAAATAAAAATTGAGTAAAATTAATAGTGATATTTTATCGTCATTTTAGACGCGATAAAAAAAGTGAAATTAAAAG
Source organism: Allium sativum (assembly GCA_030737875.1). Classification (NCBI taxonomy): domain Eukaryota; kingdom Viridiplantae; phylum Streptophyta; class Magnoliopsida; order Asparagales; family Amaryllidaceae; genus Allium; species Allium sativum. The sequence continues at coordinate 809,490,368 of CM060921.1, read as the reverse complement.
TTATATTTTTATCGTCATTTTAGGTGCGATAAAAAGAATAGATTACAATAGCTGAAATCGCCAAACGATTTATATTTATATTTATATAAATTATAAATTAAACGAATTGCGCGCGGCAATTCGCTTATCGACATTCGTAACTTTAAACGGTTGTACCGAAAGATCCGACCGTCGGATTTCCCCAAAACTGGAACCGTTAGGACCGCTCTGGGAAGATCTTCCCAACGATATAAACTTCATCAGAATCCAACGGTTAGATTTCAAGATATGTGTAAATCAAAAATTTGGTAAAAACAGTGCCAGGGTCGCCCATTGACCCGAAGCGTCGTTTAATTATAATTGAGCTATTTTAAATAAATACAAATAGCAATAAATCGTTACAAATAAATATTAACGATATGAAATGATTTAAATGATAAATTATGCGAGAATTATTTGAAAAGACCGAGTTTAACTCATTTCAAATAATTACACGCCGATTAAATCGTAATTATAGAAGATGGCGGTTGAAGACCGGCGATCTTCACATCGAATGGACGGCGATTACTGATGCCTTAGACTGACTTGCTCCCAGGAAGGGGTTAAAGTAGTAGTTGTCCGGACGTATGGGTTGATTGCCCGGACAGGCGAGAACCTCTTAGGTGTCTCCGGTTTCGTTCAGACCCAGAACGGACTTGTAAATGGATACATGTCTGACTTTGGAATTCATTTCATGTATTTAAATTGATTTCTATTGAATATGTAATTGATTGGTGGCGAAGAATTTATTCTCTTGCTTAGAACCCTCTTATATATTGATGGTTGTCGATTGCATGGCGTGAATTGTCAATGTGGCACGCCAAGATTCAAAAGATCAAGGCTTTTGTTAAAAAGCAGGCCTTGTGGTTGATGATCAAAGCGCGACCTGTTTGAGGCATAGCTTTGTGTATAACGTGACTTCGCGAGCCTCACACCCCGGTATGAGTCAAAACAGGATTAAGACTGTAGGGAGTGCACATGTTTCTTTCTAGCTAAGAAGTAGTGTCAGGGACTTACCAGCGCTGACATTTTACTTATGTGGATGTTGGATTATGAGGTACCTCGGGTTTATAGGTTGTTAGTGGCCATATTGAGGTCCAAAAGGACCAGGAAGCGTGTGTTCAGGCATAAATAATCCACTAACGTTAAGTGTGGACCGGCCCTGAAGATCCAAGGGTTGCCCATAGGTGTGATCCTGAGGCATTTGCTAGAGTGTCTCGAATCAGAGAGGAAGATCCCTAGCCTCGATTTCATGACGGAAAATCAATCTCCAATACGACATTATGTCTTTAGTTGTAAACTTATATATACGGCGACATAGTAGGATGGGGTACTATGCCGTCTAGGATTGATACATTTACTTTGAAGTATTTTAATACTGCTTAGACACTAATAATAATATTAAAATTCTATTTTATACGTATTAAGCATGTTTGGTCATTATAAGGTAAAACTCTATCCTCCGGTTTGCGTTGCATTGTGTGATGGGACTCGAGTCTTATAATGATTTCATTTTTCAAAAGACATTACGTTATTTTGTATCAAAATTTACTTAATTATGCACTAGCAATCCAATGGAGTAAACCCGTTCCACGTTAGCGGCGTGGTCCAGTGATTTGCCATATTGTTAGTATAGAAAGATTTCTCATGACTGACTTGAAGTTTGTTTCACTTTGCAAACTCGGGTGCCCTCTCTTTACACGGGCAACCAAGTGACAGGTTTTAGGGAGACACTGTCCGGAGTGGAGCTTGTTGGAGAAGAAGACGAAGACTACTGTTTTATCTTTATTTCTGCTTTAGAAACTATATTCCATCATTGTATTTTGATGTACGTTTTGGAGTTGAACTTATTTCCTCTTATTCAGACTTTCTATTTTGCTAAGTGAATCCTGTAACTGTGTACTATGATGTTCAGTTGCTATGATGTTTATGACATTTACCTTTTCCGCTGCAATACTTATGTGTTATGATATTATCCGAGATCTGTTATTATTGTAAATATGTTGTATTCCATATGATTTTCCTTACTTTCGAACCATAGAAGTTTGGTGTCATTACAATGGATTTGATATGCTAAACAAATCCTCAAAGTTGACTAAAAACTAGATTTTTAGCATAGTTCATTTTATGTCTAAAAAGTGCCATTTTTGAAAACGTATCTTCTTCATTTCACAGCGAAATGCTGTCAAATTTTATTATGTTTTTGTACAAATACTATTGTTTATTACTACAAAATTTCATTAATTCCTGGGTGATTTTGATAACCTGAACATATCGTCAAATTTGGATAAAAACAAGATTTTTGTTTTGGCGTTCCAATTTGTAGCATTTTTCATTATTCTTCGCTGTTAAATTTGAGTTAACCGATATTTGAATTGAAAAGCCTGATGATGGATTTTGTAACCATGATATCTGATAATGGATTATCTCAGTTTTGAAGATATTTTGAATTTAAATTTTATTTAACTTTAAATATCAGTAAATATCAATGTTTGAAGATTTTGATGGTTTTAATTGTTCTGATTTCAATTAAATTTTGGGAAGTTTCTTAAAAATCATGATTTGGAAAATAAAAGTTTTTGTCATTTGAAAGGATCTTTAATCAATTATTAATATTGTTTATTATTTTAAAAGTAGATAATCTATTTTAATATGGGTTTTCCTAATAAAGCTTATAAAAAAACAATTCCTAAAAGTTGTTAAAAATTCTATTTTCTCTACAAAATTATTTTAAATATATTTTAGCTTATTTTCATGAATTTTGGCATATAAGAATGAGAATTAAACGATTTAGTAAAAATACATGGTATATGACATGTGTTTTTAATTTATAGCTTTATATCGGACTTGTATGATCGAAACCCTTTTGATGCGATGTTTTGAGATGATGCCAAATTTTGGCGAAGGCCAATGGTTCTAAAACTGCTCAATTGTAGCATGCTCGATGATGAACCAATCACGATGTAATGTAAGCTTGCCAATGTGATGAGGTAAGCTATTATATGATAAATTCATGATGTTTTGGTGCTTATGGATTCATGATGTTTATGAATTTACGATGTTTTGATGTTTACGATGGATTTTTACTTGTCGTTGAGATGAGACAAGTTAGATTGCCACTTAGTACTCGTCAAAAGAGAGAAAGATGAGACGGCTTTGGTATCCTTACACTCGCCGACAAGATGAGGCAGTGTATATTTGATGATATTTTATGATGTTTTCTAATATGGCAACGACTAACGGCTAGTAAACCGTTAGGTGCGAACGTATGGCATGGGACATACGTTGACGCCTTATGGGTTCATATCTGAGAGGTTGAGACACATTCAAGATGATTACAAGTACTTTGTCCGAGTACTCGATTGGAGTCATCATGATGTTTTTTACTATAGCCATCACGATGATCACAATGTTTATGACTCCAATCACCATGATGTTTATTACTCGGGTTTTTGTCACTTTGGGAAACACGATGTTCTCGACTATATTCGTAACGATGACGATGGTGTCTGTGTCCCTAGTCATCACGATGTATGGTACCAAAAAGCATAGTACTAGTCAAGATGCAACGCATGTACAGTTTGTCATGATGTTTTAAATGTTTTGGTTTCACCATTATATGATGATGTTTATTACTGCCTCAAGAAAGATGAAGGGTTAATTAAATTGATGGTTTCATGGTGATTTCGAATTACAATTTTTATATACTCAATGCAAGTTATATTATGATGATTTCTATATAAAAAATGAGTTTGAGATTTCAGCTGGATTTAAGATGTGCTTAGATTTATACTTGTGAGATGAGGTATAAATGGTTATGAAGGTTCTTATATGTTGAGTTTTAATGATCGGCTTATGATGTATTTGTATTCATACAGTAGAGATGATGTATAAATGGTTATGAGATTCTTATATGTTTAGTTTTAACGATGGACTTATGATTTTTTTATATCCATATCGATGACAGGAGATATAAATAAGTATGATGCTTTTGTTATGATTGAGTTTTATATTTCCCTTGTTGATACTTGAGAATATGCCAATGATATGAGGCATATTCATTGCATTTGTTTCTATATGTGAAGAATACTTTTCCTTGATATATATATATATATATATATATATATATATATATATATATAGATGCCTTGATGTTTCTTCTAGGACGATATCGAGTTCTTTTTAAGTATTTATCCACATTCCATTATACCACCTTTGACATAAGGAGAAAGCGAGTTTGATTGAGTCATACTTTTAAAACTCCACTAGTTGAGATCTCTTTTATTAAGTTTCGATCATGTCACTTGAGTATGTCCATATCCTAGATATTTCCTCTTTTTCTCTAGAAGAGATATCATTCCTCTTTATAATGTGAACCATTGTTATGGAATGGTATCGTTTGAGTAAAAGGACACCATATCATTCCTTTACTTCTCATTACCAGTTGTTCTATTTAACTGAAGAATTTAGCTAGCCTGACCCGTGTGTTTTCACTCTGGCCAGACCGAGTTTGTTTCAGGTAACATTCTCCCTTTTGGCTCTTAGTTGTATCATGAAGCTTCTTTATGGGATCGAGTTTTTCTCTTGAGATTGATAGCTTCCTTGTGAGATGTTATCGAATTGTTTTTTTTGTGCCTCTTGTATATTGAGTGGTTATCATACCACTTCATTGTAGTATTTGTATTATATTGTGATGTATCATTGTATAAGTAAATGCAAGTATATTTTTAACTATTCTGTGGGAATATAGATATCCATTTAGATGAGCTACTTTTTTCTGATAGATCCATAGCCATCTATAACTTGTTTTAATTATTTATTGGGTATGTCGATCCACTTAAGTTGGAAAAAAATAGATAGCAATTGTCGACATGTCCAGTAGATAGTTAAGACAAGGTATAGTTGGTTGCCCCCAACAAGCCCTATTCTCTGCATAGTAGATGGAATTACTTTGCAATTCTCTTTGTTAGTTTAGGTCTCAGGGTAGGAAATTGCACATAGCTCTAGCAAAGAAAACCAAATCATAAAGGATTTTATATTACGTTTCAGATTTGGAAAATAGATTTTGTTTTTTCAAAAGTTTGAGTTGCTAATTTTAAAATTTTAAGCTTACAATTGATCCTAAAATCGCATTGAATTTCTGCAGCAACAAAAGAGAGGTCACTGAGCTGGGGTACAGTAAAGTTTCAAACACAAGGTTTGATTTGTTCAAATGATATATAAATTGAGAGACGTGTGCATCATTCTCACCACCACACTTGTTTTGAGAAACATTGTTCAGTTTTGTTTCGATTTTGAAATTTTGTTGACTAAAGGTTCAATCATAAACCTAAAGTTAAAACCAAACAAATGAATTTTCAGTAAATTTAGAAATTGTGTTTTCTCAAAAACTGCGTTATTCCAAAAAGAGTTAATATATTATAGAAATTTATCATTGAAAAACAGGTGATCACAGTGAGGTTCAGTTGAAACGATCAAGTGACAAGAAGTTTCAACAGTTTTAGAAAAATCGTCATTGTGTTTAAGATTACATTCAGCAGTTTTGTTGTTTTCAACTTCAAGAATTTCATTGTTTTCAAATGTTTCATTCTCAGCTTCAGACCTAAGAACATCATTGTCAATCAGTTTAAGAAGTTTTCGCTCATTAGAGTCGTCCTCACTTAAACAGTTGTTACCAACTTTATCATTTCTTTCTGGTTGACAATCTAAAGTTGCTAAATTTTCAAAATCTGAGAGTGGAAGATCAAATTAAAGATTGACGTCATCATTTTCAAGAGAATTTAAATTCAATTCAGTTTCAGAGATTTCAAAAACTTCATTAAGATTTTCATCAATTTCAAATGTTGTTAATTGAAGATCGTGGATTGTGGTAAAAGGTGGATTATCAATCGACTCATCACATGTTGAAATTTGATTTTGTTGGTCACATCGTTTCAAATATGTTTCAAATTCCAAATCCATGTGGTTATCGAAAATTTTGTTCATTTGCTCAACAAAATCAAATTTATAATTATTTACATGAGAATCTTCAATTTGAAATTGTTGAGAACAAAAATCGTTATTCACACCATTATTGAAATTATATCCATTGCCAGAATCATTTGAAAAGTTATTCACATTTCCATTTTGAATTTGAAATATATTTTGGAGTTCGAAATTGATTTGGCTGGGATTATAATCAAAATCGTTTGAATTTGGAAGTGAATTCGAATTTTGATTATTTTGAAAACTTTGACTCGAATTGTTGCACAAGTATGAATTACACCATTCATTTATTTTTTGATTTTGTTGTCTGCTCATTTCAAGTAAAGATTCAATATTTGTTTCCAAAGTTGAGGGTTAATTGTTGAAATTATTTGAAAAGTTTTCAACATGAAATTCATTCTGATTTGAATTGCAATTTTGGTTATACATAGGGCAAGCGCGCATGTACTATAAGGAGAGAATTTTTCATCGAAAAATCAGTTGCAAAACTTTTGGCTCTAAAGAAGCTCTAAAAAATATGTTAAAATTAATAACTTTGGATTATATGAATACAAGTCCAGGCCAGATTCGGACAGGGGTTATCAGTATGCCACGAATCACCATAGAAACACGACTGAAGGTTTAAGAACCTGTTTGAGTTCTAGACTCTACCGTTCCTTAGACACCTAAGAGAGTATCAATCATAATTGTCTATTTAAAAAAAAAATTCCTATGAGCTTTGGGGAATCCTAGATTAGATTTCAAAAACAATTTATTTCAAAAACTTTTCAATTTTTCGCACATTTGTTTAAAATTTCCAACCACACATCAACAAGCAAAATATCAATCATAGAACAATTACAGAAGAATAAATTGCAGAAATTTTTTTTACAAGCAATCCGCGGCACTTGCATGAAATCTTTACAAGCAATTTTTATATATTTTTCAAGCAGCAGACCATATAGATTTTAAAAAACACTCACTCAGATCGGCAGTCCGTCCAGTGCAACTGAGTAGCGCTAGCGCGTTCACACCCCACTCGATATGCAACCGCTCCAAAAAGTTAAATTCTGCTAATTGCAAATTGCTTGACCTCTAAATTTTTTGTTTGTTTGCTTGAACTCTTCACTTCTCGTTGGATTTTGATTTGAAACTCCTTCCTTTTTCTGTTTTTTTAATTTTTATTTTTATTTTTTATTTTGGAAAGAAAAAAATGAAACTAAAACTAACTAAAAACAACCCACAAAAATAAAGACTTACTGAGCTAAAACTAATAGAATCAAAAACAAAAAAAATTAAAATTGAAATTAAACACAGACTCAAAGAAAGAAAAACCGTACAAATCTCATAAGTCTTGAACCCACACAACCTAAAAACTCCTTTACCAAAGTATAAGTCAATTATAAATCACTACACTATTGTAAAAGCAACCAACAAAAATATAGTCAAAAGGGAAAATCACGCCCCTTTTATAAGGAAATAAATTACCCACCCAAAGAAAAAAATCGGAGCAAGATCACGAGAAATTATACTAGAATCAAGGAAAACAAAACACGATCGACTTTAGTTGAGGGCTAGGGTTTGGATCGATTGTTCGAACAGGGTATGCGAAGTTGATTTTCGAATGGGGCCTGGTGAGGGTGGATTTCGGATTTGGGGTTCGCGGCTGCATCGAATTGTGTTATGTAGGAGGTGGTTGCGAGTGTAATTGGCTTGCGTGTGGAAGGTAGTGATCACCGTTGATGAATTTAAGGCTTGTAGTGCAGGATTGGGGTGATATGTGTGTCGGAGTTTGATTATTGTTTGACAGAGAACTGGACATGGGGGATTTGCTTTATGGTTGCCGCTGGGAGTAGTACGGGGTTGAAGGTTGGTTATGGTATTGCGTGGAGTGTAGATGTGGAGTTACTTTGAGTATGCGGTGAGTTTTTTGTTTGTAGAAGAAGAGGGTTGTGGAACAGTGGAGTGTTATTGATAGTGTACGCCGGAGATTGTGAAGTTGGTGAATTTGTGTGGAGCAAAGAAAGTGGTTTTGTTTTTAGGCAGAAGATGTTTGGAAGACTTGGTAGTGATTGGGTGGAATTGGATTTGGTGTTTGGTTCTAGATGATGATGGATTAGGAGATTGATGTTGTTGACATCGTAAGGTTGTAGCTTGCTTAACGGTGCATGGAGTTGGTGTAAAGTTGATGGATTTGCACAGTTCGATGGGTATGAATTAGGACAGTGTATTGAAGTGGAGCAGGTTGGCAATTGGACGGAGAAGTTTGATCAGCGTCTTGGATGTTGTTGCGTGAGTTTTGAGATGATGATTACAGGAACTATGATAGATGCAGTGCTTGTTTTATTGTCCAACTTTTCTAACCAAATTTCACAGGGGAGAAGATGGAATTGAGTTAGAAGCGGACTGGGTCTTGTGATTCAGTGATGGGGTATGTGGTTTTTGATGATGGATTGTTGAGGGTGGTTTGCGACTTGGTGAAGTATGGAAGGTGTAACGACCCGCATTTTTCTTGGTATTTTAATTAATTTATTTAATTATTTAAAGGGATTTAGAGAATTAAATGGCCGCGGAATTTAATTATATCGATTTATTTAATTAAAATAAATAATAGAATAATATATTTAATTCTGGAATAATAAAAAATGGTGGAATTTCACAGTATTGTGGATTTAGATTATTTAAAGTATATATATATCAGTTTAGAGTTGAATTATATTGGCGAATATATTATTTAATCGATAGTTGAACGTAAAAATTTTAATTTAATTATAATCGAGCTCGAAATGGCGCGGCAGTTCGCTATTTGGCGATTAGAATTTCAACTGGTTATACAGGATTCGTTTTAACTCGGATTTCTGTGAAACAAGAAACGTGTGGAGCTGGAGGAGTATATCTTTCTAGTGGAAGAGAAAAATCAGGATTTCATCGTGTAGATTTTGATTTATGTACAAATCAAATTTTAGAAAAGTCGCTGTGGAATTCCTTTATAATTTATAACTATTTATTTATATTAAAATAGAATTTTTCCAATATAAATCGAATATCGATATAACTGGGAATGTTGAAATATCGAGTTTCAAATCCCAGTGGAGCTGTATGGTATTCCACGGTGAATATAGACGATAATATTTATTTTTAAATAATCAATTTAATTATATTTAAATATATTTATATATTTAAATGGGTCATTTAGAGCTTTAAAAATAGCCAGTTTTGCAAACGAAGTCGAAATTCGACGAAACTAATTTTGTTGGATCCGCAACATCAAATTATTGTTATATTTCAATTTCCGTGATTTTTGGGGTCAGTGTGTGGCCGTACGGGATTTTAATGTGAAAAACAGTCAATTTTCTGACTTTAAAAATATGTTGTGTGAGCGTACGGAGTCGAAATTCGACGAAACCAGTTTCGTTGGGTCCGCAATGTCAAACTGTAGCTGCAAGTCCATTTCCGTGATTTTTGGGTATTTTATGTGAGCACATGGATTTCTTAAACACATATATAAGCAGCGATAGCGTAAATAATAATATAAAACTCGAATAAAAAAATATTAAACCTTACTATAAATAATCCTAACTTCTCTAACCCTAACTCCTCATTTTTTCTCTGATCAAAAAAATCCGCCGCCACTCAAAACGAGATTCCACAGGAGAAAATCCAACTTCAAAAACCCAAAACAAATTCAAGAAATTTTTTAAAATCACAATATTTGTTTCTTTGAATTCATGAGACCAAAATCTTCACGCTGGTACTAACTTTGTGAGGTGCGACGCCATCGTGTGTGGTTCCAGCGTTGGAATAGCAAGCTAGGGTTAGGATTTTTGGAAATTCGAAGCATCGATGCAAGTTTTCAACATTTGTTTTAATCTCAGCGAGTGATTTGGAGTGTGGTGTGAATTTTTGTGGAGTTTTGGTGTGGTTGGGTGTCGATCCGACCCTGTTGCGACTGGAACGAAGGGCACGACGGGTTTAGAAGGGGGAAATCCGAGTTCTACAGTGGTTGTATGGTTGGATAGAGGATCGAACGATAGGAATTATGGCAATTTATCCTTGATTTGTTGTGGAAGGATTGAGGAGTGAGGTTGAAGAAGAAATCGGCTATGGCTTTGTGGAGATTTGTAACGGCAAGGAATTTCGCTCGGTCCGAACCAGTCGCTAAAACGATCCAGACCGTTCGAAACGCCCTATCGTTTGAGAACACGACAAATCAGAATGCATTCAAAAGAACATTTCATTGTATATTACCACAATGCATCAGATTACAAGAATATACAGAGTATGAATAAATATTACACAGAAATATCAGAGATTTAAATTACATTTAAATACATAGCAGCGGAAAATAATACAATACACAACTAGAAGGGATATTCGGATACAAAGCTTCCCGGATATCGTTCCAGCTGTAAACCAGGATCCTGTGAATATAAATCTGCAAAACCAAAACTACTAGCTGCCCGTGTAAAAATAAGGGCACCCAGAGTTTAGGTTAAAACAATAAACTCCAGGTCAGTCATGTGACTGGTGTGAGAACTAAAACAGTTAATCTTTATTTTTAAAGTTAGGTAAATCAAGGGACCACGCCGTATAACACGGAACGGGTTTCCTCCCGAGAATACCAGTGCATAAAACAACAGCGCAATGCTAAAGAAAGAAAAATGAAGCTATTATAAGACCCAGGTCCTATCACACAATGCAACGCAAGCCGGGGGATAGGGTTTTTACCTTATAATAGCCAAGAATGCTTGATACGTTTAAAAGAAATCATTTGATACTATTATAAGTGTATAGTGTATAAAACAACTTCAAATCATAAGTATCAATCATAGGCGGCATGAATGCCCCATACCACTATGTCGCCATATATAGGTTATACAATCAAAATCGCAAAGTCACATATTTGGAAATTGGATTTCCGTCTATGAACCGAGGCAAAAGATAGTCCTCAACCGATTCGAGACGCTCTAGCCCGCCCCTCAGGCAAGCGCGCAGGCAAGCCTTGGATCGTCAGGGCCGGTCCACCGATGTGGATTATTATGCCTAAACACTACGTTTCCCCACCCTATGGGGTGTAAGTCTGGTCCGTCTGCCGACCAGAATGCATCGGCCGAAACCGATATAACCGAGGCGCCTCGCAACAGCAACAACCACATAAGTCAAACTCGTCAGGGCGTGTAAAACCACTGACGCCACTTCTAGCTAGAAAGAAACGCAAGTCCTCCCTGAGGTCCGTCTCTCGTTTTTGGTTCATACCGGGTGTGAAACTCGCGAAGTAAACGTTACACAAAGCTACGCCACGAATTTCTACTATGCTATATAGATAAAAATTATATTTTTATCACGCTATTTTCCACCTAAAGATTTCGCCTTTTTTTTTAAATAAAGATTTCGCCTTTATAAACACATAGACTTCGCCTTTTCAAATTTAAAGATTTCATTTTTATTTTTCTACACATATAAAGATGATATTTTTACTACTTTAAAAATATAAAAATCATATCTTTATAATTGCTATATAGTAAAGACTATATTTTTAATATTCCTACTATGCAAAGATTATATTTTTAATACTTTAAATTTATAAAAATCATATTTTTATTCAAAAAAAATCTCACCTTCATGAATATAAAAATTCAACTTTTATATTTTGAAAATCATTTCTTTTTGCTATGAAAAATAGCCTCTTTACAATGATTAAAATATCCAATCTTTCCATAGTTAAAAATCAATTTTAAAATCAAATAAAACGATAACTGAAAATTGAAAAATAAATAAAATAAAATAAAAAAACTTACAGTAAGGTTTTCTAGGGTTTCAGGGCCTCGAAGGGGGGGGGGTGTGTGGGGGCGTCGGCCTTCAGGTGGGAGGCGGGGAGTGGTTGCGTCGGTTTCTTCGATGGGGGGCTCGGTTTGGCGGAGCAGAGCCGGAGGAGGAGGTTTAAGACGAAGGGGGGTTTGGGGGAGTCGCGGGTCTGGGGAATTGGAAGGGGCTTCAACGTCGGCCGGGGGGGGGGGGGGGGTCAATCGGAGGCGGAGGGTGGCGCAGAGGGGGCCTGGAGGTGGCGCGGTGGGCCCTAGGGCAGAGGCGACGAGGTCCGCCTAGAGGACGGTGGGTCTTCGCGATTGTTTTTTTTTCTTTTTTTTTTCCTTTTGAAAATGATTTCAAAGGGGGGGGGGGCCTGGTTAAGGAGAAAAGGAAGGGGGGGTGTGGATATTTTCTTTTTATTTTATTTAATTATTTTATTTACCAAAAAGTTGACTTTTTATTTCGACCTCGAAACGAGGCCCACCGCCTGTCGTCCATAGCTAATTACCCCCATTCCGAACACAATGGGATATGTATCGTAAGCTGATTTGATCATTTCGATCAGTTTCCGTTAAATTTACATTTAAATCATTATATTGAATTTTAAACGCGCATTTCAATTTACTGGGGTCACATACGAACTCTATAAATTCCCGAAAAATATTTTCTAGCTTCGTATTGACGATACGGTCCTAACAAAACTAGTTTCGTCGAATTCTGAAACCGTTTGAAAAACGGCCATTTTCCAGTCGATTAAAATCAACTGAAATTGGTCAAACGCGTTTTCCTTCGCCACGCTCACATATTGATTCGAAAAATTATAAAAATTGGAACCTAGCAATAATTCGACATCCCAGACCCAACAAAACTGGTTTCGTCGAAATCCGAGGTCGTTTGCAAAATTCCCATTTTTAAGGGCCTGAATTCCATAGCGACTATTCAGAATTTTCAACTGGACATATCTTTTGATTCCCGCTATGAAATCTTGATTTTTCAGATTCGTTGGAAAGATATCATCAATTAGATCCTATTGTTTTTGGTTTCACTAAAATCCGGGTTGTTTTGCACCCGGTACATTCAATTGAAGTTTGAAATCGAATTATCGAACTACCGCGCCATTTTCAATTCTATTTATAATTATATATAAATATTTATATTCTAACGACGACGTATATAATATATACGTTCTAATTATATTCAAAATATATTTCTCGTCGATATTATTTAAAATAATTCATTTTAAATATCAAAATTCGCTAAAATTGCCAAAATAAAAATTTTTAAACTGGCCCAGAATTTCCGGGTTATTACAATCTCCCCCACTTAAAACTTTTCGTCCCCGAAAAGGAACAAATTCGAAAGTGGTTTGATCAGTCAACTCTACGCTCGATCTGGCTTCCATTCTCTAACTCTTTAGTTTCTGAGAATTTTCAAAATTTCAAAAATTTGGCTAACACCCTAAATTTTCGAAAAATTTCGCCATAACCTCCCCTGCATCGGGAGCATCGGGGAATTTCAAATAGCTTCCCCGGTCCTTCAGATCTCAAAAAGAAAAAGAAAAGGCCAAGCGGCTAGCCAATAGGCTCATAAAATCATCATCACCCAAACAAAACAGGAAATTATGTAGTAAACATGTACCTATTTGTCGGGAAAACAAATTTTATTCTCTGGCTCTAGCCTCCTCGCTATGACCTGTTCAATGATATATATGTATATGCAAGCAAATGCAACCAATTTTTAATAACATCCAATATTTGGTTCAATTAGACATAATGGCTAAAAATTAGCAAACAAATAAACAAACAACACAAACATCAATCAATTAGTGAATTAGAGTTTCAAATTCTTAATTTTGATACATATACAGAAAATCACGTTTTTGATGCCAATTCACAACAAAGTGTTCTAGCTATATTAGTTTTGGTTCTCACACCAGTCTAATGGAAATATATAGTTATCACACCTTCGACACTCGAATATAAATGCTGATGATGATGCACCATCATCAGGATCATTCCCGGGTGACTAGAGTGTGGTTCTATATCTATCCAGTATATTAAAACTTCGAATATACGTTTGCAAGGCGCATATACAAAATCTTTATATACTGGACTGTCCAAATCAATACAAATAAATAATCAAATACGAATAATTGATTTAGATTTTCAAAACAAAATTTGTTTTCACTTTCAAAAATACTCTTCACACTCGTTCTAGGATACTACTGATCCCATCTCTAACGAGTCATTCTAATTGGATATTACTAATCCAATATCTGATGAATTCTTTCGTACGGTTCTAATGTGTCTTGTTCTCTGCTTTGTAAACCAAAGCTCTGATACCAACTGTAACGGCAAGGAATTTCGCTCGGTCCGAACCAGTCGCTAAAACGATCCAGACCGTTCGAAACGCCCTATCGTTTGAGAACACGACAAATCAGAATGCATTCAAAAGAACATTTCATTGTATATTACCACAATGCATCAGATTACAAGAATATACAGAGTATGAATAAATATTACACAGAAATATCATAGATTTAAATTACATTTAAATACATAGCAGTGGAAAATAATACAATACACAACTAGAAGGGATATACGGATACAAAGCTTCCCGGATATCGTTCCAGCTGTAAACCAGGATCCGGTGAATATAAATCTGCAAAACCAAAACTACTAGCTGCCCGTGTAAAAATAAGGTCACCCAGAGTTTAGGTTAAAACAATAAACTCCAGGTCAGTCATGTGACTGGTGTGAGAACTAAAACAGTTAATCTTTATTTTTAAAGTTAGGTAAATCAAGGGGCCACGCCATATAACACGGAACGGGTTTCCTCCCAAGAATACCAGTGCATAAAACAACAGCGCAATGCTAAATAAAGAAAAATGAAGCTATTATAAGACCCAGGTCCTATCACACAATGCAACGCAAGCCGGGGGATAGGGTTTTTACCTTATAATAGCCAAGAATGCTTGATACGTTTAAAAGAAATCATTTGATACTATTACAAGTGTATAGTGTATAAAACAACTTCAAATCATAAGTATCAATCATAGGCGGCATGAATGCCCCATACCACTATGTCGCCATATATAGGTTATACAATCAAAATCGCAAAGTCACTTATTTGGAAATTGGATTTCCGTCTATGAACCGAGGCAAAAGATAGTCCTCAACCGATTCGAGACGCTCTAGCCTGCCCCTCAGGCAAGTGCGCAGGCAAGCCTTGGATCGTCAGGGCCGGTCCACCGATGTGGATTATTATGCCTAAACACTACGTTTCCCCACCCTATGGGGTGTAAGTCTGGTCCGTCTGCCGACCAGAATGCATCGGCCGAAACCGATATAACCGAGGCGCCTCGCAACAACAACAACCACATAAGTCAAACTCGTCAGGGCGTGTAAAACCACTGACGCCACTTCTAGCTAGAAAGAAACGCAAGTCCTCCCTGAGGTCCGTCTCTCGTTTTTGGTTCATACCGGGTGTGAAACTCGCGAAGTAAACGTTACACAAAGCTACGCCACGAAGGCCGTGCTTTGATCATCACCACAAGACTTTGCTTTTCAACAGAAGCCTCGATCAATTGCCACTAAGGCATGCCACACAGGCAATTCACTCCATGCGTTTGATATCCATCAATATATAACCCCTGAGCTCGTACGTCTCAGAGAAGGGCGTTAAGCAAGAGAATAAATTCTCCGCCGCCAAACAGATATATATTTAATAGAGATCAATCACACGGACTAAAATCCAATGTCAGACACACAGTCCATTTACAAGTCCGTTCTGGGTCTGAACGAAACCGGAGGCACCTAGTACCCCGCATATCCATCGATCTCCAAGTACGTCTGGACGATCACTAAATATTTCCATCTTCTTGGGTGTACAGCCCAATCAAGATCATCAGTAATCACCCAAACGACGTGAAGACCTCCGGTCTTCGACCATCGTCTTCATCTTCGACTTATCGTCGTATCAGTTATTCAGAATGGGATAAACCCGGTCTTTCCGAATAACTCGCGTATATTTTAAATAAGTGTTACACAAACACAACATATGCCTCATTCCAATTCATCAGTCACTAACAGTAAATTAATCAAGAGAATAATTCCCCAAATATTAACCCCGAAGGCCGAAACCAACATCAGATCAATATCCTGAAAACCATTCTGCTTGGCTAACCGACAATTAGTTTCTAAATTTCACATTCATAGGGAAAGGTTCCCATTAATTTTATCAAAGATAAATTCTTTAATTTATTCTTGAATCTACCTTTGAATATCAATTCAAATTAGTCGGGATTAACGAACTTTACCGAAGTAATCATTTGTTTAAATTTCCCAATCCCAACCTATTCATCCCATGAAGTAAAACTGGTTATACTTCATATCTAACACCACAGTGTTATCGGTAAATTCAATTACCATTTCACGTTCAAATCTAATTAAAGATTTAACTATCGCCTGGAGCAAAACTGGTGATACTCCATTTTCGATCTTTTCAATCTAATTAAAGATTCATTAAAACTCCACTTAGTTTTAATCTTTGACTGGGTTAAAGAATTAGTGTCATTTAAAACACGGTTCACGATAAACCAAAAATCACATTCCATTAATTATCGGGTTAAAGAACAAGTGTTATTTAAAACACTGTTCACGATAAACCCAAAAATCAATACCAATTCAATTCCAATTAAATATCATTTAATTGGTACACTTCATTAAATCTATATAAAAAGATTTAATCTTTTCTCAACTGGGTTCAAGAACAGTGTTAGTGAAGACACCATTCACGACAAACCCAAATCACCTTTGATATTAAATACAAGGCTCTGAATAGAAAATATACCGGCTTATATTCAATATCAAATTCTACGACTAACAAATATCGTATTGGAAGTAACGATATATATATCTATATCTTTCAAATTTCCATAACAACATCTGTATAATCACGAAATCCAACATCGAAATATTCCGAAGACAATTTCGATTCAAATCCATTCCAATGCAATCATTGGAAATTCTGGTTATTTTCAAAACCATTTCAAATTCAATTTATTTATTTAAAAATAAATAGAATTATAATTCTAGTTCAAAACTAGTTCATTTCGATAAAAATCTATTTTTATCTTTTCAAATATGGAGTCTTTCATCCCAAATCTTCACAAATCATTTCTTATGATTTTACACAAATTATTACTATTTTTAATAATTTTATCAAGGCCCATACAGTCGATTTCCAACAATGGCCATCGAACTGCACTTACAGCGACCCTTTTCAAATTTGATTTGGACGTAACTCCAAATCCAACCGTTAGATTTCAAATTTCTAATATTCATTAGAAAGCTCTTTTCGATACGAACCCAACGGTTCCGGTTTTAGGAGAATCCGACGGTCGAATCTCCCGTAATGTCCGTTTGAAATAAATGGTCGAAATTCGCGAACTGCCGCGGCGCGTTCTATTCAGGCCATTATATTATATATATAATATATATAATATATATTTCGTCTATTTCGATTCAAAACGAATTATAATTAGTTTTAAATTCGTTTCACAAGCAATTTCAACTTTCTTTTCAATTCAAACCAAAATTGAATTGTTCTTTATAAATTCGTTTTAAAATTCATTTCTATTCAATTCAAATTTCAATTCAATTCATTTCGAAATCGTTTTCAATTCAATTCATTTCGAAATCGTTTTCAATTCAATTCATTTCGAAATCGTTTTCATTTCACTTCATTTCGAAATCGTTTTCAATTCACTTCATTTCTTTATTTTTCAAATTGGAATGAGGCCCAATCAATAACCATATAAAGTTAATTATATGGATTCCATACAACAAATGTATATAATAGCAACGATAGATAATCAACCATCAACCAAAGTGCACTACACTGTATAAGCATCAAATATAGATATCTAACGCTTATAACAGCCTGTCAATCAATCGATCGACATATTTAATCAATCAGGATGAGTGAGATTCATATTTCATCCCAACACCCGTGTGGGGTTTTCAAACAATCAAACACAGATTTTAGTTGTGCAGTTGGGCGATGTGCAAAATTTATCGTCCCAATCAATATCAGTCAAACTAGTGTATATAAACAAATCGGTCGATTTGTTTATAAATATTTATTTATTCACTTTCACGTTAAAAATTATATTTTTAACGACCAAAACATTTTATTCAACCTATGAATATTCTATTCGGTTCATTTATTCAATAAAATGATATTTTTATTTTTCTAACATATTTTAGAAAATTTCGGCGGCATAACGGCACGATACTAGAAACGGGACGAGGCCTAGCCTTATCCCCGGTCTAGTGAAGGCCCACGCCATTCACACATCAATCAAACCATTCAATTTCACCAAACAATTCAATTCAATCAAATAATCTAACTAATTTATGCAATCAAACAAACAAGTCCATGGTCTGTGGACGATTGTGTCGGGTGCTACTAAGCACCGTCTGCATCCTAGTATATATATAACTAGAAAATAAATTGAAGAGTGAGAAATTCTCACATATAGCTATCCTAGCTCCACGACACTTCATTGATAGAAATCTTCATCGCTATCGCATCTTCGTCATCTTCGTTGCCCGTAGCCAATACATATATAAAAATCACACATTTTTATATTTTGATGTCTTTAAAATAAAAATCACATTTTTATTTATTCACTTTCAATTTAAAAATCATATTTTTATTTTGAAGTTCAATATATAAAAATCATATTTTTATTTCGAAGTTCAATATATAAAAATCATATTTTTATTATGCTATTCAATATATAAAAATCGAATTTTTACTATGCTATACAATATATAAAAAAAACGAATTTCTACTATGCTATATAGATAAAAATTATATTTTTATCACGCTATTTTCCACCTAAAGATTTCGCCTTTTTTTTTTAATAAAGATTTCGCCTTTATAAACACATAGACTTCGCCTTTTCAAATTTAAAGATTTCATTTTTATTTTTCTACACATATAAAGATGATATTTTTACTACTTTAAAAATATAAAAATCATATCTTTATAATTGCTATATAGTAAAGACTATATTTTTAATATTCCTACTATGCAAAGATTATATTTTTAATACTTTAAAGTTATAAAAATCATATTTTTATTCAAAAAAAATCTCACCTTCATGAATATAAAAATTCAACTTTTATATTTTGAAAATCATTTCTTTTTGCTATGAAAAATAGCCTCTTTACAATGATAAAAATATCCAATCTTTCCATAGTTAAAAATCAATTTTAAAATCAAATAAAACGATAACTGAAAATTGAAAAATAAATAAAATAAAATAAAAAAACTTACAGTAAGGTTTTCTAGGGTTTCAGGGCCTCGAAGGGGGGGGGGTGTGTGGGGGCGTCGGCCTTCAGGTGGGAGGCGGGGAGTGGTTGCGTCGGTTTCTTCGATGGGGGGCTCGGTTTGGCGGAGCAGAGCCGGAGGAGGAGGTTTAAGACAAAGGGGGGTTTGGGGGAGTCGCGGGTCTGGGGAATTGGAAGGGGCTTCAACGTCGGCCGGGGGGGGGGTCAATCGGAGGCGGAGGGTGGCGCAGAGGGGGCCTGGAGGTGGCGCGGTGGGCCCTAGGGCGGAGGCGACGAGGTCCGCCTAGAGGACGGTGGGTCTTCGCGATTGTTTTTTTTTTCCTTTTGAAAATGATTTCAACGGGGGGGGGGGGGGGGGCTGGTTAAGGAGAAAAGGAAGGGGGGTGTGGATATTTTCTTTTTATTTTATTTAATTATTTTATTTACCAAAAAGTTGACTTTTTATTTCGACCTCGAAACGAGGCCCACCGCCTGTCGTCCATAGCTAATTACCCCCATTCCGAACACAATGGGATATGTATCGTAAGCTGATTTGATCATTTCGATCAGTTTCCGTTAAATTTACATTTAAATCATTATATTGAATTTTAAACGCGCATTTCAATTTACTGGGGTCACATACGAACTCTATAAATTCCCGAAAAATATTTTCTAGCTTCGTATTGACGATACGGTCCTAACAAAACTAGTTTCGTCGAATTCTGAGACCGTTTGAAAAACGGCCATTTTCCAGTCGATTAAAATCAACTAAAACTGGTCAAACGCGTTTTCCTTCGCCACACTCACATATTGATTCGAAAAATTATAAAAATTGGAACCTAGCAAAAATTCGACATCCCAGACCCAACAAAACTGGTTTCGTCGAAATCCGAGGTCGTTTGCAAAATTCCCATTTTTAAGGGCCTGAATTCCATAGCGACTATTCAGAATTTTCAACTGGACATATCTTTTGATTCCCGCTATGAAATCTTGATTTTTCTGATTCGTTGGAAAGATATCATCAATTAGATCCTATTGTTTTTGGTTTCACTAAAATCCGGATTGTTTTGCACCCGGTACATTCAATTGAAGTTTGAAATCGAATTATCGAACTACCGCGCCATTTTCAATTCTATTGATAATTATATATAAATATTTATATTCTAACGACGACGTATATAATATATACGTTCTAATTATATTCAAAATATATTTCTCGTCGATATTATTTAAAATAATTCATTTTAAATATCAAAATTCGCTAAAATTGCCAAAATAAAAAAATTTAAACTGGCCCAGAATTTCCGGGTTATTACAATCTCCCCCACTTAAAACTTTTCGTCCCCGAAAAGGAACAAAGTTGAAAGTGGTTTGATCAATCAACTCTACGCTCGATCTGGCTTCCATTCTCTAACTCTTTAGTTTCTGAGAATTTTCAAAATTTCAAAAATTTGGCTAACACCCTAAATTTTCGAAAAATTTCGCCATAACCTCCCCTGCACCGGGAGCATCGGGGAATTTCAAATAGCTTCCCCGGTCCTTCGGATCTCAAAAAGAAAAAGAAAAGGCCAAGCGGCTAGCCAATAGGCTCATAAAATCATCATCACCCAAACAAAACAGGAAATTATGTAGTAAACATGTACCTATTTGTCGGGCAAACAAATTTTATTCTCTGGCTCTAGCCTCCTCGCTATGACCTGTTCAATGATATATATGTATATGCAAGCAAATGCAACCAATTTTTAATAACATCCAATATTTGGTTCAATTAGGCATAATGGCTAAAAATTAGCAAACAAATAAACAAACAACACAAACATCAATCAATTAGTGAATTAGAGTTTCAAATTCATAATTTTGATACATATACAGAAAATCACGTTTTTGATGCCAATTCACAACAAAGTGTTCTAGCTATATTAGTTTTGGTTCTCACACCAGTCTAATGGAAATATATAGTTATCACACCTTCGACACTCGAATATAAATGCTGATGATGATGCACCATCATCAGGATCATTCCCGGGTGACTAGAGTGTGGTTCTATATCTATCCAGTATATTAAAACTTCGAATATACGTTTGCAAGGCGCATATACAAAATCTTTATATACTGGACTGTCCAAATCAATACAAATAAATAATCAAATACAAATAATTGATTTAGATTTTCAAAACAAAATTTGTTTTCACTTTCAAAAATACTCTTCACACTCGTTCTAGGATACTACTGATCCCATCTCTAACGAGTCATTCTAATTGGATATTACTAATCCAATATCTGATGAATTCTTTCGTACGGTTCTAATGTGTCTTGTTCTCTGCTTTGTAAACCAAAGCTCTGATACCAACTGTAACGGCAAGGAATTTCGCTCGGTCCGAACCAGTCGCTAAAACGATCCAGACCGTTCGAAACGCCCTATCGTTTGAGAACACGACAAATCAGAATGCATTCAAAAGAACATTTCATTGTATATTACCGCAATGCATCAGATTACAAGAATATACAGAGTATGAATAAATATTACACAGAAATATCATAGATTTAAATTACATTTAAATACATAGCAGTGGAAAATAATACAATACACAACTAGAAGGGATATACGGATACAAAGCTTCCCGGATATCGTTCCAGCTGTAAACCAGGATCCGGTGAATATAAATCTGCAAAACCAAAACTACTAGCTGCCCGTGTAAAAATAAGGTCACCCAGAGTTTAGGTTAAAACAATAAACTCCAGGTCAGTCATGTGACTGGTGTGAGAACTAAAACAGTTAATCTTTATTTTTAAAGTTAGGTAAATCAAGGGGCCACGCCATATAACACGGAACGGGTTTCCTCCCAAGAATACCAGTGCATAAAACAACAGCGCAATGCTAAATAAAGAAAAATGAAGCTATTATAAGACCCAGGTCCTATCACACAATGCAACGCAAGCCGGGGGATAGGGTTTTTACCTTATAATAGCCAAGAATGCTTGATACGTTTAAAAGAAATCATT
Source organism: Allium sativum (assembly GCA_030737875.1). Lineage (NCBI taxonomy): Eukaryota > Viridiplantae > Streptophyta > Magnoliopsida > Asparagales > Amaryllidaceae > Allium > Allium sativum. Next base: position 809,468,235 of record CM060921.1, on the reverse strand, counting down.
TGATACTATTACAAGTGTATAGTGTATAAAACAACTTCAAATCATAAGTATCAATCATAGGCGGCATGAATGCCCCATACCACTATGTCGCCATATATAGGTTATACAATCAAAATCGCAAAGTCACTTATTTGGAAATTGGATTTCCGTCTATGAACCGAGGCAAAAGATAGTCCTCAACCGATTCGAGACGCTCTAGCCCGCCCCTCAGGCAAGTGCGCAGGCAAGCCTTGGATCGTCAGGGCCGGTCCACCGATGTGGATTATTATGCCTGAACACTACGTTTCCCCACCCTATGGGGTGTAAGTCTGGTCCGTCTGCCGACCAGAATGCATCGGCCGAAACCGATATAACCGAGGCGCCTCGCAACAGCAACAACCACATAAGTCAAACTCGTCAGGGCGTGTAAAAGCACTGACGCCACTTCTAGCTAGAAAGAAACGCAAGTCCTCCCTGAGGTCCGTCTCTCGTTTTTGGTTCATACCGGGTGTGAAACTCGCGAAGTAAACGTTACACAAAGCTACGCCACGAAGGCCGTGCTTTGATCATCACCACAAGACTTTGCTTTTCAACAGAAGCCTCGATCAATTGCCACTTAGGCATGCCACACAGGCAATTCACTCCATGCGTTTGATATCCATCAATATATAACCCCTGAGCTCGTACGTCTCAGAGAAGGGCGTTAAGCAAGAGAATAAATTCTCCGCCGCCAAACAGATATATATTTAATAGAGATCAATCACACGGACTAAAATCCAATGTCAGACACACAGTCCATTTACAAGTCCGTTCTGGGTCTGAACGAAACCGGAGGCACCTAGTACCCCGCATATCCATCGATCTCCAAGTACGTCTGGACGATCACTAAATATTTCCATCTTCTTGGGTGTACAGCCCAATCAAGATCATCAGTAATCACCCAAACGACGTGAAGACCTCCGGTCTTCGACCATCGTCTTCATCTTCGACTTATCGTCGTATCAGTTATTCAGAATGGGATAAACCCGGTCTTTCCGAATAACTCGCGTATATTTTAAATAAGTGTTACACAAACACAACATATGCCTCATTCCAATTCATCAGTCACTAACAGTAAATTAATCAAGAGAATAATTCCCCAAATATTAACCCCGAAGGCCGAAACCAACATCAGATCAATATCCTGAAAACCATTCTGCTTGGCTAACCGACAATTAGTTTCTAAATTTCACATTCATAGGGAAAGGTTCCCATTAATTTTATCAAAGATAAATTCTTTAATTTATTCTTGAATCTACCTTTGAATATCAATTCAAATTAGTCGGGATTAACGAACTTTACCGAAGTAATCATTTGTTTAAATTTCCCAATCCCAACCTATTCATCCCATGAAGTAAAACTGGTTATACTTCATATCTAACACCACAGTGTTATCGGTAAATTCAATTACCATTTCACGTTCAAATCTAATTAAAGATTTAACTATCGCCTGGAGCAAAACTGGTGATACTCCATTTTCGATCTTTTCAATCTAATTAAAGATTCATTAAAACTCCACTTAGTTTTAATCTTTGACTGGGTTAAAGAATTAGTGTCATTTAAAACACGGTTCACGATAAACCAAAAATCACATTCCATTAATTATCGGGTTAAAGAACAAGTGTTATTTAAAACACTGTTCACGATAAACCCAAAAATCAATACCAATTCAATTCCAATTAAATATCATTTAATTGGTACACTTCATTAAATCTATATAAAAAGATTTAATCTTTTCTCAACTGGGTTCAAGAACAGTGTTAGTGAAGACACCATTCACGACAAACCCAAATCACCTTTGATATTAAATACAAGGCTCTGAATAGAAAATATACCGGCTTATATTCAATATCAAATTCTACGACTAACAAATATCGTATTGGAAGTAACGATATATATATCTATATCTTTCAAATTTCCATAACAACATCTGTATAATCACGAAATCCAACATCGAAATATTCCGAAGACAATTTCGATTCAAATCCATTCCAATGCAATCATTGGAAATTCTGGTTATTTTCAAAACCATTTCAAATTCAATTTATTTATTTAAAAATAAATAAAATTATAATTCTAGTTCAAAACTAGTTCATTTCGATAAAAATCTATTTTTATCTTTTCAAATATGGAGTCTTTCATCCCAAATCTTCACAAATCATTTCTTATGATTTTACACAAATTATTACTATTTTTAATAATTTTATCAAGGCCCATACAGTCGATTTCCAACAATGGCCATCGAACTGCACTTACAGCGACCCTTTTCAAATTTGATTTGGACGTAACTCCAAATCCAACCGTTAGATTTCAAATTTCTAATATTCATTAGAAAGCTCTTTTCGATACGAACCCAACGGTTCCGGTTTTAGGAGAATCCGACGGTCGAATCTCCCGTAATGTCCGTTTGAAATAAATGGTCGAAATTCGCGAACTGCCGCGGCGCGTTCTATTCAGGCCATTATATTATATATATAATATATATAATATATATTTCGTCTATTTCGATTCAAAACGAATTATAATTAGTTTTAAATTCGTTTCACAAGCAATTTCAACTTTCTTTTCAATTCAAACCAAAATTGAATTGTTCTTTATAAATTCGTTTTAAAATTCATTTCTATTCAATTCAAATTTAAATTCAATTCATTTCGAAATCGTTTTCAATTCAATTCATTTCGAAATCGTTTTCAATTCAATTCATTTCGAAATCGTTTTCATTTCACTTCATTTCGAAATCGTTTTCAATTCACTTCATTTCTTTATTTTTCAAATTGGAATGAGGCCCAATCAATAACCATATAAAGTTAATTATATGGATTCCATACAACAAATGTATATAATAGCAACGATAGATAATCAACCATCAACCAAAGTGCACTACATTGTATAAGCATCAAATATAGATATCTAACGCTTATAACAGCCTGTCAATCAATCGATCGACATATTTAATCAATCAGGATGAGTGAGATTCATATTTCATCCCAACACCCGTGTGGGGTTTTCAAACAATCAAACACAGATTTTAGTTGTGCAGTTGGGCGATGTGTAAAATTTATCGTCCCAATCAATATCAGTCAAACTAGTGTATATAAACAAATCGGTCGATTTGTTTATAAATATTTATTTATTCACTTTCACGTTAAAAATTATATTTTTAACGACCAAAACATTTTATTCAACCTATGAATATTCTATTCGGTTCATTTATTCAATAAAATGATATTTTTATTTTTCTAACATATTTTAGAAAATTTCGGCGGCATAACGGCACGATACTAGAAACGGGACGAGGCCTAGCCTTATCCCCGGTCTAGTGAAGGCCCACGCCATTCACACATCAATCAAACCATTCAATTTCACCAAACAATTCAATTCAATCAAATAATCTAACTAATTTATGCAATCAAACAAACAAGTCCATGGTCTGTGGACGATTGTGTCGGGTGCTACTAAGCACCGTCTGCATCCTAGTATATATATATAACTAGAAAATAAATTGAAGAGTGAGAAATTCTCACATATAGCTATCCTAGCTCCACGACACTTCATTGATAGAAATCTTCATCGCTATCGCATCTTCGTCATCTTCGTTGCCCGTAGCCAATACATATATAAAAATCACACATTTTTATATTTTGATGTCTTTAAAATAAAAATCACATTTTTATTTATTCACTTTCAATTTAAAAATCATATTTTTATTTTGAAGTTCAATATATAAAAATCATATTTTTATTTCGAAGTTCAATATATAAAAATCATATTTTTATTATGCTATTCAATATATAAAAATCGAATTTTTACTATGCTATACAATATATAAAAAAAACGAATTTCTACTATGCTATATAGATAAAAATTATATTTTTATCACGCTATTTTCCACCTAAAGATTTCGCCTTTTTTTTTTAATAAAGATTTCGCCTTTATAAACACATAGACTTCGCCTTTTCAAATTTAAAGATTTCATTTTTATTTTTCTACACATATAAAGATGATATTTTTACTACTTTAAAAATATAAAAATCATATCTTTATAATTGCTATATAGTAAAGACTATATTTTTAATATTCCTACTATGCAAAGATTATATTTTTAATACTTTAAAGTTATAAAAATCATATTTTTATTCAAAAAAAATCTCACCTTCATGAATATAAAAATTCAACTTTTATATTTTGAAAATCATTTCTTTTTGCTATGAAAAATAGCCTCTTTACAATGATAAAAATATCCAATCTTTCCATAGTTAAAAATCAATTTTAAAATCAAATAAAACGATAACTGAAAATTGAAAAATAAATAAAATAAAATAAAAAAACTTACAGTAAGGTTTTCTAGGGTTTCAGGGCCTCGAAGGGGGGGGTGTGTGGGGGCGTCGGCCTTCAGGTGGGAGGCGGGGAGTGGTTGCGTCGGTTTCTTCGATGGGGGGCTCGGTTTGGCGGAGCAGAGCCGGAGGAGGAGGTTTAAGACGAAGGGGGGTTTGGGGGAGTCGCGGGTCTGGGGAATTGGAAGGGGCTTCAACGTCGGCCGGGGGGGGGGGGTCAATCGGAGGCGGAGGGTGGCGCAGAGGGGGCCTGGAGGTGGCGCGGTGGGCCCTAGGGCGGAGGCGACGAGGTCCGCCTAGAGGACGGTGGGTCTTCGCGATTGTTTTTTTTTTCTTTTTTTTTTCCTTTTGAAAATGATTTCAATGGGGGGGGGCCTGGTTAAGGAGAAAAGGAAGGGGGGTGTGGATATTTTCTTTTTATTTTATTTAATTATTTTATTTACCAAAAAGTTGACTTTTTATTTCGACCTCGAAACGAGGCCCACCGCCTGTCGTCCATAGCTAATTACCCCCATTCCGAACACAATGGGATATGTATCGTAAGCTGATTTGATCATTTCGATCAGTTTCCATTAAATTTACATTTAAATCATTATATTGAATTTTAAACGCGCATTTCAATTTACTGGGGTCACATACGAACTCTATAAATTCCCGAAAAATATTTTCTAGCTTCGTATTGACGATACGGTCCTAACAAAACTAGTTTCGTCGAATTCTGAGACCGTTTGAAAAACGGCCATTTTCCAGTCGATTAAAATCAACTAAAACTGGTCAAACGCGTTTTCCTTCGCCACGCTCACATATTGATTCGAAAAATTATAAAAATTGGAACCTAGCAAAAATTCGACATCCCAGACCCAACAAAACTGGTTTCGTCGAAATCCGAGGTCGTTTGCAAAATTCCCATTTTTAAGGGCCTGAATTCCATAGCGACTATTCAGAATTTTCAACTGGACATATCTTTTGATTCCCGCTATGAAATCTTGATTTTTCTGATTCGTTGGAAAGATATCATCAATTAGATCCTATTGTTTTTGGTTTCACTAAAATCCGGATTGTTTTGCACCCGATACATTCAATTGAAGTTTGAAATCGAATTATCGAACTACCGCGCCATTTTCAATTCTATTGATAATTATATATAAATATTTATATTCTAACGACGACGTATATAATATATACGTTCTAATTATATTCAAAATATATTTCTCGTCGATATTATTTAAAATAATTCATTTTAAATATCAAAATTCGCTAAAATTGCCAAAATAAAAAATTTTAAACTGGCCCAGAATTTCCGGGTTATTACAATCTCCCCCACTTAAAACTTTTCGTCCCCGAAAAGGAACAAAGTTGAAAGTGGTTTGATCAATCAACTCTACGCTCGATCTGGCTTCCATTCTCTAACTCTTTAGTTTCTGAGAATTTTCAAAATTTCAAAAATTTGGCTAACACCCTAAATTTTCGAAAAAATTCGCCATAACCTCCCCTGCACCGGGAGCATCGGGGAATTTCAAATAGCTTCCCCGGTCCTTCAGATCTCAAAAAGAAAAAGAAAAGGCCAAGCGGCTAGCCAATAGGCTCATAAAATCATCATCACCCAAACAAAACAGGAAATTATGTAGTAAACATGTACCTATTTGTCGGGCAAACAAATTTTATTCTCTGGCTCTAGCCTCCTCGCTATGACCTGTTCAATGATATATATGTATATGCAAGCAAATGCAACCAATTTTTAATAACATCCAATATTTGGTTCAATTAGGCATAATGGCTAAAAATTAGCAAACAAATAAACAAACAACACAAACATCAATCAATTAGTGAATTAGAGTTTCAAATTCATAATTTTGATACATATACAGAAAATCACGTTTTTGATGCCAATTCACAACAAAGTGTTCTAGCTATATTAGTTTTGGTTCTCACACCAGTCTAATGGAAATATATAGTTATCACACCTTCGACACTCGAATATAAATGCTGATGATGATGCACCATCATCAGGATCATTCCCGGGTGACTAGAGTGTGGTTCTATATCTATCCAGTATATTAAAACTTCGAATATACGTTTGCAAGGCGCATATACAAAATCTTTATATACTGGACTGTCCAAATCAATACAAATAAATAATCAAATACGAATAATTGATTTAGATTTTCAAAACAAAATTTGTTTTCACTTTCAAAAATACTCTTCACACTCGTTCTAGGATACTACTGATCCCATCTCTAACGAGTCATTCTAATTGGATATTACTAATCCAATATCTGATGAATTCTTTCGTACGGTTCTAATGTGTCTTGTTCTCTGCTTTGTAAACCAAAGCTCTGATACCAACTGTAACGGCAAGGAATTTCGCTCGGTCCGAACCAGTCGCTAAAACGATCCAGACCGTTCGAAACGCCCTATCGTTTGAGAACACGACAAATCAGAATGCATTCAAAAGAACATTTCATTGTATATTACCGCAATGCATCAGATTACAAGAATATACAGAGTATGAATAAATATTACACAGAAATATCATAGATTTAAATTACATTTAAATACATAGCAGTGGAAAATAATACAATACACAACTAGAAGGGATATACGGATACAAAGCTTCCCGGATATCGTTCCAGCTGTAAACCAGGATCCGGTGAATATAAATCTGCAAAACCAAAACTACTAGCTGCCCGTGTAAAAATAAGGTCACCCAGAGTTTAGGTTAAAACAATAAACTCCAGGTCAGTCATGTGACTGGTGTGAGAACTAAAACAGTTAATCTTTATTTTTAAAGTTAGGTAAATCAAGGGGCCACGCCATATAACACGGAACGGGTTTCCTCCCAAGAATACCAGTGCATAAAACAACAGCGCAATGCTAAATAAAGAAAAATGAAGCTATTATAAGACCCAGGTCCTATCACACAATGCAACGCAAGCCGGGGGATAGGGTTTTTACCTTATAATAGCCAAGAATGCTTGATACGTTTAAAAGAAATCATTTGATACTATTACAAGTGTATAGTATATAAAACAACTTCAAATCATAAGTATCAATCATAGGCGGCATGAATGCCCCATACCACTATGTCGCCATATATAGGTTATACAATCAAAATCGCAAAGTCACTTATTTGGAAATTGGATTTCCGTCTATGAACCGAGGCAAAAGATAGTCCTCAACCGATTCGAGACGCTCTAGCCCGCCCCTCAGGCAAGTGCGCAGGCAAGCCTTGGATCGTCAGGGCCGGTCCACCGATGTGGATTATTATGCCTGAACACTACGTTTCCCCACCCTATGGGGTGTAAGTCTGGTCCGTCTGCCGACCAGAATGCATCGGCCGAAACCGATATAACCGAGGCGCCTCGCAACAGCAACAACCACATAAGTCAAACTCGTCAGGGCGTGTAAAACCACTGACGCCACTTCTAGCTAGAAAGAAACGCAAGTCCTCCCCGAGGTCCGTCTCTCGTTTTTGGTTCATACCGGGTGTGAAACTCGCGAAGTAAACGTTACACAAAGCTACGACACGAAGGTCGTGCTTTGATCATCACCACAAGACTTTGCTTTTCAACAGAAGCCTCGATCAATTGCCACTTAGGCATGCCACACAGGCAATTCACTCCATGCGTTTGATATCCATCAATATATAACCCCTGAGCTCGTACGTCTCAGAGAAGGGCGTTAAGCAAGAGAATAAATTCTCCGCCGCCAAACAGATATATATTTAATAGAGATCAATCACACGGACTAAAATCCAATGTCAGACACACAGTCCATTTACAAGTCCGTTCTGGGTCTGAACGAAACCGGAGGCACCTAGTACCCCGCATATCCATCGATCTCCAAGTACGTCTGGACGATCACTAAATATTTCCATCTTCTTGGGTGTACAGCCCAATCAAGATCATCAGTAATCACCCAAACGACGTGAAGACCTCCGGTCTTCGACCATCGTCTTCATCATTGACTTATCGTCGTATCAGTTATTCAGAATGGGATAAACCCGGTCTTTCCGAATAACTCGCGTATATTTTAAATAAATGTTACACAAACACAACATATGCCTCATTCCAATTCATCAGTCACTAACAGTAAATTAATCAAGAGAATAATTCCCCAAATATTAACCCCGAAGGCCGAAACCAACATCAGATCAATATCCAGAAAACCATTCTGCTTGGCTAACCGAAAATTAGTTTCTAAATTTCACATTCATAGGGAAAGGTTCCCATTAATTTTATCAAAGATAAATTCTTTAATTTATTCTTGAATCTACCTTTGAATATCAATTCAAATTAGTCGGGATTAACGAACTTTACCGAAGTAATCATTTGTTTAAATTTCCCAATCCCAACCTATTCATCCCATGAAGTAAAACTGGTTATACTTCATATCTAACACCACAGTGTTATCGGTAAATTCAATTACCATTTCACGTTCAAATCTAATTAAAGATTTAACTATCGCCTGGAGCAAAACTGGTGATACTCCATTTTCGATCTTTTCAATCTAATTAAAGATTCATTAAAACTCCACTTAGTTTTAATCTTTGACTGGGTTAAAGAATTAGTGTCATTTAAAACACGGTTCACGATAAACCAAAAATCACATTCCATTAATTATCGGGTTAAAGAACAAGTGTTATTTAAAACACTGTTCACGATAAACCCAAAAATCAATACCAATTCAATTCCAATTAAATATCATTTAATTGGTACACTTCATTAAATCTATATAAAAAGATTTAATCTTTTCTCAACTGGGTTCAAGAACAGTGTTAGTGAAGACACCATTCACGACAAACCCAAATCACCTTTGATATTAAATACAAGGCTCTGAATAGAAAATATACCGGCTTATATTCAATATCAAATTCTACGACTAACAAATATTGTATTGGAAGTAACGATATATATATCTATATCTTTCAAATTTCCATAACAACATCTGTATAATCACGAAATCCAACATCGAAATATTCCGAAGACAATTTCGATTCAAATCCATTCCAATGCAATCATTGGAAATTCTGGTTATTTTCAAAACCATTTCAAATTCAATTTATTTATTTAAAAATAAATAGAATTATAATTCTAGTTCAAAACTAGTTCATTTCGATAAAAATCTATTTTTATCTTTTCAAATATGGAGTCTTTCATCCCAAATCTTCACAAATCATTTCTTATGATTTTACACAAATTATTACTATTTTTAATAATTTTATCAAGGCCCATACAGTCGATTTCCAACAATGGCCATCGAACTGCACTTACAGCGACCCTTTTCAAATTTGATTTGGACGTAACTCCAAATCCAACCGTTAGATTTCAAATTTATAATATTCGTTAGAAAGCTCTTTTCGATACGAACCCAACGGTTCCGGTTTTAGGAGAATCCGACGGTCGGATCTCCCGTAATGTCCGTTTGAAATAAATGGTCGAAATTCGCGAACTGCCGCGGCGCGTTCTATTCAGGCCATTATATTATATATATAATATATATAATATATATTTCGTCTATTTCGATTCAAAACGAATTATAATTAGTTTTAAATTCGTTTCACAAGCAATTTCAACTTTCTTTTCAATTCAAATCAAAATTGAATTCTTCTTTATAAATTCGTTTTAAAATTCATTTCTATTCAATTCAAATTTCAATTCAATTCATTTCGAAATCGTTTTCAATTCAATTCATTTCGAAATCGTTTTCAATTCACTTCATTTCGAAATCGTTTTCAATTCACTTCATTTCTTTATTTTTCAAATTGGAATGAGGCCCAATCAATAACCATATAAAGTCAATTATATGGATTCCATACAACAAATGTATATAATAGCAACGATAGATAATCAACCATCAACCAAAGTGCACTACACTGTATAAGCATCAAATATAGATATCTAACGCTTATAACAGCCTGTCAATCAATCGATCGACATATTTAATCAATCAGGATGAGTGAGATTCATATTTCATCCCAACACCCGTGTGGGGTTTTCAAACAATCAAACACAGATTTTAGTTGTGCAGTTGGGCGATGTGTAAAATTTATCGTCCCAATCAATATCAGTCAAACTAGTGTATATAAACAAATCGGTCGATTTGTTTATAAATATTTATTTATTCACTTTCACGTTAAAAATTATATTTTTAACGACCAAAACATTTTATTCAACCTATGAATATTCTATTCGGTTCATTTATTCAATAAAATGATATTTTTATTTTTCTAACATATTTTAGAAAATTTCGGCGGCATAACGGCACGATACTAGAAACGGGACGAGGCCTAGCCTTATCCCCGGTCTAGTGAAGGCCCACGCCATTCACACATCAATCAAACCATTCAATTTCACCAAACAATTCAATTCAATCAAATAATCTAACTAATTTATGCAATCAAACAAACAAGTCCATGGTCTGTGGACGATTGTGTCGGGTGCTACTAAGCACCGTCTGCATCCTAGTATATATATATAACTAGAAAATAAATTGAAGAGTGAGAAATTCTCACATATAGCTATCCTAGCTCCACGGCACTTCATTGATAGAAATCTTCATCGCTATCGCATCTTCGTCATCTTCGTTGCCCGTAGCCACTACATATATAAAAATCACACATTTTTATATTTTGATGTCTTTAAAATAAAAATCACATTTTTATTTATTCACTTTCAATTTAAAAATCATATTTTTATTTCGAAGTTCAATATATAAAAATCATATTTTTATTTCGAAGTTCAATATATAAAAATCATATTTTTATTATGCTATTCAATATATAAAAATCGAATTTTTACTATGCTATACAATATATAAAAAAAACGAATTTCTACTATGCTGTATAGATAAAAAATATATTTTTATCACGCTATTTTCCACCTAAAGATTTTGCCTTTTTTTTAAAATAAAGATTTCGCCTTTATAAACACATAGACTTCGCCTTTTCAAATTTAAAGATTTCATTTTTATTTTTCTACACATATAAAGATGATATTTTTACTACTTTAAAAATATAAAAATCATATCTTTATAATTGCTATATAGTAAAGACTATATTTTTAATATTCCTACTATGCAAAGATTATATTTTTAATACTTTAAAGTTATAAAAATCATATTTTTATTCAAAAAAAATCTGACCTTCATGAATATAAAAATTCAACTTTTATATTTTGAAAATCATTTCTTTTTGCTATGAAAAATAGCCTCTTTACAATGATAAAAATATCCAATCTTTCCATAGTTAAAAATCAATTTTAAAATCAAATAAAACGATAACTGAAAATTGAAAAATAAATAAAATAAAATAAAAAAACTTACAGTAAGGTTTTCTAGGGTTTCAGGGCCTCGAAGGGGGGTGTGTGTGGGGGCGTCGGCCTTCAGGTGGGAGGCGGGGAGTGGCTGCGTCGGTTTCTTCGATGGGGGGCTCGGTTTGGCGGAGCAGAGCCGGAGGGGGAGGTTTAAGACGAAGGGGGGGTTTGGGGGAGTCGCGGGTCTGGGGAATTGGAAGGGGCTTCAACGTCGGCCGGGGGGGGGGGGGGTCAATCGGAGGCGGAGGGTGGCGCAGAGGGGGCCTGGAGGTGGCGCGGTGGGCCCTAGGGCGGAGGAGACGAGGTCCGCCTAGAGGACGGTGGGTCTTCGCGATTGTTTTTTTTTCTTTTTTTTCCTTTTGAAAATGATTTCAATGGGGGGGGCCTGGTTAAGGAGAAAAGGAAGGGGGTGTGTGGATATTTTCTTTTTATTTTATTTAATTATTTTATTTACCAAAAAGTTGACTTTTTATTTCGACCTCGAAACGAGGCCCACCGCCTGTCGTCCATAGCTAATTACCCCCATTCCGAACACAATGGGATATGTATCGTAAGCTGATTTGATCGTTTCGACCAGTTTCCGTTAAATTTACATTTAAATCATTATATTGAATTTTAAACGCGCATTTCAATTTACTGGGGTCACATACGAACTCTATAAATTCCCGAAAAATATTTTCTAGCTTCGTATTGACGATACGGTCCTAACAAAACTAGTTTCGTCGAATTCTGAGACCGTTTGAAAAACGACCATTTTCCAGTCGATTAAAATCAACTGAAACTGGTCAAACGCGTTTTCCTTCGCCACGCTCACATATTGATTCGAAAAATTATAAAAATTGGAACCTAGCAATAATTCGACATCCCAGACCCAACAAAACTGGTTTCGTCGAAATCCGAGGTCGTTTGCAAAATTCCCATTTTTAAGGGCCTGAATTCCATAGCGACTATTCAGAATTTTCAACTGGACATATCTTTTGATTCCCGCTATGAAATCTTGATTTTTCTGATTCGTTGGAAAGATATCATCAATTAGATCCTATTGTTTTTGGTTTCACTAAAATCCGGATTGTTTTGCACCCGGTACATTCAATTGAAGTTTGAAATCGAATTATCGAACTAACGCGCCATTTTCAATTCTATTTATAATTATATATAAATATTTATATTCTAACGACGACGTATATAATATATACGTTCTAATTATATTAAAAATATATTTCTCGTCGATATTATTTAAAATAATTCATTTTAAATATCAAAATTCGCTAAAATTGCCAAAATAAAAATTTTTAAACTGGCCCAGAATTTCCGGGTTATTACAAGATTGTGGTTTCCTGTATGTCGTTTTGGGGAAGAAATAGTGGGAAGGGGTGGACCGCACATGGAAAGGAAATGGGCCAAGAAATAGAGGGGGGTAAGGCCCAATTGAATTAAAACTCTAATTGTTTATTTAATTTAAATGTATAACTTATAAAGTGAATATCTTTGTCATACATGATCAGTTTTTCGAACGGTCAGATCCGTTGGGATCGTATGGACGAGGGCTCCACCATGGAACTGACCGAGAGTAAAGTGGAGCTCGTTTGGATTATTGGTGAAATTAAAGGTTTGAATCAGATCAATGAACGTACATCGTTATTTAACGATCACCGTACAAGGTGAGTAACTCTCACTAACTCTGATCAATTTATATTTCTATAAAGTATTTTTAGAATTTAAATTATTGGTTTCTTTGTTGTGTGTTGGTTGTTTGGTTGAACTGCTAGTCAGTTGGCTGAAATTATCGATAACGATATATATATAAATCGTATCGAAATATTGACTCTGTTTATTAGAATATTTTATATTTGTGTTGACTGACATCTGTGGATGCAGGGAGAACAGGTTGGAGGGACCCAACTGGGTTCCTCAACACTTATTTTACCGTTTTCATATATATGATATATGATGTGATATATAATCAGTTATTGATTATGGGTGTTAGAATGATATTGATGATTGTTAATTGATATGTTAATACCCTAAGAGACCCTGGGATATGGAAAGAAATATTTCAATGTATATTGAAATAAAAGAATTTTATAAAATCAACCGATTTTATAAAAGAGAATAATTTGAAAATAAAGTATTGATAAAATCATAGGATTTTATAAGGAGGAATATTTATGGTTAAATAAATAGAATAAGTATAAAAGGAAAATCTCAATGTTATATTGAAAAGAGATTATTTATAAAATCAAAGGAACTTATAAAAGAGAAAAGATTTATAAAATCAACGAAGATTTTATAAAAAGGGATTTATTTATAAATGGGATATTTATAAATAGGAAAACCTTTATAAAGTGAAATATTTATAAAGTGAGTTATTTATTTAAGATAAATAAGTAAGACATTTTATATGGATGATTTATTTAGAGATTAAATAGGATAAAGAAAAAGTCATTATTTATAAAACAAATAGAGTTTTATAAAGGAAGATATTTGTAAAACAAATATAAAGGAAATTATTTGTAAACCAAATACAAAGGGAACGATTTGTAAAAACAAGATGAAAAGGAAATATTTATTTAGAAAATAAATAAAGATAATATAAAGGAGTATTTGTAAAACCCTTTACAAATGGAATCGAAGGAGGAATATTTGTAAATCGTTTGCAAATAGATTATAAAGGGAGATATTTGTAAAGACATTTACAAATAGATTTAATGGAAATATCTATTTAGAGAAAATAAATAGAATGTTGTAAATGAGGTATTTTATTAGATATAAATAGAAAGAGAAAAAGGAAATATTTATTAGTTGAATAGACAAGTCAATTGAAAAGGAGTTAATCAAATTGTGTTAATCGATTAAACTAAGTAAATCAATTAGAAAGAGATTATCGAGTTAAGATCTATTGGGTTAGGTAATCGAGTTAGGTATTCGAGTTAGATTATCGGGTTAGATTATCGAGTTAGAATATCGAGCTAGGTTACCGAACATCACCTATTCGAAGTAGAGTTGGTCAAACCTAGTTATTCCGGAAGAGTTGCCATTTCGTACGACTGCTAGCGTAATTTGCAGGGCTGCAGATAGCCTACGGCGGACGGATGTTTCCTGAGGGAATCAGGCGTAACCATTGTGATCGCTGCGATCTAGAGTCAAGCGAATGGTGTAAAATCTAATATTAGTTAATCGATAGAAGTTAAGTTAAATAAATCAAGTTAGTCAAGTGGGAGTCAATCGATTAGAGAATCAGTTAGAGTTAACCAGTTATGGTAAATCAATTAGAGTTAGTCAATTGGATTTGAATCGAATTAGAGTTATCCAAATGGAGTTAATCAAGTTCAAGTTAGTCGAGTATTAATCAATTGAATAGAGTTAGTGAATAGAAATAAATCAAATAGCACTTATTCGATGTAGAGTTATCAAATATGGTTTGTTCGAGAAAAGTAATCGAATATAAGATTATTCGAAGAGAAGAAATCGAATATTAGTTATTCGAGAGAGATAATCGAATGTAAGTTATTCGAGAGGGATTATCGAATATGGTTATTCGAACAAAGGGATCAAATATGGTTGATTCGAAAGAGAGTATCGAATAGTGATTATTCGGGAGTGAATTAACCATTGGGATTCGATTTAATCGAATTAAGGAAAGTAATGTTTACTTTCTATTTTAAATCAAGTTGTACTTAATTGTTAATAAATTAGCTGTTTGTTTATTTATTCAAATTAAGAAATAAAAGGTTATATTTAAGCCATTGTATTTCGAAAATGCGAGATTATAACACTAGGGTCATAACCAAAGGATTTTGATAAAAGAAGTGGATTCGTTAATCGAATCCGAGAGCAACGTAAGGAAGTGTGTTAAAAAAAACGTGAAGGTTGAACTTAGTCTATTCCGAGGTTAGAAATGTCGTTCAGTTAAGGTCTGAGAGGTAAATTATACCCCAACTTGATTGGCTTCGTTTTTAACTAAGGGATGGGTAAGGTTCGGTAGTGAAGATTGGTCAAGTGAATTGAGCCAATGAGTGAAAGAGTTCGAATTGGTTTAGTGATGTTTTATTTAAACATCGGTTTTAATCAAATGAAGAAGAGTTTTGGAAACGTTTTCCAAATAAAGATCGGGAATGTTTTATGGTATAGGAAATAAGCAAAAGGAGTAAATCTGGAAGTGTTCCAATGTTAATAAAGCATATTTCCTAAATGTAGAAAATAAGAATTTCAGAATATAAAAAAAAAAATGGGAAATGGCTGAATTAAAGATGATTTAATCTAAAAGAAGTAAACCTTTGAATGATGATTGGTCGATAGAGTTTCCATTTGGAAATAATATCGTTGGTTGCACACCTGTTTTTCTTTGATAGTTAAATCACCGACTATCGAAGTTTTTTGACCATTTTACGTCGTCAATACAGAGAGACCGGGATCAGATTTATTATCTGAAAACCACTCTGTATGGACGTTAGCATTATGATCAAATATTGAAGACGGAGTTATGCAAGGGCTATCCTGATTACAGAATAGTGCCTTCGGTTTGTTCAGTCCCAGGACAAACATGAATGGACGGATGTCTGACAGGGTATATCTAACAAATCGCGTAAGTTGATCTCTTCAAACGTACTTACGTTTGGTGGCGGAGGAATTCGTTTCTCTTAGCTTTATACCCGTGGTATTTTTGAAGAAATCAATGTGTGATTTGACGGGTATGACGATGTGGCATTCAAAGTGAATGGTGGACAAGTGTTTCAAAGATAAGAAATGACCTCAAGCCTCATCAACCGGGAGATGACAGAAATCGGGCAGGCAGCATGGCTATGTGGGTCGCACCCATTAGGGTGTATGTCACCTATCTAGAGAAAATCCATTTCATTCTATTGTCTATTTCGATGCTGTCCCTTTTCGGGAAGACGGTGGGTAGCTCCCAACCGTTGGTGATATACATTCGATACACTCAAGCGAAATGAGTGGTCGGTCATGTGAGGGCCGGGTTGCAAGATGTTCTTGTTGAACCCAGTGTATTTGCCCCTAGAGATACACTATCGGCAGGTGGTCCCATACCTTGTCAAGGTCGGAATCCAATTTCCATTAAGCGCCTGCGGTTTTTGTTTGTATACTATATATGTGGAACGTGAGATGCAATTCTGCTAGATTCTAATTACTTGTGATTAGACATTATCATAATATCAGAAAAGTATCGATTTCAAAACTGTTTTGGGTTATCGTAAGGTAAAAAACCGTCCGTGTTTATGTGTGGATCGGTCTTACGATTATCTTTTCTTTTGAAAAGGATTTTGAAAAGTTAAACCGATGATTTGAGTTTACTCACACCAGTCCCATGACTGACCCAGAGTTTATTTTGTTTTGTTTTCCCTAAACTCTTGGGTGCCCAAATTTGTACGGGCAGTCAAGTAGTCAGGATGTACAGATGTACCAGAAGGAGCTTGGAGCAGGAGGCTTCAGGATTCTATAGCTATTGTTTATTTCCGCTATGATGTAAGTGTTGTATTCTAATATACAAATACAGCTTTATGTTTCAAAGTATGTTGTATATTATATTTTATTCGTTCCGCTGTGAGATTCGTATTACTCTGATTGTGTTGTTCTTCTTCTTCTATTCTAATTTTCTATCTTATCTATTCTCACCCTCTAACTTCTTTCTATAAATGACCAGGTATTTTTGATGTATGAATAGTCAACATGGTAGTTTTGTGTTGATGTTCGAAGTCGAAAACCCCGGGTCGTTACAGAAGGCAAAGAGAGAAAATTGTACAAGAGGATTCTTTTTTTTCTGAAGCTTATAGGGGAGGAAAATGTAAGAAATTGGAAAGGTTTGCAACGACGCAAAAATTTGTTTGCGTGATGACAGTGGTAGAGTAGGAAAGGTTTGTGCGATGTTTTTTTTCTCGAAATGAGTTTGGGGTTCGAAATCGATGAGTTTTGAATTGGGTTGTGGTGAAGAACTGTTGAAGGATAAGGGTTTCGAATCGGAGGTTCAGATCATGATGTTGCTAAGGGAGAGGTGGATGATTGGAATCTGGACAGTGGGTGATGGTTTTTGAACAGGGGAGGAGGTGAAATGGCAGAAGTTGTTTTGGCAAGGGGAGACGGTGGTGTTTTGATGGATGTGACGGTGTGGGTATAAAGATGATGACCGGCTGTGGATGGTTGATGATCGGCGTGAGGTCATGATGGATGAGGAATGTTATGCGAAGTGGTAAGGACAGAGGATTTGGCTATAGTTGGTGGCTGTTAATGTTGATAGTGAATGGCATACGCGTTGACAGTGTTTGTACTGGAAAGGTCAGAGATGTAGCGTTGTTGTTTGTTGATTTCTGCTTGAATGGTGGGAGCAGGGACGGTGTTTGTTGAAAGGGATGGTGAATTTTTTTGAAGAAGATGGTTTAGTTTGATTGCGTGAATGGTTGAAAGATTTTGGGAACGGGACTGTGTATTGTATAAATGGAGTTTCTGGAGTTTCGGTGACGGTTTGAACTGTTGCAGTAAGAAGGAATGAAGGTGACGGGGAGGGTGATGTCAATGTTGTAAGGAATGGAGCGCTGATGGTTTTCTGGTTTTGTAGAAGGAAGAAATAAAAACTATTGTAGAAGAATTTTTTTGTTCTTTTTTTTGGAAATAAATTGTAAATAAAAGGAAGAGGGATTGTAGAAATAAATTGGAAAGGAATTTGAAAAAGGGAAAGAAAATTGAGAAAATAAATTGAAAAAAAGAAATGGGAAAATTTGGCAAGTATATTTTTTCTTTGTTTGGAAGAATACGGTATCAATGAATAATACCAAATCAATTGATCAAGAATTTTCTTCTATATATGAAAGAAAACAAATGGCATAAAATAAAATGAAATAAAAATATAACCCGAATGATTTACTAAAAAAAATTATTTTGATCCCCAACAACGGAGCCAAAATTTGTTTCCAAACAAATTAAAGAATTGTAAACAATTATCAAATTCGTTTGGTTTTCCTAAACAACAAGGGTTGTTGTAAAGGGTGCCGACTCTAGGACAAAAATTATTTTAATTAATAAATCCAATCAGATTATTCCAAAAATTTGATTGTTTGAAAACGACAGAAAATAAATAAAAAGAGAGTTTTTTATAATAAATGAAAGCAATTAGGGAGTATTGACATAAACTAGATTAATAATCATCTATATCCAAATAGATAAATATATATCTAACTCATGTTTCTGTCACAAATATGAATCATCGATAATTAGGTTTTTAGAAATAAACATGTGAATAATGACAAGCATAGCCTATGAAGGACCTAAGCTCTTAAACAACCATAGGCTATCAGGATAGATTCACTACTTTATTTCTAAAAACCTAAAAATTAGATCTAAATCTAATAATTGTTAGATCGAACACGAATATACCTTGTGAAGGAGCATAGCTCTTAAACGACATAGAGTATAAAGGTCTAGATCTAACTCTTGATTTAGATCTAGATCTATATGCATAACATCCTAATCTTTTTGGCTGTGTGATTCATATTTAATCTAGTTTATAAGCGTCATCGCCCCCTAATTAAAGGGGATTAGCTAGACATAACTAAATGACAAAAAGGGAAGAAGAAAAGTACGAACATAAATAAAATAAAACAAAAACTAAAGAGAAAAAGGAGAAGAAGAGTTTTATTCCAAGAGAAGAGTTTACAGAATAAAACCTAAGACAATTCTATATGAAAAAGATACAGGTGTATTTATAGTATCCATGACCAAGACTAAGTGGGTAATAACAAGATGTGGGACAAAAGTCTTGCCCAAATAACAAATAAACCAATGTGAAGGCATGTGAATGGGCATGCAAATGTCATGGAAAAGTAGCTTGCGGGTATCAAACGGTAACAACATCAATCATTTGGACAATGAATAAGAAATTTATAAGATCTGAGACAACCGATCTTTACGAAAGGCATTGAATCTTGACTACAAAATATGCAAAAGAAGGTGGTTGAACATCAACATTTCTGCAGGTCTTCAAGCTTTAATCCATCTCTAAAACTCAACACTCTTCTTGCACCAATTCTTCAAGCTTTTCAACAATTAAGTGCATCAATTCATTCATCTTAAATAATCTGAAAACACAACTATAAATACACAATATCAGTTGTTTTAAAGAGAAAACAAGATAAATATGTGGATAAAATATACACATTTACATGCATATCAGAGTTTAAAAAGGAAATTTATTATTTATTTTAGTTAAGCAATTAACTAATTTTATAATAGTTAATGTTGAAGTAAATTATTATTGTAAATAATAATAATTTAAGTAATTACCTTGTAAATGAATGTAACAACCCGGAAATTCTGAGCCGATTTAAAATTTTTATTTTAGCGATTTTAATGAATTTTGATAACTTAAAATGAATATTTTAAATAATAACGATGGAAAAAATTATTTTCGACGACGTTAAAACGAATAAATTTATTTTATTTATATAACGAGCCTGAAATGGCACAGTAGTTCGAAAATTCGATTTCGAATTTCAAATGAATATACATGATTCAATATAAGTTAGAATTGAACGAAACAAGAAATATTTGAATCTTTTTAATCATATCTTTCTAATGAAGTTAAGAAACTGAGATTTCACTTTATAGAGTGAGAGATATGTCCAGTTTAAAATTCAGAAAAGTCGCTGTGGAATTTATATATATTTTAATATATAAAGGCCCTTAAAAATGGAAATTTTTCAAATGACCTCGGTTTTCGATGAAACTACTTTTATTGGATCCGGGATGCCATATTATTGCTAGTTTTCAAAATTCGTAATTTTTTGAATCAATATGTGAGTGTGGTAAAAGAAAACGTGTGTGACCGATTTCAGTTGAATTTAATCGACTGGAAATTGGCCATTTTTCAAACGGTCTCGGAATTTGACGAAATTAGTTTTGTTAGGACCGTATCGTCAATACGAAGCTAGAAATAATTTTTCTAAAATTTCTAGAGTCCATATGTGGGCCCGGTAAATTAAAATGTACGTTTGAATTGAATATATATGGATTTATATTTCAAACTAAACGGAAACTGATCGAAACAAGAAAATTGGATTATGAAACATATCCCATTGTGTTCGGAAAAGTGGTAATGTACTAGGGGCGACAGTCGGTGGGTCTCGTTTAGAGGTCGAATAAAAAAGTTAACTTTTTGGATATTAAAATATAATTAAATAAAATTATAAATATATAAAATCCTTTTCCTCCCTACCCCCTTTATCCCTCTTGTTCGGTCAATGGTCACGGTAGAAAATTAAAAAGGAATAAAAAAAACCCCGATTCCCTTTTAACCCGTCGCCCCTCCGATCTTCCAACGTCGCCACCGTCGATCGAGACACCCCTCCCCTCCAGCAATCGACGGCGATTCCCCCTCCTCCCCTCCTTCTCGCGACCTAGAACTCCTCCCTCTTTCCCTAGTGAAACCGCGACTTCAAACCCATAACCCTAGCCGCCGCACCCAAGCAACACCGCCCCATCGACGCCCACCGCCCCACCAAACTCCGACGCGCCTTCCCCTGACCGCGAGCTTCCCCTTCCATCCCGATCTGAAAAATAGCAGTAAGTTTTATTTTTATTCATTTTGAAAATCAGTTTTTCTTGTACATACTAATAGCAATTTTAAAAATCAGTTAGTGTATGAAAGGTATTTTAAAAAAAATTAGTTTTTATATATTTAAATAAAATAGGAAAGTTTAGATTTATTTTCAATTTCGAAAATTTTGATTTTTTATATGTTTGAACAGCGATTAAAAATGTGATCTTTTTATGTTGAATAGCGAATATAAAGATAAGATTTTTAAAAATAAAAAGATGAGATTTTTAGAAATATAAAGAAGTGATTTTTATATGAATAACACTATAAAAATGCGATTTTTATATATGTATGAAAAGATAGGATTTTTATTTAGATTTCTAGCAAAAAAATACGATTTTTATTGAAATAAAAATATGATTTTTTTTAGCTAAGAAAAGTTGCGATTTTTATTGAAATATATATATGATCTTTCATATATATATATATAACGATAAAAAGTTGATTATATATATATATATATATATATATATATATATATATATATATATATATAGTGGCAAGGAAAAAATATATGATTTTTATAGAAGTGAAGTTTTGATTTGATTTTTATCATGAAGTAAGAAGAATAAAAATGTGATTTTTGTATGAACATTACAAGAATAAAAATGTGATTTTTATTGTGAACAGCATGAAATGGTTGAGTTGGAATGTCGAGGGAATCTGAACTGTTCTGAAATTCAGAAATAAAGAATGACGGAGTGGATCCCAAATGTGAGAACTTCTCACTCAAATTTATTTCTAGTTAAAATAAAATACTAGGATGCTGACGGTGCTTAGTAGCACCCGACACCATCGTCCACAGACCATGGACTTGTTTGTTTGGTTATTTGGTTGATGTAATTGTTTGTTTGGGTTTAGTCTTTTGGTTGAATTTAATTGATAGAATGTGATTTGTGTATGGCGTAGGACATTATTAGACCGGGGACAAGGCTAGGCCTTGTCCCGTTTCTAGTATCGTGCCGTTATGCCGTCGAAATTTTCTAAAATAGTTAGAAAAATAAAATTATCATTTTATTCAATAAATGAGCAGAATAAAAATTCACGTTTTGAAATAAAGTATATATTCATCTATTGAAATAAAATAAATATTCATTTACAAATAAGACTATTTGTTAATGTACACTGATTTAACTGATATTGATTGGGACGATAAATTTTACACATCGCCCAACTGCACAAATAAAACATGTGTTTGCTGATTGAAACCCACACAGGTGTTGGGATGATATTGACGTACACTAATCCCAACTATTTAGTGGTATGTCCGTCGATTGGTTGACAGGCTGTATAAGCGTTATTAATTTATGTTAATGCTTATACAGTGGTAGAAAGCACTCTGAATGATGATTGATTGTTTATTATTATCAGTATATACATGTGTTGTATGGAATCCATATAATTAACCTTATATGGTAATTGATTGGGTCTCATTCCAATTTAGAAAATAAAGAATATTTCAAAATAATATTCAGAGAAAATTTCATGTGTTGAATAAAATAAATATTCATATGTTGAATAGAAAATTCATGTGTTGAATAGAAAATTCATGTGTTGAATAAAATGATTATTCATGTGTTGAATAAAATTTCAGGTGTTGAATAAAATATTTAAACAATAAAAATATCATTTTTATTGAAGGTATAAACCAAATAAAGTATTCATGTGTTCAATAAAATATTTAAACAACATTCATGTGTTGAATAAAAGCCATGTTGTTTAGGTATGTGTCATTTTGACGCGAACGATATTTATATCGATTTTATTCATTTTTATAATGAATATCGAAAAGAAAGTGATTTCAAAATACAACGTTTTGAAAATATTATTATTTATATATTAATGATATGTCATATTCAATTTTGATTCAAAATTGAATATGAAGTTGAAACCGTTTTGAAAACGAATTTAAAACGATTTATAAAATAAGTTTTGAATGGAAATCGACGACGTATATATAATATATATATTATATATATATTAATGGCCTGAATAGAATGCGCCGCACCGCGGTAGTTCGCGAATTTCGACCATTGGTTTCGAATTGACGTTACGAGAGATCCGACCGTCGGATTCTCCTAAAACCGGAACCGTTGGGTTCGTATCGAAAAGAGCTTTCTATCGAATATACGAAATTAGAAATCTAAAGGTTGGATTTGGAATTATGTCCAAATCAAATTAGGAAAAGGTCGCTGTAATTGCAGTTCGATGACGATTGATGGAAATCGACCGTACGGGCCTTGATAAAATTATTAAAAATATTAATAATTTGGGTAAAATCATAATAAATGATTTAGGAAGAATTAGGATGAAAAAATCAATATTTGAAAAGATAAAAATGGATTTTTATCGAATTGAACTAGTTATTAACTAGAATTAAAATCCAGTTATTTTTAAAGAAATAAATGGGATTAAGAATGGATTTTAAAATAATCAAAATTTCCAATATACGTATTGGAATGGATTTGAATCGAAATTATCTTCGGAATATTTCGATGTTGGATTTCGTGATAATACATATATGGTTGTGGAAATTTGAAAGATATTTATATCATTATTTCCAATACGATATTTGTTGGTTTCAGAATTTGATATTGAATATAAGCCGATATATTTTCTATTTAGAGCCTTATATTTAATATCGAATTGGATTTTGGGTTCGTCGTAAACACTGGCTTAAATAACACAGTTCTTGAACTCAGTTTAGAAAAGAATAAATTTTTTAATTAATATTTGGTGAAATTGTCCAGTTAATTAGTATTTATTTGGAATTGAGTTAAAATTGATTTTTGGGTTTATCGTGAACGGTGTTTTAAATAACACTTGTTCTTTAACCCGACTAATAATGGGATGTGATTTTTGGTTCATCGTGAACCGTGTTTTAAATGACATTAGTTCTTTAACCCAGTTAAAGATTAAAACTAAGTGGAGTTTTAATGAATCTTTAATTAGATTGAAAGGATCGAGATTGGAGTATCACCAGTTTTGCTCCAAAGCGATGGTTAAATCTTTAATTAGATTTGAATGTGAAATGGTAATTAATTTTACCGATAACACCGTGGTGTTAGATATGGGGTATTACCAGTTTTGCCCCATGGGATGAATAGGTTGGGATTGGGAAATTAACCAAATAATTACTTCGGTAAGGATCGCTAATCCCGACTAGTTTGGAAAACCATAAAATGGTTTGAAATGATATTCAAAGGAAAATTAAAGAATAAATTTTAAAGAATTTATCTTTCATAAAACAAAGGGGAACCTTTCCGTAGTGATGTGAATTTTTGAATAAAATAATATTCTAGATTGGAATGAGGCGTATGTTGTGTTTATGTAACACTTGTTTATTATATACGCGGGTTATTCGGAAAGGCCGGGATTATACCCATTCTGAATAGCCGATTCGACGATAAATCGTAGATGAAGATGGTGGTTGAAGACCGGAGGTCTTCACATCGTTTGGGTGATTACTGATGATCTTGATTGGGCTGTACACCCAAGAGGAGGGAATTAGTTGGTGATCGTCCAGACGTACTTGGAGATCGATGGATATGCGAGGAAAGTGCCTCCGGTTTCGTTCAGACCCAGAACGAACTTGTATGGACTGTGTGTCTGACATTGGATTTTGCTCTATGTTGATTGATCTCTATTAAATATACATCTGTCTGGTGAAGGAGAATTTATTCTCTTCCTTTACCCTTCTCTGAGACGTACGGGATCAGAGGTTGCATATCGATAGGAATCAGTCGCATGGAGTGAATTGCCCGTGTGGCATGCCTAAGTGGAAATTGATCAAGGCTTCTATTGAAAAGCAAAGTCTTGTGGTTGATGATCAAAGCACAGCCTGTGTGGCATAGCTTTGTGTTGTGTTAATTTGCGAGCCTCACACCCCGGTGTGCACAAAAAAGGGAGAAAGGACTCAAGGAGAACATGCGTCTCTTTCTAGCTAGAGGTGGTGTCGGTGCTTAAACTAGCTGACATTTATATTAGTTTCACTTGTGTGGTTGTTGGAATGCGAGGCGCCTCGGATATGGAGTCATTTGGCTCATTTACGGCCCATCGGGCGGGGAGACGTTTTGTTCAGGGTGTTATTTAATCCACATCGAGTGGACCGACCCTGATGATCCAAGGGACGATGCATTCTATTCCTAAGACATGGTAGGCTAGATTGTCTCTAATCAGTGAGGATCTTGCCCCTAGCCTCGGTTCACAGATGGAAATCCAACTTCCAATGCGACCTTGCAGTTTTATTTGTAGAGCCTAGTACGACGACATAGTTGGATGGGGCACTCATGCCGTCTATGATTGATACTTATGATTGAAATTGTTTTTGGCACTATACACTTATAGTACTATTAAAATGACTTCTTTTAAACGTATCAAGCATTCTTTGGCTATTATAAGGTAAAAACCCTATCCTCCGGCTTGCATTGCATTGTGTGATGGGACCTGGGTCTTATAATAGCTTCATTGTTCTTTATTTAGCATTGTGTTGTTTGTTATATGCACTGGTATTCTTGGGAGGAAACCCGTTCCATGTTATACGGCGTGGTCCCTTGATTTACCTAACTCTAAAACCAAATTAATAACTGTTTTAGTTCTCACACCGGTCACATGACTGACTTGGAGTTTATTGTTTTAACCTAAACTCTGGGTGCCCTTATTTTCTGCATGGGCAGCTAGTAGTTTTGGTTTTGTAGATTTATTCTTACAGGAACCTGGTTTACAGCTGGAATGATATTCGGGAAGCTTTGTATCCGTGTATCTCTTTCAGATGTGTTTTGTATTATTTTCCGCTGCAGTGACGTATTTAAATCTCTGATATTTGTCAAATGTAATTTATTTGTTCATACTCTGTAAATTCTTGTACTCTGATGTAAATTGTTGTAATAAGCAATGAAATGTTCTTCTGTTTGTGTTCTGATTTGCCGTGTTCTCAAAGTAATTCGGGCTTTCCTTCAAGGGGAAGTTATGGGTATCTACAGTGGTATCAGGGCTTTGGTTTACAAAGCTCGAGAACAAGACATATTAGAACCGAATGGAAGAATTCATCAGAGATTGGATTAGTAATATCCAAAGAGAATGACTCGTTAGAGATGGGATCAGTAGTATCCTAGAACGAGTGTGAAGAGTATATTTTTAAAATGAAACCAAATTTTGTTTTGAAAATTTAAACCTTATTTTACGTATTTGATTATTTATTTTATATTAATTTGGACAGTCCAGTATATATTTTTTTTGCATATACGTCTGATCCACGTGCATTCGAAGTTTTAATATACTGGATAGATATAGAATCGCACTCTAGCAGCCCGAGGGTTATTCTGATGTTGTGGCCACATCATCAGAATCTATGCTCGAGATTACGAAGGTGGGATATTTATATATTTCCATTAGGCTGGTGTGAGAACCAAAACTAGATAGGGCTTATTGTGTGACTTGGCATCAAAAATTGGATTTTTGACTATATAAAAGTTATGAATTTGAAACGTTAATCAACTAATTAACTGCTGATTGTGTTGTTTGATTATGGTTGGATTTATTTAAAATTTCAAACCATTAAGCCTATTTGATCAAATATTGAACTGAATTGAAAATTATTGCATTTGCATATATGTACATGTGTATACATTGAATAGGTCATAGCAAGGAGGCTAAAGAAGAGGAATAAAATTGTTTGTCCTATAAATAGGTACATGTTTATTGTATTTCTTGGGGTTTTTGATGATTTTGTGAGACGATTGGCTAGCCGTTTGGCTGTTTCTTTCTCTTTTTGAGATCTGAGGGCCGTGGGAGGGTATTTGAAATATCCCGATGCTCCCAGTGCAGGGGAGGTTATGGCGAAATTTTTCGAAAATTTAGGGTGTTATCCAAATTTTTGAAAAATTTGAAAAGTTCTTAGAAACTGAAAAGTTGAAGAACTTAATACATAACGAAAATAATGAGAGTTGAGTTGATTATATAACAACTTTCAGCTTCGTTCCTTTTCGAGGACGAAAAAATTTTAAGTGGGGGAGAATGTAACAACCCAGAAATTCTTAGCCAATTTAAATTTTTTATTTTGGCTATATTAATGAATTTTGATTATTTAAAATGAATATTTTAAATAATAATGGCAGAAAAATTTATTTTCGACGACGTTAAAACGAATAAATTTATTTTAATTATATAATGAGCCTGAAATGGCGTAGTAGTTCGAAAATTCGGTTTCGAATTTCTAATGGATATACATGATTCAATATAAGTCAGAATTGAACGAAACAAGAAATATTTGAATCTGTTTAATCATATCTTTCTAATGAAGTTAAGAAACTGAGATTTCACTTTATAGAGTGAGAGATATGTCCAGTTTAAAATTCAGAAAAGTCGCTGTGGAATTTATATATATTTTAATATATATAAAAGCCCTTAAAAATGGAAATTTTGCAAATGACCTCGGTTTTCAAAGAAAACACTTTTGTTGGATCCGGAATGCCATATTATTGCTAGTTTTCGATATTCGTAATTTTCTGAATCAGTATGTGAGTGTAGCAAAAGAAAACATGTTTGACCGATTTAAGTTGAATTTAATCGACTGGAAATTGGCCATTTTTCAAACGGTCTCGGAATTTGACGAAATTAGTTTTGTTAGGACCGTATCGTCAATACGAAGCAAGAAATAATTTTTTTGAAATTTTTAGAGTCCATATGTGGGCCCGGTAAATTAAAATGTACGTTTAAATTGAATATATATGGATTTATATTTCCATCTAAACGGAAACAGATCGAAACAAGCAAATTGGCTTACGAAACATATCCCATTGTGTTCAGAATAGGGTAATGTGCTAGGGACGACAGTCGGTGGGTCTCGTTTAGAGGTCGAATAAAAAAGTTAACTTTTTGGAGATTAAAATATAATTAAATAAAATTATAAATATATAAAATCCTTTTCCGCCCCACCCCCTCTATCCCTCTTGTTCGGTCAACGCTCACGGTAGAAAAAAAAGAAAAAAAAAACCCCAATTCCCTTTTAACCCGCCGCCCTTCCGATCTTCCGACACCACCACCGCCGATCGAGACCCCCCTCCCCTCCAGCAATCGACGGCGATTCCCCCTCCTCCCCTCCTTCTCGCGACCTCGAACTCCTCTCTCTTTCCCTGGTGAAACCGCTACTTCAAACCCATAACCCTAGCCGCCGCACCCACGTAACAACGTCCCATCGACGCCCACCGCCCCACCAAACTCCGGCGCGCCTTCCCCTGACCGCGAGCTTCCCCCTCCATCCCGATCTGAAAAATAGCAGTAAGTTTTATTTTTATTCATTTTGAAAATCAGTTTTTCTTGTACATACAAATAGCGATTTTAAAAATCAGTTAGTGTATGAATGGTATTTTAAAAAAAATCAGTTTTTATATATTTAAATAAAATAGGGAAGTTTAGATTTATTTTCAATTTTTAAAATTTTGATTTTTTATATGTTTGAATAGCGATTAAAAATGTGATCTTTTTATGTTGAATAGCGAATATAAAGATAAGATTTTTAAAAATAAAAAGATGAGACTTTTAGAAATATAAAGAAGTGATTTTTATATGAATAACACTAATAAAATGCGATTTTTATATATGTATGAAAAGATAGGATTTTTATTTAGATTTCTAGCGAAAAAAATACGATTTTTATTGAAATAAAAATAATTTTTTTTTAGCTAAGAAAAGTTGTGATTTTTATTGAAATAAAAATATGATCTTTCATATATATATATAATGATAAAAATTTGATTATATATATATATATATGGTGGCAAGGAAAAAAAATATGATTTTTATAGAAGTGAAGTTATGATTTTTATCATGAAGTAATAAGAATAAAAACGTGATTTTTGTATGAGCATTACAAGAATAAAAATATGATTTTTATTGTGAACAGCGTGAAATGGTTGAGTTGGAATGTCGGGGGAATCAGAATTGTTCTGAAATTCAGAAGTAAAGAATGACTGAGTGGATCCCAAAGGTGAGAACTTCTCACACAAATTTATTTCTAGTTAAAATAAAATACTAGGATGCTGACGGTGCTTAGTAGCACCCAACACCATCGTCCACAGACCATGGACTTGTTTGTTTGGTTATTTGGTTGATGTAATTGTTTGTTTGGGTT
This sequence comes from Allium sativum, assembly GCA_030737875.1. Classification (NCBI taxonomy): domain Eukaryota; kingdom Viridiplantae; phylum Streptophyta; class Magnoliopsida; order Asparagales; family Amaryllidaceae; genus Allium; species Allium sativum. The sequence continues at coordinate 809,438,838 of CM060921.1, read as the reverse complement.
TAGTCGTTTGATTGAATTGAATTGATAGAATGTGATTTGTGTATGGCATAGGCCATTATTAGACCGGGGATAAGGCTAGGCCTTGTACCATTTCTAGTATCGTGCCGTTATGCCGCCGAAATTTTCTAAAATAAGTTAGAAAAATAAAAATATCATTTTATTGAATAAATGAGCTGAATAAAAATTCATGTTTTGAAATAAATTATACATTCATGTGTTGAAATAAAATAAGTATTCATTTACAAATTAGACGATTTGTTTATGTACACTGATTTAATTGATATTGATTGAGACAATAAATTTTACACATCGCCCAACTACACAACTAAAACATGTGTTTGTTGATTGAAACCCCACACGGGTCTTGGGATGATATTGACGTACACTAATCCCAACTGTTTAGTAGTATGTCGATCAATTGGTTGACAGGCTGTATAAGCGTTATTAATTTATGTTAATGCTTATACAGTGGTAGAAAGCACTCTAAATGATGATTGATTGTTTATTATTGTCAGTATATACATGTGTTGTATGGAATCCATATAATTAACTTTATATGGTAATTGATTGGGTCTCATTCCAATTTAGAAAATAAAGAATATTTCAAAATAACATTCAGAGAAAATTTCATGTGTTGAATAAAATAAATATTCATATGTTGAATAGAAATTTCATGTGTTGAATAAAATAAATATTCATATGTTGAATAGAAAATTCATGTGTTGAATAAAATGAATATTCATGTGTTGAATAAAATTTCATGTGTTGAATCAAATATTTAAACAATAAAAATATCATTTTTATTGAAGGTATAAACCAAATAAAGTATTCATGTGTTGAATAAGATATTTAAACAACATTCATGTGTTGAATAAAAGCCGTGTTGATTAGGTATGCGCCATTTTGACGCGAACGATATTTATATCGATTTTATTCATTTTTATAATGAATATCGAAAAGAAAGTGATTTCAAAATATAACGTTTTGAAAATATTATCATTTATATAATAATGATATGCAATATTCAATTTTGATTCAAAATTGAATATGAAGTTGAAACCGTTTGAAAGTGAATTTAAAACGATTTATAAAATACGTTTTGAATAGAAATCGACGACGTATATATAATATATATAATGTATATATATTAATGGCTTGAATAGAACGCGCCGCGTCGCTGCAGTTCGCGAATTTCGACCATTAGTTTCGAATTGATGTTACGGGAGATCCGACCGTCGGATTCTCCTAAAACCGGAACCGTTGGGTTCGTATCGAAAAGAGCTTTCTATCGAATATAAGAATTAGAAATCTAAAGGTTGGATTTATAATTATGTCCAAATCAAATTAGGAAAAGGTCGCTGTAATTGCAGTTCGATGACCATTGATGGAAATCGACCGTACGAGCCTTGATAAAATTATTAAAAATATTAATAATTTGTGTAAAATCATAATAAATGATTTGGGATGAAAAACTTAATATTTGAAAAGATAAAAATAGATTTTTATTGAATTGAACTAGTTATCAACTAGAATTAAAATCCAGTTATTTTTAGAGAAATAAATGGGATTGAGAATGGATTTTAAAATAATCAGAATTTCCAATATACATATTGGAATGGATTTGAATCGAAATTATCTTCGGAATATTTCGATGTTGGATTTCGTGATTATACAGTTATGGTTGTGGAAATTTGAAAGATATTTATATCTTTATTTCCAATACGATATTTGTTGGTTTTAGAATTTGATATTGAATATAAGCCGATATATTTTCTATTTAGAGCCTTATATTTAATATCGAATTGGATTTTGGGTTCGTCGTAAACACTGGCTTAAATAACATGGTTGTTGAACTCAGTTTAGAAAAGAATAAATCTTTTAATTAAGATTTGGTGAAATTGTCCAGTTAATTAGTATTTAATTGGAATTGAATTAAAATTGATTTTTGGGTTTATCGTGAACAGTGTTTTAAATAACACTAGTTCTTTAACCCGATTAACAATGGGATGTGATTTTGGGTTCATCGTGAACCGTGTTTTAAATGACATTGGTTCTTTAACCCAGTTAAAGATTAAAACTAAGTGGAGTTTTAATGAATCTTTAATTAGATTGAAAGGATCGAGAATGGAGTATCACCAGTTTTGCTCCAAAGCGATAGTTAAATCTTTAATTAGATTTGAACGTGAAATGTAATTAATTTTACCGATAACACCGTGGTCTTAGATATGGGGTATTACCAGTTTTTCCCCATGGGATGAATAGGTTGGGATTGGGAAATTAACCAAATAATTACTTCGGTAAGGATCGCTAATCCCGACTAGTTTGGAAAACCATAAAATGGTTTGAAATGATATTCAAAGGAAAATTAAAGAATAAATTTTAAAGAATTTATCTTTCATAAAATAAAGGGGAACCTTTCCCCAGTGATGTGAATTTTTGAATAAAATAATATTCTGGATTGGAATGAGGAGTATGTTGTGTTTGTACAACACATGTTTATTATATACGCGGGTTATTCGGAAAGTCCGAGCTTATACCCATTTTGAATAACCGATTCGACGATAAATCGTAGATGAAGATGGTTGTTGAAGACCAGAGGTCTTCCCATCGTTTGGGTGATTACTGATGATCTTGATTGGGCTGTACACCCAAGAGGAGGGAATCAATTGGTGATCGTCCAGACGTACTTAGAGATCGATGGATATGCGAGGAAAGTGCCTCCAGTTTTGTTCAGACCCAGAACGAACTTGTATGAACTGTTTGTCTGACATTGGATTTTGCTCTATGTTGACTGATCTCTATTAAATATACATTTGTCTAGTGAAGGAGAATTTATTCCCTTGCTTCACCCTTCTCTGAGACGTATGGGATCAGAGGTTGTATATCGATAGGAATCAGTCGCATGGTGTGAACTACCAATGTGGAAATTAATCAAGGCTTCCGTTGAAAAGAAAAGTTTTGTGATTGATGATGAAAGCACAGCCTGTGTGGCATAGCTTTGTGTAGCGTTAAATCGCGAGCCTCACACCCTGGTGTGAACCAAAAATGGGAGAAAGGACTCAAGGAGAACATGCGTCTCTTTCTAGCTAGAGGTGGTGTCGGTGCTTAAACTGGCTGACATTTATATTATTTTCACTTGTGTGGTTGTTGGAATGCGAGGCGCCTCAAATATGGAGTCATTTGGCTCATTCACGCCCTATAGGGCGGGGAGACGTATTGTTCAGGGTGTTATTTAATCCACATCGAGTGGACCGACCATGATGATCCAAGGGACGATGCGTTCTGTTCCTGAAACATGGTAGGCTAGATTGTCTCGAATCGGTGAAGATCTTGCCCCTAGCCTCGGTTCACAGATGGAAATCCAACTTCCAATACGACCTTGCGGTTTTATTTGTAGAGCCTAGTACGGCGACATAGTAGGATGGGGCACTCATGCCGTCTATGATTGATACTTACGATTGAAATTGTTTTTGGCACTATACACTTATAGTAATAGTAAAATGACTTCTTCTAAACGTATCAAGCATTCTTTGGCTATTATAAGGTAAAAACCCAATCCTCCGGCTTGCATTGCATTGTGTGATGGTGTAACAACCCGAATTTTAACAACACGTTAAAATAAGAAATCAAGGCAGAATTAAATTTTAAAATTGGAATCAGGTAAAATGGACATAACCATTCGTTCGTCTTGGAAAAATACGCGAAATAGAGTCCGAGTTTTCGAAAATCGGAGTCCGTATGACCAAGATATGGCCAAAACAAGATTTCAGCAGTTTTCTGGCAGACTGGCTTGTGTCGACAGCCAAGCCGACTGCCCTGTCGACTTGCTCCCCTGGTTTCGACTGGGGAGTCGACTTCCCACCTGTACACGTCGATTTTTTTGTCCTGGGGCGGCCCAGAACCCATTTTTGAGGCCCGGGATGAGTTTTGATGGCCCGAATTGACTCTAGGGCTGATTTTAAGGCCCTAAATGGTTCCTACACTTGACTTCTTCCCCAAGACATGCTTTGGATGGCTAGGATCTAAACTAGGGTATATCCTACGGCCTAATCTATCCGAGTCTTCTATAAAAAGACCCCTAACCTAACCTTAAACCCTTATTATTTGATCCTACAACTAAACTATGCCAAAATTTTCACTCACCATGGCCTCCATCTTCAAACCATGGCCTCCATCCTCTTGTCATAAATTCTATCTTCATTCACATGAGAGATTACATGATCATATGAGTGATTTCAAGTTTGTATGAGAGTTCATAAGTTGCATTCTAGCTAAAGGTGCAACCTTTCTTGACCAAAAAGCAAGGATCTTGTATGAGAGTTTCTAAGCTTGATTCAAGCCAAAGTCGCAACCTTTCTTGACCAAAAAGCAAGGATTCTTATTTATATTTGCTCAAGGGTTTTCTAAGGAGCTTATCATTTGGGGTTTTTGGTGATTGCTTGAGTGGCTTCGTCTCAGTCTTTTTATTTTATGTTGATTTGTGCCTTCATAGCATTGTAAGCCCACTCCTACTCTTAGATATTAACTTTAAACTTAATATGACATGTTGTAAGTTGGGTTTGAACATTAAGTATGTTGCATACTATCATATTATTTATCCTATCATGACTATAAAGTCATTATCTTGATCTTGTGGGCTTAAAGCTATGAGCTTTATGTTGAATGTTGCATTTTGGCAACATGAAAGTTATCATATCCCTTATGATAGCTTGCATGTAATGCTTTATGCGAACTTCTAGTAACTTTTCCATGTCATCTATCACCATGATTCACCTATGTGCTAAGTTTGAGGTTATACATGTTTTTGAGGCTTGATAATGTAACATGCAAGTTTGTGAACACATTTATGCCTCATTTTCCACCATGATTAACTTGTGGCCTTATACCCCTTTTTGTCATGCTTTTGCCAAGTTCCTTCGTTTAATCCATTTTGCGTTGTTGCGAATGTATATGCGAGTTTAAAAGCGTTGGGGTTACATTATGGGAAAACATAATGACATGAACAAGATTTGGGTAAATTGGTATAAACATGGCAAAATGTAATGTTGGCTATGAACATGGAACTTGAAAACTAGACATGTATGGGTTGTAAGTGTAATATGACACTAGACTAAACATGAAGTGACCAACTCGAGGTTGGGTTGAGTTTGCAACATAAAACTACCCGGACCCGACCGGCCTAACTAGTAGTTGAAAACAATAGACCCAATGTGAGAAGTTGGTCATGTCGCGCTTAAACCCGAGGTTAGACTAGGTTGTGGTGTAAAGCTACCCGGACCCGTCCGGCTTAACTAGTAACCACAACAATGTCTAATGTGAGAGGTTGGGGTGCATTAATTAATTAATGCCACATAATAAGGTTAAGCTAATTTGATTAGTAACACTTAACCAAATATGACATGGACGGGTAGGTTAAGTAACTTGATTAGGCTAAGGACACTTAACCATTTTTATACGACTAGTGGATGGGGTTAAGTTAACCTACACTTAACCAATCCAACACGATAATTTGATAAGGTTAAGTAACCTTTCCTAGTAACGCTTAACCATATAATACAGTTAGGGGATAGGGTTAAGTTAACCTAGACTTAACTAATCCAACTCGGTAAATTGATGGGGTTAAGTTAATTAACACTTAACCAATCTAACACGATGATTCGATGTGGTTAAGTGACCTATACTTAACCAGTCAAACTCGGTAATTTGATGAGGTTAAGTTAATCAATACTTAACCAATCTAATGTGATAACATGATAAGGCTTAGTCACGAATCGTTTGAATACACTTGACCGACTTGACTCAGTAATTTGACAGGGTCAAGTTAATATATATACTTAACACATCTAGAATGACAATTGGACGAGGTTAAGTCGTGAATTTTTTTATATACTTAACCAACCTACCTGGATAATTTGATAAGGCTAAGTCTTGAACCTAAACACTTAGCCAATCCTGGACATGATTTGTAGGCGGGTTAAGTCATGAACTTAAGTGACACTTAATCCATTATACAAACCCTAATTCGGAGAATTAGGTAGATAACCGTAGTTAACCAGAATAACGGGAAACAAAGCTAAGTGATAAACCTTAGTTAAGGATAACTAAGTAATAATTCTTAGTCAAGGAAATTTAGACCAGTTCATAAATAGATGATTAACCCGATACGGTAGGTCATCGCTTAAACACACGAGTGGGAGCAAATTATCTGATTTAGATAAAGGCTCCAACGAACTGGGTGACGAAGCAACAGCTTCGGGGGACGTTAGGGTACTCTTGGTATCCCTCTGTGAGGTGGCAGATGATCCTCCTGGGCTCACAGAGGTTAAGATCTACGGTAGAAGAACCAAGGGTATGCCTTGGTTGCTGTACGAGCAACCTAAAGACGGGGATGGATTAGCGTGAGTCGGCGACACTTGTTTTTGCCCTGGATAGCATTTCGTCGGCTACCTACCATCTTTTAGTCAGTCGTGTACTTAGACGGAAAGGTAGAGAACTCCCAACAGACCATATACTTGCTATCGAGTTATGGGTGAGGTGGGCCAATAGGTAAGTGGGGCATAGCGGGCTGAGGTATAGTTCTCATGCATGATTGCCTTTCATTAGTTGAGGGAGGGGTCTCGTGGGACCATAGCCACGTATAGGAAAAACAGACCTTAGCATCTGCATCGGCAGAAAAATCGAAAGCTCCCGACCGAGTCCTGTATTTCTTGTTTAGCCCTGTCACGGGACTCGGATGGCACATTGTGATACATGTGCATACAGTCATGAGAAAAATGATTCACGGTACATACGTGGGAAAAAGGGCGCGGTTGACGGGTAGCATAATCCCTAGTTGCCCTAGGTGGCTTGAACCCAAACCAAGACACGAAATACGTTCATTAGGTAGCATAATCCCTAGTGGTCCTAGGTGGCATAAATCCTAGTCGAACACGCGATAGTTCATGAACGAGAGAGCCTAGCCAGATCTAGGGTGACAGTCCAAAACAATCTCAAGGATCATGGAACTACGTTGTAGTAGTATAGAATCTTATGTGGAAGCCCGTATGATTTACGGCAAAAGGACTGAACATATACATGGAAAGAAACATACGAGTTGAGTAACCTACATATGCGATATATTAGGTTGGCGTGGACCATTACACTTTCGTTCAGTAAGGGACATTCATGGTTAACACATAACAAGGTTGGGATACTAGTACGGTAGGTGCAGAGCAAGTATACAGGATAGATACCATGGGATGTTATGCGTGATAGATATCTTGGGATATTATACTTGATAGGAACCTGACGATGGGATACCTTGTTTTATCTTGACATCGTAATTTAACATGACACCTTAGTTTATCTGGGTATTGTTGTTCATCCTGCTTTCTTGGTTTAGTTGATCTATCTTGTTAGTTATTCATCATGCCAGTATGCTATTATCCTTATGTTCATCTCAGTTTCTCATGTCAGTTAACTTTACTAGTTTATATACTGATAGTAGATAGGGCTTACCAGTCTTTATGACTGACCCCATTTTCTTTCGCTTCTTGTCTTCCGTTTCCCCCCAGGTTACAGGGAGGAAATACTGTTGTTTAATTCGGACTTCTTCTGCTTGAAAGTCATCATGGATGACTTGGACTTTTCTTGGCTATGGCTACTTTACTGTTTTACTTGGGGAATAATTTATGAAAAAGTTTTTATGCTTCTTTACTGTTGCAAGACAGATTTTGATGTATTCTGATGTAAAAGGCTTTAGACCTTATTTATTAATGTTATGAAAGTTTGATTTTACTTCTGCTATTTTTATATGTTCTGTCTTGTGATATTTCTATGCATGTTTACCAATAATGCCCCTCTAAAGCTAGTGCATTCCTTTGCGAGTGACCCTAGCGGAGGTGGGGTGTTACATTTGGTATCAGAGCAGAAGGTTACCAGACTGGGCAAAAGTTTTTAAAGACCTTCTGAAACTATTTTACAAACCGTTTACAAAGAAGCATTTTTCACGAAAATTTTCTTTTAAAAGAAAAAGGTATTCCCCAAAGGCCATTAGCACTATCCTTGTTTCCTTGATTGAATCTCTTTTCCTTTCTTTCCTCCATCTGTAGTCACAGTGGTTTTAACTGCGACTAGTCTTTTCTAGCTACGAAAGTGTTTTCCATGCGATGGAGGTGGTTCTCGAGGGACCAGTGGCCGTGTTACAAGAAAGGATAGTGAGAAAGAGGATAAAGGATACGAGCTTAAGGATAAGCAACTTGTTGGTATGGCTCAACTCATGACGAGAGAGTATCTTTGGTATGGTAAAACAGGACGGATAGTTAAGTATTATGGGACAAGGACAAGATCATCGTGAAGGCAATTGTATACCCTCACTAGAGAACCTGAGAAGGGGGATAACAACCTTGTTGAAGGTTTAATCTTTCTTTTCTATCATCCCATCGGGACTTTGTTTTGATCCCCGCATCATTTAAGTCCGCTTTGATAGTTGAGTCTCTGCACCTTAGTACTAGCGTAGTGAAGGATCCCGTTTTGTCTCAAAATCTTGTTGAGAAATCGGTCCATTTATTCATGACTTGTTTGGATTGGAGAATGACATGTCTCGGCTATGGATGGATTCTAGGGATGAAGTGGTTATCCAGTATGGGATGCCATTCTCGGTTTTGGGAAGAAGGGTAGTTAGGCTCTTGGCCTGCCTTGGTAATACCCTCGAACTCTCGTGTAACCCTTGGGGTTCTGTCATGATTATTTACCTAGAATCTCTGGATGCACTTATCGGAAATTTCTAATTCGATCGAGGAGTGTTCGCCAATAAGGCGGATGGTTCATTTCGCTTATGCATGGGTTATAGAAATCAAGTGAGTTAGTACACTTGGCGACATCGGTTGCTTTCAAGGGAAAGTTCTTCTGCGTGGAATACCTCTTAGTAGGTAAACAAGATCCAAGATTCACTAGCGGATTTTGGAAAGCTTGCGTGAGATCATGAGTACGCGGTTATGTTTGAACCAAGTATTTTAGAAAAGAATAGGCAAAAGTGGAACGAGAGGCGACGAGGAAATGAGTTCCTACTCATGTTATGGAAACAGGAAATAAGAAGCTTCGAAACCATGAAGTTAAAGGATGGTCAAAGCACAGTGGAATTAAGCTCAGGGAAATGCGACTCAGAAGACTGAAGACTAGATACGCGCATCATATCTCTTTTTAAGAGTATATCCTCGATCCCTGTTTTCCTGTAGGGCTTACTTGTATGCCATCTGTTATGGATATCCTCTCGGTCCTGTTTTCAATCTTATTTCTGTTGCAAACCCTATAAGGAGTTTGTCTTGTTTATCTTCTCGATCCTGTTTCAGGGAACCCTAGGTAGAACCCTATGGATGTAAACATGTATTTGAAACACGTTATGATTGATATGGTTGCAAGTGGTTGCTCGTGGATGCGCGAATACACATTAGATACTAGATCGACTCGGTCACATTTCATATTGCATATGCACGAGTATTTATACTTGTTTATGGATGAAATTGAAGGTGTTATCATGTGGATGTTTCATATGAACGAATGTTTGTGCACGCATATAGTGTATATATGACAACGACTATTTGCATACATGTTGGATTCATGGCACTAAACATATTTTGCATTTAGAAGATCACTCAGGCCTGATCATTTGCATTAGATAAAAACATGTACACACACGTCTTGCATACATTCATAAAGCATTAGAATTCTTTTAAGGACCATGTTTGCTTGTGGATGATGGTTTGAGTAGATGGATGATGGATGGTAGGATACGATCTTCCTAACTTGGAGATTTCGGGGACGAAATCCTTTAAGGAGGGGAGAATGTAACAACCCGAATTTTAACAACACGTTAAAACAAGAAATCAAGGCAGAATTAAATTTTAAAATTGGAATCAGGTAAAATGGACATCACCATTGCGTTCGTCTCGGAAAAATACGCGAAATAGAGCCCGAGTTTTCGAAAATCGGAGTCCGTATGACTAAGATATGGCCAAAACAAGATTTCAGCAGTTTTCTGGCAGACTGGCTTGTGTCGACAGCCAAGTCGACTGCCCTGTCGACTTGCTCCCCCTGGTGTCGACTGGGGAGTCGACTTCCCACCTGTATACGTCGATTTTTTTGTCCTGGGGCGGCCCAGAACCCATTTTTGAGGCCCGGGATGAGTTTTGATGGCCCGGATTGACTCTAGGGCTGATTTTAAGGCCCTAAATGGTTCCTACACTTGACTTCTTCCCCAAGACATGCTTTGGATTGCTAGGATCTAAACTAGGGTATATCCTACGGCCTAAACTATCCTAGTCTTCTATAAAAAGACCCCTAACCTAACCTTAAACCCTTATTATTTGATCCTACAACTAAACAATGCCAAAATGTTCACTCACCATGGCCTCCATCTTCAAACCATGGCCTCCATCCTCTTGTCATAAATTCTATCTTCATTCACATGAGAGATTACATGATCATATGAGTGATTTCAAGTTTTTATGAGAGTTCATAAGTTACATTCTAGCCAAAGGTGCAACCTTTCTTGACCAAAAAGCAAGGATCTTGTATGAGAGTTTCTAAGCTTGATTCAAGCCAAAGTTGCAACCTTTCTTGACCAAAAAGCAAGGATTTTTATTGATATTTGCTCAATGGTTTTCTAAGGAGCTTATCATTTGGGGTTTTTGGTGATTGCTTGAGTGGCTTCGTCTCAATCTTTTTATTTTATGTTGATTTGTGCCTTCATAGCATTGTAAGCCCCCTCCTACTCTTAGATATTAACTTTAAACTTAATATGACATGTTGTAAGTTGGGTTTGAACATTAAGTATGTTGCATACTATCATATTATGTATCCTATCATGACTATAAAGTCATTATCTTGATCTTGTGGCTTAAAGCTATGAGCTTTATGTTGAATGTTGCATTTTGGCAACATGAAAGTTATCATATCCCTTATGATAGCTTGCATGTAATGCTTTATGCGAACTTCTAGTAACTTTTCCATGACATCTATCACCATGATTCACCTATGTGGTAAGTTTGAGGTTATACATGTTTTTGAGGCTTGATAATGTAACATGCAAGTTTGTGAACACATTTATGCCTCATTTGACACCATGATTAACTTGTGGCCTTATACCCCTTTTTGTCATGCTTTTGCCAAGTTCCTTCGTTTAATCCATTTTGCGTTGTTGCGAATGTATATGCGAGTTTAAAAGCGTTGGGGTTACATTATGGGAAAACATAATGACATGAACAAGATTTGGGTAAATTGGTATAAACATGGCAAAATGTAATGTTGGCTATGAACATGGAACTTGAAAACTAGACATGTATGGGTTGTAAGTGTAATATGACACTAGACTAAACATGAAGTGACCAACTCGAGGTTGGGTTGAGTTTGCAACATAAAACTACCCGGACCCGACCGGCCTAACTAGTAGTTGCAAACAATAGACCCAATGTGAGAAGTTGGTCATGTCGCGCTTAAACCCGAGGTTAGACTAGGTTGTGGTGTAAAGCTACCCGGACCCGTCCGGCTTAACTAGTAACCACAACAAGGTCTAATGTGAGAGGTTGGGGTGCATTAAGTAATTAATGCCACATAATAAGGTTAAGCTAATTTGATTAGTAACACTTAACCAAATATGACATGGACGGGTAGGTTAAGTAACTTGATTAGGCTAACGACACTTAACCATTTTTATACGACTAGTGGATGGGGTTAAGTTAACCTACACTTAACCAATCCAACATGATAATTTGATAAGGTTAAGTAAGCTTTCCTAGTAATGCTTAACCATATAATACAGTGAGGGGATGGGGTTAAGTTAACCTAGACTTAACTAATCCAACTCGGTAAATTGATGGGGTTAAGTTAATTAACACTTAACCAATCTAACACGGTGATTCGATGTGGTTAAGTGACCTATACTTAACCAGTCAAACTCGGTAATTTGATGAGGTTAAGTTAATCAATACTTAACCAATCTAATGTGATAACATGATAAGGCTTAGTCACGAATCGTTTGAATACACTTGACCGACTTGACTCAGTAATTTAATAGGGTCAAGTTAATATATATACTTAACCAATCTTGAATGACAATTGGACGAGGTTAAGTCGTGAATTGTTTTATATACTTAACCAACCTAACTGGATAATTTGATAAGGATAAGTCTTGAACCTGAACACTTAGCCAATTCTGGACATGATTTGTAGGCGGGTTAAGTCATGAACTTAAGTGACACTTAATCCATTATACAAACCCTAATTCGGAGAATTAGGTAGTTAACCGTAGTTAACCAGAATAACGGGAAACGAAGCTAAGTGATAAACCTTAGTTAAGGATAACTAAGTAATAATTCTTAGTCAAGGAAATTTAGACCAGTTCATAAATAGATGAGTAACCCGATACGGTAGGTCATCGCTTAAACACACGAGTGGGAGCAAATTATCTGATTTAGATAAAGGCTCCAACGAACTGGGTGACGAAGCAGCGTCTTCGGGGGACGTTAGGGTACTCTTGGTATCCCTCTGTGAGGTGGCAGATGATCCTCCTGGGCTCACAGAGGTTAAGGTCTGCGGTAAAAGAACCAAGGGTATGCCTTGGTTGCTGTACGAGCAACCTAAAGACGGGGATGGATTAGCGTGAGTCGGCGATACTTGTTTTTGCCCTGGATAGCATTTCGTCGGCTACCTACCATCTTTTAGTCAGTCGTGTACTTAGACGGAAAGGTAGAGAACTCCCAACAGACCATATACTTGCTATCGAGTTATGGGTGAGGTAGGCCAATAGGTAAGTGGGGCATAGCGGGCCGAGGTATACTTCTCATGCATGATTGCCTTTCATTAGTTGAGGGAGGGGTCTCGTGGGACCATAGCCACGTATAGGAAAAACAGACCTTAGCATCTGCATCGGCAGATAAATCGAAAGCTCCCGACCGAGTCCTGTATTTCTTGTTTAGCCCTGTCACGGGACTCGGATGGCACATTGTGATACATGTGCATACAGTTATGAGAAAAACGATTCACGATACATACATGGGAAAAAGGGCGCAGTTGACGGGTAGCATAATCCCTAGTAGCCCTAGGTGGCTTGAACCCAAACCAAGACACGAAAAACGTTCATTACATAGCATAATCCCTAGTGGTCCTAGGTGGCATAAATCCTAGTCGAACACGCGATAGTTCATGAACGAGAGAGCCTAGCCAGATCTAGGGTGACAGTCCAAAACAATCTCAAGGATCATGGAACTACGTTGTAGTAGTATATAATCTTATGTGGAAGCCCGTACGATTTACGGCAAAAGGACTGAACATATACATGGAAAGAAACATACGAGTTGAGTAACCTACATATGCGATATATTAGGTTGGCGTGGACCATTACACTTTCGTTCAGCAAGGGACATTCATGGTTAACACATAACAAGGTTGGGATACTAGTACGGTAGGTGCAGAGCAAGTATACAGGATAGATACCATGGGATGTTATGCGTGATAGATATCTTGGGATATTATACTTGATAGGAACCTGATGATGGGATACCTTGTTTTATCTTGACATCGTAATTTAACATGACACCTTAGTTTATCTGGGTACTGTAGTTCATCCTGCTTTCTTGGTTTAGTTGATCTATCTTGTTAGTTATTCATCATGCCAGTATGCTATTATCCTTATGTTCATCTCAGTTTCTCATGTCAGTTAACTTTACTAGTTTATATACTGATAGTAGATAGGGCTTACCAGTCTTTATGACTGACCCCGTTTTCTTTCGCTTCTTGTCTTCCGTTTCCCCCCGGGTTACAGGGAGGAAATACTGTTGTTTAATTCGGACTTCTTCTGCTTGAAGGTCATCATGGATGGCTTGGACTTTTCTTGGCAATGGCTACTTTACTGTTTTACTTGGGGAATAATTTATGAAAAAGTTTTTATGCTTCTTTATTGTTGCAAGACAGATTTTGATGTACTCTGATGTAAAAGGCTTTAGACCTTATTTATTAATGTTATGAAAGTTTGATTTTACTTCTGCTATTCTTATATGTTCTGTCTTGTGATATATCTGTGCATGTTTACCAATAATGCCCCTCTAAAGCTAGTGCATTCCTTTGCGAGTGACCCTAGCGGAGGTGGGGTGTTACAGATGGGACCTGGGTCTTATAATAGCTTCATTGTTCTTTATTTACCATTGCGCTGTTTGTTATATGCACTGGTATTCTTGGGAGGAAACCCGTTCCGTGTTATACGGCGTGGTCCCTTGATTTACCAAGCTCTAAAACCAAATTAATAACTATTTTAGTTCCCACACCAGTCACGTGACTGACCTGAAGTTTATTGTTTTAACCTAAACTCTGGGTGTCATTATTTTCCGCACGGGCAGCTAGTAATTTTGGTTTTGCAGATTTATTCTTACTGGACCCTGGTTTAGAACTAGAATGATATTCGAGAAGCTTTGTATCCGTGAATCTCTTTCAGTTGTGTTTTGAATTATTTTCCGCTGCAGTGATGTATTTAAATATCTGATATTTGTCAAATGTAATTTATTTGTCCATACTCTGTAAATTCTTGTACTCTGATGTAAATTGTTTTAATAAGCAATAAAATGTTCTTCTGTTTGTGTTCTGATTTGTCGTGTTCTCAAAGTAATCCGGGCTTTCCTTCACGGGGAAGTTACGGGTATCTACAATGAAATTCATCGAAGAATGGCAATTGAAGATTGAAAGGAAAACCAGTTGGATTATGAATGGGTTTTATATTAAAACCCGAGTTTTATGAATTAAGTTATAAAAGGAATTTTAAGCAAACACGATAGCTTAAAATAAATATTTACTTAACATTTGAATTAAGTAAAAGAAGTCGAGATAAGAATGGGATTTATATTAAACCCGAGTTTATAAGTTAGATTTTATAAAAGAAATGTGGAGTTAAAAATGTCGTTTTGAAGTGGTGATACTTAATAATGAGATTAGGTGAATGAATGGAATTGAAACGAGATTTTCAAAGTGGAAAATGGTCGAATTGATTAGAAATGGAATAATATGGGTTAATAACGAGTTAAGACAAGAATTGGAAAGTAACTGGAGAATGGTTGAGTTGAGTGATTTTCTGAATATTAATCTGATGTTGATTTCGGTCTTCGGGGTTGATGCTTAGAGGATTACTCGCTTACCAATCTACAGTCAGGAACTAACGAATGTTGAGTTATAAAATATTTGAGAATATATAATGGGATTTCCGAAGTAATCGAAATAATACGGGTTTGAGAATATGAGATGACGTTTCTAATGTAACGGAATAAAAGGGTGATTGTGTGAAAACATAACGATATTTTTGAAGGGTAAAGAGAAGAGCTTGAATGAGTTTATTCTATAAGAAAAATTATTGAGTATTGTTTCCAAGTGATGAAACAAAAGTGATTGCGTAATGTCGATTTACGAATAATAAGTTAAGCTGGTCTCAGTTATCGATAATGAATAATGCTATTGAATGTTTTGCAAATGTTAGTCAAATGGAGTATTGGGTATTGTTATATAATACTTTTCAAAATATTAAAATGAAGTGGTTCTACGAATATCAGTATATTAAAGAAAGAAGTGAAATGATGGCGTTTTTCCAAATATTGGAAAATTTAAATTAAACTTCGTTAATTGTTTTTAAATTAAAGAAGCCAAGTGATGTTGAATACTGAACTAGTGAATCTATTTTTATTTTATGATTGAATGGTTGTTCTATTTGATAATTAAATAACCGACTATCAAATCTGGCCTATACGATTGTTGGTACGGGAAGACCGGGATTGAATTATATTCGAAAACCATTCTGACTGGAAAATACGTAAGTATTGAAGATATCAGATGCTGATCAAAATGGAGAAATTGAAGACCGTGGATCTTAAATGAAAGGATTGCTTATAATCTCTGGTTAAGCCCCTGGAGATATACTATGAATTAGTCATGGTTGAAATCTACGGATTTGCAAGGACTGCTCTCTACTGGTCTATAGGGTGATACCTAGGATTTAGTAGGAGGGCACCTTCGGTTCATTTTGTTCCTGGATTACGTGTATGGATGGGTGTCTGATAGTGTATTTCTTGAAAATCACATACTTTGATTTTTACAAATGTATTTCGGTTAGTGGCGGAGAAGACACCTTCTCTTAGCTTAACACCATAATATTTTTGTTGACGTCAATTAGTGTTTTTGATGGATCTGACAAAGTGGCATTCAAAATGAATGGGGATATGTTGTCCTAAAGGTAGTGAAAAACCTCAAGCCGCTTCAACTGGGAAATGACAAAATTCGGGATGATAGCATGGCTAAGTGGGTAGCTCCCAAGTTGGGTGTATAATAACCTATCTAGAGAAAATCCATTTAATTTTTTAATCTATTTCGATGTTGTCCCTTATTGGGAAACAGAGGGTCATACCCAACCGTTGGTGAGATACATTCGATACACTCCAGCGAAATGAGTGGTCGGTCATGTCTGGCCAGGTTGTAAGATGTTCTTGTTGAACCCAGTGTATTTGCCTCTAGAAATACACTATCAGAAGGTGGTTCCATACCTTGTCATAGTTGGAAATCCAATCTCCAATAAGAGCCCACGTTTTTCGATTGTAAATTATATATGTGGAGCGTGAGATGCAAACGTTCCGCTAGATTGATATTTATTTGTGTTTAGACACTATTGTAATATCAAAATAAGCTATGATTTCAAAAAGAAATGGTTTGACTTTAAAATCAAGTTAGTTTTCTCACTCTGGTTCACCAGACTGATCCAACTTTCGAAATGCTCGGGTTAGACCTGGTTGTACAGGTTCAGGTTATCGGATGCTGTGAAGTCCGAGGATAAGCTGGAGGAGTTCAGGCGTATTAGTATTTATTCCGTTGTGTGTTGTATATGAGGACAGATGATTATAACTGTCCAGATATATTTATAAACTCTGATGAGTTAAAGTATTATTTCAAAAGTTTCTTTCTATATTATATTTTGTTCCGCTGTGATGTGAGACTCTGATGTTGTTGTGTTCTTCTTCTTCTTCTATTCTAATATTTCTTCCTTTCTTATCTCACCCTCTATTTTCTTTAATTAACTATCTGGTGTTTTCGATACTTGAGTTCTGGCAAGTAATACAGGTTATGTATTATTGTTGGAATTCGGACGTCGAATTCCCCAGGTCGTTACATTTTAGGTAGACATCTTATGTCAAGTATATCGTATATATTTCTTGGATCGCATGACGAACATTTTGTTCAGTATTATTCATTTGCTCAAATATAGAATAATTCATGCTATTGTGTCGAAGGCCATAATTCTATAATGCAGCTTTAGTTAAATCAGACCCAATAGTACAGTCAAAGCACCACAATCACTCCTACCGCATATAACCAAAATAAAAGGTGCACAATGCTTTGGCATTAGTTACATCCAATGAGATTGACGTTGATGGATGTATTATTGGAAGACTTCAGCATGACTTAATATAGCAAGAAATTTGCTTTAAAGGGATTTTATAACTTATAGTTCAAACAATATTAAAGTTACTTACATATATCAATATATATGTATTTTATATTCGTATATTTAATTGGATTTAAATATATATTTAAATTTAATGTTATATATATATATATGAAGTATGCCTATTTAACCTTTTCAACAATTCAAAATTTTGGATGATAAAAAAAATCACCTCATAGCTCACATTTCTACACACATACATTTCTGCAAACATGGCCTTTTTTACCAGTTAGCATAATTATGATATAAAGCCCAAGATTATTTTATTACCAGAATTATATATGGTTCAGGCTCAATTCATATTATCATATAATTAGAAACACATCCAACATGCTAACTCGATACAATATAACCATTATATAAGGCGGTCATCTATATCTGTACATCTGTCCTAAATGCGAGGAAATGTTTATGTATATATATATCCAGGCCCTACACATCTCATAATCATGAAATTTGATCTGCTTTTTAAAAAAATACAACTTGCAGGCATAAACATGAAACTGTACATGTCTATACAAATCAAACAGAATAAAATAACACGATTTGTATCAATCATACGATTACTAGCACCAAATGTAATCACTGTTTATCAACTTATACGAAATCATACAGGCAATATTATATGCATTTACATAATTATACATACACATAAATAACTTGATAATAAACAAATCATGTCTGTTTATTCAATATGTGCTTGCAGTAGTTTCTTTTGCCAACATTTGCACTCGTGTTGCCACTTTATACCGAAACATTTTCATTGTATAGGCTGCCCCCTATCAAACAAAAATTTGAAATCAAAGGGTCAGATTAACTTATATATACACATCAAATGTATATAATATATGTGCAGTGACCTATATATACATCAAATGTATAAAGTGCTTTAACTCATGTACATATTACATCACATGTATAATATATATAATATATTCACTACAATTCATATATATACATATATATATATCAAATGTATTTGATATGCTAATAGGTATATATATATCAAATGTATTTGATTAGCATAACATATATATATACAGATATACATATATATATATAGCACATTAATAGTTACAAAACTGGTTGCTTATCATGTTTGTATATTACTGCTTAATTGGTTTGTGTCAAAGTCGGACTCATGATAGAAACTTAATCTCATTGTTTGATTAGCATAATTACAATTGCACGTAGCTAATATTTATATGTATATTTTCTAAATACACATGGGTATATTCTTATGTACTAATTCATATAAGTCATTGTTGACGACCAAAAATGTCGCAAACACCAAAGATTCCGTATTACTAAGAATTAATAATATGGTCGCATAGACAAGACATATTATATCACATGAAATAAAATATAAGCGGTAAATGACACAAAGAATTTATAGTGGTTCGGCTTTTGTGAAGGCCTATGTCCACTTTGAAGAGTTGTAGAGATTTTATTAATCACTTGAAAGATTACAAGGTTGAGATCCTCTCATTACATATGTGGACAATTATGCAAAATAGTCATGTTTGCAAGAAATAGTAAAATAGACAATATTTCCCTTCTTCTTCCTTAAAGAGGAGATGCCATTAATGAATCTCTATAGAGGTCTCAAGGTCCAAGAATCTCTCCCTTTTGAAGTGTGAGGTAGTGGGGTATTTATAGGAAGTGGTTAGGTAGGGGTTAGGTAGGAGTAGGTAGAAATGGGGACCATCTACAGGAAATTCGCGCCGCCCAGTTTCGGCCACGGAATATTCTTACCTAGGCAAGGTTTGAAATTTTGAACCTGCTAGGCTCGAAATTTCGAACCTTCAAGGTACGAAATTTCGTACCTGTTGGATACGAAATTTCGTACCTGTCAGGTACAAAATTTCGTACCTTCGAGGTACAAACGTACCTTCGAGGTACGAAATTTCGTACCTTTGAGGTGCGAAATTTCGTACCTTGGAGGTACGAAATTTCGCACCTTGTCAGGTGCGAAGAGGGTTTTGAGGAGGGTTGTTGGTCGAGGCATGTTGGTTCTTTTGGGGCTTCGAAGCTCCTCAACCTGAAGTGAAGGAATCCACCATTTTGCTGGTCCGAAGTGAAGGAATCTGAGCTTCCGGCATGGAGAAAATCGGATGAATCGGGCAATGCCAATTAAGAAATATGTCAAATCAATTAAGCAGCAAACAAATAAACCTTGGCGGATCTGTACTATAGCAGCTGATTGGAGAAAAATCGCAAAATTGGAACCAATTTTAGCTGTAGGTGGAGCGGAAAGGATACGGGTGTAGGAGGTCAGTATTTTGAAGGAAGTGGGAGGAGTAAAGCTTTGAGATTTAGTCGGATAGGGTTTCGGAATTGGGAAGACATGGATGAAAAAAAGAAACACAAAGAAGATGGCACATACTGAAATATAGTAGATGAAATGCATGGAAAAGGTTGACTAACTGGTTATTGGTGTAAAAGAGAAACTAAATGGAAAGCGGGAAGACCATATCGCCTCTGAAACCCAAATATTTTCAGAACTGAAGTTGTGGGCGGATAAAGTATTTCAGGAAGTGAATAAAAGCTTCACCATCCTTAAAAGATTTCCTTTATTAGTAGAGATATTCATATATATAAAAAAATGATTTTTCTATTGCTGTTCTAAAAAGATGATTTTTATATTGCTAAAACCAATTACTTTAAATTAAAATCAAAATAAAACTTACAGGTGGAAATGGGGGATGGGAATGGCGGCGCCGAAGCTTATAGATGGCGGTGGAGGCATAACCAGGCAATGGTGGCGCAATGGCGACAGGGTCAGTGGGTTTTATGGGCTAGGGTTTTGTGGTTTGGGATTTTAAGGCGGTAGAGGAGGAAGGGGAGGGTTTGCCGGCGGCGGTGGGGCCATCGATGGGCGGTCCGGCGGCTAAGGGAGGGGGGAGACGGTGGTTGTTAGCTGGGAGGGAGGCGATAGGTTCTGAACTTCGTGCGTCTTTTTTTCTCTTTATTAGAAACGGTAGGGAGAGACAAGTGAGGGAGAGAGAGATTGTTGACTTTATAATAATATATATATTTTATTTATTTTAAATTCCAAAAAGCAACTCTTTATTTTGGACTCCAAATTGAACTCACCGACTGTCCCACTAGCTAAATATCCCCATTCCTAAAACAATGGGATATGTTTCGTTAGCCAATTTTATCATTTCGATAAATTTTGATTTAAATTAAAATTTAATTCAATATATATTGAATTTGAGCACACATTTTAATCTACCGAGGTCACATACGAACTCTAAAAATTCCCGAAAAATATATCTACCTTTGTTTTAACGATACGATCCTAACAAAACTAATTTCGTTGAATTTGGAGACTGTTTGAAAAATGGTCATTTTCTGGTCGATCCAAATTGACTGAAACTGTCAAAACACGTTTTCTTTTGCCACGCTCACATATTGATTTCAAAAATTATGAAAATTTGAATCTAGCAATAATTTGACATCTCGGATCCAACAAAAGTGGTTTCGTCTAAAACGGAGGTCGTTTGCAAAATGGCTATTTTTTAGGGCTTTATATATATTAAAATATATATAAATCCCACAACGACTTTCCTGAATTTTAAGCTGGACATATCTTTCAACTTATAAAACGAAATCTCAGTTTCTTAACTTCCTTTGAAAGATATTGTTAATCAGATTCAAATATTTCTTGTTTCGTCCAATTCTAACTTATATTGAATTTTGTATATTCATTTGAAATTAAAAATCAAATTTTCGAACTACAACTCCATTTAAGGCTCGTTTTATAATTAAAATAAAATTATTCGTTTTAACTTCGTCGAAAATAAAATTTTCATCATTATTATTTAAAATTATTCATTTTAAATATTCAAAATTCATTAAATTAGCCAAAATAAAATTTTTAAATTGGCTCTGATTTTCTGGGTTTTTACAATTTCACTCATGCTATTACACCTTCGCTAAACGTAGTTAATATTTAGATATAATTACTTAACCTATTGTACATTGCTTATTTTAAATCAACTCCTGCTGTCTACGACTAATTTTTTTGAATATTTTAGGTCCAACATTCAACAATGATTGGTTTGATTAATTATGGTAATTGCACTATTTGTAATTAGTTTCTATAGATTTTGATAGTAGGACTTGCTTTATTTCGTGTACTGCTATTATAATCAAATCAATTTATCTAGTATAACCGCATAACGGTGGGAAAACCGACTTTGTAATACTATATAACTGACAAAAAAATTATTTTGTTATAGTTTTTTAATTGTCTGAAACTACATACGAATTACAATGTATATAAAAAATTACGTATATTATACAAATCAAAATAATTATTTTAACCAACCATGCAAGTGCAAAGAATAAATGCGCAAATAAATATACATCAAAAAGATCAAAGAAGATTGATAAAAAAAATCAAATATAGCAGAACTTTGGTATCCCAGTAATAACGTAATTATATTATTTTCAATGAAGATACTATTAATATTAAAATTATGCTTTATGACAAATCAACACTTGAACTAATTGCCTAATTTCAATAAATCAAACATTTATTTCATGACCAATTTCATGTTTCCAAAACCAATACACCGTATAATAAAGAAATCAAATTTTAATTTATATATATGGTAAAAAAGATGGCAAAAACTAAATTGTATAGTTATTGTTGCAGGTTTTTCCATGAGCATTAATGAATCAAATTGTATAAGTCTTGTATATCAGTTGATTGTATAAAGTGCATTTAATTTTCTTAGTAAGTACACATGAAACATAACTTTTTAGTTGATTTCCAAATAAATGATCTCACAAAAATTCAAATAGACTAGATTAAAAATTAAATCGGGGAGCTCAAATAAATAATCTCACAAACATACCTTTTTAGGTAAGGCTTCAGATGGACACAACTTTTTGTTTATGCTATAGAATTAAGAAAAACCGACAAAGTCGGTTTGATTAAAAATAGCAGTAAATAAAGAAGGCATATAAATTTTAAACTACTGATAAATAATGCAAAATTAGTTCTTTAATTGTGTGCATATGTATATGCCTTTTTATGTTCTAATTTCATAAAGGTGAACATCTTAGCTAAACAAAAGCCATGATAGAAAACAAGAAACTGTGGTTTTCCTTGGTATACAAACAATATTATGGTAATATTTTATCTGCATGTTTTTTTTAATCTTGATATTTATTATGAATCTTAATAACCATAAAAGCAGATGTGAATTGGTATCTTATAATCCTAGAAATTGTAAAAGAGTTGAACAGAAGAAGACAGATATTTGAACTTCTATTTTTTTTATATATTTGGATGTAGAGATGTTTTGTTATCCATGTGAACTTGAGGGAAAATTATAGTATTGTTTATAGTAAAAAAAGTTTCCTTCCCTTTATTAAAACAAAAAAATTTTCCCTTGCCTTATGCAACTCGAAGGTCAAAACTGCTACTGACCTTCATTATTTATGCAAATGCATGAAGGAAAGTTTCAGTCAGCTAATACGTTATGGTCAGCTGCTCTGCAAATAAATTCAATGTTAACTTTGATGACTCTTTTAAAGGAAAACACATGTATGCAGCTGCTGTTCATGATAAGGATGGAAATATTGTTGGATGTGCTTGCAGATCATTTAGGTCTGGCTCTGCAGTTGAACGTGAGATGTTTGATGCGGTTGTGTGTGTACGTATATATAAATGTGTATGTGTGTGTGTGTTTGTGTGAATATACATGTATCTACACTGTACTATTATAATTGAGTTGATCATCCTCAATTTTGAAGCCAACCACGTGTATTTAGATCTGAAGCGTCACTTTGTTTCCCTGTGAACAATATATCCTTCCTAATTCTTATTTCTACTTCATCTCACTTTCCCTTTTTCCTCTCCAAGCTCAAGAGCCTCGACATCTCACTAATAATATTGATTGCTCTTTTCTTTGCGTCATCTGTTACGTCTGCTTTTACAAAATATTGACCTTGATCTCTCCAATTTACCATCAAAGAAATCATTATTTGTTCAGATCATCAATGGTTTATCGGTTGGCATAGAACTTGGAAGCATGCTCTTCATCAGGCTGAATTTACAAAGGTGTTTTTTTTATTTGGTTGACGGATCTATTTGTTTGAATAGTTGTGTGCTTGCTTCGTTGATTATTTTCTGCCTTTGCAAATGTTTTCCCTATTTTCCCACTGAGTTTCATTCGTCTCTAATTTGAGATGTCTAAACGTGGAAGTAGGCATGATGTGCATTGGCATAGTTCCTCGAGTTAAACTTTCTTTATTTTGTTCTATCTCTCTCCGGACGTGTGTATTGGGTTCTTTCTTTTACCATCATCTTTTCACGTTCTTGTGCATGTTCTCTGCATTGACTATGGTATGAATAAATTTTGTTCGCAAATTTGTAATTTTTCTTGCTGAATTTCCTTGGCTTCAAAAGGTTTCCAGCGTGGTACTACGCTTGGAATATTTAGATTTTTTGTGAATGATGGAATTATATATTATACACGCACACCCTTCTGGAAGGCTCTACGGGTTTAATTAAGACGGTTAAATTTGTTTATTAAATGATACGTTTTTATTATTAAATGATGGAATCTATTTTAAATGAAATTCCTACTTAAAACGAAGGATAATAAGATTCAGTATACTTATTTCTAAAAGGCTGCATAGGTTAAATTATGATGATCAATTTTATTTACCAATTTGATGTACGATTTTAAGTGAAGTGTTGATATCAATTTGGGATAAATTTGAGTTATAAACATGATGATGATTATTTTCTAACTCTATCAGTTCTGCACTCGCTTACAAGCCTTCGGAAACAAAAATAGCATGGTCCTAGGAGATGTTTGGCATAATTTTCTTATTACAACTGCTTTATACTGTTAAAATACAACAAATTAGTATACTACCTTTTGTGTTCTATCCTTGATATACGTCTTTGCTTTCTGATTTCATTTGCCATAAAATCTCGGGAGTCATAGATATGCATAAGTGAGTAGGAAAAATAAATATTTGAAACTTCATTACACACTCAATGCATCAATTGGTTACATTCCTGTACTTCTTTATCCTAATAAAAAAGAAATGCCAATTTTGATCGATGTTCTAATATGCCACAACTGCAAACCATAAATTTTACTTTAATAATTACTGTCAATAAGAGTTATTATGCACACATGAGTGCCAATCCTTACGCAAAATGATGCATTTATATTCTAAGTTAACTATTGACTAAATGACATCGACTAATGCTTTATTGGCCAACGAAAACTTACTACCTCATTTGTTTTATACTTTTATATAAATATGTGCATTTTTGTAGAATGTGTATTTTGATTATATTATTTTCTTTAACTCGAAAATCAAAGAACTTTAGTTTAGCAATTTAGATATTTTTGATGCATATAGGAAAGTGCTAATTTATGGAATTTATGGTCTTTGGGTGAGCAAGTTTTCTTCATGTACTTAGCCAACTGCAATAAAAGGGTTCAGACGTCATCCAAATGATTTTATAATTTATTCATTCTCTAGGATTAATTGCTTGCACCTTTCTTCATACCCATTAATGTAACAGTCGTTTTAGTAATACCTTTTCTAATAGTTTTTAATTTCAAACACTATAATTTAAAATTAAACACTAAACTTTGTGATTTACCTTGGCTTTTTTAACAGCAAAGATAAACCTTTTTTTAATTTACTTCAGGCGATTATTTTTTAAACATTCGAACATGCTAGATTTACCAGAAATATTATATTTTTTTTCCATTTATGTTTGTGACATTTGATCCTCTTTATTAGAAATTTGACAACTTTCCTATTTTGTTATTATTATTGGAAGAAAACATGAAATTTAATATTTGGACTGAGAAAATGCTTTTGAATTTTATCAACAATAATCTTTCTTGGATATTATGATCCTTCTCAGTTTTACGTTTTTTTTCCATATTTTATTTGCATTCTGAAGAAATTTTTATTTATTCTTCATATTCCATATTGCTTTTAGATGCTTTTGAACTTCTTTGATGAAAAATTAAATATATTGAAAAAACAACAATACATTATATTTATTTATTTTTTTTACCTTTTTTGTGTGTTACCAAATCATTCATTCTATTATCTATTTTATAATTGAGTGCGCATTATACATAAGTAGATTAAAATAATAACCCATAAAGATGTTGAAAAATTCATTGATTTCACCAATATTTTGGTTGTTGTTGGCACTTAATATTCAGTGTACCATATTATATAGTGCTATATACTTTTTGTAAATATTATACAATGCAGTAGGCTCGTTAAAAAAAAATTAACAGGAAGAATCAAGCCATAGCCCCTAGCAACAAACAATTTTCTAATTCTTCTACTCCACACTAATTTATCCCTTCTATATGTAAGGATTAGATTTATGGTTTCTATTATGAGTTATGTAACGACCCAAACTTCCCCGTAAAGGAATGCCCGGATTGAGTAGAGAACACGACAAATCAGAACACAAACAAAAGAACATTTCATTTCTTATTACAACAATTTACATCAGAGTACAAGAATATAACAGAGTATGAATAAATATTACCCATTGGAAAATATCAGAGATCTAAAATTACAATGCAGCGGAAAATAATACATAACAATATATAACACAACTGAAGGGTATATACGGATACAAAGCGTTCTGAATATATCTCCACCTATAAACTAAGATCCTGTAAGAATAAATCTGCAAAACCAAAACTCCTAGTTGCCCATATGGAAAATAGGGGCACTTAGAGTTTAGGTTAAAACAATAAACTCCAGGTCAGTCATGTAACTGGTGTGAGAACTAAAAACAGTTATTAAATCTTTTACTTTAAAAGTAAATCAAGGGACCACGCCATATAACACAGAACGGGTTTCCTCCCAAGAATACCAGTGCATAAAACAAACAGCGCAATGCTTTTTGGAAAAATGAAGCTATTATAAGACTCAGGTCCACTCACACAATGCAAGGCAAGCCGTAGGATAGAGTTTTACCTTATAATAGCCAAACATGCTTGGTACATTTAAAAAAAATCATTTTGATACTACTATAAGT
The DNA here is from genome assembly GCA_030737875.1 of Allium sativum. Taxonomy (NCBI): domain Eukaryota; kingdom Viridiplantae; phylum Streptophyta; class Magnoliopsida; order Asparagales; family Amaryllidaceae; genus Allium; species Allium sativum. Next base: position 809,412,268 of record CM060921.1, on the reverse strand, counting down.
GTAAAGTTATGAAAAAACTTCAAATATAAATGTATCAATCATAGATAGCATAGTGCCCCATCCCACTATGTCGCCATACTAGACTCTACAAATAAAACCGAATGCCACGTATTGGAAATTGGATTCCCGTCGTGAGTCTAGGCAAGGGATGTACTCCTAACCGCTTCGAGACACTCTAGAAAATGCCTCGGGACTACACACTCTGGGAAACCCCTGGATCCTCCAAGGCCGGTCCTCCCTTACATTTAAGGATTGGCAATTCCTGAACATACATTTCCCGGTCCTATCGGACCTATCCATTTGTTCCGTAGAGACCGATATATCTGAGGCGACTCACAATCCAACAACCAGATAGGTAAAAATATAAAAATATCAGGGCTTCCAAAACCCTGACACCACCCATAGCTAGAAAGAAATGTCATGTCCTCCTTGGGTCCCTTATCCCGTTTTTAACTCATACCGAGGAGTGAGGCTCGCGAATTAACACTATACACAAAGCTATGCCCTTTAAGGCCGTGCTTTGATCATCAACCACAAGACTCTGCTTTTCAATAGAAGCCTTGATCATTTGCATCATAGCATGCCACACAGGCAATTCACACCATGCGACTGATGTCTATCGATATATAACCTCTGAGCTTGTATGCAATGACCCGCATTTTTAGAGATAGAATAATTAATTTATTTAATTATTTAAATAGTGTTTAGAGATTTAAATAGCCGTTTAATTAAATTATATTGAATAATTAATTAATATAAATAATAGAATAATATATTTAATTCAGAAATAATCAAAAATAGTAGAATTCACAATATAGTGTAAATTGGATTATTTAAAATATATAATTCAGTTTAGAGTTGAATTATATTTGCGAATTTATTTAAATAACGACAGTTTGAACGTAGAATTTCAATATAATTATAATCGAGCTCGAAATAGCGCGGCAGTTCGCTATTTGGCGATTTGAACTTCAACTCGATATACATGGTCCGTTTTAAATCGGATTTCTGTGAAACAAGAAACGTATGGAGCTGGTGAAGTATATTTTTCTAGTGGAAGAGAAAAATTGGGATTTCATCGTGTAGATTTTGATTTATGTCCAAGTCAAATTCCCAGAAAAAACAGCGCCCTAACCATTTTAAATTTTAAAAAGGATTTCTAATTTAAATCGATTATCGGGTTGACCCAGATTGAAGTATCGAGTTAGAAATCCATATAGGATTTTTCTGAGCTGTATGGTATTCCTCTTTGAATATATACGATAATATAAATTTATTTATATTTAATTATATTTAAATAGCTTATTTAGAGCTTTAAAAATAGCCAGTTTTGCAAACGAACTCCGTTTTTGACGAAACTAATTTTGTTGGATCCGCAATGTCAAATAGTTGTTAGATTTCCAGTTTCGTGATTTTTAGAGTTAGTGTGTGGTCGTACGGATTTTTAGAGTGCAAAACAGTTGATATTCTGATGGTTAAAAATACGCTGTGTGAGCAAACGGAGTCGAAATTCGACGAAACCAGTTTCTTTGGGTCCGTAATGTCAAACTCTAGTTGTATGTCCAGTTTCGTGATTTTTGGGTATCGTGTATGTTCGTAGGGATTTTTAGAGTCCATAAACAAATAAATAAAATATAAAAATATTAACTAAAAAATATCCTAATAAATGTTTGAACCTAAACAGTCCACGTTCTCCTTTCTTAGCCTCACCCTCCCTCTTATAAAGTCAAGAAAATCAAGCCGCCATTTGTTTCTTCCACAGCCAAAAACATTATCAAAGAGAAATCCAAAGTAATTCATATTAAAATCTATAAATCTCATAACTCATATATTTATGAATCTAAGAAGATGCTCTTCGATTTGATAGAGGTTTTATAGGGTTCGGTTGACATTTGTCTCGCTCGAATGTTTCTAGCGTGGTGGTTTTTCAATCTAGGGTTCGGATTTTTGGATTTTTGAAGCATCAATTCGCGACCTTGGTATGTGTATTGGATTCAGGAGATGAAATAGAGAGGGTATGCAAGTTTTTGTGGTTTTCGGTGCTTCTAGCGTTCGGTGGTTTCTTGTAGGGTCTCGACGATGGAAGTCCTGGATGGGTGTCGAGTGGAGCATAGAGGGGATGAGATGGAAGAGGAGGTCACAACGAGAATTGTGGTGATTTTTGTGTGATTTTTAGTGATAAGGAGGAGGAGGAATAATGGAGCAAGAATTCGGTAATGGTTTTGTAACACCCCACCTCCGCTATGGTCACTCACAAACGGAATGCACTAGCTTTAGTGGAGTATTATCTAGGTAAACATGCACAGAAATATTACAAGACAGAACATATAAAATAGCGGAAGTAAAACCAACTTTCATACCTTTAATAAATAAGGTCTAAAGCCTTTTACATCAGAGAATTTCTTACATCAAATGCCTGTCTTGCAATAGTAAAGAAGCAAAAACCATTTCGTAAATTATTCCCCAAGTAAAACAGTAAAGCAGCCATAGCCAAGAAAAGTCCAAGTGTAACGTCTGGGATTTTCGACCCAGAAAATCAACATAAAAACACTGTCAATTTCTCGAGCATCGAAAATACCTGGACATTAATAGAAGAATTTAGAGGATGAGATAGAAAAGATAGAACTAATAGAATAGAAGAAAAAAAATTACAACTGAACAATATCAGAATAAACACGAATCTCACAGCGGAACAATAAAATGTATTATATAACATAACTTTGAAATACAAATCTGAATTTGTATATACATATATACCATATCAGAGTATAACTCATATACATCACAGCGGAAATAATCTCTAAATATCTAACGGTGGAAACTCCTGCTTTGAGCCCCTCCAAGTGAATCTTTAAAATCCTAAAACACTTGACTGCCCGTACAAATTTGGGCACCCAAGAGTTTAGGGAAAACAAACAAAATAAACTCTGGGTCAGTCATGGGACTGGTGTGAGTAAATTCCAACCATACTGTTTAACTTTGAAAATCCTTACTATAAAATATCTTTGATATCAAATCCAGTGATATTATGATAGTGTCTAAGCAAATAAATATCCAAATAGCAGAACGCTTGCATCTCACGTTCCACATATATATGGTATAAAATCATAAACCGCAGGGCGCTTATCGGAGAATGGTTTTCAACAGACAAGGTATGGGAGCACCTTCTGAATAGTGTACTCTAGAGGGGATACACTCAGGGTTCAACAAGAACGTCTTGCAACCCGACCACACATGACCGCTCACTCATTTAGCTTGAGTGTCGCGAATATATTGCCACCACAGTTGTAGGCCATCCAACCGTTATCCGAAGATACAGAATCGAAAAGAAGTATAAATATGAATTTTCTCTAGATCGGTGACAATACACCCTGCTTGGGGATGACCCAACTAGCCATGCTGCCTAGCCCAACTTCTGTCATTCCTGGTTGTGAGGCTAGAGGCTACGTCTATCTTCAGAACATTTGATCACCATTCACTTTGAATGTCACATCGTCAAATCCGTAATCACACAATGATTACACAAATGCACACTGGGTGTAGAATAAAGAGAAATTATCTTCTCCCCACCAACTTGGTATATTCGTAAAAATCAACGGCGTGACCGTTGGAAATACTCTGTCAGACACTCGTCCATACAAGTTGTCCTGAGACTGGACAAACAAATAAACATCATTCTAGAACTGGACGACCCTTGCATTTAACTCCGTCTTCAATTATCTTTAGCATATCTAATTCGCAGCGCTTATGCCTATACGGAGTGGTTTTCGGATAACGTATCCAACCGGTCTCTCCATAATGACAACGATGGTCAAACACTTCGATAGTCGGTTATTTAACAATCGGAGTAAAAACAACATTCATTCCATGTACACTAACATCACACAATCACGGGTACTTTTTATTTAACGTTCAACTTTATCATTCGAATTCCCATATCTTACCAGATATTTCTCAAATCCCATTTTAGCCTTTTTACACTTCTTTGAAAACATTTCCAGTTTTTATAAACTCTCTTTCATGTTCTAGAAAAATATACGTTATCAACGTTCGGAACATTTCCACTCTTTTCACGTTCTTATCTCCTACACTTGGATAATATACCCTATCTTCATTTGAAAATATTTCTAATATCATCATAAACATTTTAATCTGCCCAACGTTCACTTTTAAAACACTATTCACTTTAAAATGTGAATAACATACCTATGATATAAATCTAAACACCTTATCAAATAACTCATTATTCGAGTAATAAATACCCTTATCTCGTTTATCGAAACCTCTTCCATTTTATAACTCCATTTCTAACTCAACTTCTTGATAGATCAATATCAAGATTATAACTACATATTGATTTACTATCCTATCATAATTTATTGGTTTACAAGATACAGACTATCCTATCGGATTATAATTCCTAAAATAATTTACTTTAATACATTCGACTTCGTCGAATTTTAGTTCAAATCCTAATGGTTTGATTCTAATTACATTTCGAACATCGAAATGCTGCCATCGTTTCTAACATGATTCCCCAATTTCTTTTTCTAAAACTGGTTCTTATATTTTCTTACGACATCGTTATTTATCACTTTCGAATAAGTGGATTTCAACTAAACTGTAGCATTTCCTAGGAAGTGCTGCCATATATAAGAATCACGCTTAAGTTTGGTTAACAGCGTTAATTTATCGCTATAGTAAAAACTTGCCATACGCTGTAATGTTCTCTTTATACTAATCTCAACATCACAGTCACACTTACCTTATCAACAGCGTTTATTTTGTCGCTATAGTTCTAAGATTTGCATACGCTGCCATATTCCTTTTATACTAATCTTGACCTAACAGTCGCGCTTAAGCCTAGTTAACAGCATTTATTTTATCGCTATAGTTTTAAGACTTGAAATCCGCTGTCATATTAATCTTGACATCTTTTTCCGTTACAAACTGATATCGTTCCTCGATAATATTGAAGTCGTTCAAGTTGGGGTATTCTATTTACCTCTCAGACCTTGATCGACAACGTTCTTACCTTAGAATAGATATACGTCTGTAACTCTAATCCTTTATTACTTATAATATCTATCAGATTGTATTTTCATGTTTATTTTAATTATGGTTTCATAACACCATATCCTTACTTTAAAACCTGTTGTATTTATGATTATTTATATTACTCTTCGCTTTCTCCACTCCACAGTTCAACTTATAACTTCTTAAATTAAAAAGGTAATTAAATATCATCAATTTATTTCCAAACTGTTTCCATTGGATTTATCTAATAATCTTCTCCAAATTACAGTTGATTAAATCAACTACATTCCATCAGTAAATTCGTTAACTGATTTTAATTATTTCTCAACATTAGATTAATATAATTAATCTAATAATATTTCTAAATATAATTATCAAATATTTAATCATCGGAAAATTTCTGCTTTATAAACTTATTTAAATGTCAATAATTGTTTTTATTTATTTTATAAAAAGGAATTCTAAAATTGTAACGACCCGGAATTTTGGGGCCAATTTAAAATTTTTATTTTAGAAATTTTAATGGATTTTAATATTTAAAATAATTTATTTTAAATAATAACGAACAAAAAATTATTTTATAACGAATAAATTTAATTTAAATATAAAAGGAGTTAGAAATGGCGCGGCAGTTCGAAAATTCGATTTCAAACTTTGACTGGCTGTACAAAATTCATTTTAAATCAGAATTGAACGAAACAAGAAATATTTAAATCTGCTTAACCATATCTTTCTAACAAATTTGAAAAACTAAAATTTCACTTTGAAAATCAAAAGTTATGGCCAGTTCAAAATTTAGAAAAGTCGCTGTAGAATTTATATATATTTTAATATAATATATGGCCCTTGAAAATAGTCATTTTTCAAACGACCTCGGTTTTCGACGAAACCACTTTTGTTGGAACCGGAATGTCATTTTGTTGTTAAGTTTAATTTTCTGGAATTTTTTCGAATTAATATGTGAGCGTGGCAAAGGAAAACGTGTTTTGACTGTTTCAGTCAATTTTAATCGACTTGAAAATGGCCAATTTTCAAACAGTCTCAGAATTCAACGAAATTAGTCTCGTTAGAACCGTATCGTCAAAACATAACTAGAAATAATTTTTCTGTAATTTTTAGGGGTCGTATGTGGCTCTGGTAATTTAAAATGTACGTTTGAATTAAATAAGTAAATGATTTATAATGTAATTTAAAGAAAAATGTATCGTAACAGCCGAACTGGGTTACGAAACATATTCCATTGCATCCGGAACGGGGGTATTTGGTTAAGGGGACACTTGTTGGGTTTGATTTGGGGTTAATAGCGATATAGAAATTAAAATTGAATTTAAATAGAATTAAATAAACAAATTAAAATAGAAATACGCCGTATATGTACCAGTACAATACGCTACCCTAAACCCTTTTCCAGCAGCCGTCGTATACTTCAAACCAATGGCTGAAACGTTCCAAACTTCTTCCCCTTCTATCTCCTCGCATACTCGATGAATTTCAACAACTCCAACACAGAATCGAAGAGCTTCTTGAGCTCTCCGAGATGAACGGCTATGATCGAGAGTTGACAACCGAGATGGCCAGAATTAGTGCCTAAAGAGGCGGCGGTCGAGCAGAATTTCCTGGCCAGGGAGACGCGTGAGTTCGACGGGGTTCCGGATGGAGGAAGGCGGCGAGTGGGCGGAGCTCGTGGCACTGACCGATGGCGATCCAGTGATCCTGAGGCGGCGCTCCGATCGATTTTCAGTGGGAGCAAATGGGTGGATTCGGCTGTAGTTATAAACGATGGAAGAAGAGGGAGTCAACGGCCAATAAAGGATTAAGGGTGAATAATCCCTAATCAACTTAATTTAATGATTTCGTAAATTATTTAAATGATAAAAATGTTGTAACTTGCTCAAATCAGAACGGAATCGAACGAAACGAATTGTGTTGGAATCACAGAGATGAGATCTACAACATGGAGCTAACTAGAGTTGAAACCGAGCACTTTGAAAATTCAACCATAACAAGGTGAGAATTCTCTTCTTTTAAAAATAATTAAAATTTATTAATTATAATCATGTTAAAAAAATCATTTTTGATCTGCTGTTAAATTCAGGTTGCTGTATATGTAATTTGATTTGGTTCGTTGATGTTGTTGGAATGATCTGTTAATGTGATAAATTGTTAGATCAAGATAAATGTTGTTCATCGAAAATTTGTCATTACCATTTTAGTTCAGGATTTAAATATTCATTTATTAATAGATAATAAAATAATCATTTGTTAATTATAATTTTTGTTAGTTAAGAATATTCATTATTTAGAATAAAATTGTCATTTTTATGATAAATGTTTCATCAGAACACAATTTTCATTTTTGTGATAAATGGTCCATTAGAATAAAATGTCATATAAGTAAAATAGAGGTTCGTCAAATAAAATCGTCACTTTAGTTATAGGTGTTACATTAGATTAAATGTTCATTTTGTTGAAATGAATGAATTGAATAAGAGAATACCTCTTTGATTTGAATAAAAGAATACATTAATGAATTGAATAAAAGAATACCTCTTTGATTTAAATAAAAGAATACCTATTTGATTTGAATAAAAGAATACATTAATGAATTGAATAAAAGAATAGACTTTTGATTTGAAATGAAAGAAAACATTTTTGTCACTTTTAAAAGAATGAAACCAAAAGAGATATTTTTTGTCAGCATAAGATTTGTGAAATAAAATACAAAAATAGTCAAAATACACATTTTTGTGTACATTAAAGAGGATTTGTCAAAATAGTCAAAATACACATTTTTGTGTACATTAAAGAGGATTTGTCAAAATTGTCAAAATACACATTTTTGTGTACATTAAAAAGGATCAAATGAAAATAAATATTTTTGGTCATTTTATATGAATAAAATCACATTGTCGGGCAAATATGATTAGTGAAGTAAAAATCACATTTTTCTCAAAATATGATTAGTGAAATGGAAATCACACTTTTATCAAACTTGATTAGTGAATAGAAAATTCACATTTTTCTCAAACTTGAATTAGTGAAACAAATATACATTCTTTGTCAAACTTAATTAGAAATGCACATTTGGTGTCATTAAAAAAAAGATTAATTAGAAATGCACGTTTGGTGTCATTAAAAAAAAAAAGATTAATTAGAAATGCACATTTGGTGTCATTAAAAAGAAGAATTGAACAAAATTATACATATTTTGTTTACAAAGAAGAATTGAACAAGATTATACATATTTTGTTTACAAAGAAGAATTGAACAAAATTATATATATTTTCATACATTAGAAAAAGAAAAGGATTAACATTTTTATCATATTTGTTAAAAGAAAAAGATAACATTTTTATCATATTTGTTAAATGAAAAGATAACATTTTTATCATATTTGTTTACAATGAAGAACTATACAAAAATATCACTTTTGTTTACAATGAAGGATTATACAAAAATAACACTTTTGTTAATTTGACAATAAAAAGAATGATATGAAATGTATAGTTTTTATACATAAGAAGAATGACATGAAATATATACTTTTTATACATGAAAAGAATGATATGAATATATACTTTTTATACATTAAAAAGGAAGAGTTGAAAATGTATACTTTTTATACATTGAAAAGGAGAGTTGAAAATGTATACTTCTTTTTATACATTAAAAAGAAGTAGATCAAAATATATAGTTTTGTTTACCTTAAAAAGAATTAAACCAAAATAGCATTTTTGGTCATCTAAAAGAGTTAAACCAAAATAAACATTTTTGGTCATTGCAAAGAATTACATAAAAGATTTAAGAGTTAATATTTTTATTGTCGATTAGATACAATAAAAAGATTAGAATATAAAACATACATTTTTATGGAGTGTTGATCTCATTTAAAGGAGTAGAATTAAAAACATATATTTTATGTAATGTCATTCTCATTAAGGAGAATGGGATTAAAAGATGGTACTTTTATTATCACTTGCTCACAATAAAAGAATTGAAATATATGTTTGTGATGTTATGCTTGATGTGTTAAATATATTGTTAGTATATTCAACTGAATATTACACTTGCATTTATAAGTCATCCGACTTGTTTATGTGATTGGGTCGATAATTTTCACACATCGCCCAAGTGCACAAATAATTTATTATTTGATTGCTGGATGAAACCCCACACGGGTGTCGGGATGACTCTACACCAGTCCCAATATTTACTGTAGAATCCACTTTGGTTGATTATTTGGATGTGCGATAATTAATTATCATGATTGTTGATTATATGCAATATATGGATGTTGATTGAGTCGCATTCCAATAAAGAGTATTCTAGAAAAGAATATTTTAGAATATATTTTAGAAAAGAATATATTTTAGAAAAATATATTTATTGAAATGAACTAGTGATTTACTAGTATAAATCATTAAGATTAGATTTAATGAAGTTTTTCCAACTTGTATATATCTAATTTAAGTTAAATTAAATAAATTGGATTTTTGGGTTTGTCGTGAATAGTGTCTTAAATAACACTGTTCTTAAACCCCGTATGAAAAGAATAATCTTTTAATTTATATTATTAAATCCTCAATTATATTTAGTAATTGAAATAAGATGAAATGTGAGTTGGGTTTATTGTGAACTATGTTTTTAAGTGACATGTGTTCTTCAACCCAACTGACAGTAAAAATATGGTTTGGAAATTATAAATCTTTTATTAAGATTTAAATTAGAATTTTCCAAAAGTAAAGATTTCCAATTTATTATATTAAATTGGAGTTGAATGGGATTCAAATTTATTATAGCCGAGATAAGCTTCTGTAGAAGAAAACCGATACTACATATGGAATTTAAGAGGCTTTGCCGTTATTCCATTTATATTATTGGTCGGATACAGAAATTTATAACGATTATATTTTGATTTGATTTCTGTGAAGATTCCATATTATGATGGAAGATGATTTTAGGTTTACCGTGAACTATGTTTTAAAGGACATTAGTTCTTTAACCCAGTTAAGAATAAGATTAATTTCCTAAATTTAAATAATCATTGAATAATGATTCTTGGTATTTAAAACCAAATTGAAGTTTTAATAAATCTTTAAAAGAAAGATTTAAGAATAAATGTAAAGAACTTATCTTTGATAAAATAACATGAATAATCCATTAGAAGAATAATTCTGAATTGGAATGTGGCGTTGGATGTGTTTTTATAGTATTTGATTTTTAATTATAAAAATACGTGAGTTATTCGGAAAGACCGGGTTTAACCCATTCCGAATAATTACTACGACAATGAAGAGTCGAAGTTGTAGACGGTGGTTGAAGACCGACGATCTTCACATTGAATGGATGTGTTGCTACTGAGACCCTTGATAGGAGTAGCTACCTTGAGGGGGCTTCAGTGGTGGCTGTCCGGACTATTGTTGATCGTTCGGATTTGGTTTTCGCTCAGACCCAGAGCATAAGCTAATAAATGGATGCGTGTCTGACGTTGGATTTCGTTCCATGTGAATTAAGTTGATTTTTATTAATGTATATCTGATAGGTGGTGGAGAATTTATTCTCTGCTTAACACCCTGGTATATATTAATAGAGATTGATCATATGGCGTGAATTTTCAATGTGGCACGCCAAGATGCAATTGATCAAGGCTTTTGTTGAAAAGCAGGGCCTTGTGGGATGATCGAAGCATTGCCTATTTCGGCATCGCTTTGTGTTTAGCGCTACTTCACGAGCCTCACACCCCGGTATGAACCAGAAACGGGAGAGGACAGCAGGGAGGGCATTACGTTTCTTTCTAGCTAGAGTGATGTCAGGGATCTACCAGCGCTGACATTTTACTTATGTGGATGATGGAATGAGGTACCTCGGTTATTTGAGTACTTAGTGACTCTATTTATGCCCCATATGGCGGGGAAACGCATGCTTAGGAATTATGAATTCACACTTAGTGTGGACCGGCCCTGCATGTTACCTAGGTACAGTTGCGGCTGAAGCCTGAGGCACGGGCTAGAGTGTCTCGAAACGGAAGGATTGCGCCTTGCCTTGGTTCATGGATGGAAATCCAATTTCCAATACGACCTTGCGGTTTTGAATGTAGAACTAGTATGGCGACATGATATATGGTACCCATGCCGTCTAGGATTGATATTTATGATTTGAAACATTTTTATTTTAAAACATATACACACTAATATTAAATCCGTCTTATCGTATCAAGCATCTCTTGATCATTATAAGGTAAAACCCTATCCTCTGGTTTGCGTTGCATTGTGTGATGGGACTTTGGTCTTATAATGGTTTCATTTTTCTAAAAAGCATTGCGTTGTTTAACGATTTACTTTATTTTATGCACTGGCAATCCAATGGAGTAAACCCGTTCCGCGTTAGCGGCGTGGTCCTGTGATTAGCCTTTTTATTAGATAAGTCTAGTTAAGATTTCTCATACCAGTCCCATGACTGACCTGTAGTTTGTTTCACTGGCAAACTCGGGTGCCCATATTTTTTTTCCACATGGGCAGTCGAGTAGCTTTTTGCAGATATATTTACAGGATCCTGGTTTACAGCTGAAGCAGTATTCGGAAAGCTCTGATCCGTGTATTCCTCTCAGTTGTATATTTGTATTATTTATCCGCTGCTATTTAAATGTAATTTAAACTCTGATATTATATTTCCAATGTATTTTATTCATTTATACTCTGTTAAATTCTTGTACTCTGATGTAATTGTTGTAATCAGCAATAAAATGTTCTTCAGTTTGTGTCCTGATGTGTATTGTTCTCAAGGCAATCCGACTTTCCTTTACCGGGAAGTTTGGGTCGTCACAGTTGGTATCAGAGCTTTGGTTTATAGAGCTCGAGAACAAGACACATTAGAACCGAACGAAAGAATTCATCAGAGATTGGATTAGTAATATCCAATGAGAATAACTCGTTAGAGATAGGATCAGTAGTATCCTAGAACGGGTGTAAAGGGTATTATTTTCTTTAAAATAAATAAAAACAAATTTTAGTTTTGAAAATTTTATCATATAACACGTATTTGAGTATATTATATTTTCATCTGGACAATCGAGTATATAAAGATTTCGAATATACGAGTAATTAACGGATACTCGAACTTTTAATATACTAGATAGATATAGAATCACACTCTAGCCGCCCGGGGATAATTCTGATAATGCTGCAGCATTATCAGTATTTATGTTCGAGTTTCGAAAGTGGGATTTCTATATATTTCCATTGACTGGCATGAGAACCAAAACTTAGTTAGGACACATTGCTGTGATTTGCACCAAAAATATGATTTTTGACTATATATAAAAGTTATCTATATTTGAAAAAATTAACCACCTAATTGATTGTTGGATGTGATGTTTGATAATTAGATTCACTAATTTAAATTATTAGATTGGTAATTAATTAAACCATTGAATAAGAAATTAATTAAGTTAGTTAATTAAAAAACTTTTAGCTACGTTCCTTTTCGAGGACGAAAAGATTTTAAGTGGGGGCGACTATAACGACCCGGAATTTTGGGGCCAATTTAAAAATTTTATTTTAGAAATTTTAATGGATTTTAATATTTAAAATAATTTATTTTAAATAATAACGAACAAAAATTTATTTTATAACGAATAAATTTAATTTAAATATAAAAGGAGTTAGAAATGGCGCGGCAGGTCGAAAATTCGATTTCAAAGTTTGACTGGCTGTACAGAATTCATTTTAAATCAGAATTGAACGAAACAAGAAATATTTAAATCTGCTTAACCATATATTTCTAACAAATTTGAAAAACTAAAATTTCACTTTGAAAATCAAAAGTTATGGCCAGTTCAAAATTTAGAAAAGTCGCTGTAGAATTTGTATATATTTTAATATAATATATGGCCCTTGAAAATAGTCATTTTTCAAACGACCTCGGTTTTCAACGAAACCACTTTTGTTGGAACCGGAATGTCATTTTGTTGTTAAGTTTAATTTTCTGGAATTTTTTCGAATTAATATGTGAGCGTGGCAAAGGAAAACGTGTTTTGACTGTTTCAGTCAATTTTAATCGACTTGAAAATGGCCAATTTTCAAACAGTCTCAGAATTCAACGAAATTAGTCTCGTTAGAACCGTATCGTCAAAACATAACTAGAAATAATTTTTCTGTAATTTTTAGGGGTCGTATGTGGCTCCGTTAATTTAAAATGTACGTTTGAATTAAATAATTAAATGATTTATAATGTAATTTAAAGAAAAACGTATCGTAACAGCCGAACTGGGTTACGAAACATATTCCATTGCGTCCGGAACGAGGGTATTTGGTTAGGGGCGACACTTGTTGGGTTTGATTTGGGGTTAATAGCGATATAGAAATTAAAATTGAATTTAAATAGAATTAAATAAACAAATTAAAATAGAAATACGCCGTATATATACCAGTACAACACGCTACCCTAAACCCTTTTCCAGCAGCCACCGTATACTTCAAACCAATGGCTGAAACGTTCCAAACTTCTTCCCCTTCTATCTCCTCACATACTCGATGTATTTCAACAACTCCAACACAGAATCGAAGAGCTTCTTGAGCTCTCCGAGATGAACGGCTATGATCGAGAGTTGACAACCGAGATGGCCAGAATTAGTGCCTAAAGAGGCGGCGGTCGAGCAGAATTTTCTGGCCAGGGAGACGCGCGAGTTCGACGAGGTTCCGGACGGAGGAAGGTGGCGAGTGGGCGGAGGTCGTGGCACTGACCGATGGCGATCCGGTGATCCTGAGGCGGCGCTCCGATCGATTTTCAGTGGGAGCAAATGGGTGGATTCGGCTGTAGTTATAAACGATGGAAGAAGAGGGAGTCAACGGCCAAGAAAGGATTAAGGGTGAATAATCCCTAATCAAATTAATTTAATGATTTCGTAAATTATTTAAATGATAAAACTGTTGTAACTTGCTCAAATCAGAACGGAATCGAATGAAACGAATTGTGTTGGAATCACAGAGATGAGATCTACAACATGGAGCTAACTAGAGTTGAAACCGAGCACTTTGAAAATTCAACCATAACAAGGTAAGAATTCTCTTCTTTTAAAAATAATTAAAATTTATTAATTATAATCATGTTAAAAAAATCATTTTTGATCTGCTGTTAAATTCAGGTTGTTGTATATGTAATTTGATTTGGTTCGTTGATGTTGTTGGAATGATCTGTTAATGTGATAAATTGTTAGATCAAGATAAATGTTGTTCATCGAAAATTTGTCATTACCATTTTAGTTCAGGATTTAAATATTCATTTGTTAATAGATAATAAAATAATCATTCGTTAATTATAATTTTTGTTAGTTAAGAATATTCATTATATAGAATAAAATTGTCATTTTTATGATAAATGTTTCATCAGAACACAATTGTCATTTTTGTGATAAATGGTCCATTATAATAAAATGTCATATAAGTAAAATAGAGGTTCGTCAAATAAAATCGTCACTTTAGTTATAAGTGTTACATTAGATTAAATGTTCATTTTGTTGAAATGAATGAATTGAATAAGAGAATACCTCTTTGATTTGAATAAAAGAATACATTAATGAATTGAATAAAAGAATACCTCTTTGATTTAAATAAAAGAATACCTCTTTGATTTGAATAAAAGAATACATTAATGAATTGAATAAAAGAATACATTTTTGATTTGAAATGAAAGAAAACATTTTTGTCACTTTTAAAAGAATGAAACCAAAAGAGATATTTTTTGTCAACATATGATTTGTGAAATAAAATACAAAAATAGTCAAAATACACATTTTTGTGTACATTAAAGAGGATTTGTCAAAATAGTCAAAATACACATTTTTGTGTACATTAAAGAGGATTTGTCAAAATTGTCAAAATACACATTTTTGTGTACATTAAAAAGGATCAAATGAAAATAAATATTTTTGGTCATTTTATATGAATAAAATCACATTGTTGAGAAAATATGATTAGTGAAGTAAAAATCACATTTTTCTCAAAATATGATTAGTGAAACGGAAATCACACTTTTATCAAACTTGATTAGTGAATAGAAAATTCACATTTTTCTCAAACTTGAATTAGTGAAACAAATATACATTCTTTGTCAAACTTAATTAGAAATGCACATTTGGTGTCATTAAAAAAAAGATTAATAAGAAATGCACGTTTGGTGTCATTAAAAAAAAAGATTAATTAGAAATGCACATTTGGTGTCATTAAAAAGAAGAATTAAACAAAATTATACATATTTTGTTTACAAAGAAGAATTGAACAAGATTATACATATTTTGTTTACAAAGAAGAATTGAACAAAATTATATATATTTTCATACATTAGAAAAAGAAAAGGATTAACATTTTTATCATATTTGTTAAAAGAAAAAGATAACATTCTTATCATATTTGTTGAATGAAAAGATAACATTTTTATCATATTTGTTTACAATGAAGAACTATACAAGAATATCAATTTTGTTCACAATGAAGGATTATACAAAAATAACACTTTTGTTAATTTGACAATAAAAAGAATGATATGAAATGTATAGTTTTTATACATAAGAAGAATGACATGAAATATATACTTTTTATACATGAAAAGAATGATATGAATATATACTTTTTATACATTAAAAAGGAAGAGTTGAAAATGTATACTTTTTATACATTGAAAAGGAGAGTTGAAAATGTATACTTCTTTTTATACATTAAAAAGAAGTAGATCAAAATATATAGTTTTGTTTACCTTAAAAAGAATTAAACCAAAATAGCATTTTTGGTCATCTAAAAGAGTTAAACCAAAATAAACATTTTTGGTCATTGCAAAGAATTACACAAAAGATTTAAGAGTTAATATTTTTATTGTCGATTAGTTACAATAAAAAGATTAGAATATAAAACATACATTTTTATGGAGTGTTGATCTCATTTAAAGGAGTAGAATTAAAAACATATATTTTATGTAATGTCATTCTCATTAAGGAGAATGGGATTAAAAGATGGTACTTTTATTATCACTTTTTCACAATAAAAGAATTGAAATATATGTTTGTGATGTTATGCTTGATGTGTTAAATATATTGTTAGTATATTCAACTGAATATTACACTTCCATTTATAAGTCATCCGACTTGTTTATGTGATTGGGTCGATAATTTTCACACATCGCCCAAGTGCACAAATAATTTATTATTTGATTGCTGGATGAAACCCCACACGGGTGTTGGGATGACTCTACACCAGTCCCAATATTTAGTGTAGAATCCACTTTGGTTGATTATTTGGATGTGCGATAATTAATTATCATGATTGTTGATTATATGCAATATATGGATGTTGATTGAGTCGCATTCCAATAAAGAGTATTCTAGAAAAGAATATTTTAGAATATATTTTAGAAAAGAATATATTTTAGAAAAATATATTTATTGAAATAAACTAGTGATTTACTAGTATAAATCATTAAGATTAGATTTAATGAAGTTTTTCCAACTTGTATATATCTAATTTAAGTTAAATTAAATAAATTGGATTTTTGGGTTTGTCATGAATAGTGTCTTAAATAACACTGTTCTTAAACCCCGTATGAAAAGAATAATCTTTTAATTTATATTATTAAATCCCCAATTATATTTAGTAATTGAAATAAGATGAAATGTGAGTTGGGTTTATTGTGAACTATGTTTTTGAGTGACATGTGTTCTTCAACCCAACTGACAGTAAAAATATGATTTGGAAATTATAAATCTTTTATTAAGATTTAAATTAGAATTTTCCAAAAGTAAAGATTTCCAATTTATTATATTAAATTGGAGTTGAATGGGATTCAAATTTATTATAACCGAGATAAGCTTCTGTAGAAGAAAACCGATACTACATATGGAATTTAAGAGACTTTGCCGTTATTCCATTTATATTGTTGGTCGGACACAGAAATTTATAACGATTATATTTTGATTTGATTTCTGTGAAGATTCCATATTATGATGGAAGATGATTTTGGGTTTACCGTGGAATCAGTGTCCAACCGATAATGTGTATATATATACGACGATATATATATTTCAACCATTTTACTTGTAATCTACCTAATCGACCATCATACAGCATTCAAACAACAATAAAATATATTAAAATATTTAAAATAGATCAGAGTTAGTGATTTTACTCACATTCGCGCGTTAACTGTTAGATAACGATTTGCGTCGGTCGATAGATCTGATTCGACGATTTAATCCCGCTATGATCCATGACGAGCCGCAAATCGCTCCAGCTAGCTTTGTTGTTTGAAAATGGTATGAAACCGCTCCTTCTTTCAAATGCTAACGACACGTCACCTCTCCCATCCATTCTTTCCTCCCAACGTTCTCCTTTTCAACTCTCTGTACAAATCATACCCAACTTCATCTACTTGGACCTATGCCGCATATTCATGACCATTTACTGCATTTTGTTGAAAACAATGGCTGAGTCACGTACTTCGTCGCTTTCTTGAAGACGATTCGGCGATCTGGCCGGTGGTGCAAAACCAGTTCGTACTTTCGCCGCCGCCTCTAGGATAAAACAGCCTCTCTCTGATTAATAACTGATCTGCTTTACACAAACAAATCAGTGCAGATTTGCACTTTCTGATTTTACTGCTCGAAAATTTCTTAAGATTATTTTAATGGCGGAGAAAGAGAATGCAGAATTTTTTCTGTTATTGATCTCGTCTAATCTAATGATAATATATAGACGGGGATCAGGGTATTCGAAAAATCTGGTCAGTGGAGAAAAATCGGATCTACGAAAATACTTGGTCAAAGTTTTACCGCGTCATATAAAAATCGGTTCAGAAATTATTTTCCTGATTTAAAAACTGGTTCGAAAATAGCAGTGTTTTCTGAACCAAAAATATAAGTGTCTACACCACATAGCCAGGGCCCAAAGCCCAAAGCCCGAGCCCGAACCGGGCCGGGTCGGGTCGAGTCGGTCGGTCGGGCGCGCGCGTGTGTGGTGGTCATGATGCATGGGCTCCCTCCTCACAACAAAGCATGCATTGGGAGCCCAAGGCCCCATCAAAGCTTCTTAGAAACAAGTATATAAGTTTGCCTCTTCCATATAATCCCATGATGTGGGACTATTCACAAATAGGAGCCATCATACACTTATTTCATATTTTAAATAATTCACAATATTTCCAACACATCTAACACTCCCATTTTCATGAGTACACGCAACTCCCCAGACCAATAAATATAACATGCATTACCCCACCTCCTCGCGTTTCAACATCTCCACCATTATCTTAGTCGGACTCAAATGCGCCAGCTCCATGGTACAGGGGCCGAACATTTCAGTTGCCAAGCCACTTGAACGCTGTACAGACATCACCGTGCCATTTTAAACTGCATGAACGCAGTATTCCACTTCCATTTTTCAGCACGTCCACTAGCCCCTGTTTATTTATTCTTTGCCATTTATGTGTCCGGCTCATTACCGTGGAGTTCATCGGTGTGTCATCCAATGTCTGCACCCTACAATATTGGAACCGCCACCTTTCTGTTCACGTCTAAAACCTTCAACCATACTTACTAACTCACACACACAACATGGTTTTTCAACCTTCCTTTTCTAATACTTCACTCTACGTTAAACACGAATAGCCTACATTCATCATGCACGTGTTCCTCAGCTCTCCAAGTACTGATAATTCCAACTTCATTTCATGTATTAAATCATTTCATTCCCCTTTTGTTACCCTTGCCTTGCCTGTTTAAACACGTTTTGCCCAGCTTCTCTCACCACTTTAGTAATAGATCACGCCCAATACCCACCTGTCCACTCGCTTCTACACTAAAACAATCAAAGCTCCCCTTTTTTCTGAAACCCAACGTCGCTCATATACTCCCATACCCTCACGGTTTAGCTTCCTGTACCACACCTGAAACTTTTCCAGTCCAATACCTTGAACGCAACAAGCTCCTTTCTTGTTTTCCAACTATAGTCGCCTGTCTCCCCTTATATTAAAATAAACTAAAACCAAAATGCTTATTCCCATCATTTCACTTCCATGGCATGCTACCCCTCCTACAGCCGTACACAACTCCATTTGTTTGTAACCAACGCCAGCACTACACCCCAACCGTAACCTCCCATACACCTGATACGCATGCAAACTTGCATTCCCCCATCGTGTACTCCATCACGTGTTGTCCCCCATGCAAACTCGCGTCCCTACTTCAGTAAAACCCATGAACTTCCACAAAACTTTCCGACTCCATTTTATTTTCCTCCAGTTCGGATTTGCACACTTCCAGTCCCTCGTTTGCCCTTTTCTCCGCTTCCACTCATGAGCTACACTTTTATAAGCCTGCTACATCTCCCTTTCACGAATCAACATGCAGCTCTTCTGTATTATATACTTCTTGTTTTACCGCAAGCTCTTGTAGCTTCTAATTCAATTACTATTTTGAAAAGTACTGGAAGGCTTCGGCCATGATCTCCACAGGAAGTAGATCGCGTGTATTTATAGTAGTATAGGCTCGATAAGATCAGAACAACATCTTTTCGATAGCATGCTTAGATTATTAGGGTAGCTGGTGCTTTGATATGAAATTACACAGCTAGATGAGTTGATTAGTCATGGAGAGTAGGAGATAGTATCTGCTCGAGTTGATTATTCATAGCAGCTATGGAATTGATAAATGTAGGATAAAGGTAGATTTTCTTTATGTGAAGTTATAGGGTTATGGTTGTAGTTTATATTCCCAAAGTGGTAGCCTGTGTGGGTAGGCGTTGAAAATCAGTATGGTGTATTAGGGTAGGTTATATTTACTTCTCAGTGAAGTATTAGGATAGAAGTAGGGGCGTAGAGTAGCTTATGATTTGAAATTACAAAGCTGTGCAATACACGCTTAGCATGTGCGTGTGATTTTAGCTCATGTAGGTAGGTAGGTTTTTAGGATATGGGTGAGTACGTTTATTTATTTATTTAGGGTATGCCATTTTCTTAGCAACTAAGAAACAAATATATACATATATTTTATTGTTCCACTTGGTGACTGCGTGTTTTGTCTAAGGAATGCAATCCTTACTGGAACCGACAACTAACAATAGTGTTATAGTGTAATTTACGGTGAAAACTTAGCTGTGAAATCTTTTAAAAGCAATTAGTAACCTATTAAAATATGCCACTCCATACACGTAAAGATTCCTTTGTTTTAAAACAAAATCTTAACGGTTCCCTGCTACACAGATTATTATTTATTTCTGGATCGTTATGCATAGAAATAATAATACTGTCGTGACCAGTGAGGTACCACGATCCCAAAAATATAAAAATACCGGTAGTTTGACTTATATTTTGAAATCCCGAAATACCGATACAGGGTGCACAATACTCCAAATAAAAAGTTGCTTATTTAATTAATTAAAAATTACAGAAAAATTCTAAAAATTAAATTATCGCTGCGCCTCAAAAGAACCTTGTCCCGATTTGCACACGATATCAAGTTATATTCAAATATCTGTTTCGGTCGATAAACGATTTCACAACGACTTTTCGAATATTTGATTTTGACATACCTTGCAGTATATACGATGAAATCCTGATTTTTCACTTCTATTAGAAAGATACAGTTCAACAGATTCCGATGTTTCTCGTTTCGAAGAAATCCGATACAAAACGAGTCCGGTACACTCAGTTGAAGTTCAGAACGTTAAATTACGAACTGCAGGGTCATTCTGAGCTCGATTATAATTAATATATATTTATATACGTTCAACTTCGTTTTAATTAATATATAAATCCATTTATATTCTAAATTCAATATTTAAACTGTTTTATATATTCAAATACAGACCGATAAAATGCGGGACGTTACAGTCCTTCCCCCTTAAAATAATTTCGTCCTCGAAATTGCTAAGATAGGGAAAATGCTACAATCTCGGTTATAAACAGGATAAAATATTTTTGGTTTACTTCATAATTTCATTTTTAACTGAACTGATTAATTCCAATATTAACTCCTTCTTATTTTGAATATTTTCAAAATTCTGAAAATTTCCTAACGGCTTAGATTTTCAGGGAATTTCGCCCGTGTCTCCTTTTGTACGGCTCAGTCGGTACTACTACAGCTTGCCTCTCTGGCCCATCTCTAATTCCAAAGAAAACAAACAGCCAGGCGGCTCTCCAAACGCACTCAAAAATCTCATACTTCATATTATTCAAACACGTACCTTTTTGGTTGGGCATCCAATTCTAACTCTGCCCTTTGTTATCAGGCCAGCAATTATCCCAACACTTCCAACTGATCTCTGATTAATTTCTTCTCAAATCAAATCATTCGCTTATCCAAGCCGAATTCCATTTCCATTTACTGATTTATTTCTCAAATCAGTTATCTTCACTTCCAATTTCAAAATTCGGTTCTTATTCTCCAAGAATCAATTCATTTTAATATCTTGAACCTCCAATATTTCTGTTTTCCACTCTCCATTCTGGATTGTTCCAAATTCAGTCCAATTTGGTTTATCTTAGTCTAAGTTTCACTTTTACCATTTTAACTCCATAAGCTAAATTTTTATTTCAGAATTCAAATTCCTGGGGTTTATTTCAAATCAGTTTGAAATTGTATATATTACATATCATAATAGTAATTCAAAACATTTGAAATTTTTGGACAACTTGTTCCTCAAAACAATCTGAAACAAAATCTTTGGTAGTAATCTGTCACTTAGCAACTCGAAAATGACACTGATGATGTGGCCAGCATCATCAGAATTATTTTCTAGTGGGAGAAGTGAGTTCAATACCATATTACTTTTCCAAACTCATTTTCAAACACCTTATTTTGATTATTTTGAAATTTTATCAAAATATTCTTTACAAAATGCTTGGAAAAACATTTTTGAATCCACCCAGGATCTTAAAATTCCATATATTTAATTCAAATTCAATTTTAATTCTTTTCCAAGTTTCTAGAGTTATATTTCAAATCTGGTTTTTAATTCAGATTCAGCTCATCTGATTTTTCATATCATACTTATGTAATATTTCGATTGGTAATTTATATAACCAACTCAATTATAAACCTTATTCGATCATAATAATGATCAACACATCCAATATATACTAGATAATTCCAATATATATGCTTTCTTTATATCAAAATATATTTTTGGGTAAAATTATTTTACCCTCTTTTAAAAACATACTGTGTCGAATTACTCTGTTCAAGAGTTTAGAAACACCTATCGACACAGTTTGCATTACTGTTTCGACCAGAATTCATAAACCACTCGACTGACCAGTCAACACAATATAAAACAGTTTTTATACCAATTTACAAATACGCACACATATATTTACGCACTCGACTCAATCTAGAGTATTACTAACTCCATCTCTGTTGAATTACACCACAGAGCCAAGGTAATCACTTAACCTTATGCTCTGATACCAACTGTAACGTCTGGGATTTTCGACCCAGAAAATCAACATAAAAACACTGTCAATTTCTCGAGCATCGAAAATACCGGGACATTAATAGAAGAATTTAGAGGATGAGATAGAAAAGATAGAACTAATAGAATAGAAGAAAAAAAATAACAACTGAACAGTATCAGAATAAACACGAATCTCACAGCGGAACAATAAAATGTATTATATAACATAACTTTGAAATACAAATCTGAATTTGTATATGCATATTTACCATATCAGAGTATAACTCATATACATCACAGCGGAAATAATCTCTAAATATCTAACGGTGGAAACTCCTGCTTTGAGCCCCTCCAAGTGAATCTGTAAAATCCTAAAACACTTGACTGCCCGTACAAATTTGGGCACCCAAGAGTTTAGGGAAAACAAACAAAATAAACTCTGGGTCAGTCATGGGACTGGTGTGAGTAAATTCCAACCATACTGTTTAACATTGAAAATCCTTACTATAAAATATCTTTGATATCAAATCCAGTGATATTATGATAGTGTCTAAGCAAATAAATATCCAAATAGCAGAACGCTTGCATCTTACGTTCCACATATATATGGTATAAAATCATAAACCGCAGGGCGCTTATCAGAGAATGGTTTTCAACAAACAAGGTATGGGAGCACCTTCTGAATAGTGTACTCTAGAGGGGATACACTCAGGGTTCAACAAGAATGTCTTGCAACCCGGCCACACATGACTGCTCACTCATTTAGCTTGAGTGTCGCGAATATATTGCCACCACGGTTGTAGGCCATCCAACCGTTATCCGAAGATACAGAATCGAAAAGAAGTATAAATATGAATTTTTTCTAGATCGGTGACAATACACCCTGCTTGGGGATGACCCAACTAGCCATGCTGCCTAACCCAACTTCTGTCATTCCTGGTTGTGAGGCTAGAGGCTACGTCTAACTTCAGAACATTTGATCACCATTCACTTTGAATGTCACATCGTCAAATCCGTAATCACACATTGATTACACAAATGCACACTGGGTGTATAATAAAGAGAAACTATCTTCTCCCCACCTGTAATGACCCGCATTTTTAGCTATTGAATAATTAATTAATTTAATTATTAATTATCGATGTGATGATATCAATGACCTGAATTAAATAAAAATGAATATTTAATTAATAATTATAATATAATAAAACATATTATAAGCCCGGAATGGTCAGAATAGTGAAATTCACAATATGCTGTGAATTGAATAGTATCAGAGGATTGGTTGAGTTTATATTCGAAACATAAATAACGAATATATTCAATCGACGACAGTTGAAGTATAATTTATAATATAATTATAAACGAGCTTGAAATGGCGCTGCAGTTCGCTATTTGGCGATTTGAACTTCAACTGAATATACAGAACTCGTTTTAAGCCGGATTTCTGTGAAACAAGAAACGTGTGGAGCTGGTGGAGTATATCTTTCTAGTGGAAGAGAAAAATCGGGATTTTGTCGTGTAGATTTTGAGATATGTCCAAATCAAATTTTAAAATAGTCGCCATAGAATCGTTTATCGACCGTATCGGTTTATTCGATATAACTAGAGATCGGGTTTGATTTTAGACAAGGTTCTTTTGGGAAATAGTGATAAAATAATTTTTAGAATTTTAATGTAATTTTTAATTAATTTAATAAGCGACTTTTTATTTGAAGTATTTCGCACCCTGAAATCAAAATTTTGAAGTTCAAAATATGAGTCCACCTACCGGTATTATTATATTTTTGGGATCGTGAAACGGTGTTGATCACAACGGTATTTTTAGTTCTGTCCCTAGCGGTTCGTACGTAGACAGAATTGTGTATAGCGAGGTACACGATATAATTAAACTAAGCACTAAAATTTGAACCAAATGCGATATAGAGTTCACGTGTATAACATGCCACTAACAATATGAATGAGCCATGAAAATCCAACCTAGTATGCAACACAGGAAGACAACAAGCTTTTGTATATATATATATATATTATGCACTTCGAAAAGGGTACAGCCCTCCATAAAATATCTAGAACCAAAGACACTATAAATACCCTCCTTGTGACCGTAACCCTAAGTATTAGTCAACACTTATACAGCCGCCACTCTTGTTCTTCAGCAAAAATAAACAAGAGAATTAAATTCAAGAAGTATTCAAATTAATTTGTATAAAATACAAATCGAGTATCTATGGATTCTTGAGGTCAGCAGCTTTGGTTTAGTACTCTTTTGAAGGGTTGCGATTCATGTTTGGTGAGTTCGACGGTTAGCAGTAGCTCCTAGGGTTCGAAATTCCAATGGATGTGAAGCATCGAGTGTTAGTTAATGAGTATATTCGGATTTAACACCAAGAATAGCATCTGGACGAGGAGATTTGGTGGGTTCCGATGTGAAGGAGGATCGTTCGTTTCCGGTTCCTATTCTGGAATGTCTCAGGACGCCTCGGGATTTGCTACATCGAGTTGGGCTTGGTGTATATGTGGATGATGAGGAGGATAAGAGAGGTTCGATTGTGTGGTCGGTTTCGAGAACGGTGAACTAAGGGAGGAAGAGTCGTCGAAATGGCTGGCCATTGAGGAACAGGAGTTCGGTCTTAAATCGATTGTGGAAGAAGGATTGTTCGGTAGTGGGTTCTAAAGCATGGTTTGGGCCAACGAGAAGGTGGTGGGCCGTTGTGTGAAAGGTGAAGGCCCTAATGTTTTATTTAATTAAGTTTGTTCCTATTAAAAATAGTATAATCTTCTAAGTCGAATATCTTGGTCATACAAGATCAGAAATTCAAACCATAAGTTGCGTTGGGATCGTGGGGACAGTGGCTACACCATGGAACTGACTGGAAGTCCATCGGAGCTCGTTACAATTTATGGCGAAATAAATTGTCCAACTGAGTCAAATAACGCAAACCGATTATTCAACGGTTAACGCGCAACTGTGAGTAAAAACTCACCAACTCTGAACAGTTGTATTTTTATAATGTATTGTTAGAACTGTTAATCATCTGTTGATTGTTGTGTGTTGATTTGATTGATTGAACTGCTAGTCAGTTAGTGGAAATTTTATATACATATATATATATAAACCGTTAAATATTTATATGTTGATGCTGTTTATCAGAATAATATGTACTGAACTGAAAGTGATGTTGATTATACTGTGTAACATCTGTGATGCAGGAGAACAGGTTGGAGGGACCCGACTGGGTTCCTCAATATTTATAATACTGTTTTGATTTCATATATTATGTTATATGATGTGGTATATTATCTGTTGGCGATTATATGTGGTTGGACGATATTTATCATCGTGATTGGATATGATTGAATACCATAACATACGGGATGTTGATAAGGGAATTTTCAAAGTGATAGTGGAAAATATATTATTTATAAATTGAATATTTATAAATAAGAGATATTTATAAATAGAAATATTTATAAATAAGAAATATTTATAAATTGGAATATTTATAAATAGGAGATAATTTAAAAAGAAAATAAATTCAAAACATTTTCTTTTTGAATGGAAAGGCCTGTGTGGCGGGTTTGGGGATTTTCCCGATGCTCCCGATACAAAGGAGGTTATGGCGAATTTTTCCGTGAATTTAAGGAGTTAGAATATTTTCAAGAATAAACTTGAAAAGGGAATATTTGTAAATCATTTACAAATAGAATTGAAAAGGAAAACGTTATAAAAAAGGGGAAACGTTATAAAACAGAAACCGATATAAAGAGGAAAACGTATTTAAAAGGAAATCATTTGTAAAGTGTAGAACCGTTATTTAAAAATAAATCTTTTCAAATGAATGAACGTTATAAAAAGGGAAATCTTTATAAAGCAGAGGGTTAAGTAAATCAAGTTAACCAGTAAGTTAAGTTAATCAGTTAACCAGTGGGTTAAGTTAATCAGTTAACCAGTAGGTTAAGTTAATCAGTTAACCAGTTGGGTTAAGTTAGTCAAGTTAACCAGTTTGGTTAAGTTAGTCAAGTAAACCAGTTTGGTTAAGTTAGTCAAGTTAACCAGTTTGGTTAAGTTAGTCAAGTTAGTCAGTTGGTTAAGTTAGTCAAGTTAACCAGTTTGGTTAAGTTAGTCAAGTAAACCAGTTGGTTAAGTTAGTCAAGTAAACCAGTTTGGTTAAGTTAGTCAAGTTAACCAGTTTGGTTAAGTTAGTCAAGTTAGTCAGTTGGTTAAGTTAGTCAAGTTAACCAGTTTGGTTATGTTAGTCAAGTAAACCAGTTTGGTTAAGTTAGTCAAGTAAACCAGTTTGGTTAAGTTAGCCAAGTAAACCAGTTTGGTTAAGTTAGTCAAGTAAACCAGTTTGGTTAAGTTAGTCAAGTAAACCAGTTTGGTTAAGTTAGTCAAGTTAACCAGTTTGGTTAAGTTAGTCAAGTTAACCAGTTTGGTTAAGTTTGTCAAGTTAGTCAGTTTGGTTAAGTAAGTCAAGTAGTCGGGATTTTACAGATACACTTGGAGAGCTTGGAGCAGGAGGCTTCAGGATTCTATAGCTATTATTATTTCCGCTGTTGTTGTAAGTGCTGTACTCTGATAAGTGCTATTGTATACATAACTGTTATATTTCAAAGTTATGTTATCTATTATATGTTATTCGTTCCGCTGTGAGATTCGTGTTACTCTGATGATGATGTTCTTCTTCTTCTTCTATTCTATTAGTTCTATCTTATCTTTCCTCACCCTCTAACTTCTTTCATTAACAATTCGGTTATTTTCGATCCTTGGATGTTCGATATGTGTTGTATATCGGATAACCAAGATCGACTTTTTTCGGGTCGTTACAGTTGGTATCAGAGCTTAAGTTAAGTGAATTACCTTGGCTCTGTGGCGTAACTCAGTAGAGATGGGATTAGAAATATCCTAGATTGAGTTGAGTGTATATATACGAGAGAGCGTATTTGTTATTGATATAAAAATTGTTTTATATTGTGGGGCTTTATTGGTTGAGTGGCTTATGAATTCTGGTCGATCAGTTTGATCCACTGTATCGATAGGGGTTACTAAACACTCGAATACGATGAACCAACATGATATGTTTTGAAATTAACATAGTATAATTGGTTGTGTTGGTTGTTAGTATAATCGAATAAGATTATAAAAAGTGAATTGGTTATGTAAATAACTGATCAGAATTCATATAAGTAAAGTATATGAAATAAGAGGAATTAAATCTGAACTTTAAATCAGAACTGGAATTAAAATAAGGAAATTTTAAGTTCCTGGGAGATTTTGAAATGTTTTCAAAATGGAGGTATTTAGTAATGGTTTTGAAAGTAATATAGTATTGAACTCACTTCGATAAACTGGGAAATAACCCTAATGAGTGTGGCCACATCATCAGTGTCATTTTCGAGTTGTAAGTGACGGATTACTTCCAAAGGTTTTGTTTTTGAAATGTTTGAGAAAACAAGTATTTAGAAATTCAAAGGTTTTGAATTGGTATCATGATTTCAAATTTATTTGAAATAAACCCAGGAGTTTAAATTCTAGAAATTTAAAATTTAACTTGTGAAGTTAATTCGAATGGGATGGTAAAAGTAAATAATAAACCAGAATTTAACTTGAGATTATAAGTTAAGAAAAACTGGAGATGATTAGAGAATAATCTGGATTGGAATTGAAATAATAAGTTGAGAGTTTGGAATTTGAAACTCGAATTTGAAATTGAATTTGGCTTGGATAAGCGAATGGTTGTGTTAAGAATAAATTGGTTGGAGTTGATTGGGATGGCGTTTGTATATTCCGAGTTGATAACAGATGCAAGGGATATAATGATATGCCCGACAAAAAGGTACAAGTTTATATTTCATATGAGTTTGGAATTTATGAGCCGAATTTGGCAAGCCACTTGGCTGTTTGATTTTCTTTTGGGTTGGAGAAGGCCCAGAGAGGCGAGTTGTAATTTGAGATATTGACCAGTACAAAGGAGGTGCTGGCGAAATTTTTGAAAAGTTAAGGCGTTAGAAAATTTTCAGAATTTTTGAAAATTTAGTCGGAATAAATTAATATTTTAGTCGGTATTAATAGGTTCAGTTGGAACCGAAGATAAGAGGTAAACAGATAAATTTTTACCCAGTAGATAGGGTCGTCCCCTAACTTAGCAAATTTCGAGGACGAAATTTTATTAAGGGGGAAAGATTGTAATGACCCGCATTTTTAGCTATTGAATAATTAATTAATTTAATTATTAATTATCGATGTGACGATATCAATGACCTGAATTAAATAAAAATGAATATTTAATTAATAATTATAATATAATAAAATATATTATAAGCCCGGAATGGCCAGAATAGTGAAATTCACAATATGCTGTGAATTGAATAGTATCAGAGGATTGGTTGAGTTTATATTCGAAACATAAATAACGAATATATTCAATCGACGACAGTTGAACGTATAATTTATAATATAATTATAAACGAGCTTGAAATGGCGCTGCAGTTCGCTATTTGGCGATTTGAACTTCAACTGAATATACAGAACTCGTTTTAAGCCGGATTTCTATGAAACAAGAAACGTGTGGAGCTGGTGGAGTATATCTTTCTAGTGGAAGAGAAAAATCGGGATTTTGTCGTGTAGATTTTGAGATATGTCCAAATCAAATTTTAAAATAGTCGCTATAGAATCGTTTATCGACCGTATCGGTTTATTCGATATAACTAGAGATCGGGTTTGATTTTAGACAAGGTTCTTTTGGGAAATAGTGATAAAATAATTTTTAGAATTTTAACGTAATTTTTAATTAATTTAATAAGCGACTTTTTATTTGAAGTATTTCGCACCCTGAAATCAACATTTTGAAGTTCAAAATATGAGTCCACCTACCGGTATTATTATATTTTTGGGATCGTGAAACGGTGTTGATCACAACGGTATTTTTAGTTCTGTCCCTAGCAGTTCGTAGTAGACAGAATTGTGTATAGCGAGGTACACGATATAATTTAACTAAGCACTAAAATTTGAACCAAATGCGATATAGAGTTCACGTGTATAACATGCCACTAACAATATGAATGAGCCATGAAAATCCAACCTAGTATGCAACACAGGAAGACACCAAGCTTTTGTATATATATATATATATATATTATACACTTCGAAAAGGGTACAGCCCTCCATAAAATATCTAGAACCAAAGACCCTATAAATACCCTCCTTGTGACCGTAACCCTAAGTATTAGTCAACACTTATACAGCCGCCACTCTTGTTCTTTAGCAAAAATAAACGAGAGAATTAAATTCAAGAAGTATTCAAATTAATTTGTATAAAATACAAATCGAGTATCTATGGATTCTTGAGGTCAGCAGCTTTGGTTTAGTACTCTTTTGAAGGGTTGCGATTCATGTTTGGTGAGTTCGACGATTAGCAGTAGCTCCTAGGGTTCGAAATTCCAATGGATGTGAAGCATCGAGTGTTAGTTAATGAGTATATTCAGATTTAACACCAAGAATAGCATCTGGACGAGGAGATTTGGTGGGTTCCGATGTGAAGGAGGATCGTTCGTTTCCGGTTCCTATTCTGGAATGTCTCAGGACGCCTCGGGATTTGCTGCATCGAGTTGGGCTTGGTGTATATGTGGATGATGAGTAGGATAAGAGAGGTTCGATTGTGTGGTCGGTTTCGAGAACGGTGAACTAAGGGAGGAAGAGTCGTCGAAATGGCTGGCCATTGAGGAACAGGAGTTCGGTCTTAAATCGATTGTGGAAGAAGGATTGTTCGGTAGTGGGTTCTAAAGCATGGTTTGGGCCAACGAGAAGGTGGTGGGCCGTTGTGTGAAAGGTGAAGGCCCTAATGTTTTATTTAATTAAGTTTGTTCCTATTAAAAATAGTATAATCTTCTAAGTCGAATATCTTGGTCATACAAGATCAGAAATTCAAACCATAAGTTGCATTGGGATCGTGGGGACAGTGGCTACACCATGGAACTGACTGGAAGTCCATCGGAGCTCGTTACAATTTATGGCGAAATAAATTGTCCAACTGGGTCAAATAACGCAAACCGATTATTCAACGGTTAACGCGCAACTGTGAGTAAAAACTCACCAACTCTGAACAGTTATATTTTTATAATGTATTGTTAGAACTGTTAATCATCTGTTGATTGTTGTGTGTTGATTTGATTGATTGAACTGCTAGTCAGTTAGTGGAAATTATATATATATATATATATATATATATATATATATATATATAAACCGTTAAATATTTATATGTTGATGCTGTTTATCAGAATAATATGTACTGAACTGAAAGTGATGTTGATTATACTGTGTAACATCTGTGATGCAGGAGAACAGGTTGGAGGGACCCGACTGGGTTCCTCAATATTTATAATACTGTTTTGATTTCATATATTGTGTTATATGATGTGGTATATTATCTGTTGGCGATTATATGTGGTTGGACGATATTTATCATCGTGATTGGATATGATTGAATACCATAACATACGGGATGTTGATAAGGGAATTTCCAAAGTGATAGTGGAAAATATATTATTTATAAATTGAATATTTATAAATAAGAGATATTTATAAATAGAAATATTTATAAATAAGAAATATTTATAAATTGGAATATTTATAAATAGGAGATAATTTAAAAAGAAAATAAATTCAAAACATTTTCTTTTTGAATGGAAAGGCCTGTGTGGCGGGTTTGGGGATTTTCCCGATGCTCCCGATACAAAGGAGGTTATGGCGAATTTTTCCGTGAATTTAAGGAGTTAGAATATTTTCAAGAATAAACTTGAAAAGGGAATATTTGTAAATCATTTACAAATAGAATTGAAAAGGAAAACGTTATAAAAAAGGGGAAACGTTATAAAACAGAAACCGGTATAAAGAGGAAAACGTATTTAAAAGGAAATCATTTGTAAAGTGTAGTACCGTTATTTAAAAATAAATCTTTTCAAATGAATGAACGTTATAAAAAGGGAAATCTTTATAAAGCAGAGGGTTAAGTAAATCAAGTTAACCAGTAAGTTAAGTTAATCAGTTAACCAGTGGGTTAAGTTAATCAGTTAACCAGTGGGTTAAGTTAATCAGTTAACCAGTTGGGTTAAGTTAGTCAAGTTAACCAGTTTGGTTAAGTTAGTCAAGTAAACCAGTTTGGTTAAGTTAGTCAAGTTAACCAGTTTGGTTAAGTTAGTCAAGTTAGTCAGTAGGTTAAGTTAGTCAAGTTAACCAGTTTGGTTAAGTTAGTCAAGTAAACCAGTTGGTTAAGTTAGTCAAGTAAACCAGTTTGGTTAAGTTAGTCAAGTTAACCAGTTTGGTTATGTTAGTCAAGTTAGTCAGTTGGTTAAGTTAGTCAAGTTAACCAGTTTGGTTAAGTTAGTCAAGTAAACCAGTTTGGTTAAGTTAGTCAAGTAAACCAGTTTGGTTAAGTTAGTCAAGTAAACCAGTTTGGTTAAGTTAGTCAAGTAAACCAGTTTGGTTAAGTTAGTCAAGTAAACCAGTTTGGTTAAGTTAGTCAAGTTAACCAGTTTGGTTAAGTTAGTCAAGTTAGTCAGTTTGCTTAAGTAAGTCAAGTAGTCGGGATTTTACAGATACACTTGGAGAGCTTGGAGCAGGAGGCTTCAGGATTCTACAGCTATTATTATTTCCGCTGTTTTTGTAAGTGCTGTACTCTGATAAGTGCTATTGTATACATAACTGTTATATTTCAAAGTTATGTTATCTATTATATGTTGTTCGTTCCGCTGTGAGATTCGTGTTACTCTGATGATGATGTTCTTCTTCTTCTTCTATTCTATTAGTTCTATCTTATCTTTCCTCACCCTCTAACTTCTTTCATTAACAATTCGGTTATTTTCGATCCTTGGATGTTCGATATGTGTTGTATATCAGATAACCAAGATCGACTTTTTCCGGGTCGTTACACCACCAACTTGGTATATTCGTAAAAATCAACGGCGTGACCTTTGGAAATACTCTGTCAGACACTCGTCCATACAAGTTGTTCTGGGACTGGACAAACAAATAAACATCATTCTTGAACTGGACGACCCTTGCATTTAACTCTGTCTTCAATTATCTTCAGCATATCTAATTCGCAGCGCTTATGCCTATACGGAGTGGTTTTCGGATAACATATCCAGCCGGTCTCTCCATAATGACAACGATGGTCAAACACTTCGATAGTCGGTTATTTAACTATCGGAGTAAAAACAACTTTCATTCCATGTACACTAACATCACACAATCGCGGGCACTTTTTATTTAACGTTCGACTTTATCATTCGAATTCCCATATCTTACCAGATATTTCTCAAATCCCATTTTAGCCTTTTTACACTTCTTTGAAAACATTTCCAGTTTTTATAAACTCTCTTTCATGTTCTAGAAAAATATACGTTATCAACGTTCGGAACATTTCCACTCTTTTCACGTTCTTGTCTCCTACACTTGGATAATATACACTATCTTCATTTGAAAATATTTCTAATATCATCATAAACATTTTAATCTGCCCAACGTTCACTTTTAAAACACTATTCACTTTAAAATGTGAATAACATACCTATGATATAAATCTAAACACCTTATCAAATAACTCATTATTCGAGCAATAAATACCCTTATCTCGTTTATCGAAACCTCTTCCACTTTATAACTCCGTTTCTAACTCAACTTCTTGATAGATCAATATCAAGATTATAACTACATATTGATTTACTATCCTATCATAATTTATTGGTTTACTAGATACAGACTATCCTATCGGATTATAATTCCTAAAATAATTTACTTTAATACATTCGACTTCGTCGAATTTTAGTTCAAATCCTAATGGTTCGATTCTAATTACATTTCGAACATCGAAATGCTGCCATCGTTTCTAACATGATTCCCCAATTTCTTTTTCTAAAACTGGTTCTTATATTTTCTTACGACATCGTTATTTATCACTTTCGAATAAGTGGATTTCAACTAAACTGTAGCATTTCCTAGGAAGTGCTGCCATATATAAGAATCACGCTTAAGTTTGGTTAACAGCGTTAATTTATCGCTATAGTATAAACTTGCCATACGCTGTAATGTTCTCTTTATACTAATCTCAACATCACAGTCACACTTACCTTATCAACAGCGTTTATTTTGTCGCTATAGTTATAAGATTTGCATACGCTGCCATATTCCTTTTATACTAATCTTGACCTAACAGTCGCGCTTAAGCCTAGTTAACAGCGTTTATTTTATCGCTATAGTTTTAAGACTTGAAATCCGCTGTCATATTAATCTTGACATCTTTTTCCGTTACAAACTGATATCGTTCCTCGATAATAGTGAAGTCGTTCAAGTTGGGGTATTCTATTTACCTCTCAGACCTTGATTGACAACGTTCTTACCTTAGAATAGATATACGTCTGTAACTCTAATCCTTTATTACTTATAATATCTATCAGATTGTATTTTCATGTTTATTTTAATTATGGTTTTATAACACCATATCCTTACTTTAAGACCTCTGGTATTTATGATTATTTATATTACTCTTCGCTTTCTCCACTCCATAGTTCTACTTATAACTTCTTAAATTAAAATGGTAATTAAATATCGTCAATTTATTTCCAAACTGTTTCCATTGGATTTATCTAATAATCTTCTCCAAATTACAGTTGATTAAATCAACTACATTCCATCAGTAAATTCGTTAACTGATTTTAATTATTTCTCAACATTAAATTAATATAATTAATCTAATAATATTTCTAAATATAATTATCAAATATTTAATCGTCGGAAAATTTCTGCTTTATAAACTTATTTAAATGTCAATAATCGTTTTTATTTATTTTATAAAAACGAATTCTAAAATACTAGTTTATAATAGAACTTCTATTGTAATTTAAAACTTTGCTTTAATTATAAAAATATAATTTTTATAATTAACTTCGTTGATTTGTCTGACGGCCAATCAACTTCTTAACAAAACGACGGTTTTTCGGTCGACTAATGTCACCTGCTTAATCGATACCGTTTATTTATTTAATCTAAACAAATGTTGAATTTCCGTTCAACATCAATATTCACACCGGTTTTAAATGGAATTCGGGTTCAAACAGTGCATGCAAACAAACAGTACATGTCAATATCGAGGAATCCGGTCAGATTCCTCCAACCGGTTTCCGCATCCACAGATGTTAGCCAAATAATTATCACTAACTCTGTACTAGGGGATATTAAAACTGGTGGAATCAGTGTCCAACCGATAATGTGTATATATATACGACGATATATATATTTCAACCATTTTACTTGTAATCTACCTAATCGACCATCATACAACATTCAAACAACATTAAAATATATTAAAATATTTAAAATAGATCACAGTTAGTGATTTTACTCACCTTCGCGCGTTAACTGTTAGATAACGATTTGCGTCGGTCGATAGATCTGATTCGACGATTTAATCCCGCTATGATCCATGACGAGCCACAAATCGCTCCAGCTAGCTTTGTTGTTTGAAAATGGTATGAAACCGCTCCTTCTTTCAAACGCTAACGGCACGTCACCTCTCCCATCCATTCCTACCTCCCAACGTTCTCCTTTTCAACTCTCTGTACAAATCATACCCAACTTCATCTACTTGGACCTATGCCGCATATTCATGACCATTTGCTGCATCTAACACTCCCATTTTCATGAGTACACGCAACTCCTCAGACCAATAAATATAACATGCATTACCCCACCTCCTCGCGTTTCAACATCTCCACCATTATCTGAGTCGTACTCAAATGCGCCAGCTCCATGGTACAGGGGCCAAACATTTCAGTTGCTAAGCCACTTGAACGCAATACAGATATCACCGTGCCATTTTAAACTCCTTGAACGCAGTATTCCACTTCCATTTTTCAGCACGTCCACTAGCCCCTGTTTATTTATTCTTTGCCATTTATGTGTCCGGCTCATTACCGTGGAGTTCATCGGTGTGCCATCCAAAGTCTGCACCCTACAATATTGGAACCGCCACCTTTCTGTTCACGTCTAAAACCTTCAACCATACTTACTAACTCACGCACACAACATGGTTTTTCAACCTTCCTTTTCTAATACTTCACTCTACGTTAAACACGAATAGCCTACATTCATCATGCACGTGTTCCTCAGCTATCCAAGTACTGATAATTCCAACGTCATTCCATGTATTAAATCATTTCATTCCCCTTTTGTTAC
The DNA here is from genome assembly GCA_030737875.1 of Allium sativum. Lineage (NCBI taxonomy): Eukaryota > Viridiplantae > Streptophyta > Magnoliopsida > Asparagales > Amaryllidaceae > Allium > Allium sativum. Next base: position 809,376,562 of record CM060921.1, on the reverse strand, counting down.
CCTTGCCTTGCCTGTTTAAACACGTTTTGCCCAGCTTCTCTCACCACTTTAGTAATAGATCACGCCCAATACCCACCTGTCCACTCGCTTCTACACTAAAACAATCAAAGCTCCCCTTTTTTCTGAAACCCAACGTCGCTCATATACCCCCATACCCTCATGGTTTAGCTTCATGTACCACACCTGAAACTTTTCCAGTCCAATACCTTGAACGCAACAAGCTCCTTGCTTGTTTTCCAACTATAGTCGCCTGTCTGCCCTTATATAAAAATAAACTAAAACCAAAATGCTTACTCCCATCATTTCACTTCCATGGCATGCTACCCCTCCTACAGCAGTACATAACTCCATTTGTTTGTAACCAACGCCAGCACTACACCCCAACCGTAACCTCCCATACACCTGATACGCATGCAAACTTGCATTCCCCCATCGTGCACTCCATCACGTGTTGTCCCCCATGCAAACTCGCGTCCCTGCTTCAGTAAAACCCATGAACTTCCACAAAACTTTCCGACTCCATTTTACTTTCCTCGAGTTCGGATTTGCACACTTCCAGTCCCTCGTTTGCCCTTTTCTCCGCTTCCACTCATGAGCTACACTTTTATAAGCCTGCTACATCTCCCTTTCACGAATCAACATGCAGCTCTTCTGTATTATATACTTCTTGTTTTACCGCAAGCTCTTGTAACTTCTAATTCAATTACTATTTTTGAAAAGTATTGGAAGGCTTCGGCCATGATCTCCACAGGAAGAAGATCGCGTGTATTTATAGTAGTATAGGCTAGATAAGATCAGAACAACATCTTTTCGATAGCATGCTTAGATTATTAGGGTAGCTGGTGCTTTGATATGAAATTACACAGCTAGATGAGTTGATTAGTCATGGCGAGTAGGAGATAGTATCTGCTCGAGTTGATTATTCATAGCAGCTGTGGAATTGATAAATGTAGGATAAGGGTAGATTTTCTTTGATGTGAAGTTATAGGGTTATGGTTGTAGTTTATATTCCCAAGGTAGCCTGTGTGGGTAGGCGTTGAAAATCAGTATGGTGTATTAGGGTAGGTTATATTTACTTCTCAGTGAAGTATTAGGATAGAAGTAGGGGCGTAGAGTAGCTTATGATTTGAAATTACAAAGCTGTGCAATACACGCTTAGCATGTGCGTGTGATTTTAGCTCATGTAGGTAGGTAGGTTTTTATGATATGGGTGAGTACGTTTATTTATTTATTTAGGGTATGCCATTTTCTTAGCAACTAAGGAACAAAAATATACATATATTTTATTGTTTCACTTGGTGACCGCGTGTTTTGTCTAAGGAATGCAATCCTTACTAGAACCGACAACTAACAATAGTGTTATAGTGTAATTTACGGTGAAAACTTAGCTGTGAAATCTTTTAAAAGCAATTAGTAACCTATTAAAATATGCCACTCCATACACGTAAAGATTCCTTTGTTTTAAAACAAAATCTTAACGGTTCCCAGCTACACAGATTATTATTTATTTCCGGATCGTTATGGAAAGAAATAATAATACTATCGTGACCAGTGAGGTACCACGATCCCAAAAATATAAAAATACCGGTAGTTTGACTTATATTTTGAAATCCCGAAATACCGATACAGGGTGCACAATACTCCAAATAAAAAGTTGCTTATTTAATTAATTAAAAATTACAGAAAAATTCTAAAAATTAAATTATCGCTGCGCCTCAAAAGAACCTTGTTCTGATTTGCACACGGTATCAGGTTATATTCAAATATCTGTTTCGGTCGATAAACGATTTCACAGCGACTTTTCGAATATTTAATTTGGACATACCTTGTAGTATATACGATGAAATCCTGATTTTTCACTTCTATTAGAAAGATACAGTTCAACAGATTCCGACGTTTCTCGTTTCGAAGAAATCCGATTCAAAACGAGTCTGGTACACTCAGTTGAAGTTCAGAACGTTAAATTACGAACTGCAGGGTCGTTCTGAGCTCGATTATAATTAATATATATTTATATATATTCAACTTCGTTTTAATTAATATATAAATCCATTTATATTCTGAATTCAATATTTAAACTGTTTTAAATATTCAAATACAGACCGATAAAATGCGGGACGTTACACCAAGCCATACGTGATGACCTTCAAGCAGAAGAGATCCGAACAAAACAACAGTATTTCCTCCCTGAAACCTGGGGGGGAAACGGAAGACAAAGAAGCGAAACAAATGGGGTCAGTCATAAAGACTGGTAAGTCCTATCTACTTCCAGCATAAAAACAGGTAAAGATAACATGACATGCATAAACTGAAAGTAAACATAAGGATGATGACAAGATAGATAAACTAAATCAAGATAGAAGGATGGACTACGGTATCAAGATAAACTGATATATCATGTTAAACTACGATGTCGAGATAAATCAAGGTATCACATCGTCTGATTCTATCAAGTATAATCCTAAGGTATAACATCCCAAGGTGTCGGTCATGTATAACATCCCGCGGTATCTATCATGTATATTTGCTCTACACCTTCCGTACTAGTATCCCAACCCGTGTCATGTGTTAACTATAGAAATGTTCCTTACCTAGTGTCGTGAAATGGTCCATGCCAACCTAATATACCGCATATGTACGTTTCCCAACTCGTATGTTTCTTTCCATGTATATGTTCAGTCCTTTGCCATAAATCGTACGGTTTTCCCATGAAATTCTATACTACTTCAACGTAGTTCCATTATCCTTGAAATAGTTTTGACTGCCACCCTTGATCTGGCTAGGTTTTCTCATCATGAACTATCGCGTGTTCAACTAGGATTTATGCCACCTAGGACCACTAGGGATTATGCTACCTAATGAACGTTTATCGTATCTCGGTTTGGGTTCAAGCCACCTAGGGCCGCTAGGGATTATGCTACCCGTCAACCACGCCCTTTTTCCCACGTATGTATCGTGAATCGTTATTCCATGTCTAGATGCACATGTATCTCAATGTGCCATCCGAGTCCCGTGACAGAGCTAAATAAGAAATACAGGACTCGGTCAGGAGCTTTAGGTTATCCGCCGATGCAGATACTAAGGTCTGTTTTTCTACCCGTGGCTGTGGTCCCACGTGACCCCTCCCTCAACTACTGAAAGGAAAAACAAGAAGAATCATGTATGAGAACTACACTACGGCCATCAATGCCCCACTCCCAAATGGCCAACCTCACCCATAACTAGATAGCAAGTATGGTCTGTTGGGTGTTCTCTGCCTTTCCGTACGTACACGATTTGACAAAAGGTGGTAGGTGGCCGATGATGTGCTATCTAGGGCTACCGTAAATATCGCCGACCCCACGCTAATCCACCCTAGTCTTTAGGTTGCTCGCACAGCAACCAAGGCATACCCTTAGTTCTTCTACCGTAGACCTTAACCTCTGTGAGCCCAGGCGGATCATCTACAACCTCACAGTGGGATACCAAGAGTACCCTTACGTCCCCCGAAGCTACTACTTCGTCACCCAGTTCGTTGGAGCCTTTATCTAAGTCAGATATTGCTCCATCTCGTGTATTTGTCTACGCGATGACCTACCGTATCGGGTTACTAATCTATTTATGGACTGGTCCAATTCTCTTGACTAAGAATTATTACTTAGTTATTCTTAACTAAGGTTTATTACTTAGTTTCCTTTCCCATTATCCTTGTTAACTATGATTTTCCACTTAATTCCCTGAACTAGGGTTTTGTCTAATGGGTTAAGTGTCACTCAAGTTCATGACTTAACCCGCCTATGAATCATGTCAAAATTGGCTAAGTATTCAAGTTCAAGACTTAGCCCTACAACCATGTGTCAACTTGATTAAGTATATCAAGCGGTTCACGTCTTAACCCTATCAAATCATCATGTCAAGTTGGTTAAGTGTAGGTTAACTTAAGACCATAAAATTATCGGGTCAAATGGGTTAAGTGTAGGTTAACTTAACCCCATTTAATTATCGTGTAAAATGGTTAAGTATAGATTATCTTAACCCCGTCAAATTATCATGTTAGATTGGTTAAGTATTGGTTGACTTAATCTCATCAAATTATCATGTTAGATTGGTTAAGTGTTGGTTGACTTAACCTCATCAAATTATCATGTTAGATTGGTTAAGTATTGGTTGACTTAACCTCATCAAATTATCATGTTAGATTGGTTAAGTATTGGTTGACTTAACCTCATCAAATTATCGTGTTAGATTGGTTAAGTATTGGTTGAATTAACCTCATCAAATCAACGTGTATAATTGGTTAAGTATAGGTTAACTTAACCCCATTTAATCGTCAAGTCGGATTAGTTATGCGTTGGTTAACTTAACCTCATCCACTAGTCGTGTTACATGGTCAAGTGTTATTAAGTAGTCAAGTCCGGTTTCACTTAACCTACCCATTTACGTCATATCGGTTAAGTGTCATAAGTCAAATTAACTTAACCTTATCACGTGGCATTGATTTTTCTTAAGGCACCCCAACCTCTCACATTAGACCTTGTTGTGGTTACTGGTTAAGCCGGGAGGGTCCGGGCAGCTTTACACCACAACCTAGTCTAACCTCGGGTTTCAAGCGCGATATGACCAACTACTCACATTGGGTCCTATTGTTTGTAGCTACTATTGCCGGTCGGTTCCGGGTAGATTTATGCTACAAACTCAACCCAACCTCGAGTTGGTCACTTTCATGTTTACCTTAGTGTCATAATCACATTTATTACCTATACATGTCTTATGTAATATCATGTCTAGTTTCAAGTTCCACGTTTCCCTACGTGTCATGTCCACATTCATGTTTTCAAGCATAATCACATGTCATATTTTCAAGTCATGTTTCATGTCAATAAAGTTTACCCATAACGTAACGCCATCGCACGTAAGTTCGCATCAACCCAAATAGATCAAAAAGGGGAAAACATAACAATATGGCAAAGGTGGGAAAAGTTGGTCACAAGTTAAACATGGTGACATATGTGGCAAAGGTGTTTATCATATTAAGCATATTGGCCCCCAAACATGTATGATAACATAAAGGTGATTTGGCCTCAAACATGTATGAAATTAAACTTAGCAAATAGGGTGATAAACTTGTGATTAGCATATAGGTCACATCATGGCAAGTTAACATCAAGGTCATGAGAGTTTCTATGTTGCATTATGCAACATTCCCAAACAAAGATCATAGCTTTCTACCCAAAAAGTCAAGGTGATAGTCCCATAGTCATAGATCAAAAGAGTCATGAATAGATCTATGCATACAATGATAGGTTCAAGGCAAATACTACACTAAAGCCCAATTTCATTTTATCCCATGTCAACATTAAGACTACCGTTTAGATCTAGAAGTAGCTAGCACTTACAAAGCGTGGCTAGAGAATTAGAACTCAATAGAACAAGATAGAAGCTTTAGGAATGATGTAGCAACACTAGAAGTCTCCAAATAAATAAGCTCCACTCCAAGCCTTGAGAAATAAGAAGAAGCTCCTTGATTTTGATGAATAAAGATAGCTCCTTCTTGCCATAGATCTAGCTTAGGCTCTCAAGCTCTCATGAAGAAGATGGAGGCCAAGAGATGAAGATGGAGGCCATGATTAAGAGACATTTGGGCAGCACTTCGTTGCTAGATTGATTTGTGAGGGTTTAGGCTAGGTCTAGGGGTGTTTTTATAGGTGTAGAAACTAGTTTAGGCCATAGGATTAACCCTAGGATAGATCTGGACCATCAAATCTCGAAACAGGGCCAAAGACATGACTTAAAACACTCAGCAGGTGCACCAGGCCAAACTGGCCCGACACCCCGTGTCGACACCCATGTCGACTGGGCAGTCGACATATGGGGGGGTGGTGTCGACTGGACAGTCGACACCCCTGTCGACTTTACCTGGGCGGGAATTTTCCCGCCTTGCCCCCTGTGTGTTTGAATTTCGAATCTGTTTTGAACTTGGAATTTTCTGAAAACTTTGACAGGCCATAACTTGGTCATACGGACTCCGATTCTCGAAAACTCGGACTCTATTTCGCGTATTTTTCCGAGACGAACGCAATGGCACTGCCCGTTTCCCCTGATTCAAATATTATAATTTAATTCTGCCTTGATTTACATTATAACATATTGTTCAGAATACGGGTTGTTACATTCTCCCCTCCTTAAAGGATTTCGTCCCCGAAATCTCCAAGTTAGGAAGAACGTATGCTACCATCCGTCATCCATCTACTCAAAACATAATCCATAGGCAACCATTGTCCTTAAAAGGTTTCTAATGCTTTATGATCGTATGTAGAAAGTGTGTGTAATGTTCCTTAGCTAATGCAAATGATCAGGCCTGAGTGATCTTCTAAATGCAAAATATGTTTAGTGCCATGAATCCAACATGTATGCAAATAGTCATAGTCATATAAATATTATATGTGTGCACAATCATTCATTCATATGCAACATCCACATGATAACACATTAAATTTCATCCGTACACAAGCGTAAATACATATGCAATATGAAATGTGACTGAATCGATCTAGTGCCTAATATGTACTCAAGCATCCACGAGCAACCACTTGCATCCACTTGCGACCATATTAAACATAACATGTTTCAAATACATGTTTACATCCATAGGGTTCTACCTAAGGTCCTCAAGATAGGGTCGAGAAGATAAGCAAGACAAACTCCTTATGGGGTTTGCAACTGAATTAAGATCGAAAACAGAACCGAGAGGATATTCCTAAAAGATAGCCTACAAGAAAGCTCTACAGAAAACAGGGATCAAGGATATACTCTTAAAAAGAGATATCATGCGCGTATCTAGTCTTCATCCTTCTAAGCCGCATTTCCTTGAGCTTAGTTCCATTGTGCCTTGACTATCTTTTAACTTCGTGATTTCGTAGCTTCTTAATTCTTGTTTCCATAATATGAGTTGGAACTCATTTCATTGTCGCCTCTCGTTCCACTTTCACTTATTCTCCCTCTAGAATACTTGGCTCAAACATGACTGCGTACTCATGATCCCATGCGAGCCATGTTACCAAGTGTAATTATTAGTGTGATTTTTATGAATCTTGGATCTCGTTTACACACTATAAGGTATTCCACGTAGAAGAACTTTCTCTTGAAAGTAAACAGATGCCAACCATGTTACCAAGTGTAATTATTAGTGTGATTTTTATGAATCATGCATAAGTGAAATTAACCATCCGTCTTATTGGCGAAAACTACTCGATTGGATTAAAAATTTCCAATAAAGGCATCAAGGGATTCTAAGTAACTAATCATGACAGAACCTAAAAGGTTACACGAGACTTCGAGGGTATTACCAAGGCTAGTCAAGAGTCTAACTACCCTCCTATCAAAACCGGGAGTGGCACCCCTTACTGGATAACTGCTTCATCCCTAGAATCCATCCATAGCCCAAAAACTTAAGCATTACATCCAAACTCAACACTTGGCATAGACATTCTCAAATCCAAACAAGTCATGAATAAATGGACCGATTCTCCAACAGGATTTTGAGACAAAATGGGATCCTCTACTACGCTAGTACTAAGGTGCAGAGACTCAACTATCGAAGCAGACTTAAATGATGCGGTGATCAAAACAAAGTCTTGGCGGGATGATAGAAAAGAATAACTAAACCTTCAACAAGAACGTTACCATCCTTCTCAGGTACGCTATTGAGGGCATACAATTGCCTTCTCGATGATCTTGTCCTTGTCCCACAATACTTAACTATCTTCCCCTTTTTACCATACTCAAGATACTCTCTCTTGTCCTGGGTTTTATCATTATTTACCTTTTTCTCCTTTGTGGATTAAGCCATATTAAAGAATTGCTTATCTTTAGGCTTGTGCCCTTTATCCTCATTCTTACTATCCTTTCTTATAACGCGGTAACGGGTCTCTTGAGAACTACCTCCATCGTACGGAAAACATTTACGTAGCTAGAAAAGGATTAGTCGCAGTTAAAGCTACTGTGACTACAGATGGAGGAAAGGAAGGAAAAGAGATTCAATCAAGGAAACAAAGGATAGTGCTAATGGCTTTTGGGGAATAGCCTTTAGAAAATAAAACTTTTCTTGAAAAATGCTTCTTTGTAAACGGTTTTTAAATAGTTTTCAAAAGGTTTTTAAAAACTTTTGCCCAGTCTGGTAACCTTCTGCTCTGATACCAAATGTAACACCCCACCTCCGCTAGGGTCACTCACAAAGGGAATGCACTAGCTTTAGTGGAGTATTATCTAGGTAAACATGCACAGAAATATTACAAGGCAGAAAATATAAAATAGCGGAAGTAAAACCAACTTTCATATCTTTAATAAATAAGGTCTAAAGCCTTTTACATCAGAGAATTTCTTACATCAAATGCCTGTCTTGCAATAGTAAAGAAGCATAAACCATTTCGTAAATTATTCTCCAAGTAAAACAGTAAAGCAGCCATAGCCAAGAAAAGTCCAAGCCATACGTGATGACCTTCAAGCAGAAGAGATCCGAACAAAACAACAGTATTTCCTCCCTGAAACCTGGGGGGGAAACGGAAGACAAAGAAGCGAAACAAACGGGGTCAGTCATAAAGACTGGTAAGTTCTATCTACTTCCAGCATAAAAACAGGTAAAGATAACATGACATGCATAAACTGAAAGTAAACATAAGGATGATGACAAGATAGATAAACTAAACCAAGGTAGCAGGATGGACTACAGTATCAAGATAAACTGATATATCATGTTAAACTACGGTGTCGAGATAAATCAAGGTATCACATCGTCAGATTCTATCAAGTATAATCCCAAGGTATAACATCCCAAGGTGTCGGTCATGTATAACATCCCGCGGTATCTATCATGTATATTTGCTCTGCACCTTCCGTACTAGTATCCCAACCCGTGTCGTGTGTTAACTATAGAAATGTCCCTTGCCTAATGTCGTGAAATGGTCCGTGCCAACCTAATTTATCGCATATGTAGGTTTCCCAACTCGTATGTTTCTTTCCATGTATATGTTCAGTCCTTTGCCGTAAATCGTATGGTTTTCCCGTGAAATTCTATACTACTTCAACGTAGTTCCATTATCCTTGAAATCATTTTGACTGCTACCCTTGATCTGGCTAGGTTTTCTCCTCATGAACTATTGCGTGTTCAACTAGGATTTATGCCACCTAGGACCACTAGGGATTATGCTACCTAATGAACGTTTATCGTATCTCGGTTTGGGTTCAAGCCACCTAGGGCCGCTAGGGATTATGCTACCCGTCAACCACGCCCTTTTTCCCACGTATGTATCGTGAATCGTTATTCCATGTCCAGATGCACATGTATCTCAATGTGCCATCCGAGTCCAGTGACAGAGCTAAACAAGAAATACATGACTCGGTCGGGAGCTTTAGGTTATCCGCCGATGCAGATACTAAGGTCTATTTTTCTACCCGTGGCTATGGTCCCACGTGACTCCTCCCTCAACTAATGAAAGGCAAAACAAGAAGAATCATGTATGAGAACTACACTACGCCCATCAATGTCCCACTCCCAAATGGCCAACCTCACCCATAACTAGATAGCAAGTATGGTCTGTTGGGTGTTCTCTGCCTTTCCGTACGTACACGATTTGACTAAAGGTGGTAGGTGGCCGACGATGTGCTATCTAGGGCTACCGTAAATATCGCCGACCCCACGCTAATCCACCCTAGTCTTTAGGTTGCTCGCACAGCAACCAAGGCATACCCTTGGTTCTTCTACCGCAGACCTTAACCTCTGTGAGCCCAGGCGGATCATCTGCAACCTCACAGAGGGATACCAAGAGTACCCTTACGTCCCCCGAAGCTACTGCTTCGTCACCCAGTTCGTTGGAGCCTTTATCTAAGTCAGATATTGCTCCATCTCATGTATTTGTCTAAGCGATGACCTACCGTATCGGGTTACTCATCTATTTATGAACTGGTCCAATTCTCTTGACTAAGAATTATTACTTAGTTATTCTTAACTAAGGTTTATTACTTAGTTTCCTTTCCCATTATCCTTGTTAACTATGATTTTCCACTTAATTCCCTGAACTAGGGTTTTGTCTAATGGGTTAAGTGTCACTCAAGTTCATGACTTAACCCACCTATGAATCATGTCAAAATTGGCTAAGTATTCAAGTTCAAGACTTAGCCCCATAACCATGTGTCAAGTTGGTTAAGTATATCAAGCGGTTCACGTCTTAACCCTATCAGATCATCATGTCAAGTTGGTTAAGTGTAGGTTAACTTAACCCCATAAAATTATCGGGTCAAATGGGTTAAGTGTAGGTTAACTTAACCCCATTTAATTATTGTGTAAAATGGTTAAGTATAGATTATCTTAACCCCGTCAAATTATCATGTTAGATTGGTTAAGTATTGGTTGACTTAACCTCATCATATTATCATGTTAGATTGGTTAAGTGTTGGTTGACTTAACCTTATCAAATTATCATGTTAGATTGGTTAAGTATTGGTTGACTTAACCTCATCAAATTATCATGTTAGATTGGTTAAGTATTGGTTGACTTAACCTCATCAAATTATCGTGTTAGATTGGTTAAGTATTGGTTGACTTAACCTCATCAAATCAACGTGTATAATTGGTTAAGTATAGGTTAATTTAACCCCATTTAATCGTCGAGTCGTATTAGTTAAGGTTGGTTAACTTAACCTCATCCACTAGTCGTGTTACATGGTCAATTTTTATTAAGTAGTCAAGTCCGGTTTCACTTAACCTACCCATTTACGTCATATCGGTTAAGTGTTATAAGTCAAATTAACTTAACCTTATCATGTGGCATTGATTTTTCTTAAGGCACCCAACCTCTCACATTAGACCTTTTTGTGGTTACTGGTTAAGCCAGGAGGGTCCGGGTAGCTTTACACCACAACCTAGTCTAACCTCGGGTTTCAAGCGCGATATGACCAACTACTCACATTGGGTCCTATTGTTTATAGCTACTATTGCCGGTCGGTTCTGGGTAGATTCATGCTACAAACTCAACCCAACCTCGAGTTGGTCACTTTCATTTTACCTTAGTGTCATAATCACATTTATTTCCTATACATGTCTTATGTAATATCATGTCTAGTTTCAAGTTCCACGTTTCCCTACGTGTCATGTTCACATTCATGTTTTCAAGCATAATCACATGTCATATTTTCAAGTCATGTTTCATGTCATTAAAGTTTACCCATAACGTAACCCCATCGCACATAAGTTCGCATCAACCCAAATAGATCAAAAAAAAGGGGAAAACATAACAATATGGCAAAGGTGGGCAAAGTTGGTCACAAGTTAAACATGGTGACATATGTGGCAAAGGTGTTTATCATATTAAGCATATTGGCCCCCAAACATGTATGATAACATAAAGGTGATTTGGCCTCAAACATGTATGACATTAAACTTAGCAAATAGGGTGATAAACTTGTGATTAGCATATAGGTCACATCATGGCAAGTTAACATCAAGGTCATGAGAGTTTCTATGTTGTATTATGCAACATTCCCAAAAAAAGATCATAGCTTTCTACCCAAAAAGTCAAGGTGATAGTCCCATAGTCATAGATCAAAAGAGTCATGAATAGATCTATGCATACAATGATAGGTTCAAGGCAAATACTACACTTAAGCCCAATTTCATTTTATCCCATGTCAACATTAAGACTACCGTTTAGATCTAGAAGTAGCTAGCACTTACATAGCGTGGCTAGAGAATTAGAACTCAATAGAACAAGATAGAAGCTTTAGGAATGATGTAGTAACACTAAAAGTCTCCAAATAAATAAGCTCCACTCCAAGCCTTGAGAAATAAGAAGAAGCTCCTTGCTTTTGATGAATGAATATAGCTCCTTCTTGCCATAGATATAGCTTAGGCTCTCAAGCTCTCATGAAGAAGATGGAGGCCAAGAGATGAAGATGGAGGCCATGATTAAGAGACATTTGGGCAGCACTTCGTTGCTAGATTGATTTGTGAGAATTTAGGCTAGGTCTAGAGGTGTTTTTATAGGTGTAGAAACTAGTTTAGGCCATAGGGTTAACCCTAGGATAGATCTGGACCATCAAATCTCGAAACAGGGCCAAAGACATGACTCAAAACACTCAGTAGGTGCACCAGGCCAAACTGGCCCGACACCCCGTGTCGACACCCATGTCGACTGGGCAGTCGAGGTGGGGGGGGGGTAGTGGTGTCGACTGGGCAGTCGACACCCCTGTCCACTTGACCTGGGCGGGAATTTTCCCGCCTTGCCCCCTGTGTGTTTGAATTTCGAATCTGTTTTGAACTTGGAATTTTCTGAAAACTTTGACGGGCCATAACTTGGTCAGACGGACTCCGATTCTCGAAAACTCGGACTCTATTTCGCGTATTTTTCCGAGACGAACGCAGTGGCACAACCCATTTCCCCTGATTCAGATTTTATAATATAATTCTGCCTTGATTTACGTTATAACATATTGTTCAAAATACGGGTTGTTACAGGTTTCTTGAGAGTAGCAGCTGGCCATTTGGGGAAGACGGGTTCGAAGGGTGCGGTGCGGGTCTGATTGTCGGCGAGCCAGTTTTGAAAAGGTTAAAGCCCAATTAGATTTTAATTTTAGTTTAATTTAAATTCAAATAAATGTATATAATCTTGTAAATTGAATAACTTCATCATACGTTATCCAAATTCAGCAAAACAAGATCCGACAGGATCTATGGACGGTGGCTACACAATGGAACTAACTGCGAGTGAATCGGAGTTCGTTACAATTTAAGGCAAATTAAAACGTCTGATTTGAACTGACGAACGGTTACCGTTATTTAACGATAAAATGCAAATATGAGTAAAACTCACTAACTCTGTTCAGTTTATATTTTTATAAACTGTACTTTATTTTTGTCAATGCTGATTGATTGCTGTGTATTGATTGTTTGGACTGTTAAGTAGATTTGATTGAAAACGTAGATATAGTTATATATATATATATATATATATATAAAAGTTGACAATCAAATATTGATTCAGTTCATCAGTATATATCATGTTGGAATGAAATTGATGTATATTATATTGTGTAACATCTGTGGATGCAGGGAAATAGGTTGAAGGAATCCGACTGGATTCCTCAACAGTTATTTTACTGATTTTTTCATATATTATGATATATGCTGTGATATATAATCTGTTATTTATTGTATATGTTTGGATGATACTGATCATTTGTGGTTCAATATTTTAAATACCATACGGAATACTAGATGTTAAAATGGAATTTTCAAAAGTATATTTGAAAAGAAAATATTTATAAAATCCAAGGATTTTATAAATGGGAAATAGAAATAAAATCAAAGGATTTTATAAAAGGGAAAGGATTTATAAAACGGAAAGGGTTTTATAAAGGAAATAAATTTATAAAATCAAAGGATTTTATAAAAGAAGGAATTTACATAATCGAAGGATTTTATAAAAGGAGATATTTATTTAGAAATAAAAAAATAGGATTATAAAGGTTATTTATTTAGGAAATAAATAGGAGTAAAACGGGATATTTATTTAGGAAATAAATAGGATATTTTAAAAGGAAATATTTATTTGTTAAATAAATAGAATAAAATGAATTATTTATTTGTTAAATAGAATTGAAAGGAGTTAATCGATTTGAATGAATCAAATAGAGTTAATTGATTGGAGTTAATCAAAATAAGTTAGCGAAAGGATAAATCAAATGAGTTAGTCAAACCAAGTCAAATGAGTTAATCAAACCAAGTTGATTAAGTTAGTTAAACTAGATTAATCAAATGAGTTAATCAAACCAAGTTGATCGAATTGGTTCAACCGGATTAATCAAAGGAGTTATTCAAATGAGTTAACCAAAAGGAGTTAACCAAGTCGATTTAATCAGTTAGAGTTAACCAGTTAGAGTTAATCTGTTAGAGTTAATTAGTTAGAGTTAACCAGTTAGAGTTTATCTGTTAGAGTTAATCTATTAGAGTTAACCAGTTAGAGTTAATTAGTTAGAGTTAGTCAGCTAGAGTTAACCAAATAGAGTCAACCAAAGAGAATTAATTGATTAGAGTCAGAGTTAAACCAGTTAGAGTTAAGCAATTAGAGTCAATCGATTGGAGTTAAATCGGACTAGAGTTATTCGAATAAAGTTAAATAGAGTTAAAGGAGTTATTCGATTGTAGTTTATTCGAATAGAGTTAAAGGAGTTATTCGAATATAGTTTATTCGAAAGGAGTTAATTGAAAAGAATTAATTGAAAAGAATTTATCGAATTGAGTGAATCAGATAAAGTGAATGCAATGGAGTTAATCAAGTAGAGTTATCGAATATCACTTATTCGAGGTAGAGTAATCGAATATAGTGTATTCAAGAGAAGAGTACTCGAATATAGTTTATTCAAAAGAAGAGTAATCGAATATAGTTTATTCGAGGAGAGAAATCGAATATAGTTAATTCGAGAAGAGTTATCGAATATAATTTATTCAAAAAGGAGTTAACGAATATTGGTTATTCGAAGTGAGTTAATCGAATATTAGTTATTCGAAAAGGAGTTATCAAATCTAGTGTTCGAGAGGAGTTATCAAATCTAGTGTTCGAGAGGAGTTATCAAATCTAGTTATTTGAAAGGAGTTAATCGAAAATAGTTCATTCGAATAGAATTAAAGGAGTTAATCAAATATAGTTTATTCGAATAGAATTAAAGAAGTTAATCGAATATAGTTTATTCGAATAGAATTAAAGGAGTTAATCGAATATAGTTTATTCGAATAGTGTTAAAGGAGTTATCGAATATAGTTTATTCGAAGGGAGTTAAGTGAAAAGACTTAATCAATAGAGTTAATTGATTAGAATTAATCAAATAGAGTTAATCCAATAGAATTAATCCAATAGAATTAATCTAATAGAGTTAATCGTATATAGTTTATTCAAAAGAAGGTTTTCGAATCTAGTTATTCTTTAAAGAGATTATAGAATATAGTTATTCGAAGGGAGGAGTTATCGAACAGAGATTTTTCGAAAGAGAGTTACGTAAGGAAGTTGGTTAAAGAATTTAAAAGTAAACTTTGTCTAGTCCGAAGTTAAAACGTTGTTCAGTTAAAGTCTGAGAGGTAATTATACCACAACTTGATTGACTTCCTTCTTAACTAAGGAATGGTAAGGTTTGATAGTGAAGGATGGATAAGTGAATTTAGTTAATGAGTGAAATGGGTTGAGTTGGCATAGCGATGTTTATTTAAACATCTGTGTTAAAACCGAATGAAGGAGATTTGGAAATGTTTTCCAAATAAGAATCAGAAATGTTTTCCAATATAGAAAAAAAGAAATGGAAATGTTTCCAAATGTTAATAACGTATATTTTCTAAATTTAGAAAATAGCAAATGTTGAATATAGGGAAATAGGAGATGAAAAATGAACTAAAGAGATAAATGTTCAATGATGTTTGATCGATATAATTTCCATTTGGAAATAATATCGTTGTTTGCACACGTGTTTTTCTTTGATAGTTAACTCACCGACTATCGAAGTTTTTGACCATTTTAACGTTGTTAATATGGAGAGACCGGTTGGATTATTATCCGAAGAACCACTCCGTATTGGCATAAGCGTTGCGAATCATATATGCCAAAGATAATTGAAGACGGAGTAAAGTGCAAGGGCTGCTGTATAAATCTTAGATAACAATTTCCTAAGATGGATATACGGAATAGTGCCTTCGGTTTGTCCAGTCCTAGGACAACTTGTATGGAAGAAGGTCTGACAGAGTATATCTCATAGATCGCGTAAGTAGATCTCTTCAAAAGTATTCACGTTTGGTGGAGGAGGAATTCGTTTCTCTTAGCTGTATACCCGTGTTATTTTTGGATAAATCAATTTGTGATTTGGAGGGTATGACGATGTGGCATTCAAAGTGAATAATTGTGTGGTCTGTCAGAGATAAGCGTGGCCTCTAGCCTCACAACTGGGAAATGACAGAAATCGAACAGGCAGCATGGCTATGTGGGTTGCTACCATTAGGGTGTATTATCACCTGATCTAGAGTTTCACTTATTTCTATAATCTATTGTCGATATTGTCCCATTCGGGAAACGGTTGCTGATTCCAACCGTTGGTGATATACATTCGATACACTCAAGCGAAATGAGTGGTCGGTCATGTGTGGCCGGATTGCAAGATGTTCTTGTTGAACCCAGTGTATTCCTCTCTAGAGGTACACTAGCAAAAGATGGTTCCATACCTTATCATAGTTGGAAATCCATTATCCAATACGTGCTCGCGGTATTTGATTGTATACTATGTATGTGCAACGTGAGATGAAAGCGTTCTGCTAGATTGATATCTATTTGTACTTAGACATTATTATAATATCAGAATGATATTGCTTTGTCAAAGATGTTTGGATTCTCATAAGGGAAAAACCCGTTCCGTATTTACGGCGTGGTCTTATAAGATATCATAAGCTGTTTAAACTGTTTTACTCACATCAGTCACATGACTGACCCGGAGTTTATTTTGTTTTGTTTTCCCTAAACTCTTGGGTGCCCAATTTTGTGCGGGCAGTCAAGTAGTCGGGATTTTACAGATATACTTGGAAAGCTGGAGTAGGAGGCTTCAGCAACGTATATATTGCTATGGTTTATTTCCACTATGTTGTAAGTGCTGTACTTTGATAATGATATGTATAATCAAGTGCAATCTGTTATTTCAAAATTATGTTATATTTTATTCGTTCCACTGTAAGATTCGTGTTACTCTGATATTGTATGTTCTTCTTCTTCTTTTATTCTGAGTTTCTATCTTATCTATCCTCACCCTCTAATTTCTTTCTTTAACTACCGGTATTTTCGATCCTTGGATGTTCGATATGTGTTGTATATCGGATAACCAAGATCGCCATTTTCCGGGTCGTTACATCGTACGTCTCAGAGAAGGGTGTTAAGCGAGAGAATAATTCTCTGCCACCGAACAGATATATATTTAATTGAACTCAATCAAAACAGAATAAAATCCAATGTCAGACACACACATCCATTTACAAGTTCGTTCTGGGTCCGAACGAAACCGGAGGCACCTTATTCCTCATCCCGTATGTCCAATACAGGAGAGAGGTCCTCGCATATCTGGTCGATCTCCAAGTACGTCTGGACGATCACCACTTATTACCTTGTCTTGGGTGTACATCCCAATCAAGACATCATTAAACATCCAAACGATGTGAAGACCTCCGGTCTTCAACCATTGTCTTCATCGTCGACTTATCGTCGAATCAGTTATTCAGAATGGGTATAAACCCGGCCTTTCCGAATAACTCACGTATATAATAAACAAGTGCTACACAAACACAACATACACATCATTCCAATTTAGAATATTCTTTTATTCAAATATTCACATCATTAGGGAAAGGATCCCATTAATTTTATCAAAGACAAATTCTTTTAAATTTATTCTTTAATCTTCCTTTGGATATAATTTCTAAATCAAATTAAGGTTTATCCAAACTGGTCGGGATTAGCGCACCTTACCGAAGTAATCATTTGTTTTATTTCCCAATCCCAACCTATCCATCCCATGGAGCAAAATTGGTAATAATCCATATCTAACACCCCGGTGTTATCGGTAAATTTAATTACCATTTGCCGTTCAAATCTAATTAAAGATTTAACTATCGCTTGGGGCAAAATTGGTGATACTCCATTCTCGATCATTTCTTGAATTTGGTAATTTAAATTATCACATTCACATTTCAATCTAATTAAATATTCATTAAAACTCCACTTATTTTTAATCTACCCAATATTAATGATTATCAAAATCTCAGAAATAAATCCTGTCTTCAACTAGGTTAAAGAACCAATGTCATTTAAAACACAGTTCACGATAAACCCAAAATCACATTCCATTAGTTATGGAATCTTCACGAAAAACAAATCAATATACAATCGATATCAATTTCCGTCTCCGGTTAATAATATAAATGGAATAACGACAAATCTTCTTAAATTCCACATATAGTAACAGTCTTCCTCCACAGAAGCTCATTTCGATTAATACCAAATCGAATTCCATTCCAATTAAATATTAATTAATTGGTAAACTTTACTTTGGAAAATCCCATTAAATCTTAAAGATTTATATATTCCAAATCACTTTTCACTGCAAATCGGGTTAAAGAACGAATGTCGTTAAAATGCAGTTCACAATAAACCCAATTCACATTCCATTTTATTCCAATTAAATGTTAATTAACTGGAAACACTAATAAACTTAATTAAAAGATTTATTCTTTTCACACAGGGTTTAAGAACAGTGTTATTTAAGACACCATTCACGACAAACCCCAAATCTAATCCTTTTATTCGATTCCAATTAAATCTTAATTAATTGGAAAATCTCACTAAATCTTAATTAAAAGATTTAATCTTTTCTCAACTGGGTTTAAGAACGGTGTTATTTAAAACATCATTCACGACAAACTCAAAATCCAATTCAATATTAAATATAAGGCTCTAAATAGAAGTTATATCGACCTATATTCAATACCAAATTCTAAAACAAACGGATATCGTGTTGGGAATAACAATATCTGTATCTTCCAAATTCCCATAACAATATCCGTATAATCACGGAATCCAATACCGAAATATTCCGAAGATTATTTCCATTCCAAACCAGTCCAATTTATTCATTGGAAATTTCTGGTTATATTATAACCATTCACAAATCCAATTTATTTTATTTAAAAATTATTGGATTTCAAATCTAATTTCTAACTAGTTCATTTTGATAAAAATATATTTTTATCTTTACAAACGTGGAATTTTTCATCCAAATTCTTTCCAAATCATTTACTATGATTTTACACAAATTATTAATATTTTTAATAATTTTATTAAGGCCCTTTCAGTCGATTTCCATAAACGGTCATTGAACTGCACTTACGGCGACCTTTTCCAAATTTGATTTGGACATAATTCCAAATCCAACCATTAGATTTCAAATCTCTTATATTCCTTGGAAAGCTCTTTTAAATACAAACCCGACGGTTCCGCTTTTAGGAGAATCCGACGGTCGGATCTCTCGTAACGTCAATTCGAAGTCAATGGTCGAAATTCGTGAATGCTCATGGCGCGGCGCATTCTATTCATGCCATTTAATATATATAATATATATATTATATATATTTCATCGATTTCCATTTAAAACGTATTTTATAAATCATTTTAAATTCGTTTTAAAAATGATTCCAACCTCATTTTCAATTTTAAATCAAAATTGAATACTCCTTATCATTATAATATTCAAATGATAATATTTTCAAAATATCAGATTTTGAAATAATTTCCTTTTCGATATTCATTATAAAAATGAATAAAATCGATATAAATATCGTTTGCGTCCAAAATGGTGCATAACTAATCAACATGGCTTAGTACACTTCAATATTTTCGTGTCCATCCAAAATCGGACATCAAAATCATATTTTGATCTTCTATTGAATATTATTTTAAAATATTCGTTCTTTTATTTTATTCAACACATGAATATTTTATTCAACACATGAATAATTTTAATGGTTTATACAGTCAATAAAAATGATATTTTTATTGTTTAAATATTTTATTCAACGCATGATTATTTTATTCAACACATGAACATTTTATATCCTTTTCTGAATATTATTTTAAAATGTTCTTTATTTTCCAAATTGGAATGAGACCCAATCAATTACCATATAATGTTAGTTATATGGATTCCATACAACAAATGTATATAATGACAATGATAAACAATCATCCATCATCCAGAGTGCATTACACAACTGCATAAGCATTAAATATAAATAAATAACGCTTACAACAGCCTGTCAACCAATCGATCGACATACCACTAAATAATTGAGATTAGCGTACGTCAAATATCATCCTAATACCCGTGTGGGGTTTCAATCAACAAACACAGATTTTATTGGTGTAGTTGGGCGATGTGTAAAATTTATCGTCCCAATCAATGTCAGTCAAATGGGTGTACATAAACAAATCGTCCGATTTGTAAATCAATATTTATTTCAACGCATCACTATTTTATATAGTCCATATATTCAATGAAAATGAAATTTTTATTATTCAAATATTTTATTCAACACATGAATATTTTATTCGACACATGAATATTTTATTTTCCATTTCAAATCACAATCACAATCAATTTTCACAACACAATACAATCAAACATGTCGTCCATGGCTTGTGGACGACGGTGTCAGGAGCTACTAAGCCCCGTCTACATCCTAGTATATATTTAACTAGAAAATAATTTTGAGTGAGAAGTTCTCACCTTGGGGATCCACTCCTCCATTCTTTATTTCTGAACGGTCTGGATTCCGTTTTGCTTTCAGTCTGTTCCATCGCAATCTTTTTCACGTTGTTCATAGTAAAAATCGCATTTTTAATATGATGTTTATATATTTAAAAATCGCATTTTTATACCGCTATATATATAATAAAATCATATTTTTATGAATGCTTCATACATAAAACAATCACATTTTTTTATCGTTGTTATATATATAAAAATCACTTCTTTATTCGAACGTTATGTATATAAAAATCACAACTTTATATGTTATTCATATAAATAAAAATCAAATCTTTATATGTTATATATATAAATAAAAATCAAATCTTTATATCGTTACATACATATAAAAGATCATATTTTTATAATGCTCTTCATACAATAAAAATCCAATTTTTAACGATACTTCATATTGATAAAAATCATATTTTTAAAGCTATATACAATTAAAAATCATATTTTTAATTGAAAACCATGTGTAAAAATCATATTTTTAATTGCATAAACGAATAAAATTCGAAATTAAAACTCATTGGCGATGCTCGATGGCGAAGGAGGCTTGGGGACTAAAATGTAAACAATGGAAGCGATAAAAATCGGATTTTTACACGGAGGGGGCCTGCTGGTCGTAATGGGGTAGGGGAAGCGGCGGCATGGGGTGCTGGAGGTGGTAGGTTGGCGCAACGAAGAGGTGCGGGGCCAGAGGGCCCGAGGCAGCGTGATTTAGGGATTGGAGGGCTTTGGGTTCAATTTGGCTAAAGGAGAGAGAGGTGGGGCCTACGACGACGGATGGGGGGCCAGCGGAGGGGCGCGGTGGCAGGGGTGGCCGGCGGCAAGGATGCGGTGGCGCCAAGGAGGCTGGAGGCGATGGTGGTTGCACGAATTTGGGGAGGGGACGAGGTCTACGAGGGTTTGATCTCTTTTTTTTATTTTTATTTAATGAAATTTAAGGTCTAGAAAAATATATATAACTCTTTCCATTCGACCTCCAAATCGAACCCACCGACTATCGTCCCTAGCTAATTACCCCTATTCCGTACACAATGGGATATGTTTCTTAACCCAATTCGGATGTTACGATCAGTTTTCACTTAAATTAAAATATAAATCAGTATATATTCAATTTGAATGCACATTTTAATTTACCGAGGCCACATACGGACTCCCAAAATTCCAGAAATATAAATCTAGTAATGTTTTGACGATACGGTTCTAACAAAACCAATTTCGTTGAATTTGGAGATCGTTTGAAAAACGGTCATTTTCCAGTTGATTAATTTCAAACTGAAATTGCCAAACGCGTTTAAATCCACCACGCTCACATATTGATACCAAAAATTATGAAAATTGGAATCCAGCAATAACTTGACATTCCAGATCCAACAAAAGTGATTTCGTCGAAAACGGAGGTCGTTTGCAAAATGGCTATTTTTAAGGGCTATATATATTTATAATATATTTATAAATTCCACATCTACTTTTCTAAATTTTAAACAGGACGTAACTTTCAACTTATAAAACGAAATCTCAGTTTCTTACATCGTTAGAAAGATATTGTTCATCAGATTCAAATATTTCTTATTTCGTCCAATTCCGACTTATATTGAATTCTGTATATTAAATTGAAATTAGAAATCAAATTTTCAAACTACCACGCTATTTCAGGCTCGTTTTATAATTAAAATAAATTTATTCGTTCTAACTTCATTTAAAATAATTTTTTAGCCCTTATTATTTAAAATAAATCATTTTAAATATTCAAAATCCATTAAAATTACCAAAATTAAAATTTTAAATTGGTTCTGATTATTCCGGCTTGTTACAAGTTGTGATGATGATAATTTATAATTCAAATCCACCATTCAAATTCTTTTACATGGGTTCCTCAAAAAAATTAATTGACTGATGGACACTGAAAGATTGTTTATTTTCTTATATATTTTTTGTTGCTCAATAATACAAATTAAATATTTTACAGCGTAATAGGTTCTTTATAAAATTTCTTTAAAGTCAAGAAAGAAGTCAAGCTACAATAATTCAGTAACCAAATTATGTACATATGCATATGCAAAAAACATTGGCTTATATAATCATGTTTCTTACTTCCATTCTACGATGACAATTTCTAAGATTTGTTTCTCACCGTTAACTTTTCATTTCAAATCATTTTTCATATTATTTTTATACCAATTCACCATCTTGAGATCAATATGCGTTTTGTAACGACTTGGGGAAAAAGCTCGACGCCCGATTCTTTGACAACAATACATAAACCCGTATCGCTTGCCAAAAACCCAAGTATCGGACCCCCAGATTGTCATGAGAAAGAATTTAGAGGGTGAGAATCGAAAGAAAGAAGTATTAGAATAGAAGAAAGAAGAAGAACACATCAGAATCTCACAGCGGAACGAATAAATATAATATAATAAATCCTTTATACAAAGAACTGTATATACATACCAATCATCAGAGTACATCATATCAGCCACATCGGAATAATATCTGTATATAACTAACGGTGAAGCCGCCTGCTTCCAGCACCTGAACTCCAAGCGAACTTAACCTGGAACGTACTCGGTCTGACCCGAGCACATTTGATTTAAAACAAAATACACTGGGTCAGTCTGGAATACTATCAGTGATAAATTCACAGCAACACACACTTGCTTAACTTTGGAAAATCCTTTCCGAAACAAAAGGATAATAGTAAGACCAATCCACACATAAACACGGACGGTTTTTACCTTACTATAACCCAAAACATTTTTGAAATCATACCTTGATCTGATATTATCATAATGTCCAAGTACAAATAAATATCAATCTAGAGGAACGCTTGCATCTCACGCTCCCCATATATAGTATACAATCAAAACCGCGGGCGCTTATTGGATATTGGTTTCCAACTTGACAAGGTATGGGACCACCTTCCGCACGTGTATCTCTAAAGGCGAATACACAAGGTTCAACAAGAACGTCTTGCAACCCGGCCCTCACATGACCGACCACTCATTTCGCTTGAGTGTATCGAATGTATATCACCGACGGTTGGGCTCAAACCACCGTCTCCCATAAAGGGACAACATCAAATATAGATTAAAGGAGCAAAAGGAGTTTCTCTAGATAGGTGATTATACACCCTAATAGGGGCGACCCACATAGCCATGCTGCCTGCCCGATTTTTGTCATTTCCCGGTTGATGAGGCTTGAAGCTAGAATTCATCTTCGTACATCTGGCCACCATTCACTTTGAATGCCACATCGTCAGATCCGCTAGATATCACTAATTGACGTCCACAAAAATTCTCTAGTTGATAAGAGAACCGTCGTCCTCCGCCACCAACTAAGGTACGCTTGAAGAAATAAACGTATGTAATTCCTTTGGAAATACGCTGTCAGACACTCGTCCATACAAGTCATCCAGGAACAGGATGAACCGAAGGCACCCTCCTACCGCATCTTATATAGGAATCACCCCAAGGATCAGTAGCGAGCAGTCCTTGCAACCCATGGATTTCAACCACGACAGAATCACAAATCGAATAACTCTGGTTGCGAGCCAGAGAGATTTAACACATAGTCCTTCCGCTTATGAAGATCCACGGTCTACACTTGCTTCATCTTCAATTGACATCTTCACGTATTTGTTGGTCGGAATGTATTTCGAATATAATTCGATTCCGGTCTTTCCATACCAACAATCGTATTGGTCAGGTTTGTTAGTCGGTATTTTAACTATCAAATACAACAGTGTGAATACAATGAGTTTACTGATTCAGTACTTGGCATGACTTGGCCTCTTTAAAATATATCTGACAAAATCGTTAATCAACTCTAATATTCGACTTAACTCTAACTTGACTAACTTGATTAACTCCGACTGAATTACTCTTTTCGATAACTAATACTCGACTTAACTCCATTCGCTTGACTCTAGATCGCAGCGATCACAATGGTTACGCCTAATTCCCTCAGGAAACATCCGACCGTCGTAGGCTATCCGCAGCCTTGCGAATTTCGCTAGCAGTCGTACGCAATGGCGACTTCCCTGAATAACTATGTTTGATTAACTCTACTCCAAATACTATATTCGATCAACTCTAATTGAATAACCAAATATTCAATAAAATTTGAAAACAATAATCTTATTTATATTCATATCTCCAAAATCTCGCTTTCATTTTCAATACTTCACGTATGGGACATCACGCCAATCACAACACCTTTCACTCGTTTCAAATAATATCATTCCTCGATAATAACGAAGCCGTTCAAGTTGGGGTATTCTATTTACCTCTCAGACCTTGATCGACAACGTCCTTATCTTAGAATAATATCAGTTTGTCACATAACCACTGATATTCAAATCTCGTTTACCCCCTTGATTTCAACTCTGGTTTTATAAACCCTTTCATTCATTTGAAATCTCGTTTGATAATCTCTTTACTTAATTTCTTTTGACCAAGTCAATATTCACTAAAACACCACTTTTACTTAAAACAATATTTCACTTATAACATTCGATTTATAAATAAAATCACTCATCACAACCTATTTCCATTTACATGAGCATTTCTTATAATACTCTTTATCTTGGCTTTACTTGGATTTCATTTCCCTTGTGATGTTTCGATTAGTTATATTCTTAAACATTTAAAAGTCATCGTTTAGTTTAAAGCACACCTTTAAATCCTACTTTCCGTCTTTGACCCAACCTTAACGCCAACTAATCGCCTTTCCATCGAATTCAAATTAAAACCATCACTTTAATTACTATTAACTAAATAATAATCGTTAACTTTATTGTTAAATATATTAAATAGTTAACTTGTTTATCAACTAAAAATAGTCTAAATCATTTTGAAAAGCTTATAAAATCAACTTCATTAACATTCACCAATTCAATGTTTCCTTGGTTTATAGTTAAATGGTATTCAGAATATTTAAATCAAATTGATTCCATTTATCCACCTTACTCAAACGGTTGATTTTGTTGATCGTACACATCAGTTAGCAGTTAACTGATTCCTGCTTGTCATTTCCCCTTTTAAATTAATTAAATAACTTAATTAATTTAAAAACACTATCTAATTGTTTTAAAATCAAATCTTTCCACTTTACCAACCCGTATGTAAATCTTTGGTTTTTACTGCCTTTAACTTGCATAAACAATTTCAATAATTTCTCTTATAAACTCGATTTAATTTATTTAAAAATTTCTAATTTAATTATAATATAAAATCACTAAAGAGCGTCAATTCAGTTATAAAGGAATTTATAACTTTAAAACTGCGTCGATTCACCGAACGATCGAACGACGTCTAAACTACAAATTTTAGGCCATTCACTGCCAATTACCCAATCAACACTGTCAGTAGATTTTAAAGAAAACACGGGTGAATATTTATTCAATAATCACACTCAAACAGGTTTAACTACCATATGGGTTCAATCAGTTCAAATATCAACAATATAACACAATCAAACAACATATATAATATTTGAGGAATCCGGTCGGATCCCTCCGACCTGTCCTTCCCTGCACCACATCTTGTTATAACATTCCATAAAATAAATTTCATATGATCGATTAAATCTAAATAACAACATTCAATCAACTATAACAGTCAACAGCAACCAATCAACCAATTTATATTTTTAAAGGTAAATTATATTTTTATATGAATCAACCCCATCACAGAACTCCAGATGGTGTGAGAATTAACTCACCAGATAATTCTGTCGACGGTTGACACGTTTGTCGCTTTTAATTTGAAACGAACGTTCAGAATTAGTTGAATTTTCAACAGCGTCAGATCAGAGCCTAGTCAGTACCATCGTCTAGATCTCGTCCCTGCGATCCCAACGGATACAGTTTCGCTAAAATCCGTTAAAGTATGCAAAAGTTATCGCCAAAATACGTTTGATAAATTATACGATTTATAAACTAAATAAATAAATAAAAATCTCTTACCTTAATAACTACCTGCCACGTCAGCATCCCATACATTGTCCAATTTTCGCGTCACACGTTTTCTCCTTCTCAATTGCTCCAACCCCGTTGATACCCTTCAATGTTCATACCACGGAAACAACCCCCACTTTGACCCGTCGCCCCGCCTCCTATGACTGACCGGAACCCTCGCCAGCGCCTCTGGCAGAACCGCCTCGGTCCCAACTTCCGATCGCCCCTGGCCTCGCTCTCCCCGGTGGCCTACAACCCCCTGTCGATCCTCAAACACGAAAAAACCCCTTTCCCGTTCATCTGCGACTGACGGCCACCACCTCCACTTCAGGTGCCGGAACCACCACCATTCGATCGGCGTCTCCATCCCCTTCGTTTCCACTTAGGCCCCGACACCCAAAATGGCTGACGTCGCCGGAAAACCCATAAATCCGACCCTTGCTCCCAAAAACACACTTTTCAGTTCATCCCCTCGCCCCGACCACCACACACCATTAGAAAACCTGAAACCACAGCCATATCGAAGGTTTATCTCTCCTCTTCAAAACCCCTAAGGTCTCACCACCTCAAATCAACCACAACTCGTCAATTTTGACCACAAACGAAAAGGGTTTTCTCTGGTTTTCGTGAAATTCCGGCCACCACGAACGTCGATACATCCCTAACTTTTTGCTATAGGTAGATGACCTCCTGATCTACAATTTTTGCTGTGGTACCCCCCACGAATTCATCACGGATTGGAAAATATAATTGATTTTGTGTTCAGAGGTGTTTTTGCAAAATTACATGAATGGAGGAGAAGGGTTTGGCTGAGTTCAGATATTTTGGGGTTTATGTAAGCGGGAAATAATATAATTTATATCGACGTGACGCGTGATGACGACTAACGATTTTTTTCCGTGTTTATCGCGTTTTCGAATATCGTTTATTCGCTGCTGCACTCACATACGAACCCCGTTCGAGACGCAAATGGACGACATAGTATAATTTGACGATACGGTCCAAACGAAACTTGTTTCGTCGAATTCCGAGTTCGTTTGCTCGAATGGCCTTCGTTCATGTTCAAATGTCGATTTATTTTACATTTTATTTTGCTATGCTCACAAATTAACACCGATTGACGCGCCACTTGAAATCTAGCAATAATTTGCCGTTGCGGTCCAAATAAAATTTGTTTCGTCGAAAACCTGAGGTCGTTTGAATAAAGGCCCATTTATAACTGGCCAATTCAAATAAAATAAATCAATTTTAAAATACCTCAATATATTAATAATAAAATATTGAAATTGGCCATACACGACGAGAATATCGTATACTACAAGGATAAAATATCCCGGGTTGGATTTGAAGCCAAATCGATATTATAATTATTTAAAAACCCCTTTATTTAATATAAATAACGTTATAATATATAACGAAATTCCATAGCGACCTTTTCAAAATTTGATTTGGACATAAAATTAAATCTACACGACGAAAACTAGATTTTTCTCTGCCATTGGAAAGATATCGTCAAACCGGTCCCAACGTTTCTTGTTTTGAGAAAATCCGACTTATTTTGAATCCGGTAAGACAGATTGAAGTTCAAAACGCCAAATCACGAACTACCGCGTCGATGTAGCTCGTTATTTAATTAAATTATAAATTAAACGTTATAACGTCGTTTATAAACGAAATCGCCACGATATTTTCAATACGAACGATATCGAACCATTTAAAAATCGCCTGATCACGTTATACGGCGAAATCGACATTTTCCCAATATTGTCGAAAATAAAATATTATTATATTATTAATATAATTTAAATATTCAAATTAAAATGGTCATCATCGATTATTTAAATTCAAATCAATATTTTAAATAAATAAAATATTCAAATAAATAGCCAGAAAATCCGGGACATTACATTCCTTCCCCCTTAAAATAATTTCGTCATCGAAATTGCTAAGGTAGAAAGAACGTTACAATCCATTATCTTTATAAAAATAATTAATTTCTAAAACTCGATTTTATTTTTCAAAACAAATCTAATTGGTTTTAAAACCAAATTATTTCAAATAAAGGAATTTTCCAAAAAAATTAAAAAAATTTCTAACACTTTAAATTTTGAAAAATTCCGGCAGAGTCTCCCTTGTACGGAGGACATCTGCAAAATTGCAGGTTCAAGAAATATATATATACATCGACTCTCATGGTCAGTAAAATCAAAATCCAAACCCAAAACCCCAAATAAAAACCAAAAATTTCATATTTACGTAGACGTACCTTTTTGCGAGCGTTATTATGCGATAAGCGATATATTATATGCGAGCTTGCTCAATTATTTTGCAGCTCTATTCAACTGGATTCAATTAACTCCAGCATTTTCTCTTGGATGGTTTTTAAACTGAATTGGCACTTCTGCACCTGTTTCTCAACTCAAACGAACTTCATTAGTCCACAACAAATGTCAGTTATGTTCAAAACATCCATATCGTCCATCTCAACCCATTTTACACACAGTTTAATTCACACGGGATTATAATTATTTATAATCGCTTCATTTATTTCTTTATGATTATCCATTCAAATTTATTTAACTGAATCGATTTATTCGAATTATTTATCTCATTTTGGTTTTCAACAAATCGATTCATATTCAGGGTGATATTCATGAAATCGAGCACACAATCAAAACATATCATACAATCAACATCAACAAACCAAAATAATTTTCCCATACTATAATAATCATCACTTTTATTTTATTATAAAATAAATTGGGTAAAAATAATTTCAAAAAATAATTTTAATATCAAATCACAAATACGCGCTCTCATATATATACACAAACTCAATCTAGGGTATTGCTAATCCCATCTCTATCGAGTCACACCACAGAGCCAAGGTTATCTCTAAACCAATAGCTCTGATACCACTGTAACAACCCGAGGAAAAAGCTCGACGCTCGATTCTTTGACAACAATACATAAACCCGTATCGCTTGCCAAGAACCCAAGTATCGAACCCCCAGATTGTCATGAGAAAGAATTTAGAGGGTGAGAATAGAAAGAAAGAAGTATTAGAATAGAAGAAAGAAGAAGAACACATCAGAATCTCACAGCGGAATGAATAAATATGATATAACAAATCCTTTATACAAAGAACTGTATATACATACCAATCATCAGAGTACATCATATCAGCCACAGCGGAATAATATCTGTATATAACTAACGGTGAAGCCGCCTGCTTCCAGCACTTGAACTCCAAGCGAACTTAACCTGGCACATACTCGGTCTGACCCGAGCACATTTGATTTAAAACAAAATACACTGGGTCAGTCTGGAATACTATCAGTGATAAATTCACAGCAACACACACTTGCTTAACTTTGGAAAATCCTTTCCGAAACAAAAGGATAATAGTAAGACCAATCCACACATAAACATGGACGGTTTTTACCTTACTATAACCCAAAACATTTTTGAAATCATACCTTGATCTGATATTATCATAATGTCTAAGTACAAATAAATATCAATCTAGAGGAACGTTTGCATCTCACGCTCCCCATATATAGTATACAATCAAAACCGCGGGCGCTTATTGGATATTGGTTTCCAACTTGACAAGGTATGGGACCACCTTCAGCACGTGTATCTCTAGAGGCGAATACACAAGGTACAACAAGAACGTCTTGCAACCCGGCCCTCACATGATCGACCACTCATTTTGCTTGAGTGTATCGAATGTATATCACCGACGGTTGGGCTCAAACCACCGTTTCCCGTAAAGGGACAACATCGAATATAGATTAAAGAAGCAAAAGGAGTTTCTCTAGATAGGTGATTATACACCCTAATGGGAGCAACCCACATAGCCATGCTGCCTGCCCGATTTTTGTCATTTCTCGGTTAATGAGGCTTGAGGCAAGAATTCATCTTCGTACATCTGGCCACCATTCACTTTGAATGCCACATCGTCAGATCCGCTAGATATCACTAATTGACTCCACAAAAATACTCTAGTTGATAAGAGAACCGTCGTCCTCCGCCACCAACTAAGGTACGTTTGAAGAAATCAACGTACGTAATTCCTTTGGAAATACGCTGTCAGGCACTCGTCCATACAAGTTATCCAGGAACATGATGAACCGAAGGCACCCTCCTACCGCATCTTATATAGGAATCACCCCAAGGATCAGTAGCGAGCAGTCCTTGCAACCCATGGATTTCAACCACGACAGAATCACAAATCGAATAACTCTTGTTGCAAGCCAGAGAGATTTGACACGTAGTCCTTCCGCTTATAAAGATCCACGGTCTTCACTTGCTCCGTCTTCAATTGACATCTTCACGTATTTGTTGGTCGGAATGGTTTCCGAATATAATTTGATCCCGGTCTTTCCATACCAACAATCGTATTGGTCAGGTTTGATAGTCGGTATTTTAGCTATCAAATACAACAGTGTGAATACAATGAGTTTGCTGATTCAGTACTTGGCATGACTTGGACTCTTTAAAATATATCTGACAAAATCTTTAATTAACTCTAATATTCGACTTAACTCTAACTTGACTAACTTGATTAACTCCGACTGATTTACTCCAATCGATAACTAATACTCGACTTAACTCCATTCGCTTGACTCTAGATCGCAACAATCACAATAGTTACGCCTAATTCCATCAGGAAACATCCGACCGCTGTAGGCTATCCGCAGCCCTGCGAATTTTGCTAGCAGTCGTACGCAGTGGCGACTTCCCTGAATAACTATGTTTGATTAACTCTACTCCAAATACTATATTCGATCAACTCTAATTGAATAACCAAATATTCAATAAAATTTGAAAACAATATTCTTATTTATATTCATATCTCCAAAATCTCGCTTTCATTTTCAATACTTCACGTATGGGACATCACGCCAATCACAACACCTTTCACTCGTTTCAACTAATATCATTCCTCGATAATAACGAAGCCGTTCAAGTTGGGGTATTCTGTTTACCTCTCAGACCTTGATCGACAACGTCCTTATCTTAGAATAATATCAGTTTGTCACATAACCACTGATATTCAAATCTCGCTTCCCCCTTGATTTCAACTCTGGTTTTATAAACCGTTTCATACATTCGAAATCTCGTTTGATAATCTCTTTACTTAATTTCTTTTGACCAAGTCAATATTCACTAAAACACCACTTTTACTTAAAATAATATTTCACTTATAACATTCGATTTATAAATAAAATCACTCATCACAACCTATTTCCATTTACATGAGCATTTCTTATAATACTCTTTATCTTGGCTTTTATAATCAAAACCCGCTTGTTCCTTACTTTAACATAAAACCTTTTAACTTGGATTTCATTTCCCTTGTGATGTTTCGATTAGTTATATTCTTAAACATTTAAATGTCATCGTTTAGTTTAAAGCACCCCTTTAAATCCTACTTGCCTTCTTTGACCCAACTTTAACGCCAACTAATCGCCTTTCCATCGAATTCAAATTAAAACCATCACTTTAATTACTATTAACTAAATAATAATCGTTAACTTTGTTGTTAACTATATTAAAACAGTTAACTTGTTTATCAACTAAAAATAGTCCAAATCATTTTGAAAAGCTTATAAAATCAACTTCATTAACATGCACCAATTCAATGTTTTCTTGGTTTATAGTTCAATGGTATTCAGAATATTTAAATCAAATTGATTCCATTTGTCCACCTTACTCAAACGGTTGATTTTGTTGATCGTACACATCAGTTAGCAGTTAACTGATTCCTGCTTGTCATTTCCCCTTTTAAATTAATTAAATAACTTAATAAAAACACTATCTAATTGTTTTAAAATCAATTCTTTCCACTTTACCAACCCGTATGTAAATCCTTGGTTTTTACTGCCTTTAACTTGCATAAACCATTTCAATAATTTCTCCTATAAACTCGATTTAATTTATTTAAAAATTTCTAATTTAATTATAATATAAAATCACTAAAGAGCGTCAAGTCAGTTATAAAGGAATTTATAACTTTAAAACTGCGTCGATTTACTGAACGATCGAACGACGTCTAAACAACAAATTTTAGGCCATTCACTGCCAACTACCCAATCAACACAGTCAGTGGATTTTAAAGACAACACGGGTGAATATTTATTCAACCATCACACTCAAACAGGTTTAACTACCATATGGGTACAATCAGTTCAAATATCAACGATATAACACAATCAAACAACATATATAATATTTGAGTAATCCGGTCGGATCCCTCCGACCTGTCCTTCCCTGCACCACAGCTTGTTATAACATTCCATGAAATAAATTTCATATGATAGATTAAATCTAAATAACAGCATTCAATAAACTATAACAGTCAACAACAACCAATCAACCAATTTATATTTTTAAAGGTAAATTATATTTTTATATGAATCTACCCCATCACAGAACTCCATAAGGTGTGAGAATTAACTCACCAGATAATTCTATCGACGGTTGACGCGTTTGTCGTTTTTAATCTGAAACGAACGTTCAGAATTAGCTGAATTTTCAACCGTGTCAGATCAGAGCTTAGTCAGTGCCATCGTCTAGATCTCGTCCCTGCGATCTCAACGGGTCCAATTTCGCTAAAATCCGTTAAAGTATGCAAAAGTTATCGCCAAAATACGTTTGATAAATTATACGATTTATAAACTAAATAAATAAATAAATAAATAAAAATCTCTTACCTTAATAACTACCTGCCACGTCAGCATCCCATACATTGTCCAATTTTCGCGTCACACGTTTTCTCCTTCTCAGTTGTTCCAACCCCGTTGATACCCTTCGATGTTCATACCACGGAAACAACCCCTACTTTGACCCGTCGCCCCGCCTCCTATGACTGACCGGAACCCTCGCCAACGCCTCTGATAGAACCGCCTCGGTCCCAGCTTCCGATCGCCCCTGGCCTCGCTCTCCCCGGTGGCCTACAACCCCCTGTCGATCCCCAAACACGAAAACACCCCTTTCCCGTTCATCTGCGACAGACGGCCGCCACCGTCCACTTCAGGCGCCGGAACCACCACCATTCGATCGGCGTCTCCATCCCCTTCGTTTCCACTTCAGGCCCTGACACCCAAAATGGTTGACGTCGCCGGAAAACCCATAAATCCGACCCTTGCTCCCAAAAACATACTTTTCAGTTCATCCCCTCGCCCCGACCACCACACACCACTAGAAAACATGAGACTACAACCATATCGAAGGTTTATCTCTCCTCTTCAAAACCCCTAAGGTCTCACCACCTCAAATAAACCACAACTCGTCAATTTTGACCACAAACGAAAAGGGTTTTCTCTGGTTTTCGTGAAATTCCGGCCACCACGGTCGTCGATACATCCCCGACTTTTTTCTATAGGTAGACGACCTACCGATCTACAATTTTTGCTTTGGTACCCCCCACGAATTCATCACGGATTGGAAAATATAATTGATTTTGTGTTTAAAGGTGTTTTTTGGAAAATTACATGAATGGAGGAGAAGGGTTTGGCTGAGTTCAGATATTTTAGGGTTTATATAGGCGGGAAATAATATAATTTATGTCGACGTGACGCGTGATGACGACTAACGATTTTTTTCCGTGTCTATCGCGTTTTCGAATATCGTTTATTCGCTACTACGCTCACATACGAACCCCGTTCGAGACGCAAATGGACGGCATAGTATAATTTGACAATACGGTCCTAATGAAACTTGTTTCGTCGAATTCCAAGTTCGTTTGCTCGAATGGCCCTCGTTCACGTTCAAATGGTCGATTTATTTGACATTTTATTTTGCCACGCTCACAAATCAACCCCGATTGACGCGCCACTTGAAATCTAGCAATAATTTGCCGTTGCGGTCCCAATAAATTTTGTTTCGTCGAAAACCTGAGGTCGTTTGAATAAAGAAACTTTTATAACTAGCCAATTCAAATAAAATAAATCAATTTTAAAATACCTCAATATAATAATAATAATAAAATATTGAAATTGGCCATACACGACCAGAATATCGTATACTACCAGGATAAAATATCCCGGGTTGGATTTGAAGCCAAATCGATATTATAATTATTTAAAAACCCCTTTATTTAATATAAATAACGTTATAATATATAACGAAATTCCATAGCGACCTTTTCAAAATTTGATTTGGACATAAAATAAAATCTACACGACGAAAACTGGATTTTTCTCTGCCATTGGAAAGATATCGTCAAACCGTTCCCGACGTTTCTTGTTTCGAGAAAATCCGACTTATTTTGAATCCGGTAAGACAGATTCAAGTTCAAAACGCCAAATCGCGAACTACCGCGTCGCTGCAGCTTGTTATTTAATTAAATTATAAATTAAACGTTATAACGCCGTTTATAAACGAAATCGCCACGATATTTTCAATACAAACGATATCGAACCATTTAAAAATCGCTTGATCACGTTATACGGCGAAATCGACATTTTGCCAATATTGTCGAAAATAAAATATTATTATATTATTAATATAATTTAAATATTCAAATTAAAATGGTCATCATCGATTATTTAGATTCAAATCAATATTTAAATAAATAAAATATTCAAATAAATAGCCAGAAAATCCGGGACATTACACATTTTATCCTTATTAGGATTTGTGATGATGATAATGGAGATATCTGATGCACTACATTACTTGAATTAATTAGGATATTTAAGTTGTTGTAGATTAGTTTAACCGAATTTCTTTGAATGAACGAAGAACATTTTAAGGTAAATTTCTTGACACTGACTGTTCTGTGTAACACAGAGATCGTATGGGGTTATAGTGTTTTCAAAACGACATTTTGAATTTTCCTACATATAAAAATTAATATTGGAATAAAATCTCAAATTGAGCCAAGGGAGGCTAAAAATGCTCTTAATATTTCAGTAATTATTCACTTGAGTACTCCATTCACTAATGCTTTTTGTCGAATTATTTAAACTGATACAAATGTCAAAGTTTACTATCTATGTTTATTCATTTGATGCTGACCCATTGCATTTTAAATAACCATTCGAATGTGGCAATTCAAAGGTTGTTTAACTCCAATATATGAGATTCCACAAAGAGAAGTATAACAGAAAGAGTATAAGATATATGGTACAATAACAGGGCTTTAAGTATATCCTAATATGTTGGACTTCACATTCTTTTTAGAAATTATATTCAAACAATTCTAATTTTATGGGAACTAATTTTCATTTTTTAAATGCTAGGAATTGTATGAAATTTTCATTGCACAATGCTAAATTAGATCTTTTTTAAATTTGACAGCGCTAGCCTTGAAAAATAAAATTAAAAATTATTTCAAAATACTTTGTCCTCCGTGTAATATGTTTTCAAACTCACTTATATGAACGGGAAAAAAATGTATTTGTGTATTCGATACTCTGTTCCGTGCGTTCAATAAACTTTTATGTCAATGGATAATTATTGAAGTTGACGACAAATTTTATTAGTTGTATGTCAGACTATTTGGATTCTCTAATGTATAACAAAGCATAAGTTGTCTTATCCATTAATAAATGTAATGGAGTTTAGAAGTACTTATGGTTCTAAGTAATAATTCTTCCTCCTTTTGTCATTGGTAGGTCAAAAATGTTTGCGCCAACGAGTAGAAATTTGGTAATAGGGCTTTCAAAAAATAATTAATGAAAGGATCTACATCATCATATAAAGCATGGTACTTAACACTGCTTCCTTTCAAGTATTCTCCAAATTTGGTGAATGCTCACTGGTGAGAAGTCTTTAAATTTATGTAACAATATATGATGATAAGCCAATCTTTCGCATGCATTTAATTTAGGCCATAGTGGATTGTCAGGTGGCTAAGTTGGAAAGTGACATGATATTGAGGATGTTTAGTTTAAAAAAAAAATGAGTTTCTTATTTGTTACCCGGATCTTTCAGTTGCTATAGTGCTGTAAATTCACCAACATCAGGACAGTTTCACACTTGAGACACTGATTCTTAGATGTTAATCGAGCTGTCAAATAAATTTTTATCGGCTTGGCATGTTTAAATTTGCTATGTTTTTATCACTAAACTTTTAGCAGTCTTCTTAGAATTTGAAAACATTTAACTTTTTTCTATGAATAATAAATCTCAAGTCTTGTGTTGGATGTTTAACTTAATGTTTTAGTGTTTTCTGTAGTTTAATATAAAGTTATGCTTTGTTCCAGTCATAACAAATGTTCAATAACTGTTTTCCTCTTTGTTTGTGCATAGTATGTTTTTCCAATATTATATCTTAAAGAAACACTTATAAGCAGTCTAATAGACAATTTTTTGTGAACAACCATTGCCAATGATCTATCAATAATTTTGGCAAAGAAAGAGGCAAGTTTTTTGTCTACATAAATAATGCTAACGTAGTTATATCAATCCATTATGTTGAAGATGTTAGTTATACTACATATGATTCATGTTTTTTATTGAAAGAGCAGTGATCTTTTAAAAGAGGAAAGTACTCATTTTTATTAATAAATAATTCTAGAGACAATTAAAATTCATTTACAGAGGAAATATAAAAATCAGTTGCAAAGGAGATCATCACATAAATGATAATGTTATAGTTTATAAGGGGTGTTGTTATTAACACTCCAACTATTGTTAAGGGCGGTTCATTTTTTAAAAACACTCCCTCTTTGAAAAATTGTTAAGGCGCTACACAAACATATTATTTCACACTACCGAATATTCCCGGATTGCCCCTTCAAATTAGATTTAAAAAAAAACTTATTCGACGAAGGAAACCAAATTAAAGTAAGAAGTTAGTCACCACTACACCTAATGCAACATGTAATCAATTATGCATGCATTCAACAATGATATGTCAAAAATTAATAATCATTTCAGTGCATTGCCTTCTTAATTATAAAATTAGGCATATTTATGTTGGCCAAAAAAATCAGTTCGATCCTATTCCTCCGAAAATGCTTATCCTTTAGGATTTAAAAAAATCGATATATGTGAATTGAAAAAAAAAATTACTATTGCCCTTGCAATTTTTGTTAAGGTTAAATTACCTTTATTCGTTAAGGGGATAAATGGGTAATAAGGTAAAATTACCTTTATTTGTTAAGGGACTACTTTACTCATTGGTACTCCCCTTAACAATTTTTGAAAAAATAAAAAATTGGTCTCTCCTTAACAATATTTGGAGTGTCAATAACAATACCATTTATAAAAGCGTATGTAGAATGCTTAAGTAACTGTTATGCAGAACTGCAATGAGAGGCTAAACTAGGTGGGACTGTATAAACTATGAACAAGGAAACTACACATCATCAGCCATCAATTAAGTAGGGACAGATACGGGGTTCCGGTAGATCACTGCCTGAGCCATTGAAAAGTGTCAGTTAAAAGAGTTAGGTGTTGAAGAATAGATATGACTGGAACTGCAAGATGACTGCAGTTAGGATTGTTAGCAGCTGAGGTATAGTAGCCAAATTAAGGGAACTTGATGTGTGGAAAAGTAAATGAAAAGCTTAAGAAAAATGGTTTGCCTTGAACTGAGTGGTCTGAAGCAGTTTTTAGTAGAAAATGAAAAACTCAAGAAAAATCGTTTGCCTTGATCTAGGGCAGCAAACGATGATCCACTGTTGGTCGGTGATAAGCATTAAGTAGTGTTGGGGCAAAATCCAGAGGAATTGAGAGCCTGAATTATGAGGGATAGGATTACCGATCAGGCTACAACCAATGGCATTCAGCGAAGGATAGTCAACGAGAATGATTAACAACAGAGCGAACTACAACATCAGCATAGCCCTACCGTTGAAAATGAATTACTGAGAGCAGCATGACGTGGTAGGTTATAAACCTGAAGGGATGAAGTGTAGCTAGGTGAGGATGCTGAACTCGAATGATTGTGTTGTCGTGATCACAATAGAGCCTTAATAATGTTGTATTTGCGGAGGTTATATAAGGTTTGCCAATGTTCTTTTTTTAGTGTACGTGGAATTTTAAAATTGAAAATTAAAATCCATAAAAATGTGTTTACAGCTTCATATGACTCAGTATTCTAAAAATTCATGGTTAAATAAATATGGGCATATTGATCTGTATTTGTTCAGTTATACTGTATGGTTGCTGCTCGTACATGATTAGTTGATTTCCATGCGCAAGAACATATTCACGTTTCCAGTCCTAAAGAGAAAAGGTTAGCTAGAAGTCAAAGAAATACAAAATTAGAAGATGTTAGCAAATGGTGGTTGCCTTTGTATTCGGCAGACGGCAGTAAATGAAATATGGAATATGGTGTGTGTTATTCGGCAGTAAATGAAATATAGAATATGGTGTATGAAAAAAATTGTGTTTATTTATGCATACAAGTGCAATTGAAGAAAAAAGGTATGTGCAAAAATAGGTTATTTATGACAATTTACTAAGCTTGCCATTATTTGCAGAGGTGAGCGTAGCGGCCAAAACGAGTTTCCTTTAATATTTTTTAACCTTGGTACCGGGTTAGTATAGGATTGTTAGGCTGCGTTTTTGTACAACAATAGAAAATTGTTTGGTCGTACATTGATCCAAATATTTCAAATTTGAGATATACTTGATCATCAGGGCTTTATATTCATGTTCACAATTATTTGGATTATTGAATACTATCAAATATGAGTTAATATAAGCAATAAGTAGGTAAATATGCATTTGTGGACTTATGCATTAAATTTATCAAGCATTGCCGGTAATGTAGTTCTATTAAGTAAGAAATAATTGACATATGATGTTAATTTTTCTCTAATTTAAACCCATTGTTTTCTAGTAAAATTGTCATACTAAGTGTGTTCTAAGATTATTTAAGATGATCAACTTAAGCATCTCTGTTCAACAAGTAAACTAATCAAAATAAACTCAATTTATAAATCTCCATTTTCATGTGATTGAAATTTAAAAACGTATATCTAAACAAATTTTCGGTGATGTTCATGTGCATAGCACGAGTTCGCACTTCTGTATTTAATTACATTGTATGTTATAGTTTATTTAGTTATTTTGTTACTAGGACATGTAACTCAATTTATCTATTCAGGTTTAGATTTGTCGTATATAACATGTCTTGCATTTAATATTAAATTAAATTAAAAGTTCATAACTCAATTTATAACCAAGTCCCTAACTTATTTTTATCAAACTGATTTAATATTATTCAATATCAAACTATTGTTCGATTTTACTTGGTATTTTGTTATCAAGCTATTGTTAATAGTAGACAAAATTTTGTTATAATTTTATGTTAATAGTAGACAAAATTTTGTCGGTGTTAACAAACCATTGTTCGATTTTACTTTATATTTTGAAGATGACTATTTTATTAAACAACTTATTTTAATGTCTATTTTTGACAAAATAAATCATAGTAACAAATGGTTCTAAATATTTGTATTTTGACGATTCGTTTTAACAAAAGCGGATATGTTTGTTTACAAAATTTTGACGATTATATTTTATATTCTTAACTAACTTTCATTTATTATAAACTATTTTGTAGTTTAAATAACTATATTACATCAATTTCAAAAGCTCAAATTGAATTTACATTTATGTCGATACGTTATAAAAATATATTTATCATTAATAGCGTACTCCATTTTAGTTACACAAGACATATAACTAATATTATTCAATTAATTTTATAAAATTAAATGTAAACCCGAATTATAGTATATTTTTTATTTATTTTAATGTACCAAATGTTAATATATTTAACTCAATTTATTCTTAAGTATTTATCTATTCGTGCATTTACCGTATGCGTAACAAATCGGTGAGAAGGTTTAGATTTGCCTGAATTTACATATGTTGCACTTTTTGATACATTACGATCATTTTCTTTTGTTTCACCAAATAAGAGATGGCAAAAATTCTTATTCTAACTAAAAGTGGTTAAAATAAATATTTGTATTATTATGCAAGAAAATACAGCCTACCTCTCTTTGAACCACACTTACTTGATACAATCTACTTTTGTATAATTGACATTTTGAAATGCTGACCTAAATTAAACATAAAATTAGTACAATACTCTTTATTTTATTGTTGTATTCTACATATTTACATCAACTTTTTTAATCAAATGAGATATTCATCCCTCTTCTTCAATAGTGAATGGACTAATATTACAACTGAACGTAAGATTGTTTTATAGTTAACTGTCAGTTCTTGATATATTGATGTAAAGACATGTTGGAATAAATTGTATTTATTATGTCGCTACCTGGAATTTTTTTAAAAGTGGTTTACTTCTATAATTACCTATCCATTTTAAAAAGTTGTCTAATATATGTTGGGCATGCATCATGTACAATACCTATATCTGATATGATTATAGAATCATTCACCAAGATGAAAAATTGCAATAATTACGAGAATGTAACTACAAACTAAACGATAATATCAAAATAAACCAAAGCACGACAATGCGGATATGACATAACCTAAGATCGATTGTGCTACATTTTTTGAAACTGTTCGCATCGTCCAGTAGAAAACTGTATGTTCTAGATGATTCTTCATTACAAAAAAATTGAAACTGCAAATAAAACAATTATTGAATTGAATCAGATCTCAATCTAATCGAATATATATTCAATCCAATATGACCTAGGAAAGCAATTGTAACGACCCAGCAAAAGAATTCGATGCCTGAATTCCGACAATAATGAATAACCCTGTATTACTTGCCAAAACTCAAGTATTGAAAATACTAGATAGTTATTAGAAAGAAGTTAGAGGGTGAGATAAGAAAGAAAGAAATATTAGAATAGAAGAAGAACCGACGTAATACAGGGGCTCACATCGCAGCGCAACAAAATATAATATAGAAATAAGTCTTTATTGAGTGCTTAAAATAAAAACTTACAATCATCAAAGTACAACACATCTGGACAGTTATAATAATCCGTCCTCATACATAATCACATAGCGGAAAATATTGTATAATATCATATGTTTGAACCCATCTAGCTCGTCTCTTCATAGCATCGTATAAACTGAAGTTGCACAACCCGGTCTAACCCGAGCATTAAAAACGCCGGATCAGTCTGGTGAACCAGAGTGAGAAAACACACTAAGTTTATTATATCACACAACTGATTTTAAGGTCAAGATCTTTTCTGAAGAAAAGGATAATCGTAAGACCGATCCACACATAAACACGAATGGTTTTTACCTTATGATAACCAAAACCGTTTTGAAATCATATCTTTTTTGATATTATAATAATGTCTAAATACAAATAAATAGCAAGCTAGCTGAACACATGCATCTCACGCTCTACATATAGTACACAATTAAAACTCGTGGGCTCTTATTGGATAATAGATTTGCTGGAAAGGTATGGGACCACCTTCCGATAGTGTATCTCTAGAGAGGAATGCACCGGGTTCAACAAGAAATCTTGCAACCCAGGTTAAACATGACAGACCCCTCACTTCGGTTGAGAGTACCGAATGTATTATCACCTAACGGCTTTTTTTTCGTGACCACCATAGTTCCCAGGAGATACAGAAATGAAAAGAAGTAACAAATATGAACAGTCTCTAAGTGGTGACAATACACCCTACCTAGGTGCGACCCACTTAGCCACGCGACCTTCCCGATTTCTGCCATTTCCGGTTGATGAGGCTTAAAGTCATAATACTTTAGAACATCTAGCCACCATACACTTTGAATGCCACATTGTCAAATCCGCCAGATATCACTAATTTACGTCCACAAAAATACACTAGTTGTTAAGCTAAGAGAAGGTGTCTTCTCCACCACAACAAAAAATACGTTTGAGGAAATCAACGTATGTGACTCCTTTGGAAATACTATGTCAGACATTCGTCCATACAAGTCATCCAGGAAAAGGATGAACTGAAGGGACCCTCCTACTGTAACACCCTGAATTTTCCGTGAACATTATTATAACGAAATAAAGAATGAAAGGATTGGTTGCGTGCAATGTAAATATGTTGCATATACTGATTTGCAAACATAATGCATTAACATTAAAAGAAAAATAAAAGAAAAAGATTCATGCAATGGTTTAAGTTAAGTATTGTAACTAACCTGAAAAAGAGAAGTAAGGAGAGAACAATAATTATCATTGTTCTAAGGATTATTAACAAAAGACTTCATAGCTCAGTTGGTTAAGGCATTGGATTTGTAACATAGATGTCAGGGGTTCGAACCCCGGCAACGACATAATTTTTATCTCTGTTTTAGAGAGGGCCAACTGAGTATGCAAATACATGTATGTATACAAATTCAAAATTTGAAAGGATAAGAACGTGCATATAAGGAAATAAAGAAAATATATGTATATATATGAGAATATATATATATATGCAGATATATATGTGTTCGAAAAATAAAATTTCAAAATAAGGCTACAGTCAATGAAATATGGCAAGAATCAAATAGCGGTGCAACATCATTTGAATTTTGAAAATGAAACGAAAGTTGTGCGTATATATACGCGTAAAATGGTCGTTAGAGAAATTGTATACATATAAGAATATTTTATGTGAATAAAATAGTTAATTAAATTCCACAAATTCAAAAGTTCGAAATTCAAATTTCTACGCCAAAACAACTTGTGGGACCCAATGCTGACTCAGCACTGCGTGTACGATAAGATTTGGCTAGATTCATCTACGAACCTGGACTATTTTCTTAACTAGGTTCAATGCTGACTCAGCACAGTTTGTTCGATAAGATTTGGCTAGATTCATCTGCAAACCTGGACTATTTTCTTGACTAGGTTCAATGCTGACTCAGTGCTGCGTGTACGATAAGGTCTTGAGCACCTATACAAACAGCCCCTGGCCTCATTCTCTTTACACCATTTCATTCTGTCTTTATGCTGCCTCTATTCTAATTAAAAATAAAAATGGCATCGCTACTCTGCTGGAATCAAAACTAGGACTTATGCATCTTCTTCCAACCTGAATAGAATTAAAAGCTAAATCAAATCTCAAATCAGAGTTTAGAGTTACAACAACAATTAAAGAGGAGTAATTCAGCAATTCTGCATCAACAACGGTTTATTATCCTTTCTTAAACCACGAAAGGCAAGTGCAGTTATTTTCCGATATAAACTTTAATTATGATTATGATATGATTGTAAATCTGAATTTGAGGTTATGTATGTTCTGTTCTGTTTAGATCTATCTTATTCTGTATATCTTTCTTCCTTCTGTTCTATAGCCCGGCTACCACGGGCCTACGCCAAATCTCATAAGAGATTAACGCACAAACGATAAACTTTGGGACAAACAATGAATGAAGGCACAATTGGACATGACTATTCTGTGATTGATTTAAGTAAGAAGACATATGTTGTAAACTAGATTTAGATCTATGAATATTCTGTGATTTGGAAGAAAAGGAACCATTGTATGTTATCATATGACTTGAGACTTTGGACATAGCGCATATTTTGAATTAAGATCTGATTTTGAGATGTTATAATTTAAAGATCTGGATGTTTGGGCATATTTTTATATTGATTCATGACTTGAAAAAAAAGGAGAATGTGTGACTTAGGCGTAAAGACCTATGTTAAAATAGGATGATAATTAATGTGAATGTGCCTAAATATGGACTTTTGGATATTAACTATAATTTGGCATAACTCATATTCTATAGCATGATTTAGGGGCTTTTAGAGAATGTTCTTTACTAGCAAGATTTAACTAAAATCTGGGGCATATATATTGTATTATGAATTAGGACCATGATTTAGGCGTGTAAGTTTAGGCTTAATTAGGCAAGATGTTTAAAATAGAGTTTTATGAAATACTAAATCTGCTAATTTGCTGAATTGCCTAAATCTGCTAAATCCGTTATCTGCTAAATTTAATCTGCTAGATCTGTTATCCGTTTAGT
Organism: Allium sativum; assembly: GCA_030737875.1. Classification (NCBI taxonomy): domain Eukaryota; kingdom Viridiplantae; phylum Streptophyta; class Magnoliopsida; order Asparagales; family Amaryllidaceae; genus Allium; species Allium sativum. The sequence continues at coordinate 809,332,326 of CM060921.1, read as the reverse complement.
CTGTTGAAATTGCTTAATCTGTTGAAAGCTGAATAAGTACAATTTAGGTATGCAAATCTGTAGGCTCGATCTAAAATTGAGCAAAACATGTTAATACAACTTTGGGTAATCTGCGTTAACTTGTAAAGAAGTTAAATCTGTTAAATAGCCGTAACTAGTCTCATAATTTTCTGTAATGAAATGAAGTGGCTATGACACAAGGTTAGGCTCAGTTTGCGGCGGAAGCCTGCCCGGAACCAACCGGCTTAACCAGCGACCGCAAATAGTCAGTCTAATGTGAGGGGTCGTAGGCATAACTAAAATATGCTTAGACACGAGGTTAGGTCTGGCTTGTGGCAGAAGTCTGCTTGGAACCGCCCGGCATATCCAGCGGCCACAAGCTACCGACCTAATGTGGGAGGTCTGTGCATTAATATTTAATTAATGCAAATCTGAGATAAAATATGAGGTAAATATAATGTCTAAACGTGTTGGGCAGATATGGTTAAACCAATTGGACTAATGAGTCTAACAAACCCGTTTCGTGAATTTGAGGCCCAATACAAAGTTAGACAATCTGTAAGTCTGTTGATATTGTACATCTGATCCGTTAGTCTGAAACTTGTTAACTTGATTTTCTGATCTGTGAACTAGTAAATCTGAACTCTGTATGTCTGAAACTTGTAAATAAGTTAATCTGAAATCTGCTAGTCTGAGGACACAAGGTTAGGAGGGGAAATACTTGTGTCATCTGTTGTTTGGGACCCTATTAGTTAGTAACCCTTTCTGGTACCAAAACTTTGACCCCATGCTATGTAGGGGTCCGGGCACGCTTACTGAACTAATTATAAGCGGTTCATTCTGATAATGGCGAGGGGTGTTAATGGTGCGTTCCAACTGGGTCATGTGCGTGCATGGATCCCGGCCTACCTCTGTGGATGTAGGACGCCGTGACATCTGTAAATAGGTCTGTGTCATTCAAAGGTTGACACTTTAGGGAATGATACACCCTTCTGTGTGGCTGGCATAGGGTATTTATGTATTAGGGAGCCGATCGCGTGGGGTAGGATTTAGGGTACACTTAGCTCTGTCTGTTTCTGTGGGGTACTGTCTGTTTCTATTGGGTGGCAACACCTGTCTGCGTGGTACCACCTGTCTGTTTGGGTGGTAAAGGCCTGTCAGTAGTGTACACCTAATTCTACATTCTGTTTCCATAGGGATTATTATTCTGTTTCTGTTTCTGTACCATCTGTTTCTGTTCGCGTGGTAAAAGCCCATTATTAGCATTCTGTTTTTGTAGAAATTGTTCTGTTTCTGTTTCTGTTTTGGTTCAAACATTAGGGTGACAACTAATCCTATTATACTAGTATAAGTACAGAGAAGTGAAAAGTAATAGCTTATATCATCCTGTTTCTCATGTTTAGTTTAAGTATATCTGTTACTCCTGTCGCTGTCATCTCTTATCCAGCTTTACTTTCATGTTATGATTATTATTATCTGTTCATATGCTGAAAGTCACTGGACTTGCCAGACTTTATGTCTGACCTTGCTTGTTTTCGCCCCTTTTTCTTCCGTTCCCCCCAGGTTTCCAAGGAGGGAATACTTTAGCTTGATCCAGATTCCTTCTGCTTGAAGTGCCTGAAGTGCTTAAGGTGTGGCTTGGCTCTTTATAGCTTCTGTTTCTGTGGGGATTATGATTTTAAAGTGTTGTACTCTGATGGTTTTGAACAAGGCTAATGTATATGTACTTGATTTTTTTGGTAAGGTTGTAACCAAACTGATTTCTGTTTTCCACTGCAATAAAGTTTTTATGTTTTTCAAGTACTATTGTATATCTGTCTTGTAACATTTTGTTCTGTGTACTAAAACGCTACATCAAAGTTAAGGCATTCCTTTTGTGAGTGACCTTAACGGAGGTGGGTTGTTACACGTGGTATCAAAGCTGAAGGTTACCAGATTAGGTAAAAGTTTTTGAAAATTATTTTCAAAAAAGGTTTTAAAAAGAAAGCATTTTCGAAAGTAAAGTTTATTTGGAGAAAACATAATCCCCGAAAGCCATATGTCTACCTTTCGATTCTCCATTTTTGAATCTCTTCCTTTTTCCTTTATGAATCTCTTCCTCCGTGTTTAGATGCTTTTCCTAAGATATGTAAGGACTTCCGTGCGATGATTAGAAAACCGCTTCATGGGACCGAGACGCTTGTCGAGGCTAGAAATTGGCTGGAGGAAGTGGAGGACTTGTTTGGAATCTTTAGGATAGAGATAGGAAAATTTCTGTAGAAGTTTTAATTTCCTTATCTGATCTTTGAGTAGAACTCTTTCTAACTTCGACATTTTGATTCTGTAATTAAGTCTCTACACTTTAATACAAGCCTTGTTTCCAATTTCGCTGTAGTCTCAAACCCCATAAGGGTAACGACCCATCTGTTTGTGATAAGCTAGTGTATCTGTGTTAGGCTTTAAGTGACTATGACGCATATATTCTGGGTTTTGTCAATGCTTAGTTTCCTAAGAATCATTTGATAAACTGATCTGCACTAGTAATATGTAAATATTTGAATATTTCTGATAAGGTTAAGATTTCTAGTTTTGACATTGTCTAAAGAGGGTAATCCTCTGGGTGTCCATCTGATGTTGATTTCGGTCTTCGGGGTTGATACTTACGGGAATTATTCTCTCAACCAATGTCTAATGGAAACCAAGTTTTTGTTTTATTTGTACTCGCTCCCATCACTCGATTGTATTTTATCAATCGAGTCTTCGACCTATAAATAGGAATCCTATGGATGTAAACATGTGTCTGAGACATGTTATGTTTGATGGTTGCAAGTGGATGCAAGTGGTTGCTAGTGGTTTCTCGTGGATGCATATACACACACTAGGCACTTGATCGCCTCCAAAACACTCTCATACTGCATATGGATGTGTGTGCATTTTCAATTTTGTGGATGAAAAATGGTTGACTCATCACATGGATGTTGAATTTGGATGAATGGTTGCACACACATTTAGAAATGATATGCATCAAATAGGAAAATTGCATACATGTTGGACTCATGGCACTGACATAATTCGCATTAAGGAGGTCAACTGAATCAGTGGACCGCCTGATCTTTGCATTAGATAAGGAACATATACACACACTTTTGCATATGTTCATACAACATTAGAAGTTTCTAAGGATAATGGATACTTGTGGATGATGGTTGAGTAGATGGCTGATTGGATGGTAGGGCACATTCTTCCTAACTTGAAGATTTCGGGGACGAAATCCTTTAAGGAGGGGAGAATGTAACCCCCTGAATTTTCTATGAACATTATTGTAACGAAATAAAGAATGAAAGGATTGGTTGCGTGCAATGTAAATAGGTTGCATACACTGATTTGCAAACATAATTCATTAACATTAAAAGAAAAATAAAAGAAAAAGATTCATGCAATGGTTTAAGTTAAGTATTGTAACTAACCTGAAAAAGAGAAGTAAGGAGAGAACAATAATTATCATTGTTCTAAGGATTATTAACAAAAGCCTTCATAGCTCAGTTGGTTAAGGCATTGGATTTGTAACATAGAGGTCAGAGGTTCGAAGTCCGGCAGCGACATAATTTTTATCTCTGTTTTAGAGAGGGCCAACTGAGCATGCAAATACATGTACGCATACAAATTCAAAATTTGAAACGATAAGAACGTGCATATAAGGAAATAAAGAAAATATATGTATGTATATGAGAATATGTATATATATATATGTGTGTACGAAAAATAAAATTTCAAAATAAGGCTACAGTCAATGAAATATGGCAAGAATTAAATAACGGTGCAACATCATTTGAATTTTGAAAATGAAACGAAAGTTGTGCGTATATATATACGCGTAAAATGGTCATTAGAGAAATTGTATACATATAAGAATATTTCATGTGAATAAAATAGTTAATTAAATTCCACAAATTCAAAAGTTCGAAATTCAAATTTCTGCGCCAAAACAGCTTGCGGGACCCAATGCTGACTCAGCACTGCGTGTACGATAAGATTTGGCTAGATTCATCTGCGAACCTGGACTATTTTCTTAACTAGTTCAATGCTGACTCAGCACTATGTGTACAATAAGATTTGGCTAGATTCATCTGCGAACCTGGACTATTTTCTTGACTTGGTTCAATGCTGACTCAGCGCTGAATGTACGATAAGGTCTTGAGCACCTATATAAACAGCCCCCTGGCCTCATTCTCTCTACACCATTTCATTCTGTCCTTATGCTGCCTCTTTTCTAATTAAAAATAAAAATGGCCTCGCTACTCTGCTGGAATCAAAACTAGGACTTATGCATCTCCTTCCAACCTGAATAGAATTAAATGCTAAATCAAATCTCAAATCAAAGTTTAGAGGTACAACAACAATTAAAGAGGAGTAATTCAGCAATTCTACATCAACAACAGTTTATTATCCTTTCTTAAACCACAAAAGGCAAGTGCAGTTATTTTCCGATATAAACTTTAGTTATGATTATGACATGATTGTAAATCTGAATTTGAGGTTATGTATGTTCTGTTCTGTTTAGATCTATCTTACTCTGTATCTCTTTCCTCCTTCTGTTCTATAGCTAGGCTACCACGAGCCTGCGCCAAATCTCATAAGAGATTAACGCACAAACGATAAACTTTGGGGTAAATAATGAATGAAGGCATAATTGGACAAGACTATTCTGTGACTAATTTAAGTAAAAAGACATATGTTGTAAACTAGATTTAGATCTATGCATATTCTGTGATTTGGAAGAAAAGGAACCATTGTATGTTAACATATGACTTAAGACTTTGGACATAGCGCATATTTTGAATTAAGATCTGATTTTGAGATGTTATAGTTTAAGGATCTGGATGTTTTGGCATATTTTTATATTAATTCATGACTTGAAAAAAAAGGAGAATGTTTGACTTAGGCGTAAAGACCTATATTGAAATAGGATGATTATTAATGTGAATGCGCCTAAATATGGACTTTTGGATATTAACTATAATTTGGCAGAACTCGTATTCTATAGCATGACTTGGGGGCTTTTAGAGAATGTTCTGTACTATGCAAGGTTTAACTAAAATCTGGGGCATATATATTGTATTATGAATTAGGACCATGATTTAGGCGTGTAAGTTTAGGCTTAATTAGGCAAGATGTGTAAAATAGAGTTTTATGAAATACTAAATCTGCTAATCTACTGAATTGCCGAAATCTGCTAAATCCGTTATCTGCTAAATCTGCTGAATTTCCTAATCTACTAGATCTGTTATCCGTTTAGTCTGTTGAAATTTCTTAATCTGTTGAAAGCTGAATAAGTAAAAGTTAGGTATGTAAATCTGTAGGCTCGATCTAAAATTGAGCAAAACATGTTAATACAACTTTGGGTAATCTGCGATAACTTGTAAAGAAGTTAAATCTGTTAAATAGCCGTAACTAGTCTCATAATTTTCTGTAATGAAATGAAGTGGCTATGACACAAGGTTAGGCTCAGTTTGCGGTGGAAGCCTGCCCGGAACCAACCGGCTTAACCAGCGACCGCAAACTGTCAGTCCAATGTGAGGGGTCTTAGGCATAACTAAAATATGCTTAGACACGAGGTTAGGTCTGGCTTATGGCAGAAGTTTGCCCGGAACCGCCCGGCATATCCAGCGGCTACAAGCTACCGACCTAATGTGGGAGGTCTGTGCATTAATATTTAATTAATGCAAATCTAAGATAAAATCTGAGGTAAATATAATGTCTAAACTTGTTGGGTAGATAGGGTTAAACCAATTGGACTAATGAATCTAACAAACCCGTTTCGTGAATATGTAGGCCCAATACAAAGTTAGACAATCTGTAAGTCTGTTGATACTGTACATTTGATCCGTTAGTCTGAAACTTGTTAACTTGATTGTCTAATCTGTGAACTAGTAAATCTGAACTCTGTATGTCTGAAACTTGTAAATAAGCTAATCTGAAATCTGCTAGTCTGGGGACACAAGGTTAGAAGGGGAAATACTTGTGTCATCTGTTGTTTGGGACCCATATTAGTCAGTAACCCTTTCTGGTATCAAAACTTTGACCCCACGCTATGTAGGTGTCCGGGCACGCTTACTGAACTAATTATAAGCGGTTCATTCTGATAATGGCGAGGGGTGTTGATGGTGCGTTCCAACCGGGTCATGTGCGAGCATGGATCCTGGCCTGCCTCTGTGGATGTAAGACGCCGTGACATCTGTAAATAGGTCTATATCATTCAAAGGTTGCCACTTTAGGGAATGATACACCCTTCTGTGGGGCTGGCACAGGGTATTTATGTATTAGGGAGTCGATCGCGTGGGGTAGGATTTAGGGTACACTTAGCTCTATCTATTTCTGTGGGGTACTCTCTGTTTCTATTGGGTGGCAACACCTGTCTGCGTGGTACCACCTGTTTGTTTGGGTGGTAAAGGCCCGTCAGTAGTGTACACCTAATTCTACATTCTGTTTCCATAGGGATTATTAATCTGTTTTTGTTTTTGTACCATCTGTTTCTGTTCGGGTGGTAAAAGCCCATTATTAGAATTCTGTTTCTGTAGAAATTATTTTGTTTCTGTTTCTGTTTCGGTTCAAACATTAGGGTGACACCTAATCCTGTTATACTAGTATAAGTACAGAGAAGTGAAAAGTAATAGCTTATATAATCTTGTTTCTCCTGTTTAGTTTAAGTATATCTGTTACTCCTGTCGCTGTCATCTCTTATCCAGCTTTACTTTCATGTTATGATTATTATTATCTGTTCATTTGCTGAAAGTCACTGGACTTGTCAGACTTTATGTCTGACCTTGCTTGCTTTCGCCCCTTTTTCTTCCATTCCCCCCAGGTTTCCAAGGAGGGAATACTTTAGCTTGATCTGGATTCCTTCTGCTTGAAGTGCCTGAAGTGATTAAAGTGTGGCTTGGCTCTTTATAGCTTCTGTTTCTGTGGGGATTATGATTTTAAAGTATTGTACTCTGATGGTTTTGAACAAGGCTAATGTATATGTACTTGAGTTTTTTGGTAAGGTTGTAACCAAACTGATTTCTGTTTTCCGCTGTAATAAAGTTTTTAAGTTTTTCAAGTACTATTGTATATCTGTCTTGTAACATTTGGTTCTATCTACTAAAATGCTCCATCAAAGTTAAGGCATTCCTTTTGTGAGTGACCTTAACGGAGGTGGGGTGTTACACCTACAGCATCCTTGGTATCACCTTATGGATCAGTAGCGAGTAGTCCTTGTAATTCGAAGATTCCAATCATGACAGAGTCACAAGTTAAAATATCATCGGGAGCTACCCTTAGAAATTCAATAAGTTATTCTCCTGCTCTTGAAGATCGACGGTCTTCAATTGCTCCATCTTCAATCAGTTTCTTCCCCGTATTTGCTGGTTCGGAATGGTTATCGAAAATAAATTTGATCCCGGTATTTCCATACCGACAACCGGATTGGCTAGATTTGATAGTCTGTTATTTAACTATCAAATAAACAACCATTCATCCATAAAAATAAAAATGAATTCACTGATTCAGTACCCTACATCATTTAGTCTCTTTAATTAACCATCCGCTTATTTTACTCTTTAAATCTTCCAATATTTGGAATACAGATTTCTGCTTCTTAGTATAACATAAGAATATTCTCGAATCATTTCATTTTACAAATAAACCTTTCAATATATTTTATAATAACATTTACGAACATCGTAACTTATTTCCCTCAACTCCTCTCGTTTATAACTAATATCATCCTCGAATAACCATGAAGTTCTTCAAGTTGGGGTATTATATTTACCTCTCAGACATTGATCAACAACATTATCATCTTCAGAATAGATAGAAGTTTGTTAATCCATCCGTTTCCCTTTTAAATCTCAACACTTTTAATAAATAAGTAAACACTTATTCAAGCTCCTACTATTACTTTATTAATCCTTTACTACATCTCATACTAGCTTCAATTCTGTAAATAGAATCCTTGATGAATCTCTTAAAGTATCCCTTTATATATATATATACACATTTCAAATCATATGTAAATATCATTTACATTTCTTATATAAATATCTTTACCACTCTTATATAATTGTTCTTTACAAATCTTATATACTATTAATCCAAATCACTCCATTTAACGTCTATAACAATGTTACAAATTTTATTTTCCAAAAACCTTAATCTTTATTTACTATATCCTTTCGAAATCAATTCCAATAACTTATTCGTTGTATAATCATATAACGATCTTTTATGAAGATCTTCTGTTTATTAATCAATTAATTCAATTTATTTAACAAATCTCACACATCTTATTTCAAAACCTTTACTTTCATTTACATATATCATTTGTAACTCGTTAGCGATGACTAATATTCGATCCCATTCAAAACTCTTAACTTTATTTGAAAATTTTATTTGCAATTCGTTATTGACAACTAATATTTGTTGTCATTTCCAACCTTTAACTTAGCTTATATTCTCAACTTTTGGATCTAAATCCAATTATAAATTCATATCTGTCATTTAAACTCCAATACCATTTATAAATTTGAATCCCATTTACAAATTCATGTCCATATCTTCAACTTCGATTTTATTTAAAACTCTGAAATCCCATTTCCCAAATCAATACCCATCTCCAGTTCCATTGGTTTGTTAATCTTATACATTAAAACCATTTTTATCACATTTCATATATTTATAAACAACGTTTATAAAAATATTCATTAGTTACGAAAAAACATCTTCAGCTCATTTAAGTCAAGTCTCATATATTGCACTTCCATTTGTATATTCTAACATCTTAGAATCTTTTAAAATCCCATTCATGCTACTTATACAATTCTTTACAATCATTTCAAAATTCCCATTTAGTTTATTATGTTTAACCATTTCTTTATTCATACTTTGGAATTCCATTTTTATTTATAATTTAATTTATTATAAAACATAAATAAACTTCGATGTTTAATATTCAAAAGTAAACATCGTATTTCAGTCAATATATAAATATAATCTTGAAAACGTTCACAATCGATTTAATATCGATTTCAAAATCTTTTCTTTTATTAACGGTACTAAAGAGGTAAATATCTGCTTAAGTACCAAACCATGAAATATGAATAAATTTCACATCCAATGAACACACGAATCATATTGATAAACATTATCAATATTATTGAGAAATCCTATTGGATTTCTCCAACTTGTCAGTCCCTGCATTACAAATTCATATTTTAACATATAAAATAATACAACAGGAATTTACATCTACTAGTGAGGAATCCAGTTGGATCCCTCCAACCTGTTATTCCTTGCATCCGAATATGTTACTTCAACATAATCATTCGATTCAATATATCGATATAAATTCAATAGCCAACCAATAACAACAATTTAACTTCAACCATTTAATTTAACACGTTATATAAATATAAACGTGACCAATAAGGTAAGTTACCTTAATTGGTTCCAATCGCTAAAATACAGATTTGGTTATTTATTGAAATTATACAACGTTTAATTTCATCGGTTCAATCAATATATATTTACCAAACAGTCAACCATTAGCAACCATAGTGTAACGACCCGTATTTTCAACTATATAATAATTAATTAATTTAATTATTTAAATAGTGATATAGAGATTGGAATAGCTGTTTAATTGAATAATAGGAAATATTTAATTAAATTAAATAATAGAATAATATATTTAATTCTGAATAATCAGAATATTGGAATTCATAATATTCTGTGAATTGGATTAATTCTAAGATTTAATTCAGCTTCGAATTAAATTAGAATAACGAATATATTTATATAATGACAGTTTGAACGTATAATTATATTATAATTATAATCTAGCTCGAAATGGCGCGGTAGTTCGCTATTTGGCGATTTGAACTTCAACTGAATATATAGGGTCCGTTTTAAATCGGATTTCTGTGAAATAAGAAACGTTAGGAGCTGGTGAAGTATATTTTTCTGGTGGAAGAGAAAAATCAGGATTTCGTCGTGCATATTTTGATTTATGTCCAAATCAAATTTTAGAAAAGTCACTATGGAATTCCCTTTATAATTTATTTATATTTTAAAAGGATTTAAATATAAATCGAACATCGATATAACTCTGATGATGAAATATCGAATTGTAAATCCATATATATTTATTCTGGAGTAGTATGATATATATTGTGAATATATATGATAACATTTATTTTTAAATATTTAATTTAATTATTTTTAAATATATTTATATATTTTAAAAGGGTTATTTAGAGCTTTAAAAATAGCCAGCTTTGCAAACGACCTCCGTTTTCGACCAAACTAATTTTGTTAGATCCGTAACATGTAATTATTGTTAGATTTCAAGTTTCATGATATTTAGAGGCAGTATGTGGCCATATCGATTTTTAATGTGTAAAACAGTCAGTATTTCGTCGATTAAAAATACGCTGTGTGAGATAACGGAATCTGAATTCGACGAAACCAGTTTCGTTGGGTCCGTAATGTCGAACTGTAGCTGCATGTCCAGTTTCGTGATTTTTGGATGTTATATGTGATCATAGGAATTTTAAAGGACAAATATCAACAGTGGTTGATTAAAAACAAATATAATAATCGATTAAAAAAATTATTATAATTATCTTATAAGTACTCTACACCTCCTAACCCTAATATACTTCCTAAGATAGTCAACGAATGCATGCCGCAGTATTTTCTTTCTTCCACAGCCTAATTCTTGATCTTTGAAAATAGAAAACAAATCACCTAAATTCCCAAAAATCTTGAAACTTATAGATCTAAGATGGTGAAAGCTTGCTCTACATTGCAGTATCGGTTTCATTGTGTTCGAACCCATGTTGGTTCGCTGTTTTGTTGCGTACGACACCTAGGGTTTGGGTATGTGGGTGATATAAGTTTTAATGCGCGATTTGAGAGGTATTTTTGTACTGGTGGAGGGACTATGAGTTTATACGCAGAATTTGAGTCGGTATTGCTGAAAAAAAATTCGCAGCCTAATGTTGGGCTATGAATGATGGCATGAGACGACGGTTCACCAAGGGAGCTCGAAGCGTGTGTTAAGGTGATGGAGTTGACGAGTTCGGGGAGAGAAGAAAGATGGTCTTGGTTGCATGGAGTTTAATGAGGAGATGAGGTAGTTACTGGGGATTGAAGGATTGCTGTAATGGCTTGTGAAGAGGAGGATGCGGGTTCGTATATGTTTGAAGATGAAGGGTTATTGTGTAAACATATGCGGGCTTGGTTGTTTGGGCCAATTGGAAAGGTTAAGCCCAATTAAAAGAAAACTTAATTTATTTTAAATTTAAATTGTTATAGAAACTTGTAAAATAAATATCTTGTTCATATTTAATTAGAATTTTGCAAAACAAGATCCGTTGGGATAGTATGGACGACGCCTACCCAATGGAACAGACTGGGAGTGGATTGGAGCTCGTTACAATTTATTGCAAAATAAATTGTCCGTCTGAATCAACTAACAATTATCATTATTTAACAATGATCGTCCAATGTGAGTAAAACTCACCAACTCTGAACAGTTATATTTTTATAACGTATTCTTAGAACTAATAATTATCTGTTGATTGCTGTGTGTTAACTGTTTGGTTGAATTGCTTATGTATTGGTTGAAATTATAGATAATGATATATATATATATATATATATATAAATCGTTAATCAAATATTGATTCTGTTTAGAAGAAGATTTCATAGTGAAATGAAATCGATGTTAAATATATTGTTTAACATCTGTGATGCAGGGAAACAGGTTGGAGGGATCCAACTGGATTCCTCAACATTTATTTTACTATTTTTCATATATTGTAATATATGATGTGATATAAAATCTGTTGTTGATTATGTGTGTTTGAATGATATCGATGATTGTATTTGGTATTCTAAATACCGTAAGAAATACTGGGATGTAAAAAGGGGTTTTCAAAGTATATTTTGAAAATAAATTATTTATATAAAATCATTGGATTTTACATATAAAAGGAAAAGGATTTCATAAAAGAAAATAATTATAAAATCAAAGAATTTTATAAAAGGAAAATATTTGTGAAAACAAATATAAAGGAAAATATTTGTAAAACAAATATAAAGGAAAATATTTGTAAAACAAATATAAAGGAAAATATTTGTAAAATAAATATAAAGGAAAAATATTTTCAAAACAAATGTAAAAGGAATTATTTACAAATAGAATTAAAAGGAATTATTTATAGATAGAATTAAAAGGAATTATTTATAAATGGAAATAAAAGGAATTATTTACAAATAGAATTAAAAGGAATTATTTACAGATGGAAATAAAAGAAATTATTTATAAATGGAAATAAAAGGAATAATTATTTAGAAAATAAATAGAAGAGAAAAGGGAAATATTTGTAAAACATTTACAAATAGAATTGAAAAGGGAATATTTGTAAAACATTTATAAATAGATTTATAAATGGGAATATTTATTTAGAAAATAAATAAGAGTTAGAAAAGGAAATATTTGTAAAAAAAATTAGAAAAGGAAAAGAGTTATCGAATATAATTTATTCGAATATAGTTAATCGATTAGAGTTAATCCATTAGAGTTAACTAGTGCGAGGCCCGTGCTACGCATACGGGCAGTGTATATAACTCTATTTGGATTCTTACGGATAAAGAGTATTATTGTTTTCTCTTTCCTTCTTAAGTTTCTATTTTTTCTACTAAATTTCCTTTTTCATAACTTTATATTTTGGTTGTTTTCCATGTGAATAAATCATGGATCGTGTTCAAATTTTAAATATTTGTAGCATTGAATCTATCTTTCATATTGAGCTAGGAGTGTTTAGTCGGTTCAGTTGTTTTGAAGGTAAATAAACTCAAACTGAATTAGAAACGAATTTTTTTCGAATCGAACCGAATTAATTTCGGATAATTCGGTCGGTAACCGATGTAACCAAACTTGAAGGAAGTATTATAATTTAAACGATGGATTCGCTCAAAGTGAAACATAAATTTATGTTTAAAGAAATTTTATATAGTAAATTTTATGTTTAAGATAAAATTTGTTGTATTTATAACAAATGCGTTTGTGTTATATAACTAAACTAATTTTTCAAAGTTCTACAATATTGTGAAATTATATAATAGATTTAAAGTTTGGTTAATTCGGTTAAACCAATAACCAAGTTTTTTTAATTTTACAAACCGAATTCAAACCGATTTAGTTTTAAAACAAAACTAACCAAAACGAACCGGCTTGGTCGGTTAATTCGGTTTGAACCGAATATTTCTCATCCCTATATTGAGCATTCAACTATATATTTAAAGAACACAATTTTTATGTTAATATTTTTTCCCTTTGCTTATGTATTTGATCTGAAATTACGAAATTAATATTGTGTTAGTATACTAAAATAGTAATCGTTGATGTATATTATGGTAAATAATGTCATCATATGCAAATGCATGGTTGAAAGCAGTGAAATAAAACTATGATTGGATTGCCTTATTGGGCTGACAATAGATACTGGGCTGAGAGTTGATACCTTTAGCAACTGACCAATATGAATTTTTTTCCAACAATAAGGCTGTTTGAACGGATCAGATGGAATTTTGATTTCTCATTGCAAGGTAATTTGTTCCTCAGATAAACCCCATTTGGGATGTGTATCCATAGTCATTTGCAGAAAAAACCGTAACAAAAATATTGCTTGCAATCTTCACACTTTGCTCGGTTTAGCACATTACAGTAAGAAAATTTAGATCGTAAACAAAATTCCTTTCTAAATCATAAATACACATACATCAGCATATGCTATAAGACGCTAGTCAGTTGAGAAATAATGTAACTCAGCTATGACCCAAATGGCAAAAACTATATTATGACTACAATTTATAGTGAAATTGGACACGGCTTCCATTTCCTGTACTTTCCTTTTACTAGAAAAAGGAATAGGATTTACAATAACATGTAATCAAAATGCAAATGCACACAGCTACGTACCAATATTAATTTATATTTTATAGCAGAAAAATAAATTGGATGGTTACAGGAAACTGTTGTTCATTGACAAATTATGCTATGGACATGGCTCTTAGGTAGTCATAAAAAAATAGTACCGCCTTGTAATTTGTGTCACATGAGTGAACAAAGATAAATAATCATTCCATGGAGCTTTCGTTTTAACACCAGGTACTCCAAAGGAATGAGTTGAATCAGTCTCTGTTACCCATAAACAACCTAAAAATTAAATATAAACATATTTTAATTATTTTAATTACATCATCCCAATAAATATGAATATTAAATGGGTGTTTTAAGTCTATAATTATTGCAGTCTCATTCATAAGATGAGTACTAAATGAAAACATTTAAGGTCAATTTATGTCGCATAAAACCGGATTGATTCGAATACCCTCTCATATTCTTCTCAACCAAATCAGAAGTAAACAAATTTGGGATATACTTAAGTTAAAGAATTAGATGTTTACACCAACACCTTAATCGTGGAGATCTAAGTTTTGTAAGCAAATAGGTAATGTTGGAAAATCATGGAGCACCAATTATGGAGCCTGTAACCTTTCTTCCTTCAAGTTGATTGCAATGTTATAAAATGCTGATCTCATTTTAGTTTGGCTAATTTATTTGATAAGATATAAATAAGCTGAATAATTAATAATAACAGTTTAAAATAACTGGTATCAACTAGCAGCTTGAAAGTATAAAAAAAAACTATAATGAAAGCATACAAATTGGAAGAACTCTATTAATGGATTGGACATGTTAGCAATGAGTTGAATTTATTATTGATTATCACATATAATTTACATTCATCCGGAGTTAGCTCATGAACAATAAATTTGAGAACAAAAATATGAGTTTACATAATGCATGCTTACCTGAAAGGGAATGATATAATGTCAGCCTCGAAGCGGCAACTCATGTTGCTCTCATGCTACAATCAAAGGCATTTTCATTCATCGTCAAAGCTAAAGGGCATGCCTCTGTCCGTATATGCCACAACCTTGAAATATCAAATATCAATCTGTAACCTTACGACTTTCATTATCAAATGTGACAATGATATATATCGATATCTAAAACATAACCTCACCATATATTGATTACTCATAAATTTTAATATGTTCAATTTAATGATAAGAGGAGTTGCATCAATTTCCAAAAATAAAATCATGCACATCCATTTTAGAATGAGTAAACAAATAAATGTATTCATGTGTATACTACACGTAAAATGACTTCGAAGATTCTTTATGAAAGAAAAGTAACTAAAAAAGATGATAAATTACTTAAGTGACTATCAATGTATACTATGATCTTAAGGTTCCCCATGCTACTCAACAAAAAAAGACGATAAATAGAAGTTTTCTTCAGCAAAAAGTGGATGCTAATATATATTTTTCGAAGAGCAAGTAGAAAATAGTAGTTAACAATTACAATGAATAAAAATGAGCAATCGTATCAAGATTTTAATAAATCAATGAATGAATACTAACTATATAAATTTTTGTTTGGGTAAATTTGGCTCAAGTCCAGTTTAGGTTTGGAAATACACAAAAACTCGTTGTCTTAAAATTTTATAAATTAGGTCCCTGTTTTTCGAAAATCATCAAAAAAACAAAAAAATTCAAAATTAAATTCAACACATAATAATCATCATTTTCATGCATTAAAACAACAATAAAAAAGAACACGCTCCAGTATATTGCAACAAATAATGCAATCATTTGCAATTGTTATTGATATATCAGCAACTTTTGCAAGTATTTGCATCAACTGCAAAAACATTACTGAATTATCAGCAATATATTGTAATAATTGCAGATTTTGCAGAAATTTTCATTTCGCCTACAATTAGTTAAGTTTTTCATCAAGTTTTAAAACACTTGCTAATATATCATCAATTATACATTATTCTTGCTGATATATCAGCAAGAATGCATCAACTCAGCAATATTATACAATAACTGCTGATATATCAGCAATAGTTCACATTGCAACAATTTATATCAATGTTGCTGATATATCAGCAATTATAGTGAACTATTGTTGATATATCAGCAATTATTTACTATAATTGCTGCTTTTTAAGTTGTTTTTTTTCAGATTACTCACCTGAATATTTGCAATTTTTTGAATTTTTTTTTATATACAGTAGTGCCAAAAATTTGTGAAGAAACACGTAACAACAAAAAACATTGACCTGCTTTGCATTAAATTTTAGAATGGGGTGCCGCTTACATCATACTTTGAAAGAAGGACCTACGCCTAATTTCCACTTTTTATTTATGGTAGCATACCTATAAATAATTTGGTTTGATATTAACGATTTACTAAGGAGGAATAATTCGTAACCCAGATCAGCATAACCAAAATACGCATACAACGCAGAACTAACCATATGCTTTTTCAATACACCCAACATGCTAAAGATATATTATGTTTAAAATATTTCAATTTCCACTTATGCCAACTCATTTCCAAGTTATAACCACTCTAGGATTATGTTAAAAAGAAAAACTACTAATTGCCTTTAAATATCTTTAGGCCTATATGTGATCTATATCCATGGTATAACTTACCTGAATGAATAATATTGATCATCGATACATGTTAACTTAATTAGGCAATTGGCAATGACAGTTATACAGCGACCAATTTTTAGGCAACTTACTGAAAATTAATAGCTTGACGTGCATCTACACTTCTAAAAGACTTATACATCTAGGTGCACGTATTAGTCAGTGCATTATCATTATACTAACTTCGAAATCTTAAGAAGGTTGATTCATGTATAGAAAACTTCACATAGTAAAAATTAGGAAAATAATTTAAGTACTTTTTAATTTAATTTACTAACTTAATGTTATGTCCAAACATAAAATATTTTGATCATCGTTTAGTCCAAATAAATTATCCATAAAAAATAGTTGTAAATTAAAGGACTTGAATATAAGCTCTTCAACTAAATCCTTCAAAGCTTCAATTAACTCATTCAAAGTTGCAAATTTATATCTATAAAAATTAAATAATACATCAAATTTTAACTTATTAAATTGCAACAGTTTTAATTTCTACTGTTTCCCAAGTATTTTATATGCAACAGTAGTAACCTAAAGACAGCAGAAAGGATTAACGTACTAACGGATGGATGCATTTAATTGTCATAATTAATGTACTAATCACGAATTCAGAAATTGCATTAATACAGACTGAAAAGCATAAACATACCAAACCTTCGCCTGTTGTGACCGTATCCAGTGCTTCTTATGTGAATGGCTCACTGATCTGCTATGCCTGCCAATTTTTATTTTTTCCATAATCATTCTTTGATCGTTGATTTGACTTTTATGTCTGTTAACCGGCCATTAGGTCCAAACGAACATTCCAATATAGGAATTCGAGATCGTACACCTAAATACGGCTCCATCCACTTATCTTTGAAGCCTTAGCTACCAATCCAATCACGACTCAATGACCACTTTCGTACTCACCAAATGCTCAATCATCAAAGCACCCGCGTACGCACATCCCCCACAAGTGTCAAATCGCCCAAAACACGCGACGACGTCACCATGCGGGGACTTAGCAATGCGAGTGCCACACCAAACCAAGAGCGACTCGCCCGCCTTTCCCCAACGAGCGAGCCCACTAATTAACATATTTTTTTCCTATAACTTGTAGGATAAATCCGCAATCCAACGGTCCTCTCAAATTTCACTCCGAAGCACATCATGTCACCTCAAGACGTACTTTGGGGGGCAAATGTTAACCGGCCTTTTGGTCCGGTCACCAAAAGTACTCAAGACACGCTCGACTCTACCTATCGCATGTTACTACAGCCCGGAGGTGTCGCCAATACTATCCGAGGGCCAGTATCAGAAGACTCGAGTCTGGCCACTAGCAGGTTGTCGCATCCCTTGGACGCAACCTCCATCAGTATCCGTCCGCATCCGAGCCGAAGGCGAGCCGTGTCGGCCCAGAGTCCCGGCGGCGATCGACCTAACCGGTTAGGTCGAAATTGTGGGCACCGTCCGATTCATCCGATTTTCTCTATGCCGGAAGCTCAGATTCCTTCACTTCGGACCAATAAAATGGTAGATTCCTTCACTTCGTGTTGAGGAGCCTCGACACCCCCAGAAGGACCAACATGCCTCGACCAACGGCCTCGCCAAGCATACTTCGCGCCTGCCAAGGTGCGAAATTTCGTACCTCCAAGGTATGAAATTTTGTACCTTGAAGGTGCAAAATTTCGTACCTCCAAGGTACGAAATTTCGTAACTGGGAGGTGCGAAATTTCGCACCTTGCAGGTGCAAAATTTCGTACCCCACCCAGGTACGAATTTTCCGAGGCCGAAGGGAGGAGGCGCGAATTTCCTGTAGATGGTCCCCATTTCTACCTAACCCCTACCTAACCACTTCCTATAAATATCCCACTACCTCACACTTCAAAAGTGGAGATTCTTGGACTTTGAGACCTCCATAAAGCACCTTTAATGGCATCTCCTCTTTGAGGAAGAAGAAGGGCAAACTTGTCCATTTTACTACTTTATGCAAATAGGACTATTTTGCACAATAGTCCACATATGTAATGAGAGGATCTCAACCTTGTATTCTTTCAAGTGATTAATAAAATCCATGCAACTCTTCAAAGTGGACGTAGGCCTTCACTAAGGCCGAACCACTATAAATCTCTTGTGTTATTTACCGCTTATACCTTATTTCATGCTACATAATATGTCTTGTCTATGCGACCATATTATTTATTCCAAGTAATACGGAATCTTTGGTGTTCACGACATTTTTGGTCGTCAACATTTGGTGCTTTCACTGAGAAAACTCGGACATTGCGTCTTTCTTGCACCTTACCATCTCAACTTCGACGAGCTTAAGGTTCCTCGCCTAACTTGCCGTCGGGCTCGCTTACGATGGTAAAAAGTTCAAAGAACGCAATAATCGGCTTACCAGCCACCGCCGAGGCCGGTCCATCTAATACACCTCCACCGGCAAATATCCCGGCAACTAATGAAAATGGACCTCCAATTGCGGACCACGAAGTGCCCGTAACCCAAGCGCAAATCCGCACGCTTAATGAAAGGTCCGAGAGCACGGCCATCGAGCTTAACCAAGCGCTAAGGAATAACATCGACCTTATGCGACAACTCGAAGAAAGTCAGCGCAACGTCGCTCGACTACGACTAGCTCGGAACTACGCTCGACCTCGACCACCAACATCGGAAACTTCCTCTTCTAAGTCAAGGGGCCCGCGCCAACGAAGGAGGTTTACCCTTGGACATTACACCACCCTCGGATATTTCCCGAATCCCAGGACATCGTTGACCAAGTCAACGCTTCTTCCACCTGAGGAAGAAGACGATAGCCTCGATCTACTCTCCTCGGACTTCGAGTTCAGAACCCCTCGCCTCGGCCTCGAGCCCCCCACGAGTTTGAAACTCGAACCCAACCGAACTCGAAACTCGAACCCAACCGAACTCGAAACTCGAACCCCATGGGGTTCGAAAACTCGAACCCGGTCAGGTTTGAAGATCGAACTCCACGGGGTTCGAAAACTCGAAACCTACGGGGTTCGAACCACGAACCCCACGAGAGTCGAAACCTCGAAATCCCGTGGGTTCGAAGCCTCAAGCCTCAAGGGTTTAGAAACTCCCTTACCTTAGCCTCAAACCTCCACTCTCCTACTTTGGGTCCCTCGACTGCGCATCAACCCGCTCCTTACCAAGACACGATTCTAGATTTCGAGGACATGGAGGAAGACGATACAGACATTCGCCATAGAAGATGTCCTCTCACCCGAACTCCAGAACCTAGCCAAAACCCATGGGTTCCAATGGCATACCCTCACCCGACCTACCTTCCTGACATGGTCCGAAGGATAAGGAGGGAAATGCAAGGAAACATACATGATTCTTGGGAAGTGCACATAAGTTGCAACCCTTTCACTCGAAGAGTTAACGAAGCTGAATGGCCGTGACATTTCAGCATGCCACAGATGCCACTATATGACGGCACTACCGACCCTTGTGCTTTCTTAAACCGTTATGAATGGTAAATGGACTCAAACAAAGGCGATGATCCAGTCAAATGAAAGTGCTTTCCAGTCTTCCTTTCAAGAACCGCCCTATTATGGTTCTCTCGCCTTCCTCTTGATTCCATCAGCAACTTCGGCCAATTAGCGACACAATTAGTCAAGCAATTCCGGATGCATATCCCGACTCCAAAGAATGCCCTTACCCTCTCCAATCCGAACATCAGGGCAAGACCCCCCAGACAAAGTCCAAACATTGGGGGTCGAGGTGGCCGAAGCAACAATCAGGTCCAGACGAAACCCAAAAAGCCCAGCTCTCACCGGACATACGAGATCTACACCCCACTGAATGTAGACATGGAAACAATCTATCGGCGAACGTGCAACGCGCTTCTATACAAGAAACTATACAATAGGGAATCCAATAATCATGAGAAGAAGACCGACAAGTACTGTCGGTACCACGACATGTACGGGCACAATACCAATAATTGCCGTCAATTCAAAGATGTAATCGAAAGACTTATCCACGAGAAGCGCCTTGAGCAGTACGTTAGAAAAGCATCATGACTCTTGCCGGCACTAAGCAGAATTCCGGCAAAACCTAACGCTCATCCTCATTTGCCGCAATTGACGCTGGTACCTCTCACCCGCCCCGAGCGGCAAAGGACCCGCTTCGGAACGGATCTTCTTCCACTTATGGACCCCGAAGCTCATGCAACTCAAGCATAAAGTCACACGCTTAATAAGGAATATGAGAATGCAGGTCTCACGTTAGGAATTGAAGATTAGCATCAACCTTATGCACCAACTTCAAGAAAGTCAACGCATCGTCATTCTACTTCAGCTTGCTCAGAACTGCGCCCGCCCGTGGCGCACCACATCGGAAATTTCTCCTTTCGAAGCAAAGGGCCCACGTCTAGGAAGAAGATTCAGCCTCATTAAAAACATCGCCATCCGCTCTACCATCCGTATGGCGACAACAACGATAACAAGAATTTGATGATTGTCGAACCATCGGCCAAGGAATACGGTAACAAACCAGGTCCGTGTAACCAACCTCCTACTTAGAAGAGCCCAACTGTTGCCACAAAGCAAAGGAAATAGGTCGAGAAGGGATCGCGCCAACAAGGACCTCGTCGCTCCTCCAAAACGTCATCAATCCATCACCTCGAGCCCCGGGAGGGCAAAGCCCTCAGCCTTGACCCTCATCATACACTCCTTGTACCCCACAGGGTTCGAAGCTCGAACCCCCACGGGGTGTGAACCTCGAACCCCAGTGGGTTCGAACCTCGAACCCCAGTAGGTTCGAAGCTCGAACCCCACCGGGTGCGAAGTTCGAACCCCACTGGGTTTGAATTTCGTACTCCAGGGAGAGGTTCGAGTTTCTGGGCTTTGGCACATCCGGGTTCGAGAACTTATGGAGGGATACGCCTTGGGATGCGACATAACTTGCCCCGGCTAGCTCCCGGCCACGCCAATCACCTATTTTTGGTTGATCACCCCAGGGTGCAAACCCCACTCCTTTTTATCCTTTTGTACTTTCTACCTCGCCTCACTCGACCTCGACTCCGATTCACTCGGCCTCGACTCACTCGGCCTCGACTCTGATTCACTTAGCCTCGCCTCACTCGGCCTCGACTCCGACTCACTCGGCCTCGATTCCGACTCAATCGGCCACGACTCACTCGGCCTCGACTCCGACTCACTCGGCCTTGACTCACTCGGCCTCGATTCCAACTCACTTGGCCTCGACTCACTCGGCCTCGACTCTGATTCACTCGGCCTCGACTCTGATTCACTCGGCCTCGCCTCACTCGGTCTCGGCTCCGATTCACTCGGCCTTGCCTCACTCGTCCTCGACTCAGACTCACTCGTCCTCGACTCACTCGGCCTCGACTCTGATTCACTCGGCCTCGCCTCATTCGGCCTCGACTCCGATTCACTCGGCCTTGCCTCACTCGGCCTCGACTCTGATTCACTCAGCCTCGCCTCACTCGGCCGTGACTCACTCGACCTCGACTCCTACTCACTCGGCCTTGACTCACTCGACCTCGACTTACTCGGCCTCGACTCTGATTCACTCGGCCTTGCCTCACTCGGCCTCGACTAAGATTCACTCGGCCTTGCCTCACTCGGCCTCGACTCCGAGTCACTCGGCCTCGACTCACTCAGCCTCGATTCCGACTCACTCGGCCTCGACTTACTCGTCCTCGATTCCAACTCACCCGGCCTCGACTCTGATTCACCCGGCCTCGACTCCGACTCACTCTGCCTCGACTCACTCGTGCTCGACTCACTTGGACTCGACTCTGATTCACTCGGCCTCGACTCATTCGGCCTCGATTCCGACTCACTCGGCCTCGACGCACTCGGCCTCGACTCCACCTCACTCGGCCTTGACTCCTCCTCACTCAGCCTCGACTCAGATTCACTCGGCCTCGCCTCACTCGGCCTCGACTCTGCCTCACTCGGCCCTGACTCCGCCTCGACGCCCTCAGCATCGACTCGACTCACTTAGCCTCCAACAACGGCGATCGCAGCGGCAACTGAACTACAGTCACATATAGCGAGGGGGCACGGTACTGAGATTGCCGTCGCTTAATCATCAATGACTGACCAGGTCCTACCAACCAACCTCTTCCTTGACATAATCTAGCGGTTGCTAATCAGAGTACGGTCCCGCTACTCCAGCGGCCCGCGCTCCTTCAGAACATGATTCACATCAGCCCGCTCCGCCTTATCACCCACACCAGGACCCAATCATAGATGTCGAGAACATGGAGGAAGACGAACCGGGCCTCCTTTGAACTACGTCACTTGGGTAGGAATCGATGGAATAAATAAGAAGCTTGCCACAGATTGGAAATCTCGCCTTGAGTGGCGGGTAGAGACTTTCGAAGCCTTTCCGTTCGAATCAAAAACAGAATAGGACATGCTTCAACGCCAACTGGCCTGGCATACACTGTTGAGACGAGTACCAACGTTCATCCACCCGTGACTCGGGACTGGGGGGCACCCCTCGTTCCGACGCCTCCTTCAGCCCATAACACTTTGTATGGTCAGGTTGCAGACTCGACAATTGGAAACGCTGCTCAAGCACCAACGAGCGTAGCTTTGGATGGCACTACTCCCGTGGTTCCACGAATAGGAATTACACCCGATGTGACCCCTCAAGTTGGAATCCTACCGGACTCTTCTGTCAATCAACGGATTCCCAATTTGGACTGAAATGGTGGGGGCACCGATGCCACTTTAAACAATCAAGATCGACTGCTTGCTTTCTGAAACGGGTCAAAGATCGCGGATGTCATCCGTCGGTACACTCCAGGAGTTATGCGTTCACTAGGATCACACGCAAAGCAGAGTGGCCCTGACACTCCAACACTCTACATCTGGCATTTCATAAAGGCACGACTGACCTTTAACCTCGGCAATATCGGGATCACCACAAGAAATGGAACGCGTCATCCCGACCATCCCCGGTTTTGACGCTCAAGCCTCTGCTAGGCAGATCTAAGCTGCTATGAGTGCATGCTTCTCGCCTACGCTTCTAACATCCAATTGGGTCCGAGGACACTTCAACCGACTTCCACAACATCATGCAACCAAAGCTGGAGACTCACGGAGTGCCAAAGACCTTCCGCCAAGAAAGTGCACAAGGATCCAAAGTCCAGGACTAGATCACGACCTCTATAACGCGGCGAGCCCAACCTTCGATTGTCGCAGACACGATCCGTGGGATCATAAGGGAATCGCGGGGGCATGCCCACAACGTCTGTGAAAGCAGGACGAGGCGTAATCCATTCTCTTCGGCTAGCCTTAATACCAAATGGCGCCAACACTCCGACATGCTAACACTTACTCCATACTTAATGAAGCCATGATCTTCGAAGCTTCATTAGCCGCCACAAGTGGAACATGGATTCATTACACGTCGCCAGCGCCATAAGTTGCAAGTGCTACCCGTCCTTGCCCAAGATGGCTCTACTATGGTTCTCCCGACTACTTTCCTGAACTATCTCAACTCTCAACTAACTTGCCAGGAGATTGGTTACGCATTCCAAGATGCATGTCATAATACCCAGAGACCTCCTCTTAGTCTTGAGCAGTTACCAAGGCATTTGTGAACTCTCAAAGGCCATCTTGCAAAATCCAACAACACCTTTGCCGAAGCCAAGTAACCTAATCTTCGAGTCACGCTCGTCCAGCTTACGAAGGGCATTCCACCTAATTCCAAACTTGGGGCATGGACCGATCAAAGAGGATCAAGGATTTAGAAGATCTTCCGCACGAACGCCGACTACTCCCTTTGCCAAAATCTAGCATAAAGGAATCAAGCTCCTACCCTCAAGATCCTACCTCGTGATGATGCCCAGAACCCCAACAACTCTGATTCCACCACTCTGCACAATCTTGCTCACGCTGGCAACGTAAAAATTAGTCGCAACAATAAAGGGAAGCGCCTTCGACTTCCTTCTTTCCATAGCCATACTACTTTCACGGACACCCCCAGGAAAATCAATCTCGCAACCTGCAATCCCTAACCATGCAAAGGACCAAGGCCTAAAACGTCCAACAAGCACGCCAAGGGACTCTGTAGGATATTGTCGGTTCTACAACATCCGTAGATACAACATGAACATGTTCCGCTGCTTGCAGAATAACATTGAGGAACTCATCTGCATGGGACCTTCGAGCTACTCAGCGCTCATCGGAGATCCGCACTGCATGGGATCTCCGAGCCACTCGACGCTCATCAAAGATTCCCACTAAACAAAACTTCGACCGACAATAAATCCCATAAGATCATCCCCCTGGCTCATTAGGACTATGGCAACGATGAGCATCCATGCCTCACAACTCGCCTCACATGGGTCATCTTTTACACCAATCTAGTTGATATTAGGCCTCAAGAACTTTAAGACCTCTAAATGACTTTTTTCCGACCTATAGTCAACCATTATGACTAATTCGTATACACGAGTGCGCTGCACTGGATCAACATCTCCTACCCAGGAACCGGTCCCCTAGATCAAGCTTTAATCGTCAACGAGTAGCCTGATACTTCAACTCCAGAGTCCGCCATAAGGACCTCAACACCGGCAACCTCGTCTTACAACGGGTCTTTCCTCCATCAGCAGGCCTCGCCCCTCGATAGGAAAGCCCCCACTCTTTCAACAGAAGCTCAGCGATGGAACTTTCAAACCCTCAACCATGGACGGAGCCGAACTCCCATGGGCATGGAACAATGAACATCCTCACCTCTACTCTGCATAACTTAGCATATAATCAATTCCAACCTTCCGACGATGTTTTGCTTCCTTCAACTCGAGGCATTGCAAAGGCTACTACTACCAGAGATATACAAAGGAGTGATGTTCAGTTTCGTGTCTCCCTTCCATGTTTTCTCCGTACATGACGTGTTTGATTAATCCTGACAACCAGCTTACGTTCAAACATTTGGTCGCCGCATCAGCGCCCCGAGCACGGGAGTCGGTGCTGCCATCCGAACCTCGATCCGACATCGAGGCCAAACAACATTGGCTACGACCGGCACCCCGAGCACGGGAGCCGGCCATGCTACTCGAATCATTGGCCCGCGGCGCGACCGAGTATAAGTAACCTTTAACTCGAATCTAGGCCCAGCGCCCAGGCCGAGGATAAATCATTCAACCACCCAACAGCCAGACGGGGCGATACAAACTCCCCCTGAACTGCGGGTGTGGTCGAGCACTTGGTACAGCACCAAGGCCGACCTTAAATCGTCACATCCCCGAAGCTCTCAAGGCTTAGGTGTAGCCCACGGCCACGGTCGGGCCCTACGGGCTGATGACTCGGGCTTCTCTTTCTCGGCGAACGACGACGCCGGCGGGCTCGCCTCAACACGATGAACGACGAGAGAGCTGACACCGGACGGACCGCATAACGCGACGTCATGCACCTTCGCTACTCTTGAGGTTAACCCCAGGCAACCCAAGGAAAAACAGCAGGCGTTCTAGCCAGGCTTCACAAACTACGGGTCTCCTGAGCTGAGGGAGATCTACTAGAAGCCTGCACACTATCTCGCCACTCTGTAACCACGATCCAGAGTGCGGTACACTATCACACCCCCGGGACAATCACCCCAGGGCGCGGAACACACAATCACTTTTTTGTTAGGTGTAACGATAAGTACGTCTATGCAAGTACGGGACGCCCGAAAACATAGAAAGAACATCCGAACATTTAACATAAAACGTGATCTTTACCAATTCATATTTCATTTGAACACACACACGCTAAGGAAAACTGCATGTCTAACATCTCTTCTCTTCGATGACAGGGTGTACATAAAAACCACACCATACCTTTAGGGACCAAAAGCGAGGGTCACACTCGCACATGCTATTGGTTTACCTAACCTAAAGTATCTTTAATTCCTTTAACAATTACTGATGTTGCTCATCCTTTCCTTTTCTTTTCCTTTCTTCTATGCAGGTTCGACACAGGCAGGTCACCACCAGTAATGGGCCCTTTCCTTTTAGAACAGTTTCCTCCTCCTCTACTCAACACAGGAGTAATGGATTCACGAGGCATCGATGCGCGCCATCTTCCATCATCCTCGCCGCTTGTAATTATCATAACCTCCCCGAGAGAAATACATGGTAACGGCTTAGGTACGATGTAAGAAGCAAGGACCAATGCAGCCTTGGTCTATCCCCAAGCCTTCCTGGCGCCCGGCTCTGCTCACTTCTCGATATCTTCGGCGACTTTCTGATCAGCTAGCTCCCTAGCCTGGAGTCGCATAAATGCATCCGGTTCAAGTTGCTAAGGGTCCTCTCGCCCTCTTTTGATGGGCATCATCGACGGATTTCCTTTTTTTTTTCTAGCCTACTTAGAGGCCTTCTCCTTCTCCGCTTCAGCATCGGCCTACCTCCTAGCCACCACGGCAGCAGACTTCTCCTGGGCATCCTGACTAGACTTTGCCCGGGCATCTTTCATGGCAGTCTTATCCTGTCCGTCTCCCCCTCTTGCTCCACCGACTTTGCCACCAGCCGGGCTTCCTGATCCTCCACCTCGGCTTGCATTTCTTACACGCTTACATCAGCCACACCCGTCGTATGAGCACTTCGGTCAACAACCAACTTCTCCTCCTCCAAGGAGGCTCATGCGAATATGGGATCCTGAAGCCACGGGTTCTCGGATTACTCCAGATTGCCCCGCCGTAACTCCAACCGGAACAGGGACTCAGATGCTTAAGGAAGCACGGGGGCAAAGCCTAGCGTCGCCTCCGCTCCAAGCAGGGTTTCCCAACACAAGAAGCAACTATTTGACTCTGAGGGTTCATCACTCACATCCTTTTCGGTTTGCAAGTACTCGAGCTTGGGGGTAGTCCCCTGCTTATCTTTACACCAACTTACTCATCACAAGACCTAAAGAGGATCCTCACCAGCTTCCACATAGGTATTTCCATCGCCACAGCCCTCGGGGCAACCATTCTAAAGAAGAACGAACGCCTCGCCCCCTAGGATGATCCATACCCACAAGCTCGGGTCTTGGAAACTTCTAACCTCCCGCCAATACTAGGAAAACCGGGCTTAGAAGCTCGGACCAACGGTCAGAGGGAGCAATACAACCACCGGTTCTAGAATACTTAGATATATTCTCAATACGTAAAATAAAAAATCCATATTTCAATGCAAGTCCTAGGGTTTCCACGGCCGATTCATTGGGTTCTCAAAGTCTTAACGCCCTGCCAGCAAACTTATGCTTAAACGCAGCATGAAGCTAACTCACACCCCTCGATGCATACCTACAAGCACATCGAAACGCGGCGACGACACCTAGTTTGGATAACTATGGCATTAGTTACCAGCAAACGTCAACACCATTTTCCGAATTGGATAATGATCCCGACATAATTGGGTTGGAGAATAACGACCCGACCATATGTCCACGTCTTGCGCGCGAATTCGAGCGATCTATCCGAATAAGTTCATTTCGAGAATCATTCGCCAACCAATTGTGTTGCGTTCAAATACAATTACCGACCAGACATGAAACATTGAGCAACGATCCGAGCTTGCTAGCTCGTCTCTGACGTCGAGCAGAATATAGCAGGCACTCGGGCCTGGGGCAACCCTTTACGGATTTTCGTACCGGCCTGGCAATCTCAAGACATGATCAGATCCCATTAAGTCTTTGCATTGGCATCATCTTCACAGCATCCTACGGAGCCACCATCATTAGAGCACCTTCACCTCGCAACGAAAGAAATCCGGAGCCAAAGTTCAGGCCAGAGAGGCTTCTCGGCTTCCATCAGTACCCGGACTCCACAAAAATCTGACACCCCAGATCATGGTGGTGGCCTTTAGCTTCAACAACTAACGCCACAGCCATCACCAACCGCTAGTGCAACACCTAAGTCAAGAAGTAGCCGTATCACGGTCAGACCCAATCCTTGAGGGCCGCGTCGCCAGACCAAAAATCACTAATCACTTCACGCTCATATGGCCCCATGACAAGGATCAAGTGTACAAACTTAAGATCGAAGACAAGGCTCGACAAAGTCATGGGAGTGCTAAGTTATGTCTCATGCTACCGCGCATTGGCTAAGTTGTCATCCCCTCAACCAAAATTCGAACTCCCGAAAAGTGTGAAAGACTTGATAAGCATTTGGGACACAAAGCCCAATCCCGTATTCATACATGCTTGGCAACCTTTATTCAAATTCCTAATCCCGTTTTCCAAGGCCCACCGATACACGTTCTTGAATACCAAATCCGAAAGCCCTTTTTACTTTCCACATCTCTCTTCCCTTCTTCCGAAAACCTAACAATGCCTCGAACATCCAAAGTACAAAAGAAATATTGCGGCATCCTCATGCCTTACGATGTTTTTCTATCCGGAGAAGAGGAGAAAGGAAGCGACTACAAATAGGGGATCGGTATGACCCAAACGAACATTCCAAGATAGGAATTCGAGATCGTACACCTAAATACGTCTACATCCACTTATCTTCGAAGCCTTAGCTACCAATCCAATCACTACTCAACGACCACTTGCGTACTCACCAAATGCTCAATAATCAAAGCACCCGCGTACGCACATCCCCCGCAAGTGCCAAATCGCCCAAAACGCGCGACGACGGCACCATGCGGGTACTTAGCAACGCGAGTGCCACACCAAACCAACAGCGACTCGCCTGCCTTTCCCCAACGATCAAGCCTGCTAACTAACATATTTTTTCCTATAACTTGCAAGATAAATCCGCAATCCAATGGTCCTCCCAACTTTCATTCCGAAGCACATCATGTCACCTCAAGACGTACTTCGGGGGGCAAATGTTAATCGGCCTTTTGGTCCGGTTACCAAACGTACTCATGACACGCTCGACTCTACCTATCGCATGTTACTACAGCCCGAAGGTGTCGCCAATACCATCTGAGGGCCAGTATCAGAAGACTCGAGTCTGGCCACTAGCAGGATGTCGCATCCCTTGGACGCAAAATCCATCAGTATCCTTCCGCATCCAAGCCGAAGGCGAGCCGTGCCGGCCCAGAGTCCCGGCGGCGATCGACCTAACTGGTTAGGTCGAAATTGTGGGCACCGCAAGATTCATCCGATTTTCTCCATGCCGAAAGCTCAGATTCCTTCACTTCGGACCAGCAAAATGGTGGATTCCTTCACTTCGTGTTGAGGAGCCTTGACGCCCCCAGAAGAACCAATATGCCTCGACCAACGGCCTCGCCAAACATACTTTGCGCCTGCCGAGGTGCGAAATTTCGTACCTCCAAGGTACGAAATTTTGTACCTTGAAGGTTCGAAATTTCGTACCTCCAATGTACGAAATTTCATACCTGGGTGGTGCGAAATTTCGCACCTCGCAAGTGCGAAATTTCGTACCTCACCCAGGTACGAATTTTCCGAGGCCGAAGGGAGGAGGCGCGAATTTCCTGCAGATGGTCCCCATTTCTACCTAACCCCTTCCTAGCCACTTCCTATAAATACCCCACTACCTCACACTTCAAAGGGGGAGATTCTTGGACTTTGAGATCTCCATAAAGCTCCTTTCATGGGATCTCCTCTTTGAGGAAGAAGAAGGGCAAACTTGTCCATTTTACTACTTATGCAAATAGGACTATTTTGCACAATAGTCCACATATGTAATGAGAGGATCTTAACCTTGTAATCTTTCAAGTGATTAATAAAATCCATGCCAACTCTTCAAAGTGGACATAGGCCTTCACTAAGGCCGAACCACTATAAATCTCTTGTTCTATTTACCGCTTATACCTTATTTCATGCTACATAATATGTTTTGTCAATGCGACCATATTATTTATTCCTAGTAATACGGAATCTTTGGTGTTTGCGACATTTTTGGTCGTCAACAATGTCAACATTATTGATCTGCAACTGTGGATTCATCAATTTGTGTGTTTTCCAAATTCAAATTCAGTGTTGCAAAAAGTTTCTAAAAGAATATAATTGGAAAGAATAACTGGACAATAGTAGGAAATTTCTTACAACATACCCACTACAATAGATTCCAAAATTCGTTTATATCATTTCCTCAACTGGTAGATCAATGATAAATTCAACTGTTGCAAACATCCCAATAACATGCCTTATTCTAGTAAACATAAAAAATGAGAAAATAGTTTATACAAATATGAAAAAAGAATATAAAACTACTCGATTCTATGCACATCTTTTAGCATACTATAGCGGAGACCAAAAAAGATAGAAAATGGACAATAGGTTAAATTTTATCCCATTGCCAATTTAAAACCAGTTATAAAGATGATGCAGCTATAAGCTTTGTTAGATGCATGTTCACACAACGTTTGAATTTTTTTTTAAATATGTGTACTGATCTCTATCAATTTTCTTATAATAAGGAAACAAAATTTCTTCAAATACAATTATCAGAGTGTGTACTGTAACATTTACTAACTATATATGTCAACATAATAATTATATGCCAATGATATGATATCACAAATAAGGCATGCAAAAAAGATACGAAAACTCCGAAAAGATCAAAAAGAAATGATGGAATATTTGTTAAAGAAGTACGTATAAAGCGACCTGAAATATTAAATAGTATATAACGTCGCGCTACCCAAAGAAAGTAAGACATCAAGCAAAATTCTTTTGCTTAAATCATCAGTTGATCTTGCTCTAATTAACCATTTCTCCATGACTAAATGTACAACAATCAATGTCTACTCACTAATTAAACCAAAAACTCATCTACATGAATAAATTCATTAAACAACGGACTGTAAGCTATCAAAGAATGGAACTGGTAAACAGTAAAGCATTTTAAAAAGTAATCTTCTTTGAAGACACCAGCTGACCATAGCAAGGAATTAAATTTGCTAAAGTTTGACTTCGCTATTGCAAACAAAAATCACTTCCATAAGTCAAATTCAGAGCAACTACAATATATGTTACCAAAATTTAGTATTGCAATAAGGACTGTGCAAAAATAAGAGGTTGGTTTGATTGCAGACAATGACAAATTGATTTTGTTTTTATTTCGGCTTTAAGGGGTAGAAAAAGATCAATAACATAAACAGGAAGAGAGAAGTAACAAATACCAGAGGAGAAATTTTTGAAAATCAGTCGAACTATTATCCTATAATTGCTCATCATTTTCCCTAACTATTTTAATTTAATTGGGAAGGAATCGGTTGTAAAGGTGCATGATGGTGGGAAATTGGGAAAAGGAAAAGAATATGGGTAGGTCATTTAAATTTGGACAATGGGAAAGCTGAAAAGACAGACTAAAGTAGTTTTTCTTACTTTACTGGAAAATACAACGCTATAATTATGAGAGATTAAACTTCATTTTAATCTACTGTACAAAAGAGGAAAGCCTAGATATAAACTCATAAGCAATAATAATGCCAAGGTACTTTTGAGTAAATAAAAATTCAAATTGAAAAACAACAGGAATGAGAGATTAAACTTGCCAGCATGTATTTTTGATAAAAGAGGTAAATATCAAAGAGTTTTATTTTTCTTTTTTCTTAACTTATTTTATTTTACGAAGCCTAGCTTTAATTTCACACTCAACTCAGTATATAAATTGCATATGTAAATCATACTTTCTATCACCCCATCAGCACATGAAATATAAATGGTAAATGTAAATTTGATTTTATCTTTACCTTTGCTTCATGCCTCAGACTTGAAACAAACTTCATATACTCAGACATGTTTCTCTTTCCATGTTCTTCGCATCGAACCCAAGCTTCAGAAGGCATTAAATCTGTAGCAAAGCACATTTCAAAACTAAAATAGTTTTGGAAATTGCATCATAATCCAAGTATCAGTCAACATAATTACATATCTATCTTTTAGCTCTTCAAGAAGTGTGATTTCATTACAAACTTATTTTTAACTCCATCACTGAGCTGTGCAAGGTGGATCATCTAGCCACAACAGTTTAACATGGTTGTAAATGCATCAACATATATACTATGACCTTTCTATCTCTACATAACAAAATAAATGAGTATATCGGTGAAGATATAAGAATAGAAGGAAAACGTTCAAAAGTCAAATATATGGCGTTCTAGCACATATGTATGCTAACATAATCAGATCTAGTTGTGCTAGGACTCTGTTAACATCTAGAATAGGAGAACATTAAATATTAACAATTCACATTGCTTAATTGTATAACCCATAACTCCTAATGACTACCATCAGAACGCGATTGGTAAATAGTGTCCCGTTAAGATCTGATTTATTCAAACTGTGTGGAACAATACTTATTGTCCACTCAAACAATAACCAACTTTAAAACATCACCGGTTGTGATGATCTTCAATAATGCAGCATGAATAATGTAACATTTCCTTACAGTTGTGAAACACTGTTTGCTTCCTTATTCTGCAAATAAAGAAAGATTATTTTAACAAACTGAAGTGCATCTGTAATAGGTAGGATTCATTTGTATGCATAAACAGAATTAGGTAAAAAAAATGGATGAGAGTTTTATAAATAGCAACAGGTCTGTTGTACAAAATGAAAATATAAATAAGCATTATACTTGCACCCAATGAGAGTATCTAAATATAAAATCTGGCGTTAGTGAACCATAGTTCTAAGCATATACTTTTCTTCTCTTGTTCTAATCAACAGTAAGGCCTTGGCCTTTAACTTAGTGTGAGTACTGTTTTTACATGAAAAACACACACTGCAGTTTTATAGCATTTCAAAAAAGTCCCTAAAAGTAAGTCTTACGTAAGACAAATATACCATTCTTATGAAGAACTTGGCACTAAATTAGTAAAAACCATGGAGAATTTTTTTTCCATGCCATTATTTTTAAATGATAGGAGATATGAACTCTATTAGCAAATGACATCAGAAGCAAACCGATAATTTTACATCAACTACCTTTATGGAAATATATTAAATATAATATTGTGAAATTGAAGGAAAGCTTGCCTTGAAACTTGCATCCGAGAACTCCATGCTGGCATGATCCACTCCTGTTGGTCGACTGAGAGACGTGTCAGTCCACACTACCTTAGCCACCACTCGAAAAATCCAGATCCTGAACTTTAGCAGAAGTTATTAAATGAGGACAAAGAGAGTAATAAATTGTAAACTATTGTAATCAGGATAGTAACAAAGGTTTCGTAATGCTTCAGTTATAGTAATTATGGATTGAATTAAGGCAATTATAGTATAGGAACAGTTTTAATTTGTAAACTACAACAATCAAAGCAGATATAGAAGCTATGATTCAGTAAGTATTCTTCAAGCTTAAATAAAAGAACAATATGTTTTTTGGAACAATCAATTTAAGTTTGACTGGCAACATCAGCAAAACTAACTGGGCGAGAAACAAATGTATCTGAGCAATTAAACAACCCTATACTCTTTAATTTAAAAAATTATATTTCGTGACCAAACCAATCTAGGGATGACGGAAAACTTTTTAATTTTAAAATAAAGTCAAGGAAAAGCACATTGTAAGTTACAGTAACGTGTAATAACATTTACCTGATGTGAAATCAACCTATAGGATACATATAAGTCACGTTCGATCCAGGTTCGTAAGTCAACGTCGAAGGCAGAATCATAATCTGAAACTAAATTGTTCGTTGAAGATTCCAGGGAACTGATGAAAAAGACAAACATTAGTCATGAGGAATTACGTCTTTATAAATAATATAAATTTTCCCGAAACTAAAAGGAAATCATACAGATGAAGGTTCAACAGAAATTAAAATTGGAAAAACAACCGTAGAATAAGAACTTTATTGAACGAATTGATTAAACAGTGTATGTTTACCAAATCCACTCCAAATAGCAAATTTTAGAAAGAGATTTATTTTGCATCTACATGAAAACCATCAATAAGTATAATTGCATAGAGAAACTTGATGCAAAATGGATGAAACTAAAAATAAACATAAGCGTAAAATTTAAAATTACCATACCCCAGGATTTAAGAGTCCACAACCGAGAAAAGCGAGCTGTGGAATAATCGCCAATAAATGGAAGAGCGATGATTATAATGGATATTTTAGATTGATTCCGAAAGGTTTGAATAATAGGAAGAAGATTGGGGGCGAAGGGATTGGGGAAGTAGCAGATCATCGGAGATTGGGTAATGGTGATAAGGGGTAATTAGGGCTGCTAATGGAAACGATCCATTGGATTAGCGTGAGGAGGTATGTTGATCGTAGAAGAAATCGTTAGGAACACATGAAAAGATGGTCGGTTGAACGATGGACAAAATAAAAAGGCGTAAGTTATAAAAGGGACATATGTCAATACCTAAATGACTTGGTTTCTCCTTTCCAGTATAAGTAATAGATGGAAAGGAGTTAATCTAGTTGGAATTAATCGAATAGAGTTAATCGAGTAAAGTTAATGGAAAGGAGTTAATTGAGTTATAATTAATCGATTAGAGTTAATCGAGTAAAGTTAACGGAAAGGAGTTAATCGAGTTAGAGTAATTGATTAGAGTAAATCCATTGGGGTTAACCAGTTAGAGTTAATCAGTTAGAGTTAACCAGTTAGAGTTAATCAGTTAGAGTTAGCCAGTTAGATTTAACCAGTTAGAGTTAATACGTTAGAGTTAATCAGTTAGACTAGTTAGAGTTAATCAATTAGAATTAATCGCTTAGAGTTAAAATGAACTAGACTTGTTCCAATAGAGTTGATCGAATCTGAGTTTATCGAATATTAGTTATTCTTATAGAGTTAAATAGAGTTAAAAGGAGTTATCGAATATTAGTTATTCGAAGAAAGGAGCTATCGAATATTAGTTATTCAAATAGAGTTAAATAGAGTTAAAAGGAGTTAATCGAATATAGTTTATTCAAAAAGGAATTTATCGAATATAGTTTATTTGAAAGGAGTTAATCGAATAGAGTTATTCGAAAACGAGTTAATAGAATATAGTTTATTCGAATTAGAGAAAATCGAATATAAGTTATTCGAAGAGAGATAATCGAATAGAGTTATTCGAAAACGAGTTAATCGAATATAGTTTATTCGAATTAGAGAAAATCGAATATAAGTTATTCGAAGAGAGATAATCGAATAGAGTTATTCGAAAATGAGTTAATTGAATATAGTTTATTCAAATTAGATAAAATCGAATATAAGTTATTCGAAGAGAGATAATCGAATAGAGTTATTTGAAAACGAGTTAATCAAATATAGTTTATTCGAATTAGAGAAAATCGAATATAAGTTATTCGAAGGGAGATAATCAAATATAGTTATCCGAGGAAAGTTAATCGAATATAAGTTATTCGAAGGGAGTTAATCGAATATTAGTTATTCGAAGAGAGATAATCGAATATAATCTATTCGAAGAGAGATAATTGAATATAATCTATTCGAAGGGAGTTAATCGAATATAAGTTATTCGAAGAGAGTTAATCGAATATTTGTTATTCGAAGGAGAGTTATCGAATAGAGATTACTCGAAAGGGAGTTATACATCGAATTCGATTATATATCGGATTCGGGAAAGTACTATTTACTTTCAGTTTTTAAAACAAGATTTATTTATTTATTAATAAATTAGTTGTTAGGTTAATTATTCAAAGTAAGAATAAAAGCTAGATTTTAAGTTGGATATTCCAGAAGTAGAATTTATAACGTTAGCGTTATAATAAATGTTTTCATAAAAGAAGTGGATTCGTAATCTGAATCCGAGAATTTGCGTAAGCAAAGGATTGTAGAAATTAGGGCGGTGAGCTTTATCTATTGCAAGATTAAGAATGATGTTCAGTTAAGGTCTGAGAGGTAATTATACCCCAACCTTATTGACTTCGTAATTGACTAAGAAATAGTTGAGGTTCGATGGCGAAGATTATTTAGAGATATAGTTGAGTAATAAGCGATTTATGGGTTGAGCGGTCGTAAAGATGTTTTATACAACGTTCGGTTGAAATTCGCATAAATGAGTTTTGGAAACGTTTTCCAAATATATTCAGAGATATTTTCTAAATATAGAAAATAAGGAAATATGAATATATATATTTGATGATTTGATCGATAATTCCATTTGGAAATAAGATTGTTGTTTGCACACGTGTTTTCATTTTGATAGTTAAATCACCGACTATCAAAGTTTTTGACCATTTTACGTTGTTAATATGGAGAGACCGGTTTGATTATTATCCGAAGAACAACTCCGTATTGACATAAGCGCTGCAAACCAAATATGTTGAAGATAATTAAAGACGGAGTAAAGTGCAAGGGCTGTTTTGTTAATCCTAGGTAGAAATTGCCTAAGATAGATTCACAGAAGAGTGCCTTCGGCTTGTCCAGTCCCAGGACAACTTGTATGGACGAATGTCTGACAGAGTATGCTTGACAGATCATATATACATTGATCTCTTCAAACGTATTATGTTTGGTAGCGGAGGAATTCGTTTCTCTTGTCTTTATACCCGTGATACCTTTAAGGAAATCGATAATGATTTGATGGGTATGACGATGTGACATTCAAAGTAAATGAAGATATGATATGTAAAAAGTAAGTTATGGCCTCTAGCCTCAAAACTGGGAGATGACAAAAATCGGGCAGGCAGCATGGCTATGTGGGTAGCTCTCATTTGGGTGTATAATCACCTATCTAGAGAATATTCATTTCCTTCTTTAATCTATCGATGTTGTCCCTTATCGGGAAACGGTTGCTGATCCCAACCGTTGGTGATATACATTCGATACACTCAAGCGAAATGAGTGGTCGGTCATGTGTGGCCGGGTTGCAAGATGTTCTTGTTGAACCCAGTGTATTCTCCTCTAGAGATACACTATCGGAAGGTGTTTCCATACCTTGTCATATATAGTTGGAAATCCATTATCCAATAAGTGCTTGCGATTTTGATTGTATACTATGTATGTAGAACGTGAGATGAAAGCATTTCTGCTAGATGATTATTACATTGTGGTTGATAGACACTATTATAATATCAAAAGAATTTTGATATAAAGACTATTTGGAGCCTCACAAGGGAAACACCCATTCCGTTATACGCCATGGTCTTATGAGATATCGTTTTATTGCTCAAACTATTTTAAACTGTTTACTCACACCAGTCACATGATTGACCCAGAGTTTATTTTATTTTGTTTTCCCTAAACTCTTGGGTGCCCAATTTTGTACGGGCAGTCAAGTAGTCGGGATTTTATAGATATACTTGGAAAGCTGGTGCAGGAGGCTTCAGCAGCGTTTATATAGCTATGGTTTAATTCCGCTGTGTTTGTAAGGGATGTACTTTGATAATGATATGTATATTCAAGTACAATCTTTTATTTCAAAGTTATGTTATATTTTATTCGTTCCACTGTGAGATTCGTGTTTACTGTGATGTTGTGTGTTCTTCTTCTTCTTCTATTCTAAGTTTCTATCTTATCCATCGTCACCCTTTACTTTCTTTCTATTAGCTTTTAGGTTTCTAGTGCAGCTAGGGTTGGACTTGTTTTATTTGGTCAGCTCAAATTGGACTAGAATTTTGGGACACTCCAGTTGGTATCAGAGCTTAAGGCTAAGTGAATTACCTTGGCTCTGTGGCGTGATTCGGTTGAGATAGGGTTAGTAATACCCTAGATTGATTTGAGTGTATATATACAAGAGAGCGTATTTGTGTTTGATATAAAAATGGTTTTAAATTGTATAGATTTATTGGTTGAGTTGTTTATGGGTTCTGATCGATCAGTTTGATCCACTGTATCGGTAGGAGTTTCTAAACACTCAAATACGATGGGTCGACACGATATGTTTTGAAAAAAAAGGGTAAATGAAATAATTTACCCAAAATTATATTCTGATATAAAGGATTTATATTGGAATGATTATAATA
Organism: Allium sativum; assembly: GCA_030737875.1. Taxonomy (NCBI): domain Eukaryota; kingdom Viridiplantae; phylum Streptophyta; class Magnoliopsida; order Asparagales; family Amaryllidaceae; genus Allium; species Allium sativum. Next base: position 809,293,913 of record CM060921.1, on the reverse strand, counting down.
TATTGGATATATTGGTTGTTATTATAATCGAGTAAGATTATAAATTAAATGGTTATATATATGACAAAGTAGAATTCATATAAGTGTTATGAATTTAATTAAATCTGAATTTAAATCAGAATCAAAATTAAAACCCTGGAAATTTGAATAGGTGTTTGTAGTTGGATTTGGATTAAATATAAGAGAATTTTAAAATCCTGGGAGATATTAATTTGTTTTACAAGCATTTTGAATGATATTTTGGAATGTATTTTAAAGTGGAAGTGTTTAGAAATGGTTTTGAAAAGTAATATTGAAACGACCCGCAAATCCGAGCTATCTGAGTTGACTAAATACAACACACGTCCAATCCAAATAACACAGAAATACGATCCATTAATAGAAAGAAGTTAGAGGATGAGAAATAGAAAGAAAGAAATATTAGAATAGAAGAAAACAAAGATCACAAACTCACAGCGGAACGAATAAAATATATTATATAACATAAGCTTCGAAATACAAATCTGTTTTGTACATATACACATACCATCATCAGAGTACACATAACATTTGATCCAGCGGAAGTAACTCTAAATAACTAACGTTGAAGCCTCCTGCTTCAAGCTCCTCCAAGTGTATCTGTAAAAGCCTGAAACACTTGACTGCCCGTACAAATTTGGGCACCCAAGAGTTTAGGGAAAACAAAACAAAATGAACTCTGGGTCAGTCATGGGACTGGTGTGAGTAAACTCCAACCACTTGTTTAACTTTCAAAATCCTTTCGAAAGAAAAGATAATAGTAAGACCAGCCCACACATAAACACGGACGGTTTTTACCTTACTATAACCCAAAACACTTTGATATCAAATCCAATGATATTATAATAATGTCTACATCAAGTAAATAACCAAATAGCAGAACGCTTGCATCTCACGCTCCACATATATTATAAAATCAAAAACCGCATGGCGCTTATTGGAGATTGGATTTCCAACATGACAAGGTATGGAACCACCTTCCGATGATGTATCTCTAGAGGCGAATACACCTGGATTCAACAAGAACATCTTGCAACCCGGCCCACACATGACCGACCACTCATTTCGCTTGAGTGTATCGAATGTATATCACCAACGGTTGGACTCAAACCACCGTTTCCCGAATGGGCAGAATCGATAGATTTAGAAACAAAAGGAATTTCTCTAGATAGGTGATTATACACCCTAATGGGTGCGACCCACATAGCCATGCTGCCTGCCCGATTTTTGTCCTTTCCCGGTTGTTGAGGCCTGAGGCTACGCATACTTACCAGTCCTTGATAACACAATCACTTTGAATGCCACATTGTCAGATCCGTTAATCACTAGTTGAGTTTGCACAAATATTCTGGATATTATGCTAAGGGATAAATCCGTTGCCACCATATACATTCATACAGACCAACCCATTTGATCATTGGAAATACTCTGTCAGACATTCGTCCATTTACGTTCGTTCTGGGATTGAACGAAACCGAAGGCACTATTTCTAAAAATAGAAAAGCCCTTGCACTTCACTCCGTCTTCAATATATTCAGCATACTTGGTTCGCAACGCTTATGCCGATACGGAGTGGTTCTTCGGATAATAATCCAACCGGTCTCTCCATATTGACTACGATGGTCAAAAACTTCGATAGTCTGTGATTTAACTATCGAATAAAAACAAGTGTTCATCCAACATATCAAACAAGTCACTGGGCTCCTTAATTAATATTTCATTAATTAAACCACTTCTCTATTTCCCTATCAATATTTGTTAACCAAATATTTTCAATAATCATCTCGGCCTCTTATGTCATTTGGAAAACGCTTCCAAACATCAACTTCTTTTATTTTCTATATATTAGAAAAATCTCTATTTGTAATTGGAAAACAATTCCAATCACTTATCTCTATCCCTTTTTGTTTACAACATTCGATTTTTATATTCACCTTACTATCGAATTCAATACGTCGATACAATGATTTCAAATTATCAAAATATCTTAAAATATTCTAACTCCTTAAATTTCCGGAAAATTTCGCCATAACCTCCCCTGTATCGGGAGCATCGGGAAATTTCAAATAGCTTCCCGGTATCTTCCTCAATCAAAAAGAAAAAGGAAAAGCCAAGCGGCTTGCCGATACGGCGCATAAAACCCATATATGAATTTAACATGTACCTTTTTGTCGGGCACATAAATAAAAATCTTCATATACGTCATCCCATACCTGTCTAACACCTGTTCACCTGTTTTCAATTCAATTCAACACTATCTAATCGTTTGAATTCAGTTTCGCCATTTATTCTTTAAATCGGCCATTTTGCCTATTTTGCTTCTTTGTTGAACATAGCATTTTCAAACAAAATATTTTAACTCGTTCATAACCAAATTGAATTTCAATTTCAATTCTAGTTTCCTTTTTGATTTCGAATATAAATTTTCAAATCGAATTTATTTATTCAAAGCCCAATATTAATTCGAAATCTCATTAACTAATTTCTATTCAATTTAGTTAATTCCATTCAATAAATCAAAATCTGGTTTCTGTTTCAAAAATCATATTCATTTACACAACTTGAATTCGCATATATTTTATAACTCAACTCTGAAATTTTCTAAATAGAAACTTCGGATTTTATTTGCTTAAAATCCTTTTATAAAATTAAATAAACCATTATGGTTTTAAAACGATTCTGGCGCTGTTTTTCTGAAAATTTGATTTTGACATAACTCAAAATTTATACGACGAAATCCAGATTTTTCTCCTTCATTAGAAAACTATTATCAAATCGGTCCTGACGTTTCTTGTTTCAAAGAAATCCGACTTCAATTGAGTCCTGTATACTCGATTGAAGTTCGAATCACCAATTTACGAACTGCAGCGCTGTGGCGAGTTCGTTTTAATTATATTTATATATATATAAACTTTTAAGCTTCTAAACTTCTTTAAAATGAATTCAACTCCATTTAACTCTGCTTGATTCAAATTCAAATCTCACTTTTATTTGAATTCTAAATTCAAATTCCAATTCCTTTTCTATTTGATATTCAAACTTAATATTTGAATTTCTATTTGAATTCCCTATATTCAAATTCTAGACTTGAATTCATTTGAATTCTCTTATTCAAACTTTATACTTAAATTCCATTTGAACTTCTATATCCCCATTTCTATATTTGAATTCTATTGGAATTCCAATATTCAAACTTCTTTTTAAATTCTATATTCAGAATTCCATAATTTAAAACCCATTTGAATTTCATATTCAAACCCCATAGATCAAATCCTATTTAAATTCAATTTGAATCTCTTATATTCAAATTTCATTTTCCATTTGAATTCTAATATTCAAATTCGTTTCCAGCCCCATTTGAATTCTAATATTCAAACTCATTATTAACACCATTTGAATTTCTAATATTCAAATTCATTAACACCATTTGAATTTCTAATATTCAAATTCATTTGAATTCCCTTGAATTCAAATTCCATTTCAAAACCCTTTGGATTTTCTATTTGAAATCCTATTTGAAATTCCATTTCCCATTCTACTTTGAAATCCTATTTTCAAAGTTTATTTCAAATTCTATTTTGAAATTTCATATTCAAATTTCTACTTGAATTTCTATATTCAATTCCATGTTCAAATCCAATACTCGAATTTCTATTTCAAATCTCTATTCAAATTTCATATTTAAATTCCATTCAAAGCTCTATTCAAATTTCACATTTGAATTCTTCCTTGAAATACTATATTTCAAATTCTATTCAATTCCTCTTTGAAATTCTATATTTCAAATTCTATTTTGAAATTCTACATTCAAATCTCTATTCAAATTTCTTTATTTGAATTCCTTTGAATTCAAATTATAATTTAATTCCTTGAATTCAAATTCTACTTTTCATTCTAATCTCGTCTATTCAAGTTCTATTTGAACTTGAATTTCTAATATTCAATCCCCTTTTAAAATTCAAATATTTAAACTCCCTTTAAAATTCAAATGTTATACTCAAATTTCACTTGAGTTATATATATTTAAAAATTTCATTTCACATCCTATTTTGAAATTCCATTTCAAATACCAATTCCATGCTTGTATTTCTATTTCTGAATTATCAAATGATAATTCTTTTTACTTCATTTATAACTTCGTTATAAAAGAACTATTTATAAACTTCGTTTATAAAGAAACCACTTGTTTTATTTTTCAGAAACAGGTTTATATTTTTATTTCCATTAAAAATTCAAATTCTATTTAAAAATAGAATTTTCCCTTTTTAAATCTCCAATATCCTTTCACGATATTTTTAAATATCATTACTTAAGCCCAGTGATATTTAAACACACAAAGCAACGAATTATTTATTTTTCTAACACATCATATATAACAATATATATGTAAACAAATAAACCAAACAGACAATATATTTTTGAGGAATCCAGTTGGATTCCTCCAACCTGTTTTCCTGCATCCACAGATGTTAGCACATAAATAATACCCATTCTGCTTCGTGGCAGAATATCGCGGTATAGAAGGTCATCCACTAATCATAGCGTGGGGCGTATAGGGTAATCATCCGCTATGAAACTGCGGGCATCCGCTAATGAGACTGCGGGAATCCAACCAATCAACAACCCAATATATATATATAGCCTACATAACTAATATATATATAAACAACCAGAAAGCATTCACACAAGCAATAAACAATTATTTTTAAATGAAATAAAAATAATTTTAAAGGTGAGTGAGATTTACTCACCTGGTTTTAATCCGCACTTGTATCAATTTCAATTCCATTTGATTGATTTCTGAGTCCTCGAACTCCACACGAGTGATTTTATTTGATTTTCCTCGCCTAAGAAAACCCGAATTTTAAGCCAATGAAACTTCTAGTCAGGGTCACATGTTAAAAATATAATAACATTTAATTTTCTTTCTTTCTAAGCTTAGTTTTTAAACAACCTAATAATTTCATGCATTTCCATATCAATAGTGAATACCGTTTTCTTTTCTCACAACAGTACTCATTTTTAGATTAAACTAATATATATTTATATATAAATTAAACATCCTAAATTAATTTAAATAACTAAAATTTTTCTTACCTCAAAATCCAGGTTCATAGTAAGACTTCAATGTATTTTCTTTACAGTGAAGCCCCAATTCGGATTCCACCATTTTACAAAACTGAAGCCTACTACTTCTCTTTCCACTGTTATCTTGTCGGCTACTGACCCCCTCCACCATCGTTCGTATGCTAAAGGAAACTCGCAGCCCTCAACACTGTCAAGGAAAAATTGATCTCCTCTAACCCTCCACTGTCCTACAGCAATGTAAAGCGATATGGGTTTCATCGGAACGCTATTTTCCAGCTCCAGTTCCACGCCAAAATCCAACAACGCCTCGCTGCATTTATTCGATCCCAAATGGCTTCCATCGCACCCAAATTTTGTGCCTTGAAACCCCTTCTTGTTTCAACCTGAATGCCCCTGTCGCGACCTCCAACAACACCCGTAGCTCCTCAGAATCGAACTCGAGCATCCAGCGATTTCAGACCCCATCGCGATTTGATTAGATGCGCGAGTTGGATTTTGAAATGATCGAGTCCTTGAACTTCGAACGAAAAGGGTTTTGAGAAGATGGAGTGCGGCCATTTCTGTTTACCCTCGATTTGATTTTGTTGACAAGAATTACAACAGCCATTTTTTTTTCCTCTGGGGCCTTGTTTGTGATTTGCGAAGGGAAAGGAAGGAGGATACGGTTTTATAGAGAAAGAGGGGACAAATTATCTGTCTCGAGGCAAAGGAATAGGGCTGCGCACATACGAGATAGCTGATAAAATTTCAACATCCTAGGTCGGCCATTAAATTCTCGTTTCCCAGATAAGAAAGACGGGGAACAGATTGGTTGGCTCGAGAAGTAAACAACTGCGTGGTTTTATAATTTAGGTCGGCTTGTTTTGAGGTAGGTTCTGATTTTAATTTATTTAAATAATTAAAATACCTCGCGATCCCCGAACCACTATTTTAACGCAACGAACGTCGTTACCAAACGCTATTCAAGACTCATGGCACAGATTCTGAATTTAATTTAGTCGTAAATACGGAATAACACTATTAAATTGACGATTTAAATAAAATTCGATTAAAGATATAAATCGATTTCAAACAATAAATTTCATCGATAATAAATTATTATTATCGTTCTAGTTCAACACAGAATTTATATTAACTGACTGAATTGTTCTGATTTAGTGCTACACTGGAAATTCAATTGTTACTATTACGATAATTAAATATATTCGATATTAAATCATATGTCGATAATTAAATTGACAAATCCAATATAAAATTTATTTATATTATGAATTCAATATTTAAAACCATACTAAATATTTAAAATAAGCTGTTCAAAAATCTGGGTCGTTACAAATATAGTATTGAACTCACTACAGTCGCTGGAAAATAAATTCAGATGTTGATCCGGACTTCATCGGTGTTCATTTTCGAGTTGTAAGTGATGGATTACTACCAAAGAGATTGTTTTTGAAATTGTTTAGAAAAACAAGTTGTTTTGAACTTCGAAAGGGAATATTAGATTTTTGAAAAGTGAAGCTATTTAAAACTCCCAGGAAAAGATGGTTTGAACTAAAACCAAATTAACTAGAATTTGGGAAAAACAAATTGAAATTGAAATTGAACGGGATTAAAATGATATCGAGACAAATTGGATTTGTGATATTTGAATTTGAAATGGTATTGGATTGATGAGTTAAGAATTTAAAAATCGAGAATGGAACTTTGATTTGAAATTTAATTCGACTAAGGTATAAGCGAAGGGTTGGATTTGTGGATAAAAATAGATTGGAATTTGATTGGGATGACATGGGCATATGCTGAATTAACAGCAGATGGAAAGGATATAATGATATGCCCGACAAAAAGGTACAATTCATATTTGGTATAAGCATGGGATTTATGAGCCGAATTGATAAGCCGCTTGGCTATTTGATTTTCTTTTGTGTTGGAGAAGGCCCAGAGAGGTGAGTTGTAGTTGTACCGATTGACCAGTATAAAGGAGGTGCTGGCGAAATATTTCGAAAAGTTAAGGTGTTAAAATTTTTTCAGGATTTTTAGAAATTTCGTTAATATGAATATAATTAATATTTAATTGAAATTAAATTGGTTCAGTTGAAACTGGAGTTAAGAGGTGAACAAATAAGTTCTAACCAGTTAATAGGGTTTGTTTCCTACCTTAGCAATTTCGAGGACGAAATTATTTTAAGTGGGGAAGAATGTAACGACCCTTATTTTCAGCTGTATAATAATTAATTTATTTAATTATTTAAATAGTGATATAGAGATTGAAATAGCCGTTTAATTAAATAATAGGGAATATTTAATTAAATTAAATAATAGAATAATATATTTAATTCTGAAATAATCAGAATATTGGAATTCACAATAGTCTGTGAATTGGATTTATTCTAAGATTTAATTCATCTTAAAATTGAATTAGAATAACGAATATATTTAAATAACGACAGTTTGAACGTATAATTATATTATAATTATAATCTAGCTCGAAATGGCGCGGCAGTCCGCTATTTATTGATTGGAACTTCAACTGAATATACAGGGTCCATTTTAGATCGGATTTCTGTGAAACAAGAAACGTTAGGAGCTGGTGAAGTATATTTTTCTAGTAGAAGAGAAAAATCGGGATTTCGTCGTGTAGATTTTGATTTATGTCCAAATCAAATTTTAGAAAAGTAGGTATGGAATTCCCTTTATAATTTATTTATATTTTAAAAGGATTTAAATGGAAATCGAATATCGATATAACTCTGATGATGAAATATCGAGTTGTAAATCCATATATATTTATTCTGGAGAAGTATGATATATATTGTGAATATATACGATAATATTTATTTTTAAATATTTAATTTAATTATTTTTAAATATGTTTATATATTTAAAAGAGTTATTTAGAGCTTTAAAAATAGCCAGTTTTGCAAACGACCTCCGTTTTCGATGAAACTAATTTTGTTGGATCCGTAACATTTAATTATTGTTTGATTTCAAGTTTCGTGATTTTTAGAGTCAGTATGTGGCCGTACCGATTTTTAATGTGTAAAACAATTAGTATTTTGACGGTTAAAAATACTCTGTGTAAGCAAATGGAGTAGGAATTCGACGAAACTAGTTTCGTTTGGTCTGTAATGTCGAACTATGGCTGCATGTCTAGTTTCATGATCTTTGGATGTTATATGTGATCATAGGAATTTTAAAGGACAAGTATCAACAACGGTTGATTAAAAACAAATATATTAATCGATTAAAAAATTTATTATAATTATGCTATAAATACACTACACCTCCTAACCCTAATATACTTCCTCAGATAGTCAACAAATGCATGCCGCTGCATTTTCTTTCTTCCACAACCTAATTCTTGATCTTTGAAAATAGAAAACAAATCACCTAAATTTCCAAAAATCTTGAAACTTATAGATCTGAGATGGTGAAAGCTTGCTCTACATTGCAGTACCAGTTTCATTGTGTTCGAACCCATGCTGGTTTGCTTTTTGTTGCATACGACACCTAGGGTTTGGGTATGTGGGTGATATAAGTTTCAATGCGCGATTTGAGTGGCATTTTTGTACTGGCGGAGGGACTGCGAGTTTATACGCAGAATTTGAGTTTGTATTGCTGCAAAAACATTCGCAGCCTGATGTTGGGCTATGAACTATGGCATGAGACGCCGGTTCACCAGGGGAGCTCGAAGCGTAAATGTTTGTGAGGTTATGGCTATGTATGTAGAACGTGTAATGAGTGCGTTTCTGCTAGATGATTATTATATTATGGTTGGTAGACACTATTATAATATCAAAATAATTTTGATATAAAGACTATTTGGATTCTCATAAGGAAAAACTCATTTTGTTATACGGAGTGATCTTATGATATATCGTTTTATTGCTCAAACTGTTTTAAACTATTTACTCACACCAGTCACATGACTGACTCAGAGTTTATTTTTTTTTTTTTCCCTAAACTCTTGGGTGCCCAATTTTGTACGGGCAGTCATGTAGTCGGGATTTTACAGATATACTTAAAAGTTGGAGCAAGAGGCTTCAGTAGTGTTTATATAGCTATGGTTTATTTCTGCTTTGTTTGTAAGTGTTGTACTTTGATAATGATATGTATATTCAAGTACAATATTTTATTTCAAAGTTATGTTATATTTTATTCGTTCCGCTGTGAGATTCGTGTTTACTCTGATGTTGTGTGTTCTTCTTCTTCTTCTATTCTAAGTTTCTATCTTATCTATCCTCACCCTCTATTTTCTTTCTTTTAGTTTTCTAGTTTCCATTGCAGTTGGGGTTGGACTTGTGTTATTTGGTCAGCTCAAATTAGACTGGAATTTCGGGACACTACACGTAGCACACAAAATAAGAACCCAACTTATATAAAATATAAGTGGGAAGAACAGAGTGAGTTCAACTCACCTTGGTTTCCGTTAGTCGTTGAAGTGGTTCGGTTATAGTTAAATTAAATGGCCGTTTAATTTAACTGTAAATTCCGATTGTTCCCAATTCTGTCCGGATCAATTCCACTATATCATGCTCGGCACCGCAATCGTAACATAGCTTGCTTCGTTCCATTCTTCTATTTTCTTCTACAGTTGTTCTCAAAACCGTCCTCCACTCCAACCATCTCTCCAACGTTCAGCCTATCACCTCGCCTCCGGTAAACCCACCAGTCACTCACTCTCCGTACACAGCGCACTCACCCTTCCTACATGCCATGCTCCAAAGTTTAACACCCCCAGGTCATGTCTTCACCCCACGCAATGCAGTCCTCCTCCCATACTTGCGTCCAGAGCATCACCTCAATCTTCCCACTTCCGCCACGTTCTTCCACGCAAAAGCTTCCACCCTTTATTCTCTCTTCTCCATGCAGTTTCTTTCTTCCCAATATTCCTGCCTTTATCCTCTTCGAATTTGTCATCTACATATCTTCCAAGCCCGACTTTCCCTCTAACCTATCAACATGGAGGCGCCACTATTGCATCCACCAGCATCACCGGCGGACCTCGTTTTACTCCGGCACCTCTTCCCCGTTCATCAGATCTCCACTGTCCCGACACCCATGCTCTGAAAAACATCCCACTTAAAGGAGGACCGCACACCATCATGTGTCCCCATCCGGCCATATGCTTCCCGTTCGTGACTTCACATCACTTCGTGCTGCACTGTTTGAGCTAAGTTTTGGCTCCCTCCACACATTCGAACAACAACAGGAGCTCCAATAGCCTTGAGCAGCAGGAAATTCATGCAGAAAAATATGCACTTTCCCGCCGAACTGCCCACATCCCCTTCGACGCTTCTGTCGACACCATGGCTTATACACCATGGTTAAGGAGTTATATAATTTTCTATTTGGAGGGTGCTTTCCTTTTCTATATACTTGCTGGAAAAACGAATAAAGAAACCAATGAAGGCATATATATAGTTGGGAAAGGTTTTTGGACATAACGCCTTTGGTTTGGCAGCCAAGTAATCTAGGGTACGGTTCGCATGTGTATAGGCATGTAGAGAAACGTAGTATAGTGTACGTTGATGTGTGTATTCTTCGATTTGCTTAGCCTGGAAGGAACAATATGAAGTATGCTTTTATGATAGCTGTAATTCGAGCCTAGGCATGTCTGTTTAATTTGATGTAAAGTATGCATGTTGTACGAATAAAGTAGGCTAAAAAAATGAGTAGGGTGGCTTCGATGTAAATATGGGATTGCTTGTTTCATTACCTGGTTGGAAACAATATTTTATTTTATATTTATACGTTAGTTTCTATATGGGTATTATATTCTACTACGGATTGTAGTTTCATAGTCTATATTCGCATCGACATTTACGAACTCCAAAAATTATGAAAATGAACATCATGGTATAATTTGATGTTACATTCAAAATGAAACTAATTTCATTGAAAACGGACTCAGTTTTCAATGGCGGCGCGATTTTATTCCAAATTTATTTATCGGTACACCTTTAAATTGCGTCTACTGACAAAACAACTTCGTTGGGCTCCAAACCGAAAATCTAGCAATAACTAATTATACTTATTACAATAAAACTTGTTTCGTTGAAAACAGAGGTCGTTTGAAAAATAAACATTTCTGAGGCCTATATAATATCGATAAAATAATATTCCAAAACAATTTATTTTAAATAATAATAATAAATTATCATCGTGCATCTCCAAAGGAAACCTTCGACAGCTTCAGAGTAAGCCAATATACATCTTAAAATCAATATTAAAGTTTCTGGGTCAAACGATATTCAAATATATAAATAAACTGTTAATATTCTATTAAATAAACGTTATCATTTATTAAATAATTCCATAACGACATTTTTGAAATTTGAATTGGAAATAACTAACAATCTATAACATGAAATCTCGATTTTTCCCCTTTATATGAAAATTATAATCAATTATATTCAACCGTTTCTTGTTTCAAAGAATTTCGACTTATATCGAATCATGTATATTCAATTGAAGTTGAAAACTCAATATTACGAACTACCGCGCCATTTCGTGTTCGTTTTAAATTAAATATAAATTTAACGTTCAAACTTCATTTTTTATAAACAAATTAAATATTAAAAATCCATTAATATTTCAAATATTATATTTAAAATAATAAATAAATAAAATATTTGGCTACCAAAAATATGTGACATTACATTCTTTCCCCCTTAAACGAATTTCATCCCCGAAATTACTAATGTAGGAAAAAACTACAAATCCCATTCACTTTATAATCCAATCTATTTTAAATTGAAAACCAATTCATTACTATTAATATAAATTTTCAAAAATATCGAAAAATTACTAACACTTTAAATTCCCGGAAAAATTTGGCAGAGTCTCCGCTGCACGGAGGGGCTTCTGCAACATGGCATGAACAAATAATATATATACATCGACTCACACGGTCGGAAAATAAAAACCAAAAATTTATATTTTCGCGTAGGCGTACCTTTTACGAGCGCCATTGAGCATACTTGCTCAACTTATGTGCAACCTACGCAACCAAACTCAAATCTCTTAGCCGTCTGGCACCTGTACTCAACTTAATTCAACATATAAGTAACCAATACATCAAATTTTAAATAACATTTCATTTATCAATTAGAATAACTAAAAAAATTCCCACAACCCAACATATAACATCATCCATATGCAATACAGGTTTAAATTAGCCAGTTTTAATTCATATGTGTTTCTATTCCAATTTATAATATTGGAATTCAGTTTTAAATTCGTTCAACTTCATTAAACTATTGATTATTTCTATCCAACCAATATATCATCCAATAACAAAAAATTCACAATCAACATAACCAATATTCACTTTGGTAACATTTATTTAGGTTAAACATATTTTAATTATCAATCGACTAATATTCGATTGATTTCTGTTTTATTGTCTTCCACTCAATTTTCAAATCCCAAATCAATTTTATTTAATTTCTGTATCACTTCTTAACTCCACTTAACCAAGTAAAGTATCATTTCATAATCCCAATTCTGATTTATTCACTTCATATTAAAATTTTCATTCACAAACTCTATTTGTGAAGTTTATTATGGTTATATTAAACCATTCCAATTCATTATCCAATTTGAATTTTATTCAAATCAATCAACCGAACCACAATATCTCAATAATTTAATAAAATTATTACTTTTTCTATATAAAAATATATCTTGGGCAAAATTATTTCATTTGTCGTCTTTACAAATCAATATCGTGTCCATTGCCAGTTCAGTACTTCTGAACACTTGAACCGTCAAACAACACAATATAAAACATTTGTATATAAAATCTGCAAATACGCTCTCATATAAATACACTCAACTCAATCTAGAGTATTGCTAACCCCATCTCAGTTGAGTTAGGCCACAGAGCAAAGGTTATTACTAAACCAGTAGCTCTGATACCACTGTAATGACCGACAAAAAAATTTGACGCTCGAATTCCGACAATAATACATAACCCAGTATTACTTGCCAAAACTCAAGTATCGAAAACACCAGATAGTTATTAGAAAGAAGTTAGAGGGTAAGATAAGAAAGAAAGAAATATTAGAATAGAACAAGAAGAAGAACCAACATAATATAGAGTCTCACATCGCAGCGGAACAAAATATAATATAGATATAATCTTTATTGAGAGTTCAAAATAAAAAATTACAATCATCAGAGTACAACACATCTGGACAGTTATAATAATCTGTCCTCATACACAATCACACAGCAGAAAATATTGTATAATATCATACGTCTGAACCCATCCAACTCGTCTTCTATAAACTGAACCTGCACAATCCGGTCTAGCCCGTGCATTAAAAACGTCGGATCGGTCTGGTGAACTAGAGTGAGAAACCACACCAAGTTTAAGGTATCACACACTTGATTTTAAAGTCAAGATTTTTTTCTGAAGAAAAGGATAATCGTAAGACGGACCCACAAATAAACACGGATGGTTTTTACCTTACGATAACCCAAACCGTTTTGAAATCATATCTTTTCTTATATTATAATAATGTCAAAATACAAATCAATAGCAATCTAGCAGAACGCTTACATCTCGCGCTCTACATATAGTATACAATCAAAACTCACAGAATCTTATTGGAGAATAGATTTGCTGGCAAGGTATAGGACCACCTTCCAATAATGTATATCTAGAGAGGAATACACCGGGTTCAACAAGAACATCTTGCAACCCAGGCTAAACATGACTGGCCCCTCACTTCGCTTGAGAGTACCGAATGTATTATCACCTTATGGCTTTTTGTCACGACCACCGTAGTTCCCAAAAGATATAGAAATGAAAAGAAGTAACAAATATGAATAGTCTCTAGATGGTGACAATAAACTCTACTTAGGTGTGACCAACTTAGCCATGCAACCTACGCGATTTCTGCCATTTCCGGTCGATGAGGCTTGAGGTTATAATTCTTTAGAACATTTGGCTACTATACACTTTGAATGCCATATTGTCAAATCTGTCAGATATCACAAATTTACATCCACAAAAATAAACTAGTTGTTAAGCTATGAGAAGGTGTCTGCTCCGTCGCAACAAAAAATATGTTTGATGAAATCAACGTACGTAACTCCTTTGGAAATACTCTGTCAGACATTCGTCTATATAAGTCATCTAGGAACAGGATAAACCGAAGGAACCCACCTACTACATCCTACGTATCACCATATGGATCAGTAGCGAGTAGTCCTTGCAATACGAAGATTCTAATCACGGCATAGTCACAAGTTAAAATATCATCGAGAGCTACCCTTAGAAATTCAACAAGTAATTCTCCCGCTCCTGAAGATCGACGGTCTTCAATTGACCCATCTTGAATTAGCGTCTTCCATGTACTTGTTGGTTCGGAATGGTTTTCGAATATAAATTTGATCCTGGTCTTACCGTACCAACAATCGGATTAGCCAGATTTGATAGTCGGTTATTTAACTATCAAATAAACAACCATTCATCCATAAAAATTAAAATGAATTCACTAATTCAGTACCCTGCATCATTTAGCCTCTTTAATTAACCGTCAATTAATTTTACTCTTTAAATCTTACATTATATGGAATATGGATTTCTGCTTCTTATTATAACGTAAGAATATTCTCGAATCATTTCATTTTACTAATAAACCTTTCAATATAGTTTATAATAACATTTATGAACATCGTAACTTATTTCCATCAACTCCTCTCGTTTATAACTAATATCATCCTCGGACAACCATGAAGTCGTTCAAGTTGGGGTATTATATTTACGTCTCAAAAATTGATTAACAACATTCTCTTCTTCAGAATAGATCGAAGTTTATTAACCCATCCGTTTTCCTTTGAAAACTCTATTTAAATTTGAACACTTTTACTAAATAAATTCTTAAGTAAACTCTTATTCAAGCTCCTCCTTTTACGTTATTAATCCTTTACAATATTTCATACTGGCTTCGATTCTGTAAATAGAATCCTTGATGAATCTCTTAATGTATCCCTTTGTATATATATACACATACATATATATATATATACACATTTCAAATCATATGTAAATATCGTTTACATTTCTTTTATAAATATCTTTACCATTCTTATATAATTATTCTTTACAAATCTTATATACTATTAATCCAAATCACTCCATTTAACGCCTGTAACAATGTTACAAATTTTATTTTCCAAAACCCTTAGTATTTATTTACTATATCCTTTCGAAATCAATTCCAATAACTTATTCGTTGTATAATTCATATAACGATCTTTTATGAAGATCTTCTTTTTATTAATCAATTAATTCAATTTATTATTATTTGTAACAAATATCACACATCTTATTTCAAAACCTTTACTTTCATTTACAAATATCATTTGTAACTCGTTAGCGACGACTAATATTCGATCCCATTCCAAACTCTTAACTTTATTTGAAAATCCCATTTGCAATTCGTTATCGACCACTAATATTCGTTGTCATTTCAAGCCTATAACTTAGCTTATATTCTCAACTATCGGATCTAAATTCAATTATAAATCCATATCTGTCATTTAAACTCCAATCCTATTTATAAATTCATATCCATAACTTCAAATCCGATTTTATTTAAAACTCTGAAATTCCATTTCCCAAATCAATACATCTCTAGTTCCATTGGTTGTTAATCTTATACATGAAAACCATTTTTATCACATTTCATATATTTATAAACAACGTTTACAAAAATATTCATTAGTTATGAAAAACCATCTTCAGCTCATTTAAATCAAGTCTCGTATATTCCACTTCCATTTGTATATTCTAACATCTTAGAATCCTTTAAAATCCCATACATGATACTTATGCAATTCTTTACAATCATTTCAAAATTCCCATTTAGTTTATTATGTTTAACCATTTATTTATTAATACTTTAGAATTCCATTTTTATTTATAATTT
The DNA here is from genome assembly GCA_030737875.1 of Allium sativum. Classification (NCBI taxonomy): domain Eukaryota; kingdom Viridiplantae; phylum Streptophyta; class Magnoliopsida; order Asparagales; family Amaryllidaceae; genus Allium; species Allium sativum. The sequence goes on along the minus strand of CM060921.1, from coordinate 809,277,861 downwards.
AATCAATTATAAAATGTAAATTAACTTCGATGTTTAATATTTAAAAATAAATATCGTATTTCAGTCCATATATAAATATAACCTTGAAAACGTTCACAATCGATTTAATATTGATTTCAAAATCTTTTCTTTTATTAACGGTACTAAAGAGGTAAATATCTGCTAAAGTACCAAACCGTGAAATGTGAATAAATTTCATGTCCAATGAACACACGAATCATGTTGATAAACATTATCAATATGATTGAGAAATCCTGTTGGGTTTCTCCAACTTGTCAATCCCTGCATTACAAATTCATATTTTAACATATAAAATAATATAATAGAAATTACATCTACTGGTGAAGAATCCAGTTGATTCCCTCCATCCAAATATGTTACTTCAACGTAATCATTCAATTCAATATATCGATAAAAATTCAATAACCAACCAATAACAGCAATTTAACTTCAACCATTTAATTTAACACGTTATATAATATAAACGTAACCAATAAGGTAAGTTACCTTAATTGGTTCCAATCGTTAAAATATCGTTTTGGTTTTTTACTGAAATTAAACAACGTTTAATTTCACTGGTTCAATCAATATATATTTACCAAACAGTCAACTATTAACAACCATAGCACACAAAATAAAAACACAACTCATATGTGGGAAGAACTGAGTGAGTTTAACTTACCTTGATTTCCGTTTATCGTTGAAGTAGTTCGGTTATAGTTTAATTAAATGGACGTTTAATTTAACTCTAAATTCTCGTTGTTCCCAATTCTGTCCAGATCTGTTTCACAATATCATGCTCGACACCGCGATCGTAACATAGCTTGTTTCGTTCCATTCTTCTATTATTTTCTACAGCCGTTCTCAAAACTATCCTCCGCTCCAACCATCTCTCCAACGTCCAACCAATCACCTCGCCTCCGGTAAACCCACTAGTCACTCACGCTCCATACACAGCGCACTTCCTATTCCTACATGCCACACTCCAAATGTAACGACCCGTATTTTTATGGGTAATAATTAATCTATTTAATTATTTAAATAGTGAATTAGAAATTTAAATGGTTGTTAAATTAAATTATATTGAATATTTAATTAATTTAAATAACAGAATAATATATTTAATTCGGAAATAATAAAAAATTGTGGAATTCACAATATTGTGTAATTTGGATTATTTAAAATATATAGTTCAGTTTAGAGTTCAATTATAAGAACAAATATATTCAATCGACGACGTTGAACGTATAGTTTATAATATAATTATAATCGAGCTCGAAATGGCGCGGGAGTTCGCTATTTGGCGATTCGAACTTCAACTGGATATAAAGAGTCCATTTTAAATCGGATTTCTATGAAACAAGAAATGTACGAAGCTGGTGAAGTATATTTTTCTAGTGGAAGCGAAAAAACGGGATTTCGTCGTGTAGATTTTGATTTATGTCCAAATCAAATTCTCAGAAAAACAGCGTCATAACCATAACAATTATTTATATTTTAAAAAGGATTTAAAATATAAATTAAATATCGATATAACTCCAATGATGAAATATAGAGTTAGAAATCCATATAGGATTATTCTAGAGCTGTATGGTATTCCACTGTGAATATAGACGATAATATTTACTTTTGAAATATTAAATTTAATTATATTTAAATATATTTATATATTTAAATAGGTTATTCAGAGCTTTAAAAATAGCCATTTTTGCAAATGACCTCCGTTTTCGACGTAACTAATTTTGTTGGATCCGTAACATCAAATTATTGTTAGATTCCAAGTTTCGTAACTTTTAGAGTCAGTATGTGGTCGTACGGATTTTTAGAGTGAAAAATAGTCAGTATTTTGATAGTTAAAAATACGCTGTGTGAGCAAACAGAGTCGGAATTCGACGAAAGCAGTTTCGTTGGGACCGTAATGTCGAACTGTAGTTGCATGTCCATTTTCGTGATTTTTGGGTATCATATGGGATCGTACCAAATTTTATAAGGAAAATACATTTTAAATTAATGGAAAAATCAATAAAAAAAATTATATAACCATCCTATAAATAGGTCTAAATTTTCCCTAACCTAATTATTATCATTCCACAGTCAACATCTCTTGCCACCGTCACATTTTCATTCTCCAGCAAAAGAAAACCAAATCGTGTTCTTCATAAAATCAAAACAATCCGAATAAATTCCCTTAAATCATGAAATAAGTTTAATTGAGTTCGTGAAGTGTTCCTCTTCTCATCGACATGTATTACATTGAAGTCGACAGGTTTTTGGTTCGCTGTTCTAAAACCAGCGACGGTTAGGGTTGGGAATTGCTTGAGATTGAGTGAGTCTGAGTTTGTGTTGATCTCAGTTTCGAAATGAGAAGGAAAAACCGAACTTGTGTGCTTGATTTTGAGGGGTGCGTTGAAGATTTTGGTTCAATGATTCCTGAGTTCGAACAGGAAGGGCTGTGCAATGGAAATAGGTAGGGAGGACATGTTCGTTATTTTAGGTATGGTTTCATTGAGCAGGGGATAAGGAGTTTAATGTTGGCGCTAGTTTTTGAGTTTATGGTAAAATGGAGGAGTATTGAGTGGAGAAGGTCGGCTAATGGTGTTTACTGGAGTGAGGAGGGAGCGGCCTTCACTGGAGGAAGAAAGCAAGTGCGGGTTGGGTTTTCAAAAGGGAAATTGGGCCGGGTTATTTTGGTAAAGCCCAAACGCTATTTAAAATTTGGTTTAATCTAATTTAAATTGTTTACTAACTTGTAAATGGTATAACTTCATCATACGGTATCGGAATTGGACAAAGCAAGATCCGTTAGGATCGTATGGACGGGAATTCCACAATGGAACTGACTGGAAGTGGATTGGAGCTCGTTTGAATTTCTGGCAAAATAAATTGTCTGATTCAAATCAAACAACAGTTTATCGTTCTTTAACGATGAACTGCCAAAGTGATTAAAACTCACCAACTCTGAACAGTTCTATTTTTACAACGTATTCTTAGAGCTGATAATTATCTGTTGATTGTTGTGTGTTAACTGTTTTGGTCGAATTGCTTATGTGTTGGTTGAAATTATAGATAACGATGTATATATATAAATTGTTAATCTAATATCGAGTCTTTTTAGCAGAATATTTCATAGTGAAATATTATCGATGTTAATTATATTGTTTAACATCTGTGATGCAAGGAAACAGGTTGGTGGAATCCAACTGGATTCCTCAACATTTATTTTACTGTTATTCATATATTGTGATATATGATGTGATATATAATCTGTTGTTAATTTTGTGTGTTTGGACGATATTTATCGTTATATGGTATGTTAAATACCATAAGAAATACCAGGATGATAAAAGGGGGGTTTCAAAGTATATTTTGAAAATAATTTATTTATTTAAAATCACTGGGTTTTATATATAATAGGAAAAAAGATTTTATAAAATGAAATAATTATAAAATCAAAAGAGTTAAAAGAATATATTTGTGAAAACAAATATAAAGGAAAATATTTGTGGAAACAAATATAAAAGAAAATATTTGTGAAAACAATATAATTGAATTGGAAATATTTGTGAAAACAAATATAGAGGAAATATATTTATGAAACAAATATAAAGAAAAATATTTGCAAAACAAGTAGAATGAGGAATATTTATAGAACATTTACAAATAGAAAATAAAAAGGGAATATTTGTAGAACATTTACAAATAGATTAAATGGGATAATTTATTTATTTAGGGAATAAATAAAAGTAAAAGGATTTATTTATTTAGGGAATAAATAAAAGTAAAAGGATTTATTTATTTGGGGAATAAATAAAAGTATAAAAGGATCATTTATTTATAGAAAATAAATAAAAGAAAAAGGGTTATTTATTTAGGAAATAAATAGAAGGATAAAAGAAATACTTATTTGTTAAATAAATACAAAAGATAAAAGAAATATTTATTTGTTAAGTAAATAGAATTGAAAAGGGAATAGTTATCTGTTAATAAATAAATAGAAAAGGAATTAATCAAAGGAGATAATTCAAAGGAATTAATCAAAGGAGATAATTCAAAGGAATTAATCAAAGGAGATAATTCAAAGGAATAAATCAAAAGAGTTAATTCAAAGGAGTTAATTCAAAGGATTTAATCCAAAAGAGTTAATCGAAATGAGTTAATCGAATATATTTATTCGAAGGGAGTTATCAAATCTAGTTATTCGAAAGGAGTTATCAAATCTAGTTATTTGAAAGGAGTTAATCGAATATAGTTTATTCGAATAGAGTTAAAGGAGTTAATTGAATATAGTTTATTCGAATAGAGTTAAAGGAATTAATCGAATATAGTTTATTCGAATAGAGTTAAAGGAGTTAATCAAATATAAATTTTTCGAATATAGTTAAAGGAGTTAATCGAATATAGTTTATTCGAATAGAGTTAAAGGAGTTAATCGAATATAGTTTATTCGAATAGATTTAAAGGAGTTAATCGAATATTGTTTATTCGAATAGAATTAAAGGAGTTACTGAATATAGGTTATTCGAAAGGAGTTAATTGATAAGAGTTAACAAAATAGAGTTAATCGATTAGAATTAATCCAAAAGAGTTAATCCAATAGAATTTATCCAATATAGTTAATTGATAAAAGCTAATTGAATAGAGTAAATCGAATATAGTTATTCGAAGGGAGGAGTTATCGAATAGAGAATTTTCGAAAGAGAGTTATGTAAGGAAGTTTGTAAAAGGTTTAAAAGATAAACTTTGTCTATTCCGAAGTTAAAACGTTGTTCAGTTAAGGTATGAGAGGTAATTATACCCCAACTTGATTAACTTCCTTCTTAACTAAGGAATGGCTAAGGTTTGATAATAAAGGATGGTTAAGTGAATTCAGTTAATAAGTGTAACGGTTTGAGTTGGCATAGCAATGGTTGTTTAAACATCTGTCTAAGTCCAATGTAGGAGTTTGGAAGTGTTTTCCAAATAAGAATCAAAAATGTTTTCTAATATAGAAAACAAGAAATGGAAATGTTTTCCAATGTTAGTAACGTATATTTTCTAAATTTAGAAAATAAGAAATGTGGAATATATGGAAACAGGAGATGAAAAATGATCTAAAGAGATAAGTTGTAAATGATGATTGATCGATATAATTTCCATCTGGAAATAATATCATTGTTTGCACACTTGTTTTTCTTTGATAGTTAACTCACAGACTATCAAAGTACTTTACCATTTTAACGTTGTTAATATGGAGAGACTGGCTGGATTATTATCCGAAGAACCACTCTGCATTGGCATAAGCGTTGCGAATCATATATGCCAAAGATAATTGAAGACGGAGTAAAGTGCAAGGTCTATTGTATAAATCTTAGGTAAAGATTTACCTAAGATTGATGTACTGAATAGTGCCTTCGGTTTGTCCAGTCCCAGGATGACCTGTATGGAAGAATGTCTGACAGAGTATATTTAATAGATCGCGTAAGTTGATCTCTTCAAACGTATATACGTTCGGTGGCAGAGGAATTCATTTCTCTTAGCTTTATACCCATGGTATTTTTGGGGAAATCAATTTGTGATTTGGCGGGTATGACGATGTGACATTCAAGTGAATAATTGTGTGATATGTCCGAGATAAGCGTGGCCTCAAGCCTCACAACTGGGAAATGACAAAAATCGGGCAGGAAGCATGGCTACGTGGGTAGTTCCCATTAGGGTGTATAATCACCTGTCTAGAGAATATTCATTTGCTTCTTTAATCTATCAATGCTGTCCCTTATCGGGAAATGGTTGCTGATCCCAACCGTTGGTGATATACATTCGATACACTCAAGCGAAATGAGGGGTCGGTCATGTGTGGCTGAGTTGCAAGATGTTCTTGTTGAACTCGGTGTTTTCTCCTCTAGAGATACACCAGCGGCAGGTGGTCCCATACCATGTCATAGTCTGAAATCCATTATCCAATAAGTGCTTGCGGTTTTGATTGTATACTATGTATGTGGAACGTGAGATGAAAGTGTTCTGCTAGATTGATATCTATCTGTATTTAGACATTATTATAATATCATAATGATATTGTTGTTCAAAGATGTTTTGATACTCATAAGGGAAAAACCCGTTCCTTATTTACGGCGTGGTCTTATGAGATATCATACACCTGTTTAAACTGTTTTACTCACACCAGTCGCATGACTGAACCAAAGTTTATATTGTTTTGTTTTCCCTAAACTCTTTGGTGCCCAATTTTGTGCGGGCAGTCAAGTAGTCAGGATTTACAGATATACTTGGAGAGCTTGGAGCAGGAGGGTTCGAGATTTTATAGCTATTGTTTTTCCGCTGTGTTGTAAGTGTTGTACTTTGATAAGTGCTATTGTATATATAACTGTTTTATTTCAAAAGTTATGTTATATTTTATTCATTCTGCTGTGAGATTCGTGTTACTCTGATGTTGTTTTCTTCTTCTTTTGTGTTCTTCTTCTTCTTCTATTCTAAGTTTCAATCTTATCAATTCTCACCCTCTAATTTCTTTCATTAACTACCGGTATTTTACGATGCTTGAGTAGTCGGCATCGTGTTTATGTCGGGTAATCTAGGTCACATTTTCCTGGGTCGTTATAGTGGTATCAGAGCTTAAGTTAAGTTATTCGCTTGGATCTGTGACGTGACTCGATAGAGATGGGGTTAGTAATACCATAGATTGAGGTTGAGCGTATATACATATATATGAGCGCGTATTTGTTATTCAATATTAAAATGATTTTATATTGTGGAGATTTATTGGTTGAGTTGTTTGTGAATTCTAGTCGATCAGTTTGGTCCACTGTATCGATAGGGGTTTCTAAACACTCGAATACGATGGACCGACACGGTATGTTTTGAAAAAAAGGTAAATGGAATAATTTTTCCTAGATTATATTTTGATATAAAGGAATTATTAATATTTGAAATATTAGTATATTGGATGTGTTGGTTGTTATTATAATCAAGTAAGATTATAAAAGTGAAATGGTTATGTAAATAACCAATTAAGATTCGTATAAGTGTTACGAGTGAGTTAAATCTGAAATTTAATCAGAATTTAAATGTAAACCTGAAAATTTGGAGAAGTGTTTGTAAAAGAACATGGGTTAAATATATGAGAATTTTAAAATCCTAGGAGATTTTAAATTGTTTTCAAACATTGCAAATAATATTTTGAACTGATTTCAAAATAGAAATGTTTAGAAATGGTTTTGAAAGAGATATAATATTGAACTCACTTCGGTCGCTGGAAAATAAATTCCGATGTTGATCCAGACATCATCGGTGTTCATTTTCGAGTTGTAAGTGACGGATTACTACCAAAGAAATTGTTTTTGAATTGTTTTTAGAAAACAAGTTGTTCAAGAAATTCAAATGTATTGAATTGTTATTATGATTTTGAAATGGAATTGAAATAAAACCCAGGAATTTAAATCTTGAAATTAAATTTAACTTGTTAAGTTAAATAGATTGAGATGGTAAAATAAATTAAGAATTTAACTTGAACTAAGTTAAATAAAATCGGGTTTGATTAGAGAATGATCTTGAATGGAATCTGAGTTAAGTACAGAATTCGGTTTAAATATAAGTGAATGGTTGTGTTGGAGATAAAAGTGATTTGAGTTTGATTGGGATGACCCTTGTATCTGCTGAATTGATAACAAGTGGAAAGGATATAATGATATGCCCGACAAAAGGTAACAGTTCATATTTATATAAGCATGAGATTTATGAGCCGAATTGGTAAGCCACTTGGCTGTTTGATTTTCTTTTGGGTTGGAGATGGCCCAGAGAGGCGAGTTGGAGTTTGACCTATTGACCAGTACAAAGGAAGTGGTGGCGATATTTTTTAGAAATTTCGGGTGTTAGAAAAATTTCAGGATTTTTGAAAATATACGTTAATAGAATTAAATTAATATTTTAATAGAATTAAATTAATAATTTAATTGAAATTAAATTAGTTCAGTGGAAACTGAAGTTAAGAAGTGAACAAATAAGTTCTAACCAGTTAATAGGGTTTGTTTTCTAACTTAGCAATTTCGAGGACGAAATTATTTTAAGTGGGGAAGAATGTAATGACCCGTATTTTTACAGGTAATAATTAATCTATTTAATTATTTAAATAGTGAATTATAAATTTTAGTGGTCATTAAATTAAATTATATTGAATATTTAATTAATTTAAATAATAGAATAATATATTTAATTCAGAAATAATCAAAAATTGTGGAATTCACAATATTGTGTAATTTGGATTATTTAAAATATATAGTTCAGTTTAGAGTTGAATTATATGAACAAATATATTCAATTGACGACAGTTGTATGTATAGTTTATAGTATAATTATAATCGAGCTTGAAATGGCGTGGCAGTTCGCTATTTGGCGATTCGAACTTCAACTGGATATACAGAGTCCGTTTTAAACCGGATTTCTGTGAAACAAGAAACGTACGGAGCTGGTGAAGTATATTTTTCTATTGGAAGAGAAAAATCGGGATTTCGTCGTGTAGATTTCGATTTATATCCAAATCAAATTCTCAAAAAAACAGCGCCATAACCATAACGATTATTTATATTTTAAAAAGGATTTAAAATATAAATTAAATATCGAGATAACTTCGATGATGAAATATCTAGTTAGAAATCCATATAGGATTATTCTGGAGCCGTATGGTATTCCACTGTGAATATAGATGATAATATTTATTTTGTAAATATTAAATTTAATTATATTTAAACATATTTATATATTTAAATGGGTTATTCAAAGCTTTAAAAATAGCCAGTTTTGCAAACGACCTCCGTTTTAGACGAAACTAATTTTGTTGGATCCATAACATCAAATTATTGTTAGATTCCAAGTTTCTTGATTTTTAGAGTCAGTATGTGATCGTACGTATTTTTAGAGTGAAAAACAGTTAGTATTTTGATAGTTGAAAATACGCTGTGTCAGCGAACAGAGTCGGAATTCGACGAAACGAGTTTCGTTGGGACCGTAATGTCGAACTATAGTTGTATGTCCATTTTCGTGATTTTTGGGTATCGTATGGGATCGTACCAAATTTTAGAAGGAAAATACATTTTAAATTAATGGAAAAATCAATAAAAAAATTATATAACCATCCTATAAATAGGTCTAAATTTTCCCTAACCGAATTATTGTCATTCCTCAGTCAACATCTCTTTCCGCCATCACATTTTCATTCTCTAGCAAAAGAAAACCAAATTGTATTCTTCATAAAATCAAAACAATCCGAATAAATTCCCTTAAATCATGAAATAAGTTTAATTGAGTTCGTGAAGTATTCCTCTTCTCACCGACATGTATTTCATTGAAGTCGACGGGTTTTTGGTTCGCTGTTCAAAAACCAGCGACAGTTAAGGTTGGGAATTGCTCGAGATTGAGTGAGTTTGAGTTTGTGTCGATCTAAGTTTCGAAATAAGGAGGAAAAACCGAACTTGTGTACTTGATTTTGAGGGGTGCAGTGAAGATTTTGGTTCAATGATTCCTGAGTTCGAACAGGAAGGTTTGTGTGATGGAAATAGGTAGAGAGGACGAGTTCGTTCATTTAGGTATTGTTCCGTTGAGCAGGGGATAAGGAGTTTAATGTTGGCGCTGGTTTTTGAGTTCATGGTGAAGTAGAGGAGTACTGAGTGGAAAAGGTCGGCTAATGGTGTTTACTGGAGTGAGGAGGGAGCGGCCTTCACTGGAGGAAGAAAGCAAGTGCGGGTTGGGTTTTCAAAGGGGAAATTAGGCAAAGTTATTTTGGTAAAGCCCAAATGCTATTTAAAATTTGGTTTAATCTAATTTAAATTGTTTACCAACTTGTAAATGGTATAGCTTCATCATACGGTATCGGAATTGGACAAAACAAGATCCGTTAGGATCGTATGGACGAGATCTCCACAATGGAACTGACTGAAAGTGGATTGGAGCTCGTTTGAATTTATGGCGAAATAAATTGTTTGATTCAAATCAAAAAACATTTATAGTTCTTTAACGATGAACTGACAAAGTGAGTAAAACTCATCAACTCTGAACAGTTCCATTTTTACAACGTATTCTTAGAACTGATAATTATCTGTTGATTGCTGTGTGTTAACTGTTTTGGTTGAATTGCTTATGTGTTGGTTGAAATTATAGATAACGATGTATATATATAAATTGTTAATCTAATATCGATTCTGTTTAGCAGAATATTTCATAATGAAATATTATCGATGTTAATTATATTGTTTAACATCTATGATGCAGGGAAACAGGTTGGAGGAATCCAACTGGATTCCTCAACATTTATTTTACTGTTATTCATATATTGTGATATATGATGTGATATATAATCTGCTGTTGATTTTTTGTGTTTGGACGATATTTATCATTGTTATATGGTATGTTAAATACCATAAGAAATACCAGAATGATAAAAGGGGGTTTTCAAAGTATATTTTGAAAATAATTTATTTATATAAAATCACTGGATTTTATATATAAAAGGAAAAAGGATTTTATAAAAGGAAATAATTATAAAATCAAAAGAGTTAAAAGAATATATTTGTGAAAACAAATATGAAGGAAAATATTTGTGAAATCAAATATAAAGGAAAATATTTGTAAAAACAAATATAACTGAATTGGAAATATTTGTGAAAACAAATATAGAGGAAATATATTTGTAAAACAAATATAAAGAAAAATATTTGTAAAACAAATAGAAAGAGGAATATTTGTAGAACATTTACAAATAGATTAAATGGGATTATTTATTTATTTAGGGAATAAATAAAAGTAAAAGGATATATTTATTTAGGGAATAAAAAAAGTAAAAGGATTTATTTATTTAGGGAATAAATAAAAGTATAAAAGGATCATTTATTTATAGAAAATAAATAAAAGAAAAAGGGTTATTTATTTAGGAAATAAATAGAAGGATAAAAGAAATATTTATTTGTTAAATAAATAGAAAATATAAAAGAAATATTCGTTTGTTATGTAAATAGAATTGAAAAGGGAAATTTGTTAAGTAAACAAATAGAAAAGGAATTAATCAAAGGAGATAATTTAAAGGAATTAATCAAAGGAGATAATTCAAAGGAATTAATCAAAGGAGATAATTCAAAGGAATAAATCAAAGTAGTTAATTCAAAGGAGTTAATTCAAAGGAGTTAATCCGAAAGAGTTAATTGAAATGAGTTAATCGAATATTAGTTTTTCGATTAGAGTTAATCAGTTAGAGTTAACCTGTTAGAGTTAATCAGTTAGGGTTGATCAGTTAGAATTAACCAGTTAGAGTTAATCAGTTAGGGTTGACCAGTAAGAGTTAACCAGTTAGAGTTAGAGTTAGAGTTAACCAGTTAGAGTTAGAGTTAACCTGTTAGAGTTAACCATTTAGGGTTATTCAAATGGAGTTAATCGAGTAGAGTTATCGAATATCATTTATTCGAAGTAGAGTTATCAAATATAGTGTATTCGAGAGAAGAGTAATCGAATATAGTTTATTCGAGAGAAGAGTTATCGAATATTATTTATTCGAAGTGGAATTATCGAATATTGGTTATTCGAAGTGGAATTATCGAATATTGGTTATTCGAAGTGAGATAATCGAATATTGGTTATTCGAAGTGAGTTAATCGAATATTGGTTATTAGAAGTGAGTTAATTGAATATAGTTATTCGAAGGGAGGAGTTATCAGATCTAGTAATTCGAAAGGAGTTATCAAATCTAGTTATTTGAAAGGAGTTAATCGAATATAGTTTATTAGCATAGAGTTAAAGGAGTTAATTGAATATAGTTTACTCGAATAGAGTTAAAGGAGTTAATCAAATATAGTTTATTCGAATAGAATTAAAGGAGTTAATCGAATATAGTTTATTCGAATAGAATTAAAGGAGTTAATCGAATATAGTTTATTCGAATATAATTAAAGGAGTTACCGAATATAGTTTATTCGAAAGGAGTAAATTGATAAGAGTTAATCAAATAGAGTTAATCGATTAGAATTAATCCAAAAGAATTTATCCAATAGAGTTAATTGATAAGAGTTAATTGAATAGAGTAAATCGAATATAGTTTATTCGAAGAAAGGTTTTCGAATCTAGTTATTTGTAAGAGAGATTATCAAATTGAGTTATTCGAGGGGAGGAGTTATCAAATAGAGATTATTCGAAAGAGAGTTATGTAAGGAAGTTTGTAAAAGGTTTAAAAGATAAACTTTGTCTATTCCGAAGTTAAAATGTTGTTCAGTTAAGGTCTTAGAGGTAATTATACCCCAACTTGATTGACTTCCTTCTTAACTAAGAAATGGCTAAGGTTTGATAGTAAAGGATGGTTAAGTGAATTTAGTTAATAAGTGTAATGGTTTGAGTTGGCATAGCGATGGTTTGTTTAAACATCTGTCTAAGTCCAATGTAGGAGTTTGGAAATGTTTTCCAAATAAGAATCAGAAATGTTTTCTAATATAAAAAACAAGAAATGGAAATGTTTTCCAATGTTAGTAACGTATATTTGCTAAATTTAGAAAATAAGAAATGTTGAATATATGGAAACAGGAGATGAAAAATGATCAAAAGAGATAAATTGTAAATGATGATTGATCGATATAATTTCCATTTGGAAATAATATCATTGTTTGCGCACGTGTTTTTCTTTGATAGTTAACTCACCTACTATCAAAGTTTTTCACCATTTTAATGTTGTTAATATGGAGAGACCGGTTGGATTATTATCCGAAGAACCACTCTGTATTGGCATAAGAGTTGCGAATCATATATGCCAAATATAATTGAAGACGGAGTAAAGTGCAAGGGCTATTGTATAAATCCTAGGTAAAGATTTACCTAAGATGGATGTACTGAATAGTGCCTTCAGTTTGTCCAGTCCCAGGATGTCCTGTATGGAAGAATGTCTTACATAGTATATTTAATAGATCGCGTAAGTTGATCTCTTCAAACATATATACATTTGGTGTTGGAGGAATTCGTTTCTCTTAGTTATATACCCGTGGTATTTTTGGGGAAATCAATTTGTGATTTGGCGGGTATGACGATGTGCCATTCAAGTGAATAATTGTGTGATCTATCAGAGATAAGCATGGTCTCTAGACTCACAACTGGGAAATGACAAAAATCGGGCAAGTGGCATGGCTATGTGGGTAGCTCCAATTAGGGTGTATAATCACCTATCTAGAGAATATTCATTTGCTTCTTTAATCTATCAATGTTGTCCCTTATCGGGAAACGGTTGTTGATCCCAACCGTTGGTGATATACATTCGATACACTCAAGCGAAATAAGTGGTCGGTCATGTGTGGCTGAGTTGCAAGATGTTTTTGGTTAACTCGGTGTATTCTCCTCTAGAGATGCACCAGCGGCAGGTGGTCCCATACCTTGTCATAGTTCGAAATCCATTATCCAATAAGTGCTTGTGGTTTTGATTGTATACTATGTATGTGGAACGTGAGATGAAAGCTTTCTGATAGATTGATATCTACCTGTATTTAGACATTATTATAATATCAGAATGATAATGCTGTTCAAAGATGTTTGGATACTCATAAGGGGAAAACCCATTCCGTATTTATGGCGTGGTCTTATGAGATATATCATATATCTGTTTAAACTATTTTACTCACACCAGTCACATGACTGACCTAGATTTTATTTTGTTTTGTTTTCCCTAAACTCTTGGGTGCCCAATTTTGTACGGGCAGTCAAGTAGTCGGGATTTACAGATATACTTGGAGAGCTTGGAGCAGGAGGCTTCAAAATTTCATAGCTATTGTTTTTCCACTGTGTTGTAAGTGTTGTACTTTGATAAGTGCTATTGTATATATAACTGTTTTATTTCAAAAGTTATGTTATATTTTGTTCATTCCGCTATGAGATTCGTGTTACTCTGATGTTGTGCTCTTCTTATTTTGTGTTCTTCTTCTTCTTCTATTCTAAGTTTATATCTTATACATTCACACCCTCTAATTTCTTTCATTAACTATCAGTATTTTACGTGTATTGAGTAGTCGACATCGTGTTTATGTTGGGTACTCAAGGTCGCATTTTCCCGGGTCGTTACCCTAAAGTTTAAAATCCCTAGCGCACGTACGTACCCCAGGTAATGCAGTCCCCCCATACTTGCGTCTAGAACAACACCTCCTTTTTCCGACTTCCACCACATTCTTCTATGCAACAGCTTCCACCCTTTATTCTCTCTTCTCCATGCAGTTTCTTTCTTCCCCATATTGCTGCCTCTATCTTCTTCGAACTTGTCATCTACATTTCTTCCAAGCCAGACTTTCCCTCCAACCTATCAACAGGAGGGCGCAACCATTGCATCCACCAGGCTCATTGGCGGACCTTGTTTTACTCCGGCACCTCCTCTATGTTTATTAGATCTCCGCTGTCCTCACACCCAAACTCCGAAAGACATCCCACTTAAAGGCGGACTGCACCACCATCATGTGCCATCATTCCGCCATATGCTTCCCATCCATGACTTAACATCACTTCGAGTTGCACTGTTTGAGCTAAGATTTGGATCCCTCCACACATTAGAACAGCAATAGGAGCTCCAGTGGCCTTGAGCAGTTGGAAATTCACGTAGAAAAACACGCACTTTCATACCGAACTGCCCGCATCCCCTTTGACGCTTCTGTCGACACAATGGCTTATACACCATGGTTAAGGAGTTATATAATTTTCTATTTGGAGGGTTCTTTCCTTTTCTATATACTTGCTGGAAAAACGAACAAAGAAACCAACAGAGGCATATATATATATAATTGGGAAGGTTTTTGGGCAACACGCCTTTGGTTTGGCAGCCAAGTAATCTAGGGTTTGGTTCGCATGTGCCTAGACATATAGAGAAATGTAATATAGCGTACATGCATGTGTATTCTTCAATTTGCTTAGCCTGGAAGGAACGATATGAAGTATGCTTTTAGGATAGCTTCAGAATAAGCCAATATATACCTTAAACTCAATATTAAAGTTTCCGGGTCAAACAATATTCAAATATATATAAAAACCATTAATATTCTATTAAATAAACGTTATCGTTTATTAAGTAATTTCATAACGACTATTTTGAAATTTGAATTGGACATAACTAACAATATATAACATGAAATCTCGATTTTTCTCCTTTATATGAAAATTATAATCAACTAGATTCAACTGTTTCTTGTTTCACAGAATTCCTACTTATATCGAATCCTGTATATTCAACTAAAGTTGAAAACTCAATATTATGAACTACCGTGCCATTTCGAGTTCGTTTTAAATTAAATATAAATTTAACGTTAAAACTTCATTTTTTTATAAATGAATTAAATATTAAAAATCCATTAATATTTCAAATATTATATTTAAAATAATAAATAAATAAAATATTTGGCTACCAAAAATAAGGGACATTACAGCAATAAAAAAACAGAAATTAAAATTGCAGAAATTAAATAACAAACAAAAATAAAATTAGAATTACCGCTCAATCTAATCAGACGGTCAATCACTAATGAAAATAAATGCAAAAGACAACTAGTACTCTACCAAACCTAATTGTATAGATGGCACTTGTAACAACCCAGATTTTGGAACTAATTTAAAATTTTATTTTTAATCGATTTAATGGATTTTAAGAATTTTAAATGATTTATTTTGAGAATTAACGATTTAAAATCTATTTAAATCGAAGTTAGAACGTATAAATTTAAAATTTAATTAAAACAAACTCAAAATGGCGCGGTAGTTTGAAGATTCGATTTTTAATTTCAAATGAATGTACAAAATTCATAGCAAATCGAATTTCAGTAAAACAGGAAATGTAAGAATCTGTTTATTATATCTTTCTAATGAATGTGAAAATTTTAGATTTCATTTTATAAATTATAAGTTATGTCCAGTTTAAAATTTAAAATAGTTGCTGTAGAATTTATTTATATTTTAATATATATATAAAGCCCTTAAAAATAGCCATTTTGCAAACGACCTCCGTGTTCGACGAAACCACTTTTGTTGGATCCAGAATGTCAAATTACTATCTGTTTTAAATTTTCAAGTCATTTGTAATCAGTATGTGAGCGTAGTAAATTTAAACGTGTTTTGAGTTTTAATTTAAATTTAATAGACTAGTAAAAATGCCATTTTCCAAATGGTCTCCAAATTCGACGAAATTAATTTTGATAGGACCGTATCATCAAAACATAGTTAGATTTAAATTTTCACAATTTTTTGAGTCAATATGTGGCCCCAGTAAATTAAAATGTACGTTGGAATTTAATATTGAACGTTATATTAATTTATATTTTAATTTTGATATAAAATGATTGAAGCAGTTGAATTGGTTTACGAAACATATCCTATTTTGTCCAGAATGGGGGTATTTAGTTAGGGACGACAATCGTTGGGTTAGATTTGGAGTTCAAATGCAAAATCTCACTTTTTGGAATTAAAATAATGTTAAGTATATTAATATAAAGTGGCCTTAACCCTAACCATAGCTCATAAATGAGCAGTCGTTGCCATCTCGTTCCAAGGGCTGAAATTGCCCAAAATTTCACCCCTCAAATCCTCTAAATCCGTTCAATAAATTTCGAATCTTCCAAAGGCAAAATCGAACAACTAAGTGTGCTCTACGAATTGAATGGTTGAGATCGGTTATTGCTCCATGGTTTCAGACAAATTGGCCCCCAAAGTGGCGCCGTTCGAAGGCTTTTTCAGGCCAAGAGAGGGGATCGGTCGGCTCGCCATTTAAGGTGCTGGGGGTGATGGAGAAGGGCTTGGCGACGCTATAGTTTGATCAGGGTAAGGTGGCCTTTGGTGAGGCATGCGGTGGAGAGAGGGTGTCGAGCGTGAATGGAGCGGGTTCTGGAAGGGTTACGGTGAAAGAAGGATTAGGGAATTTTAATGATGTGATTAATTTAATTAACTATATTTTAGTTATCTCGAATTGTAATTAAATGTTTATAATGTCGTATCTTTTATATACGAGATCAAAATCTGATGATTTCACTTGCGTTGGGATACGAATGCTACAACATGGAACTGACCAGAACGGAAAAGAAGCAAGTTGGATTTTTAGCTAAATTAAATGCTCGTTTAATTTAGTTTAAAAATAAAATCTTCCAATAACGACTTACAGAGTGGAAACCAAAGTGAGAACTCTCTCACTCAAAATTTTATACAGTTATTTATTTTATAACTGAAAATATATAGATTGTCAGTGTTGATTTTTATTTGTTTAATTATCAAAAAAAATTGTTGTACGGTGCCTGTTAGCTCACTTCACTATCGTTTGAAAACTCATGGATGATCTGACTGATTGTATTGTGTTGTGACTATGATTTGGAACATATTAAAAACAATTTGATATTATTTTGTGGTAGTTGAAATTTGATATAAATATCCACTTATAAATTTGAACGGTGAAAATTAGTTAATTTGAAAAATAAGTCGAATTGAATTATTTACGATTAAATTCATTTTTCAATAATGAATTTAATTTTTTTTTGTTTGAAACCCCCACATGGGTATGGGGATGATAATTCATTCACATCTCCCTTGGATTCGACTATATGTCAACTGATTGATTAACAGATTGTTATAAGCGTTATTTAAATATTTAATGCTTATACAGTTGTAAATTGCACTATGGATATGAATTGAGTGTTTAATAGTTGTTCATCACTATTTTTGAATATATGGGATGTATGGAAACCATATAAATAAAATTATATGATAATTGACTGAGTCTGGTTCCAATTCAGAAATAACGAATATTTTAACATAATATTCAGTAAATAATCAAAATATGATTTTGATGTCCGATTTTGGATGGACATGAAAATGTTGAAATATTCATAACTAAAATGAATATGAAGCTGAGTTAAGTAGATATACGCCATTTTTTTCTCAAAAGGAATTTTCTGTCGATTTTATTCATTTTATGATGAATATCGTAAAGATTTGATTTCAAAGTCCGATATTTTCAAAATATAATCATTTTAATATTATAACGATATGGAATCGTTTAAAATGAATTTATAAACGATTTATAAAGTATTTTTTAGATGGAAATCGATGAAATATATTATATATATATTCAAATAGTTTTAATAGAACGTATCACACAGCGACCGTTCGCGAATTTCAACAATTAAATTCGAGTTGGCGTAACGTGAGATCCGACCGTCGAATTCTCCTGAAACTGGAACCGTTGGGTTTGTATCGAAAAGAGATTTCCAATGATGACACGAGAGTTGAAATCTAGCAGTTAGATTTTAAAATATTTCCAAATCAGTTTTGGAAAAGGTCGCTGTAAATGTAGTTCGATGACCGTATATGGAAATCGACTGAAAGGGCCTTAATGAAATTATTAAAAATATGAATAAATTATGTAAAATCACAACAAATGATTTGGAAATATTTTGGATGAAATATTCTAAATTTGTAAAGATAAAAGATATTTTTATCAGCATAAGTTGTTTTGCAACTTGAGATAAGAACTGAAAAGAATTAGAATGGTTTTAATCTAACCAGAATTTTCCAATGTATGAAGTGGAATGGATTTGAATGGAATTTTTTTTGGAATATTTTGACATGGGAATCCGTGATTGTACGGATATTGTTGAGGAATTTGGAAGATATAGATATCGTTATTCCCTCTGCGATATCCGTTGGTTTCATAATTTGATGTTGAATATAAGCCGATATGATTTCAATTCAGAGCCTTGTATTTAATATCAAATTGGATTTTGGGTTTGTCGTGAATGGTGTCTTCAATAACACTGTTCTTAAACCCCATTAAGAAATGAATAAATCTTTTAATTAAGATTAATGGAATTTTCCATAGTAAAGTTTTCGAAATTAATAAAATAAATTGGAATGGAATTCGATTTAGTGATAATCGAGATGAGATTATATGAAGAAAGACCATACTATTTATGGAATTTAAAAGGCCTTGCCATTATTCCATTTAGAGTATTGATCCGATACAGAAATTTATATCGATTATATACTGTTATGATTTCCGTGTAGATTTCATTTTTGATGGAAGATCATTTTAGGGTTTATCGTGAACTTTTTTTTAAATGACATTAGTTCTTTAACACTGTTAAAGATAGGATTAATTTCCTAAAAAATTGAATAATCATTAAGTAATGATTTTTGAGATTAAAACTGAACTAGAGTTTTAATGAATCTTCAATTAGATTGGAATGTGAACGAGGTAATTAAATTCACCTAATTTAAGAAATGTTTCAAGATGGAGTACCACCAGTTTTAGTCCATGCGATAGTTAAATCTTTAATTAGATTTGAACGTAAAAAGGTAATTAATTTACCGATAACACCATGGGTGTTAGATACGGAGTACTACCAGTTTTGCTCCATGGGATGAAAAGGTTGGGATTGGAATAATAAAATAAACGATTACTTCGGTAAGGCTCGATAATCCCGACTAGTTTTATAAACTTTAATTTGGTTTAGAATTGCTAAAAGATATAATAAATTCTTCTGAAATTGATATCCAAAGGAAGATTTAAGTACAAGTTTAAAAGAAGATGTCTTTTATAATATTAATGGGAACCTTTCCCCTAAGCTGTGAATATTTGAATAAAAGAATATTCTGAATTGGAATAAGTCGTATGATGTGTTTTTATAGCACTTGATTATTGATTATAAAATAAGCGAGTTATTCGAAAAGACCGGGTTTATCCCATTTTGAATAACTGATACGACGACTAAAAGTCGATGATATGAAGATGGTGGTTGAAGACAGGAGATTTTCACATCGAATGGATGATTACTGATGTCTTGATTGGGCTTTACACCCATGACAAGGTAATAAGTAGTGATCGTCCAGATGTACTTGGAGAGCGACTGGATATGCCAGGACCTCTCCCCTGTATCGGACATATGGGACGAGGAATAAGGTGCATCTGGTTTCGTTCAGACCCAGAACGGACTTGCAAATGGATGGTATGTTTGACATTGTATTCCTTTATACTGCATTCGTTGATCTCTGCTAAATATATATCTTCTTAGAGATGGATAATTTATTCTCTTGCTTAACACCCTTCTCTGAGACGTACGATCTTAGAGGTTATATATTGGTAGAAATCAATGGTATGGTATGGATTGACAATGTGGCATGCTGAGATGCATGGATCAAGGCTTTTGTTGAAAAGCAGGGCCTTGGGGATGATGATCAAAGCACGACTTTAATTAGCATAGCTTTGGGGATAGCGTTAATTCGTGATCCTCACACCTTGGTAAGAGTCAAAAACGGGATGAGAGACCATAGGGAGAACATGACGTTTCTTTATAGCTAGAAGTTGTGTCATGGTATGGAGCCCAGACATTTTTACTTATCTGGATGATGGAATGAGGCGCCTTGGATATTGAGTCTCTAATGGCTCAGAGATAGGTCCGATAGGACCGAGAAACGTGTGTTTAGGAATAACCAATCCACTAAAGTAAGTGTGGACTGGCCATATCGATTCCCAGGGTTTCCCATGGGTGTAATCCTGAGGCATTTGCTAGAGTGTCTCGAAACCGGTGAGGAAGATCCCTTGCCTCGACTCATGATGGAAATCCAATTTCCAATACGAGACTTTTTGGTTTTAGTTGTAAACCTATATGGCGACATAGTAGGATGGGGTACTATGCCATCTATGATTGATACATTTATATTTGAAGTTGTTTTTGACACTATGCACTTATAATAATATCAAAATGATTTGTTTTAAAGTGTATCAAGCAAGTTTGGCTACTATAAGGTAAAACTCTATCCTCCGGCTTGTGTTGCATTGTGTGATGGGACCTGAGTCTTATAATAGCTTCATTTTTCCTAAAGCATTGCATGGTCTATAAACTTTTTTATTTCAGAGTATTCATGGGAGTAAACCCGTTCCGTGTTATACAGCGTGGTCCCTTGATTTACCCAACTTTAAAATAAAGTTAATAACTGTTTTAGTTCTCACACTAGTCTCATGACTGACTCAGAGTTTATTGTTTCTACCTAAACTCTGGGTGCCCATATTTTCCACATGGACTGCTAGTAGTTTTGGTTTTCGCAGATATTTCTTTTCACAAGATCCTGGATTATATATTCAGAATGCTTTGTATCCGTGTATTTCTTTCGGCTGTGGTAGTTGATGTTTTCCGCTGCATATCATGTATTTAAATTTAATTTTAATCCTTGATATTATTTTTTCCGCTGTGTAATATTTATTTGTACTATAATAAATTATTGTAATAGCAATGAAATGTTCTAATATTTGTGTTCTGATGCGACTTGTTCCCAAAGCAATCCGGGCCCCTCCGTCTCTTTGGGGATCGGGGAAGTCTGGGCCGTTTCAGTCTGTTATCAGAGCTTTGGTTTAAAAAGTTGGGGAACAAGACACGTTAGAACCAAATGAGAGAATTCATCAGAGATAGGATCAGTAATCTTACAAGAGTAACTCATTAGACATAGGATCAGTAGTATCCCAGAATGAGTTTGAAGAGTGTTATTTATAAGAACAAATTTTATTATGAAGTTTATATTTTATTATAGGTATTTGACTATTTTATTTTATATTGATTTTGGACTATCGGGTATAAGGAGATTTTTAATATACGTCTAATCCAAGTGTATTCGAAGTCTCAAATATACTGGATGGATATAGAATCACAATCTAGTCGCCCGGGGATGATTATGATAATAACAGTTACATCATCAGTATCTAAGTTCGAGTTTCGAAAGTGGGATATCTATATATTTCCAATTGACTAGTGTGAGAACCAAACTTAGTTAAAGTTTATTGTTTGTGATTTGACATTGAAAATATGATTTTTGGATATATAAAAGTTATATATTTGAAAAGCTAATCAATTAATTGATCGCTGGTTATGATGTGTGATTATTAGTTTGATTAATAAAAATATTGGAATAATAAAACCAATATGAAAATGAAAGGTAAAATTTAGCCAAATCGAGTCAAATATTGAACTAAATTGAAAATTGATTGGAATTTCATACATATATATATATATATATATATATATGTTGATGGGCCTTTCGGACCGCCCATCAAGGCACGTCGACGTGACAGGCCCTCCTTGATGTAAATGAATTGGAGAAGGCCATCATCTCGGCCCACTTCGTCCGAAGAGCGTGGTCCAGAAAAAGCTTGAGGTGACCCAGTCCTTATCGATTATGATATGTTTATATTGAAGCCCGAGAAGCTAGCCAGAAGAATAGTTCATTTTTGGATTCCTTAATTCAAGCCGCCTAAGGCAAAGTCAACGGCACATTTCATGTTAGATATTTGAGAAGTGAGACCGGTTCTCCAGCGAATGCCAGTTTATCTGGCCATAGCTATCTATGTGGATCCAGTGACACGTGTAGATAACGGCCAAGTATCAAATCGCCTATATATATACTTATGTTTCAGCTCAGAAAGGGGCATGAGAAAATAGACATTGCAATTGTAATCAAAAGAAGGGAAATAATATATAAAGTGGACGTAGGCATCATTCTAGCCAAACCACTATAAAAATTCTGTTTGTGATCTCTTTTTAATTTCCTTGAATTGCTATTAATCTTCATTTTTTCTCTACGAAATCTCTCTTTTTGGGTGTTCAACCAGGTTTTGGTGTCAACGTTTTGGTGCTTTCACTGAGAATTGAACTCATGCTCATTCAGTTTTTGGCTATGCTTTTGGATCACCAAGTCCAAGACGAAAATCTCACCTATATCACGACATTGATTTAGTAATGGCTGGAAAGACGGCTCGTCCAACTGGAAAAATCCACAGATTGGAACATCTGCGGAAGCGGCTGGTGGATCAACCGCTCCTGAAGCTGCCTCCAATCCGCTTGCATTACCCCCCGGAGGGGATGTGGCCCCATCCTCTGCCTTTTCCACCCGAGACGAGTTTATGGCTGTGGTGGATCGTCTTAAGAAAACTACCGAAGCTTTAAGGGCCCATTCTCGAGAGAATGCCGCAATGCGCGAAGACATGACTCGCATAGCGAGACAATGGGAGGAATTTAGAAAGCAGGCTCAGGAGTTCCGGGACCACCGGCCCTCTCCGACCCCGTTAGGTCGAATGTCAGAAAGTTCCTCCTCATCGGAGGAGGACAGAGATCCACGTCCCCCTCGGCGACCGTTGGAAAGGACTGAAAATGTCCAACAGCTACACATAGAGGAACCCCAGAATCCATTAGATGAACACGACCAAGAGCGTGCTGATCAGGTCGAGTTAAAAGTGGTCGATCCTACAGGCTCGCATCGACGGGAGGCATCTCCTCCTATAGATCAAAATGCGGGTCGAAGAGGTCGGGCCCTCGTACATCCTCCCCGGAATCTTGTGATTGACCAATGGAATCGGAGGAGGAGAAGAAATGCCCGGACGACATTGCCCGATGAAAGGGTAAGAAGAAACCCACCTGTTGAGGAGGTAGACACCGATACGGCTATCCCACCAAATCTAGCCGATATGGTACGACAGATTAGGAACGATAGTAGTGGGCATAGGAATGAAGATTGGGGAATCGACCGAAGCCATACCCCTTCACTGACGACATTTTGCAAGCAGAGTTTACTAGGAGATTTAATATGCGCCAAATGGACCACTATGATGGAACTTCAGACCCACAACAGCATCTGATGAGATATTCTTGGCACATGGAGGTAGCGGTCGCCCTTGACACAATTAAATGCAAGGCTTTTCCAATCTTTTTAAGCAGCATAGCTCTTATGTGGTTTGTCCGTTTACCCGCAAAATCAGTACCCAGCTTTAAAGACCTAAGTGAAAAATTCCTAACCTAATTCCGTATTCAAGCTACCAAATCAAAACATGTCATGGCCCTATCAGCAGTCAAGCAGGGAAGAGGTGAATCCCTAAGAAATTATCTCAATCGATTCAACTGGGCGGCAACCGAGGTTAGTAACCCCAACCACGAAACTGTTTTGATGGCCGTGGTCAATAGCATTGACAAACGAACAGAGTTTAGGAAATATTTGATTGGAAAGCCGCCGACCACGATTGAGGCATTATTTGAAAAGGCCAACATCCGGTTGAGACAAGAAGATACGCAGTTGGAAGGGGAGGACGAATTAAAGGATACTTTCAATCCATCGGCTCGAAACAATATCGCGGTTAAACAGTCTGGAGATAACTCGGGGAAAGTTGAAGTAAATATCGAAAACCGTGGCAATCGAAGTGGTGAAGGGTCGAGAGAAAACAACGGAAGTTCGAAGCAAAGAGGGAACACCCGGAAGCGCCCCCGCTTCCAGGTATTTGAAACGTATACTGCATTAGAGAATATATATCTCGATACTTGCAATGTAATGCAGTATAAGAAACCATCCCCACAAGAGCTTACGGAGAAGGAGTGAGCGACCGGAAAGTATTATTTATTCCACGACATTTACAGGCATACGACCAATGAGTGTCGACATCTTAGGGACATCGTTGAAAAGCTGATTTGAGAAGGGAAACTAGACGAATATAAAACAGCCCCAAGGGACAGGGGGCAAGGAACTTCGGCACCTAAGCAAAATCAACCTGCACCTCGCGATACAACTCAAGAAAAGGGAAAAGGCATTATTATTAACGCCATTGTGGGGGGGACCCCATCTAGCGGGACACAACATCAAAGCCATGGAACGATATGTTAAAGCTGCGAAACACCCCGATGTTGAATAAGCAAACCCCGACTTGTGCCGCGAGCCCCGCCAAACAAAGGAGGACGATGGGCGAGGATATCGTCTTTCGAGACCACAAGCCAATAGGCATAGAAACCCCGACAGTCGATCCATTGGTGATAACCGCCATCATCGGCCCGGCTACTGTCCGAAAGGTCCTGGTAGATAATGGAAGCCCGGTGAACATCCTATTCGAACCGACTTACGACCAAATGAAGCTAGAGATGAAGGACTTGGAATTATATGAAGGCCACATACGTGGTTTCAATGGATCGCCCCCGAGCCTATCGGCCAGGTCAAACTGTCGGTAGAATTGAGAAACGGAGATCGACGAAGAGTTAGGATTCTACCATTTGTCGAAATTAATATCAACTCGAATTATAATGCCTTCTTAGGACGCCCTGCCCTGGCTGTATTCCGAGCATATATCGCCCCTTGGTGTTTGCTGATGAAGTTTCCCACTGATAGTGGGATCGGAACTGTTCGAGGAGACCAAATCATAGGTCGAGAATGCTATATGGCAGAATGGAAGGAGTTAAGGAGCGGCGGTAACAAGGAATCTGAAAAATCTCCTCCCCAGGGGAGGGGAAGGGAGCATAGCAATTAAAGAGAACATCTCGACCAGGACCGTCATCCTATGAGGTCGAAGACATCGACCCACGGGATGATGAAGAGTCGGGGTGCAGAAAGCCGGCTCCAAACAAGGCCACCATAGAAGTCTCGATTGATGACAAAGACCCTAACAAGGTCCTAAAGATTAGGTCTCATCTTGACCCCTTCCGGACGAAGGAGTTAAGGCAATTTCTTCGGGCGAATTTTGACGTATTTTCTTGGAGCCACGCCGACATGTGTGGGATATCATCATCTTTTATGACTCACTCCCTTAGCATCGACCCAAAATACGTTCCTATAAAATAGAAAAGGCGAAATTTGGGACCTGAGAGGTCGAGAGCCCTAAAGGAGGAAATCGAGAAGTTACAAGCCAATGGATTCATCCGGGATTCAGCCTATCCCAACTGGATAGCCAATCCGGTACTTGTGAAGATGGCTAATGGGAAATGGAGAACCTGTACTGATTTTTCTGATCTGAACAAAGCCTGTCCTAAGGACCGCTTCCCATTGCCTAGGATTGATTAGTTAGTCGACTCGACCGCCGGACACGAACTGCTTTCATTCATGGATGCATAATCCGGGTATAACCAGATTGCCATGCACATCCCTCACCAGGAACATACCAGTTTCATTACCGACCTCGGACTGTACTGTTACGTAGTGATGCCTTTCGGCCTAAAGAAAGCAGGAGATACCTATACAAGGTTGGTTAATTGGATGTTTCATGATCAAATTGGGATGACAATGGAGTTATATGTAGACGATATGTTGGTAAAGTCAAAGCAGTCATCTGATCACATAAACGATCTCTCGAGGATGTTCAACATTCTCTGAAGATACGGCATGAAACTAAATCCACTGAAATGTTCTTTTGGAGTAGCATCGGGCAAATTGCTCGGTTTCATTGTGAGTTCCCGCGGAATCGAGATTAATCCTGATCAAATTGCAGCCCTTAAGGGAATTCAAGAACCTCGTCGGATAAAGGATGTCCAGAGTTTAGTAGGAAGTGTACCAGCCGTGGGACGGTTTATCTCGAAAGCTACTGATAAGTGCCTGTCCTTCTTTGAGTTGATAAAAAGAGTGAAACGAAATTTCGCTTGGGCGCCCGACTATGTCGAAGCATTCCGAAACCTGCTCGATCATCTAGAAAAACCTCCTATTCTCTCCAAACCTGTCAACCATAAGGACTTGTTTGTTTATTTAGCCGTACCCGCACATGCAATTAGCTCAGTCCTGGTCCGCGAAGAAGATTGAGTGCAATGACCAGTCTATTATGTGAGCAAGAAATTGATTGGTGTTGTAACACCCCACACCCGCTAAGGTCACTCTACTAAGGGAATGCCTTAGTTTTGGTGGAGTATTTTTAGTGAGTATAGAACAGAAAAATTACAACAGGACAGATATAAGTCATACTTGAAAATTTAAAACATCATTTCCATTAACAAAACATGTTTGGTTACATCACAAAACCATAACAAGAGTCAAGTACATAATATCCATCCTGATAAAATAGAAGTACATAATCCCTTTACATAGATAATAGCCAAAATAGAAAAGATAAACCGAGCTTTACTTCTACGGTCCAAGCCCCAAAAGATAGATATAGCGGTCTGGTCCAAGCCCATTAGTGCTAGGCCCACTCTGATAACCTGAGGGTTGGAAAAAGATAAACAACAACGGGGTCAGACATAAGTCTGAGTGAGTCCTATAACCCTAAAAATACAATCATTAAAGTAATTAGGGTATGATATAAACAAGATACGGTACCTCTGGGGATAATGACTACACTAAGTAGCCCACAAAACACAGGATATACTACGATAACCGAAACAACGTATTTATCCACCCAAGGATAATTACTAGCTTACACCACCCCAGACCTACCCACCCAAGGGTAATTCCTACACTGCACCACACCAGTTCTACCCACCAAGAGTAATTCCTACTTAAAGGTTGATCCCATCTAAAGTCTTAGAAAATATAACTAGTAGTTTCTGGTACTTCTAGCTGACCACGTAGGTGCCGTCTGCCCCTACCTCCACTAGGTGTATAACTGACCACGTAGGTGCCGTCTGCCCCTACCTCCACTAGGTGTACCTAGTAATCTTACCCAGTAGTTTCGTGTACCCCTACATAGGTGCCGTCTGCCCCTATCTTTACTAGGTATACCCACTACCCCCAAGCGATCGGCTCCCTAACGTAGATACCCGTGCTGGTCCCACAGTGGGGTGTATCACTCCCCTAAAGTGGCTACCCAATACTATCAACGGTGCACGGCTTTATATCTACACGATGCAACAACGGCTTATCTACCAGCCCGGGCCCACACACGCATATGAAACCCGTTGGACTTGCGTTGCCACCGCTACCCCGTTTTGGCCTCTTATAATCAAGCCCAATATGCGTGTCCCGTCACTCGACACGGGTCGAGCCCACAAAGATACGTTTGGGATATTGGTTGAAATGGGCCCCCACAAGCTACTACTTAAGCTTGTCATTTAATCTAGTGCATCCCACTTAACACCTTTTTATAATCATGCCCCCTTACATGTTAAGGTTTGGTTAAGTCATCTAATTATATTTCAATTGCCACTTAAGGCACCCACTAGATTTCCACATGCCACCCAAGGCACTTACTTGATTCCCACATGCCACCCAAGGCACTTACTTAACCCTTTAATCATGTTTAATTACATGTTCCACTTTGGTTAAGTATTCTAATCGTATTTTCTATTGCCACCCAAGGCAACCCACTAGTTTCCTCATGCCACCCAAGGCACCCCCCACTAGTTACTACATGCCACCCAAGGCACCCACTTAACCCCTCATGTCCCACTACATGCTAATATGGTTAAGTGTTTCTTAATTAATTAAGACCGTGATCTCCCATAAAGACCTCCCACATTAGACTGACTGTTATGACCGCCTGGTTAAGCCGGTAGAGTCCGGGCAGTCTTACGTCATAACAGAGTCTAACCTCGTGTCTTTACCTTAATCACGTATTTAATTTATGGCTAAGACCTCCCACATTGGGCTAACATTTGTAGCAACTGGTTAAGCCGGTCGGGTCCGGGCAGTTTTACACTACAAATGAGTCCAACCCCGTGTCTTAGTCGATTAATTACACCTAATTAATCACCCCCATATTAATTATCCCTAATTAATATCAAGTTTTCCATAACATGGGTAGACCTAACTCAATAGGTAAATTCCGATGCGGTAGACCTAACTCAATAGGTAAATTCCCACTTATGGTAATTTATTTTTATGGTATGCTTAATCATACCCAACCATACTTTAACTAACATATTTACCAACCCCATCGTTTCCCTACGTAAATCGTTCTCATTTCATGAAATAACAAAGGGGAAGATCATCACAAATATCATGGGCTTAGCATACAACTTCGTCATGGGTTAAGAGGATGTCAACTTGCATATATGAGCATATATTAACCCAACCACATTTAACCCAGACTTGCACATTATCCTACACATGTCTCGCATAACATGTTGAACTTGCATATAAGCATTCTCATAACTTGCATAACATGTTAAACATGCATTTAAGCCTACACATAACTTGCATAAGCATTCACATACTTGCATGGGCATTCATATACTTGCATAAGCATTCACATACTTGCATATCACATTAAGCTCGCATTTAAGCATATACATAACTTGCATAACATCATGCTCATAACTTGCATAATGTCATAAACTTAACTTGCATAACACCATGCACATAACTTGCATACCCTCATACACATAACTTGCATATGAACTTGCATAACAACATGCACATAACTTGCATAATATGTTGAGCTTGCATGTAAGCATAACTTGCATAATATGTCGAACTTGCATATATGACTTGCATCTTAAAGGAGGGTAAACATGCATAGCATATAAGGGTATCATCTTGCATATGTATGCATCATATTTAAAAGGGTAAACTTGCATGTTATGATTTATGCATAATACCAAACACTTAGCATGCATAAAACCACTTACTTATCATGCATGAAATCAAATACTTATTATGCATAAACCCACCACTTAACTTGCATAAACCCAAACACTTATCATGCATAAAACCCAATACTTAGTATGCATACAATCAAATACTTAGCATGCATAACGTCAAATACTTTAGCATGCATAACATCAAATACTTAACATGCATAACATCAAATACTTAACATGCATAACACCAACTATTTAGCATGCATAAAATCACATGCATAACTTGCATATCATGTTACATATAACTTGCATATATTCTCACATATAGTTTGCATAACATGTCACTTATGCATAAATGTTTAACATGGTGTTTTGCATCATAAAACATGGCCTTAAACTTGCATTTAAGGTAAAACTTGCAAATCACATATCATACAAACTTGCATAAACACATTTATCCACAAACATAGCCATGTCTTATCACATCCTACCATAATCAATTTAATAATTGATTATTAAAGCCATAGGAACTCACCAAAACTAAGATTAGCAAACTTATGAAGAAAAACTAGTTGCCAAATATGAAGAAGAAGATGATTAGGGGTTGATTAGCTTGCAACTCTCTTCATTGATTTGTGGAGGCCATGACCAAGTTTCATTTTGCCATAGTTTAGTTACAAGATTTAATTATGAATGAATTAGGGTAGGGTTAGGGTCTTATTTATAGGATTAGGTTGCATTTTAGACCCTTAGATTAACCCTAGATTAGATTAGGACCCTTAGATTTAGGAAATCTCTAGAACCAGCCCTCTATGCCAGCCTAGAACCCAACCTGGTGCACCCAGGTTCACTGGACGCCACGCCCCTGTCGACAGGCAAGTCGACAGGCAAGTCGACACCCCTGTCGACAGGCCTGTCGACAGCCCTGTCGACATGGGTAGGGCGGGATTTTTCCCGCCTGACCCCACCTGTCCAATTTAAAATCTGAATTTTAAATTCTTAATTCTGTTTTAAGTTTTGAATTTTCTGCAAACTTCATCGGGCCATAACTGGGCCATACGGACTCCGATTTTCGAAAACTCGGACTCTATTTCGCGTATTTTTCCGAGACGAACGCAATAACGCAGCCCGTTTCCCCTAATTCCCACATCTGAGATTATTTATTCTGTAATTAGTGAATTTTAGTATTAACCCAAAATACGGGGTGTTACATTCTCCCCTCCTTAAAGGATTTCGTCCCCGAAATCTCTAAGCTAAGGAGAATGCATATCCTACCATCCAAACAACCATCTACTCAAACCATCAACCACGGGCATCCATTGTCCTTAAACAGTTTCTAATGATGTATGAGCATATGCAAAAAGTGTGTGTATTTGTTCCCTATCTAATGTATGAACATATGCAAACCATGATAGTGCCATGCATCCATTATGTATGCGAGAGAACCCTATCGACACATACAATATCTACATGAGTGCACAATCATTCACCCAAAATGCATCATCCATATGATAACACAATCATTATACATCCATAGATATAGCTTCCTACACACAATTTTATGCAATATGCAATATGAAGTGACTGAGCCGATCTAGTGCCTAGAGTGTGTGTATATGCATCCACGAGCAACCACTAGCAAACACTTGCATCCACTTGCATCCATCAACCATAACATGTCTCAAACACATGTTTCAACCATAGGTTTACCCTATCTAAAGGTCAAAGGTACTAACGGGAGGACATACCAAAGATAAGATAAGCACAAGATATGCGATGAAGGAGAAGCAAAAGGACATACCCTCCAAAAGAAAGGGTACCTCGAACGCATCTTCGCTTCCGTCTTCCAGGTAGCGTCGCTCTCTTCATCTTCCCTTTGTACTTTGACTAGTTGAACCTCTCTGTTTCTCATCTTCCAAATCTCTGACCCAAGGATGCAAGTAGGAGCTCGTCGAATCGTCGCGTCACGCTCCACTTCCATCTCTCTAAGCAAACTTGGCCCTACCACCTCTGCGGTCTTATGTAGGCACTTCCTCCCATGGGATACATCATGTACACCACTAAGTCTGTCGGGCAACTCCACCAATGGAAGATGCTCCTCCCATGTACCTCCAAGATCCAAGATACATAGCCTCAAAAGGTCTTCTAAAATATGATTCACCCTCTCGGTCTGGCCGTCCGTCTGAGGATGATATGCAGTACTCAAACACAACTGAGTCCTTACCGCCTCTTGCAAACTCTTCCAAAACTCTCAAGTGAAGATAGGATCTAGATCACTCACTATGCTAGAGGGTACCCCATGCAATCGAACTATCTCTCGAAAATATACAGAAGCTAGCCATGGAGCAGTCCACTTACTCTTCACAGGTATGAAATGGGTGTTCTTAGTAAGTCTATCTACCACCACCCAAATTCCTGTATTACTCTTTCCCGATCTGGGTAACCCGTCAATAAAATCCATCGAGACGCTGTCCCACTTTCATTGCGGAACCTCCAATGGGTGAAGCAACCCACCTGGTTTCTTTCGCTCCGTCTTCACTCGTTGGCACACCAAACATCGAGCGACATGCTCGGCTACATCTTTCTTCATACCGGCCCAGAAGAAAGTCCTTTTCATGTCTTGGTACATCTCGTCCCCATTGGGATGAATGGTCATCCTAGAACGGTGTGTACCATCAAGAGTAGCCTTCCCCAAACCCTCGTCTTGCGGTACACAAAGTCTACCGTCTCTACACAAGCACCCCCTATCATCTAGGGTGTACCTACTCAAATGGCTGGACGACTCCCCCCTTATGAGCTTTTCTACTAACTCAACCAACTGTGGGTCGTCCCTCTGTGCTTCTACAATTTGCCCCAAAAGAGTAGGTCTAACTTCCAAGGAAGCTAGCAAACCGGGTACATAAAGTCAACGGAAGGTCTAAAGTCAAACATAGAAATAAACTCTAAGCCCGTCGTTCAACGAACCACTAACTCGAGGACGACCCTTTTCTACTTAAGGCGTCCTCTACCATGTTACCCTTACTCATAGGATGCTAAGGATCCCATCCACTTTTGCTGTCCTAAGACTATGTGCTCGAAGAGCCTCCAACACTTCCCTAGGATGTAGGGCATGCTCTTCTCCATCAGGATATCATCCAAAATCATCACACTATCCATCCCTCACGCAGACCACCCTAGTCGAACTCGGCATTCCCCCAAATGCAAGCCCCAAAGGCCTAAACCAATATCAGACAAACACCCAAGGGATACCTCCTTCGACTTCAGACGACCTACGTGAGATGATACTAGTAAAAAAACGGCCAAATAATTAAGCCCCTTGTCCAACCCTGGATGTCCTCGCCAGTCTTACTCCAAAACCACCGTTTTTTTTCCCTAACTGGCTTTGCTCCTAGAAAAGACCAAGATGTCATCCACAAAGACAATCACAACTTATTTAGGTACTCCTTGAACACCCTTCTTATCAAATCATCAAAGTATACGGGGCGTTCGTCAAACCCAATGGCATCACCAGCCACTCTAAAAAAAATCATCCGGAGTCCTAAAGGCAGTCTTCTCTGTACTATCCTCAGCCACTCTCAACTGATGAAATCCCGTGGCTGGGTCCTACTATAAAAATACTGAGGCGCCAGCCAACTGATCAAAAAGATCATCAATCCTCGGCAATGGGTGTCCATTCTTCTTTGTGAGTTTATTTAGTTCTCTTTAGCCTACACAAAGTCTGAGGGACCCATCCGCCTTCGTAACAAAAACTACTGGACCGCCCCACTCCAATATACTTCGTCTTATGAACCCCTTCTCAAGCAAATCGCCTACTTACTTATGGAGTTCCCTCCTCTCACTAGGAGCCATGTGGCACACTGGCCAAGATACTGGTTTAGCATTATCCACCAGATATATTCGGAAGTCAATCTCCCGCTTCGGAGGTAAGCCCTTCACCTCCTCAAACACATCCGGGTATTCCCGGACCGCTCTAACAGATCGCAGACTCTAGACCAACGTGTCAAGCGATTCTAGATACCTTAGCATAACAGATTCTATGGGATTACAAGAGATCTCGAGAGTGTTACCCAAGCGGCCCATAAGCCTAACAACTCTCCCTTCAAAATCAAAAACGGCACCTCTACTGGATAACCGGTCCATGCCCCAAAACTAACCCATAGCCCGTGAAGCCCAACAAGCATCACCTCTAAACTCAATGCTAAGTATAAAGACTTTCAAACCCAAACACATCATGGAGCCCCAATTGGGTTTGAAACAACTAAGGGATCATCTACCAAACTGGTGTCTAAGTGCAGTGACTCAACTATCAATGGTGAGATAAACGAACTCGATATATCAGGATCAAATAAAGTTTGAATCGGATAATAAAGAAATCCAAATTCCAACCTAGACGGTCCTATCCCCATCTGGTACCCTAACCGTGAGGGAATACCACTACCCTCCATACCTTGCCTTTGCTTCTTTGGACAATCCTAATAAGGTGTCCTATTCCTCTCAAAAGGATAAGTACTAACCTTCCTCTTCCCTATTCTCCACTCACAACCTCCCACCAATGAGGTTTCACCCTTCATTAACCAAACAACTATTTGAGCCTTCCTCTCTTCTTGAACCAACTTCTAACCAGATTTACGTCTAAGTCCCTTGAAGTGGTTTTCCATCCTTATCCATCTTAGAAAGATCATCTATACGCGGAGGGGAAACTCAAAATGAGAGAAAGGAAGAGATTCAAAATGGAGAATTCGAAAGATATAGATATGGCTATTGGGGATTATGCTTTTCTTTCAAAAACTTTTCTCTTAAAAGACATGTTTTCGAAAATACTCCTTTCAAAAATATTCTTAGAAAATAGTTTTTCTAAAAATTTTATCTGTTCCGGTACCCTTAAGCTCTGATACCACGTGTAACACCCCACACCCGCTAAGGTCACTCTACTAAGGGAATGCCTTAGTTTTGGTGGAGTATTTTTAGTGAGTATAGAACAGAAAAATTACAACAGGACAGATATAAGTCATACTTGAAAATTTAAAACATCATTTCCATTAACAAAACATGTTTGGTTACATCACAAAACCATAACAAGAGTCAAGTACATAATATCCATCCTGATAAAATAGAAGTACATAATCCCTTTACATAGATAATAGCCAAAATAGAAAAGATAAACCGAGCTTTACTTCTACGGTCCAAGCCCTAAAAGATAGATATAGCGGTCTGGTCCAAGCCCATTAGTGCTAGGCCCACTCTGATAACCTGAGGGTTGGAAAAAGATAAACAACAACGGGGTCAGACATAAGTCTGAGTGAGTCCTATAACCCTAACAATACAATCATTAAAGTAATTAGGGTATGATATAAACAAGATACGGTACCTCTGGGGATAATGACTACACTAAGCAGCCCACAAAACACAGGATATACTACGATAACCGAAACAACGTATTTATCCACCCAAGGATAATTACTAGCTTACACCACCCCAGACCTACCCACCCAAGGGTAATTCCTACACTGCACCACACCAGTTCTACCCACCAAGAGTAATTCCTACTTAAAGGTTGATCCCATCTAAAGTCTTAGAAAATATAACTAGTAGTTTCTGGTACTTCTAGCTGACCACGTAGGTGCCGTCTGCCCCTACCTCCACTAGGTGTATAACTGACCACGTAGGTGCCGTCTGCCCCTACCTCCACTAGGTGTACCTAGTAATCTTACCCAGTAGTTTCGTGTACCCCTACATAGGTGCCGTCTGCACCTATCTTTACTAGGTATACCCACTACCCCCAAGCGATCGGCTCCCTAACGTAGATACCCGTGCTGGTCCCACAGTGGGGTGTATCACTCCCCTAAAGTGGCTACCCAATACTATCAACGGTGCACGACTTTATATCTACACGATGCAACAACGGCTTATCTACCAGCCCGGGCCCACACACGCATATGAAACCCGTTGGACTTGCGTTGCCACCGCTACCCCGCTTTGGCCTCTTATAATCAAGCCCAATATGCGTGTCCCGTCACTCGACACGGGTCGAGCCCACAAAGATACGTTTGGGATATTGGTTGAAATGGGCCCCCACAAGCTACTACTTAAGCTTGTCATTTAATCTAGTGCATCCCACTTAACCCCTTTTTATAATCATGCCCCCTTACATGTTAAGGTTTGGTTAAGTCATCTAATTATATTTCAATTGCCACTTAAGGCACCCACTAGATTTCCACATGCCACCCAAGGCACTTACTTGAATCCCACATGCCACCCAAGGCACTTACTTAACCCTTTAATCATGTTTAATTACATGTTCCACTTTGGTTAAGTATTCTAATCGTATTTTCTATTGCCACCCAAGGCAACCCACTAGTTTCCTCATGCCACCCAAGGCACCCCCCACTAGTTACTACATGCCACCCAAGGCACCCACTTAACCCCTCATGTCCCACTACATGCTAATATGGTTAAGTGTTTCTTAATTAATTAAGACCGTGATCTCCCATAAAGACCTCCCACATTAGACTGACTGTTATGACCACTTGGTTAAGCCGGTAGAGTCCGGGCAGTCTTACGTCATAACAGAGTCTAACCTCGTGTCTTTACCTTAATCACGTATTTAATTTATGGCTAAGACCTCCCACATTGGGCTAACATTTGTAGCAACTAGTTAAGCCGGTCGGGTCCGGGCAGTTTTACACTACAAATGAGTCCAACCTCGTGTATTAGTCGATTAATTACACCTAATTAATCACCCCCATATTAATTATCCCTAATTAATATCAAGTTTTCCATAACATGGGTAGACCTAACTCAATAGGTAAATTCCCATGGGGTATACCTAACTCAATAGGTAAATTCCCACTTATGGTAATTTATTTTTATGGTATGCTTAATCATACCCAACCATACTTTAACTAACATATTTACCAACCCCATCGTTTCCCCATGTAAATCGTTCTCATTTCATGAAATAACAAAGGGGAAGATCATCACAAATATCATGGGCTTAGCATACAACTTCGTCATGGGTTAAGAGGATGTCAACTTGCATATATGAGCATATATTAACCCAACCACATTTAACCCAGACTTGCACATTATCCTACACATGTCTCGCATAACATGTTGAACTTGCATATAATCATTCTCATAACTTGCATAACATGTTAAACATGCATTTAAGCCTACACATAACTTGCATAAGCATTCACATACTTGCATGGGCATTCATATACTTGCATAAGCATTCACATACTTGCATATCACATTAAGCTCGCATTTAAGCATATACATAACTTGCATAACATCATGCTCATAACTTGCATAATCTCATAAACTTAACTTGCATAACACCATGCACATAACTTGCATACCCTCATACACATAACTTGCATATGAACTTGCATAACAACATGCACATAACTTGCGTAATATGTTGAGCTTGCATGTAAGCATAACTTGCATAATATGTCGAACTTGCATATATGACTTGCATCTTAAAGGAGGGTAAACATGCATAGCATATAAGGGTATCATCTTGCATATGTATGCATCATATTTAAAAGGGTAAACTTGCATGTTATGATTTATGCATAATACCAAACACTTAGCATGCATAAAACCACTTACTTATCATGCATGAAATCAAATACTTATTATGCATAAACCCACCACTTAACTTGCATAAACCCAAACACTTATCATGCATAAAACCCAATACTTAGTATGCATACAATCAAATACTTAGCATGCATAACGTCAAATACTTTAGCATGCATAACATCAAATACTTAACATGCATAACATCAAATACTTAACATGCATAACACCAACTATTTAGCATGCATAAAATCACATGCATAACTTGCATATCATGTTACATATAACTTGCATATATTCTCACATATAGTTTGCATAACATGTCACTTATGCATAAATGTTTAACATGGTGTTTTGCATCATAAAACATGGCCTTAAACTTGCATTTAAGGTAAAACTTGCAAATCACATATCATACAAACTTGCATAAACACATTTATCCACAAACATAGCCATGTCTTATCACATCCTACCATAATCAATTTAATAATTGATTATTAAAGCCATAGGAACTCACCAAAACTAAGATTAGCAAACTTATGAAGAAAAACTAGTTGCCAAATATGAAGAAGAAGATGATTAGGGGTTGATTAGCTTGCAACTCTCTTCATTGATTTGTGGAGGCCATGACCAAGTTTCATTTTGCCATAGTTTAGTTACAAGATTTAATTATGAATGAATTAGGGTAGGGTTAGGGTCTTATTTATAGGATTAGGTTGCATTTTAGACCCTTAGATTAACCCTAGATTAGATTAGGACCCTTAGATTTAGGAAATCTCTAGAACCAGCCCTCTATGTCAGCCTAGAACCCAACCTGGTGCACCCAGGTTCACTGGACGCCACGCCCCTGTCGACAGGCAAGTCGACAGACAAGTCGACACCCCTGTCTACAGGCCTGTCGACAGCCCTGTCGACATGGGTAGGGCGGGATTTTTCCCGCCTGACCCCACCTGTCCAATTTAAAATCTGAATTTTAAATTCTTAATTCTGTTTTAAGTTTTGAATTTTCTGCAAACTTCATCGGGCCATAACTGGGCCATACAGACTCCGATTTTCGAAAACTCGGACTCTATTTCGCGTATTTTTCCGAGACGAACGCAATAACGCAGCCCGTTTCCCCTAATTCCCACATCTGAGATTATTTATTCTGTAATTAGTGAATTTTAGTATTAACCCAAAATACGGGGTGTTACAGGTGCCGAACGTGACTATCCTAAAATTGAAAAACTTGCCTATAGCTTGATAATCACGTCAAGGAAGCTTCAGCACTACTTCCGGGCCCATCCGATCAAGATATTCACCGACCAACCTCTTTGACAGATCCTACAATGACCCGAAGCAAGTGGGAGGCTACTAAATTGGAATATCGAATTGAGTCAGTTCGACTTAACATTCGTTCCTCGAAAGTCTATTTGGGGATAGGCTTTAGCTGATTTCATAGCAGAATTTACAACCCCGGAGGAAGAGTGTCAAGACGAAGACTCTAAGCCTATGAAGACCGACCGGGAGCCAGTCAGCTAGAAGCTTTACACGAATGGAGCCCGAAATAAACAACATTCGGGGGCCGGCATAGTACTCCTATTCCCTGAAGGACGCTCATTTATTATGCTTTGAGGTTAGAGTTTTTGGCAAGCAACAATGATTCTGAGTATGAAGCCCTAGTTGCTGGGTTGAGACTAGCGAAAGACCTAAAGATAACATCGCTCGATATCTTTTGTGACTCACAGCTCGTGGTTTGCCAAGTTCAAAAAGAATTTGTTACCGGAGGAGAGCGAGTGACCTCCTACCAGAAAGAAGTTGAAAGGCTGTTGCAGGAGTTCAACTGATATAAAATTTCTCATATTCCTCGGATAGAAAACCAGAAAGCAGATAGGCTAGCGAAACTGGACAGTTCAGATCACCCGAACGAGACAGAATTGGTTCCCATAGAAACCTTGAGAGTGCCAAGTATTGATCAAATGGATGTCGACCAAACTGAAGTCGAACCTGAAGAATAATCATGGATGACTCCCATCAAAAATTTTCTTCTTCACGGTCAGTTTCCCGAAAAGAAAAATGAGAAGCGAGCCTTGGTAAGGCGGGCTTCTAGGTATCTTATTCAGCAAGGCCAGCTCTATAGAAGAGGGTTTTCTGTTCCTATGTTCCGATGTGTAGCCAATGACGACATTAAAAGGATACTACAAGAAGTGCACGAGGGGGATTGTGGAGCACACACCGGGGGGCAAACCCTGGCCCGGAAAATACTGCGCTATGGATATTTCTAGTCGACCATCAATAAGGATGCAGCCAACTATGCCAAAAAGTGCGATAAGTGCCAGAGATTCGCAAAGATTCCACGAGCACCTCAAACGAATATTACCCAGATGACAAGCCCTTGGCCTTTCGCTGTATGGGGGATTGACATCATCGGAACCTTGCCTATTTCAAAAGGAGGTGCTAGATACGCGATTGTGGCAGTAGATTACTTCACAAAATGAGCGGATGCCGAGCAAATGACCACAATTACAAGAAAGAAGGTTATCAATTTTATCGTTAGAAACATTATATGTCGATACGGAATACCTCAGACCATTATCACGGATAACGGGACTCAGTTTGACAGTCTTGAATTTTGAGATTTTTGTGAGAAATATCATATTGAGAAGAAATACACCATGGTTGCGCATTCTCAATCCAATGGCCAAGTCGAAGCGATTAACAGGATCATCAAAACCATTCTGAAGAAACGATTAGAGCGTGCTAAAGGAAAATGGGTTGATGAATTGCCTCTAGCATTATGGGTGTATCGTACTACCCATAAGACTGCTACAGGGCATACTCTCTTCGCTTTGTCCAATCGAGCTTGAAGTCCCAACTCATCGAACGACCTATTATAATCCCTTAACTAACAAGGCACTTCTCTTAACATCATTAGACACCATCGACGAGAAAAGAGAAGAGGCAAACCTTCGTGCCCAGGCCCACCGACAGAGGGTCGCTCGATATTATAGAGAAAAAGTCCGTCCGAAGACCTTCGAAGTAGGTGACCTAGTCTTGAAACGAGCTTTCCCAGTCCCTGTGCATATGGGCCCGAGATGGGAAGGACCATACGTCATTCAAAGGAAACTCGATAATGGAAGTTTTAGATTAATCACTGTGGATGGCGAGCTATTTCAAAGTGCATGGAAAGCGGAGCATTTGCGACCTTATCTTTTTTAAAATTTATTTCTTAATGTCTTTTCTTTTTTAACTATTAGATTATTGATTTGTTTGTTTTTGGCATTGTAATAAGCGAAGGATGTTAGTCGCAGTAGCATATTAATAAGAGTCTCCTTTCCTGCTCTATCTCGTTGTGATTATGAAAGGGTTAACGATTATGACTGACTGATTTATTTTTGTGACCCTTTAACTTGGATGAATCAAGAGTAAAACCGGTGCCTACACGGACATGCTGATCGACTATCAGGACTCAACTCCCAACCACATTGACTTGAGGAAGAGTATAAATGAAAATCTAGCGTGAATGGTGCACCTTGACAAACGACCGCTCAAACGACAAAACTTTACCCTTTACTGACTAAAGGTTAAGTATAAAAGCCTTAAGGCGCTCCTGCTCAAGGGCATCCAGGCCTTGATTAAGGATGGTATTACCTGAGTTCGACAGGGGAATTCGCCACTTCGATACTCACCTGACACCGGAGGCGAAAAGAAATAGTCAGCGCCTCCGACAATGGAAAGGGGTAACTTACCCTTGACGTTAAAAAATATATCACCATAAAAATCATACAACATCTATGATTACACACGTTATTGTCACTTACAAATAGAGAGCGTTGTTTTTCATTTAAAAGTGCCCTAACACTGTACTATTGCCTAACAGGTACCAGTCAAACATTACAATCAGAAATACACCATCACATACTTATGCAGGAAAAGGAAAAAAGTTCAAGAGGGAGGTGGCATCAGTCCTTGCTCCACCATTTCAGCTAGCTCTTTTGCTTGATCATCTCTTGCATCTCTTCGGTGGTCATCACGCGCCTCGACCCTCCGAGTGCGCTACCAAAGGAACGGGGAATCGAGGGGGAAGCCCGCGAATGCGTCGAAGTAGTGGGAAAAGGAGCTGTAGAAAGGATGGTTGGAGGGATGAACTCAAGGGGTTTAGTGCTCACAGGATCTTCGAGAAGTTCAGGCATCATGGCAGAAATTCCCTTGTCCTCCCGATTCTTGATCTCGGCCATAGATGGGCGGCCCTCATTCTTGGACTCCTTAATAACCTCGACGTCCCCAACTTCAGGAGATATCAGGTCGACCTGCTCCACTTCTGCGGTCTTATTTGTCTCTTCCGTGGTACCTTTTTCCTCTACTGCAGAACCTTTGTCCACCTTCTCGGCCACAGAAGAAGCTCCTGCAAAAAAAAGGAAATGTACATACATTACGAGGAGATGATGGAGTCTAGTTCAAAAAAATTGGGGAGGTAAGGACTTGCCTTCCACATTGAAACCAGCCACCTGCCCTTCTGCGACCTTGGCTTTGTCGGATGGGAAAGTAGTGGATGAGCCACCCTCCATAACCGTGTGTGTGGGAGATGTGGGAACATAAGTCTGACTGCCACCCAATTCGGTCTTGGGAATCGACTTTCCCTTCGCCCTGTAATGCTCTGCCTCTGTCTTTCTCTTTTCCTGGTCTTGAGCCTCTACCACGATGGCTCGTTCACTATCGCTTAGAATACGGGTTATTAAAGACTCCTCATCCATTGGATGAATTTGTGCCGTCTTGTTCTCCTCCCATAAGAGAACTTTCCATACGTCGGCTAACAACCTGGGATATCCAGGCATCCGAGATAAATCCCTATGACGAAGGAAATTTGCGGAAAACAAGTGAACCTGGCGAGCGTGCCCCCTCTTCAACTCAACTATCTCTCGAGCATACTCAGCCTTAAGGGTCGCAATCTCAACATCCTGCTGAAGCTTTAGATTGCTAGCAGACTCGACTGCTGCAGCTGTGTTCTTCTAGGCCTGATCCTTGGCAAACTCAGACGACTGAAGGGCAACCTTTAAATTCCGAGTGTCGAGATCGAGTCGAGTCCTGTCCCCTTTCAGGATTTCTACCTCCTTTCTCAATGGGTCGCACTCCTGGCCTCCCTGTCGAACCAGGATGTTCAAGCCTTCAACCTCTTTCCCATGCTTTTCTTTGTCTGTTGCCGCCTGTAACTCTTGATCTTTGATTTTCTTTCCTATAAATTCAAAAGTCTTCTTTCCACTGTCGATATCCCATCTTAACCTACTGATCTCAGCCAACTTCCCCTTTAGCGCTCCATTCACTTGCCCGACATATTCTAGTAAGGCATCATATTGAGATACGGCATACTCCAGATTACTGCGCATGCGGCGGCGGAAGCTATGGGTTAATGGTTGTATTTCGGGAGGTGGCCCGATTTCAGAAAAAATGAGATCAGAGATGTTCCGCTCCAACTCTTGGAATCGATCGGTGGGAGAAGCTCTGATCGTAGGGCTCGAGCGATTTGTCACTATTTGGGAAGGCCCGACTCCTTCTCTCTCCTTGGACTTAGGGGAATTATCTTTTTTCCTTTTCTTGGGCATGCGGCCCAATTCTTCCGTATCACCTGGCGCCAGACTATGTCTTTTTAAGTGCCCCTTTTCTGCCCATACTGACCATCAAGCAACTATGCCTCTCTTTCTTCCCTTGTCCCTTCCTTTTTTCCTTCCTCTTTGTCTTCCGTTGCGACTTCTGCCTCCTTCCTCCTGCTAATATTGTCTTCATCGTCACCACCCTTCTCGATGCTTGGCGAAGCAGCGCCCCTCAGCCCAATGTCTATTGGACAGGAGGCGAACAGGTCTCCAT
This sequence comes from Allium sativum, assembly GCA_030737875.1. Taxonomy (NCBI): domain Eukaryota; kingdom Viridiplantae; phylum Streptophyta; class Magnoliopsida; order Asparagales; family Amaryllidaceae; genus Allium; species Allium sativum. The sequence goes on along the minus strand of CM060921.1, from coordinate 809,235,169 downwards.
AAAACTCCTCATAAACACCTGCAAGGAAAGCAAAGTAAAGTAAGCAACCCTTAGTTTGTACATAATTATTTGGTATTATAAACCTCATGACCATGGCAAGATAATACCTCCCATGCCGCCTAGCCTATCTGGAAAAGACATTCCTTCAGATTGGTGGGCAAAGAATTGATTTGGGTCTAAGATTTGTGGTGAGAGAATGGTGGTGGGCATTTGAAGATTTCCAACCCTGGAAGAGGAGTTGCATCGTGCCCCTCCTGCAAATCATGGATCGAGGGAAATCCGTCCCCGATTTCTGAACCTTTCAGTTGAGCCTCGACAGGCTCTTCTTCATCTGTTTCCTCTTGCACCATCTTGAGAGCTCTCTTGGCCGGAACCTTTCCCTTTTGTCGATGTCCGGCCTCGTCATGAGCAACTTCCTGGAACTCGACCTTTCGAACCCGTCTTTTGAAGGCGGGCTTCTTCAAACTGGGCTTCTCCTTCTTCGCAGACAAAGGGTGAGTATGGGGTCCATCGACTGAACAAGTCGCCTTCTCGTCCTCTGACTTCTTCACGACTGGGGGCACCTCGTCCCGAGCCGATGCTGCAGTATCAAGCCCGTATTTGGTGGATCCCCTTGTCCTACTTCGGTCGAGTAGGGCATATTGATGCAATTTTTTGTCGGTCAGGCATTTCCAGAAACATCATCGCCTCCTTTTTATTCTGATCAATCGACCGTGGCGCTCTTTTAAAATTTCATCTCCAGGTCTTACAGGGTCATCCTCTACATATAAAGAAAAGGAGAGGAGTTGGATGACCAGAAAGAGAAATTTTTATAAAAAAGGGGAATATGTAAGAAAAAAGGGAAAAACCTACCACATTTGAGCGAGTATCGAGCACAACCCGGCTGGTGCTTAATCCAAAACCAGTCTTGCTTGGGATCGCCTGCCTTTCTCAGGTACTCCTCAATAATCTTCCAGCCCCGGACAGCTTCAAAGTAGAGTAGAGAAGGAGACTGTGTCTTTTTGTGCCTAAAGTTGAAAAGGAAGGCTAGATCATCGAAGGTCGGAAGATGACCCAGATATTTCCGATATAGGTAATAGGTCGACAGCAAAATCCCATAAGCTATCGGGTGGAATTGCATTGGAGCCAGATTCATCTGGCGTAGAAAATCAACGATGAAAGGAGGAAAGGGGGAATGGCTCCCACATTGCACATCGGAAGGGAAATGGCCATATAGTCATCCGGAGGGTTATGAGGTCTTTCAGTTCTCTCGGGGACGAGGACATCGTCAAATGGAATATTGTGCTTTGCGGTTAAATACTGCAATCATTTAAGGGTAATTTTTAACTCTTCTGCTTCTGGTGGGCTCCTCAAAATCTCTGCGACTGGGAGCATGTCGGGAGCCAGCGGAATAGGCATTGCTTCCAATAGCTCGACTGTTATTGGAGGAACAGATTGCGTAATCATCAGTCGACCCCTAGTGTTAACTACCAAAAATCTCTTTTAAGCATTTCGTCGAACAGCTTTTGCTTGGTCGGTCGAGGGAAGCACCACCTGGTCGGTCGAGAGAAGAACCACTTGGTTGGTTTTGAAGTGCCCCAGGCTGGTCGATCGCGAAGTGCTCCAGGCTGGTCGGTCGCAAGATGCTTCAAGCTAGTTGTTCTCACTTGCTAAGCAGGTCGATCGTTCACCTTGGGGTCATGCAGATCGAGCACTGTTCACTTCGCAGTGGGGGCGAGCAGCTCATCATCATTTGGTCGGTCGTCCCTTCATGCTGGTCGGTCATCAGTTGAGTTACATAGGACGAGCACTGTTTGGAAGAAGGACGAGCCAAGATGTAGCATATTTAAAAGTGATGGCATTGTTGTAATTATTATGCCCTAAATTGCACAGTATAAAAATAAAATACAACTAACGCTGCTCGCCCAAATGCTGCTCGCTCCAAATGCTAGACGCTCCAAAAGCTGACCGCATCGACTCCTTTTTGATGCCAACCGAGCGCCAACCCATCGCCAACCAAGCGCCAACTATACACCTCAATTTACAAGTGTGCCACTACCCCTTATCTCCAACTATAAATACCCCCTTTCTCCACACTTCAAGGGGGGATTGGACGATCCCGAAGGGCTGCAAAAATGGCTTCTCCAAGGCATTCTCAAGCTCCATCCATGGCATCCAAAGCTTTATTCATCTCCTACAATCTCCATTAGCAAACGGATTGGATTTCTTCAAACTCCGTAGAAGCAATCTCGAGGGCGAGATTCATTATCTTCAAGCTTTAAGGAGCAATCTCGAGGGCGAGATTCACCATTAAAATCCATTCAAACTCTACTCAAGCAACATAAATCTCCATTTATCCTCTCTAGAAACTTGGATCCACTATTGGAATGCTATGGAATCGAGGAGATCTACCTCTAAAGTGAAGTGTTGAAGGCTTTTCATCCATTTCAATCAATACTTGGGGAGATCCAACCTTTCCACTAGCGAACTCAAGTGCGATCCACATTAAAGAGGGATAAAATGAGAGATACATTGTAAATTGAGAGAGATTTATTTGGCATTGTACTTGGTGACATGAAAGTGATAATGGAAAGTGTTTGCATAGTGGACGTAGGTCACGCTTGACCGAACCACTCTAAAAATTGTGTGTGCTCTCTTATTGCTTTGTTTTTGCGAATAGCGGTCTCACATTTCTTCATACATGCTTTTCATAGTGTCTCTCCCCTAATTTGGAAACATGCTTTCTTAGCACCTTGCCACCGGACGGGCGACGCACTCTTTAAAGCATCGTATTTGGTGTTTGATCACTTTTTGATGAAAACATTTGGCGCCCACCGTGGGGCCGCATTCGCACTTCTCCCAAACTCGACAAGGTTAAGAACTTTGCACGTAAGATCTAGGCTTGCTTCAACCATAGATCTCGCAAATCTCAGATCTGGGCCAATCGATGAGCTATCTTCCAAAGTCAAATCTATGTCCGAGATAATGGCTAAGTCCAAGAAAACCGCAAATAAAACCGTTGGAGAAAACGGCAACAACGACGACATCAACAACGTTGCTAATAACGAAGCTACACCTCTTACCAACCACTTCGAGATTGGTGAAAATTCCATAACCAGGGCTGGAGTAACAAGGGCCGAGCTAGACGTCGTTGTCGCTAATCTACACCAACGGATGGAAGCTTCCAATAAAGCCTTGTTGGATGCTAACAAAACTCTTGTGAATGCTAATCAAACTTTGATGGATAAAGTGAGCGCTCTCCTAAACGCTCAAGCCAATCCCGCTCCTCCTCAAAAGGCTCATGTCAACCTTGAGGGAAACACAAATTCATCAACTTTCGATCATTATCGCGATGATAACATTGAAGGGTTCAACGAAGCCAACATTCATGCTTCCAAGCTGAAAGCCAAAGGCGTTTCCGATCAAGATGCCCGGCGAGTCGCAAGTCCTGAAAGGGGAGCACCTTCCCTTGCTGAAGGAAAAGGACCCATATTCTCCAACCGCGATCGAGCATCCGGAAAGGAAATCGAGGTCCGCTCTCCCAAGCGACACTACTCAAAAGGGGACATCGAGGATGTGGTGAAGCGGATGATGAAAGACGGCTTGACCCGCAAAGACAGCGAAAGGGAATGGGACTTTTCTACGAGCAGAAACCCATTCACCAGGAGGATTCGCAAAGCTGAACTCCCGAAGAAGTTCACACATCCCACCTTGCCTCCATACGATGGGACTGCTGATCCAAATCACTTCCTATACAGATATGAGTGGCACATGAATGTGGCTAAAGCGACGGATGAGATTAAATGGCTATGCTTCCCTCTCTATCTTGAAGGCGTGGCATCACTCTGGCTCACAAGGCTCCCGCCCAAGTCCATCGATTGCTTTGATGATTTGACTCATAAGTTCAAAGAGCATTTCAGGTTGCAGGCCACAAAAGCTAAGGATGTCATCTCCCTCACATCAATGAAGCAGAATCCTGGAGAGTCCGTTAAAGCTTTCCTCAAGAGGTTCAATATCGCTTTAACTGAAGTAGGGAATCCTGACCCCCGCATGATCTTAGCATCTCTAATCGGCGCTATAGACAAGAATAGCGAATTCGGTCGATGGATCAAAATGAAGGAGCCGAATACGCTTGAAAAGTTCCATAAGAAAGCCGAGGAGTATATGAGAGTGGGAGATCATCCTGTGCTTCCTCAGACTGTTGATCCTCCCAAAAGCGCTGACATTCAGCTTGATCAGCACAATGTCCAGGGGCAGAAACAAGCCAATGATGGGAAAAGCAACAAGGCAAACAAGAAGTTTCGCTTCTACAACCCATCAGAACTCACTCCTCTGAATGATACCATAGAGAACATTTTCCTTGCCACCAATGATACTGAACACTATCAAGAACCACCAAAGTTCAAGGTTACACAGAAAACTCTGGACTCTGGAAAGTACTGTCGACTCCACAAGCTGCCGGGTCATGATACAAATGAATTCATAATTCTCCAAAGCATAATTGAGGAAATGATTCAGAATGGCAAACTGCAACAGTACATCAAGAATCTACAATCCTCAAACACTGCTCAGACTCCTCAGGGGCAAGGCTCTCCCTTGGTTCGACCCAATAACAGGCCAATCATCAACTGAGGGCTGATGGAAATCTCATTTTCAACAACTCGGAATAAGCGATCATCATCGCTATTTCTTTACTTACTGCTCTATTACTTGCTTTACTTTACATTTTGCTTTCTGTTACATTCAGAACTTCTTGTAAAAAACTTGTAATATTGCATAAGAATTGTACTGAACAATATCTCTATGGATAACGTCCTGCTTACTTGTGTGAATCTCTTACTTACAAGATCTTTGGTAACTCGAGACTTGCTAAAAGACGATTCTCTATTACAGGTTATAGGACAAGTGCTTGCTTCCTCAAAACCCGATGCACTATGGCGAACTCCACAACACTTGCTCAAGCATGGGATGCACAAAGTGTCAACACATCTAAGTGCAATTATAAAAACACCATCTTGATGGGTGATTAGAAGGGATAGCCAGAGATCAGACGGTGGAGAGGTCAACAAGCATATCTAAAATCAACGCCGCAGGTTGTAAGTTCCAAGGGGCAACTTGCGCTCAATCACGAACACTTTCCATGATCAAGTGCTTCCAGTACAGGGCCGATGTTCGCTCCACAGGATAGCGCAAACCTCGTAAATCCCAAAAGAGCATGGCTTCTCAATCTGGTTGCAATTGCTTATCATAACTAAGCACATCCAACGCGACTGTTAGAGTCTACCTCATGAGTTCCAAACTTTACAAAAAAGGGGCAGATCCCTGAAAGCTTGATTAGATCCCTGTCGCCTGATGCGGTGCGATTCATGAGCGTTGATCACCCGATACATCAAGAGGGCTCACCAGGTCGAGGACCCATAGTGGAACAGCCGACTTCATAAGTCGCAACTTCCTTAGCGAGGTCCCGCAAGCGTTGACCACACAATACATCGAGGTGGCTCACCAAGTTGAACAACCCACGAAGGAACAGGAAATTCATTAAGTCCTTGGCTCCTAACGAGGTGCGATTCACAAGCATGGGTCAACCGATACATCAAGAGGGTTCACCAGGTCGAGGACCCATAACGGAACAGCCGACTTCATAAGTTGCAACTTCCTTAGCAAGGTCCCGCAATCATTGACCACACGATACATCGAGGTGACTCACAAAGTTGAACAACCCATGAAGGAACAAGCGACTACTTATGGCCCAGATTCCTAAATCGAGATCGTTCGCCATGACAAGCATCCGGTAAAGGACTGGCGTCTATCCCACGGATTCAAATATAAGACCTCCCCATACGGGGGCACAAAAAAGTCTAGCCTCTCTTCGTGAGAGCAACGGCGAAAGACCTCCCCATGCGGGGGCATAAAAAAGTCTAGCCTCTCTTCGTGAGAGCAACGGCGAAAGACCTCCCCATGCGGGGGCACAAAAAAGTGTAGCCTCTCTTCGTGAGAGCAACGGTGAAAGACCTCCCCATGCGGGGGCATAAAAAAGTCTAGCCTCTCTTCGTGAGAGCAACGGCGAAAGACCTCCCCATGTGGGGGCATAAAAAAGTCTAGCCTCTCTTCGTGAGAGCAACGGCGAAAGACCTCCCCATGCGGGGGCACAAAAAAGTCTTGCCTCTCTTCGTGAGAGCAACGACGAAAGACCTCCCCATGCGGGGGCACAAAAAAGTCTAGCCTCTCTTCGTGAGAGCAACTGCGAAAGACCTCCCCATGGGGGGCACAAAAAAGTCTAGCCTCTCTTCGTGAGAGCAACGGCGAAAGACCTCCCCATGTGGGGGCACAAAAAAGTCTAGCCTCTCTTCGTGAGAGAAACGACGAAAGACCTCCCCATGAGGGGGCACAAAAAAGTCTAGCCTCTCTTCGTGAGTGCAACGACGAAAGTCCTCCCCATGCGGGGGCATCAAATCCCAAGTCCTCCCCTAGCGGGGGAATCCAACATAAAGTCCTCCCCAAGCGGGGGCATAAAACTTAAAGTGCTCCCCTAGCGGGGGCACCCCACATAAGACCTTTCCAGACAAGGGCAGAAAGATGCAGTGACTTCTCCAAGTAGGAGTTCCCAAATTAATTGATCAAATTCAAAATTCTGATCCATCCAATGGCCACAATCGCCTTTGGTGTCAGAAACCCAAAGCAAAGTATTGATCCGATCAGGTACACGTTTCATAAAACGTAAACCGACATATGAGATCACGTAATTCATAGCAAAGGCGTAACTTGAAATCTGCAGTTCAGAACTCAAGCGCCAATATGAATTCAAACTCGAATACCATGTCTATGCAAACAGTGTTTAACAAATCATAACTGTTAAGTAAAATAGTTCTGCATAGATATGACATTCAATTAATTATACATCATTCATTAATGATTAACTAACCTGTTATTGATATGGACGACCAATAACAATGTGTAAGTCCAAAATCGTTCAAGTGCTTGTCTTCATTACAGAACAGGTGTTACGAAGCACAAAGTCCAGTCAACAAGTTCAAACTTGGATCGTCTGGAACCAGCGAGTCAAGGCAAGATTTGCCATAGCAAACAAAATGCTATTACTGAATCTCAATTCAAAACATGTTCATTTCGAAGCCCGCATTTCTCGCAAGCAAAAAATACAAGCTTCGAGGGGCAAATGTTAACTACCAAAAATCTATTTCAAGCATTTCGTCGAACAGCTTTTGTTTGGTCAGTCGAGAGAAGCACCACCTGGTCGGTCGAGAGAAGAACCACTTGGTCGGTTGTGAAGTGCCCCAGGCTGGTCGGTCGCGAAGTGCTCCAGGCTGGTCGGTCGCAAGATGCTTCAAGCTGGTCGTTCTCACTTGCTAAGCAGGTCGATCGTTCACCTTGGAGTCATGCAGATCAAGCACTGTTCACTTCGCAGTGGGGGCGAGCAGCTCATCATCATTTGGTCGGTCGTCCCTTCATGCTAGTCGGTCATCAGTTGAGTTACATAGGACGAGCACTGTTTGGAAGAAGGACGAGCCAAGCTGTAGCATATTTAAAAGTGATGGCATTGTTATAATTATTATACCCCAAATTGCACAGTATAAAATTAAAATACAACTAACGCTGCTCGACCAAATGCTGCTCGCTAAAAATGTTAGACGCTTCAAAAGCTGACCGCATCGACTCCTTTTTGATGCCAACCGAGCGCCAACCCATCGCCAACCAAGCACCAACTATACACCTCAATTTACAAGTGTGCCACTACCTCTTATCTCCAACTATAAATACCCCCTTTCTCCACACTTCAAGGGAGGATTGGACGATCCCGAAGGGCTGCAAAAATGGCTTCTCCAAGGCATTCTCAAGCTCCATCCATGGCATCCAAAGCTTTATTCATCTCCTACAATCTCCATTAGCAAACGGATTGGATTTCTTCAAACTCCGTAGGAGCAATCTCGAGGGCGAGATTCATTATCTTCAAGCTTTAAGGAGCAATCTCGAGGGAGAGATTCACCATTAAAATCCCTTCAACCTCTACTCAAGCAACATAAATCTCCATTTATCCTCTCTAGAAACTTGGATCCACTATTGGAATGCTATGGAATCGAGGAGATCTACCTATAAAGTGAAGTGTTGAAGGCTTTTCATCCATTTCAATCAATACTTGGGGAGATCCAACCTTTCCACTAGCGAACTCTAGTGCGATCCACATCAAAGAGGGAGAAAATGAGAGATACACTGTAAATTGAGAGAGAATTATATGGCATTGTACTTGGTGACATGAAAGTGATAATGGAAAGTGTTTGCATAGTGGACGTAGGTCACGCTTGACCGAACCACTCTAAAAATTGTGTGTTCTCTCTTATTGCTTTGTTTTTGCGAATAGCGGTCTCACATTTTTTCATACATGCTTTTCATAGTGTCTCTCCCCTAATTTGGAAACATGCTTTCTTAGCACCTTGCCACCGGACGGGCGACGCACTCTTTAAAGCATCGTATTTGGTGTTTGATCATTTTTTGATTAAAACACCTAGGGTCGTTCCCAGGAATAGGATCTGACTGACTCGATGACTCGGAAGAGCGGCCCACTCTAATGGAAAAGGGCATCTCATCGCCAGGCTCTTGCTTACGGGTACCGCACATTCTAACCATTGATCTATGAAGAATCTGTGGCATGTAAAAAATATATATTTTAGGGCTTTCTGCAAGCCGAGCCTTACAAGACAATGAATCACAAATAAAATGGCCTAAGTTATGTGGACATTGATGTCCTTTTCAACATCATCACCTGCCTTAGGGTTCCAAAACACTATGATTCCTAAAATACTGGAAAAGGCAGGATCTTTTTGTAATGCTATCGAAATCAGGGGTTCATTATCAGCAGGCCTCGCCCAATGGGCGAAAGTCTGACCTTGGGGAGCCGCACCATCACTGACTCCGACGGTCTGACGCGGAAAGTCTTCGTCAGTAGGGTCGAATTAAACCCTAGACCATAATAAAAAAAGGTGGAAGGCCCGTGCAAGAATAGTGTTTTGGTACGAAGAATGATCCGTACCTGAAAAGGTGATTTTTGATGAAGGTAATGGTCGCCGATCGTCTCTCTTTCTAGGGCAGCAAATTGATTCCGGTGAAGATTAAAAGTAAAAAGGAAAAAGGTAAATGTGATTTTACTTTTATAATGAGAGAGGGTAACGGCTATTACGATTTAGCCCATGTGATTAGACCCAGCGGACGTGTAAGGAAGTCGAAGAGTTGAAAGCCAATTGACGAGACAGAAAAGCAGAGAGGCGTCATAATTATCTGAATTCATTAATGACTCTGAAGCGATTGATGAGACTCGACGCGGTTTGCGATGCGTATTGAACAAAAGTCAAAGTAACCAATGAGGCGACCGGCGTGTAGAATCTGACTTGGGGCAAGAGACAACAAAGTATGTTTCTCGCTGAAATGAACCATACTTTGGGGGGCACAGTATTGATGGGCCTTTCGGACCGCCCATCAAGGCACGTCGACGTGACAGGCCCATCCTTGAAGTAAATGAATTGGAGAAGGTCGTCATCTCGGCCTACTTCGTCCGAAGAGAGCGGTCCAGAAAAAGCTTAAGGCAACCCAGTACTTATCGATTATGATATGTTCATATTGAATCCCGAGAAGCTAGCCAGAAGAGCACGGTCTAGAAAAAGCTTAAGGTGACCCAGTCCTTATCGATTATGATATGTTCATATTGAAGCCCGAGAAGCTAGCCAGAAGAATTGGTCATTTTTGGATTCCTTAGTTCAAGCCGCCTAAGGCAAAGTCTACCGCACATTTCATGTTAGATATTTGAGAAGTGAGACCAGTTCTCTAGTGAATGCCAGTTTATCTGGCCATAGCTATCTATGTGGATCCAATGACACGTGTAGATAACGGCCAAGTATCAAATCGCATATATATATACACTTATGTTTCAGCTCAGAAAGGGGGCATGAGAAAATAGACACTGCAATTGTAATTAAAAGAAGAGAAATAATATATAAAGTGGACGTAGGCATCATTCTAGCCAAACCACTATAAAAATTCTATGGGTAATCTCTTTTTAATTTCCTTGAATTGCTGTTAATCTTCATTTTTTCTCTACGAAATCTCTCTTTTTAGGTGTTGAACCAGATTTTGGTGTCAACAATATATATATATATATATATATATACATATGTTATATATATATATGTTGAGCAGGTTAATGGCTTCACGTTGAGTAAAGAAACAAATTGTGTGCCCGACAAACAGGTGCATATTAATGAGTTGGTTGCGCAATTTTATTTGTTATAAACTACTGTGATGAATTTGGATGCACTGTGATGGTTGCTTTGTGTGAAATGCAACGTAGGCCACAGGATAGCAACAAATAAATTATGAACTACACCGCGTAACATAGATCATGAAGACAGCATATCATATTGTACTCCATATAAGCATTTGGTGCTTATATGACGAGGTTTGGATTACCGTACAAGTGAGATGTTTGTATGGCTATGACTGAATTACAGGTTGAACAGAATACAAATTATGGACTTAATATCATATAACGGTGAGGGGTAGGATTTAATAAATACCGTACATAGGTCTGGAGATGACAAAATTTCGCGTTTCTCTTGTTTTTAGTTATGGCACATGGATTATTTTATTATTTCCAACACTGGGGCAAGGTCTGAGATTTCGACATTTTACACGCCTCCCTTAGGCATAGATAGGTCACAAATGTTGTGTATGCTTTTTATTGATTTATTGGGTGCCTAATACGGCCCAATAAAATTTTCAAACCCTCCCCGTAAAAGGAGGTTATGGAGAAATTTTTCAAAAATTTAGGGTGTAAGCCAAAGTTTTGAGAAATTTGAAAGTTCTTAGAAACTGAAAAGTTGAAGAACTTGAGTCAAGCGAAGGTGGTGTTGATTAAGTAAACAACCTTCAATTCTATCTTGCTTTTCGGGACGAAAAGATTTTAAGTGAGGGAGATTGTATAAACCCAGATTTTGGAATCAATTTAAAATTTTATTTTTAATTGATTTAATGGATTTAAGGATTTCAAATGATTTATTTTGAGAATTAACGATTTAAAATCTATTTAAATCGAAGTTAGAACGTATAAATTTAAAATTTAATTAAAACGAACTCGAAATGGCGCGGTAGTTTGAAAATTCGATTTTTAATTTCAAATGAATGTACATAATTCAAAATAAATCGGATTTCAGTAAAACATGAAACGATAGAATCTGTTTAAATATATCTTTCTAAGAAATGTGAAAAATTTAGATTTCACTTTATAAATTATAAGTTATGTCCAGTTTAAAATTTAGTAGTCGCTATAGAATTTATTTATATTTTAATATATATATATATATATAAAGCCCTTAAAAAAAGCCATTTTGCAAACGACCTCCGTTTTCGACGAATCCAGTTTTTTGGTTCGGGAATATCAAATTATTGTCAGGTTTAAATTTTCAAGTCATTTGGAATTAGTATGTGAGCGTAGTAAATTTAGACATATTTTGATTTTTAGTTTAAATTAAATAAACCAGTAAAAAGGCTATTTTCCAAACGGTCTCCAAATCCGACAAAATTAATTTTGTTAGGGGCGTATCCTCAAAACATAGCTAGATTTCAATTTTCACAATTTTTGAAGTCAATATGTGGCCCTAGTAAATTAAAATGTACGTTGAAATTTAATATTGAACGTTATATTAATTTATATTTTAATTTTGATAAAAACTGATTGAAGTAGTCGAATTGGCTTACGAAACATATCCCATTGTGTCTGCAATGTGGGTATCTAGTTAAGGACGATAATCGTTGGGTTCGATATGGAGTTCAAATGCAAAATCTCACTTTTTGGAATTAAAATAAAATTAAATATATTAATATAAAGAGGCCTTAACCCTAACCCTAGCTCATAAATAAGCAGCCGCCACCATCTCGTTCCAAGGGTTGAAATCGCCCAAAATTTTGCCCCTCAAATCCTCCAAATCCGTTCAATAAATTTCGAATCTTCCAAAGGCAAAATCTAACAACTAGGTGTGCTCTACAAATTAAACGGTTAAGATCGGTTATTGCTCCATGGTTTGGGAGAAACTGGCCACCAAAAGTGGTGTCGTTCGAAGGCTTTTCAGGCCAGGGGAGGGGATCGGTCGGCTCGCCGTTCGAGGCACTGGTGGTGGCGGTGAAGGGCTCGGCGGCGCTGGGGTAAGATCAGGGTAAGGTGGCTTGTAGTGAGGCGCGCGGTGGAGAGAGGGTGTCGAGCGTTAGTGGAGCAGGTTCTGGAAGGATTAGGGAATTTTAATGATGTAATTAATTTAATTAATTATATTTTAGTTATCTTGAATGGTAATTAAATATTTATAATACCGTATCTTTTTCATCCGAGATCGAAATCCGACGATTTCAGTTGCGTTGGGATCGTGACAACGAGTTCTACAACATGGAACTGACCAGAATGGAAAAGGAGCAAGTTGAATTTTTAGATAAATTAAATGCTCATTTAATTTAGTTTAAAAATAAAATCTTCCAATGAAGACTGACGGAGTGGAACTAAAGTGAGAACTCTCTCACTCAAAATTTTATACAGTTATTTATTTTATAATTGAAAATATATAGATTGTAAGTGTTGATTTTTGTTTGTTTAATTATTAAAGAAAATGTTGTACGGTGCATGTTAGCTCACATCACTGTTTTTTGAAAACCCATGGATGATATGATTTACAGTATTGTGTTGTGACTGTGATTTGGAACATATTAAAAATAATTTAATATTATTTTGTGGTAGTTGAAATTTGATACAAATATCCATTTATAGATTTGAACAGTGAAAATTAGTTCATTTGAAAATAACCCGAATTGAACTATATACAATTGAATTCATTTTTCAGTTATGAATTTAAATTTATTGTTGTTGTTTGAAAACCCCACACGGGTCTGGGGATGATAATTAATTCACATCTCCCTTGGATTCAACTGTATGTCAACCGATTGATTGACATACTATTATAATCGTTGTTTAAATATTTAATGCTTATACAGTTGTAAATTGCACTCTAGATGTAAATTGAATGTTTAATAGTTGTTCATCACCATTTTTGAATACATGCAGTACGTGGAAACCATATAAATAAAATTATATGGTAATTGGTTGAGTTTGATTCCAATTCAGAAATAACGAATATTTTAAAATAATATTCAGTAAAGAATCAAAATACGATTTTGATGTACGATTTTGGATGGACATAAAAATTTTGAAATATTCATAACTGAAATGAATACGAAGCTGAGATAAGTAGATATACGCCATTTTTTTCTCGAACGGAATTTTCTGTTGATTTTGTTCATTTTGTTATGAATATCATAAAGATTTGATTTCAAAATCTGATATTTTGAAAATATTATCATTTTAATATTATAATGATATGGAATATTCAGTTTTGATTTAAAATTGAAAAGGAAGTTGAAATCGTTTTAGAATGAATTATAAACGATTTATAACATATGTTTTAGATGGAAATCGATGAAATATATTATATATATTTAAATGGTTTGAATAGAACGTATCGCACAACGACCGTTCGCGAATTTCAACAATTAACTTCGAATTGGCGTAACGGAAGACCCGACCGTTGGATTGTCTTGGAACCGGAAACGTTGTGTTTTTATTGAAAAGATATTTCCATTGATGATATGAGATTAGAAATCTAACAACTAGATTTTAAAATATGTCCAAAACAGTTTTGGAAAAGGTCGCTATAAATGTAGTCTGATGACCGTATATGGAAATCGACTGAAAAGACCTCAATAAAATTTAAAAAATATGAATAAATTATGTAAAATCATAATAAATGATTTGGAAATATTTTGGATGAAATATTCCATCTTTGTAAAGATAAAAGATATTTTTATCAGAATAAGTTGTTCTGCAAATTGAGATAAGAACTGAAAAGAATTGGAGTGATTTTAATCTAACCTGAATTTTCCAATGTATTAAGTGGAAAGGATTTGAATGGAAATAATCTTCGGAATATTTCGATATGGGATTCCGTGATTATAGGGATATTGTTGAGGAATTTGGAAGATATAGATATGGTTATTCCCACTACGATATCCGTTGGTTTCAGAATTTGATATCGAATATAAGCTGAATTGATTTCTATTCAGAGCCTTGTATTTAATATCAAATTGGATTTTGGGTTTGTCGTGAATGGTGTCTTCAATAACACTGTTCTTAAACCCTGTTAAGAAATGAATAAATCTTTTAATTAAGATTAATGGAATTATCCAAAGTAAAGTTTTTCAATTTAATAAAAGAAATTGGAATGGAGTGGAATTCGATTTAGTGATAATCGAGATTAGATTCTATGAAGGAAGGCCATTACTATTTATGGAATTTAAAAGGTCTTGCCGTTATTACATTTATAGTATTGATTCGATACGGAAATTTATATCGGTTATATACTGTTATTATTTATGTGAAGTTTGATGGAAGATTATTTTGGGGTTTATCGTGAACTGTGTTTTAAATGACATTAGTTCTTTAACCCAGTTAAAGACATGATTAATTTCATAAAAAGATTGAATAATCATTATGTAATTATTTTTGAGATTAAAACTGAACTAGAGTTTTAATGAATCTTTAATTATATTGGAATGTGAACGAGGTAATTAAATTCACCGAATTTAAGAAATGTTTCGAAATGGAGTACCACCAGTTTTACTACATGCGATAGTTAAATATTTAATTAGATTTGAACGTAAAAATGTAGTTAATTTACCAATAACACCGTGGGTGTTAGATATAGAGTATTATCGGTTTGGCTCCATGGGATGAATAGGTTAGGATTGGGACAATAAAACAAATGATTACTTCGGTAAGGCTCGATAATCCTGACTAGTTTTTAAACCTTAATTTGGTTTAGAATTGTTAAAAGATATAACGAATTCTTTTGAAATTGATATCTGAATGAAGATTTAAGTATAAGTTTAAAAGAACATATCTTTGATAAAATTAATGGGAACCTTTCCCCTAGGATGTGAATATTTGAATAAAAGAATATTATGAATTGGAATGAGGCATATGATGTTTTTTATAGCACTTGATTATTGATTATAAAATATGCGAGTTATTCGGAAAGACTGGGTTTACCCCTTTTTGGATAACTGATAGGACGACTAAAAGTCGATGATATGAAGACGGTGGTTGAAGACCGGAGATTTTCACATCGAACGGATGATTACTGATGTCTTGATTAGGCTGTACACCCAAGACAAGGTAATAAGTAGTGATCGTCCAGTCGTACTTGGAGATCGACTGGATATGCAAGGACCTCTCTCCTGTGTTGGACATATGGGACGAGGAATATGGTGCCTCCGGTTTCGTTCAGACCCAAAACGGACTTGCAAATGGATGGTATGTCTGACATTGTACTCCTTTATACTATATTCGTTGATCTCTGCTAAATATATATTTTCTTGGTGGTGGATAATTTATTCTCTTACTTAACACCCTTCTCTGAGACGTACGAGCTTAGAGGTTATATATTGGTAGAAATCAATGGTATGGTATGGATTGACAATGTGGCATGCTGAGATGCATGGATCAAGGCTTTTGTTGAAAAGCAGGGCCTTGTGGATGATGATCGAAGCATGGCTTTAATTAGCAAAGCTTTGTGCATAGCGTTAATTCGTGAGCCTCACACCTCGGTAGGAGTCGAAAATGGGATGAGGGACTGTAGGGAGAACATGACGTTTCATTCTAGCTAGAAGTTGTGTCATGGTATGGAGCCCAAATTTTTTTACTTATGTGAATGATGGAATGAGGGGCCTCAGATATTGAGTGTCTAATGGCTCAAAGAGAGGTCCGATAGGACCGAGAAACATGTGTTTAGGAATAACCAATCCACTAAAGTAAGTGTGGAACGACCCTACCGATTCCCATGGTTGCCCGTAGGTGTGATCCTAAGGCATTTGCTAGAGTTCCTCGAAACCAGTGAGGAAGATCCCTTGCTTCGACTCATGATGGAAACCCAATTTCCGATACGCGACCATTTTGTTTTAGTTATAAACCTATATGGCGACATAGTAGGATTGGGTACTATGCCATCTATGATTGATACATTTATATTTGAAGTTGTTTTTGACACTATGCACTTATAATAATATCAAAATGATTTGTTTTAAAGCGTATCAAGCATGTTTTGGCTATTATAAGTTAAAACTCTATCCTCTGGCATGTGTTGCATTGTGTGATGGGCCTGAGTCTTATAATATCTTTATTTTTCCAAAAGCATTGCGTGGTCTATAAACTATTTTATTTCAGAATATTCATGGGAGTTAACTTGTTTCGCATCATACGGCGTGGTCCCTTGATTTACCCAACTTTAAAATAAGGTTAATAACTGTTTTTAGTTCTCACAATAGTCCCATGACTGACTCGGAGTTTATTGTTTCTACCTAAACTTTGGGTGCCAGTATTTTTCACACGGGCAGCGAGTAGTTTTGGTTTTCATAGATATTTCTTTTCACAGGATCCTGGATTACGGTTGGAGCTATATTCGGAATGCTTTGTATCCGTGTATTTCCTTCAGTTGCAGTAGTTGATGTTTTCCATTGCATATTATGTATTTAAATGTAATTTTAATCTCTAATATTATTTTTCTGCTATGTAATATTTATTTGTACTCTGATATCTTGTACTATGAAGTAAATTGTTGTAAAAGCAATGAAATGTTCTAATGTTTGTGTTCTGATGCATCGTGTTCTCGAAGCAATCCGGTCTCCTCTGTCTCTTCGGGAATCGGGGAAGTCTGGGTCGTTTCAGCGCTAGTTGCTAATAAAATAAAAATGCAGAAAAGTAAAAGAAAACTCTCAATACATGGATGATGATTTACGATGAGAATACAGGTGCATTTATAGGATAGATAGCCAACCTAAACCCTAATACAATCACGAATGGGCCATCGTTAATTCTATTTAAATTGGGCCTTTCCTCTTTTCTTCTTTCTTCTTTGATTATTCTTCATTTATTTGTGATATGCATAGCCTTTCTACCAAATATTTTCTTATCCAACAAACATTTTGATGTGAGATCCTCATCTGCAAGTCTTTAAATATATATACACAACAATTTGATCTCTGTTTTCTATTTTTCTTACTACCTATGGCTTAGTTGGCATATCTGTAAAAATAAAATAATACCCAAGTAATATTTATTTATATACAAAAGATAAGATATAAGAGCATAAAATAAACACATTTTCATGTTAATCAAATACCCCCACACTTATCTTTTACTCGTCCTCAAGTAAAACAAAAAAATTGAAAAACCAAACTAGATAGGTTACACTTTCGTAGGAAGCACGATTGCATTGAGCATATGCAACAAGCCGTTAAACCTCTAGGTGTCCCCAGCAGGACGAGTAGTGTCCCATGATTATTTTCAGCAGATACTACCTACAAGATCCAAATGCAGTATGTTGTGGTTCTAATGCAACTACATGAATGCAATGGACATATGCAAATGAAAACAAAAAATGAACACTCGACTTGTTATGGGAAAGTGGTACAACAAATTAATTTAACAATTTCTAGTCAGTTGATTCTATTTTAGATACCTCAACTTGTCACAAATTTTCAATATAATTCAAGTTTTCAAATGTTATGTTCTAGATTGGCCAGTTGGTTCAGTTGATAACATAGTGCGGCCATGAAATTGAAAGTGTCGATAGACGACTTTAGGCAGTATCAGTAATATGGATATGCGGAATATATGTGATATACTAACTTGTATATTTACAATAGTTATGCAAATAAATATTTAATAAAGAAAGATATCACAGTAACAATATCACAGATAAGTAAATGCAGTAAATAGAAAAATCACACCAGGGATTTTTATACTGGTTCGGAGCACCGTCCAACGTCCAGTCCCAGATCTCCTATCTGGAATTTCACTAAACAATATCCTCACTTAATCCTGAGGAAAACAGGTTCACAACATCCGACCAGCCGAATGGGATTTCACGCCTCTTTCAACACGAGGACTTCACAACTCTCCTCTTACAACACCGAGGACTTCAAACAAGATATAAACTTGGAATTTGACATTGTGTGTTCTCGATGACACGAATTTGTCAATTCTTGTACATCATTCCTATAATCTTATCCTCAAAAATGATTTTGATATTATGAAGATTTGGAAGATGATATCGTTGTTTGAATCTAAAGAATAATATATTGATTCAAGGATTCAAATAACGATATATGAGAATAGTGAGCTTTTGAATGCTTTTAGAGAGTAAGAATGAAATCAGCACTTAGATATCAAGAATAGAAAGAATTGTTGTAATTAAAACAATGATTTCATGTTGTTTAAGTAGAGGATGGAGAGTTGTAATCATTGGTGAAGAGAAGCAACGAATAAAGACGATTTTTGGTGAAAAAAAGATCATAACCATTGATGAATTAGGGTGTCTATTCGAAAAGATGGCTTCAGTTCATTGACCACTCGACTGGTAAAAAATGACCAGTAGACTGGTATTTGAATATATATATATATATACGTTATATATATGTGTGTGCACGTTCATTGTGCATTCTGCACAGAAACGGTCGACCGCCTATATATTAACCGGTCGACCGGTTTCTATTAGTATGCACAATGAATGTGCATACATATATACACACACACATATATATATATATTCAAACCATATAGGTATATGATTATTTGAGGAAAGATTTTAACATATTTAACTAAACTCACACTCTAAATAAACAAGCTCTAACATTGAATACCATCGAATCTTTTCTTTTTGTCGATCTTGAATTCCTCCTTGTCATTGATCAAAACACTTTGAATTTCTTGACTCAACATTCTCCCCCTTTTTGATTGATGACAATATAGATCTGAAAGTGTTTATAACTCCCCTTGAATGTGTACTCCCCCTGAAATATATACATAAAAGTATCTGCAAAATACATTGTTAGTAATAATTTTCTCCCCCTTTGTCATCGACAAAAAGGAGTAGAGATTACACAAATAGTTTAAAAGCACGATAAGTGTGATAACCCGTAACTTCCCCGCCTCCGAAGAGAAGAGAAAGAACGAATTACTTGAGGACAAGACAAACCAGAAGACAAACGGAAGAACATTTCATTGTTTATTACAACAATTCCATCAGAATACAAGAATATACAGAGTATGAATAAATTATATACAACAAAAATATCAGAGATTTAAATACATTACTGCAGCGGAAATGTAATACAAAACATAACTGAGAGAAATACACGGATACAGAGCTTTCCGAATATCACTTCAGCTATAAGCCAGGTCCTGTGAATATAAATCTGCAAACCCAAAACTACTAGCTGCCCGTGCGGAAAATAAGGGCACCCAGAGTTTAGGTTAAAACAATAAACTCCAGGTCAGTCATGTGACTGGTGTGAGAACTAAAACAGTTATTTATTTGATTTTAAAAGTTCGGTAAATCAAGAGACCACGCCGTATAACACGGAACGGGTTTTTACCCCAAGGATACCAGTGCATACGATAAACAGCGCAATGCTAAATAAAGAACAATGAAGCAATTATAAGACCCAGGTCCCATCACACAATGCAACGCAAGCCGGAGGATAGGGTGTTACCTTATAATGACCAAAGAATGCTTGATACGTATAAAACGAAATCATTTTGATTTTCCTAAATCAGACTCCAACTGTAAATTAGTTAGAGAACGATTCCCTAAGTATTAACCCCGAAGGCCGAAACCAACATCAGACCAATACTCAGGAAACCGCTCATCTTAGCTCGTTCCCAGCCAGTTTCTGATTTTATATACAATCATAAATATTAATCATAGACGGCATGGGTACCATTATATCATGTCGCCAAATATATATTCACAATCAAAACCGCACATGTCGTATTGGAAGTTTGAATTTCCATCTGTGAACCGAGGCTAGGGCCAAGATCCTCACCGAATTCGAGACGCTCTAGCCCGCATCTCAGGCAAGCACGCAGGAAAGCCCTGGATCATCAGGGGCGCTCCACCTGATGTGGATTAAATAAAACGCTAAGCACTACGTCTCCCCGCCCTATGGGGCGTAAGTCTGGCCCGTCTGCCGACCAGAAAGCATCGACCGAAACCGATATCACCGAGGCGCCTCGCTTTTCAGCAAGTAATAATAAGCAACATCCACATGAGTCAAACTCGTCAGCCAGTTTAAGCACTGACGCCACTCCTAACTAGAAAGAGACGCATACCCCCTGAGTCCTTATCCCGTTTCTGATTCACACCGGGGTGTGAGGCTCGCGAATCCACGCTATACACAAAGCGATACCACGTAGGCCGTGCTTTGATCATCAACCACAAGACTTTGCTTTGCAACAGAAGCCTTGATCATATGCCACTTAGGCGTGCCACGTTGTCAATCCATACCGTACAACTGATTTCTGCCAATATATAACCTCTAAGCTCGTACGTCTCAGAGAAGGGTGTAAAGCAAGAGAATAAATTCTCCGCCACCAAACAGATATATATTTAGCAGAGATCAAAAAATACAGTATAAAGGAACACAACGTCAGACATACCATCCATTTACAAGTCCGTTCTGGGTCTGAACGAAACCGGAGGCACTTTCCTCGCAATATCCGTCGATCTCCAAGTACGTCTGGACGATCACCAACTGATTCCCTCCTCTTGGGTGTACAGCCCAATCAAGATAATCAGTAATCACCCAAACGATGTGAAGACCCTCGGTCTTCAACCACCGTCTTCATCTTTGACTTATCGTCGAATCGGTTATTCAGACTGGGTATCACCCCGGCCTTTCTGAACAACCCGCGTATATAATAAACAAATGTTATACAAACACAATGAACGCCTCATTCCAATTCATCAGTCACTAACCGTAAATTAGTAAGATAACAACTCCCCAAATATTAACCCCGGAGGCCGAAACCAACATCAGATCAATACCCAGAAAACCATTCTTCTCAACTAATCTATAATTAGTAATTTCACATTCTTAGGGAAAGGTTCCCATTAATTTTATCAAAGATAAATTCTTTGAAATTTATTCTTTAATCTTCCTTTGAATATCATTTCAAGCTAGTCGAAATTAGAGAACCAAACCGAAGTAATCATTTATTTTATTTCCCAATCCCAACCTATTTATCCCATGAGGCGAAACTGGTGATACCCCATATCTAACACCACGGTGTTATCGGTAAACTTAATTACCATTTCACGTTCAAATCTAGTTAAAGATTTAACTATCGCTTGGAGCTAAACTGGTGATGCTCCTTTATCGATCCTTTCAATCTAATTTACAGATTCATTAAAACTTCACTTTAGTTTTAATCTTTAACTGGGTTAAAGAACCGACGTCGTTTAAAACACGGTTCACGATAAACCCAAAATCCCATTTGATATTAAATACAAGGCTCTGAATAGAAAATATATCTGCTTATATTCGATATCAAATGCTGATTATTTTTAAAACCATTTCGAACCCAATTGATTTATTTAAAAATATTGGATTTTAATTCTAGTTCATAACTAGTTCATTTCGATAAAAATATATTTTTATCTTTACAAATGTGGAGTTTTTCATCCCAGTTCTTTCCAATTCAAATATTATGATTTTACACAAATTATAGATATTTTTAATAATTTTATCAAGGCCCGTACAGTCGATTTCCAATAACGGTCGTCGAACTGCATTTACAACGACCTTTTCTAAATTTGATTTGGACGTATCTCCAAATCCAACCGTTAGATTTCAAATTTCAAAAATTCGTTGGAAAGCTCTTTTCGATACGAACCCAACGGTTTCGGTTTCAGGATAATCCGACGGTCGGATCTCCCGTAACGTCAATTCGAAGTCAATGGTCGAAATTCACGAACTGCCGCGGCGCGGCGCGTTCTATTCAGGCCATTAAATATATATAATATATATATATATATATATATTATATATTTCGTCGATTTCCTTTTAAAACGTATTTTATAAATCATTTTAACTTCGTTTTCAAAACGATTTCAACTTCATATTCAATTTTAAATCAAAATTGAATATTCCACATCATCGATATATATATAAATGATATTATTTTCAAAACGTTATATTTTGAAATCACTTCATTTTCAATATTCGAATAAAATCGATATAAATATCGTTCACGTCAAAATGGCGCAAATCTAACCAACACGGCTTTATATATCTCAATAGCTTCTTTATTTTATTCAACAAATGAATATTTTCCTTCAACACATGAATATTTTATTTCAATACATGACTAATCTCAATGAATGAGTACTGTCAACACATGAATATTTTATTTCAATACATGACTAATCTCAACGAATGAGTACTATCAACACATGAATATATATATTTCTTTCAACACATGAATTTATATATTATATTCTTTAATTTCTAAATTGGAATGAGGCTCAATCAATTACCATATAATGTTGATTATATGGATTCCATACAACACATGTATATAACAGCAAGGATAAATAATCAACCATCATCCAAAGTGCACAACACGACTGTCTGTCAACCTATCGATCGACACACAACTATACAATTGGGACTAGTGTACGTTAAATATCATCCCAATACCCGTGTGGGGTTTCAAATCAACAAACTCATATTCTATTTGTGCAGTTGGGCGATGTGTAAAATTTATCGTCCCAATCCATATCAGTCAAATGGGTGTACATTAACAAATCGTTTTGATTTGTTAAATGAATATTTATTTTATTCATTATCTAATAAAAATGATATTTTTATTTTTCTAACTTATTTTAGAAAATTTCGGCGGCATAACGGCACTATACTAGAAACGGGACTAGGCCTAGCCTTATCCCCGGTCTAATAATGGCCCACGCCATACACATATCAATCACATCAATTTCCATTTCACCAAAACAATCAAATTCAAATCAAATAATCTAACCAACTACACAACCAAACAAACAAGTCCATGGTCTATGGACGGGTGTCGGGTGCTTCTAATAAGCACCGTCTGCATCCTTGTATATATATATAACTAGAAAAATAGAATTTGAGTGAGAAGTTCTCACCAAAGCTAAATCCAACGCCACGACTCTTCATATGTAGAAAATCTTCGCCATTCGCCCTTTGTCACTTTCGTTGCCCGTACCCACTACATATATAAAAATCACGTTTTTATAATGACACTTCATATCTGTAAAAATCGAATTTTTATCGCTAAAAATCTTATCTTTTCCTTGTTAAAAATAATCTAATTTTTATACAACTAAAAATATATCCTTTCATTTTCATGATAAGAAGATTATATTTTTATACCATTCACTTTCATGATAAGAAGATTATATATTTACCGTTCACTTCCATTATAAAAATCATATCTTTGCATAACTAAAAATCGAAGCTTTTCATATCCAAAAATCTTATTTTTCTAAACATAAAAATTGTATCTTTCCCACTATAAAAATTCGATCTTTCCTATAGTAAAAATTCGATCTTTCTATTTTAAAAATCATAGCTTTTCTACTTGAAAAAAAATCCAAACTCTTCATAATATTATTTATATTATACTCAGATTTTTACGACGTTAAATAGCATAAAAAAAATGATAAACTAAACAAACACACCTTTTCACTTTGCAAAAATCGAGTTCTTGGATGAGGAGGGCCCCACATTCGGCTTCAGGTGATGGTGGAGGGGCGTAGGGGTGTTGCAGGGGGTGGCTGCGGTCGTTGGTGGCCGGGGTTCGACTTTTTGAACTGAGGAGGGGCTGTGTGGAGCGTTGGTGAAGGAAAGGGGGCAGGGTTAGGTGGCGTAGGTGGCTGGGGGGGGGGGGGTCGGGGAAGGGTTGGATGGCCGGTGTCGGACCTGCGACGGAGGGGAGGGCAGATCCGACTAGGGTTCGCTGGTTTGAGGGCTTGGCTCGAATTCGAACAGGGTGGAGAGGGAGGGTGTGGTGCTCGTGGAAAGGGGCGGCGTTGATGGGAAGCCGCGATGAGGTGCAGCGGCGCGAGCCTGTCGGCGTTCTGGAGCGATCGACGAGATCGCTTTTCCCTTCTTTCTTTTTTTAATCTGAATCGGTCAAAGGGGAAAGAGGGTGGAGAGAGAATGGATAGGGGGGTTTATGTAAGGGATTTATATTTTATATATTATTATTTTCTCCCTCCTCAGTTGACTTTTCGTACGAACTCGAAATCAAGTCCACCGACTGTCGTCCTTAGCGTATTACCCCCATTCCGAACACAATGGGATATGTTACGTAAGCCAGTTCGGCCGTTTCGATCAGTTTCCGTCAAAATTAACATTTAAATCAATATATTCAATTTCAAACGTACATTTCAAATTACCGGGGTCACATACAGTCTCTAAAAATTTCCGAAAAATATTTTCTAGCTTCGTACTGACGATACGGTCCTAACAAAACTAATTTCCTTGAATTCTGAGACCGTTTGAAAAATGGCCATTTTCTAGTCGTTTAAATTCAACTGAAACTGGTCAAACGCGTTTAACTGCGCCACGCTCACATATTGATTCAGAAAATTATGAAAATTGGAACATAGCGATAATTTGACATCCCGGATCCAACAAAACTGGTTTCGTCGAAAACCGAGGTCATTTGCAAAATTGCTATTTTTAAGGGCCTTTATATATATATATTAAATATATATAAATTCCACAGCGACTATTCTAAATTTTCAACTAGACGTATCTTATCATTTTTTAAAGTATAATCTCGGTTACTCCACTTCGTTAGAGAGATATAGTTATACAGATTCAAATATTTCTTGTTTCGTTCAATTCCGACTTATATTGAATTCTGTATATTCATTTGAAGTTTAAAATCGAATTTTCGAACTACCGCGCCATTTCAGGCTCGTTATATAATTAAAATAAATTTATTCGTTTTAACTTCGTTGAAAATAATTTTTCCGTCGTTATTATTTAAAATAATTCATTTTAAATATTCAAAATTCATTAAAATCGCCAAAATAAAAATTTTAAATTGGTTCAGATTTTCCGGGTTGTTACAATCTCCCCCACTTAAAATCTTTTCGTCCTCGAAAAGGAACGAAGCTGGAAGTTGTTTAATAATCAACTCTACTTCCATTATTTCCGTTACGGCTTATGTACTTCAACTTTTCAGTTTCTAAGAACTTTCTAATTTTTTAAAAATTTGGCTAACACCCTAAATTTTCGAAAAATTTCGCCATAACCTCCCCTGCACCGGGAGCTTCGGGATATTTCAAATAGCCTCCCATGGTCCTCACCAATCAATGGTGTTATAAAAAGAAAAAGAAAAAGCCAAGCGGCTAGCCAATCGGCTCATAAAATCATCATCACCCAAACAAAACAGTAAATATGATAAACATGTACCTATTTGTCGGGCATACAATTTTATTCCACTGCTCTAGCCTCCTTGTTATGACCTGTTCAATAGATATACATGTATATGCATCCAAATTCAAGCAAATTTTCAATTCAGTACAATATTTGGTTCAAGTTGGCTAATTTTACCTTTCAGGTATATATTGATTTCAAGGAATAATCATACAACACAAACATCAATCAATTAGTCGATTAGCTTATCAAACATATAACTTTGATATAAGTAGAAAAAATCATGTTTTTGATGCCAATTCACAACAATATAAATCCTATATCTAGTTTTGGTTTTCACACCAATCGATGGAAATATATAGAAATCCAACTTTCGAAACTCGAACATAAATGCTGATGATGCCGTGGTCATTATCAGCATCATCTCCGGGCGACTAGAGTGTGATTCTATATCTATCTAGTATATTAAAACTTCGAATATACGTTTGCAAGGCGTATATGCAAAATCTTTATATACTCGATTGTCCAAATCAATATAAAATAAGATAGTCAAATACGTATAAAATGGTTTTAAATTTTTCAAAACAAAGTTTGTTTTCATTTTTGTTTGAAAAATATACTCTTTTGACTCGTTCAAGGATACTACTGATCCCATCTCTAACGAGTCATTCTCATTGGATATTACTAATCCAATTTCTGATGAATTCTTTCGTTTGGTTCTAATGTGTCTTGTTCTCGAGCTTTGTAAACCAAAGCTCTGATACCACGTGTGATAACCCGTAACTTCCCCGCCTCCGAAGAGAAGAGAAAGACCGAATTACTTGAGGACAAGACAAACCAGAAGACAAACGGAAGAACATTTCATTGTTTATTACAACAATTCCATCAGAATACAAGAATATACAGAGTATGAATAAATTATATACAACAAAAATATCAGAGATTTAAATACATTACTGCAGCGAAAAAGTAATACAAAACATAACTGAGAGAAATACACGGATACAGAGCTTTCCGAATATCACTTCAGCTATAAGCCAGGTCCTGTGAATATAAATCTGCAAAACCCAAAACTACTAGCTGCCCGTGCGGAAAATAAGGGCACCCAGAGTTTAGGTTAAAACAATAAACTCCAGGTCAGTCATGTGACT
Source organism: Allium sativum (assembly GCA_030737875.1). Lineage (NCBI taxonomy): Eukaryota > Viridiplantae > Streptophyta > Magnoliopsida > Asparagales > Amaryllidaceae > Allium > Allium sativum. The sequence continues at coordinate 809,208,671 of CM060921.1, read as the reverse complement.
GGTGTGAGAACTAAAACAGTTATTTATTTGATTTTAAAAGTTCGGTAAATCAAGGGACCACGCCGTATAACACAGAACGGGTTTTTACCCCAAGGATACCAGTGCATACGATAAACAGCGCAATGCTAAATAAAGAACAATGAAGCAATTATAAGACCCAGGTCCCATCACACAATGCAACGCAAGCCGGAGGATAGGGTATTACCTTATAATAGCCAAAGAATGCTTGATACGTATAAAACGAAATCATTTTGATTTTCCTAAATCAGACTCCAACTGTAAATTAGTTAGAGAACGATTCCCTAAGTATTAACCCCGAAGGCCGAAACCAACATCAGACCAATACTCAGGAAACCGCTCATCTTAGCTCGTTTCCAGCCAATTTCTGATTTTATATACAATCATAAATATTAATCATAGACGGCATGGGTACCATTATATCATGTCGCCAAATATATATCCACAATCAAAACCGCACATGTCGTATTGGAAGTTTGAATTTCCATCTGTGAACCGAGGCTAGGGGCAAGATCCTCACCGAATTCGAGACGCTCTAGCCCGCATCTCAGGCAAGCACGCAGGCAAGCCCTGGATCATCAGGGGCGCTCCACCCGATGTGGATTAAATAAAACGCTAAGCACTACGTCTCCCCGCCCTATGGGGCGTAAGTCTGGCCCGTCTGCCGACCAGAAAGCATCGGCCGAAACCGATATCACCGAGGCGCCTCGCTTTTCAGCAAGTAATAATAAGCAACATCCACATGAGTCAAACTCGTCAGCCAGTTTAAGCACTGATGCCACTCCTAACTAGAAAGAGACGCATACCCCCCTGAGTCCTTATCCCGTTTCTGATTCACACCGGGGTGTGAGGCTCGCGAATCCACGCTATACACAAAGCGATGCCACGTAGGCCGTGCATTGATCATCAACCACAAGACTTTGCTTTGCAATAGAAGCCTTGATCATATGCCACTTAGGCGTGCCACGTTGTCAATCCATACTGTACAACTGATTTCTGCCAATATATAACCTCTAAGCTCGTACGTCTCAGAGAAGGGTGTAAAGCAAGAGAATAAATTCTCCGCCACCAAACAGATATGTATTTAGCAGAGATCAACAAATACAGTATAAAGGAACACAACGTCGGACATATCATCCATTTACAAGTCCGTTCTGGGTCTGAACGAAACCGGAGGCACTTTCCTCGCAATATCCGTCGATATCCAAGTACGTCTGGACGATCACCAACTGATTCCCTCCTCTTGGGTGTACAACCCAATCAAGATAATCAGTAATCACCCAAACGATGTGAAGACCCTCGGTCTTCAACCACCGTCTTCATCTTTGACTTATCGTCGAATCGGTTATTCAGACTGGGTATCACCCCGGCCTTTCTGAACAACCCGCGTATATAATAAACAAATGTTATACAAACACAACGAACGCCTCATTCCAATTCATCAGTCACTAACCGTAAATTAGTAAGAGAACAACTCCCCAAATATTAACCCCGAAGGCCGAAACCAACATCAGATCAATACCCAGAAAACCATTCTTCTCAACTAATCTATAATTAGTAATTTCACATTCTTAGGGAAAGGTTCCCATAAATTTTATCAAAGATAAATTCTTTGAAATTTATTCTTTAATCTTCCTTTGAATATCATTTCAAACTAGTCGAAATTAGCGAACCAAACCGAAGTAATTATTTATTTTATTTCCCAATCCCAACCTATTTATCCCATGAGGCAAAACTGGTGATACCCCATATCTAACACCACGGTGTTATCGGTAAACTTAATTACCATTTCACGTTCAAATCTAGTTAAAGATTTAACTATCGCTTGGAGCTAAACTGGTGATGCTCCTTTATCTATCCTTTCAATCTAATTTACAGATTCATTAAAACTTCACTTTAGTTTTAATCTTTAACTGGGTTAAAGAACCGACGTCGTTTAAAACACGGTTCACGATAAACCCAAAATCCCATTTGATATTAAATACAAGGCTCTGAATAGAAAATATATCTGCTTATATTCAATATCAAATGCTGATTATTTTTAAAACCATTTCGAACCCAATTCATTTATTTAAAAATATTGGATTTTAATTCTAGTTCATAACTAGTTCATTTCGATAAAAATATATTTTTATCTTTACAAATATGGAGTTTTTCATCCCAGTTCTTTCCAGTTCAAATATTATGATTTTACACAAATTATAGACATTTTTAATAATTTTATCAAGGCCCGTACAGTCGATTTCCAATAACGGTCGTCGAACTGCACTTACAGCGACCTTTTCTAAATTTGATTTGGACTTATCTCCAAATCCAACCGTTAGATTTCAAATTTCAAAAATTCGTTGGAAAGCTCTTTTCGATACGAACCCAACGGTTCCAGTTTCAGGATAATCCGACGGTCGGATCTCCCGTAACGTCAATTTGAAGTCAATGGTCGAAATTCACGAACTGCCGCGGCGCGGCGCGTTCTATTGAGGCCATTATATATATATATAATATATATATATATATTATATATTTCGTCGATTTCCTTTTAAAACGTATTTTATAAATCGTTTTAACTTCGTTTTCAAAACGATTTCAACTTCATATTCAATTTTAAATCAAAATTGAATATTCCACATCATCGATATATATATATAAATGATATTATTTTCAAAACGTTATATTTTGAAATCACTTCGTTTTCAATATTCGAATAAAATCGATATAAATATCGTTCACGTCAAAATGGCGCAAATCTAACCAACACGGCTTTATATATCTCAATAGCTTCTTTATTTTATTCAACAAATGAATATTTTCCTTCAACACATGAATATTTTATTTCAATACATGACTAATCTCAACGAATGAGTACTGTCAACACATGAATATTTTATTTCAATACATGACTAATCTCAACGAATGAGTACTGTCAACACATGAATATATATATTTCTTTCAACACATGAATTTATATATTATATTCTTTAATTTCTAAATTGGAATGAGGCTCAATCAATTACCATATAATGTTGATTATATGGATTCCATACAACACATGTATATAACAGCAAGGATAAATAATCAACCATCATCCAAAGTGCACAACACGACTGTCTGTCAACCTATCGATCGACACACAACTATACAATTGGGACTAGTGTACGTTAAATATCATCCCAATACCCGTGTGGGGTTTCAAATCAACAAACTCATATTCTATTTGTGCAGTTGGGCGATGTGTAAAATTTATCGTCCCAATCCATATCAGTCAAATGGGTGTACATTAACAAATCGTTTTGATTTGTTAAATGAATATTTATTTTATTCATTATCTAATAAAAATGATATTTTTATTTTTCTAACTTATTTTAGAAAATTTCGGCGGCATAACGGCACTATACTAGAAACGGGACTAGGCCTAGCCTTATCCCCGGTCTAATAATGGCCCACGCCATACACATATCAATCACATCAATTTCCATTTCACCAAAACAATCAAATTCAAATCAAATAATCAAACCAACTACACAACCAAACAAACAAGTCCATGGTCTGTGGACGGGTGTCGGGTGCTTCTAATAAGCACAGTCTGCATCCTAGTATATATATATAACTAGAAAAATAGAATTTGAGTGAGAAGTTCTCACCAAAGCTAAATCCAACGCCACGACTCTTCATATGTAGAAAATCTTCGCCATTCGCCCTTTGTCACTTTCGTTGCCCGTACCCACTACATATATAAAAATCACGTTTTTATAATGACACTTCATATCTGTAAAAATCGAATTTTTATCGCTAAAAATCTTATCTTTTCCTTGTTAAAAATAATCTAATTTTTATACAACTAAAAATATATCCTTTCATTTTCATGATAAGAAGATTATATTTTTATACCATTCACTTTCATGATAAGAAGATTACATTTTTACCGTTCACTTCCATTATAAAAATCGTATCTTTGCATAACTAAAAATCGAAGCTTTTCATATCCAAAAATCTTATTTTTCTAAACATAAAAATTGTATCTTTCCCACTATAAAAATTCGATCTTTCCTATAGTAAAAATTCGATCTTTCTATTTTAAAAATCATAGCTTTTCTACTTGAAAAAAAATCCAAACTCTTCATAATATTATTTATATTATACTCAGATTTTTACGACGTTAAATAGCATAAAAAAATGATAAACTAAACAAACACACCTTTTCCCTTTGCAAAAATCGAGTTCTTGGATGAGGAGGGCCCCACATTCGGCTTCAGGTGATGGTGGAGCGGCGTAGGGGTGTTGCAGGGGGTGGCTGCGGTCGTTGGTGGCCGGGGTTCGACTGTTTGAACTGAGGAGGGGCTGTGTGGAGCGTTGGTGAAGGAAAGGGGGCAGGGTTAGGTGGCGTAGGTGGCTGGGGGGGGGGTCGGGGAAGGGTTGGATGGCCGGTGTCGGACCTGCGACGGAGGGGAGGGCAGATCCGACTAGGGTTCGCTGGTTTGAGGGCTTGGCTCGAATTCGAACAGGGTGGAGAGGGAGGGTGTGGTGCTCGTGGAAAGGGGCGGCGTTGATGGGAAGCCGCGATGAGGTGCAGCGGCGCGAGCCTGTCGGCGGTCTGGAGCGATCGACGAGATCGCTTTTCCCTTCTTTCTTTTTTTAATCTGAATCGGTCAAAGGGGAAAGAGGGTGGAGAGAGAATGGATAGGGGGGTTTATGTAAGGGATTTATATTTTATATATTATTATTTTCTCCCTCCTCAGTTGACTTTTCGTACGAACTCGAAATCTAGTCCACCGACTGTCGTCCCTAGCGTATTACCCCCATTCCGAACACAATGGGATATGTTACGTAAGCCAGTTCGATCAGTTTCCGTCAAAATTAACCTTTAAATCAATATATTCAATTTCAAACGTACATTTCAAATTACCGGGGTCACATACAGTCTCTAAAAATTTCCGAAAAATATTTTCTAGCTTCGTACTGACGATACGGTCCTAACAAAACTAATTTCGTCGAATTCTGAGACCGTTTGAAAAATGGCCATTTTCCAGTCGTTTAAATTCAACTGAAACTGGTCAAAGGCGTTTAACTGCGCCACGCTCACATATTGATTCAGAAAATTATGAAAATTGGAACATAGCGATAATTTGACATCCCGGATCCAACAAAACTGGTTTCGTCGAAAACCGAGGTCATTTGCAAAATTGCTATTTTTAAGGGCCTATATATATATATATTAAATATATATAAATTCCACAGCGACTATTCTAAATTTTCAACTAGACGTATCTTATCATTTTTTAAAGTATAATCTCGGTTACTCCACTTCGTTAGAGAGATATAGTTATACAGATTCAAATATTTCTTGTTTCGTTCAATTCCGACTTATATTGAATTCTGTATATTCATTTGAAGTTTAAAATCGAATTTTCGAACTACCGCGCCATTTCAGGCTCGTTATATAATTAAAATAAATTTATTCGTTTTAACTTCGTTGAAAATAATTTTTCCGTCGTTATTATTTAAAATAATTCATTTTAAATATTCAAAATTCATTAAAATCGCCAAAATTAATTTTTTAAATTGGTTCAGATTTTCCGGGTTGTTACAATAAGCATTCAATATTGTAGCAGATAATACAGCCCAAGCATACCATAAGCAAGTCAAGTACCTAAAAGTTTTAAGACGTACACACCCAAAATAAATACGACACTATTTATATACAAGTGCCGGTTTTAAGTCTTGCATAAAATTTAAACATACTATCATAAAACGCGAATGAAAATAAACTAGCGCGGTGGAGAATCAGATTCCGTAGATTCCCAGTCGATTGCTTTGCTTGTCCTTCATCCTTGTCTCCTTCCTCTTCTTCGTCATCGTTGTGTTCTTCCTCTTCCTCCTCGGTCTCATTAGTCCCACGACCACGTCCAGCATTATTTCCTGAAGATGTGCCTTCCTCAGATGTTGACCATGTAAATGTAGGAGGCATGGGACGTTTTCCCGGGTCTTGTATCTGGGCAGACGAAGATGACGATGCACATGAAATTGCATCCCAAATAGTACCAAAGAAAGACTTAAGCTTGGAGAACCGTTTGTCGAGCTTTGTATCTAAGCGGTCAAGTTTAATGTCGGTTCGTTTAAGTCTCGCTTCTAGGAGGAATTGGTTTTGAGCAATTTGTGCGATCGAATCCTTAGTTAACGACGAAGGGTCAGGGAGTTTGACTTCTTCGGGCTTTGGTTTGGGAGCCGTAGAGGAAGTGGTCTCTTGAGGACGTTGTTGCTGGTGCTGCTCAAAAGGAATGATATTCATACATGGTTCGGGTAGCTTCATTCTTTTTCGAGTAGCTTTATTGATGGATTTTGGCTTATAGATTTTGGAATCGCAAGGCTTGACACCACAATCAAGTAAGAGCCTCATAACGTATTCGTTGTAAAAGATGTGTGGCCGTGTGCGATCATTTAAGCGCAAAATCTCGTCGAATATCATGTTTATCCAATTGATCTCAATATCTCCGTAAATCGCATATAATGCCTTGAAATTTTCTTTATAAACAACATCAAAATTTCCAACCCTTGGCAATAAAGAGCGTGTAAGGCCATGATGTAAAACAAGAGCTGTAGGCCTTAAGTTGATTGCCTTGGTGCTAGTTTTATGATCCTCGATGAAAAGATGACTAACTCTATCACGAGTGTGTACAGTGCAGAAGTCAGAAGAAAAATCTCTTCCACTATTTGGAGAGCCAAGGACCATGGACATTCGCTCCTTAGAGATGAAAATATGATGACCACAAACTACAGACCAAAGACAATTTGTTGCATTCTCCGGTTTGAACTTTGCTAAATTTAAATTAGCATAGAACAACTTTATCATAATATGATTTATATCGATGTTGTTCTTGTCAATGGTGAGGAGAGATTTAATACGAGCCCTAACCAATAGCTCTTTAACATCATAGAGGATAAAAGAAGAGAGATCGATGAAAGAACCTTCATGAATGGTGTAATCCTTCATAGCATTCCGATGATTGACTGCAATTGGATCCATAAGCCACTGTTTGATGTTTGAGTCTATTGGTTGTGGTTGAGAAGAGCTTGATTTCTTGTGTTTCTTCTGATGTGGTGCCATTGTTTGTAAAGAAATTGAATTGGGGTTTTGGTTTTTCAAAGGATTAAGAGAAAGGAAGTTAATAAATAAGGAGTGAAAAGGTATGAATTATAAACCGACGTGATGATTGAGAAGGTAATATTATGGAAAACGCGTGACCGGTCGGCCGGTAGGGTTGGAACGGTCGACTGGTTCATGAAAAAATAATTTCCAGCGAACTTTGTCGGTCGACCGGTTGAATTATAACGGTCGACTGGTTCATGGAAAATTAAGTTCCAGAGAACTTAGGCCGTCGACCGGTAGTAATTTAACGGTCGACTGGTAGATGGTAAAATAGTTTTCAGAGAATAATACCGGTTGACTGGTGATAATTTCACCGGTCGACTGGTATGTTAAGGGATTAAAATTTTTTCCAGAGTGTTGAACGGTCGACTGGGCAAAAGTTAGCGGTCGACTGGTGCCAGAATAAACACATTTTCCAGAGAGATATTCGATCGACTGGTCCATAATAACGATCGACCGTTTATGTTATTTTTTGTAAGAGGACGAATAGATACACGATTCAAAACATAACAAGCAGTTGCTACAGCTTCTGCCCAAAAATGTTTTGGTAAAGTGGATCCATTTAATAATGTTCTTGCACATTCTTGTAAAGTCCAATTTTTCCGTTCTACAACTCCATTTTGTTGTGGAGTTCTGGGAAACAAAAAATTATGATTTATACCTTTCTTTGTACAAAATTGTTCAAATTCATTATTTTCGAACTCTCCGCCATGATCACTTCTTATATTCTTAACCTTAAGTCCTTTTGACTTTTGAATTCTCTTGACGAAGGATTTGAAATTATAAAATGTGTCACTTTTATTTTTCAAGAAAAATACCCATGTATAACGAGAATAATCATCAACAATTACAAACACGTATCTATTATGATTTATTGATTGAACCTGTGTTGGTCCGAATATATCCATATGTAATAACTCAAGTGGTTGTAATGTCAATATGACTTTCTTGGATTTGAAAGACGATTTAGAAAATTTTCCTAATTGACATGCATCACAAATATTATCAACCATAAAGCTCATTTTGGGTAGTCCTTTAACTAGATCGTTTTTGGCTAGCTTGTCAATAGTTCTGAAGTTTATGTGACAGAAACGTTTGTGCAATAGCCATGGATCATTTTTATTTGCTACAAGACACATATCTGAATTATGATTGATGTTCATATTCAGAATATAGATATTTTTGTCTTTATATCCTTCAAAAACTAAATTTCGATCTTTATCTAAAATGCTACATTTATTATCCGAAAAGGAAATGGTAAAACCTTTGTCACATAGTTGACTGATAGTTAGTAAATTATGTTTCAAATTTTTAACTAGCATGACATTAGTAATAAGAGGTAAATTAGATGTACTGTAGTTGCTCACATCGCCTTTGCCGATGATATAGCCTTTTGAATTATCTCCAAAAGCGAATGAGCCACCATCGGAATATGTGATATTTGTTAATAAGCTCTTGTCTCCAGTCATATGCTTCGAGCAACCACTTTCCAATATCCACTTTCCTCTTTTCTTAAGTGGGACCTGCAAAAAATAAAATTATGTCCATTGTACCCACCTTTTTATAGGGTCCTAAGAGTTAGGTCTTAGTAGTCCAAACCCATACGGGTTCGGTATCCCCTTCATATAAATAATTTAAATTATGATGCACAGAACTTAAAAAATTTTGAATGTGCTTGTTCCTAATTAAATTGTTATTTGTTTTAGGAACCTATATTTTTATTAATTTGACATTCTTCTTTTTAGTTTTCACAATCTGTTTTGGTTTGGAATATAATAAACTAAGATTTTTCTTAGCTTCAGTTTCCTGTACTACCTTAGTTTTCCTTTTTCTTTTACCAAGATGTTTCTTGATAACTTGTTTCTTATATCCCAATCCTTGTTTATTTGTAGCCGATTGTGAATTCTCAATAATTTTAGTCAAATTTTCTCGACCTTTGTTAAAGTTAGAAACATTTTGAGTGATGTCGTCTAACTTTGTTTGTAAACTAGCTTTTTCAAGGTCTAAAATTTTGACTTTTGCCTTAAGTTCATGATTTTCGGTAGTAAGAGCATCATTTTTCTCTTTCTGAGTTTCAATTTCTTGACTAAAAAGAGATAGTTGAGAATAGTTGAGAATCCGTATTAGATGATGATTCTTGAGCTTTTTCAAGTTCTTTCTCTAATATTTTCTTCTCATCTTTTAACGTATCTCGTTCAAATCCTGCTCTACTTAAATCAGCTTGAACTTGCTTGCGTTGTCACTTTACATTTTTAAATTTGTACATCAATTCAGCGTTTATATCAAGAACTTCTTCAAAAGACGGAATTTGTACCTCATCTTCTTTAGCCATAAAGCATACATTAGCTTGTTCATTGTCTGGGTCACTTTCACTATCATATGAAGATGAGTCTGAATCATCCCATGTCACTGAGAATGCCCGTTTCTTTGACTTGTCCTTTTTGTGTTTGAACTTGTCATTTTCTGTTTTCTTCTTTTGTTCCAGACAATCCTTTTGCATGTGTCCCTTCTTGTGTCAGTTAAAGCATTCTACATTTGATGATGATGGTTTATTTGATCCGAACTTCTTTCTGTTGTATCGACTAGTTTTTCGTTGCTTTAAGAATTTCTTGGATCCTTTTGCAATGAATGCTAGATCCTCATCTTCTGAATCTGAGACGTCTTCATCATTTTCGACATGAAAAGCTACATTTTTCTTTTCTTCTTTTTGTTCTTTTCGAGCCTGCAAATTAGCTTCATAGGACATAAGATTTCCTATCAATTCATCTGGCTTCATGGTGGAAAGATCATTAGTTTCTTCCACAGCTAATACTTTTCCTTCCCATTCATTAGTCAGTGAATGTAGGACTGTTGAAATTACATCAAAATCAGAATATTTTTGCCCTAATCAAATAAGTGCATGATGAATGGTTTGAAATCTTGAATACATCTCATTGATAGTTTCATTTGGTTTCATTTGTCATTTCCCGGTTGATGAAGCTTGAGGTTTAGATTAACTTTTGAACATCGGGTCACCATTCACTTTGAATGCCACATCGTCAGATCCGCCAGATATCACTAATTAACATCCACAAAAATACTCTGGTCAGAAGCTAAGAGAACGGAAATTCTCCGCCAACAACTATAGCACATCTAAAGAAATCAACATACGTGATCAGTTTGGAAATACTCTGTCAGACATCCGTCCATACAAGTCATCCAGGAACAGGATGAACCGAAGGCCTACTACATCCAATATAGGAATCACCCTATGGATCAATAGCAAGAAGTCCTTGCAACCCGTAGATTCCAACCATGACAGAATCACAGTTTATCTCTATTTGCCAGGCAGAGAACATTATTGGTTCTTTCGTTTATGAAAATCCACGGTCTTCAGTGCTCCATCTTGATCATCTTCTGATATCTCTACGTATTTGTTGGTCGGAACGGTTTTCGAATATAAATTCGATCCCATTCTTTCCATACCAACAATTATATTGGACATATTTGATAGTTGGTGATTTAACTATCAAAATATACAGTGATTCAATCATAACAATCCAATGAGTTCTATAGTTCAGTATTCAACATAAATTGGCCTTCTAATTTAAAAACAAATGTAAGTTTAAAACTCTTAAATATTCGACATTATGAATATATAGCTTTCTAGCTTCTTTATTTATCATAAGATTATTCTTTAAACATTTATACTTAGAAAAATTCCATATCATATCTAGTTTTCTATTCTTGAAACAATAACAAATATTTATTTGTATAAAACCAAAACTCAACCTTACATTACTCCTTACTAATTTCCTTTACTTCATATATTCTCCAAATTTTCAACCAACATCGCATTATTATTTCTCTAGTGGAAATAATAAATTATCACTAACCTCTTTTACGATTACCAACTAATATCATCTTCAGATAATCCTATTGTTGTTCAAGTTGGGGTATTTTAATTACCTCTCAGACCTTGATCAACAGCATTCTTATCCTCAGATAAATATAAGTTGCAGTCAAACCAATATTCTATTCCAGTCTCAAAACAAATTCCATTTTTAAATTTGATTTCGTTATACAATTCTACGACCCACTTCTTTACCAAAATTTACTTTTACCAATCTCCTTTCAAATCTACTCGACCATTTCCACTTTGGAAATCTTATTTAAAAATTTCCCATTTCTACTTGATCTCAATTTCAAGTATTGTTAATGTAAAATTAACGCCTCAACACTTTAAACCTCATTTACATAACCTTGATTTATTATAAACCTTCTATCTTAATTTCCTTTGACTTAATTCAAATAATTAAGTAACATATCATTTTAAGCTATAATATTCACTTAAAATTCTTTTTGTAACTTGTTATACACATTCGAGTTTTAAATATAAACTTCGTTCGTAATCTCCTTTCACCATCCAATTGGATTTAATTTCAACCTCATTACATTTTTTCAGAAATTCAATTAAAAACTAATTTTCCAAATCACTATTAATTAGGATAATAATTTACTTTGACCATTAACTACTTTAGTAGTTAATTCCTTTATTAACTAAAATAGATAGTAATTCCTTTTATTAAAACATTATTAAAATTAAACAAATATTCATTAGCTATTTAATCAGATAAATTCAAAACAAACCAATTTAATAGTCGATTCAAGTTAAAACAGTCGGTTTTGTCAACTCAAACCCCGGCTAACTCGTTAACCCATTCCAATTCGTCCTACCTTTAAATTAATTAAAAATATAATTAGGTTAAATAATTCCATTAATTGTTTCTTACCAAAACAATTATCCCAACTTTTAAGTCGTTAGATTAATTTCTATTCACTTGTAGATCAATCTGGTTAACATCAGAATTTCCTTATAAAATAAATTAATAGTTTATTATAAATTTAAATAAATAATAATAAATATTCATTTCCTTTAAACAAACTATATTTTAATATAATTTAATTCAAAATCTAAATCCAGTTATAAAATAAATTTTATAACTTATTCTCTGTCGATTTGCCTGACGGTAAATCAACATTTATAAACAATTGATTTCATAGGCTATATACTGCCGCCAAATATCTAACCAATATTACCCATTAGTTCAAATTAAACAGATGTTGAAATTTTCGATCAATAATCAACAATCAAATCTATCACCCCATGGGTCAGTTCATAAATGATAATTATGAAAATAAATAATATATTTGAGGAATCCCGTTGGATCCCTCCAACCTGTTCTTCCCTGTATACAATTGGTTATCCCAAATCAGGTCAACCAACTCTATTTAACTGATAATTTTCCATAACTGTACACAACAGCTATTTAACATCAACCAATTATCAAAACAATTCAAACAATTAAACATGTTTATAAATAAACGTGACTAATAAGGTAAATTACCTCTATTGGATCCAATCGTTAAAATAACGATTTGGTATTTCATTGAAATTAAACACGGTTTAATTTCATTAGTTAAATCAATGGATAAATAAATAATTAGCAAACAGTCAACCATCAGCAAGTAGAGAACACAAAATAAAAACCCAATTTATATAACATATAAATGGGGAGAGCTGAGTGAGTTTAACTCACCTTTGATTTGATTCCATTAATAAACAGTTTGTTTCCGTTAAATTAAACAAGTGTTTAATTTAACCGAAATTCCCAGTTGAGTCCAATCGCATCTAGTTCTGTTCCATGATGTAATGCTCGCCAATTCGAGTCCAACGTCCCTTGTTTCGTCAAGTTCTGATAACATATGCAGAAACTAAAGTTAATATCATATAAAATTTTAATCAATATAACTAAATAATTATTACTTTAAATTTGTTTAGTTTAAACTAATTTCTAAGGCATAGTAATAAGGCAAATTTCCTGGTTCAAAAATTTAATAAGGTCGGCCTCCCTGATAACTCTTGTTTGAAAATACAAAAGCCTACAATATAATAATCTACACATTAATTAACAATACATTAATTAAAGTTTGATCAGTACCAATATGTGAGTAGGCTTGCAAAATTTGGATTGAAGCTAACTATAAAAGTAAATCATAAAGTTAATTACATTGTGGATTAAAAGTAACCTGGCTGACTCCTCAAATTCATCCCATGTTCCCCATTTACCCAAACACAATTTTCCTTACTTTAATTAACTATTAACTAGGGTTAAAGACACTAATACGTGATTAATAAGAAACGTTATTTATGGCATAATAAACTTCCCAATCCAATTTCTCTTCGTATGTTTCAGTAACCTTAGCCCTCAACCGATTCTAGTTGCTTTGAAATGGTTAACATCCTTAACAAATACTTTTAATTTAACCAAATTTCATTTAAAACAACAACAGTTAAATTACTTAGGTTAGAGGAAAAGGAATAGGCCGACAGTCCTTCTAATTCACGTATTATTTATGCTTCATTCTATTAGAAAGCCACGCAGCCACTGTTCGTCGCCAGTGCCCCCACCTATTCTTCCAACAACAACCATCCACCGTCGATCATATGTTGATCGGAGGTTGCTGCCCGACACGCCTTAGCCTGCTCCATCACTACACCCAATCTCGAAACATCTGGTACATCCCCTCATCAGCAAGCCCCATCGAACTGTCGCGTCTTCTAACCGAGGCTCTGGCCGCCACCGACTTCAAAATCCAATCGCCACCGGTGTAAACATGGATCACGACGAGCTGAGTACCTTTATTGTTGAAGGTTCCGTGAAATAGGGATATTATTCGAAGAGATCGGAGAAGAAAGTTGGGTAAATTTAGACCGTTCATCATATACATGGCGGCAGCCAGTTTTGTTTGACTACGCCGGCATTACTTTGACACAGATGTTAGGGTTACGAAATGGGGTTTATATAGAGGATGGACTTATTTATTATATTATTATAATTCGAAGAAACTTCGCGCTGAAGTAATTGATAAAAACCACCACAAATGATTTTTGTTTTCTAATAAAAAGGCTAATCCTAGCATAAAAAGATATTCCGGACTCAATGGGACAAGTCTCGTCGAATTCCGAGGTCGTTTGGAAAAAAATCCTAAATAAAACCAGCGAAAAACGCGCATTTAAATTTTACATGATAACTAAACAAATCCAATCAACTTGAAACTTTGAAATCCTACAATAACTAATTAATACGAACCCTACGACACTAGTTTCATCGCATTCTGAGACTGTTTCCCGGTACGCTATATTTTTACATGTACCGCAATGCCATTTTTGACACCAAATGAGCCAGTCTCCAAAAATAACAAACTATATACCTATCCTGACTCTAATCGACGATATGAACTCAACGGAACTAGTTTCACGGCCTAATTCGATCATCTGCTCAAGTTACACTCAAGTATCTCTTTATTGAATTGAATTAATTTAATTACGCGCTATAGAAATTAAACGGCGTTTACGGTTGCCTTGGTCACATACGACATCGGTTTGCCACGCAATTTGATTTTTTGACAATAATTAGACGATACGGTTCCAATGAAACTTATTTCGCTGAAAACGGAGACTGATTGAAAAATGGCTATTTTTAATGCTATAAAAATATCTAATACATATTAATTAAATTCCAATTAATTCAAATAAATCATAATAAATTAATTTCAACATATATGTCCAAACAGAATATATATATAATTCTAAATATAATTTATACAACTCGATATCGCCAATTTCGAGTTAAATGATTTGAATCTCCTATTTAAATATATTAAATAACGTTATATTTTAATAGCGATTTTCCATAGCGACTATTTCAAATTTTGATTTGGCCATAACTAACAATCTATAGCATGAAATCTGGATTTTTCTCTTTCATATGAAAATTATCATCAACACGCTTCCAGCGTTTCTTGTTTCACAGAAATCCAACTTATACCGGATCTTGTATATTCCGTTGAAGTTCAAAACCCCATATTACGAACTGCAGCGCCATTTCAAGATCGTTTTATAATATATATAAATTAACGTTAAAATTTCACTATATAAACGAAAATATATATAATTTAAATCCATTTAAAATACCAAATAAATAATTAAAATAATAAATTAAATTAAATATTTGACTACCAAAAATACGGGTCGTTACATTCTTCCCCACTTAAAAAAATTTTGTCCTCGAAATTGCTAACGTAAGAAAGGACGTTACAAACTCATAGATTTTCAAATCCAATTTAGTTTAAATAAAAAATCAATACAATACCGTAAATAAATATTTTCAAGAATATTGAAAATTTTCTAACATTTAAATTTCCGAAAAATTTCACCAGCACCTCCTTTGTATGGCTCAATCGGTACAACTACAACTCGGCTTTCTAGGCCTTCTCCAATCCAAAAGAAAATAAAACAGCCAAGCGGCTTGCCAAATAGGCTCATAAATCACCAAACCCATATAAAAATAAATGTGTACCTTTTTATCGGGCATATCATTATATCCTTTTCGTGTGCTACCCTGTCAGCATATACAAATGCATTCCCAATAAAATTCCAATTTTATCCCCAAAACCAAATCCTTTACGCGCCCAAGCCAAATCCCATTCTTAACTCAATTTCCCTCCATTATCAATTTCAACTCTTAACTTACCAGTTCAACACCATTTCAGATTCATGTCTCATAATTCAAAACCTGGTTCTATTTGATATATTATATCCCGATTCAGTTTCCAGTTAACTGGTTTCAATTCAATTCATATTTGCTTTCCCAATTTCTATTTAATTTTGCCTTTGTTCAAACAATTCCCCTGGGAGTTTTTAAGCAGTTTAGCTTTTTCAAAAAAAAATCAAATATTCCTTTCCAGGATTCAAAACAACTTGTTTTTTGTTTCAAAACAATATTTTTACAAGTAATCCGTCACTTAGAACTCGGAAATGAACACTGATGATGTGGCCAACATCATCAGAGTTATTCTCCAGCTAACGAAGTGAGTTCAACACTATATCATTTATCAAAACCGTATTTAAACATTTTCATTTTAAAATCTATTTCAAAATACTAAACACAATGCTCGTAAAACAAATTAAAATCTCCCAGGATTTTAAAATTCTCATATATTCAATCCAAGTTCATTTGCAAAAACCTTTTCCACTTTTTAGGAATTTTAATTCCAATTCTGATTTTAATTTAAGATTTAATAAATCTGCTTTTATACGAATTCTAATTGGTTATTTATATAACCATTTCAATTATAATCAACCAACACATCCAATATACTATAATACTTCAAATATTAATCATTCTTTTATATTAAAATATAATTTGGGTAAAATTGTTTCATTTACCCTACTTCAAAACATACTGCGTCAGTTTATCGTACTTGAGTGTTTAGAAACTCCTATCGATACAGTGGATCAAACTGATTCACTAGAACTCATAAACATCTCAACCAATAAATCTCCACAATATAAAACAATTTTTATATCAAATAACAAATACACGCTCATATATATACACTCCAACTCAATCTATGGTATTACTAACCCCATCTCTATCGAGTTACGCCATAGAGCCAAGGTTATCACTAGACTAATAGCTCTGATACCACTGTAATGACCCAAGGATTTCGGCCCCAAAAATCGACATAAATACTTTTCTCGTATCCCGTGCCAATCTTCCAAACACCGAAAACATTGGATAGTTATTAGAAAGAAATTAGAGGGTGAGATAAGAAATAAAGAAAGTTAGAATAGGAGAAGAAAAAGAAGAAACACCACAACAAAAAATCAAAGTCTCACATTGCAGCGGGACAAAATATAATACAGAAATAAATCTTTACTGAGAGCTTTGAAAAATGCTTACGATATCAGAGTACATCACACCCCTGGACAGTGATTTTCCCCTGTCCTCATATACAATCACACAGCGGAATAGTCGCTATATAATATAATACGTCTGAACTTCTCCAGCTCGTCTCTGGACTTCGCAGCAATTGATAATCTAGACCTGTACAACCCGGTCTAACCCGAGCATTTACAAAACACCGGGTCAGTTTGGTGAACCGGAATGAGAAAAACTCGCACAGTTATATTAAAGGTATCACACCACTTGATTTTTGAAGTTCAAAAATCTTTTCGAAAGAAAAGGATAATCGTTAGGCCACCTCCACACATAAGTACGAATGGTATTTACCTAACGCTAACCCAAAACACTTTTGAAATCAATATCTTTGCTGATATTATAATAATGTCTAAATACAGTAGATATCAATTCAGCGAAACGCTTGCATCTCACGCTCTACATATATAGTATACAATCAAAACCGCAGGCGCTTATTGGAGATTGGATTTCGATTATGACAAGGTATGGGACCACCTGCCGATAGTGTATCTCTAGAGGCGAATACACTGGGTTCAACAAGAACGTCTTGTAACCCGGCCCACACATGACCAACCACTCATTTCGCTTGAGTGTATCGAATGTATATCACCAACGGTTGGGCTCAAACCACCGTTTCCCGAAAGGGACAGCATCGAAATAGATTAAAGCAGCAAAAGGAATTTCTCCAGATAGGTGATTATACACCCTAATGGGAGCGACCCACATAGCCATGCTACCTGCCTGATTTTTGTCATTTCCTGGTTGATGAAGCTTGAGGTTTAGTTTAAATTTTGAATATCGGGTCACCATTCACTTTGAATGCCACATCGTCAGATCCACCAGATATCACTAATTGACGTCCACAAAAATACACTAGTCGGAAGCTAAGAGAACGGCAATTCTCCGCCAACAACTATAGCAGGTTTGAAGAAATACACGTACGTGATCCGTTTGGAAATACTCTGTCAGACATCCGTCCATACAAGTCATCCAGGAACAGGATGAACTGAAGGCACTCTTCTACTGCATCCAATATTGGAATCACCCCATGGATCAATAGAGAGAAGTCCTTGCAATTCGTATATTCCAACCACGACAAAATCACAGTTTATCTCTGTTTGCCAGGCAGAGAACATTAGTGGTTCTTTCGTTTATAAAAATCTGCGGTCTTCAGTGCTCCATCTTGATCATCTTCTGATATCTCCACGTATTTGTTGGACGGAATGGTTTTCGGATATAAATTCGATCACGTTCTTTGCATACCAACAATCGTATTGGACATATTTGATAGTTGGTGATTTAACTATCAAAATATACAGTGATTCAATCATAACAATCCAATGAGTTCTATAGTTCAGTATTCAATATAAATTGGCCTTCTAATTTAAAAACAAATGTAAGTTTAAAACTCTTAAATATTCAACATTATAAATATATAGCTTTCTCGTTTCTTTATTTATCATAAGATTATTCTTTAAACATTTATACTTAGAAAAATTCCATATCATATCTAGTTTTCTATTCTTGAAACAATAACAAATAGTTAGTTGTATAAAATAAAAAGTCAACCTTACATTTCTCCTTACTAATTTCCTTTACTTCGTATATTCTCCAAATTTTCACCCAACATCGCATTATTATTTCTCTAATGGAAATAATAAATTATCACTAACCTCTTTTACGATTACCAACTAATATCATCTTCAGATAATCCTGATGTTGTTCAAGTTAGGGTATTTCTCAAACATTGACCAACATCGTTCTTATCCTCAGATAAATATAAGTTGTAATCAAACCAATATTCTATTCCAATCTCAAAAAAAAATCCATTTTTAAATTGGATTTGGTTATACAATTCTACGACCCACTTCTTTACCCAAATTTACTTTTACCAATCTCCTTTCAAACCTATTCGACCATTTCCACTTTGGAAATATTATTTGAAAATTTCCCCTTTCTACTTGATCCCAATTTCAAGTATTGTTAATGTAAAATTAACGCCTCAACATTTTGAACCTCATTTACATAACCTTGATTTATTATAAACCTTCCATCTTGATTTCCTTTGACTTAATTCAAATAATTAAGTAACACTTCATTTTAAGCTATAATATTCACTTAAAATTCCTTTTGTAACTTGTTATACACATTCGAGTTTTAAATATCAACTTCGTTCGTAATCTCCTTTCACCATCCAATCAGATTTCATTTCAACCTCATTACTTTATTTTTAGAAATCCAATTAAAAACTAATTTTCCAAATCACTATTAATCAGGATAATAACTTACTTTGACCATTAACTACTTTAGTAATTAATTCCTTCATTAACTAAAATAAATAGTAATTCCTTTTATTAAAACCTTATTAAAATTAAAAAAATATTCATTAACTATTTAAAAAGATAAATTCAAAACAAACCAATTTAATAGTCGATTCCAGTTAAAACAGTCGGTTTAGTCAACTCAAACCCTGGCTAACTCGTTAACCCATTCCAATTCGTCCTACCTTTAAATTAATTAAAAATATAATTAATTTAAATAATTCCATTAATTGTTTCTTACCAAAATAGTTATCCCAACTTTTAAGCCGTTAGATTAATTTCTATTCACTTGTAGATCAATCTGATTAACATCAGAATTTCCTTATAAAATAAATTAATAGTTAATTATAAATTTAAATAAATAATAATAAATATTCACTTCATTTAAACAAACTTTATTTTAATATATTTAATTCAAAATCTAAATCCAGATATAAAATAAATTATATAACTTCTTCTTTGTCAATTTGCCTGACGGTAAATCAACATTTATAAACAATTGATTTCATAGGCCATTTACTGCAGCCAAATATCCAACCAATATCACCATTGGTTCAAATTAAACAGATGTTGAAATTTTCAGTCAATAATCAACAATCAATTCAATCACCCCATGCATCAGTTCATATATGATAATTATGAAAAAAATTTGTGGAATCCCGTCGGATCCCTCCAACCTGTTCGTCCCTGTATACAAGTGGTTATCCCAAATCAGGTCAACTAACTCTATTTAACTGATAATTATCCATAACAATACACAACAGCTATTTAACATCAACCAATTATCAAAACAATTCAAACAATTAAACATGTTTATAAATAAACGTGACCAATAAGGTCAATTACCTCTATTGGATCCAATCGTTAAAATAAGGATTATGTATTTCACTGAAATTAAACACGGTTTAATTCCATCTGTTAAATCAACGGATAAATAAATAACTAGCAAAAAGTCAACCATCAGCAAGTAGAGCACACAAAATAAAAACCCAATTTATATAATATATAAATGGGGAGAGCTGAGTGAGTTTAACTCACTTTTGATTTGATTCCGTTGATAAACAGCTTGTTTCCGTTAAATTAAACAAGCGTTTAATTTAATTGAAATTCCCAGTTGAGTCCAATCGCGTCTAGTTCTGTTCTATGATGTAATGCTCGTTAATTCGAGTCCAACGTCCCTTGTTTTGTCATGTTCTGATAACATATGTAGAAATTACAGTTAATATCACATACCATTTTAATCAATATAATTAAATAATTATTACTTAAAATCGGTTTAGTTTAAACTAATTTCTAAGACATAGTAATAAGGTAAATTTCCCGGTTCAAAAACTTAATAAGGTCGGCCTCCCTGATAACTCTTGTTTGAAAATACAAAAGCCTACAATATAATAATCTACACATTAATTAACAATACATTAATTAAAGTTTGATCAGTACCAACATGTGAACAGGCCTGCAAAATTTGGATTGAAGCTAACTATAAAAGTAAATCATAAAGTTAATTACGTTGTGGATTAAAAGTAACCTGGTTGACCCCTCAAATTCATCCCATGTTTCCCATTTACCCAAACACAATTTTCCATACTTTAATTAACTATTAACTAGGGTTAAAGATTCTAATACTTGATTAATAAGAAACGTTATTTATGGTATAATAAACTTCCCAATCCAGTTTCTCTTCGTATGTTTCAGTAAGCTTAGCCCTCAACCGATTCTAGTTGCTTTGAAATGGTTAACATCCTTAACAAATACCTTTAGTTTAACCAAATTTCATTTAAAACAACAACAGTTAAATTACTTAGGTTAGAGGAAAAGGAATAGGCCAACAGTCCATCTAATTCACGTATTATTTCTGCTTCATTCTATTAGAAAGCCATGCTGCCACAGTTCATCACCAGCGCCCCCCCATTCTCCCAACCGCAACCATCCACCGTCGATCAGATGTTGATCAGAGATTGCATCCCGACGCGCCTTAGCCTGCTCCATCACTACACCCAATCTCGAGACATCCGGTACATCCTCTCATCAGCAAGCCCCGTCGAACTGTCGCGTCTTCTAACCGAGGCTCTGGCCGCCACTGACTTCGAAATCCATCGCCACCGGTGTAAACATGGATCACGACGAGCTGAGTACCTTTCTTGTTGAAGGTTCCATGAAATAGGGATTTGATTCGAAGAGATCGGAGAAGAAAGTTTGGTAAATTTAGACCGTTCATTATATACATGGCGGCGGCCAGTTTTGTTTGACTACGCCGGCATTACTTTGACGCAAATGTTAGGGTTACGAACTGGGGTTTATATAGAGGAAGGATTATTTATTATATTATTATAATTTAACGAAACTTCGCGCTGAAGTAATTGATAAAAACAACGATTTCTGTTTTCTGATAAAAAGGCTAATCCTAGCATAAAAGATATTCCGGACTCAATGGGACAAGTTTCGTCAAAATCTGAGGTCGTTTGGAAAAAAATCCTTTATAAAACCAGCGAAAAACGCGCACGTAAATTTTCCACGATCACTAAACAAATCCAGTCAACCTGAAACTTTGAAATCCTACAATAATTAATTAATACGAACCCAACGACACTAGTTTCGTCGCATTCTGAGACTATTTCCCGGTACACTAGATTTTAAAACGCACCGCAATGACATTTTTGACACCAAATTAGCCAGTCTCCAAAAATAACGAACTATATATCTATCCTGACAATAATCGACAATACGAACTCAATTGAACTAGTTTCATGGCCTAATTCGATCGTCTGCTCAAGTTACACTCAAATATCTCTTTATTGAATTGAATTAATTTAATTACGCACTATAGAAATTTAACGAGCTTTTACGGTTGTTGTGGTCACATACGACATCGGTTTGCCATGCAATTTGATTTTCTGGTAATAATTTGACGATACGGTTCCAAAGAAATTAATTTCGCTGAAAACGGAGACTGTTTGAAAAATGGCTATTTTTAACGCTATAAAAATATCGAATAAATATTAATTAAATTCCAAATAATTCAAATAAATCATAATAAATTAATTTCAACATATATGTCCAAACAGAATATACATAAAATTCTAAATATAATTTATATAACTCGATAATGTCAATTTCGAGTTAAATGATTTGAATCTCTTATTTAAATATATTAAATAACGTTATATTTTAATAGCGATTTTCCATAGCGACTATCTCAAATTTTGATTTGGCCATAACTAACAATCTATAGCACGAAATCTGGATTTTTCTCTTTCATATGAAAATTATCATCAACACGCTTCCAGCGTTTCTTGTTTCACAAAAATCCGACTTATATCGGATCATGTATATTCCATTGAAGTCCAAAACCCCATATTACGAACTTCAGCGCCATTTCAAGATCGTTTTATAATATATATAAATTAACGTTAAAATTTCACAATATAAACGAATATATATAATTTAAATCCATTTAAAATCCCAAATAAATAATTAAAATAATAAGTTAAATTAAATATTTGACTACCAAAAATGCAGTTCGTTATAGAAAAATACTAACGATTGTTAATTTATTTTATTGTATCAATATAAAATGAGTCATATTTTTCAAAAAAAAGGTATGTTACTACGATCTAAAATGCATTATAGTCCTATATGAAAAGAGAGAAGAAAAAAATTAAAGAAAATTAAAAGGATGTAATGCAGACTCCCCCCTCCCCCACACTTGGACAAAACAGTGTCCACAATGTAAACACGTTTCCTAAATTTCAAAGATAATACCCAAAGGTGGATTAAATGGAGAATGATTTGTAAAATGAAATGCAATTTAGTAACTATATGTGAATGAAAATGATATGCAGAACGAAATCTACGATGATGATGCGTGTCATGCGAAAAATGAGATTTCCTCTTCCCTCCACATTTGCCTCTATCGAAAATGATGTATGATGATTTCGTATCTGAATTTTAAGGTACAAGAGGCATGCCAATTTCATTCAACGAAATGGATTTAAGATTATATTTGAGACGTTCCATATATTCATTCTCATCATTTAAAAGTTTGAGTTTGTCTTCAAAAAGCTCTTCAAAAGATATAGTAGATACGTCTAGTGAAGTACGAGAGACTTTCTGAATTGGTAAAACTATCACGTCATCAACAACAGTTTCTATCATGTCGAATTGTCCTGTTTCAGAATCATGGTCATTCGAAGAAGAAGGTTCCGACAAAGGAAGTGAAGGAGGTAAAGGTATAGAAGATGGGGTGCTAGGATTGCCAGCATTAGAGGAAGGGATATTGTCGGGGTTGCCGACATAAGAATAAGAGATGTTGGGATTACCAACATTCGAAGAGAATTGAGATTTGAAGGATTTAAAGTAATTGGCCTTGGTAGCCATCGGAAGAGTGTCAAGCTTTTCGATTAGGGTCGAAATCAAATGATTGTCGGAATTGTCAACATTATTATCAATAGTTTTTCGGGACGTAAGGGAGGTGACTGACTTAGCCAAATTATGGTTTTCGTCCTCACAAGAGTTCACAGTACAAGAATTGTATTCTGGATTTACTTCCAGTTGAGTAGGCAATTTCTCATTACTTTTCATTGACCCCTTCAACATATCCATCATTTGTTCGATTTTTGCATTTTGATTGTTTATATGTTTCTCAAGTCTAACAATTTCTTGGGAAGTTTGAGGGGACTGAGCCGATGATTGAAGGTTAGAATGCTGATATGGTTGACTTGAAGGCTCAGATTGAGGTGGAATTCGAGAATTTTAAGGACTAGAAGAAAATAAGGCTTGGTAATTCAAATTCAGTATCATGTGAGATGGATTCACGGCATTACTGGGATTAGACCACGAGAAATTTGGATGATTTCTCCAACTAGGGTTATATGAGGATGAGTATGGACAGTTTTGAGCTATGCCATTGACTTGGTCTTGAGGGTAATACTAGAATTGTTCTTCAAATTAAGGAGCTTGAGTTTCCAATGGAATATGAACTGGATCCACGACATGCACTCCTCTAGTGGAAGTATGGATGGGAACATGAATTGACTCTCATCGCATGTCCTTTTAAGAATAATCTTCTAAAATTCCCAAGCTTCATCGGCAGTTTTAGACATAAATTCTTTTCCACACATTGATTCTACTTGTGTTCAAGTTTGATGGTTTAGCCCTTCATATGCAATTTGACATGAGTGATGTTTTGGAATTGCATGATGAGGACAACTATATAGAAGTTGGTTGAATTTTTCAAAGTATTTTAAAAAAGTTTCCCTTTCATTTTGAGAAAACTGAATTATTTCAGTTCGGATTTTTAGAGTTTTATGGGAAGGGGAAAACTTCTTCAAGAATACAGTGAAAAATTCATCCCAACTTCTTATATATTGTCTTGAAAGAGAATTTAGCCGTCTTTTAGCGCTTTCAAGTAATGCAAATGGAATTAGCCTTATCTTGATTGATTCATTGGACAATTGTTACATTTTAGTTGTGGATGAATGCAATTCAAATTCACTTAGAAATTCATAGGCATTTTCAGAACCAGTGAATTTTGGTACCCCTTGAATAAAAGAATGTTTAAGCTCAAAATTTCCTTCAACTAGTTCATACACAATGATAAAAAGTTGAACAGTCATAGTTGGGCAACATTGATCTTGAAGTGATTAGGGACTATACATTCGGACATTAAGATTTTGAAAATTGTGATTAATTCGATTTTGATTCATCTTGTTTGGAAAATTTTGGTTTATCTGAGAACCCCTAGGAGAATTATGGTGGGTAAAACTTTGTTTACTCATCATTGTCGACTATAGAAAATCCAAAAGTTAAGGTTGACACAAGAAGTTGTTATTACAAAATAGATAACATACTCAAATATATCCTATTAGTTTGTAATCCTGATTAGAAGGGGGAAGAGGGTCTTATAGCCATTCACATATAGTATAATACTAAGGGATATGACCAATGTTTTACAGGTAGTATGCAACCTCTTTTGCTAAAAGTTCAATAAATTGAACTAATATATATCCGCGATCAAACTCTTGAGAGAATCAATTTCATAAAATACACTCTTGTTGTTAATTATTGTGCAAACCAAATCACGTTTTATAATTGAAATTCGATGAGAACGATGACTACAATTATGGAAATTTCGGCAAACCACAACAATCAGATAATAATAACTGCAGAAATAAATAAATAAATGTATA
The DNA here is from genome assembly GCA_030737875.1 of Allium sativum. NCBI lineage: Eukaryota > Viridiplantae > Streptophyta > Magnoliopsida > Asparagales > Amaryllidaceae > Allium > Allium sativum. The sequence goes on along the minus strand of CM060921.1, from coordinate 809,183,197 downwards.
AGCAAGCCGATGCCCCTATAGATTTTTTTTACAAGCAATGTCTATATTTTTCTTTTTGTAGCAGAGTACCTGTAGAGTTTAGAAAATTTTACAGTAGAGCATGTCTATCCGTCCAAACCGATTGAGTAGCTTGAATTCCAATGTTTGCACTTATTCGACCCTTGAATCCTTGATTGATTGCTTGAACATTTTTTCAGGCTTTTGTTTTGGAATTTGATTTTGAATTCTTTCTTTGGTCTTCCTTTTTTTTAATGGCAAGAAATAAATCAAACCAAAAAGGAAAAAAATATCAACAACAGAAACAAACACCACTCACTAACAAAAATAAAATAAAGACGTATATCCCAAAACAAAAGTCACAAACCTAAACAAGCTTAGTCCAACAATAAGTACTCATGCAAGTCACCTAAAAACATAACACCTAAGTATCATGCACTCAAACTTAAACTCCAATCAGTTTAAACGTACTTAGCATTCCCCTTTTTATAATTTCTCAGAAACAAAAAACTAAAAAAGAATCGGAAACAGTAAATAGAAACATAGCGTCCTCCTTTCTTTTCAGGAATCAAATACTGGTGTTCGAATTTCGAATTGGAGAGGGGGATCTTCGACTTATCGCGATGGTACAATTTAATGGACTGATAGAGTATACGCGAGGTGTTTTGTCGAGTATACGCGAGATGAATTAAAGATGGTTTGATGCTAATTGCGAAGGCTTTGGGGAGTCTGCGTGTTGTTCAAAATTGGGTATTGTGGTATTGAGGGGTTGCGAATTGAATATTGGGTGAGGTAAGGGTTTGAACTATTACAGCTTGTTTGAGGATGATGGAGGTAAGGTGATTGAATGGTTGTTTGTGAGGTTATGAATTATTGCAGGTAAGAGGAATCCATTTTTTTTTTTGTCTTTTTGGGTATTGCAATAGTTTTTAGATGGTTATGGTTTGTGGATAGGAGAGGTTTGGTTGGCAGAGAAGCAGTTGTGTAGATTAATGATTGTTCTTGGTATGGATTTGAGGAATTTGGGAAGAGTGGTGATTGCTGTTGACGGTGTGGTATGGGATTTGCGTGAGTGGGTGTGGATTGAGGAGGACGTGTATGTGGTGGCAGAGCTTCAGATCTGGTTTGTCCGAACTTTCAGGTGTGTGCACTTTAGACAGAGAAGTGGGTAGGAAGGATGTTCTATGACCTGGTAGAAAAGTAGGCGGTTGTTGGTGGGAGAGTTTGTAGATGGTATGGCGATGACCTGTAGATGCTATGATGCAGTTCAGTGGATGTTTGCTGTGGTCTTTGGCCTGGTGGTGATAAGTTCGAAGCTGTGGCAGATTAGATCTGATGGAGGTAGAGGGTGGAGAGATGCATGGTTTCAGGTTTGGGAGTTGTGATGAGGGTACATATGTGTAGTTTTGGCAAAAGGGAAAGGTTGCTATGTGAAATATGGGGAATTTGTGGCAGAAATACAGCAAGAAGAAAGAAAATTCAGAAAGATTTTCTTTTATATAATATATATAGTGGGAAAGAGATTTGTATAAAAGGGAAAGGAACCAAATATAAAAGGAAATTAAATCAAATGCAAAGAGGGAAAGATATTGTATTGAAAAAAGGAAAGGAGATTGAAAGGAAAGGAATAAAAAAATGACAAGTTTTTTTCCTCTTGATTTGGAAGATTACGGTATCAATTTTTAATACCAAATCAACCCGTCAAGAATTTTCTTTATATATATATACAAGAATTTAAAAGGAAAATACTAAAAATAACACTAACACGAATCAGAAATTAAATAAATAATAAAATTTAATTATTGCCTCCCCGGCAACAGCACCAAAAACTTGATCGACGCTTTTCTATGAAATAGAAAAACACAAATTATGTAAAAATTACTGCAAGCACACATGTGTGTAGTATGCAGGTCGAACACAAGGAGGAAAATCAAATTTTATTATTTATATATTTCTTGGGCGAGTTAGACAAAACTTGGAGATTGATTTTAAAAACAAAAAAATTGAAACTGCAAATAAAACTATTATTGAATTGAATCAGATCTGATCTGATCAAATATATATTCAATACAATAGGATCTAGGAAAGTAATTAAAAAGCAGAAATTAAATTTGCAGAAATTAAATAATAAACAAAAATAAAATTAGGATTACCACTGAATCTAATCAGACGGTAAATCACTAATGAAAATAAGTGCAAAAGACGACTAGTAGTCTACCAAACCTAATTGTGTAGATGGCACTAGTTGCTAATGAAATAAGAATGCAGAAAAGTAAAAGAAAACTCTCAATTCATGGATGATGATTTACAATGAGAATACAGGGGTATTTATAGGATAGAGAGCCAACCTTAACCCTAATACAATCACAAATGGGCCGTAGTTAATTCTATTAAAATTGGGTCGTTCCTCTTTTCTTCTTGCTTCTTTGATCATTCTTCATTGATTTGTGATATACATAGCCTTTCTACCTAATATTTTCTTATCCAACAAACATCTTGATGTGAGGTCCTCATCTGGAAATCTTCAAATATATATACACAATAATTTGATATTTTTTTCTGTTTTGCTGACTATATCTGGCTTAGTTGGCATATCTGTAAAAATGACAAAATAATACCCAAGTAATATTTATTTATATACAAAAGATAAGATATAAGAGCGTAAAATAAACACATTTTCATGTTAATCAATTTGCACCTAATTTCTTGTGAATAAGAATAACATTTGCAAAGTTAAATCTACCAATCTGCAACTTCCTATTGTAAAAATCATTAAAGTGATTAAATATATCATATTTCAATACAACCCAAAATTGTTTATAAAGAAGAATAGAAAAACCATCTGTCCAAGTAGCTTTATCACTAGGCATATCATTGATAGCCTTCCAAATCTCCTGTTCAGAAAATGGCTTATCTAGATCAACTAAATCAATCTTAGAACAAGAAGGATAAATTTCATTCCATCTAACATTAATCCTTCGCTTAATTTTTGGTCCAAAAATATTCCTGTAATAATTAGTAAAAGCATCATTTAAATCTTTTTGTAAAACTAATTCAATGTCATCAACAAAGATAGAGTGGATGAGATTGTTACACTTCTCTTATTAGCCACTCTATTAAAATATTTTGTATTATTATCATCTTCATTAATCCATTGAATACGAGCTTTTTGCTTCCATTTGATCTCCTCTTTCTCCATAATTAATTTGAGATCATTCTTAAGACAATAACGTTTATCACTCTCATTAGGATTAAGAAACCTGCTCTCACTAATCTTATTAGGATCAAACAACTCACACATAATCTTGTCCTTCTTGATTCTAACACTACGAAAAGCATATTTATCCAATGTTTAAGGAAAAATCTAAGTTTACCTAACTTCGCAACAAAAATCTTAGAAGAATTTCCAGTATATATATTATTAAAATAAAATAACGAATTCAATTTAAAAGCAACTAAATTAGAAAAATTTAAATCTAAAAGCCACATTTTCTCAAATTTAAGGCTATTGTTAATGGATAAACTCAAATAACATGACAGTATAATAGGACAGTGGTTAGAATATAAAAAAGGCAAACCCTTAACACTACATGTAGAGAACCTATCCTCTACCACATTGCTTTTGAAAAATCTATCTAATAGCGCAAAAGATGGATCCTCTCTCACATTCGACCATGTAAACGATCTATTGTTTAATGGTATTTCAATCAATTTATTGTCTAAAACAAACTCGTTAAATTCTTCCATATTGGAGAAATCACCTTCTCGTGGAGATCTCTCCCCCAAAAATCTAGTGACATTAAAATCTCCCCCTACAATCCAACGATCAAAGACTAGATTTTTGAATTTTGTACATTCCTCCTACAAAATTCTCCTTTCTATTTTTGTATGAGGCCCATATACATTAGTAATTCCCAAAATAGAATTATCTACTTGAGAGGATAATAGTATATGAAGGGAATGCTTCTAAGGAATTTCTTAAAGAAGTCTAAATTGATTTTCCCTCCAACCAATCATTAAACCCCTTGAGCTACCAATTGCAGGTAGGCAAGCGCAGTTACGGAAATGAGGTTCCCCAATCCTCATGTAAAATCTAAAATCGGGGTCATGTATTATTGTCTCCTGTAATAATGTAACATCAATATGATAATCCTTAAAAAAAGTTCTAAAAATAAATCTTACTTAATTAATTGAATTAAGTAAAAAGGAAATTAAGACAAAAGGGTTTATATTAAACCAGAGTTATACAAATGTGGTTTAAGGTGTTAAAGCGTTAATTTTAAATTAACGTTACTTCATATTGGAAATAAATAAAAGGGGAAATTTTGAAATAAGATTTTCAAAGCAAGAAATTATTGCATGGATCAGAAAAAGGAATTGGTAAAAGTGAATTTGGTAAAAGAAGTGGGTCATAGGATTTTGTAGTAATCCGCAAACAACTTTAGATCCCTCCATGCTACCATCAAGAACATACTACTTTTATCTATCATGTATGTTCTAGAAATATTACCAAGCCACGATCAACAATGTATTTCCTAAACTAAATGGTCATACTTTAGCACATTGGTTGGATTATTAGTTTATATACATATACTTCAGTTTACTGCCATATATATCTATATTTTATCATGATTTTTATCAGTTTTACCTAAATCTGGCAGACGTTACCTTGCATTGTGCCATAAACTACAGATTTTTTCATACGCATCACTTTTATGTATCATAAACCTCACATATTTATCGCCTTGATGCTATCGACATTATTTGATCAAAACGTCTATGTAATGTAGTTGAAAAATGAAACTGAATGTGGAAGGGAGTCCTTAGTGGAAACAGTGTGTAAAAGGATAATCCCCTCCTCTCTAAGCTTTAGACTTTTTTTTTTCAAATTACTCAACTGGAAAAAGGCTAATATGTAACATATTCTTATCTACAATGAATGTAAAACTTATGGAAGCAATATAAATGAAAAGGGCTTGTTTTTTATTTTAAAAAAAATAGTTTAAGGATTGACTGGTATCTTAGATCGGTGTTATCTTTTGTTTGAAATAAATTATATAAACTGGTCATCAGAAAGATTAGGAACATAAATTAATTATACCACGAACAAAGGTAACTAAAGGTTTTGTGAGAACCCGTAACTTCCCCGCCTCCGAAGAGAAGAGAAAGAACGAATTATCTGAGGACAAGACAAAACAGAAGACAAACGGAAGAACATTTCATTGTTTATTACAACAATCCCATCAGAATACAAGAATATACAGAGTATGAATAAATATTATACAACAGAGTTAATCAGAGATTTAAATACAATATTGCAGCGGAAAAATAAATGAAAAACATAACTGGAAGAAATATACGGATACAGAGCTTTCCGAATACCACTTCAGCTAAAAACCAGGACCTGTGAATATAAATCTGCAAAACCAAAACTACTAGTTGCCCGTGCGGAAAATAAGGGCACCCAGAGTTTAGGTTAAAACAATAAACTCCACGTCAGTCATGTGACTGGTGTGAGAACTAAAACAGTTATTAATTCTTATTTTTAAAGTTCGGTAAAACAAGGGACCACGCCGTATAACACGGAACGGGTTTTTACCCCAAGGATACCAGTGCATAAACAAACAGCGCAATGCTAAATAAAGAACAATGAAGCTGTTATGAGACCCAGGTCCCATCACACAATGCAACGCAAGCCGGAGGATAGGGTTTTCTCTTATAACAGCCAAAGAATGCTTGATACGCGAAATTTAATCTTTTATTTTCTAAACCAGACTCCAACCGTAAATTAGTTAGAGAATGATTCCCTTAGTATTAACCCCGAAGGCCGAAACCAACATCAGATCAATACAAAGGAAACCACTCATCTTGGCTCGTTTACTGTTAGTTTCTGATTTTATATACAATCATAAATATTAATCATAGACGGCATAAGTGCCCCATACCACTATGTCGCCATACTAGGCTCTACAAATAAAACCGAATCACACGTATCGGAAATTGGATTCCATCATGAGTCGAGGCAAGGGGCAAGATCCTCTCCGATTCGAGACACTCTAGCAAATGTCTCAGGGCTACACACTTGGGTAACCCCTGGGAACCTCCAAGGCCGGTCCTCTCTTACGTTTGAGGATTGGCAATTCCTGAACACACGTTTCCCGGTCCTAACAGACGACCTAATCCGAGGCGCCTCATCCAACAACCACAAAGGTGAAAAGTATATAAATGTCGGCCAGTTTAAGCACCGACACCACCTATAGCTAGAAAGAAACGTCGTGCACTCCTTGGGTCCGCATCCCGTTTTGACTCATACCGGGGTGTGAGGCTCGCGAATTCACGTTATACACAAAGCTAGGCCACGTAGGCCGCACCTTGATCATCAACCACAAGACTTTGCTTTTCAACAGAAGCCTTGATCCATGCAACTCAGCATGCCACATTGTCAATCCATACTGTACCACTGATTTCTACCAATATATAACCTCTAAGCTCATACGTCTCAGAGAAGGGTGTGAAGCAAGAGAATAAATTCTCCGCCACCAAACAGATACATATTTAGCAGAGATCCATAAATACAGTATAAGGGAACACAACGTCAGACATACCATCCATTTACAAGTCCGTTCTGGGTCTGAACGAAACCGGAGGCACTTTCCTCGCATATCCGTCGATCTCCAAGTACGTCTGAAGGATCACCAACTGATTCCCTCCTCTTGGGTGTACAGCCCAATCAAGATCATCAGTAATCACCCAAGCGATGTGAAGATCCTCGGTCTTCAACCACCGTCTTCATCTTCGACTTATCGTCGAATCGGTTATTCAGAATTGGTATAAACCCGGTCTTTCCAAATAACCCGCGTATATATAAACAAATGTTACACAAACACAACGTACGCCTCATTCCAATTCAGAATATTCTTGGGGAAAGGTCCCCATTAATTTTATCAAAGATAAATTCCTTGAAATTTATTCTTTAATCTTCCTTTGAATATCATTTCAAACTAGTCGAGATTAGCGAACCACACCGAAGTAATTATTTATTTTAATTCCCAATCCCAACCTATTTATCCCATGAGGCAAAACTGGTGATACCCTATATCTAACACCACGGTGTTATCGGTAAACTTAATTACCATTTCACGTTGAAATCTAGTTAAAGATTTAACTATCGCTTGGAGCAAAACTGGTGATACTCCATTATCGATCCTTTCAATCTAATTAAAGATTCATTAAAACTCCACTTCAGTTCTAATCTTTAACTGGGCTAAAGAACAGTGTCATTTAAAACACGTTTCACGATAAAATCAAAATCACATTTCACTTTACTAGTCTCTAACTGTCAATTAGTCAGAGAACAATTCCCCAGATATTAACCCTGAAGGCCGAAACCAACATCAGATCAATATCCAGGAAACCATTCTTCTTAACTGAATTCCAGTTATAAACTAGTTCATTTCTACAAAAATATATTTTTATCATTACAAATGTGGAATTTTTCATCCCAGTTCTTTCCAATTCACTTATTATAATTTTAGACAATTTATTGATATTTTTAATAATTTTATCAAGGCCCGTACAGTCGATTTCCAATAACGGTCGTCGAACTGCACTTACAGCGACCTTTTCTAAATTTGATTTGGACGTATCTCCAAATCCAACCGTTAGATTTAAAATTTTTAATATTCATTGGAAAGCTCTTTTCGATACGAACCCAACGGTTCCGGTTTTAGGATAATCCGACGGTCGGATCTCCCGTAACGTCAATTCGAAGTCAATGGTCGATATTCACGAACTGCCGCAGCGCGGCGCGTTCTATTCAGGCCATTGAATATATATAATATATATATTATATATATTTCATCGATTTCAATTCTAAACGTATTTTATAAATTGCATTAAATTTGTTTTCAAAACGATTTCAACTTCATATTCAATTTTAAATCAAAATTGAATATTCCACATCATCGATATATATATATAAATGATAATATTTTCAAAACGTTGTATTTTGAAATCACTTCATTTTCAATATTCGAATAAAATCGATATAAATATCGTTCACGTCAAAATGGCGCAAATATAACCAACACGGCTTTATATATCTCAATAGCTTCTTTATTTTATTCAATAAATGAATATTTTCCTTCAACACATGAATATTTTATTTCAATACATGACTAATCTCAATGAATGAGTACTGTCAACACATGAATATATATTTTTGTTATTTAATATATTTTATTTCAACACATGACTAATCTCAACGAATGAGTACTGTCAACACATGAATATATATATATTTCTTTCAACACATGAATTTATATATTATATTCTTTAATTTCTAAATTGGAATGAGGCCCAATCAATTACCATATAATGTTAATTATATGGATTCCATACAACACATGTATATAACAGCAACGGTAAATAATCAACCATCATTCAAAGTGCACAATACAACTGTTTGTCAACCTATCGATCGACAAACAACTAATTATTGGGACTAGTGTACATCCCAATACCCGTGTGGGGTTTCAAATCAACAAACAGATATTTTTATTTGGGCAGTTGGGCGATGTGTTAAATTTATCGTCCCAATCAAAATCAGTCAAATCAGTGTACATAAACAAACCGTCTGGTTTGTAAATGAATATTTTATTTTATTCACATACACGTTAAAAATTATATTTTTAACGATAAAATATTTTATTTCAACGCATGAATTTATTCTAGTTCATGTATTCAATAAAAATGCTCTTTTTATTTTTCTAGCTTATTTTAGAGAATTTCGGCGGCATAACGGCACTATAGTAGAAACGGCACTAGGCCTAGCCTTATCCACGGTCTAATAATGGCCCACACCATTATTATATCAATCCAATCAATTTCCATTTCACCAAACAAATAAATTCAAATCAAATAATCTAACCAACTACACAACCAGACAAACAAGTCCATGGTCTGTGGACGGGTGTCGGGCGCTTCTAATAAGCACCGTCTGCATCCTAGTATATATTTATAACTAGAAAAGTAAATTTTGAGTGATAAGTTCTCACCAAAGCTAATCCAAACGCCTCGACTCTTCATAGGTAGAAAATCTTCATCGTCACTCCTATCGAGATCTGTTTTACGTAGTCGATATTAAAAAAAAATCACATTTTTATTATTCTACTATATAGAAAAGATTATATTTTTATCGACGCTACTGAATATATAAAAATCGTATTTTTACTTCGCTATTCAATATATAAAAATCGTATTTTTCTTCTAATGAACTTCATATAAAAGTCGCATTTTTCTTCTAATGAACTTCATATAAAAATCACATTTTCTTCTAATGAACTTCATATAAAAATCGCATTTTTCTTATTCAAGAATATAATGTTTTCATATTTAAAAATATCGCTACTTCATGCTAAGATTTATATATATTTTTAACTTCATCCTCATATAAAAAATTATATTTTTAACTTCATCCTCATATAAAAAAATTATATTTTTAACTTCATCCTCATATAGAAAATTATATTTTTATAAATAAAAATATAATCTTTTCAGTTTTAAATCGAATCTTTTTGAGTTTAAAAATCATTTCTTTCTATAAGGAGAAATCATGTTTTAGCCTTATGTCTTACATACAAAAACCATATTTTAGACAATGTTATATAATTTGAAAATCCAATTTTTATATCATTAACATAATAAAAATTATATTTTTAAACTTATGCTATATAAAAAAAAACTGATTTTTAAACTTATTAAAATTAATTACTTAGAAAATGAACAGAAACAAATAAGGGGCAAAAGGCTTACAGAAGAAATCGAAGTGGGGGAGGAACCTACGCTCGCCGGAGGAAATGCTCGCTGGCGGTCTGGTGCCGGTCGTACATCGGAGGGTGGCGGAGGCCGGCTCGAGCTCGCGGTGGTGCACTGGACGTTGGCGGCTAGGGTTTGTTGCGGCGGTTCTTTGAAGAAGGGGGGTTTTGGGGGTTGCGTGCTGACTGGAGAAGGAGGGAGGGAGATCAGCGGTGGAAGGGGGGCTGGGGAGGGGATCGCAGTGAGCAGCGGTGGTGGGTGGCTGCGTGGGTGCGTCGCCGGAGGTGATCGACGACTTGGGGTTTTCGATTTCCTTTTTTTTAATTATTTGGTTCCTGTAATGACCGATAACAGGGGAGGGATGGGTTTGACGTCTGGTATGGGAATAAGGGGTGGTCCACTTTTTTTTTTTTTTTTCCTTCCATACAAAGTACCTCTTTCGTTCGAATCCCAAATCGAACCTGCCGACTGCCATCCCTAGCTAATTACCCTCATTCCGAACACTATGGGATATGCTGCGTAAGCCAATTCGAACATTACGATTAGTTTCCGTTCAAATTAAAATTTAAATCTATATATATTCAATTTGAACGTACATTTTAAATTACCGGGACCACGTACGGACTGTAAAAATTCGCGAAAAATTATTTCTAGCTTCGTATTGACGATACGGTCCTAACAAAACTAATTTCGTCAAATTATGAGACCGTTTGTAAAATGGCCATTTTCCAGTCGATGGGATTCAACTGAAACTGGTCAAACGCGTTTAAATGCGCCACGCTCACATATTGATTCGAAAAATTACGAAAATTGGAATCTAGCAATAATTCGATATCCCGGATCCAACAAAAGTGGTTTCGTCGAAAACGGAGGTCGTTTGCAGAATTCCTATTTTTAAGGGCCTTTATATATATTAAAATATATATAAATCCCACAGCGCTATTTCTAAATTTTAAACTAGACGTATCTTTCAACTTCTAAAGTGAAATCTCGGTTTCTCAACTTCGTTAAGAAGATATGATTAAACAGATTCAATTATTTCTGGTTTCGTCCAATTCCGACTTAAAACGAATTCGGTATATTCATTTGAAATTAGAAGTCGAATTTTCGAACTGCAGCGCCATTTCAGGCTCGTTATATAATTAAAATAAATTTATTCGTTCTAACTTCATCGAAAATAAATTTTTAGCCGTTATTATTTAAAATAATTCATTTTAAATATTCAAAATTCATTAAATTCGCCAAAATAAAAATTTTAAACTGGCTCAGATTTTCCGGGTTGTTACAATCTCCCCCACTTAAAATCTTTTCGTCCTCGAAAAGGAACGAAGCTGGAAGTTGTTTAATAATCAACTCTACTTCCATTATTTTAGTTACGGCTTAAGTTCTTCAACTTTTCAGTCCCTAAGAACTTTCAAAATTTTCAAAAATTTGGCTAACACCCTAAATTTTCGAAAAATTTGGCCATAACCTCCCCTGCACCGGGAGATTCGGGATATTTCAAAAAGCCTCCCATGGCCCTCACCAATCAATGGTGGTATAAAAAGAAAAAGAAAAAGCCAAGCGGCTAGCCAATCGGCTCATAAAATCATCATCACCCAAACAAAACAGTAAATTATGGTAAACGTGTACCTATCTGTCGGGCAAACAATTTTATTCCACTGCTCTAGCCTCCTTGCTATGACCTGTTCAATGTATATATATGCACATGTACGCAAATACAAGCAAATTTCAATACAGTTTAATATTTGGTTCAATTTGGCTACATTTACCATTCATGTACATATGGTTTTAAATGAAGAATCATACAACACAAACATCAATCAATTAGTGGATTAACGTTTCAATTTCATAATTTTATATACATAGAGAAAATCATGTTTTTGATGTCAAATCACACAATAAATCCTAAGTAGTTTTGGTTCTCACACCAGTCTATGGAAATCTATAGATATCACACCTTCAAAACTCGAACAGGAATACTGATGATGATATATCAATCATCAGTATCATCTCCGGGCGACTAAAGCATGATTCTATATCTATCCAATATATTAAAACCTCGAATATACGTTTGCAAGGCGTATATGCAAAATCTTTATATACTGAATTGTCCATCTCAATACAAATAAATATTCAAATACGTATAAAATGGTTTAAATTTTCAAAACAAAATTTGCTTTCAATTTTTCTTTTAAAAATAACTCCATTTCGACTCGTTCTAGGATACTGCTGATCCTATCTCTAACGAGTTATTCTCATTGGATATTACTAATCCAATTTCTGATGAATTCTTTCGTTTGGTTCTAATGTGCCTTATTCTCGAGCTTTGTAAACCAAAGCTCTGATACCAACTGTGAGAACCCGTAACTTCCCTGCCTCCGAAGAGAAGAGAAAGAACGAATTATCTGAGGACAAGACAAAACAGAAGACAAACGAAAGAACATTTCATTATTTATTACAACAATCCCATCAGAATACAAGAATATAATGAGTATGAATAAATATTATACAACAGAGTTAATCAGAGATTTAAATACAATATTGCAGCGGAAAAATAAATGCAAAACATAATTTGAAGAAATATACGGATACGGAGCTTTCCGAATACCACTTCAGCTAAAAACCAGGACCTGTGAATATAAATCTGTAAAACCAAAACTACTAGCTGCCCGTGCGGAAAATAAGGGCACCCAGAGTTTAGGTTAAAACAATAAACTCCACGTCAGTCATGTGACTGGTGTGAGAACTAAAACAATTATTAATTCTTATTTTTAAAGTTCGGTAAAACAAGGGACCACGCCGTATAACACGAAACGGGCTTTTACCCCAAGGATACCAGTGCATAAACAAACAGCGCAATGCTAAATAAAGAACAATGAAGCTGTTATAAGACCCAGGTCCCATCACACAATGCAACGCAAGCCGGAGGATAGGGTTTTCCCTTATAACAGCCAAAGAATGCTTGATACGCGAAATTTAATCTTTTATTTTCTAAACCAGACTCCAACCGTAAATTAGTTAGAGAATGATTCCCTTAGTATTAACCCCGAAGGCCGAAACCAACATCAGATCAATACAAAGGAAACCACTCATCTTGGCTCGTTTACTGTTAGTTTCTGATTTTATATACAATCATAAATATTAATCATGGATGGCATAAGTGCCCCATACCACTATGTCGCCATACTAGGCTCTACAAATAAAACCGAATCACACGTATCGGAAATTGGATTCCATCATGAGTCGAGGCAAGGGGCAAGAACCTCTCCGATTCGAGACACTCTAGCAAATGTCTCAGGGCTACACACTTGGGTAACCCGTAGGAACCTCCAAGGCCGGTCCTCTCTTACGTTTGAGGATTGGCAATTCCTGAACACACGTTTCCCCGTCCTAACAGACGACCTAATCCGAGGCGCCTCATCCAACAACCACAAAGGTGAAAAGTATATAAATACCGGCCAGTTTAAGCACCGACACCACCTATAGCTAGAAAGAAACGTCGTGCACTCCTTGGGTCCGCATCCCGTTTTGACTCATACCGGGGTGTGAGGCTCGCGAATTCACGTTATACACAAAGCTAGGCCACGTAGGCCGCACCTTGATCATCAACCACAAGACTTTGCTTTTCAACAGAAGCCTTGATCCATGCAACTCAGCTTGCCACATTGTCAATCCATACCGTACCACTGATTTCTGCCAATATATAACCTCTAAGCTCGTACGTCTCAGAGAAGGGTGTGAAGCAAGAGAATAAATTCTCCGCCACCAAACAGATACATATTTAGCAGAGATCCATAAATACAGTATAAGGGAACACAACGTCAGACATACCATCCATTTACAAGTCCGTTCTAGGTCTGAACGAAACCGGAGGCACTTTCCTCGCATATCCGTCGATCTCCAAGTACGTCTGAACGATCACCAACTGATTCCCTCCTCTTGGGTGTACAGCCCAATCAAGATCATCAGTAATCACCCAAACGATGTGAAGACCCTCGGTCTTCAACCACTGTCTTCATCTTCGACTTATCATCGAATCGGTTATTCAGAATGGGTATAAACCCGGTCTTTCCAAATAACCCGCGTATATATAAACAAATGTTACACAAACACAACGTATGCCTCATTCTAATTCAGAATATTCTTGGGGAAAGGTCCCCATTAATTTTATCAAAGATAAATTCCTTGAAATTTATTCTTTAATCTTCCTTTGAATATCATTTCAAACTAGTCGTGATTAGCGAACCACACCGAAGTAATTATTTATTTTAATTCCCAATCCCAACCTATTTATCCCATGAGGCAAAACTGGTGATACCCCATATCTAACACCACGGTGTTATCGGTAAACTTAATTACCATTTCACGTTGAAATCTAGTTAAAGATTTAACTATCGCTTGGAGCAAAACTGGTGATATTCCATTATCGATCCTTTCAATCTAATTAAAGATTCATTAAAACTCCACTTCGGTTCTAATCTTTAACTGGGCTAAAGAACAGTGTCATTTAAAACACGGTTCACGATAAACCCAAAATCACATTTCACTTTACTAGTCTCTAACTGTCAATTAGTCAGAGAACAATTCCCCAGATATTAACCCCGAAGGCCGAAACCAACATCAGATCAATATCCAGGAAACCATTCTTCTTAACTGATTTCCAGTTATAAACTAGTTCATTTCTACAAAAATATATTTTTATCATTACAAATGTGGAATTTTTCATCCCAGTTCTTTCCAATTCACTTATTATAATTTTAGACAATTTATTGATATTTTTAATAATTTTATCAACGTACAGTCGATTTCCAATAACGGTCGTCGAACTGCACTTACAGCGACCTTTTCTAAATTTGATTTGGACGTATCTCCAAATCCAACCGTTAGATTTCAAATTTCTAATATTCATTGGAAAGCTTTTTTCGATACGAACCCAATGGTTCCGGTTTCAGGATAATCCGACGGTCGGATCTCCCGTAACGTCAATTCGAAGTCAATGGTCGAAATTCACGAACTACCGCAGCGCGGCGCGTTCTATTCAGGCCATTGAATATATATAATATATATATTAGATATATTTCATCGATTTCAATTCTAAACGTATTTTATAAATCACTTTAAATTCGTTTTCAAAACGATTTCAACTTCATATTCAATTTTAAATCAAAATTGAATATTCCACATCATCGATATATATATAAATGATAATATTTTCAAAACGTTGTATTTTGAAATCACTTCATTTTCAATATTCGAATAAAATCGATATAAATATCGTTCACGTCAAAATGGCGCAAATCTAACCAACACGGCTTTATATATCTCAATAGCTTCTTTATTTTATTCAATAAATGAATATTTTCCTTCAACACATGAATATTTTATTTCAATACATGACTAATCTCAACGAATGAGTACTGTCAACACATGAATATATATTTTTGTTATTTAATATATTTTATTTCAACACATGACTAATCTCAACGAATGAGTACTGTCAACACATGAATATATATATTTCTTTCAACACATGAATTTATATATTATATTCTTTAATTTCTAAATTGGAATGAGGCCCAATCAATTACCATATAATGTTAATTATATGGATTCCATAAAACACATGTATATAACAGCAACGGTAAATAATCAACCATCATTCAAAGTGCACAATACAACTGTCTGTCAACCTATCGATCGACAAACAACTAATTATTGGGACTAGTGTACATCCCAATACCCGTGTGGGGTTTCAAATCAACAAACAGATATTTTTATTTGGGCAGTTGGGCGATGTGTAAAAATTATCGTCCCAATCAAAATCAGTCAAATCAGTGTACATAAACAAACCGTCTGGTTTGTAAATGAATATTTTATTTTATTCACATACACGTTAAAAATTATATTTTTAACGATAAAATATTTTATTTCAACGCATGAATTTATTCTAGTTCATGTATTCAATAAAAATGCTCTTTTTAATTTTCTAACTTATTTTAGAGAATTTCGGCGGCATAACGGCACTATACTAGAAACGGGACTAGGCCTAGCCTTATCCCCGGTCTAATAATGGCCCACGCCATTATTATATCAATCCAATCAATTTCCATTTCACCAAACAATTAAATTCAAATCAAATAATCTAACCAACTACACAACCAAACAAACAAGTCCATGGTCTGTGGACGGGTGTCGGGCGCTTCTAATAAGCACCGTCTGCATCCTAGTATATATTTATAACTAGAAAAGTAAATTTTGAGTGAGAAGTTCTCACCAAATCTAATCCAAACGCCTCGACTCTTCATAGGTAGAAAATCTTCGTCGTCACTCCTATCGAGATCTGTTTTACGTAGTCGATATTAAAAAAATTCACAATTTTATTACTCTACTATATAGAAAAGATTATATTTTTATCGACGCTACTGAATATATAAAAATCGTATTTTTACTTCGCTATTCAATATATAAAAATCATATTTTTCTTCTAATGAACTTCATATAAAAGTCGCATTTTTCTTCTAATGAACTTCATATAAAAATCGCATTTTCTTCTAATGAACTTCATATAAAAATCGCATTTTTCTTATTCAAGAATATAATGTTTTCATATTTAAAAATATCGCTACTTCATGCTAAGATTTATATATATTTTTAACTTCATCCTCATATAAAAAATTATATTTTTAACTTCATCCTCAAATAAAAAATTATATTTTTAACTTCATCCTCATATAGAAAATTATATTTTTATAAATAAAAATATAATCTTTTCAGTTTTAAATCGAATCTTTTTGAGTTTAAAAATCATTTCATTCTATAAGGAGAAATCATGTTTTAGCCTTATGTCTTACATACAAAAACCATATTTTAGACAATGTTATATAATTTGAAAATCCAATTTTTATATCATTAACATAATAAAAATTATATTTTTAAACTTATGCTATATAAAAAAAAATGATTTTTAAACTTATTAAAATTAATTACTTAGAAAATGATCAGAAACAAATATGGGGCAAAAGGCTTACAGAAGAAATCGAAGTGGGGGAGGAACCTACGCTCGTCGGAGGAAATGCTCGCTGGCGGTCTGGTGGCGGTCGTACATCGGAGGGTGGCGGAGGCCGGCTCGAGCTCGCGGTGGTGCATTGGACGTTGGCAGCTAGGGTTTGTTGCGGCGGTTCTTTGAAGAAGGGGGGTTTTGGGGGTTGCGTGCTGACTAGAGAAGGAGGGAGGGAGATCAGCGGTGGAAGGGGGAGCTGGGGAGGGGATCGCGGTGAGCAGCGGTGGTGGGAGGCTGCGTGGGTGCGGTGCCGGAGGTGATCGACGATTTGGGGTTTTCGATTTACTTTTTTTTTATTATTTGGTTCCTGTAATGACCGATAACGGGGGAGGGATGGGTTTGACTTCTGGTATGGGAATAAGGGGTGGTCCACTTTTATTTTTTTTTATTTTTTTTATTTTATTTTCCTTCCATACAAAGTACCTCTTTCATTCGAATCCCAAATCGAACCTACCGACTGCCATCCCAAGCTAATTACCCCCATTCCGAACACAATGGGATATGCTGCGTAAGCCAATTCGAACGTTACGATTAGTTTCCATTCAAATTAAAATTTAAATCTATATATATTCAATTTGAACGTACATTTTAAATTACCGGGACCACGTACGGACTGTAAAAATTCCCGAAAAATTATTTCTAGCTTCGTATTGACGATACGGTCCTAACAAAACTAATTTCGTCAAATTCTAAGGCCGTTTGTAAAATGGCCATTTTCCAGTCGATGGGATTCAACTGAAACTGGTCAAACGCGTTTAAATGCGCCACGCTCACATATTGATTCGAAAAATTACGAAAATTGGAATCTAGCAATAATTCGACATCCCGGATCCAACAAAAGTGGTTTCGTCGAAAACGGAGGTCGTTTGCAGAATTCCTATTTTTAAGGGCCTTTATATATATTAAAATATATATAAATCCCACAGCGCTATTTCTAAATTTTAAACTAGACGTATCTTTCAACTTCTAAAGTGAAATCTCGGTTTCTCAACTTCGTTAAGAAGATATGATTAAACAGATTCAATTATTTCTGGTTTCGTCCAATTCTGACTTAAAACGAATTAGGTATATTCATTTGAAATTAGAAATCGAATTTTCGAACTGCAGCGCCATTTCAGGCTCGTTATATAATTAAAATAAATTTATTCGTTCTAACTTCGTCGAAAATAAATTTTTAGCCATTATTATTTAAAATAATTCATTTTAAATATTCAAAATTCATTAAATTCGCCAAAATAAAAATTTTAAACTGGCTCAGATTTTCCGGGTTATTACAGGTTTTAAGAGGGTTGCAAAAACCTCTGAAATGTAACAAGCAATTTAATTTGTGAATATTAAAGAGATGATATCAATTTAAAGTTTTCTATTCTGTGACAATGGCCATCTTCTAATTATAAGAATTTGTTAATGTAGTGAATTTATAATGAGATATTTATTGTAGTAAAATAGTATTGTAAAATCATTTTAGAAAGTTCTACTTAAGCCTTATTTAGTACAGTATGAGTGACATGGTATTCCAACAATGATATCCTATAATCCATCTTCATTATTGTAAAACCATGTGATATGTTGCACTAAAGATATTTGATTTACACATTTTACGAAAATTATTTAATTTTTCGGAGCAAAACATTAATTAGGTTTTTTTTCCTTCTCCATTTTTAATTGATTTTTTTACAAATGCCTAGTTTAGTCATGGTTAAACCTTTATATCCATTCAGATCACTAGTACATGTATTATTATTATTATTATTATTATTATTATTATTACCATTGCTAATATAATTAGAATTCCCCAACACGATCAGAAAATATATGCAAGCATCCTGTAATATGGTAAAAATAATTCTACAGCAAGGAAGAAGGCTTATATGGAATTCTTAGGGTAAATATATTTCTAAAGTATGAGGCATGACTATGTGTAACATGGTGTTATTGGATAATGAGTTAAGTCGGTATTGCTGGATGAAAAAAATGGATATTGAAATCCATTAAATAAAAAGATTGTAACAACCCGACTTTTCAGCTCTCGAAAATCAACACTAATACATCCTCTGTATTCATGTATCTCAAATCAAGTACCTCAAAGTCTGATAGTTGGGTGAAAAAAAAGAAGGTAGAAGAATAGAAGGAAAAGGATACAGAACAGAATCTCACAGCGGAACGAATAATTTATAATCATAACAGTGCTCTTTACAAAAAGAGGAAAAATTTAAAGTATATACACATCAATTAGAGTACACAGTGAATCAACCTGAACAGTTATAACAACCTGTCCTTACAATTGTTAATACATACAATAACATACACAGCGGAGTAAATAAAAGAATACGAGTATACGTCTCGTCACCAACTCCACTTCTAAAGCCCTAAAGCAATCCAAATCTGATCTTCAAATATACTCGGTCTGACCCGAGCATTACCGCAAAATAACACCCGGATCAGGCTAGCAACCGTGTGAGATAACTCAACATTTAAGTAACACATCTCAATACAATCTGAATCCATACACATGTCCGTAATGGTTATTCCCTTAATAACATCCAACCATTTATTAGGAGAAGTATAGTTGTATTTGTTGATGGGCCTTTCGGACTGCCCATCAAGGCTGAACAATAAGATAAGGCCCGGGATTCTAAGGCTTAAGGCGAGTGAACTAAAGAAGCCCGGTCCGATGGATTAATCGCGCGCAACGAGAAGCGGATTGAGAACAATATGGAGGAATCGAGTCTGACTTTTTGTTATGCGTCCAAGGCCCGAGAAGTCAACTTGAAGACCCGCTCATTCCGAGTTCTCTTCATTCAAATTGCTCAGGATATTTCTACCAAGCATGAAGGGCGGAATACCTATTCTTTGGCAAGGACTGGATCCACCAGCCGCAACTATTCTCGTGGATCTAATGCCACGTTTTAAGGAACGGCCCACTAATGTATCACCTATAAATACCAATGCCCTAGTTCAGAAAAGGGGATTGAATTATTGTAATCATTCATCAAATTCGTAATATAAACTCTATAAAGTGGACGTAGGCTGATTAACGCCGAACCACTATAAATCTGTGTGTGATTACTGCTTTTTTCTTAGTTATTACTGATTGTCTTCATTTAATCTCTTCTTAAAACTATTCTATTGGGTGTTAAACAGTTTTTGGTATCAACATTTTGGTGCTTTCACTGAGAACTGACTTTCTCAGATCATTTCGGATTTTTTGCTCTACTTTTGGATCACCAAGTCCAAGACAAAAATCCTATTTTTCGTTATTATTACGTTTATTTAACAATGGCAGGGAAAATGACGCGTAATACAGGGAAAAATCCGTAGGTGGGTTCCTCTACTGGAGCAGCTGGTGGATCGGCCAATCCCGAAACCGCTTCAGATCAGCCCCTATTGCCCGCCGGAGGGGATATAGCCCCAGCCTCTGCCTTTGCCACTCGAGACGAGTTTATGGCCATGATGGACTGGCTCAGAGAAACCACAGATGCTTTGAGGACGCAATCTCAGGAGAATGCTGCTATGTGCGAGGACGTGAACCGTATATCAAGCCAATGGGAAGAGTTCAGAGACCAGCCTCAAGGAGCTCAAGGTCATCGGTCTCCTCCCCTCAGCCAGACCGAGCATCGAGAGACTCTTCATCATCTGAAGGGGACAGAGACCATCGTCGAGATCGACGCCCGCTAGAGAGGATTGAAAACGCCCGACCACAGCAAACGGAAGGACACCATGTCCCCCCGAATGAGTGCGACCAAGGACGTATCGATCGAGATGAAATAGAAATTATAGACCCGGTAGCTCCGCACCATCTAGAGGAGCCTCCTCCTAATCGAAATGCTGCTCGAGGAGGCCGAGTCCCGGAACGTCCCCCTAGGAATCTTGCGGTTAACCAGGGAAACCGGAGGGGCAGGAGAGGTGCCCGGACGGCACTCTCTGACGGTGAAGCCAGACATGGCCCGCTTGTTGAACAGATCGACCCAGATACAGTTGTTACCCCAAATCTAGCCGATATGGTGCGATAGATTATGAACGACAGTCGAGGACATAAAAACAAAGACTGGGGAATCGATCGAAGTCACACGCCGTTTACCGAAGATATATTACAAGCGGAATTCCCTAGAAGGTTCAACATGCCCCAAATGGATCATTATGATGGAACGTCGGATCCCCAACAGCATTTGATGAGATATTCCTGGCATATGGACGTGGCAGCCGCTTCTGATACGATCAAGTGCAAGGCTTTTCCGATATTTCTAAGCCAAATGGCCCTCATGTGGTTCGTGCGCTTGCCTGCGAAGTCGGTTCCCAATTTTAAAGACTTAAGCGAAAAGTTCTTGACTCAGTTCTGCCTCTATGCCACCAAATCAAAACATGTCATGGCCTTGTCGGTAGTGAAGCAAGGAAGGGGCGAATCCCTGCGGAATTATCTTAGCCGATTTAATCGGGCTGTCACCGAAGTAAGCAACCCTAACCATGAGACCGTCTTGATGGCCATGGTCGATGGTATCGAAAAACGAACTGAGTTCGGGAGATATCTGATAGGGAAGCCACCTACCACGATTGAAGCTTTCTATGAAAAGGCCCATATCCGCCTAAGGCAGGAGGACGCTCAGTTGGAAGAAGAAGACGGACCAAGGAATGTTCCAAACTCGACTGCCCAAAACAATGTCGCAGTAAAACAGTCGGGGGATAGCTCGGGTAAGGTCGAGGTAAATGTTGAAAACCGTGGAAAGCGGAACGACGAGGAGTCAAAAGGGAACAACGGAAGTTCGAAGCAAAAAGGAAACTCTCGTAAGTGTCCCCGTTTTCAGGTGTTCGAGACATATACGGCCCTAAGCGATAGCCTGGAGAATATATACCTTGACACCTGTGACGCGATGTAGTATAAGAAACCGCCCCCACGAGAGGCGACGGAGAGGGAGCGAGCAACGACGAAATATTGCTTGTTCCATGACATTTATGGTCACACGACCAACAAGTGCCGACACCTCCGAGACATCGTCGAGAAGCTGATTCGAGAAGGGAAGCTCGATGAGTACAAGATAGCCCCAAGGGAAAGGGGGCAAGGAACTTCGGGATCTCGACCGAATCAAACGACATCTCGCGCCACTCCCCAGGAAAAAGGGAAGGGAATTGTGAAAAATGCCATCGTAGGAGGACCACACCCGGCAGGAAACAGCGTTAGAGCCATGGAGCGATATGTTAATGCCGCGAAGCATGTGGATGTTGGAGAAGTAGATCCCAATGGTGTCGCGAACCCTATTAAGGTGAGAAAAACGATGGGTGAGGAGATCATCTTTCGCGATCGAGAGTCGACCGGTATAGAATCCCCAACGGTCGATCCATTGGTGATAACCGCAATCATCAGACCAGCTACTGTCCGAAAAGTCTTGGTCGATAATGGGAGCTCGGTGAACATCCTATTTAAGCAAACTTACGACCAGATGAAATTAGAGACAAAGGACCTGGAACTGTACGAAGGCCATATACGTGGTTTCAACGGAGCATCTACCGAGCCGATCGGACAAGTCAGGTTGTCGGTAGAATTAGGCGGCGGAGACAGATAAAGGGTCAGGATTTTACCGTTCATTGTGATGAACATCAAGTCGCATTATATTGCCTTCCTAGGACGACATGCGTTAGCGGTTTTCTGAGCATGTATCGTCCCTTGGTGCCTACTTCAGAAATTTCCCACAGACAGTGGAATCGGGACTATGAGAGGGGACCAGGTGGATGGCCGAGAATGCTATATGGCAGAATAGAAGGAGTTGAGAAGTGGTGGCGACAAGGAAACTGATAAACCTTCCCCTTCGGGGGAGAAGAAGGGAGCATATCAACTACAGAGCGCACCCCGGCCAGGACCATCACCCTGTGAGGTCGAAGACATCCACCCACGGGACGACGATGAGTCGGAGTGCAGAAAGGCCGCTCCTAATGAGGCTACCATAGACATCCTTATAGATGACCATGGTCCTTCCAAAGTTCTGAAGATAGGTTCTCATCTTGATTCCCTCCAGACGAGGGAACTAAGTGAATTCCTCAGAGCAAATCTGGATGTATTTGCCTAGACCCATGCTGACATGTGTGGGATATCTCCGTCCATTATAACCCACTCACTCAGTATCGACCCAAAGCACACTCCCGTAAAACAGAAAAGACGAATGCTCGGTCCTGAACGATCGAGAGCCTTGAAAGAGGAAGTTTGGAAGTTGCAAGCCAATGGGTTTATCCGGGATTCGACCTATCCCGACTGGATAGCGAACCCGGTACTGGTAAAGAAGGCTAACGGGAAGTGGAGGACTTGCATTGATTTCTCCGACTTAAACAAAGCATGCCCAAAAGACAGCTTCCCGTTACCTAGGATCGATCAGTTGGTTGACTCGACCGCTATACATGAACTTCTTTTGTTCATGGACGCATACTCAGGATACAACCAGATCGCTATGCATATCCCTGATCAAGAACATACCAGCTTCATAACCGATCTTGGGTTATACTGTTATGTGGTAATGCCCTTTGGTCTAAAAAATGCTGGCGCCACATACCAAAGGTTTGTTAACCGAATGTTTCATGATCAAATAGAGAAGACGATGGAAGTGTATGTGGACGATATGCTGGTAAAATCAAAACAATCGTCCGAGCATGTGGGCGACCTGTCGAGAATGTTTGACATCCTGAGAAAATATGGAATGAAACTGTACCCGCTAAAATGTTCTTTTGGAGTAGCTTCGGGTAAATTCCTTGTGTTCATTGTAAGCTCCCGCGGAATCGAAATCAATCCCGACCAAATCGCAGCCCTCAAGGGAATTCAAGAGCCCCGACGAATAAAGGATGTCCAGAGTTTGGCAGGAAAGGTAGCGGCTATGGGGCGGTTCATTTTGAAGGCCACTGACAAATTCCTTCCCTTCTTTGAGTTAATAAAGAGGGGGAAGCGACATTTTGAATGGACGCCCGACTGCGTCGAAGCTTTCAAGAACCTTCTTAACCACCTTGAAAAGCCTCCCATCCTATCTAAACTGGTCGACCATGAAGACTTGTTTGTGTACTTAGCTATATCTGCCCATGCCATTAGCTCAGTTCTGATTCGAGAGGAGGAACAGATACAGCGACCAGTTTACTATGTTATCAAAAAGTTAACTGGAGCCGAGCGGAACTACCCTAAGATCGAAAAATTAGCATATAGCCTGCTAATTGCATCAAGAAAACTTCGGCATTATTTCCAAGCTCATCCTATCAAGGTATTTACTGACCAACCTCTCCGCCAAATCTTGCAAAGGCCTGAAGCGAGTGGTAGATTATTGAAATGGAATATCGAGTTAAGCCAGTTCGACTTAACATTCATCCCTCGAAAGTCGATCAGGGGGCAAGCATTGGCTGATTTCATAGCCGAATTCACGATCCCGGAGGAAGAAGATCATCCCAAGCCGGTCAAGGTTGACTGGGAGCCTGCCGCATGGAAACTCTACACGGACGGAGCTCGGAATAAGCAACGCTCCGGGGCCGGTGTTGTACTTTTGTCTCCTGAAGGACGCTCAGTGTACTATGCCTTGAGATTGGAATTTCTGGCCACCAATAACGATTCCGAGTATGAAGCCCTGATCGCTGGGCTTAAGCTAGCAAAAGAATTAAGAATATCCGCATTAGACATTTTTTGCGATTCTCAGCTCGTGGTTAACCAAGTACGAAAAAAGTTTGCTACCCGAGGAGAGCGGCTTTCCTCTTATCTAGAGGAGGTTGAAAGGCTGCTCTGGAATTTCGACCGGTATAGTATTTCTCATATTCCTAGGGAAGAAAACCGAAAGGCGGACAGTTTGGCAAAGCTAGCTAGCTCGGATCATCCGAATGAGTCGAAGATAGTACCCATAGAAAATTTGAAGGTGTCGATTATTGATCAGATGGAGATCAATCAAACAGACGATGAATCTGAGCAGGAGTCGTGGATGACTCCCATCAAAAACTTTCTCCTCTACGGGCAGCTTCCCGAAAAGAATAACAAGAAGCGGGACTTGGTGCGACGGTCTTCCAGGTATCTTATCCAAGAAGGCCAGCTCTATAGAAGGGGGTTTTCTGTGCCCATGTTTCGGTGTGTAGAAAATGATGACGTCAAAAGGATATTACAAGAAGTGCACGAAGGTGATTGCGGGGCGCACACTAGGGGCAAGCCTTAGCGCAAAAGATACTGCGCTATGGGTACTACTGGCCGACCCTCAACAAGGAGCTGCCCATTACGCCAAGAGATGCGACAAATGCCAAAGGTTCGCACGTATCCCTCGAGCACCACCTACCAAAATAACTCAGATGACAAGCCCCTGGCCGTTCGCTGTATGGGGAATCGACATTATCGGAACATTTCCTATCTCAAAAGGCGGGGCTAGATATGCGATTGTGGCCGTGGATTACTTTACAAAGTGGGAGGAAGCCGAACAACTGACCACGATCACAACAAAAAAGTCCATCAACTTCATCATCCGAAATATTATTTGTCGACATGGGATACCTCGGACCATTATTACAGATAATGGAACCCAATTCGACAGTGTGGAATTCAGAGACTTTTGTGAGAACTATCGCATTGAGAAGAAATACACAGCAATTTCCCATCCCCAGTCCAACGGGCAGGACAAAGCAGTTAATAAAATCATTAAAACTATCTTGAAGAAACGATTGGAGCGAGCTAAAGGAAAGTGGGTCGATGAGTTGCCCCTAGCATTATGGGTATATCGTACTACCCATAAGACTGCTATAGGTCACACCCCTTACGCTTTGTCATATGGCTCCGAAGCAGTTCTCCCGATCGAGCTTGAAGTTCCGACCCATCGAACAACCTATTACGATCCTCTGACTCACAAGGCACTTCTCCTGACATCGTTGGACATGATCGATGAGAAGAGGGAGGAGGCAAACCTTCGCGCTGCGGCCCACAGACAATGAGTAGCTCGATACTACGACAAGCAGGTCCGCCCGAGGACTTTTTAACCAGGGGATCTGGTTCTGAAGAGAATATTCCCGGTTCCTGTGCATATGGGCCCAAGATGGGAAGGACCCTACGTCATTCAAGACAAGCTCGAGAATGGAAGTTTCAGATTGACAACTGTGGATGGCGAACTATTTCAGAGAGTGTGGAACGCGGAGCATTTGCGACCTTATCTTTCTTAAGAGTCGTTATTTCATTTCTTTTGGCATTTTTAGACCTTAGCATTTAGACTTTTTTGAATTCTTTGAATTTATTTGTTAGTATTGTAATAAGCGGCCCTCATAGGCCGCCGTAGCATATTAATGAGAGTTTTCCGTTTATGTTCTGACTTGTGATTGAAATGAGTAAACATCTGTGACTTATTGACTAATTTTAAGATCCATACCTTGGCTGACACAAGGGAAGGTCGACTCCTGCCCGGACAAATTGATCGACTTACAGGACTAAGACACTCGACCCTATTGACTTAGGAAGGAGTATAAAAGACACTAGAGCGTGAGTGGTGCACCTTGACAAAAGACCGCTCAAACTGACAAACTTTGCCCTTTACCGACTAAAGGATAAGTATAAAAGACTATGGGCACTCCTACCCAATTGCATCTGAGCTGCAACCGAGAATGGCTCTGCTTGGGTTTGACAGGAGGGATCGCCTTCCAAAACACCTAACCCGACACTGGGAGCAAGGGTAAAGATTAACACCCTCGACAAAGGTGGAAACGTGACTCCTTCCTGATGACGCAGGAAAGGCCGAGTCTCAGATTTACATGGCGTTCACAATAACACATGCTTGCACAATACACAGATTTTTCAAAATGTTCTAACATCATTACAAAATATTGTTACTCGATAGGTACCAAATAAAGATTATTACAGACGATACGGTGTTAAAACAACCACAAAAAGAAAAACAAGCAGATAGATCTTAAAAAGGAGGTGGCATCAACCCTTGTTCCACCATCTCAGCCAGTTCTTTCTGCTTGACCATCTCTAGCATCTCCTCCGTGGTCAACATGCGCTTCGGCTTCACGAGAGTGCTACCAAAGGTTTTGGGGGCTGAAGAAGAAGCCTGCGGGAGAGTGGGGGCAGTAGGTACAGGAACTGAGGAAAGAGAAGTTGAAGGAATAGACTGAGGATGTTGAGCACGTAAAGGCTCCTCAGTGGGTTCTGACTTCATAGCAGTTACCTCCTTTTCCCTCTGGCACTTTATGTCGGCCAAGGACAGACGACCTTCTTCTCTCGACACTTTGACAATCTGAATGTCAGGGTCCTTAAGAAGCACTGGCTCGGCCCTTACCGCATTTGCAGCCTCCCATGCTCCCTTAGCAGCATCTTTCTCCTTAGTAACAGATTCTTCATCCATCCTGCGAGTATTAGAAGAATCTCCTGCCAAAACGGGAAGATACGTAAAATGCGGGTAAATTACCGTAGGCCTAACAGAAGTATAGACTTACTCTCAACACTTGGGCTGATCGCCCGTTCCTCCACAACTCTGGCAGAATCGGTTGGGATGGAAGAGGTCAAACTACCTCCTACGGCTATAGGTGGAGGGGTAAAGACACGAGACTGACTACCGCCCGCCTCAGCTCCGAGGACCGACTTCCCCTTCGCCCTGAGACGTTCCGCCTCAGCCCTTTGCCTTTCCCGGACTTGAGCTTCCTTCACGATGGCTCGCTCCGTGTCATTCAGAATATTAGTCATTAATGAAGCTTCATTCACCGGGCGACCTTGAGACTTCTTCTTCTCACCCCACAAAAGCGTCTTCCACACATCAATCAAAAACCCGGGATACCCAGGCATCCTAGACAGGTCTCTCTGACGAAGAAAGTCCACACAAAACATAAGTATCTGTCGAGCATTCCCTCTCTTTATCTCGCCTTTCTCCCGGGCATGCTCGGCTTTCACGCTCCTGATCTCGATGTCATGCTGCTATTTCAGGTTGCTGGTAGACTCGATGGCTGCAGCAGCATTTTGTTCGGCTTGGTTTCTGGCTAGTTCGGCCGAGTCAAGGGTAGCTTTCAAATTTTGAACTTCGAGGTCAAGTCGAACCTTGTCCTTCTTCAAGGACTCGATCTCCTCCTTCTTCGCCTCATACTCTTGATCTCTCTGTTGAATCCGATTGTTCAACTCTGTAGTCTTTTTCTCATGCTCCTCTTTCTCTGCCATCACCTGTAATTCTAGATTTTTGTCCCTCTCCTCTAAAGATTCAATAGTGCTCTTATTATTTTCAGCGTCCCTTTTCAAGCCCACAATCTCGGCGAGCCTTCCTTTTAAAGCTTCGCTTACTTGTCCAGCGTACTCCTGCATAGCGTCGTATTGAGTGAAGACATATTCGAAGTTGTGACGCATGCGCCGACGGAAACTACGGGGCAATGGCTGTATTTTAGGGGCAGGCTCGGTCTCTAAGAATACAAAGTGAGGGAAATCTCATTCCAATTCTTGGAAGCGATCACGGGACCCGTGCACATGACTGGGCTGATAAGCCTCCGCCTGAAGATGCTCGGCCCTCCGTTCTTTAGATGCAGATGGTTCGTCCACCTTCCTTTTCTTGGGGACATCGCTCGACTCTCCGCGGTCCCCTAGCACCCGACCATGCTTCTTCAAAATTCTCTTTTTCCGCCTACCCTGATCCTCAAGCGGCTTATCTGTTTTCTCCTTCCTCACGTCATCACCCACCTCTTCCTCCCTATCGTCCCTCGCATCCTCTGTCTCCTTGTTCCCACTATCACTAGTTCGAGTGGGGCCGTCTCTCTCAGCATGAGGAAGAGAGGAATCATCCAATCCAGGATCAGTTGGGAGAGAGGCGAATAAATCCCCATAGTACTCTTCATCGACCCCTGCAAAAGAAAAAGAGATAAATGCCTCCCAAACTGTTCAGGGGTAATATGCTATACACATTGGAAATCACTATAAAAATCATACCATCAATGTTATCGTGCTTGTCGAAGAATGGCATTCCTTCTGACTGATTGGGAAAAAACCGATTTGGGTCTAAACTGTGAGGTGACAGAATGGTGTTGGGCATCTGAAGATTTTCTAACCCTGGACGAGGAGAAATGCCCTGACCGTCCTTCGAGTCATGAGTAGGGGGGAGGTTTTCCGAAGTCCCCGTCTCCTTTGGATCAACCTCAGAAGGTATCTTCTCCATAGGCTTCTTCTCGCTCGACCGTCCTTGCAACGTCTTTGGGGTTTTCCGGGCGACAGCTTTCTTTTTCTATCGAAATTTGCCCTCATCCTTCTCGATCCCCGAAAAACTAACCTTTCCAAGCGGTTTATTAAAGGTAGTTTTCTTGGGGCCCATTTTCTCTGTGTTTCTTGACGGAGGTTGGGTAGAGGATCCTCCAGCCGAGTGAACTGCCTGTTTACTCCCCGACTCCCGTCCGGTTGGGGGCACCTCATCTTGGGCTGGCACGGTCTGTTCTGGCCCGTCTTTTGGCCAATCCCTCCTCCTGTTAATATCAAGGAGATCATATCGATGTAGATTCGCCTCGGTCAGGCAATTCCAGAATGTCCGTGTTTCCTTTGATAGGCCGACCAATCGCCTGTAATGCTCTTTTTAAACCTCCTCTTCGGGTCTCGTAGGCTCTCCCTCTGAAGGAAATACATGACAACAGAATAATCATAGCAAGAAGTTCGGGTATAGAGGAAGAAAGTAAAAAAAAGAACAGAGCTCACCACATTGCAACCAATATTGGGCGCAACCTGGTTGTCGTTTGATCCAGAACCAGTCCCGTTTTGCATCACCCGCCTTACTAGGAACTTCTTCAATAAATTTTCACCCTTGGACGGCTTCTAGATAAAGAGTAGAGGGAGATTGTGTCTCATTATGCCTAAAATTGAAGAAAAAGGCTATGTCGTCGAAGGTCGGAGGATATTTCAGATATTTCAGAAACAGGTAGCAGGTAGACAATAGAAGGCCGTAAGCGATCGGGCTTAGTTGCATTGGGGCCAAATTCATCCGGCGTAGAAATTCAATGATTGGAAGAGGAAAAGGTGGAATGGCTCCTACGTTGCACATTGGAACAGAAATCGCCATATAATCGTCTGGGGGAATATGGGGTCTAGCAGTATTGATCGGGACGAGAGTATCATCGAAAGGAATGTTGTGCTTAGTCGTCAAGGTTTGTAACCGCTTGAGAGTCATCCTGGACTCTTTTGCCTCCACAGGATTCTTCAAAATTTCTGAACCAGGAATCATATCTGGTGGTAAGGGGGTGGTATCACCCCAGACAAGTCAACTGCTAGTGGAAGGATAGGTGATAGATCCGTCGACTGACTTCGAGGATCGTTGCCCAAAGAAGATTCTGAATGGCTTGGAGACTCTGAAGAACTATCTATCCTAATTGAACAAGACGGATGTCCGCCCACTTCTTGCTTACGCTTATCTCGCAGCTCGACCATAAGCACGCCAGAGGCCTACAAAAAGAAAAGAGAAGATCTTTAATTCAAAAATAAAATAGCCAACAATGGTCTCGATTTGAAGAACTACATCGTCGCTGACTCCGACCGTATAGTATAAAAAAGGAATGCATACCTGAAAATTGCGAAGTTCGAAGGAAAACGATGGTTGTCTCTGTCTTGAACCAACTGTTTAATCGTTGATATGGTAAAAGGTAAAAGAGGAGAGGTAAAAAGGATTCTTGCCTTTATAATAAGACAAAGGAGTGGCTTTTCAAATTCGGTTGATTAAACCGGACCAGGTTGGCGCGAGAGAAGCTGAAGAAATGTAAACCAATGGATGCGACGTGAAGCCAATGAGGAGATGTTATTAATTGAGCCCATTGATGGCTCTGAACCAAAGGGTGGAACCCGATACGACTTGAAAAACCCGGTGGGTGAGAATTGGAACAGCCGGTGGGATAAAGTGACACGGAATCTAATTCAGAGAACTGAAACAAAGTATACTTCATAAATAAAATATACTTTGGGGGGCAAAGTGTTGATGGGCCTTTCGGACTGCCCATCAAGGCTGAACAATAAGATAAGGACGGGGACTCTAAGGCTTAAGGCGAGTGAACTAAAGAAGCCCGGTCCGATGGATTAATCGCACGCAACGAGAAGCGGATTGAGAACAATATGGAGGAATCGAGTCTAACTTTTTGTTATGCATCCAAGGCCCAAGAAGTCAACTTGAAGACCCGCTCATTCCGAGTTCTCTTCATTCAAATTACTCAGGATATTTCTACCAAGCATGAAGGGCGGAATACCTATTCTTTGGCAAGGACTGGATCCACCAGCTGCAACTATTCTCGTGGATCTAATGCCACGTTTTAAGGAACAGCCCACTAATGTATCACCTATAAATACCAATGCCCTAGTTCAGAAAAGGGGATTGAATTATTGTAATCATTCATCAAATTCGAAATATAAACTCTATAAAGTGGACATAGGCTGATTAACGACGAACCACTATAAATCTGTGTGTGATTACTGCTTTTTTCTTAGTTATTACTGATTGTCTTCATTTAATCTCTTCTTAAAATTATTCTATTGGGTGTTGAACCAGTTTTTGGTATCAACAGTATTATAGATAATGTCTATGGTGTAGAACATAAATAAATTCACATAGAAGGAATGGTTACATTGGTTACATTTGACAACTATTAAGTATACAAACAAATGATAAGGCACGTTCGCATATTAGATTTTCCATTAGAGATCTTTCAATACAGATCTGAACTCCATGCACAAGGGTCAGAAAGTACCTCCGGGCGTCGTATACCTCTAGATAAAATATACCATAAGGTAAACACAACTGGCCCACACACGAAAACACCAGTATGCACCACTTGGAACCAAATGTACCCAACTCCCGTGCGTAACTTTGAGGAGCTCCCGCATGATTCGATAACAAGCGTGCACTAGATATGGAGTCAATATATCATGCCGTGGGTTAGCAAAACCCCAAATTGTGCTCCTACTCTGTTTTTTGTCATTTTCGATGTCGAGGCTACGTTCGGCATCTGTCACATGAGTCGTTATCACTCGAATAGAACCCGAATTCCCAAGTGGAATCCCACTATACAATAGATCTTGAAATCACACATAGATTCCTTCGCAAATCTCGGAATCACACATGGATTCCAATACAACACTAGATCTTGGAATCGCATTGATTCCTTCACGGATCTTGGTATCACTGTATGTGTTCGAGCATCTCAACAGATCTTAAATCGCCACATAGCCTTTGCTTCACAACCGCTTTCAAAACATAGAACCCGTATACTAGTTTTGAAGTGGTTTTCGATAAGTAGAACACTTACCAATCCTGGTCTCCTCAAAACTAGTCGTTAGATTTAAGGTCAAGTTCCATATTCGAAACCGACTATAATTCATACAATAGACGATTGTATGTAAAAAAAAGCTCTGCTTATATCCCATAACAAACGAATAAACATTCAAGGCACGAAGCATGATAAATAGTCGAAGCACAGTTAACTCATATAAACGTCTTCTAATCCCATTCCCATTTAATTAATCTTCCACAAAACTCTTTCATTAGTAAAACTCCTTTTTATCTAATAAAACTTCATTTGTCAATAAGACTTCGTTTATTAATCAATAACGAATACTCGATTAATATTCCTTTATATACTAGCGTATATATTCAACTTATAGATATAAAAGACATATGTATATATTCTATGAATTCCTTATTCCTTTACAGCTTTAATACCTAAAAAGTATTAATATACTTATCTCTCCGGTATAAGTATAAACACAATTCATTTTCAAGATTTCCTTTCTAACTTCAATAGATCAAAACGTAGTCGTGTACTTATCCCTCCAGTATAAGTATAACTATAACTCATTTCTAAGATTTCTTAAAAATATAATTGTTAGACCGAAATTTGGCACTAACACCCAAATGCAGATCACAGATCACAGAATGCAGAAAAAAGTAAAGTCAGAGGAGACACACGAGGTTTTTATAGTGGTTCGGCTGTATATGTAGCCTACGTCCACTTTATAATCTTATTATTATACTGACAGATTACAAGAATCAGTTACATGCAGACACACAATCTGTGTGTTAATTAAGATTACAAGAGGAGAATTTATGTGTAAAAAGTTGCAAAATCCTGGCACTTCAGTAATGGTGGAGGCCACGAAGAGGAATGGCCAAAAGTCCCTTCAATTTGCCATTTTTGTGGTGTATTTATAGCTGTAGGAGTGCTTCTAGGAGGACCGGTTCGTGATGAGATACGTGGCACCCGATCCGCGAAAGTAGGAGCAGAAGTAGCCTTGAGAACAGGTCAACTTCGTTGTCCAGAACCAGCTCCAGGCGGGTCGGCTCATGAGACATGGGGGGCGAACCGAGCCGAGGTCGTTGTTTGGCGAGTCGAAGGTGTCGTGCTCTTCGGAGCAGCAGGGATCCAAGGCAGGTCGGGTCGTGGTCTGGTAGGGCGAGCCGATCCGGTCTTGGTGCTCGAGCACGAGCCGATGGCGAGGGAAGGGGTCACGAGCCGGATGAGGGCGAGCCGAGCCCGTGATCACGAACTGAAGGGGCGACCCCACCCGGAATGCAACTACAACTTTTCCATGTTCCGTCACTTCATCTAAGTGATTGTCAGTACATGCCAATTTACACCGTTTTACGAAAACAGGCGTAACTTTCAAACCGTAAGTCCGATTGAGCCAAAAAAAAGCCTAACCTGAAGCTAATTCAGAGGGCTACAAGAGTTACCGAGAAAAGCTTTGTATTTTTTTTTTGGGCCCAAAATAGGTCGCCTGATATGAGTTTCGGGCCTGTTTATGTTGATGTTGTGATTTCGACTAAATTGCTATATGTCTTTTGACCTTGTTTCCATCGCTTGAGCGTGTTACCATTCAGGAGTTCCATGTGTTACAGCTTTGACCACAAAGTGTGTCAACAAGTTTCCCCCCCAGAACATATCTTGCTGGTTGAAGGAAGATGTGTTCTAAATAATCCAAGAAATCCAAAATCCATACCTACAAGAAGAAAAGATATACGATGCTAGAGTGTTCCTAGACGGCCTAACCGGAGTAAACCATCCAAGGAAATGTTAGAGGAGTTCCAAGACGGCCTTACCGGAGTAAGATGACCAAGGACAAGCAATGAAGGTTCCAAGACGGCTTTACTGGAGTAAGACGACCAAGGAAAAGCACTGAAGGTTCCAAGACGGCCTTACCGGAGTAAGACGACCAAAGAAAAGCAATTAAGGTTCCAAGACGGCCTTACCGGAGTAACACGACCAAGGAAAAGCAATGAGAATTTGTTTATATTGGACGGGTCCAGTTGGGAGCCGGAGCTCAATGTTTATACTGGACGGATTCAGTTGGAAGCCGGAGCTCAATGTTTATACTGAACGGATCCAGTTGGGAGCCGGAGCTCATCAATGATCTTTATTGATTCATGAAAGCTAAGTGCCAGTTATCCTAACCATGAACACGACTGGAGACTATAGGTCGGTTCCGTATGTGTGGACCGATGTTGCCGCGCTTATTACATGCAGAGAAAACAAAGAGAGGGCGAGAAGTCGCCTAAAAGCCTAAAACATGAACTGCGAATCGGAGTTCGGCAAACTGGAGAGATCCGCTGAGTGGGATCAGTTGATGATAATCCCGCGATTACTCGATCCAGGATCATTCCCTCTCTGGGGAGTCGGTGGTGGAAACGTAGGTGTGGGCGCAGTTGGTTGAATGGTGTACTTGGGTAGTTCTCTTCGCCTGACCCAGTCCTCAATAAGGCCTCGCAAATGTCTGCAGTCAACAGTGTTATGACCGTCAATGTCATGAAATATGCAGTGTCTGCCAGAATTGCGTTGTGCCAGCATTGGTACCCTCTTGGCAGGCCTTGGATAGGAAGTGAAACACCCTGTGTCAATGTCGATGTTGCTAAGAGTGTCATTCAGTTCAATGTACTTTTCAAATCTGGGCCCCCTTTGGGGCTGAGCATTGCGATCATTCTTTGCAATGGCTGTTCCTTTTCCTTTTTCATAGTCAGACGGTCCTCCGTCTTTAAGCATGTTGATGTCGAGAATGCGCTTCTCGGAACTTGCATCTTCTTCCTGCAGAAATCTGTATGCTTCAAGGTAGAATTCGCCGAGATTTCGCGGTGGATCTCGGTACAAAGATTTTTTGAATTTCGAGTTATCTATAACTCCGGATACTGCTGCCATCAGTACCATCGATGGTTCAAGGCGATCAACTGATGCTACTGCAACGTTGAATCTTTCCAGGAATGAATGCAGAGTTTCTCTGGGCCACTGCTTAATGGTAGTGAGTGACATGACATTCTTGGGTTGAGCGATGCGGACCCGAAACTGTTCAAGGAAGCGAGCGACCAACACTAATGAAAGAGGTTAAACCATTGTTTAGTAAATAACCTCTTCTCTTTTATAAGTTAAACATCTTATTCCATATCTTTATCTTGAAAGATTTATATACTTGTTTATATCTTTAGAATCCATTATTAAAGATCTAAGTATATTCAAACTCGTTAAACAATATATTTCAGTTTAACTATATTCAAAGGGTTTAAAAACAAGTGTTGCTAAAACACTGTTTACAACAAACCCAAACCAATTCCTTTAATATAATTATCTTCAAACGTTCAATTATATAAATTTCATCGATATAATCCAACAGGGTTCAAGACGAATGCAAATAACACATTGTCAAGACAAACCCAAATCCATTTCTATATTTAGTTATGTCTTTAAAATATTACTTTACAGACGTAAATATCGATAAATATTCGACGTTGTGAAATAATAGTGATTTCCAAATCATTGATTATAACATGAGTGTTATAATCCAAAACCATTCTCAAATCTTATAAAACATTATTAATTGATTTCAAAATATATATACAGTAAAATAGGTTAGAAATAGGTTTTAAATAAAATGAAGTAAAACTGCATATATAATAAAATAGTTTAAAATAGGTTTTAAAGAAGAAGGATAATTTCAAAAGCATGTTTTATATTCCATTCAATTCAAGTTTCCCAATTTCCGTTCTTATTCGTATAATTTCACAATTCAGCCCAGTTATGCCAAACACACCAATTTGTGTGAAATAGACAAACTCAGTATATTATATAAAATAATATATTCACTTCACGATAACTTCACAAATAACAACATTATATAGTCCATGGGGTCCACAATCGGGTTTAACACACAATCAATTCATAATACAACATATGAATATAAATACGATAACAATAATATTGAGGAATCCTATTGGATTCCTCCAGCCTGTCCCCCTGCATCACAGTTCATATATCAGCACATACATGTGTAATACAGTTCAATATTGTTATATGGTACAACAGTATTGCGATAAACGTGAGTTAAACTCACAATCCATTTAGATCGTTGATTGTGCGCTACTTTGTCTAACTTCAAACTGGCGTTTGAAATTAGGTAAAATCCAGAATCTTCAGAATGATTCCAATCCATCGCATACGCCTAGTGCTCGGCGATACGAACCCAACGCAACTGACGGTGCGCGAATTCGATTCTGAATGATCAAGTTACGACATTTCGAAGTTAACATGTGCTTTGCAAACAATTACATAAACTTAATTACTTTAATTTAAACATTTCCTCACCCCTCTATTCTCACTTGCGTTGAACATTCTCCTCCCCCAAATTAATTACAGAACCCGCTCCTACTCCTTCCCATTGGAACAAACATTGACCGCCTCCCCCCTTCACATCGGCCACCCACCGGCGTCGTCGTCATCACCAAAATACTACCGGTGCCTCCACGAGTTCGCCACACCCTAAGAGATAGCTCATGATCCTCCGAATTAAATTGTGATATCCACCCAAACACTACACAAGCACAGTAAGTTGATCGATGCTTTTGGTGTCGCCTTGCCACTCAACTCCGTCAGGCCGTGCGCCATATCTCCGGGAACCCAACTGCATCGCCCAGTTAGCCTCCGACCTCACCTACTTCACCCGCACCCATTCCCTACCCTCTCAACCTGGAACCATTTCGAGCTCTGAGCTCGACGTCGCTCGCGCCAAAACATGGCCGGAGGCCACGAAAATCCGGCGATAAGTGCGCTTCACCCCTCTGAATGCTATGCTGATTCCGGATCAACCCAATCCCACCCTTTCAATGTCGAATTCCAACTTTTAGCTCTTGACAGTAAATGTTGAACACCAACATACCCCGTCGCTTGAATATCTATGCACACCATGTGGAAACCTAAGGCCATACGATATTAATGATCCAAGTATTGTCCGATTTCGTTTAGTATCAGTGGAGATTTAATTTGCAGAAAGTTGAAAAAAGTGGAGGCTTCTTTTAGTGCTTGCTGCTAAAATAGTTTAGGTCTTAAGGAAACAAACAATTGTTTATTTATAGCCAAATAGGTGGAGATATTTTGAGATATTTTGGTTAGGATATTTTCTTTGAACAATCAATTATACTTGCATCAAGTAATTTAGCTCGCACGGCTTCATAACAAACCAGAATTCCACGAAATTTGTTAATTTGCTACATTTCAATATAACAGACCCGATAAATCTAGTTTCGTCGAATTCTGAAACCATTTATAAAAACACTATTTTCACGTGTAAATTAAATTGAATTAATATTTAATCGACTTTCAAACACTTCAATTCTTCAATAATAAATTATTATTATTATTATCATTCTCATTCAAATAGAATTTACGTGAGCTACAAAATCAATTTAATTTCATATTAAATTCCATATTCAATTCAGTTACTTTAAGTAACTCGTATTTTCTGAATTCAAGTTATTAAACTTCTATTTTAAGTTTTAAATAAATTAAATATTCTGGTTCTAAAAATCCTGGTCATTACAAAGATATTAATTATTATGAATATAATAAATGTAGAAAGGAATAAAGAAAATTATCAAAGAAATGATGTACAATTAAGTGGCTTTTCACTAATGTTGGCTAGCTTTTTGACCAAGCCACCAAGGTTCACACACAACGAGAAGGTACGGAGTTTCATCCCTAAGTTGCATCGAAGATTGGATCGTCACGCACCCCTCAGCTCGTCGCGCGCTCCTCGGATCGTCACGCACATATCGTCCCGCTGCTAGCCAGGGCGAACCGAACCCCCTACATCAGAGCGACCCGCATGCCTCGTCACGATCCGACCTGCAACAGCGCCACCACCATGATCCCTCGATCTAATCCACCTCACGTGCGACGAAGCATCTGACTTATTCAACTATGAACTATTCTTCAGCGATCCGAGATATTAGCGTCACGCGACACGTGTCCCTAACAGATAGCTTGACCTATTCTATATCATGACGCGATCCGATCCGACATTCTCGGGATGCGCGCCACGTGTCCCTGCGAACCGTCTGACAAAATCAGCTATAAATAGCCCAGAGATTGGCATTTTTCAGGATCTTTTGGCAGTTCTGAGTATTGAATCCACCATTACTGTCATACCACCATTTCTTATCAGTTGTATTTCGAAATTACTGAGAAGAATCATAATTATAAAGTGAACTGGAGAGAAATTATTGGTTGTACGAACATTCAAAGTATAGTCAGTAACATATAAAGTGGACGTAGGCTCGTTAACGCCGAACCACTATAAATTTTGTGTGTTCTTTGCTTTTTCTTCATTTTTCTACTATAATTTACTACGAATCAGAACAATTTGGGTGTTAGGTCCAAATTTTGATCTAACATTTTTGGTGCTTTCACTGAGAATTGGATTCTCAACCTACCGGATTGTTATTCTACTATTTGGATTGGAAAGTCCGAAGAAAGCAGTCCCGAAACTTCACTGTTCAGATTTTCGAAGATTCCAGCGACATCGGATTTCATGGCTGGAAAGAAGTCTAAGGAAGTACGAGGTTCACAAGCGAGTGAAGCAATTGAAGAAAACGTTCACGAGCAGGTCAATGAAGGACCCTCGGATCGCGTGGCGCGAGGGGCGAACCAAAATGAGCAAGACGTGACGATCCAGCTGGATGAGGACGCCACGATCCAATCAGAAGAGGGCGGCGCGAACCGACCAACGGAGGGGGTTGTTACCCGTTCCCACGATAGCACCGCGAACCCTCCACGCAACGTCCCCACGAACCGACCCAGGGGGGCCGCGACGAGCCACCGACCCCGATCCACAGCGATCCGAGCTGCTGACCAGACTACGACTCGTCCTGGAAAGGAGGTTATGGCTCACTCTTCCCGTCCTGGTACCTCTACCCGACCTGGTTCGAGTTCTCTGCGCATAAGAGAAGAAGCTGATGATCAGTACGATCCTTCTGCTCCCGTTACTGAGGGAGATCTTTCCCGCTTCACTGAAATGTGGGACAGGCTATTCGATGAATTAGCTGTTCAAAGGCAGGAGAGTTCCATGCTGCGACAGAATTTGACTGCTATGGATAGAAGGATCAGTGACCTCGCCAGACAAAGGACACCTCCAGTCCGCCCAATCACCCCAGAGTACTCTTCTTCGTCAGAAGAATCGCCAAGGCCTCAGCGACGACCGTATGAGAGGCCTGACAACATAGATCAGCTCCGATTTGGAACTTTGCCATCACAGGAAGAGGAGGCACTGGGTGCAGAGCCTTCAAACCGCAATCTGAACAACCATGTCGCAACTCCCAGAGCGCGAGTAGTGGACAATCCCGTTGATAACAGACCACCTCAGCCCCGTCATCGTCCAGGTGCTCATGGAAACAGGGGTTAACGAAGCCCGATCCGAGCCCCCGATTTCGTAGCTGCTCCTGGAAGAGAGATCAGAGAGTTCCACCGAGCAAGGAGTGCTGATCCCGAACCTCCACTGACCAGTGCACGTGTTACAGCTATGATCCATCAAATTGTTTCAGGTAGTCGTGGGCATCTAAATGAAGATTGGGGGATTGACCGCAGTCACACTCCCTTCACTGATGACATTCTAGATGCAACGTTCCCAAGGCGCTTCAACATGCCGCAGATGAACCGTTATGCGGGTAGATCTGATCCCATCCAGCATCTGAGGAGATATTCATGGTCAATGACTGCCGCTGCAGCTTCTGACGCTGTTAAGTGCAAAGCATTTCCAATATTTCTGGAAGATGTAGCATTATTATGGTTTACTCGCATACCAGCAAGATCGGTCTCCAGTTTCAGGGAGTTAAGCGAAAGGTTCGTCGAGCAGTTCCGCATCTATGCCCAGACAACGAAGAGTGTGATTTATTTGTTCCTTGTCAAGCAACGAGCAGGCGAAAGTCTGAGGGTGTATCTAGATCGTTTCAACCTAGCAGCCACTGAAGTAAAAGATCCCCATGAGCCAACTGTTGTGGCAGCCCTAATTGATGGGGTGGATAAAGACACCAAATTTGGGAGATACTTAGCTGGCAAGCCACCTCATACTAGAGAATTATTCTACGAAAAAGCTAACGTGTATTTACGTCGAGAGGAGGTATATGCTAACCGGAAGTCAAAAACGGCGGATAAGGAAGAAATCCAAAGCAATGTCGCCATTAAGCAGACTGGGGACAGCTCAGGAAAGGTCGAAGTTAATGTCGGAAACCGGAACCAGGGCGGTCGTCAGTCTGGAAACAATGATAATAACAACAATGGCAACAATCGGAAGAGGAATCGAGGGAATGACTCCCAGAGAAGGACTCGTCCTAGGGCTTTCGAAAGTTATACCCAATAAACGATACTTTGGAGAACATCTTCACGGATTCGTTCAACATCCTCCAGGATAAGAGACCTCCTCCCAGAGAGTCGACGGAGAAAGAACGTGAGTCGGGGAAGTTTTGTCTCTTCCATCAAATTTACGGCCACACTACTAATGAATGTCGTCACCTCAAAGATGTGATTGAGAGGCTTCTCCGAGAAGGGAAATTGGATGAGTACAGAGTGACACCCAGAGACAAGGGGCAAGCTGTACAGGCCCCAAATCGAAATCAGAATCAACCAGCTGCTAGGCCGACCACTCAGCAAAAGGGGAAGAACCTTGTTATCAATACTATAATCGGAGGGCTCTACCTCACCGGACAAGGTTCCAAGGCATTGGATCAATATGTCAACGCAGCCAAGCAGCACCTTGAAGTAGGAGAGTACAGTAACCCTGAGGATGGTGTACCGATAAAGCAGCAAAAGATGATGACCGATGACGTTGTCTTCCGCGAACGAGAAAGCATTGGAGTCCGTGCTCCTACCGAGGACCCATTCGTAATCACTGTTCCTATTGGTCCAGCCACTGTCCACAAAGTCTTTGTGGATAACGGGAGTTCCGTCAATATTCTTTTCAAAAAGACATTTGACCAGATGAATCTTGAGATGAAAGATTTGAAGCCCTGTGAGGGATGGATCTGTGGATTTAACGGAGCCTCAACCGCACCGATGGGATACGTGGAGTTACCAGTTACACTTGGGGAAGGAGAACGCCAGAGAGTGAGAATTCTTCCCTTTGTTGTCTTGGGTATTGAATCACCCTATAATGCCTTCTTGAGCCGACCGGCCCTAGCCAAGTTCAGAGCCTGTATAGCTCCTTGGTGCTTGTTATTGAAGTTTCCCACAGAAGCTGGTGTTGGCATTGTCAGAGGAGACCAAGTCGCCGCACGAGCATGCTACATTGCAGAACTAAAGCTACTCCGTAACGGAGTAGACATCAAGACCAAAGACACTCCTCCCCCTGCGAGGGAGGAGATGGCATAGCAGCTAAAGAAAACAATCGTGGGTGAGCCGCCCAGAGAGCTGCCCGAGGATGTAGATCCCAGAGAGGACGAAGAGCCTGGGGGCAGAAAGGCGGCACCCAACGAAACGACTGTGGATGTACCGATCGACGATAGTGACCCAGAGAAGGTCCTTAAAATTGTGTCCCAGTTAAATCCAGATCTAGCTAAAGAACTGACGGACTTCTTGAAAGGCAACCTAGATGTGTTTGCTTGGACCCACGCTGACATGTGTGGGATATCTCTGTCAATCATCAGTCACTCACTGAGCATTAACCCGAAACATCCTCCTGTGAAGCAGAAAAGGCGAATGCTGGGCCCGGAGAGGTCCGCTGCCTTAAAAGAAGAAGTTGGAAAGCTGAAGAGTAACGGTTTTATCAGAGATTCAACCTATCCGGACTGGATCTCAAATCCAATTTTGGTAAAGAAGGCCAATGGGAAGTGGCGGACATGTATCGATTTCTCGGACTTGAATAAAGCCTGCCCGAAAGATAGCTTTCCATTACCCAGAATCGACCAATTGGTGGACTGCACAGCGGGTCACGAACTCCTCTCCTTCATGGATGCCTATTCCGGATATAACCAGATCCCAATGCATGTTCCAGATCAAGAACACACAAGCTTCATTACAGATCTCGGATTATACTGTTACGTGGTAATGCCCTTTGGCTTGAAGAATGCTGGCGCTACATATCAACGGTTAGTGAACAGAATGTTCTATAACCAGATCGGGAAAACGATGGAAGTCTACGTTGACGACATGTTAGTAAAGTCCAGGAAATCTTCCAATCACACTGCAGATTTGTCAGAGATGTTCGGCATTCTTCGAAAGTATGGGATGAAGCTCAACCCAACGAAATGTTCATTTGGGGTCGCCTCCGGGAAATTCTTGGGGTTTTTCGTCAGCTCGCGTGGGATTGAGATTAATCCAGACCAGATCGCAGCAATCAGAAACATTCAGGAGCGTAGGCAAATTAAAGATGTGCAAAGCCTTACAGGAAAAGTAGCAGCGTTAAGCAGATTCATTTCTAAAGCTACAGACAAGTGCATTCCATTCTTCGAAATGATAAAACGAGGAAAACGTAACTTTAAATGGACTCCTGATTGTGTAGAGGCGTTCAAGAACCTGTTAAGTCACTTGGAGAGACCTCCGATACTGTCTAAGCCCGTAGATCACGAAGATTTATTCGTATATTTGGCAGTGTCATCCAACGCTATCAGCTCAGCATTGGTGAGAGAAGAAGATAACATTCAAAGGCCGGTGTACTATGTGAGCAAAAAATTAGCGGCAGCAGAGCGCAATTACCCAAGGATAGAAAAACTGGCGTACAGTTTGCTGATTGCCTCTAGAAAGCTTCGACACTACTTTCAGGCTCATCCCGTCACCGTGTACACAGATCATCCTCTTAAACAAGTTCTACAGAAACCGGAAGCATCTGGAAGACTACTTAAGTGAAACGTTGAATTGAGTCAATTTGACCTGAACTTTCAGCCCCGACGATCAATATGGGGGCAAGTTCTGGTCGATTTCATAGCAGAGTTCACTGTCCCGGAGGATGATGTGACAAACGAAGAAGCTGATTCCCCAAAGTTACTTCTCGACCCCAGTGCTTGGAAATTGTACACCGATGGTGCTAGGAATGACAAAAGATCCGGCGCTGGAATAGTGCTCGAAAGCCAGGAGAAGTGATCGATATCCTACGCCATCCGGATGGAGTTCCACGCTACCAACAATGACTCCGAATATGAAGCCCTGATAGCCGGGCTGAAGATCGCAAAGGAGTTGGAAATCACGAAGCTGGACATATTCTGCGACTCTAAGCTAGTCGTAAACCAGGTCACTGGAAAATTCCAAGCCAAAAGCTCAAGACTGATCTTATATTTGGAAAAAGTGGGAGAGTTACTAAGCGGCTTCGAGCATTATAGCATATCTCATATTCCACGGTCAAAGAATCAACAGGCGGATAAGTTGGCAAAGATAGTTAGCTCCGACAATCCTAAAGAGACC
Source organism: Allium sativum (assembly GCA_030737875.1). Classification (NCBI taxonomy): domain Eukaryota; kingdom Viridiplantae; phylum Streptophyta; class Magnoliopsida; order Asparagales; family Amaryllidaceae; genus Allium; species Allium sativum. Next base: position 809,139,702 of record CM060921.1, on the reverse strand, counting down.
GGACTAGCCCCAGTTGAAGTATTACAATCCCCCAGTATAGATCAGATGGAAATTGATCCGGTACTGGAGGTAGAACCAGAAAGGGAGTCATGGATGACCCCTCTGAAGACCTTTTTGATGGATGGAACGCTCCCTCTCAAGAAGAGCGAAAGGCGAAAAATCATTCGTAAAGCTTCCCGATACGTTCTGCAAGGCGGAGTCCTGTACAGACAGGGATTTTCAATGCCTCTCCTCCGGTGTATAGCCCACGACGACATTGAACGTGTGTTGCGAGAGGTACAAGAAGGTGAATGTGGCGACCACACTGGAGGGCAAACACTGGCAAAAAAGGTGCTGCGGTACGGTTATTTCTGGCCTACCGTAAACAAAGATGCAACAAAGTACGCACGGAGTTGTGATGCATGCCAAAGATTTTCAAAGATTCCCAGGGCTCCTCCCAGTCAGTTGAAGACAATGACGAGTCCATGGCCTTTTGCTATATGGGGGATTGACATCATTGGAAAACTCCCCATAGCTAAAGGTGGGGCTAAATTTGTAATCGTGGCAGTTGATTACTTCACCAAGTGGGTCGAAGCCGAGCCGCTAACTACCATCACAACCAAGCGCGTAATCAACTTCGTTGTTAAGAACATCATCTGTCGATTCGGGATCCCGAAGATCGTCATAACTGACAATGGAACCCAGTTCGATAGCAGTGAATTCAGGAAATTCTGCCAAAAATACCACATCGAGAAACGATACACCTCTGTGGCGTACCCGCAATCGAACGGACAAGTCGAAGCGGCGAATAAAGTGATTAAGACCATCCTGAAGAGAAGATTAAAATGGGCCAAAGCTATGTGGGTTGATGAATTACCCTTGGCATTATGGGCCTACAGGACAACATTCAAGTCGGCAACAGGCCATACCCCCTTCTCCCTCGCTTTTGGATCGGAAGCAGTCGTCCCGGTTGAGATAAAGGTACCTTCTCACCGAGTGACTTATTACGATCCGATGACTAATAATGAATTTCTCCTTGAATCCCTGGATATGATTGAGGAGAAGAGGGATGAAGCCGACCTACGCGCCTCGAGACACAAGCAACAGGTCGCCCGATACTACAACAAAAGGGTTCGAGCACGAACCTTTGAACCCGTAGACTTGGTTCTGAAGCGGGTCTTTCCACCCCCAACTCATATAGGAGCGAAGTGGGAAGGACCGTACTCTATTCTGTGCAAGCTTGATAATGGAACCTTCAGGCTAGCAACCGTAGATGGAGAGGAAATCCCCAGAGTGTGGAATCCCCAACATTTACGGCCCTACCTGACGTAGAACCGTCAGGTCTATTCTTTTGTTTCATAAGGACCGTGTACAAGGCATGACTGGCCTAGAATAGTCCGATTTATTGAGCAAAAGATTATAAAGTGGATGTAGGTCACGATTCGACTGAACCACTATAAAAATATTGTGTGTCGTTTACCTTCATTGCATTATTGTTTATCTGCTTTTCCACCTCCCTGGAAATCGCTGTGACCCATACAACGATCCCAAGGACATATAACTCAAGATGTTTTTCATCTAACTCTCCAGAGCTGAGAGATCACATAGCGAACACGAAGGCTGTTCCACATGCCATTACGGTGTACCATGATCGGAACCGTCATGACCCAACACCAACTCTCCAGAGCTGAGAGACAACATAACGAACGCGAAAGCCGTTCCACAAATCACGACGGTGCACCATGATCGGGACCGCCTTAACGAACTCTAACTCTCCAGAGTTGAGAGAGAGTATAAAAGCGTCTCCGATTGAGCGCTGAGAAAGAGCTCCTACCCCGCTGAAGGATCGGGGAGCGATGGAACTGCTGAGCTCGAACTCTAACTCTCCAGAGTTGAGAGAGAGTATAAAAGCGTCTCCGATAGAGCGCTGAGAAATAACTCATACCCCGCTGAAGGATCGGGGGGCAACTGAACTGCTGAATTTAAACTCTAACCTCGGCAACTGCTAGGAGAGTATGAAAGTGTCTCCGATTGAACACTAAGAAAAGTGCCGGAGACTCGGCACCACGAAAACAGTTATCTTACTAAAAAATTCTAAACCCCCCGCGTTCAGAAACAGGGGGCAACGTGTATGCAACTTTAATCAATCTCTGACGATCGATTGGGGGCACATATACACATATGTATCCTGACACAGTACATAATTGATAAATTCTCTCTGTTGTTTGAATGATTCACAATTATGGTCAGATGATCTATGACTAAGCATGAAAAGTTTATTGAATGCAGGTACATGATGATACAAAAGAGATAAACTTTCATTCATGAAACCGCAAAAACCACAGAGTGGAAAGTAACCTAAAACAAAAGGTGAGGGCCAGTCTCACGATTACAGTTCATGGCCAGTGGAAAGCCTAAAGACAAAATATAAACAAGCGACAACATTTTATTTACGCTTGGGCTTCTTCTCGTGTTTCTGCTTCTCTAGAATAGTCTCATCAACGCTAGGCTGATCACCCTTCTTCTTCTTCCTTTTGTCAATGAGGGGAATGTCTGATTCAGTGGAGGACTCCTCCTCCCCTTCCTCTTTCTCTTTCTTCCTTTTTTTAGCAAAGGAAGCTGGGAAATCTTCGGGATTCTGGAAGTGAATCTGCTTAGAGATGGATTTGGGCTGGAGTTTCAGAATCTTCCCAGTTGTGGGATCAAACCCCGAGATAGGGTCCACATTCAAAGGTCGTTCTTCTTCCTTCATTAAGGCTAGCTGTGTTTTCTCTCTAGCCTCCTTTTCAGCCAAGGTCTCATCGGCGTTGCCCTTGATCACTTTGGTGATCATGGCTTCCTCCTCATCGTCAATATGGCGCCCGTCCATATCTTTCAAGGCGTCAATAGTATCATCATCCTAGGAAGCATCAGCGCTCAGTGCCAGGACGATCTCCTCCTCTATCGCATCGTCAGGTTGCTCTGAATCATCAGCGCTGGCACTTGGGGAGACGTCACTTCTCTTTGCCTCTTTCTCTTTCTTAGCATCCTTTCCGGCTACCTCACCACCTGTGTTATGAGAAGCACATGTTATTAACTCGATTGGTTGCTCCGCTAGACGACAACAACTCACAACTGCTTTGGCAAATTGCGGAGAAAAGATAGAAATACCTTCTGCTGATCCTCCATCCAAGCTTGCAGCGGAAGCCTCGACAATAGGGGGAGTTGAGCCCTGAAGAGTTGGACCCAGTGGGATTAGTGGGTCGTCAGGACTGTATTCTTCAACTCCGGAGGCCTTGGGCTCTAGAGCTGAGCTCGAACCTTCATCGATTTTGATCTTGCCCTTGGCCAGAGTCTTCTCTCTCTCCACCTCCTCTTGAATAAGGCGCCGACCTTTCGCCAAATCTTCAGGCTCATTACCTTTAAGGATGGTCTTCATCAGCTTATCCTCGTCAATCTCCTCAACTCCCAGCTTCCGTTTCTCTTCATCAACAATATCATCCCATAGATTGGCTAGCGTGACATGGTAGTACGGGATCCACGAGAGGTCACGGGTTTTGAGGACTTGCGCGAAGAAGTCAAAAATTGTTTCGCCAAAGCCCTCGATCTCTTGGTTTTGCTACTCAAGTTTTTCACTAGAGACAGCAGCTAGCTCGATGGCGCTTTCCACGTTCTTTTTAGCAAGAGTTGTGCGCCTCTCCGCTCCGGCTACCTATTCATTCAGAATTACTTTCTCTCCTTCGGCCAAAGATAGGCTCTCTTTCAGACTCGCCTTTTCCTACTCCCAAGCAGCCTTTTCAATTTCAAAATGGTCTTGAGCCATCTTCAGTTCAGTATTGGCCGTTCGAAGGTCCTTTATTTCCTTTTTCAATTTCAAGCGCTTTTCGCTATTGGAATCGAGCTCACTGCGGAAGCGATGCCTGGCCTCTTCTAGTTCTGTCTTATAGTTTTTAACGTCCCGCTGAGCCACGGCAAGCTGCGACTGAGCCTCTTCCAAGTCTGCCTCCATTTTCTCTACGCCCCTCTCATTGTTATCAATTCTAACTTTGGACCTGTGAGCTTCCGTTTCCAGTGTGCGGATATACTCTGAAAGTTTCTCAGCATGCTTCTTCATCGCGTCGTATTGAGTTGCTACATGCTGGACTTGATCGATGACTTCGTTATCCCAACCACTGGGAACCACCTCAAGGGATGGAAGGTGCATTAACCTGTCAAAGAAAATTTTTGGAAACTCTTCTCGAATTCTCCTTAGTCTAGCTTGAGCTTTAGGACCATGAAGATGATCTCGTGCTCCCTCAACACTTAAACCGTGTGGAACAGAGGGAACGATATCAGTCTTTTCTTTCCCGGCATCCTTGATTGGATCCTTGTTCTTGTCCTTGCCTGGAACCTTGTCTTTATTTTTGCTTGGATCCTTCTTTCTGTCCTTAGATTCATGAGGCTTCTTCGATAGCTTCTCTTGAGACGGCGTTTTCTTGGAAGGAGTTAAATCTTTAGGGAGTTGCTTACCCCCGGTAGGTGGCAGTTTGTAGCTAGAAGGCCTTTCAGAATCACGTTTCGACGGAGATCTTGACCTTGAAGAATGAGGCTGGTAAGGGTCCCGAGACCGATAACTATCTCCTCTCCGATTGCTGTCACGGACCTGTTCGGGATCTCCACGAAGACTAGGAGTGCCCTCACGAAGAGTACGATATGAGTAAGTTTGTCGGCGAGTCATCCTTCCTGCAAATGAAACAAACATGTATGTCAGAACTGTGGATAACCATAGCCCTGAAGGTGCTGTGGTGTGCAGTGTGTGTGTTTCGTGCATCCCATATAACCCCCTAACGGACTAGAGCCCAGAGATAGGCTTGTTTGTGCTGCATCTTTTTCCTGGACGGAAGTGTCTGTTTCTTTGATGCCCGAAAAGAATGGTTCTATGCCAAAGTCTTCTTGCGAATATATGTCGTCTGGCATGGGGAGTTTCTTTAGTTCTTGAAGAGTTTGCTCGTCAGTTAGCTCTTTGGTAATAGCGGGATCCGCAGGTGGCGGAGTCTTCTGCGGAGATTGATCTTTGGGAACTGAAGCTTCCTTTTCTTCGTCATGTTCAGTTATTTTTGCAGCCCCGGAAGTTCCTTCTCCGTCAGTCGGAGCCACATATTTGTAAGGCCCGTCCTTGCCTAACCCATATCTCATGTCCAGGAGATGATGTCTGTGAAGATTCTCATCTGTGAGGCATACTTTTACTTTCAAGAAATCTGACGTGCTTGCTTTAAGAAGGGATAATCGGTTCTTATACAGCGAGCCTTTTGTTCTTGGGATTTTATGATCTGCAGAAAAAGAAACACGTTAGCATCCTGACGAGTCGGTAAAATCACTCATCTGAAGACTTAGAACTCACTTGCTTTGAGCCACTTCCGGGCGCATCCCTCCTGCTGCTTTATGTAAAACCAGTCAGATTTAGGATCCCCAATGTTGCTGTAACTATCGGTAACCACCTTCCTATTAGCTACTGACTCAAGGTGACAGATGTTTGGAGTTGCCTTGGACTTATTCTTAGAAAGATAAAAGAACTTCAAATCCTGGAAGGTGAGCTCTGTCCCCAAAATCTCTGGGTATGCCACGGATAGAGTGTATAGGGCTGCGTAGGAGTTGGGATGGAGTTGCATCGGAGCAATAGATAATCGCTTTAAAGTTTCCATGACAATTGGTGGGAAGGGAGGAATTGCGCCTATATTGCACATCAGTCTACTAATGGTCATGTGCCCAGCCGGGGCAGAATTAGGCCTATCATCTTTGCCGGGAGCCTTGACATCATCCCGAAAGATCCCATGCTTCACACGCAATTTTCGAAGCTTTGTGTCATCCATTTTTGAAGGAAAACAGTCGCCAAATTCATCGATATCTTTGGCTCCCGGAAGTTCGTCGGGAGCCCGATCGTCTACTACTGCGAGAGGCGCATTATCTGAAGATGTTGATTCTGCGTCGGAGTCTGCTTTATAGTCCGGATCTGATTTATCTTGACCCGAAGATGAAGGAATCACATCAGGATCAGGATGGGTTGATGTTTCTGCTTCAGTAACTCTCTTTGAAGCTCCGGAAACCTGTTTGTCTGACATATCTGTGGCGGTATATATAACAAGTTAGAAAATTCCTACCCTTACCCCCGTGTGTGCAAGTGCCAGTGTGTGCTCATATGTGCATCGAAGAAAAGCGCAAAGGATAACAGGATCATCAAAATATTAGTCATTTTATGCTGTCAAGATATGCATTTGGTTAGTCCGGAATGTCCATCATGAAGGGTCTAGCCAAACTGTCCATTAGTGTGTTAGGATTAAGTTGCATGCTTATTTTACAAGTTTCATTGGATCGTTCATGGTTCGGTTCGTGCTACTCCTTCGGATTGTGAGCACGGCTTCGGATCGCATTACAAGGTTGGTTCGTGACGGGGGATTCGCTTCGCGGATAGGCATTAGTTCAAAGGGGGGGCAACGGATCGTGGTAACCATCTAGCGATCCGCGTCTTGCATTCCCCGCCACGGTCCGATATCCAGCATCTCGCCACGATCCACTACCCTACTCTTCCCCCGATCCGTCCCTTCACCATTTCTTCCATGGACATCTCCCTTGCCTCAAACCCGATCCAATCCAGTCCAAGACTTCGTGACATAACTTCTCCGCCAACCTTCGCATTGCCACGAACCGGTGCCTCACTCACGAACCAGCGCCTCGCCACTTCTCTCCTTTCTCGCCTCCGTGCCCAAACCTCACACGCGATATGAATTGCTAAACTTTTCTCTTCTCTTCTCCTTCCTCCAGCGCTCCTTCCTCCAAGCTCCAACCCATGGCCTTCTAAAACCTTAAAAGACCACAAATCCTCTCTTCTTCCTCCTCGAATCAGTCAAAGAACGCAAGATAAAGGAAAAAATGAGTGTAAAAATACATCTCTATATTGATTACCTTTCAGAAAACCGAAAATGATTGGGTGATTAAAGAAAATCGCAAATTAGGGTTTTTGTCTCGGAGAATTAGGTGGCGCAGTGCTGAAGGAAGAAGAAGGAGAGAAAAAGTGAAGGTGGGTCGGGTTTATATAGAAAATAGGTGACCGCTCGTCTCCCCATTTCTGTCTAATTCGAGACGCGGGCTCCAGTGGAACGTGGGAGTTAGGCCCATCGGGCCCAACGAAAGAAAAGAGGCCACTGTTGGTTCGTCCCGCATCAAAGGATAGCCCATCGTATCTGAAGTTCATGGCGCTTCGCGAGTAATTCCAAAGGCTCACCCAGGAGCGCTCACGCGCCACGATCCAAATTTTACGGTTTCATGCGATCCGGTTCACTCGCCAACGTGATGAAGTGACGATCCGAGCCAATTAACAACGAAAATGTTCAAGAAAAATTCAGAAGTTTTACCCGATAAATTCAAAGATGAAGTCTTAAAAAAGTTCCAGAAAAGAGTTGTTCGGTGGGCAAGAAATGATTGAAGGTCATGCTGATATTTATACCCGTCAAAAGTTATGACTTTCCCAAAGTGACAAAGCTCTTCAGACAGACACGACTATTTGATTGCAGTGTTTCGCGAACAGATATATATGCAACTTCGAAGCATGTTCCATCAATGAAACAATACTTCGAGGGGGCAAAATGTTGGCTAGCTTTTTGACCAAGCCACCAAGGTTCACACACAACGAGAAGGTACGGAGTTTCTTCCCTAAGTTGCATCGAAGATTGGATCGTCACGCACCCCTCAGCTCGTCGCGCGCTCCTCGGATCGTCACGCACATATCGTCCCGCTGCTAGCCAGGGCGAACCGAACCCCCTACATCAGAGCGACCCGCATGCCTCGTCACGATCCGACCTGCAACAGCGCCACCACCATGATCCCTCGATCTGATCTACCTCACGCGCGACGAAGCATCTGACTTATTCAACTATGAACTATTCTTCAGCGATCCGAGATATCAGCGTCACGCGACACGTGTCCCTAACAGATAGCTTGACCTATTCTATATCATGACGCGATCCGATCCGACATTCTCGGGATGCGCGCCACGTGTCCCCGCGAACCGTCTGACATAATCAACTATAAATAGCCCAGAGATTGGCATTTTTCAGGATCTTTTGGCAGTTCTGAGTATTGAATCCACCATTACTGTCATACCACCATTTCTTATCAGTTGTATTTCGAAATTACTGAGAAGAATCATAATTATAAAGTGAACTGGAGAGAAATTATTGGTTGTACGAACATTCAAATTATAATCAGTAACATATAAAGTGGACGTAGGCTCGTTAACGCCGAACCACTATAAATTCTGTGTGTTCTTTGCTTTTTCTTCATTTTTCTACTATAATTTACTACGAATCAGAACAATTTGGGTGTTAGGTCCAAATTTTGATCTAACAACTAACTTTAGGAAATTATATGCAAGGCTTATATAAATTATATTCACTAACATTATGTTTGGAACAATTACCTAACAGAAGTATAATGTTAATGGATCATTCGGAACCACAAGGTAATGTTTATAGACCGTAATGAAATAACCAATAAACAAAAAGTCGATTAATAGCAAATACACTACCATGTTAACAATGTTTATATAACGTAAGGAAATAACCCATAAACAAAAAGTTGATTAGTAGCAAATAAATTACCATGTTACACTATACCAATGCAAATATGAATTTAAAAACTAAGTAAACATCCAAAATTTCAGCAGTGTTGGATCTGTCCCATTCAAAAACTTTTAATAAAATATCAATTTTTTTAACAATAAAAAAAATAGAACTAAAAACTAAAAACCTGTAACGAGAAGGAATTTCGCTCGACCCGAATCGATCGCTAAACCGACAAAGACCGTTCGAAACCCCGAATCGCTTTGAGAATAATACACATCAGAACACAGACGGAAGAATATTTCATTGCTTATTACAACAATTTACATCAGAGTACAAGAATATACAGAGTATAAACAAATAATTTACATTTGACAAATATCAGAGATTTAAATACATTACTGCAGCGGAAAATAATACAAATCACAACTGGATAAAATATACTTATACAAAGCTTCCCGAATATCATTCCAGCTGTAAACTAGAGTCCTGTGAATATAAATCTTCAAAACCAAAACTACTAGCTGCCCGTGCGGAAAATAGCGGCACCCAGAGTTTAGGTTAAAACAATAAACTCCAGGTCAGTCATGTGACTGGTGTGAGAACTAAAACAGTTAATAATCTTTACTTTAAAATTCAGTAAATCAAGGGACCACGCCGTATAACACGGAACGGGTTTTTACCCTAAGAATACCAGTGTCTATAACAAAACAGCGTAATGCTAAAATAAATACAATGAAGCTATTATAAGACCCAGGTCCCATCACACAATGCAACGCAAGCCGGAGGATAGGGTTTTTACCTTATAATAGCCAAAGAATGCTAGATATGTTTAAAACAGATTGTTTTTGATTTTACTATAAGTGTATAGTGTCATAAACAGTTTCAATCATAATATCAATCATAAACGGCATAGCATCCCATGCTACTATGTCGCCAATACTAGGCTCTACAATCATAATCGCAAAATCACGTATTGGAAATTGGATTTCCATCTATGAACCGAGGCTAGGGGCAAGATCCTCACCGAATTCGAGCTCTCTAGTCCGAGTCTCAAGACAAGTACTCAGTCAAGCCCAAGGAGCCTCAGGGTCGGTCCACTCGATGTGGATTAAAATTCCTGAACACTACGTCTCCCCGCCCTTTGGGGGCGTAAATGAGCCCACTGGCTCCATATCTGAGGCGCCTCGCAACAGCAACAACCAGACAGGTGAAAAGTATATAAATGTCAGCGCTGGTAGGTCCCTGACACCACCCTAACTAGAAAGAGACGCATGTCCTCCCTGAAGTCCATCTCCCGTTTTTGGTCCATACCGGGGTGTGAGGCTCGCGAATTTAACGCTACGCAAAGCGATGCCACACAGGTTGTGCTTTGATCATCACCACAAGACTTTGCTTTTCAACAGAACCCCTGATCAATTGCCACTTAGGCATGCCACACAGGCAATTCACTTCATGTGACAGATTCCTATCGATATACAACCTCTGATCCCGTACGTCTCAGAGAAGAGTGAAGTAAGGGAATGAATTCCCCTTCACCAGGCAGATGTATATTTAATGGGGTTAGATCAACATAGAGCAAAATCCAATGTCAGACACACAGTCCATACAAGTTCGTTATGGGTCTGAACGAAACCGGAGGCACTTTCCTGGCATATCCGTCGATCTCCAAGTACGTCTGGACGATCACCAACCGATTCTCTCCTCTTGGGTGTACAGCCCAATCAAGATAATCAGTAATCACCCAAACGATGTGAAGACCCTCGGTCTTCTACCACCGTGTTCATCTTCACGTGTTGTCGTAACAGTTATTCAGAATGGGATAAACCTGGTCTTTCCGAATAACTCGCGTATATAATAAACAAGTGTACACAAACACAACATACGCCTCATTCCACTCCAGAATATTATTTTATTCAAATATTCACATTTTTAGGGAAAGGTTCCCATTAATTTTATCAAAGATAAATTCTTTAAAATTTATTCTTTAATATTCCTTTGGATATAATTTCAAACTATATAATAGTTTTCCAAACTAGTCGGGATTAGCGAACCACACCGAAGTAATTCTTTATTTAATTTCCCAATCCCAACCTATTTATCCCCTGGAGCAAAACTGGTAATACTCCATATCTAACACCACGGTGTTATCGGTAAATTTAATTACCATTTCACGTTCAAATCTAATTAAAGATTTAACTATTGCTTGGAGCAAAACTGGTGATACTCCATTCTCGATCATTTCAATCTAATTAAAGATTTATTAAAACTCCACTTAGTTTTAATCTTTAACTGGGTTAAAGAACCAATGTTATGTAAAACACGGTTCACGATAAACCCAAAATCACATCCCATTGTTATTCGGGTTAAAGAACAAGTGTTATTTAAAACACCGTTCACGATAAACCCAAGAATCAATTTCAATTCAATTCCAATTAAATACCAATTAACTGGACAATTTCACTAAATCTTAATTAAAAGATTTATTCTTTTCTAAACTGAGTTCAAGAATGGTGTTATTTAATACACCGTTCACGACAAACCCAAAATCCAATTCGATATTAAGTATAAGGCTCTGAATAGAAAATATATCGACTTATATTCAATATCGAATTCTGAAACCAACAACTATCGTATTGGAAATAACGATATAAAATATATCTTTCAAATTTCCATGACAATACTTGTATAATCACGAAATCCAACATCGAAATATTCTGACAATAATTTCGATTCAAATCCATTCCAATTCATATATTGGAAATTCTGGTTATTTTAAAACCCATTCTCAATCCCATTTATTTCTTTAAAAATAATTGGATTCTAATTCTAGTCGATAACTAGTTCAATTCGATAAAAATCTATTTTTATCTTTTCAAATATTGAGTTTTTCACCCCCAACTCTTCCCAAATCTTTTATTATGATTTTACACAAATTATTAATATTTTTAATAATTTTATTAAGGCCCTTTCAGTCGATTTCCATACACGGTCATCGAACTGCACTTACAGCGACCTTTTCCAAATTCGATTTGGACGTATCTCCAAATCCAACCGTTAGATTTCAAATTTCTAATATTCTCTAGAAAGCTCTTTTCGATACGAACCAAATGGTTCCGGTTTTAGGAGAATCCGACGGTCGGATCTCCCGTAATGTCCATTCAAAGTCAATGGTCGAAATTCGCGAACGGCCGTTGCGCGGCACGTTCTATTCAGGCCATTAATATATATATATATATATATATATATATATATATATAATATATATATATATATTATATATATTTCCTTCGAATGTATTTTATTAATTCGTTTTAAAATGATTTTCACTTTCCGTTCAATTTTAAATCAAAATTGAATATTCTATATTAATTGTATATAAATGATAATATTTTCAAAATATTTGATTTTGAAATCTTTTCATTTTTGATATTCGTTATAAAAACGAATAAAAATCGATATAAATATCGTTCGCGTCAAAATGGCGCATATCTATTCAACACGGCTTTTACTCAACACATGAATGTTTATTCTATTCAACACATGAATATTCTATTTTATTCAACACATGAATTTTCTATTTTATTCAACACCTGAATTTTCTATTTTATTCAACACGTGAATTTTCTATTTTATTCAACACCTGAATTTTCTATTCTTTTCCTGAATATTATTTTAAACTATTCTTTATTTTCCAGATTGGAATGAGGCCCAATCAATTACCATATAATGTTAATTACATGGATTCCATGCAACGTATGTATACAATAGCAACGATAAATAATCAACCATCAACCAAAGTGCACAACGCCGCTGTCTGTCAACCTACCGATCGACAAACAACTATTCAATTGGGACTAGTGTATGTTAAATATCATCCCAATACCCATGTGGGGTTTCAATCAACAAACACATATTTTATTTGTGCAGTTGGGCGATGTGTAAAATTTATCGACCCAATCAATATCGGTCAAATCAGTGTACATAAACAAATCGTCTGATTTGTAAATGAATATTTTATTCTATTCACATTCACGTTAAATTTTATATTTTTAACGATAAAACATTTTATTCAACCTATGAATATTCTATTCATTTCATTTATTCAATAGAATGATCTTTTTATTTTTCTAACTTATTTTAGAAAATTCGGCGGCATAACGGCACGATACTAGGTCTGGGATAAGGTCTCGCCTTACCCCCAATCTACTAATGGCCCTTCCATACTCATACCAATTTTTATCAATTCCATTTCTCAATCCAAACCAATTTCACCAAATAAACCAACCAACCACAACACAATATAATCCTATCAACTACACAACCAAACAAACAAGTCCATGGTCTGTGGACGATTGTGTCGGGTGCTACTAAGCACCGTCAGCATCCTAGTATATATTTTAACTAGAAAAGAAAGTGTAAAGTGAGGAGTTCTCACCGTGGGGTTCCACTCCTCCATTTCATTTCTGAACTATCTGAATTCCCTTTTGATATTCAATTCGTTCCATCTCACTTCTTTTCACGCTGTTCATATACGAGAATTATATTTTTATTACTAACGCTTCATGTACATAAAAACCGTATTTTTATGACGCTACATACATGTTAAAAATAAAATCTTTATCACAACGCTATATTTATAAAAATCAAATTTTCATTATAATGTGATACATACAAAAGTCTTTGCTTTTTAATTTAAAAACCATAGCTTTTATGTTAATCAAAAACATATCTTTCTAATATATATAAAAAAAAAATGTAATCTTTCATGAAGAAAAAAAACAATAATCTTTTTCTATTTAGAAATCACACCCTTTCCATATTGTTGTTCATATAAATGAAGATCGAGTCTTTGTTGTCAAAAATCAATTTTTTTCTTCGCTTCATACATTATAAAAAATATATATAATCTTTATCACTTTAGAAATCGAATCTTTCCCTTCTTAAAAATCTCATCTTTCAATGGTAAAAATATAATCTTTCCTACAAGAAAAATCCAATTTTTATTTGTTACTCATATAAATAAAAATTGTATTTTTTTTATTATTTAAAGTAAAATCATATCCTTTAATATATAAAAAATCACCTCTTTTATAATTCTAAAAATCACAGCTTTTTCATTTTTAAAACAATGAATATATCTATAAAAAATCAGATTCCAATCATGTTTTTTTTATTAATAGTCAAAAAGAAAAGGAAAGAAAGAAAAAAAAACAAATAAAACTCACAGCGTTCAGGGGGGGATATTCGATGCTGTCGCCTGAAGGGGGGTCCACGCCGGAGCAGGTGGTGGCGGGGAGGGGACGTCGGCCAGGCGCGGTCACCGTTGGGGAAGTGGGGGCAGGACTTGAGGGTTGGGGATGAACCGATTTGGGTTCGATTTTCAGGAGGGGGCGTTGGGAAGGAGGAGGAGGAAGGAAGTGGATGGGAGAACGGCGCCGGAGCTGGTGGGGCGCGCGCCTCCGGTGGTGGCGGCCATGGCTTCCATCGCCCTTTTTTTTCTTAATCGATTTTGAATTGAAAAGAGACGGGGGGAGAGAGTGTTGAGGGGGTGAGAGAGAGTTTTATTTAGTATTTTATTTTATTTTATTCTCCTCTAAAGTTGACTTTTAACTCGAACACCAAACGACGCCCAACGACTTTCGTCCCTAGTTAATTACCCCCATTTCGAACACAATGGGATATACCACGTAGGCCAATTTGATCGTTTCAACTAGTTTTCGTTGAATTTAAAGTATAATTCTTTATATATTCAATTTGAATGCACATTTCAATTTACCGGGGCCACATACGGACCCAAAAAATTCCAAAAAAATTATTTCCAGCTTCGTATTGACGATACGGTCCTAACAAAACTAATTTAATCGAATTCCGAGACCGTTTGAAAAACGGCCATTTTCCAGTCGATTAAATTCAAACTGAACTGGTCAAACACGTTTTCTTGTGCCACGCTCACATACTGATTCAGAAAATTATGAATTTTGAAACCTAGCAATAATTTGACGTCCCGGATCCAACAAAAGTGGTTTCGTCGAAAACCGAGGTCGTTTGCAAAATTTCCATTTTTAAGGGCCTTTATATATATTAAAATATATATAAATTCCACAGCGACTTTTCTGAATTTTAAACTGGACATATCTTACACTCTATAAAGTGAAATCACAGTTTCTCAGCTTCGTTAGAAAGATATGGTCAAACAGATTCAAATATTTCTTGTTTCGTTCAATTCCGACCTGTATTGAATTCTGTATATTCATTTGAAATTCGAAATCGAATTTTCGAACTGCCGCGCCATTTCAGGCTCGTTATATAATTAAAATAAATTTATTCGTTTTCACCTCGATTTAAATAAATTTTTCGTCGTTATTATTTAAAATATTCATTTTAAATATTCAAAATTCTTTAAATTAGCCAAAATAAAAATTTTAAATTGGCTCAGAATTTCCGGGTTGTTACAATCTCCCCAACTTAAAATCTTTTCGTCCTCGAAAAGGAACGAAGGTGAGAGTTGTTTTCTAATCAAATCAACTCTCATTATTTTCTTTATGGCTTAAGCTTTCAACTTTTCAGTTTCTGAAAACTTTTCAAATTTTTAAAAATTTGGCTAACACCCTAAATTTTCGAAAAATTTCGCCATAACCTCCCCTGCACCGGGAGCATCGGGATATTTCAAAAAGCCTCCCATGGCCCTCACCAATCAATGGTGGAATAAAAAGAAAAAGAAAAAGCCAAGAGGCTAGCCAATCGGCTCATAAAATCATCCAAACCCCAAGAAATACAATAAACGTGTACCTATTTGTAGGACAAACAATTTTATTCCTCTGATTTAGCCTCCTGTTATGACCTGTTCAATGTATATACATGTATATATATGCCAATGCAATAAATCTTCAATACAATCCAATATTTGATACGATTAGGCTTAATGGTTCAAAATTTCAAATAAATCAAACAACACAACCATCAATCAATTAGTTGATTAGTTTTTCAAATTCATAATTTTATATAGTCAAAAATTCAATTCAAGTCACACAATAAGCCCAATCTAGTTTTGGTTCTCACAACAGTCAATATGGAAATATATAGAAATCTCACCTTCGAGTACTCGAACATAAATGCTGATGATGTCATGCTCATCATTAGAATCATGTTCGGGCGACTAGAGTGTGATTCTATATCTATCCAGTATATTAAAATTTCTAATATACGTTCATGACGCGTATATGAAAAATCTTTATATACTCGATTGTCCAAATTCAATATAAACAATATACTCAAATACATATAATAAAGTTTAAATTTCCAAAACAAAATGGGTTTTCAATTTTATTTTTAGAAATTTCACTCTTTGCACTCGTTCTAGGATACTACTGATCCTATCTCTAACGAGTAATTCTCATTGGATATTACTAATCCAATCTCTGATGAATTCTTTCTTTCGGTTCTAATGTGTCTTGTTCTCGAGCTTTGTAAACCAAATCTCTGATACCACTGTAACGAGAAGGAATTTCGCTCGACCCGAATCGATCGCTAAACCGACCAAGAACGTTCGAAACCCCGAATCGCTTTGAGAATAATACACATCAGAACACAGATGGAAGAATATTTCATTGCTTATTACAACAATTTACATCAGAGTACAAGAATATATAGAGTATAAACAAATAATTTACATTTGACAAATATCAGAGATTTAAATACATTACTGCAGCGGAAAATAATACAAATCACAACTGGATAAAATATACGTATACAAAGCTTCCCGAATATCATTCCAGCTGTAAACCAGAGTCCTGTGAATATAAATCTACAAAACCAAAACTACTAGCTGCCCGTGCGGAAAATAGGGGCACCCAGAGTTTAGGTTAAAACAATAAACTCCAGGTCAGTCATGTGACTGGTGTGAGAACTAAAACAGTTAATAATCTTTATTATAAAATTCGGTAAATCAAGGGACCACGCCGAATAAAACGGAACGGGTTTTTACCCCAAGAATACCGGTGTCTATAACAAAACAGCGCAACGCTAAAATAAATAGAATGAAGCTATTATAAGACCCAGGTCCCATCACACAATGCAACGCAAGCCGGAGGATAGGGTTTTTACCTTATAATAGCCAAAGAATGCTTGATACGTTTAAAACAGATTGTTTTTGATTTTACTATAAGTGTATAGTGTCATAAACAGTTTCAATCATAATATCAATCATAGACGGCATAGCATCCCATGCTACTATGTCGCCAATACTAGGCTCTACAATCATAATCGCAAAATCACGTATTGGAAATTGGATTTCCATCTATAAACCGAGGCTAGGGGCAAGATCCTCACTGAATTCGAGCTCTCTAGTCCGAGTCTCAAGACAAGTACTCAGTCAAGCCCTAGGAGCCTCAAGGTCGGTCCACTCGATGTGGATTAAAATTCCTGAATACTACGTCTCCCCGCCCTTTGGGGGCGTAAATGAGCCCACTGGCTCCATATTCGAGGCGCCTTGCAACAACAACAACCAGACAGGTGAAAAGTATATAAATGTCAGCGCTGGTAGGTCCCTGACACCACCCTAACTAGAAAGAGACGCGTGTCCTCCCTGAAGTCCATCTCCCGTTTTTGGTCCATACCAGGGTGTGAGGCTCGCGAATTTAACGCTACACAAAGCGATGCAACACAGGCTGTGCTTTGATCATCACCACAAGACTCTGCTTTTGAACAGAAGCCTTGATCAATTGCCACTTAGGCATGCCCCGCAGGCAATTCACTTCATGTGACTGATTCCTATCGATATACAACCACTGATCCCGTACGTCTCAGAGAAGAGTGAAGTAAGGGAATGAATTCCCCTTCACCAGGCAGATGTATATTTAATAGGGTTCGATCAACATAGAGCAAAATCCAATGTCAGACACACAGTCCATACAAGTTCGTTCTGGGTCTGAACGAAACCGGAGGCACTTTCCTCGCATATCCGTCGATCTCCAAGTACGTCTGGACGATCACCAATCGATTCTCTCCTCTTGGGTGTACAGCCCAATAAAGATAATCAGTAATCACCCAAACGATGTGAATACCCTCGGTCTTCTACCACGGTCTTCATCTTCGACGTGTTGTCGTATCAGTTATTCAGAATGGGATAAACTCGGTCTTTCCGAATAACTCGCGTATATAATAAACAAGTGTACATAAACACAACATACGCCTCATTCCACTCCAGAATATTATTTTATTCAAATATTCACATTTTTAGGGAATGGTTCCCATTAATTTTATCAAAGATAAATTCTTTAAAATTTATTCTTTAATATTGCTTTGGATATCATTTCAAACTATATAATAGTTTTCCAAACTAGTCGGGATTAGCGAACCACACCGAAGTAATTCTTTATTTAATTTCCCAATGCGAACCTATTTATCCCCTGGAGAAAAACTGGTAATACTCCATATCTTACACCACGGTGTTATCGGTAAAATTAATTACCATTTCACGTTCAAATCTAATTAAAGATTTAACTATCGCTTGGAGCAAAACTGGTGATACTCCATTCTCGATCATTTCAATCTAATTAAAGATTCATTAAAACTCCTTAATCTTTAACTGGGTTAAAGAACCAATGTCATGTAAAACACGGTTCACGATAAACCCAAAATCACATCCCATTGTTAATCGGGTAAAAGAACAAGTGTTATTTAAAACACCGTTCACGATAAACCCAAGAATCAATTTCAATTCAATTCCAATTAAATGCCAATTAACTGGACAATTTCACTAAATCTTAATTAAAAGATTTATTCTTTTCTAAACTGAGTTCAAGAATGGTGTTATTTAATACACCGTTCACGACAAACCCAAAATCAAATTCGATATTAAGTATAAGGCTCTGAATAGAAAATATATCGACTTATATTCAATATCGAATTCTGAAACCAACAACTATCGTATTGGAAATAACGATATAAAATATATCTTTCAAATTTCCATAACAATACTTGTATAATCACGAAATCCAACATCGAAATATTCCAACGATAATTTCGATTCAAATCCATTCCAATTCATATATTGGAAATTCTGGTTATTTTAAAACCCATTCTCAATCCCATTTATTTCTTTAAAAATAATTGGATTCTAATTCTAGTCGATAACTAGTTCAATTCGATAAAAATCTATTTTTATCTTTTCAATATTGAGTTTTTCACCCCCAACTCTTCCCAAATCATTTATTATGATTTTACACAAATTATTAATATTTTTAATAATTTTATTAAGGCCGTTTCAGTAGATTTCCATACACGGTCATCGAACTGCACTTACAGCGACCTTTTCCAAATTTGATTTGGACGTATCTCAAAATCCAACCGTTAGATTTCAAATTTCTAATATTCTCTAGAAAGCTCTTTTCGATACGAACCCAACAGTTCCGGTTTTAGGAGAATCCAACGGTCGGATCTCCCGTAACGTCCATTCAAAGTCAATGGTCGAAATTCGCGAATGGCCGTTGCGCGGCATGTTCTATTCAGGCCATTAATATATATATAATATATATATTATATATATTTCGTTCAAACGTATTTTATAAATTCGTTTTAAAATGATTTTCACTTTCCGTTTAATTTTAAATCAAAATTGAATATTCTATATCAATTATATATAAATGATAATATTTTCAAAATATTTGATTTTGAAATCTTTTCCTTTTCGATATTCATTATAAAAACGAATAAAAATCGATATAAATATCGTTCGCGTCAAAATGGCGCATATCTATTCAACACGGCTTTTACTCAACACATGAATGTTTATTCTATTCAACACATGAATATTCTTTTTATTCAACACATGAATTTTCTATTTTATTCAACACCTGAATTTTCTATTTTATTCAACACGTGAATTTTCTATTTTATTCAACACCTGAATTTTCTATTCCTTTCCTGAATATTATTTTATAATATTCTTTATTTTCCAGATTGGAATGAGGCCCAATCAATTACCATATAATGTTAATTACATGGATTCCATACAACACATGTATACAATAGCAACGATAAATAATCAACCATCAACCAAAGTGCACAACACCGCTGTTTGTCAACCTATCGATCGACAAACAACTATTCAATTGGGACTAGTGTATGTTAAATATCATCCTAATACCCGTGTGGGGTTTCAATCAACAAACACAGATTTATTTGTGCGGTTGGTCGATGTGTAAAATTTATCGACCCAATCAATATCGGTCAAATCAGTGTACATAAACAAATCGTCTGATTTGTAAATGAATATTTTATTCTATTCACATTCACGTTAAATTTTATATTTTTAACGATAAAACATTTTATTCAACCTATGAATATTCTATTCATTTCATTTATTCAATAAAATGATCTTTTTATTTTTCTAACTTATTTTAGAAAATTCGACGGCATAACGGCACGATACTAGGTCCGGGATAAGGTCTCGCCTTACCCCCAATCTACTAATGGCCCCGCCATACTCATACCAATTTTTATCAATTCCATTTCTCAATCCAAACCAATTTCACCAAATAAACCAACCAACCACAACACAATATAATCCTATCAACTACACAACCAAACAAACAAGTCCATGGTCTGTGGACGATTGTGTCGGGTGCTACTAAGCACCGTCAGCATCCTAGTATATATTTTAACTAGAAAAGAAAGTTTAAAGTGAGGAGTTCTCACCGTGGGGTTCCACTCCTCCATTTCATTTCTGAACTGTCTGAATTCCCTTTTGATATTCAATTCGTTCCATCTCACTTCTTTTCACGCTGTTCATATATAAATAAAAATCACACTTTTATTTCTACTTTATATATTTTTACAACGCTACTATATATATATAAAGATCGAATTTTTATTTCGCTACTTATATAAAGATAATATTTTTAATTTTTCTATATTATAAAAATTATATTTTTAATTCGTCACTCATATATGAGAATTATATTTTTATTACTAACGCTTCATGTACATAAAAACCGTATTTTTATGACGCTACATACATGTTAAAAATCAAATCTTTATCACAACGCCATATTTATAAAAATCAAATTTTCATTATAATGTTATATATACAAAAATCTTAGCTTTTTAATTTAAAAACCATAGCTTTTATGTTAATCAAAAACATATCTTTCTAATATATATAAAAAAAATGTAATCTTTCATGAAGAAAAAAAAATCTTTTTCTATTTAGAAATCACACCCTTTCCATATTGTTGTTCATATAAATGAAGATCAAGTCTTTGTTGTCAAAAATCAATTTTTTTCTTCGCTTCATACATTATAAAAAAAAATATAATCTTTATCACTTTAGAAATCGAATCTTTCCCTTCTTAAAAATCTCATCTTTCAATGGTAAAAATATAATCTTTCCTACAAGAAAATTCCTATTTTTATTTGTTACTCATATAAATAAAAATTGTGTTTATTTATTTTATTTTATTATTTAAAGAAAAATCATATCCTTTAATATAAAAAAAAATCACCTCTTTTATAATTCTAAAAATCACAGCTTTTTCATTTTTAAAACAATGAATATATCTATAAAAAATCAGATTCAAATCATGTTTTTTTTTCTTATTAATAGTCAGAAAGAAAAAAAACAAATAAAACTCACAGCGTTCAAGTGGGGGGGTGAATTCGATGCTGTCGCCTGAAGGGGGGTCCACGCCGGAGCAGGTGGTGGCGGGGAGGGGACGTCGGCCAGGCGCGGTCACCGTTGGGGAAGTGGCGGCGGGACTTGAGGGTTGGGGCTGAACCGATTTGGGTTCGGATTTCAGGAGGGGGCGTTGGGAAGGAGGAGGAGGAAGGAAGTGGAGGGGAGAACGGCGCCGGAGCTGGTGGGGCGCGCGCCTCCGGTGGTGGCGGCCAGGGCTTCCGTCGCCCTTTTCTTTTTTTTTTCTTAATCGATTTTGAATTGAAAAGAGACGGGGAGAGAGAGTGTTGAGGGGGTGAGAGAGAGTATTTATTATTTTATTTTATTTTATTTTATTCTCCTCTAAAGTTGACTTTTAACTCAAACACCAAACGACGCTCAAGGACTATCGTCTCTAGCTAATTACCCCCATTTCGAACACAATGGGATATGCCACGTAGGCCAATTTGATCGTTTCGACTAGTTTCCATTGAATTTAAAATATAATTCTTTATATATTCAATTTGAACGCACATTTCAATTTACCGGGGCCACATACGAACCCGAAAAATTCCAGAAAAATTATTTCTTGCTTCGTATTGACGATACGGTCCTAACAAAACTAATTTCGTCGAATTCCGAGACCGTTTGAAAAACGGCCATTTTCCAGTCGATTAAATTCAAACTGAAATGGTCAAACACGTTTTCTTGTGCCACGCTGACATACTGATTCCGAAAATTATGAATTTTGAAACATAGCAATAATTTGACGTCCCGGATCCAACAAAAGTGGTTTCGCCGAAAACCGAGGTCGTTTGCAAAATTTACATTTTTAAGGGCCTTTATATATATTAAAATATATATAAATTCCACAGCGACTTTTCTGAATTATAAACTGGACATATCTTACACTCTATAAAGTGAAATCACAGTTTCTCAGCTTCGTTAGAAAGATATGGTCAAACAGATTCAAATATTTCTTGTTTCGTTCAATTCCGACTTATATTGAATTCTGTATATTCATTTGAAATTCGAAATCGAATTTTCGAATTGCCGCGCCATTTCAGGCTCGTTATATAATTAAAATAAATTTATTCGTTTTCACCTCGATTTAAATAAATTTTTCGTCGTTATTATTTAAAATATCCATTTTAAATATACAAAATTCTTTAAATTAGCCAAAATAAAAAATTTAAATTAGCTCAGAATTTCCGGGTTGTTACAAAACCTTTATGTTTATCGTATTAAATCTATGCTTTTAATATTTAGACGTACAAAAATAATGCTGTCTTAGAAAGAAAAAGGCCAAATTTCATTGTATACCAAAATGTAAAATTTTCAAAAAAAAAAAAAATCCTAAAATTTTTTTTTGAGGAAAATGAGTGATCCTCTAGTGGAAGAAAGCATTGTTGTAATTAAAATCGACATTCGAAAAAGGATCAACATAGAGGAAAAGTCAATTTATCAAAGCTAGATCCATAAGCAAGAAGTATGTGCTTAACCACTATGTGTGTTCTGTGCCATCTTGCGTAGTTGGCTCCAATATGCTAATATCTACTTTAACTCAAAATTTTACCTATACTGGTTTATTTTTTGTTATATATCAATATCAAACCGCAAATAGATTATATACTTTATATAGTTTGTCAAAAAGTATATGTGGTGTTTTACATGAGTTATAACTAATTCGTGTAAGATTCAAATGCAAGTACGAACTCATACGTATTTGGTATCTTAAATAAAAAAGAGCACGTGTGACTAAAACAGTAGAGAAACACAGTTGCAAGTGCATCAAATGCAGTCAAACAAGAGAACAAGTAATCGTAGTATATAAATATATATTGTTTTTAAATTATAACTAACACAATTATCCTTAAAACATAATACAATATAAATAAAAAATAAACTGTTTACAGGATATAAACTCATCAAACAGTAGATTCATAAGTATTAGACTAAAAATTACATAAAAAATTTAAAGGATAAACTTAAAATATAAATTTAAAATATGATAGCACGATTTGTTAAGATTTCAGACATTAGTTTCTTTGCCCTTTCCCCTAACCTTGATTCCAGGCCCTGTGCTTTATGAAAGTTATCACCATCATATGCAACACAATAGAACAACTTGAAAGTTAAGTACCATGGCGTAGGATTGTCAGATGCATACAACAACTAACTAATTTGTTACATACCACAGTCCAACACTTGCAAGTCTTGTATGACTTCATCTTTATAATCAACGATAGGAAAATATGTCATCAGTTCCAACATAATAAAAAAATAACCTGCATTACACAAGTCAAGTATTACATGAATGCATGCCAATGTAGCATAAAATGATTTAGAATTGTGTAGATCGTTGCATGTAATCAAACCATCTATAGATAAGATTATTAAAACGATTGTTGAAGAGTCAAAATAGAAACTTTCCCCTATTTTTTAAAAACTAAACAGGATTGCGGATCCAACGCCAGTTAACATGAACACCAAAATGGCCCAGAACAGCTTCCGGCCCCCAATGGCAAAACCAGTGCAAGAACCCAAAAAATAGTTTTGACCATGTAAAAACAGGACTGCCAATGGATAATTTCAGATTCGGATAGTTCCGTATCTGCATCTGCACCCGAAATCATTTTCGGATATCGGATATCCGCATTTGCAGATATGGACGGACATCGGATAATTATTCGCTCTGCCAACGGTCGATGAATCAATGAACATAAATGAATCTTGTTAGCTTAATATAAAACTTTTCAACCCAATTGATTACTAAAGTGCTAAGAATAAATAAATACGATGATAATACATAATTTGGAGCAATTAACACGTGTTTAGTAGACTTTCAACTTTTCAAAAGAAAAAGTTGGTATATTTCATTATGTTAAAATGCACATAATTTAAGCTATAATCAGGATAAAAAATGGACGAATAATCTTCGGATGCCGATGTGCCTATATTCGCATATGTTTTTCTCGATGTCGGATTTTTATCCTCTTTTCGGATGCGGATGTAGACGGATATCAGATTTTTTGGGTATCCATTGACAGTCTTATGTACAACTGGAAAAAACGAGCCAAATTAATTTTTTTTATAAATGAGTGAACTCTTTGTTGGGAATGGAGTTTTGATGACAACAACCTTATTTCAGTATTAATTGATTATAAAATATACACTAACACTTTTATCTAGAATATATATATATATATGCAGGATTTATATACAGGAATTATTATTGAAGACTGTACGGTTTATAGATATTAGAGATTCAGAATTCAGAGATGATTCAAGGCTCACGAGTATTCAAGATTTCAAGAGTTCGAGCGTTCAAGATAGATATAGTTATAGAGTCTAGATTATGTAAGACTCTGAATAGCACTCCAGGTTCAAATTCAAAATAATTTCAAGTTCTGTTTTGCAAATTTTGTTTTCAATTTGTATCTTCAATCTCTATCTTCTCTATTTTACTTTCTATTTTAATTTGATTCTGAACTTTAGTTTTATAAGTTTATACTTTATAAGTTTTATACATTTATATTTTATATACTTTATATTTATATAGTTTTAAACTCTATAATTTTATAAATATATTTATATAGTTTATATTTATGTTTTCATATAATTTTCTAGTTTATAATATTTATTTATGACACTATATTTTAATTCAAGAATTTCCAAAATTATAAACATATCAAAACACTTGAAAAATATTCAAATTTAAAATTTGTACGTATATATGTCGACATACAGATATATACATGTCGACATATAACTGTCATTTTTTTTAAATTTGAAAGGAAGTGTCTTTTCATTATTTGTGACAGTTCAGAAACATTGCAACCTTTCAAATGTTATAAATAGGAGCTGATTTCGAATTTTTTATCACTTCTTCTTCTCCATCTTCATTACACCATTATTCTTTATCATTTTTATGGTTTCTGCACATATACCTACCGAATTCAATTCTATTTTCATTTATCCTCTTCTCTCTACACTCTCTACTCACTTCTCTCTAAATCAAGTGCTATTGAGGAGTTATAGGGTTGTTTGTAATTGTTTGGGTTATGTAAAAAATTGGTGGTATCCCTTGTAGTCGTAAAATCAAGGATGGGTAATCGATGGTATACCTTGTGGCCGTGAAACAAAAGAGGTTGGAACCGCTGGTATCCCTTGTAGCCATGAAATCAAGGAGGTTGGAGTTGGTAGTATCCCTTGTAGCCGTGAAATCAAGGAGGTTGTAACTGGATATTGATATAGTAATAAAACTCTACATAATCCAGCACTGTGTGGGGCTGGACGTAGGAGCAATTCCGACTCAGTATAAAATCCGGTGTGTTCTTTTCTTTTCTGTACTTTATTTTTGTTTGCCTTTGTATTTGTGTTTGATTCTATGTCTGTGATTGTTTCTGTGGTGTTTGATTCATATAGCAGTTCATATAAGTTCAGATTTTGTTTAAATTCTCAAAAGCACTATTCACCCCCTCTAGTGTTTGTTTTGCCTTAACGATCCATTCTCAATCCCTAACAATTAGTATAAGAGAGAGGACTTTCAAAAAGTTCATAATCTGATTTTTAAAAAAATTTAAATGGAAAATTTTGAAATGATTTGTAACACTAGTTTAAATTCATGTATTACATCAGTATTAGATGCGCCTGCATTAAATTATACTGAAAAATCAAGTTATCACGATATGATTTCTTGAAAAGTTTTAATGAATATATCACAGAATCACCACGATGTTGTTATTTCAAATTACAATTGGTTATTTTGAAAAATCACTTGATTCTTTGAAAAGTTGTGTTATTTTGTAGGAAAAGATGTGTTATATGGCTTTTGAAAATTCAAAAGTTGAAAAAATGGGTAAGGTGGTTGTTGATGATTCAAATTCTTAAATGGTCGCTACTGAAAATTCAAATTCTGAAAAGGTGGCTATTGGAAATTCAAATTCCAAATTCGTGTATATGAGTGTTGAGAATTCAAATTCTAAAGGACAATTGAAGAAGAGTAATGACAATTGGTGAAAAGACATCAAGAGGAAGAAATGGAAATATACAATGTAAATCAACAAAGAAATGGGTATTAGATAAGTAGAAATTTTTGATTCTCACCTACAAGTAGATTCAGTACTGTACTTCTCTTCATTTTCTTCGGAATGTTGTCGGTTTCATGTAAATCCGTCAAGAATTGATCAAGTAATGATCAAAGAAAATTTTGGTGAATAAAGAGAGATAGAAACCAAAACTGTCGACGGTTATCTTCAAATTGCATCCACAGGTTAGACTATTTTGTCTCAAATCCCTTTCAACATTGTAGTTCTCGTTCTCACGGTCTATTTGATGGATAGATCGTCAAATTCCGATCAAAATTGAGTGAGATACGGCTATTTGAAGTTGGCTATAAAAAAGTTGAAAAACTACTACGGGATTTCATGCATATCTCTTACTATTTCAACTTGCTGCACCACCATACCATCAAATTCACCCCAAACTGTCACTAGATCGTAGTCCTTTAATTCCTCTTTGATTTTCCGCTGATTTCGTCCAATTCCGTTAAGAAACGAAGAAGTTATGCCTCCTGAATGTTTGATGGAAAGTGAAAAACGAGAAGAAAACGAAGAAGAAAAGAAAAAGAGAAGAGATTGTGAGGAGACATGACTTTCGAGCCTTTATATAGTAGTTGAAGTGTCCATTCATTCAAAATTCAAATTCAAATTTTGGCGCCAAGTTGTATGAACTACTAAATCTTCAGTATCTTTCTCATACGGTGTTCAAATTCAACAAATGAATATACTATCCTGACCAGAAAAACGAGCCCATCGCAATAGAGTGGATTTCATCATTAAATTCTATAAGATATTAGTGTGTGATTCATAAAAATGAAGAAAAGCAAAAGGAAGGATTGCAAAAATAGGCATGCTTTAATTAATTTTTCTTAAAAAAAATGGTTGAATGAATGCTTTGATTGTCTTGCTTGTTTGCTTTGCTTTGAATTTGAAATTTAAAACTTTAAAACTCAAATTTGAAATTCAAAATTCCAATTTGAAATTTGAATTTTTAAATTCAAAATATTACTAAAATAATAAAATAAATTTTGGATGTTTATTAGGATTAATATTATTTCAGGAAATAGTTAAACCTAAAATATAAATCGATAATATAAAACCAAGAAGTAAAAACAATATATCTTTTGATTTTCTACATGTATGTCGACATAAAAAAATGGTCATGTTGACATAATGAAATTTAAATTTGAATTTCAAAAGTTTAAACTTTCAAACTTCTCTCTATCTTTTCAATTAAAAATGTCAGTTCAAATTCTAGTTATTAACTTTATCTGTCTACTTATTTTCCTATATCTTGTTTCAATATATATATATATATATATATATATTATGTATATAAGTTAAAAAAATTATATAACATGTTAATACGATATAAGAGTTAAAATAAAAAAAATTATTGTTATAAAATATAATTTTACTTAACTTTCATATATATTGTTCATATGATTTCACAAATACTATTTGTAACTTAAATACTTATTTTGATTTCTTATTAAGATTTATAAAAGCTTAAATATTTAACCTAACATTTTGGTATAAAAATAAGGGAGCAGCTATTGAGACACAAAATTAAACACACAAGTGGAGACACAAAATTTACACCGTTAGATTTGTTTGCCTTTATGTGTGAGGTTTAATTCATGGGGAAATCTAGTGGTTGAGATTGTTTGTGTTTATATTTGTGTCACCATTTTGTGTCTAAATAGACTTATATATATATATATATATATATATATATGATTTTATGTCTTAAATATAAGAAGTAATAGTTTTATAGTTTAATTTATATCCATATTTCATAATTTTGTTATGACTATAGATTTCTTTTTAAAGTTTTAACATATAAATGGTTCCTTAACAAATTAATATATTTTTATTTCTAAAAGTTTAAATTTAAAATTGATTTGTATTAAAAGATTGATTTATATTTCATAATAAATTAAATTTTATATCTTTTTTAAAAATAGTTTTTATATACACAATTATGACTATAAGTTTAGTTTATATGATACAATTCTATATTCTATTTAAAAAGATCTTCAATTTTTACTACATTAAAGAAGCATCCTACTAGGATTTTTTAACTCCACATTTCTCATAGAATTATATTACATATTTTATTATATATTATGTGTAACAACCCAGATTTTCAGAACTAATTTAGATTTATTTATCTTAGCTATTTTAATGGATTTTAAATATTTAAAATGATTTATTTTATATAATATCGATTTAAAATCTATTTAAATCGAATTTAGAACGTATAAATTTATTTTAATTATAAATAGAGTTTGAAATGGCGCGGTGATTTGAAAATTCGAATTTAAATTTCAATTGAATGTATAGGATTCAAAATAAGTCGGATTTCAGTAAAACCAGAAACATTTGAATCTATTTAATTATATCTTTCTAACGAATGTGAATAATATAGATTTCATAATATAAATTGAAAGTTATGGCTAGTTTAAAATTTAAAATAGTCGCTATGGAATTTATATATATTTTAAATAATATATAGCCCTTAAAAATAGCCATTTTGCAAACTACCTCCGTTTTCGACGAAACCACTTTTGTTGGATCCGGAGTATCAAATTATTGCTAGATTCCAATTTCATAATTTTTGGAATTAATATGTGAGCACAGTGAAATTAAATGTGTTTTGTCAATTTCAATTGAATTAGATCGACCAGAAAATGGCCATTTTTCAAACGGTCTCCAAATTCAACGAAATTAGTTTGGTTAGGACCGTATCATCAAAACATAGCTAGAAATAATTTTTCTATAATTTTTGGAGTCAGTATGTGGCTCCGGTAAATTAAAATATGCGTATAAATTGAATATATACTGATTTATATTTTAATTTTGATGAATTCTAATCGAAACGGTTGAATAGCCTTACGAAACATATCCCATTGTGTTCGTAATGGTGGTATTTCTCTAGGGGCGACAGTCGTTGGGTTTGATTTGGAGTTCGTGGCATAAAACGACTAATTAACTAATTAAATAAAATAAAAAGATAAATATATATATATATAAGGTCAACCGGGGTCAAACCCTAACAAATTCAACCCGCGGTCAAACTTTGAATCACGCTCTCTCTCCCTGGACGACGGAAAATGCTCCAAGAATCGCCCAAAATTTCCTCCCAGTCCTTGCAATGAATTTTGAAATTTATAAAGACATAATTAAAGAGCCTTTCCCGTTCTTCAAATCCATACCAAAAGCATCGATTTTCATGAAGAATTGGGGTCGAATGTGGAGCCCAAACGACCGTCATTCGCACACAGATTCAGGGAGGCGGAGGCGTTCGAACGCCGAGCTATTCTTGGCGTGGGTGGCGCTCTCCAAGCCCGAAAATGTGGCATGCTCCGGTGGGTCTCTGGCGTAACGAAGTGGCCAGCGACTGCAGAGGTCTTGGTCGAGGGTTTTCTGCCTGTGCCTGGAACGATACAGTGAAAGAAAAAGGGTGAATAAATTTTCAATGCTTAATTTTTAGATTTTTATATAAATTAGTATAGTTTTAAAATCTGAAATTTTTATATATATTATAGTTTTGAAATATGAAATTTATATATAAGCACTGTGTTAAAATGATCGATTTTATATAAAAATAACATAAATAAAAATACGGGTTTTTATATATATAATGTTTGAAATAAAAATATGGTTTTTATATATGTAGCTTTGAGATAAAAACATGATTTTTAATTTATACAACAGTTTATAGAAAAGTGATTTTTGATTGTAAACATGGTTTATAAAAATGTTATATATATATATATATAGCGAATATAAAAAATGTGATTTTTAATATAAATTACGTGAAACAGATTGCGTTGGAAGCACGGTGAAGAACACTACGCACTGGAAATAAATCTGAATCATCGTCCGCTAAAGAATGACGGAGTGGAAACCAAATGTGAGAACTCCTTTCACTTTAATAATTTTACAGTTAAATATATATTAGGATGCAGACGGGGCTTAGTAGCCCTCGACACTATTTGTTGTACAAACCATGGTTATTTGTTTGGATTGTATTGTGAAAATTTGGATTGTGATTGTAAAATTGATTGTGTGATTGTTTGAATTGGTTGTGATTATTGTGTATGGCGCGAGCGAGTATCAAGAGAGGGGTAATGCTAGACATTACTCCGTTTTTAATATTGTGCCGTTATAATGCCGAAATTTTCTAAAATAAATATTTATTCATTAAAAATGTCATTTTTAATGTGTATATAAACAGTATAAAATATTCATGTGTTGAATAAAATGTTTGAACAATAAAAATATCGTTTTTATTGAATGTATGAACTATTAAAAATATTCAAGTGTTGAAATACATATTTTACCGTTAAAGATATAATTTTTAACGCATATATGAATGGCATAAAATTCTCCTGAAATGAAAATAAATATTCATTTACAAATCGGACGATTTGCTTATGTACACCCATTTAACTAACATTGATTGGGACTATAAATTTTGCAGTTCGCCCAACTGCACAAATATCAGTATTTGTTGGTCGAAACCCCACATGGGTATTGGGATGATATTTGACATACACAAATCCCAATTGTTTAGTTGTATGTCAGTCGATTGGTTGACAGACTGTTGTAAGCATTAATTATTTATATTTAATGTTTATGTTGTTGTGTAATGCACTCTGGATGATGATTGATTGTGTATCATTATTGTTGTGTACATGTATTATATGAAATCCATATAAATAACATTGTATGGTAATTGGTTGGGTCTTATTCCAATTCAGAAAGAATGAATATTTTAAAATAACGAATATTTTAGAATAACGAATATATTAAAATAATATTCAGAAAAGGATTAAAATGTGAATTTGATGTCCAATTTTGGATGGAGACGAAAATATTGAAATTGTGTGAAGTCGTGTTGATTAGTTATGCGCCATTTTAACGTGAACGATATTTATATCGATTTTATTCATTTCTATAATGAATATCGAAAAGGAAGTGATTTCAAAATCAAATGTTTTGAAAATATTATCATTTTAATATTATAATGAAATGGAATATTCAATTTTGGGTTAAAATTGAAATAGAAGTTAAAAATCGTTTTAAAACGAACTTATAAACGATTTATAAAATACATTCTAAATGGAAATCGAAGAAATATATATAATATATATATTATATATATTTAATGGCCAGAATAGGATGCGCTGCGTTGCGACCGTTCGCGAATTTCGACCATTGACTTCGAATTGACAGTACGGGAGATCCGACCGTCGGATTCTCCTAAAACTGAAACCGTTGGGTTCGTATTGGAAAGAGCTTTTCAATGAATATAAGAGATTTGAAATCTAGTGGTTGGATTTGGAGATACGTCCAAATCAAATTTGGAAAAGGTCACTATGCATGCAGTTCGGTGGTCGTTACTAGAAACCGACTGTACGGGCCTTGATAAAATTATTAAAAATATTAATAATTGTGTAAAATCATAATAAATGATTTGAAAAGATTTTGGATGAAAAATTCCATGTTTGTAAAGATAAAAATATATTTTTATCAAAAATGAACTAGTTATTAACCAGATTTGAAATCCATTAATTTTTAAATAAATAAACTGGATTTAAAACAGGGTTTTAATAAAACCAGAAATTTCCAACATATAAATTGGAATGGATTTGAATAGAAATCATTTTCGGGAGATTTCGATATTGGATTCCGTGACTATACGAATATTGTGGAGGAATTTGGAAGATAGATATATATCGTTATTCCCCGTATGATATGTGTTGGTTTCAGAATTTGATATTGAATATAAGCCGGTACAATTTCTGTTTGGAGCCTTATATTTAATAACGAATTGGATTTTCCATGAGTGGTGTCTTCAGTAACACTGTTCTTAAATCCTGTGTGAAAAGAATAAATCTTTTAATTAAGATTATAGGAGTTTCCAGTTATATTTAGTAATTGGAATAAAAATGGAATGTGAATTGGGTTTATTGTGAACTGTGTTTTTAACGACATTCATTCTTTAACCGGATTAACAGTGAAATGTGATTTGGAATTAATAAATCTTTTATTAAGATTTAATGGAATTTTTTTCAAGTAAAGTTTTCAAATTTAATATATTAAATTGGAATTGAATGGAATTCGATTTGGTAATAATCGAAGTGAGCTTCTGCGGAGGAAGACTGTAAATATATATGTAATTTAAAAGGCTTTGTCTAAATCCCATTTATACTATTAGCCGGATATGGAAATTGATATCAATTATATATTGATCTATTTTTCGTGAAGACTCCATGGGTAAAGGAATGTGATTTTGGCTTTATCGTGAACTATGTTTTAAACAACATTGGTTCTATTACCCAGTTAAAGACAGGATTACATGTCTAACATTGTATTTCGAAACATATTGTTGACCTCTGCTAAATATATATTTGTTTGGTGGTGAAGAATTTATTCTCTATCTTAACATGCTTCTCTGAGACGTACGAGATTAGAGGTTATATATCGGCAGAAACCAATGGTACGGTGTAGATTGTCGATGCGGCAAGTTTGATTTCCTAAAGTTAAATAATCATTAATAATGATTGATGGAATATTAAAACTAAGTGTAGTTTAAATGAAACTTTAACTAGATTGAAATGTAAATGTGATAATTTAAATTATCAAATTTGGGAAATGATCGAGAATGGAGTATCACCAGTTTTACTCAAAGCGATAGTTAAATCTTTAATTAGATTTGAACGCGAAATGGTAATTTATTTTACCGGTTACACCGTGGTGTTAGATATGAAGTATTACCAGTTTTTCTCCATGGGATGAATAGGTTGAGAATGGGATTAATAAATAAATGATTACTTCCGTAAGTCTCGATAAATCCCGACTAGTTGATAAACCTTAATTTGGTTTTAAATTAATATCTGAAGGAAGATTAAAGAATAAATTTAAAAGAATTTATCTTTGATAAAATAAATGGAAACTTTTCACTAAAAATGTGAATATTTTAATAGAAGAATACTCTGGATTGGAATGAGGCGTATGTTTTGTTTTTATAGCACTTGATTATAGGATACGCAAGTTATTCAGAAAGACCGGGTTTATACGCATTCTGAATAACTGATTCGACGATAAGTCGACGATGAAGATGGTGGTTGAGGACCAGAGATCTTCACATTGTTTGGATGATTAATGATGTCTTGATTGGGCTGTACACCCTAGACAAGGTAATAAGTGGTGATCGTGCAGACATACTTGGAGATCGACCGGATATGCGAGGACCTCTCTCTTGTATTGGACATATGGGACGAGGAATAAGGTGCCTCCAATTTCGTTCAGACCCAGAACGGATTTATAAATGAATAGTGTGTCTCTATCATTTATACTATATTCGTTGATCTCTACTAAATATATATCTGTTTCGTGGTGGAGAATTTATTCTCTTGCTTAACACCCTTCTCTAAGACGTATGAGCTAAGAGGTTATATGCTGGCAGAAATCAGTGGTACGGTATGGATTGACAGTGTGGCATGCTGAGTGGCATGTGATCAAGGCTTTTGTTGAAAAGCAAGGCCTTGTGGTTGATGATCAAAGCACGACTTTACATAGCATGGCTTTGTGTATAGCGTTAATTCGCGAGCCTCACACCTCGATATGAACCAGAAACATGAGAGGATTACAGGGAGAACATGCGTTTCTTTCTAGCTAGGAGTGGTGTCATGGTATGGAGCCCAGACGTTTTACTCATGTGGATGTTGCATATTATTTGATGGATAGCGATACGCCTCGGATATATCGGTCACTATAGGGCCGATGAATGATATGGTCGACATACCGACCATTACGCCCCATAGGGCGTGGAAACATATTGTTCAGGAATAACCAATCCATAAACGTAAGAGTGGACCGGCCTTGAAGATCCAAGGTGCAGTTGCGGTTGTAGCCTGAGACATGGTAGGCTAGATTGTCTTGAATTCGGTTAGGACGATCCCTTGCCTTGGTTCATGATGGAAATCCAACTTCCAATACGTGACATTTTGGTTTTAGTTGTAAAACTAGTATGGCGACATAGTAGCACGGGATACTATGCTGTCTATGATTGATAAATTTATATTTGAAGTTAGTTTTTACACTATACACTTATAGTAATAATAAAAGATGAAATTTCGCGTACAAAGCATTATTTGTCTATTATAAGGTAAAACTCTATCATCCGGTTTGCGTTGCATTATGTGATGGGACCTGAGTCTTATAATAGCTTCATTTTCTTTAATTAGCATTGCGATGTTTGTTTTATGCACTGGTATTCTTGGGGGTAAACCCATTCCGTGTTATAAGGTGGGGTACTTTGATTTACTATACTTAAAAATCAAGTAATAACCGTTTTTAGTTCTCACACCAGTGACATGACTGACCTGGAGTTTATTGTTTTAACCTAAACTCTGGGTGCCCCTATTTTCCATACAGGCAACTAGTAGTTTTGTTTTTTCATATTTCTATTTTTCAGGATACTGGTTTATAGCTGAAGCTATATTCAGAAAGCTTTGTATCCATGTATCTCTTTCAGTTGTGTTATGTATTATTTTTCCGCTACTATGTAATGTATTTTAATCTCTGATATTTTTCTGATGTATATTATTTATTCATACTCTGTTATGTTCTTGTACTCTGATGCAATTGTTGTAATAGCAATGAAATGTTCTTCTATTTGCGTTCTGATTTGTCGTGTTTTCTACTCAATCCGTGCTTTCCCTTACGGGCGAGTCTGGGTCGTTTCATTATGAATACCATAAAACTTTTATCTTTACTATCCTTTCAATCTCTTTCATAAGTATCATTAACCTAAGTCTAGAAATTAATATATATTATCCTTGTTTTATTCAAATAATTTGTAATATATATGTATATTCATGATAATTAGATAGTACTTTGAATATATTTTACTTAAATAGATATAATTACGAAATCATTCTACGTACTATCATTAGACATCTTATTTCATATCATACGTCATTATTATAAATTACAGTACATCTCAAATTAAAATCATTCACATCACAAATTGCATTTCATTCGATATATCACTTCATATATTTTTTCATATGTCATACTGCATTATTACTAACACACTGTATTACATGTTTATTTTAAGTCCACACATAACAAGTATACATAACATATTTATTTTGTCATGATTAATTTGATTGACTTATTTGGCTTGATTAAATTGATCGGATTGATTGACTTGTTTGGTTTGTTTGATTTATTTGACTTGAATAACTTGATTGACTTACTTGACATGGTTAAATTTCATTAGTGGTTGATACGAGCTTTATAAGTTTTAGGATAAATAGAAGTACAAGAAATATTTGGTTTTATGTTTGAATTGAAATAAATTGCTTTGCTTATATCATAATTTTAAGGATATCATAATAGAGTTATTTCTTAGTCTAGATTAAAGTCTTATTATAGTTTTAAGGGAATTAGAGTATATGGTAGGTTTAGTAACGTATTAGATTAAGGGGGGAGTTTTAGAGTTTCTAAGGATTAGTTAAGGTTCAAAAATGCTTTGGTTGATTTAATCGTTTAGAATTGGTTGTTTGAATTGCTTGTTTGGTCGAATTGCTTGTTTTGATTGATTTGCTAGTTTGAATTGATTAGTTTGCCTAGTTTATTATCCTTTTATTTAGTTTGTTAGACAAGTGTAGTCATAGATTTAGGGGGGGTTATAGAAATTTATAGAGAAATATAAATTAAGGAAGAACTATAGATTTAAGAGAAGTTATATACAGAATTAGGATATTATATAGGCATAAATTTAGTGGAAGTATTTTACTTTAGTATAGGAATTATTTAGATAGCATTTAAGGAGAGTAGTTCTAGAATTTCTTTTTGATAATGCCAAAGGGGGAGAAATTATAAAATATAGACATAGTTTATAGGATTCATATAGACAGGGGGAGTATATGAAGGATCATCATCAACAGGCATATACATCTATTATATTTTATAAACTAAGGTTGCCATCATCAAAAAGGGGGAGATTGTTGGAGAATGGAGTTTTGATGACAACAACCTTATTTCAGTATTAATTGATTGTAAAATATATACTAACACTTTTGTCTAATATATATATATATATACATACTCACACACACACACACATATGCAGGATTTATACACAAGAATTATTACTGAAGACTATACAAATTAAAGATATTAGAGATTCAGAATTCAGGGATGATTCAAGGCTCGTCGGTACTCAAGATTTCAAGAGTTCAAGATTAATATAGTCATAAAGTCTAGATTATGTAAGACTCTGAATAGCGCTCAAGGTTCAAATTCAAAATAATTTCAAATTCAGTTTTTCAAATTCAGTTTTCAATTTCTATCTTCAATCTTTATCTTCTCTATTTTACTTTAATTTGATTTTAAACTTTAGTTTTGTAAGTTTATACTTATAAGTTTTATATATTTATATTTTATATACTTTATATTTATATAGTTTTAAACTCTATAATTTTATAAATATGTTTATATAGTTCATATTTTTGTTTTCATATGATTTTCTAGTTTATAATATTTATTTATAACACTATATTTTAATTCAAGAATTTACAGAATTTTAAACATATCGAAACACTTGAAAAATATGCAAATTTTAAATTTGTATATGTATATGTCGACATATATATATATACATGTCGAAATATAACTGTCATTTTTTCAAATTTGAAAGGACGTGTCTTTTCATTATTTGTGACGGTTCAGAAACATTGCAACCTTTCAAATGTTATAAATAGGAGTTGATTTCAAAAAAATTATCAATTCTTCTTCTCCATCTTCATTCCCTTTCATTACACTATTATTCTTTATCATTTTTATGATTTCTACGTCTATACTCTACCGAATTCAATTCTGTTTTCATTAATCTTCTTCTCTCTACACTCTCTACTCATTACTCTCTGAATCAAGTGCTATTGAGGAGTTATACGGCTGTTTGTAATTGTTTACGTTGTGTAAGAAATCGAAGGTATCCCTTGTAGCCGTGAAATCAAGGATCGGTAATCGGTGGTATCCCTTGTAGCCGTGAAATCAAGGAGGTTGGAATCAGTGCTATCCCTTGTAGCCGTGAAATCAAGCAGGTTATAATTGGATATTGACATAGTACTAAAACTCTGCACAATCCAGCGTTGTGTGGGGCTGGACGTATGAGCAATTCCGAACCAGTATAAAATCTGGTGTATTCTTTCCTTTTTTGCACTTTATTTTTGTTTATCTTTGCATTTGTGTTTCATTATGTGTCTGCAATTGTTTCTGTGGTGTTTGATTCATATAGTAGTTCATATAAATTTAGATTTTGTTTAAATTCTCAAAAATATTATTCACTCCCCCCCTCTAGTGTTTGTTTTGCCTTAACGATACATTCTGCAATCCCTAACACTCTTCACAATTCCTACAGGGCAAGAACAATGACCCACTAACATGCTGAAAAACAGACATACATAGAAATGGGACGATAGCCTCTCGGCAAACATCATACCCCTATGATGCTGCCATGCCTACATGCATGTTAACATTTTTGCTATTTTCGTCGTTGCTTATTTCTTCTAATTCTAACATTCTGAAACCAACACGATATCACCTTTTTAAAAACATTTACTTTCAAAATAGTCTAGTAATATATTATATTAATATGTCATGGTTATATTAACTTTTATAAATAGAAGTATAATCATAATTTTTCTTTGTAACTTGTACCTTAATATTAAACTAAAACTTGTAGTTTCAAGTAACAATTACTTTTTTATACCAAAACATTGTGAAATTGTTGTGAAATAAAGTTTTCTTATCATATGTTAATAAAATATTTTATGTTAACTTTTAATCACCAGGAAATCGATAAAAGACAATTTCATAGTTTTAATGAACTAACTTGTTAACCATTGAACCTCAGATCCAGGATTATCATGGCTAAGTTCACGGTTCGGTCTTCAAAATTATGTGTTCCCCTCCGATTTCTATCATCAATAGGTAAGAGAAAAAAATAATTTTTTTACTTCCTCAGTAAATAGTACGACAACCATCTATAAAAAGTGTATCATATCTAATTGTTCTTCAGAACTATATATTCCCCTCTAGTTTCTATATTCCTTGCGTCATATAGGTAAGAGAAAATATGGTTAATTTTTTTACTTTAACAATAAATAGTTAACATAACCATCTAAAACAGGTATAAAAATATACTTACTCCACACAATGTTTAGGTTAGCAGACATGTTTCTTGATTAAAACCCGACCACAACTACACAAGAGGATGATACCTTCAAGTGAAAACTGTACCTTTATGTCATATTTGGGAATACCTGAAGCAATGCTTTTTGTTTAGTATGGATATTCATAGTTAGTTTTGATAGTGGCATGGAAACTAACAAATCCCATATATAAAAACTCAACCAAGAAACCCAAGGTCAATCATTGTAACCAGCATTGTTGTCAAAATCTTAAAATCCTATGATTTGAATCACGTTTGAAATCAAATCTCTCCCTTTATGATTCGATTTATATTCTGATTCAAAACAAGCTAATACTACAAAGTAGAAATATCATTCAATTCAAATTAATATATTTAATATACTTATTTGGGTCTACAATTCCAGTTTTAGTCATTAAAAAGAATGGAATAAGACAGAAAATGATGTTTAAGGTTTAGATGCAGAAGTTTAAACATCAAAATTAACTTCAAAATGTGTACATACTTTAAAATGTATGTTTTTTGGATCCACGATTTAAATCCCTTTTCGATTCATAGTTATAATTTTATGATTTACAATTTGAATCTCATTTTGAAAATATTGGTAACCAGGTGTCAAAATCCAAGAAACTACATGAACATATCATAAACAAAAATTTACTTTCCAGAAAACCAAGAATAGTAATAAAACTAAATCAAATTTGCTTTCATAATGCAAAATGTGCGTCCTATAAATATGATTCCCAAAAAAAATCGGCTATAGTCGTAAAAGTAAAATGTTTGTCCATTTAGAAATTGATTATTAAACCCAACTGGAAATCAAATAACTTGGCCTAAGCAAGAATAGTGAGTGCTCTGACCCATATAAATACAGAAAATAGAAAATTTTAAATTTTAAACAAAGAGGTAAAACTATAATTTTAAGAGTACGACATGTTTGCAGGTAGCAAAAGGGTGATAGGGTCAAAAAATGGTGCTATAGAGACTTCCAAACAATGTCTGCATAGTTCATCTCAAATATTTGAAGAACATAAAGAGGATTTTGTAAGAGCACGTATACATTTTGAATTAAGGAAGTGAAAGGCTTTAAAGAGAGAAGAAGATAAAGAAGACATGATAGAAAAATAACCCACTAAATTACATGCTCAGCAAAAATGCAAATTCATTCATCCTTTTCAGACACAACTGAACTCATGTTGTTTTGGATAATAATAAACTATTTGTAAAAGAAAGTGACACTTATAATTACGTGAATATTACTTAGGTTTTACCTTATCCTTGGTCAAATAGTAAGTATATTGGTGGAAAATATTTAGAGCTAACATTAAGGGAAAAGCAAGTACTACCTTATATGGGATATGGATGAAAATTGAAAAATGAAAACTGACCAATCTAGTAGTGTAAATAGAAAATGAGTGAGCTGCCTATTTTAATAGGGTCTAACTAATTGGGTAAAAATTATTATTAACTTGCTCAATATGGTTATGTAAACCAAGGGCAATAGTGCAACGACCCGTATTTTTCTGCCTAATTATTTTAATTTATTTGAAGTATTTTAATTATTTTATTTATTTAAAATATTGGTTTGAATTTAAATAATTGAATTTAATTATTTATATTGATAATATATAATAATATTTTAATTCCCAAAATAATTGGAAAATGTAGAATTTGAAATATAATGTGATCGGGCAATTTCAAATTGTTTATATTGGTTATATTGAAATTGTAATGACGATTTCGACGACTGAATATATATAATTTATATTTTAAATATAAAAACGAGCTGCAGCGGCGCGGTAGTTCGTAATTTGGCGTTTTGAACTTTAAATAGCCGTACAGGATCCAAAATAAGTCGGATTTTCTCGAAACAAGAAATATCGGAATCTGTTCGATAATATCTTTCCAATGGAAGAAAAAATTCCAGTTTTCATCACGTAGATTTTGTTTTACGTCCAAATCAAATTTTGAAACGGTTGCTAAGGAATTCCTTTATATATTATGTCGATTATTTATGTAAAATAAATGGTTTTTAAATATTTTAAATAACGATTTGGCTTGGAATTAAACCCAGGGTATTTTTCTTTGGTGGTATATCAAATTCTAGTCGTATATGGCCAATTACAATAATTTATTTATTTTATAATGGTGTATTTTAAAATTAATTTATTTTAATTCAAATTGGGCAGTTTAAAACGGACTTTCTTCAAATGACCTCCGTTTTCGACGAAACAAATTTTGTTGAGACCGTAACTTTAAATTATTGCTAGATTTTCAAGTTGCACGCAAAACGGAGTTATTCTGTGAGCGTGGCAAAATAAAATGATCAATTAGACGTGTACGAACGCTATTTGAGAAAACGGATACGGAATTCGACGAAACAATTTCGTTAGGACCGTAATGTCAAATTATACTATGTCGTCCATTCGCATCTCGAACGGGGTTTGGATATGAGCGCAGAAGCGAATAAACAGCGTTTAACAATTACGATAGACACGAAATAAAAATCGTTAGTCAACATCGTTGTCACATCGACTTAAAACATTAATATTTACAACTATATATACCCTTCTAAATCTGAAATTTCCAGCCAAACTCCCATTCCATTCTGCAATTTTACACAAAAGTCCAATTTCACAAAATAAATTATTTCTTCCAATCCGTCAATAATTTTCCAATGGAACCTGAAGCAAAGTTGTAGATCCAGTCGGGGCCGACCTTCACCAAAAATTCCAGGACCAACGGTCGCCTGAGGTAGCTGGAAATCGCCAATAACCATGGAAAACTGCTTTCGTTATTTACTCAAATTCAAGCAATTGATCCAATTTGAGAGGCCGAGACCTTGGGGGAATGAAAGAGGGAAGACCAGGCTTTCGTTTGGCACTGGTCTCGAGTCTTCTGGTGGTCGAGGGTGTCGGGAATTGGGAGATGAACGAAGAGGTTGAGTTTTGAGGTAATTTCGGAATTCATGATCATTTTTGGCCATTTTTCCGGCGGATCTGGTGGTCATGGGCGTCGACGGTCTGAGGGTCGATGAAGCAGGGTAGGCGGCGATCACAATATTGGTGGCTGGAGTATCTCAGGTGGAGCGAGGAGGTGGCAATCCGGGTGTAAATGGGTTTGGGTCGGAGCAGTTTTTGGGGCGGCGCAGTTGGTGGGTGCGGCTGGCGTTTAAGGGGATGGTGCACCTCAGAGAGGCGGTGTCAGTGGCAGGTCAGTGGCGGTCTCTGTTATAGTGACGGTGGCGCGGTGGAGCTTGGTTGAGGTCGAAGGTTGCGTTAGGTTTTAATCGGGGATGGTATCAGGTAAGAAAATCAGGCTTCACGATGGTAAAAATGTGAAAACGCATTTTTGTTCTATACGATGTTGACGTGGCAACTTAAGGAAATTAATTAGTTAGTTTAATTATTAATTAAGAATAATTAGTTTATTTAATAATCGATTAACATACGCAAACTTACTTTAGGTGTAACTTCCTCATACTGTAATGAAATTCAGTGAAACTGGATCCGTTGGGATCGCAAGGACGAGACCTAGACAATGGCACTGACTAGGAGTCGATTGGACGCAGTTGGAATTTCAGATAATTTTGAATGTTCGTTCAAAATTAAATGCAACAAACGCGTCAACCGCCAACCGAAATAAACCTGGTGAGTTAATTCTCACATCTTCTGGAATCCTGTGATGTGGTACATTCATAGAAAAATATAATTTACCGTTAACAGTATAAATTAGTTGATTGGATGCGATGGATGAAAGTTGGTTGTTATTGTTTGATGGTTGCAGTTATTTTCCGTCATTTCATTAATTCGTATATTTTCTTC
Source organism: Allium sativum (assembly GCA_030737875.1). NCBI lineage: Eukaryota > Viridiplantae > Streptophyta > Magnoliopsida > Asparagales > Amaryllidaceae > Allium > Allium sativum. The sequence goes on along the minus strand of CM060921.1, from coordinate 809,097,370 downwards.
CAACTGTTATCTGTGATGCAGAGAAGGACAGGTTGGAGGGATCCAACCAGATTCCTCAAATAAACTATATTTTTGTGCATATATAAATTATTCACCCTGAATGACACAAAATCTGTTTTAAATGTTGATGGTTGAATATATGTATTCATCATTGTAGTGGTTAAAATCAATCGACAGAATTGATTGGGTAATTGGCGGGAATGGCCAAAATTATATTGTTTTAAACGTTGTTCTACCGTCAAGTGGATTGACATGGTTTTAAAGTTATAAGTTAGTTTATAACAGAATTAAGGTTTCAATTATTTTATATAATTAATTAGAATGGCAAATTATATATATATATATTTATATTTAATCGAGTTATAAAAGAAATTATTTAAATGGTTTATACCAGTCTCAAAAGCAGAGAAAACCCGCAGATTTTACCTACGGCCTGGTAAAATGGAATAATTGTTTTTAAACAATTAAAAGGTGATTTAATTAAGTTATTTAATTAATTTAAAAGAGAAATGACAAATGGAATTCATTTAGTGGTTAACTGAGATGTACAGTTGATAAATTCAACCGTGTTTAATTTAAATTGAAAAAGAGATAAAATTGAAAGTGGAATTAAATTAATGGAATTAATTGGGTTTCTGAATATTCGTTATATTCAGCGAGGGGTGGTAAAAATCTGTTAATCTTTGATTAATTATAAATTAAGGGAATTAGTGAATTGTTTATTGTAAAATATTAGTTAACCTTCGATTAACAATAATTTAAAATAGTTATTGAATTGGTCAGTGTTAATAATATTAATTATTATTGATAAGCTTTTGAAAATGATTATAATCCTATTTTTGATAAATATCAAAGTTAACCAATTCTAATATAGTTGATAATAAAGTTAGTTATTTTTCTTAATTAATAGTAGTTAAAGAAATGACCTTTAAATGGGAAATTCCATTAGAAGCGGGTGAGTGTCGATAAGTTCGACTAAAATCAAAGAAGGGTGTTATAAAGGGTTTATAACCCAGGTCTTCAAACAAGATTGGTAAATGGGATTTACAAGTAGAATTCAAAGATTTGAATCAGATTTTTCCTTAATCGTTAAGTTAAGTAAAGTGAATTCGAATGGAAGGGAACTTCCAAGGGGAAATGATTTATAATTTAACAATAAATTGAAATTGATTATTGGACATGCGATTTCATTAAAACCCAAAAGTACGAGTGGAAAAAATGATTTAAGTTCAAAGTTATGGTCTAGTGAATATTTTCTTAACCAAAGAAATTAAGTAAAGAGGTCTCTGAACGAGGATTGCAAATACAAGAAACGGTTTTATAGAACCAGATTTGAAATCAAGTTGGTAAAGGAGATTTTAATATCAGTGGTTAAGTGACAGACTAATATTATTCTAAGGTAAGAACGTTGTCGATCAAGGTATGAGAAGTAACTAAAATACCCCAACTTGATTGGCTTCACTATTATCGAGGAATGGTATTAGTTTGGAGCGAGTGAAGGTGTTGGAATTGGTTTTATCCTATACGAGGAATATCGAACTCTAATGCGAGGTTTTGGAAAATAAATAATATTGCAATATTAGTTTCAAAATAAATAAGAATATTTGATTTCAAATTATATTATCTGACATTTGATTTGTCATATTAAAATTAGTAATTTAGTTTATACTATTAAGTATATACATATATGGATATCGTGAGTCGCTCGAATATAAGGCAAAAAGGGAAAAAGGTTTTAAAGAAATATATCGATGTTTCCAAAGGAATGGAAAGCTGGTTATTTATATATATATATATATTATATGCTCTACGGTATCTAAAATAGTTTTTGTCATAATTAAGAATAAATACTAGGTTTAAATATATTGAAGGATAAGAAGTTGATTAACCATTTAGTTATATATATATTCTTAAATCGGCCAACTTATGCCAAGTACCGAATCGATAAACTCATTTTATATACACGATTGTTATTTGATAGTTAGATCACCAACTATCAAACCCTGACCAATACGCTTGTTGGTATGGAAAGTCCGAGATCGAATTATATTCGAAAACCATTCCGACCAACAAATACGTGAAGATGGTAATTGAAGATGGAGCAATCGAAGACCGTGGATCTTCATAAGCGGAAGGACTACTCGTCACATTTCTCTGGCTTGCAACCAGAGTTATTTTGATTTGTGATTCTGTCGTAGTTGAAATCTACGGATTGCTAGGACTACTCACTACTGATCCTTGGGGTGATTCCTATACAAGGATGTGGTAGGAGAGTACCTTCGGTTCTTCCTGTTCCTGGATGCCTTGTATGGACGAGAGTCTGACAGAGTATTTCCAAAGGAATTACATGCATTGATTTCTTCAAACGTACTATAGTTGATGGCGGAGAAATGGTTTTCCTCTAGCCAACCAACTAGAGTATTTTGTTGGACGTCAATTGGTGATTTGGCGGATCTGACAATGTGGCATTCAAAGTATATGAAGACCAGATGTGTTCTGACCTCAAGCCGCATCAACCGGGAATTGACAAAAATCGGGCAGGCAGCATGGCTATGTGGGTTGCTCCCATTAGGGTGTATAATCACCTTATCTAGAGAAATTCCATTTGCTTCTTTAATCTATTTCGATGCTGTCCCTTTTCGGGAGACAGTTGCTGATCCCAACTGTCGGTGATATACATTCAATACGCTCAAGCGAAATGAGTGGTCGGTCATGTGTGAGCCAGGTTGCAAGACGTTCTTATTTAACCCAGTGTATTCGCCTCTAGAGATACACTATCGGCAGGTGGTCCCATACCTTGTCAAAGTCGGAATCCAATTTTCAATAAGTGCCTGCGGTTTTGATTGTATACTATATATGTGGAGCGTGAGATGCAAGCTTTCCGCTAGATTGTTAATTACTTGTATTTAGACACTATGAAAATATCAGAATAAGTTATGATTTCAAAAATGGTTTGGGTTATAGTAAGGTAAAAACCGTCCGTGTTTATGTGTGGGCTGGTCTTACTATTATCATTTTATTTCAAAAGGATTTTTCCAAAGTTAAACAAGATGTTTGTTCTGTGAATTTATCACTGAAAGTATTCCAGACTGACCCGGTGTATTTTTCTTTGCTTCAAATGTGCTCGGGTCAGACCGAGTATATTTCCAGGTTAGGTTCGCATGGAAATTTCAGGAGCTGGAAGCAGGATGCATCACCGCTGGTTATATAAGGCTATTTCTGCTATGCAGATTATATGTTACACTCTGATGATTGATATGTATATACAGTTCTTTTATATAAAGAGATTTGTTATATTATATTTTGTCTGTTCCGCTGTCAGATTCTTATGTGGTGTTCTTCTTTTTTCTTCTATTTTAATATTCTTTCTTTCTATTTCTCACCCTCAAACTTCTTTCTACAAATGATTCGTGTTTCTGTGCCTTTTGGGTTAGACATGTGGTGTTATTAGTCGACTCAAAAGGTACGGAAACTCGGGCCATTACAAATAGAAGCATATAAACCAAACATTTATTGCAATTAAACAATCAGTGACCTCTAAAAATAAACTGTTAGTTCAGATGGATGAAGAAAAGAACAATTTCAACTGTACCTCATAAGTTGTGCTCCTATAGCTAAAGAACAGTCCAAGGTAGGGTAAATGAAGGTCAATCTGTGTTAGGAAGAGGATGAACAAAATTCAACATCACTGTTTGCTAATCTAGGTTCAAAAGTTTTTATTGTTCTAACAGTGAGTAAAGAAGGTAAAGTGAAAAAATATGTCACTTGACTTTGATGAAACAACAACTGTCAATTAGCAGAATAAACGAATAAACAACGACTCACCATTCAAAATGAAGTTTGGAAGGAGATCCAACAAGGCAGAGGTATAATTGGGGAGGATCGTCGCAAATTTGATTTGAGCACAACGGTAGCGGAAAAATAATTGGATTCGATCCCTAATCATCCGATTGATTATCATCCTATAGTACTTCGGGGTGGATGACGATCAGTTTTGTAAGTTATAAGCAGTAGGCAGTTGAACAGTGGAAGGAAAAATAGGTTTTGACGTTTTCAAAAGAAGGAAAGGAAAGTGATAGACGGTTATTTATGGTAGTTCCCAATCATTTTTAGTTTGATTTATTTTGTTTATTCAACCACAATGTTCAGCGAAGCGAGAGATGGAAAAACGAGTTCAAAATTCAAAAATAGGACCAGAACCGGGCTGGGCAGGAAAGCCCCTGCCCAGGACCCAGGTCTACCAGGGGGTCAACCTGGGGGTCGAACTGGTGTACCCAGGTGGACCATAGGGTCGACCTGGGGGTCGACCAACCATGTCGACCTGGTTAGGTTAGGCTGGCCAGGTCAGGGTTCTGGTCGAATTTCTGAGGCTTGGTGTGTCACTAGGACTGACGTGTCACCTCTTGGTTGGCTCCTCTTGACGTGTATGGTCTGGATTCCTTCTGTCTTCATCTGACGGCTCAAATCAATCTGAAACTCTATATAAACAACCTAAGACTCAACCTAAATTCACACAAAAAAATAAAGCTAGAGCCGTCATGCTGCCGGGAGGAAACTGAGAGTAGCCGTCAAGGGAGAAAAGCTTAGAGACGAGCAAACTTAAGAAGAAAACTAAAGTATAATCGAATTTCTAACAATGTTTTCTACCCAAAGGAAAGCATCTCTAATTCAGAACACAGAAACCAGAAAACAAGATTCGTCGGTCGTTGTAAGTATAGTGGTTTTTCCGAATGTGAATAAAAATTAAGACTTGATTCAATGTAAATGAAAATAGAATTTTACTATTGTATAATGCTGATGTCAATCCATGTCTGTGTATTGCAATGATTCTATCAAAATTTGTATTGGATGTTTGTGGTGTAATTCATCGGGTGTTGGAACTATTGTACATTTAGAATGAAACAACACCGTATGCAAGTTTGTGGTTAATATTAGAATTTACACATTTATGTTTATGTGGTTAACATGAGTCGTCTACATTTTGCTAAGTCTAAGTTAAGACTTATATACACATGTTCTATGTTGATACCTTTATGCCTACATGATTAAAAACCTATGTATACATTCTTCTGTTCATTGCAAGTTATAATTGGGTCTATGCCAAGTACCGGTTGGGTTACACGAATTATACAAGTTTCATGTTGAAATAGGCTACATGATTGGAATTAGTTCACACCTTTATGTTAATGTCAAAAATAGACATTTTTATGAACATGTAACAACCTTGTCACATGCTAGTTTTTTGTTTGACGTTATGCCTAGTTATATGTTTAGACCTATGTTTATGCAAGTCTAAAATTATGCCATTTCATGTGACACATATCTAGTTAGATTCTTATTTGAATGCAAGTTCACATGACCCATAATTTATGTTAGTTAAATCGCTAAGTTGCAAGTTCATGCATCACACATCCTTTATATATTCTAGAATATTTCATGTTCTTGGCTTCCCCTTTTTATGTTATAAGTTGGGCTGAAATATCGAGCCCAACATTTGTTATAATATTATGAACGTACAAACGGGGGAATATCGTTAGGGTCAAATCACGAAAATATGTGTGTTGGCATGTTTGGTACATGCCAATGACTTGTGACATTTAAGCGGCATAAATTGTTATACCCAAAAATAATGAGTTTGGATAATGGGCCATGACATTTACATATAAAAATGAAAAGAGACAAATATGTAAATTCAGAAAATACGAGTATGCATAACCCGAGGTTGGATTGAGTTGTGATGTAAACCTTCCCGGACCCGGCCCGCTGTCCAGTAATCACAACAACACCTATCCAATGTGGGTGGTTAAGGCGCTGAGCCCAATAAGGGCCCGAGGTTAGACTGAGTTGCGGTGTAAACCTGCCCGGAACCGACCGGCATATCCAGTAACCGCCACAATACGTGTCTAATGTGAGTGCTTGGTGCTTTAATAAATAAATTAAAGCTAAGTCTAGATTGGTAGGGTTAAGTCAATTAAGAAAATACTTAACCAATTTCACATGCTAACTAAACTGGTGATGGGGGTTAGGTTAATACAGACACTTAACCAACTTAGCATGTTGACTAAAAAACCCTAGTAACAAGGACCCATTTCAGCAATAACCCAATAAGGTGTATCAGGGTACCCTGAAACTAGGCAGGGTGGGGCACGATTACTGGGCTGATTGTAAGCGGTCAAAGCGACGGTGGTTGGTGCATTAGTGTAGGTTCTAACGGAGTGCGGGCGTGCACACAATCCGGCGCAGAAAAATCAGGCACTAGGCACCAGTTGTATACCAGTGCATTCTAGAATAGTGTCGGGCCGCCACCATGGGACTTGATACACTCCATGGTGGGACCAGCATAGGTAGCAACAATCTTGGGGGCCGTATGACACATGTGATTATGCGAGTCGGAGCCGATCTTTAGAAAGGGGGATCACTTCACCCTAGTTCATGGGGTGCCGGTCGGAACAAGTACTAGTGGGTGCAGAGTTTAGTATGGGGTGCGATAGTATATTCGGTTCTAAACCGCTTTAACTTAGTTTATGGTATTTTCCCATTTTCAGTTTATGCCTGTCGTGTCCTTTTTCTTATTCACATACTGAAGAGTCACTAGACTTACCAGGCTTTATGTCCGACCCTATTTAATTTCGTTTTCTTTTCTTCCGTCCCCCCCCCCCCCCCCCAGGTCCGCAAGGAGGAAATAACCCAGCTTAGTCAGACTCTTTGCAAGCTCCAAGATTGTTGATGTATGATTTGGACTCTCTCTTTAGCTATGGCCTTTGGACACTCTTTCTTTAGGGACTTATGCAGTTTTTAAACTATGCTTTGTTTATGCTTCTTTATTTTATAATCAAGACCGTGAAAATGATGTAATGTTTTGGAAGTTATGTGAGACAAATTATTGTAATGCTTTGGTATTGAACTACATTTGAATAAATGATGTTTTCCACTGCTTATATTTATGTCTGTCTTGTAAATTTTATGTGTCTTGTACCTATAACCCTCCACCAAAGTTAAGGCATTCCCTTTGTGAGTGACCTTAATGGAGGCGGGGTGTTTCACTTGGTATCAGAGCATAGGTTTACCAGATAAGATAAAAAAAATTTAAACTATTTTCAAAACAGAGTTTAAAGAAGCATTTTTCAAGAAAAAGAGTTGCTTTAATTTAAAAGGCATAATCCCCCAAGGCCATATGCATTATCTTTCTATCCTTTGGTATTGAATCTTTCCTTTTTCGTTTTCAGCATGTCTGGGGATCCTAACCTTCCCGAAGGTGTACCGGTACCTAGCTGGTTTAGGAGGTACCTTGAGGCGAGGGCCAACGATGCGGGCCCAGCAAATGTTCATCCTCCCCCAGCTACTGCAGCACCTCCTCCTTCTCCTCGTGTTATTGCTTTCGCTAAGACTTGTAGAGATTTTAAGGCTATGGGTGGAAAATACTTTCATGGGACAGAGTCCTTTGTGGCAGCAAGGAACTGGATGAAAGAGACCAAAGATTTGTTCGTCATCTTCGAGGTAGAGGACAGGAAAAAAGTACAGCTGGCAGTGTGGTTGCTAAAAGACGAAGCTTCCTATTGGTGGGAGGTTACCCATGTTGAAAGGCCAGTGGAAACATTGGAGGATTTCAGGGCAAGGTTTGAGATGAAATTCCTCTCACAAGCTGAAAGAGTCTACAAATGGAGAAATTCCTATCTCTTAAGCAAGGGAGCATGACAGTCAAGGAGTACGTCAAACAGTTCAACCAGCTGGCTTGGTTCAGACTGAACTTGGTCAACCCTCAGCACAAGAAGGCTCTCCGCTTTGCCAAAGGACTAAACGAGCCATTGCACAGCCTGGCCATGACCCACGTACCCATGGGGCTACTTATGAGAGGTTGGTGGATATGGCATTGCTTCACGAGGAAGATAAAGGCAAGAAAGAGGCAAAGGTGGAAGTGTCTCAAGGAAAGAAAGAAGGCTTACAGCCTAAGAAGACAGATTTTAAGAAGGGCGGGAAAGACAACAAAACCCGTGAAAAGAGAAGGTGCAATTTCTGTGGCAATGTTGGACATTTGGTGAAAGACTGCATAAAGAAAAAGGACAAAATGAATGGTGGGTGCTTTCAGTGTGGATAAACAGGCCACCTGGCTAAGGACTGGCCAAAGAAACGAGGGCAGGGGCAGAGGACTGGATCCACCTGTAACAACCCGGAAATTCTGAGCCAGTTTAAATTTTTTATTCTGGCTAATTTAACGAATTTTGATTATTTAAAATGAATATTTTAAATAATAACGACGAGAAATTTAATATCGACGACGTTAAAACGAATAAATTTATTTTAATTATATAACGAGCCTGAAATGGCGCGGTAGTTCGAAAATTCGATTTCGAATTTCAAATGAATATACAGAATTCAATATAAGTCAAAATTGAACGAAACAAGAAATATTTGAATCTGTTTAATCATATCTTTCTAACGAAACTAAGAAACTGAGATTTCACTTTATAGAGTGTAAGATATGTCCGGTTGAAAATTCAGAAAAGTCGCTGTGGAATTTATATATATTTTAATATATATAAAGGCCCTTAAAAATGGAAATTTTGCAAACGACCTCGGATTTCGACGAAACCACTTTTGTTGGATCTGAAATGTCAAATTATTGCTAGGTTTCAAAATTCATAATTTTCTGAATCAATATGTGAGCGTGGCGCAGTTAAACGTGTTTGAACAATTTCAGTTGAATTCCATGGACTGGAAAATTGCCATTTTTCAAACGGTCTCAGAATTTGACGAAACTAGTTTTGTTAGGACCGTATCGTCAGTACGAAGCAAGAAATATTTTTTCTGGAATTTTTCGGGACCGTATCCCTAGTTTTTAACATGAAAGTGAATAAAATAAAATATTCATTTACAAACCAGACGGTTTGTTTATGTACACTGATTTGACTGATCTTAATTGGGACGATAAATTTTACACATCGCCCAACTGCACAAACAAAATCTGTGTTTGTTGATGTGAAACCCCACACGGGTATTGGGATGTACACTAGTCCCAATAATTTATTGTATGTCGATCGATAGGTTGACAGACAGTTGTGTTGTGCACTTTGGATGATGGTTGATTATTTATCGTTGTTGTTATATACATGTGTTGTATGGAATCCATATAATTAACCTTATATGGTAATTGATTGGGCCTCATTCCAATTTAGAAAATAAAGAATATTGAGAAATATATATTCATGTGTTGAAAATTAAATATATATTCATGTGTTGAAAATAAAATATATATTAATGTGTTGAAAGAAATATATATCCATGTGTGGAAAGAAATATATATTCATGTGTTGAAGTAAAATAAATACTCATGTGTTGAAAGAAATATATATTAATGTGTCCAAATCAAATTTAGAAAAGGTCGTTGTATGTGCAGTTCGACGACCGTTGATGGAAATCGACTGTTCGGGCCTTGATAAAATTATTACAAATATTAATAATTTGTGTAAAATCATAACAAATGATTTGGGAAGAGTTGGGGTGAAAAACTCAATATTTGAAAAGATAAAAATAGATTTTTATCGAATTGAACTAGTTATTAACTAGAATTAGAATCCAATTATTTTTAAAGAAATAAAAGGGGATTGAGAACGGGTTTTTAAATAACCAGAATTTCCAATATATGAATTGGAATGGATTTGAATCGAAATCATCTCCGGGATATTTCGATGTTGGATTTCATGATTATACAAATATTGTTATGGAAATTTGAAAGATATTTATATCGTTATTTCCAATACGATATTTGTTGGTTTCAGAATTCGATATTGAATATAAGCCGATATATTTTCTATTTAGAGCCTTATACTTAATATCGAATTGGATTTTGGGTTCGGCGTGAACAGTGTCTTAAATAACACTGTTCTTGAACTCAGTTTAGAAAAGAGAAAATCTTTTAATTAAGATTTAGTGAAATAGTCCAGTTAATTAGTATTTAATTGGAATTGAATGGAAATTGATTTTTTGGGTTTATCGTGAATGGTGTTTTAAATAACACCTGTGCTTTAACCCGATTAACAATGGGATGTGATTTTGGGTTTATCGTGAACCGTGTTTTAAACGACATCGGTTCTTTAACCCCGTTAAAGATTAAGACTAAGTGGAGTTTTAATGAATCTTTAATTAGATTGAAATGATCGAGACTGGAGTATCACCAGTTTTGCTCCAAGCGATAGTTAAATCTTTAACTAGATTTGAACGTGAAATGGTAATTAATTTTACTTATAACACCGTGGTGTTAGATATGGAGTATTACCAGTTTTGCTCTATGGGATAAATAGGTTGGGATTGGGAAATAAAATAAATAATTACTTCGGTGTGGTTCGCTAATCCCGACTAGTTTGGAAAACCTTAACATGGTTTGAATTGATATCCAAAAGGAGATTAAAGAATAAATTTAAAAGAATTTATCATTGATAAAATTAATGGGAACCTTTCCCTAAGAATGTGAATATTTGAATAAAAGAATATTCTGAATTGGAATGAGGCGTATATTGTGTTTGTGTAACATTTGTTTATTATATACGCGGTTTATTCAGAAAGGCCGGGTTTATACCCATTTTGAATAACCGATTCGACAATACGTTGAAGGTGAAGACGGTGGTTGAAGACCGAGGGTCTTCACATCGTTTGGGTGATTACTGATTATCTTGATTGGGCTGTACACCCAAGAGGAGAGAATCGGTTGGTGATCGTCCAGACGTACTTGGAGATCGACGGATATGCGAGGAAAGTGCCTCCGGTTTCGTTCAGACCCAGAACGAACTTGTAAATGGACTGTGTGTCCGACATTGAATTTTATTCCGTGTGATTGATTTCTATTAAATATATATCTGTTTGGCGGCGGAGAATTTATTCTCTTGCTTAACGCCTTTCTCTGAGATGTACGAGCTCAGAGGTTATATATTGATGGATACCAATCGCATGGCATGAATTGCCTGTGTGGCGTGCCTAAGTGGCAAATGATCAAGGCTTTTGTTGAAAAGCAAAGTCTTGTGGTTGATGATCAGAGTATGGCCTACGTGGCCTAGCTTTGTGTGTAGTGTTTGATTCGCGAGCCACACAGCCCGGTATGGTGGTAACTGATGGTTTGATCAGTATACATTCTAGTGGTGTAGTGGATTCGGTCGACCGATATTGAGCTTAGTGCTCGGAGGGATAGAGTAAGCGGTGTTTTCTCTTGCTGGGACGTAAGCCGCAGTGATACTTGATTTATTTCTCGAAAGTGCGGATGTGCATTACGGTGTTTTCTTTTGCTGACACGTAGGCCGTTGTGGATTGCACTACGCGATCGATCTTTCGAATCAGGAGCCACCATGATGGAAATACAAATTTCCAATACGTGATTTTGCGATTATAATTGTAGAGCCTAGTATGGCGACATGATAGATGGTACCCATGCCGCCTATGATTGATACATTTATATTTGAAGTTGTTTTCTTCACTTATAATAATAATAAAAGATTAAATTTCGCGTATCAAGCATTCTTTGGCTATTATAAGGTTAAACCCTATCCTCTGGTTTGTGTTGCATTGTGTGATGGGGCCTGGGTCTTATAATAGCTTCATTGTTCTTTATTTAGCATTGCGCTATTTGTTTATGCACTGGTATCCTTGGGATAAAAACCCGTTCCATGTTATACGGCGTGGTCCCTTGATTTACCTAACTTTGAAACTAAAGATTAATAACTGTTTTAATTCTCACACCAGTCACATGACTGACCTGGAGTTTATTGTTTTAACCTAAACTCTGGGTGCCTTTATTTTCCGCACGGGCAGCTAGTAGTTTTGGTTTTGCAGATTTATATTCATAGGACTCTGGTTTACATCTGGAATGGTATTCGGGAAGCTTTGGATCCGTGTATCTCTTTCAGTTGTACTTTGTATTATTTTTCCGCTGCAGTAATGTATTTGAATCTCTGATATTTGTCAATGTAATTTATTTGTTAATACTCTGTATATTCTTGTATTCTGATGGAATTGTTGTAATAAACAATGAAATGTTCTTCTGTTTGCGTTCTGATCTGTCGTGTTCTCAAAGTTATTCGTTCTTTCCTTTACGGGGAAGTTCGGGTCGCTTCATTACCTCAGGAGGACAGGTTCATACACTTGTGGCGCCTCTGCAACAGCGAGGTAGAAATATTTCTATAGAAAGTGTAGTTTATCTTTATGATCATCCATTTCGCACTTTATTTGATTTTGGCTCATCGCACTCTTTTATTTCGTCTGCTTTAGTAGAATCTCTGCACCTAGATACCAGTATGGTAGAGGATCCCTTGGTTGTTTCAAATCCAATTGGGGGCTCAGCTTCTTTGTCAATGGTTTGTATGGATTTGAATATTTCTATTCTAAGCATAGAGTTTAGATGTAGTGCCTTTGTTTTGGGCTTCTCCGGATATGGATTGATTTTGGGCATGGACTGGTTATCCAGTAATTGTGCCATCCTTGACTGTGAGAAGAGAGTGGTTAGGCTTTCGACTCGGCTCGGTAACACTCTCGAAATTGCTTTTACTCCCTTGAATGCGGTTATGCTTAGTTATCTTGAATCGCTTGATGCTTCTGTTGAAAATTTACAGTCGATTAGAGAGGTCCGTGAATACTCGGATGTCTTTGATGAGGTGAGGGGCTTACCTCCGAAGTGGGAAATAGACTTCCGCATATACCTGGTTGATAATGCAAAGCCCGTTGCTTTACCTGTTAGACACATAGCTCCAAGGGAAAGGAAGGAGCTCAGTAAGCAGGTTAAAGAGCTTCTAGAGAAGGGGTTCATTAGATGGAGCATTTCAGAATGGGGTGCTCCAGTAGTGTTCGCAACAAAAGCGGACGGTTCGCTCTGACTATGTGTTGACTATAGGGAGCTAAACAAGCTGACCAAGAAGAATAGGCAGCCTCTTCCCAGAATTGACGATTTGTTTGATCAGCTAGTAGGAGCGTCGGTTTTCTCCCAACTTGATTTGGCTACGGGGTTTCATCAGCTGAGGGTGGCTGAAGATAGCATCGATCAGACGGTGTTCAGAACCCCCGATGATTTCTTTGAGTGGCTTGTCATGCCTTTCGGCTTGACAAATGCACTCGCTTACTTCGTGGACTTAATGAGCAGGGTGTTCAGGGAGTTCCTCAATAAGTTTGTAGTAGTCTTCGTAGACGATATTTTGATCTTCTCAAGGAGTGAGGAAGAGCATGCTCAGCACCTGAAAGAAATCATGGAGACTATTCGAGTACATCAGTTGAAAGCCAAATTCTCCAAGTGCCACTTTTGGAGAGAAGAAGTGAGGTTTCTTGGGCATGTAGTGTCCAAAGAGGGGTTAGCTGTGGACCCCGCGAAAGTACTAGCGGTGCAAGATTGGAAGACACCAAGGAACGCAACCAAAGTCCGAAGTTTCCTCGGGCTAGCAGGCTTTTACCGAAAGTTCATAAGAGATTTTTCAAAAAAATCAGCCTCACTCACAAGATTAACAAAGAAGAACTTAGCGTTCTCTTGGGATTTGGATTGCGAGTTTGCTTTCCAACGATTGAAAAAGGCTCTTACAACAGCCCCAGTTCTGACCTTGCCTGATGGAAGCAAAATGTTTACAGTGTATACGGATGCGTGCGGCACGGGACTTGGCGATGTGTTGATGCAAGAAGGGAGGGTAGTAGCCCATGGCGGGAGACAGTTGAAAGTGCATGAAAATAACTACCGAACCCACGATCTTGAGTTGGCCGCCATCGTCTTTGCGCTTAAGTCTTGGCGCCATTATCTCCTAGGTGAGAAGTTTGAACTGTACACTGACCATAAATCACTGAAGTATCTCTTCTCGCAGAAAGACCTTAACTTGAGGCAACAAAGGTGGATGGAATTTCTTTCCTCGTACGATTTTGAAATTTCTTATACTCCTGGCAAGCGCAATGTAGTCGCAGATGCCTTGAGTAGAAAGAAGCTGACCTTAAGTCCTCTCTTCGTAGAAAGGCAAAGCCTGGAGTTTATAGCCAGTTTTGACTTTAGGCCTTCCTCTGATTTTGTACCCGGTTTGTTAGCATCGCTAGAAGTGCGACCCAATCTTTTGGACTCGATAGGGACCGCACAACGTGAAGACCCGCAGCTTGCTGAAGTGGCCGATAAGCTAATTAGGGGTGAGACTTCTAGTCACCTCAACAGATACTCCATTGATGATAAGGGTTGGCTGAGGCGGGATGGAAGACTTTGCGTCCCACAAGCAAGGGATTTAGTAAAGATTGTTCTTGAGGAAGCACACCATTCCTAGATGACAATACACCCAGGTGGCGACAAGATGTACCAGGATTTAAAAAGAGTTTTCTTTTGGAGTGACATGAAAAGGGATGTGGCTGAATTCGTTTCCAAGTGCATGATATGCCAACAGGTCAAGGCAGAGCAGAAGAAGCTTAGAGGACTGCTTCATCCTCTGGAGGTCCCACAGTGGAAGTGGGACAACATTTCGATGGACTTTATTGATGGTTTGCCTAGGTCGAGAAGGGGAAAAACCGGTATTTGGGTAATAGTGGACAGACTCACAAAAAGCGCTCACTTCATACCTGTCGAGAGTAGAAGGACTGCCTCATCTCTAGCATCTCTTTATCTCAAGGAAATTGCTCGACTCCATGGAATACCCTCCAGCATAGTGAGTGACCGGGATCCTATCTTTACAAGTGAGTTCTGGCGGAGTCTGCAAGAAGTTGTAGGCACACAGTTATGCTTGAGCACGGCCTATCACCCCCAAACTGATGGTCAGACGGAAAGGGTGAACAGGGTATTGGAAGATCTTTTAAGACTGTGTATCCTTGACTTTGGAGGGACGAGGGAGGACCACCTTCCTTTGGTGGAATTCGCCTACAACAATAGCTACCAAGCCACCATCGGCATGGCACCCTTCGAAGCTTTATATGGAAGACCATGCCGATCACCAACTTGTTGGTGGGAGTCGACAGACAAGCTCATACTTGGACTAGACATGATTCGAGAGACCTGAGAAAAAGTGGACTTGATATGAAGGAGAATGAAGACTGCACAAGATAAGCAGAAGTCCTACGTAGACAAAAGGAGGACCGGCCTTGAATTTGAGGTTGGGGACAGAGTTTTTCTTAAGGTGTCTCCTTTAAGGAACGTCGTTCGCTTTGGATCGGCAGGAAAGCTAGAACCAAGATTTGTAGGGCCATTCCCTATCATCGAGAAGATTGGGAAGATAGCTTATAGAGTAGAGCTTCCCGAAAGGTTGGCGGGAATTCACAATGTCTTTCATGTCTCTCATCTACGGAAGTGTTTACACGAATCTGCGGAAGTGGTCGAGCTAAGCATTCTAGAAGAGGTTGAGGTAGAACGAGAAGCAACTGTAAGGAAAGTTCCAACTCGTATCTTGGGAACTGAAGTAAAAAGCTACGCAACCGCGAAGTTAAGCTTGTTAAAGTTCAGTGGAGCGACGCCGAGGAAGATGCAACTTGGGAAACTGAGGATAAGGACATACACACACACTATGCAAAAGATTATGAAGCATTAGAAGACTTTTAAGGACAATGGATGCCTGTGTTTGATGGTTGAGTAGATGGACGATTGGATGGTAGGTTATATGTTCTTCCAAACTTGAAGATTTCGGGGACGAAATCCTTTAAGGAGGGGAGAATGTAACAACCCGAGTTTTTCGGTTAACCGTAAATTGGTAAATTAAAGTACACTTAATTCAAAACATGAGAATTAAGGGAAACGGGTTACGCCATTGCATTAGTCTCAAAATTCTGCTTGAGATAGAGTTCGAGTTTGCGTAAATCGGACTCCGTATGAAGGAGATATGACCTTCGGAAGTTTCAAAAATTATTTAAAATTCAAGCAGCCCAAAAACGAGTTCAAAATTCAAAAATAGGACCGGAACCGGGATGGGCATGAAAGCCCCTGCCCAGGATCCAGGTCGACCAGGGGGTCGACCTAGGGGTCGACCTGGTGTACCCAGGTCGACCTGCAGGTCGACCTACCATGTCGACCTGGTTGGGTTTGGCTGGCCACGTCAGGGTTCTGGTCGAATTTCTGAGGCTTGGTGTGTCACTAGGGCTGAGGTGTCACCTCTTGATTGGCTCCTCTTGACGTGTATGGTCTGGATTCCTTCTGTCTTTATCTGACGGCTCAAATCAATCTGAAACTTTATATAAACAACCTAAGACCCAACCTAAATTCACACAAAAAAATAAAGCTAGAATCGTCATGCTGCTGGGAGGAAACTGAGAGTAGCCGTCAAGGGAAAAAAGCTTAGAGACGAGCAAACGTAAGAAGAAAACTAAAGTATAATCAAATTTCTAACAACGTTTTCTACCCAAAGGAAAGCATCTCCAATTCAGAACACAGAAACCAGAAAACAAGATTCGTCGGTCGTTGTAAGTATAGTGGTTTTTCCAAATGTGAATAAAAATTAAGACTTGATTCGATGTAAATGAAAATGGAATTTTACTATTGTATAATGACGATGTTAATCCATGTCTGTGTATTGCAATGATTCTGTCAAAATTTGTATTGGATGTTTGTGGTGTAATTCATTGGGTGTTGGAACTATTGTACATTTAGAATGAAACAACACTGTATGCAAGTTTGTAGTTAATATTAGAATTTACACCTTTATGTTTATTTGGTTAACATGAGTCGTATACATTTTACTAAGTCTAAGTTAAGACTTATATACACATGTTCTATGTTGAGACCTTTATGCCTACATGATTAAAAACATATGTATACATTCTTATGTTCATCGCAAGTTATAATTGGGTCTATGCCAAGTACCATTTGGGTTACACGAATTATACAAGTTTCATGTTGAAACAGGCTACTTGATTGGAATTAGTTCACAACTTTATGTTAATGTCAAAAATAGACATTTTTATGAACATGTAACAACCTTGTCACATGCTAGTTTTGTGTTTGACGTTATGCCTAGTTAAATATGTTTAGACCTATGTTTATGCAAGTCTAAAATTATGCCATTTCATGTGACACCTATCTAGTTAGAGTCTTATTTGAATGCAAGTTCACATGACCCATAATTTATGTTAGTTAAATCGCTAAGTTGCAAGTTCATGCGTCACACACCCTTTATGTATTCTAGAATATTTCATGTTCTTGGCTTCCCCTTTTTATGTTATAAGTTGGGCTGTAATATCGAGGCCAACATTTGTTATAATATTGCGAACGTACAAACGGGGGAATATCGTTGGGGTTAAAACATGAAAATATGTGTGCTGGCATGTTTGGTACATAACAATGACTTGTGACATTCAAGCGGTATAAATTGTTATACCAAAAAATAATGAGTTTGGATAATGGGCCATGACATTTACATATAAAAATGAAAAGAGACAAATATGTAAATTTAGAAAATACAAGTATGCTTAACCCGAGGTTGGATTGAGTTGTGATGTAAACCTGCCCGGACCTGTCCGGCTGTCCAGTAATCACAACAACACCCATCCAATGTGGGTGGTTAAGGCATTGAGCCTAATAAGGACCCGAGGTTAGACTGAGTTGCGGTGTAAACCTGCCTGGAACCGACCGGGATATCCAGTAACCGCAACAATACGTGTCTAATGTGAGTGGTTGATGCTTTAATAAATAAATTAAAGCTAAGTCTGGATTGGTAGGGTTAAGTCAATTAAGAAAATACTTAACCAATTTCACATGCTAACTAAACTGGTGATGGGGGTTAGGTTAATACAGACACTTAACCAACTTAGCATGTTGACTAGAAAACCCTAGTAACGAGGACCCATTTCAGCAGTAACCCAATAAGGTGTATCAGGGTACCCTGAAACTAGGCAGGGTGGGGCACGATTACTGGGCTGATTGTAAGCAGTCAAAGCGACGACGGTTGGTGCAGTAGTGTAGGTTCTAACGGAGTGTTGACGTGCACACACTCCGGCGCAGAAAAATCAGGCACTGGGCCCCAGTAGTATACCTGTGCATTCTAGAATTGTGTCGGGCCGCCACCAGGGGACTTGATACACCTCATGGTGGGACCAGCATAGGTAGCTACAATCTTTGGGGCCGTATGACACATGTGATTATGCGAGTAGGTGCCGATCTTTAGAAAGGGGGATCACTTCAACCTGGTTCATGGGGTGCCAGTCAGAACAAGTACTAGTGGGTGCAGAGTTTAGTATGGGGTGCGATAGTATATTCGGTTCTAAATCGCTTTAACTTAGTTCATGGTATTTTCCTATTTTCAGTTTATGCATGTCATGTCCTTTTTCTTATTCAAATACTGAAGAGTCACTAGACTTACCAGGCTTTATGTCTGACCCTATTTTCTTTCGTCTTCTTTTCTTCCGTCCCCCCCCCCCCCGGTCCGTAGGGAGGAAATAACCCAGCTTAGTCAGACTCTTTGCAAGCTCCAAGATTGTTGATGTATGATTTGGACTCTCTCTTTAGCTATGGCCTTTGGACACTCTTTCTTTGGGGACTTATGCAGTTTTTAAACTATGCTTTGTTTATGCTTCTTTATTTTATAATGAAGACAGTGAAAATGATGTAATGTTTTGGAAGTTATATGAGACAAATTACTGTAATGCTTTGGTATTGAACTACGTTTGAATAAATGTTGTTTTTTGCTTCTTGTATTTATGTTTGTCTTGTAAATTTTTTGTGTCTTGTACCTATAACCCTCCACCAAAGTTAAGGCATTCCCTTTGTGAGTGACCTTAATGGAGGCGGGGTGTTTCAGTAAGCAGCATAGATGTCTATATCAGCAATGTGCAGATCCTGCTTTAAGGTTTAAATAATATATACATCCAAACGTTTCCAAAGTAACTATAATTTGCTTCATTCCTTGTCCAAGCAAGCTACACCACAATCTGGAAAATCAAGAAATTATAGCTAAGAGTTACACGAATCTTAATTTCTTGCATTTACGTGCTTTTTTTTGTTGGTATATCACTTTTAAACACATGGTAGAAACTGAAAGGAAGAAATATTAATTACATGTGTTATGTACATAACGGGTACTAATGGTAGTTTCCATCTTTTCACCCATATTCCAGCTTGTGCTAATTTGCCAATATAAGGTACCCTATTATATAGCTTATCTTCAACAGCCGTAACACCAAGAAGAAATAAATCCTTTTATTATAACAGTAAATTCCATACAGAGTAATTTGGCAGTACGTGAAAATTATGAAGGACGACATTTTTATGCAACTTGAAATGATATTATTATTATTATTATTATTATTGAAGCTATTCGAAATCATGTGTAATACATGACTTAAGAAAATAAACATGATTTCTTTCCTATAGGTATCCATGTTACTACGTCAAAGTTGGCAGTTGTGAACAATATATCACAACTAATTGTGAAGTTAAACAAAACAATTATTGAATATAGGCGAAATCGTATATGTTCTCTAGGATATAACAGTGGTTGTTCTAGAAATTATAAGAGTACACTATAATGTATAAAAAGAACAATAACATGGTAATATTAATATATTTCTATTTTCTCTTCAAGAAATGCAGTGTAGATTGAATAGTACTATTGCAAAAAGTAGTTTAAAAGTAAGAAGATAAACTTAGATTAGCAAAATGTTTGGGTAAATTTACAACTAAGAGGAATAAAGTGGCAGGTACATCTAATATCAAGCTTTCCCAATCCAATATCAAGCTTTCCCACTAACAAAAGAAGCATAGTTTTAAGGAAACCACACGGGAAATTCAAAAAAAATAGAAAGTCTATACGTGTATATGTTAGGTACACACGGATATCAGAAAAGCAGTTCATAAAATTGGGTTGACTATAATGCTTGATCTCCTTTAAAATCCAATAAATAATAAAATAGCAGCATATTTATAATCAGCTTTCATCTTCTAATCTTTTAGCCGATATAAAGCCATGCCCACTTAGTCAGTTGTAATGCAAATTAGCATATCACTCAAAATGCAGATAAGTTGTATAAACTATAGTCGGACCAATGAATCAAACCTCTTCATAAAAACAACCATGTGTGCCCTTTGACCTTAAATTTAAAAGAGCATATACTTGGAACAACATCATCTAATTTTTCTGGAACCTACAATATACATTAAAATAATATACTAAAGTTGATAATCTCACTATTTGTATCTAATCCTTATGAAAATAGTTTTTTAATTTATATTTGATAATCATACACACATAACCAGTAGGTATGTGACAACAGCAATACCTACAGTTGTCTCTTTCTCCTTCCATTTATCGTCATCTTCCCTTTAGCTCCTAAATAGTTCATCCCTTCTAACCCAAAACCCATATTTTCGTACTATTACCTGATCCCTTATTTTGCACCCTTACTATTTTTCTGATGCTTGATATGTAGATCTATGTCCCTTAGCCGATGTTCCAGTTTTATTCAGCCATATATGAGAGCATGGTTATGGTCCACAGTTGTCATATATATATACATATATATATATATATATATATATCTAAGTGTGTGTGTGTATAACATTTGAAAACTGGTGCGCTTTTATTAAATACCATCATATGCTTTCCTTATATACCTCGTCAAAACTTTGTAACCCCCTACTGGGTACCTTACAAGGGAAAAGAGTACATATAAGTTCCACATATTAACAGTACATGGGCTAATTATAAGCATATATATAGAGAGGTTAATAAAAAATTAAAAAAATAATATACAAACAAATTTAAAACCCAGCAAGGCCCACGGCCAATCTCATCAAAATCATCTTCCCGCTAACCAGCATCAAGGAGTTCAATCCCCCATTGCCGAAGAAACATAGAATTAAAATCCATTCTGGAGGATTGGCTACCAACATCTTGAACTAGAAAATAAATCTCCCCTTCAATCTGCGCAAGCTTTATGGAATATGGAGTTGATTTGTTAGAAAACACACGATAATTCCTATCTTGTCAAACATAGTAAACAATTGTGGTTAAAGCACCGAAAGCCATGTCTCAAAGTTGGTCTTTATGCCGGAATATCGATAGAAGTAGGTTTGCCTCATCGTCAATTAAAGGAAGGATGGAAGGTTGAAGATATAATCTCCGCTTTAGTGATGGCCAGATGAAAGAGAAATAGTCACAGGAAAAGAATAAATGTTGTGATGTTTCTTCTTGCTTATCGCACAGCGAGAACCGGGTGTTTGATATTATGCCAAAACGATGAAGTCTGCTCTTCGTTTGAGTCTGTCCAGCGTTGCGAGGTAGGAAATGAAATCCATTCTTTTATTACTCTTAGAATGCCATATGATGTTGAAAATGGGCTTAACAATTCCTCTACTTCTTACTTGTTCCACGTTGCATGGAAAGAAAAATGAGAACCATCACACCATTAGTAGAAGTCATACCGACTTTCTGAAAAAACAGAGACATGTTGCAATTCAGAGGCTAATTCTCTAGTGGCAGGATGAAGAGAGGGATCAATTGAATTTTCAAAAATAACCATGCATACAGTTTCATGAGAGTGGCTGATTGCTTGAAATATGTGGATGTCAAGAAGATCAACAAGGCACTTACAATTAACCCATGGATCGAACCACAAAGAGGTATGTCAGCCATTTGCTATCACTTTATTATGTAGTTGTGAGGAAGTTGTGCGCAAGCATAGCATTGATTTCCATGTCGAAGATGCATTTTTATCAATATGCATATTCCAAATTGCTTGTTATGACAGTAAGGTCGTTGCATCCATTTGCACTATAAGTTATTTTTAGAAACATAGTTCCATAACAACTTGATGCATGTAGCTGACTTTAAATCGGATAGGAGTTTAAAACCGACCCCCTCTTCAGATTTAAGCCTACACAACTGCTACCATGCCACTTTATGTTGAGAATCTCCCTTAAAAAATTCTTAATATGTAGATTGTAGTTTATCCAAAGTGAATTCAGGTATTTGGTGCACAAATAACCAATAAAGAAGGGGATTGTTAAAGGGACTCCATTTTTGGTTAAGGGGGGATAATTTTCTTGTTTTTAATGAATTGTTAAGGGAGGGACAAAATAAGTTAGCCCTCCCTTAACCATATAATTAAAACTTCTAGTGCTATCCCTATAATTCTCTTATACCTACACACATACATACACATAAACTCACACCAGCATTACCCATATACATATACATAACATATAAGCCCTCCCTAAGAGAGCAAAACTAATGCACACCTACACATAACTATGTAAATTTAAACACTTGGTTTTTATTGTTACATATATGTATGTATATATAATGGTATATATATATATATATATTCTCATATACATATATATATACAAAATGTATACATATATATATGTGATGGCAACTAATGGTGGATGTTGTAGTCACTTTTCAGGTACTCAGGAGAAGGAATTATTGGAGAATTATATGGATAGCTTCATGTTTGGGGTTATTTATGAGTATTAATAGTTATTTGTAGAAGCAATAGTTCTTGTAATTGTGCATAAGTTTCTAGCTTCGATGATGATTGCTTATTTCATTTCAGCATCTTTCCTTCTTATTTCACATATATGTATGGATATGTAATGGTATATATATTTATTTATATATATATACAAAACATATTCATACATATATGTTATGGCTACTAGTGGTGGGTGTTTTAGTTATTGTTCAGGTTTTCAGGTGAAAGGACATATTGGGGAAATATATGGATAGCTGCCTGGTTTTGTAGCTTGGTCTCTCTTGTGGAGCTCTTCTTGTGACTATATTTAGAGTGTTATTGTGGATTGTACTTTGTTATTATACTTCCTGGGTTGTTTGGATTATAGTATTGGAATAGATATACTCCTATATCGGGTGGTGGCCTTGCCGGAATTCGATATAGGAGTAGACGGGCGGTGGTTTATCCGGAGCTCATCTATCTATTATCCTTTACTTTTTTGAGTCGAGTTGTTGTTTTGAGTGTAGTAGGTTGTTTTACTCCTAGGGAGTGGTATTGAGACTCTGTACTTTATGATATTATTATATATGTGTGTGCTCTCTTCTTCTTTGAAGATCACACATTTTGTCTTTCAAAAAAAAAACACTTAAGCATAAGTTAGAATACACTTACATGAATTCAAACACTTAAGCATTAGTCAAACCATCACTTATTAACACTTCTTAGTCTAATAAGATACATGAATAATTAAAATATACAGTGACCTTATATAATTCAACTAAAAAGGAAAATAAAAAGAAATAACACTCAGACGAAGATCCTCTTTCAACTCCCCCTAATTCAAACAAAGTTCATATAATCTCAGTAATCCAGTTTAAATCATGCATTTATCACTCATATATATAAATAAATAATAATAATAATAAATAACGATAATTACAATTGCATGTGCCTTCTATTTGGTGATGATATAAATAGCGTAGATGATTCCAAACAAGTATCCAAAGAAAGTCAATATCAAACATATTCAAAACTCAGCCTGGAATTATGAGATGTAATTAACTAATCAAAATATAGTTTATCACTGCGTGTCCAATAAATTAAGGTTACGAGGGGTAGTTTAGTCCATGCTTATTTTAAAATTAAAAAAACCAAACCCTCCCTTAACAATTTTTTATTAAGGTGGAGTCCCCTTAAAAATGTCCCCCCTTAACCAAAAGTGGAGTCCTTTTAACAATCCCCATAAAGAATGATAAGGGTTATCACCGAATGTATAAGTTCAGCTTTGCCAGCTAAACTTAATAATTTTCATTGTCATGCTTCTATTTTGTTTTGAACTCTATGTATCAATGCATCACATTCAGAATAATGTAAATAATTTGATGATAGTGGCACTCCAAGGTACTTGATAGGTAGCTAATCCACATCATAAGACAAAATATCTTTAATTTCCTGTTTATTTTGGCTACATGAACTGAAGAAAATCTTGATTTTAGAATTATTAACATTAAGACCAGCATATAAACTCAAATACTGAGTGTCATGTGGAAGAATTCAAAGTAAATGGTTTGCCAAACACCATCAAATCGTCTTCATAAAGTAGGTGAGTTATAATAGGATCAAATCCATTAACTGGTTGATATTGGTTTAAAGATATACCCTCTACCATCATAAATGAAAAAAGCTGCATAGTAATTGCGAATAGGTAAGGGGACAAAGGATCCCCTTGTCGAATTCCATGATTGGAGGATATAAAGTGCTTAGGTATACCCTGAAACAGAATAGAGAAGCTTGGGGTAGATATACACTCGTAAATTATATTTACAAAGTGCGTTGGAAATCCCGTACATGTCAGTAAATATCATATTAGTTCTCTATTGACCATACATAGGCCTTTTGTAATGTTTTTCATCACTTTACATCAAAAATGGCGGACACAGCAAACAACAACTTTTCAGCTTTTTCAAATACCAGATCTCAACAACCTTCTAATCTAATTCCTAATCTAAATTCTAGATCTGAATCTCGATCTGTTAATACAGATCGAAATACATCCTCAATCTCAAAATTGAATACAAATACAGCTCCATTTTCAGGATCGATTCCAGATCGGCTTTCAAATCTGGAAAGCAGAAAACTCGATTATATCAAACCTTCTCTGGATTTTGTATTTGTACCTGAAAAAGTGTACAACCTATCAGAATCTGCATGGATAAATTCGATAGCCTTGATTCCAATATTTTTCAGATTATCAACAATCAAACTAAAGGAGTATGTGACAAAGGTATGGAACCCAGAGGGTTATCTTAATGTCCATGTTTCTCCTAGCTTTGATTATATAGTTCAGTTTGAAAGCAAAGAGGATTTCCAAAGAATCATAGAAAGTAATACATACTCTTATTTTGGGAGATTACTATATGTGGAACCATGGCATCCTGGATTTGTTTTCAAGGATAAACAGTGTAGTTTGGCCCAGATCTGGGTTAGACTATCATATTTACCTTTAGAACTTTGGACAAAAGAAGCTTTTCAATTAATTGCTAGTTTTATTTCAAAACCACTATTAATTGATGAGAGTACAGCAGAGAAAAAATTCACTAAATATGCCAGAGTTCTTATTGAAATTGATACCCAAACAGAACTACAAAGTGAAATCCCTATTAAGCTTCACAATGGAGAGAAGATAAATATAAAAGTTGATTATGAATTCATACCTTCAAAGTGCTCCCTGTGCAACATATTTGGTCATGAAGATGAATATCATGATATTGCAAAAGATGCTAGATGGATTCCTCCTGATTTACAGGAAGATAATCAGGAAAATAATGATGGACACAATGAAACTGAGACAATGGATAATCTGAATTCTGATATTGATATTTCTGATATCAATTTAAACTCTGATAATGGACAAACAAAGATACCTGATACAGCAGATCTACCTCCCACAAATCCAGATCCTTCTACTTCAGGTGAAAAAGATGATTTAGACTTTCTAAACCCTAAACTTCCTGATAAAGTAATCCCTGATGATTTGAATAACATAGCTGAAGTAATTACTGAAAATGATAAAGTCAAAAATCCTGAAAAAGGTAAACAGGTGGATGTTTCTCCTTTTATCAACAAGAACACAAGTTATTTACAAGCAGCCAAAACAAAAATTCCAACTCCTTCTAAAAGAAACACAAGGAGTTCAACTTCTATTAAATGACCTTATTAGCATGGAATGTAAGGGGAATGAACACTTCCTTTAGAATGAAGGAAGTGCTCAAACTCCTTAACTCTACTAAATCAACTTTTGTTGGCTTAGTAGAAACAAAGTTAAATCCAGCTAATTTAGGTTTATTTTCTTCTCTATTGCCCAATGGATGGAATTTTATTACAAATAACTCATCAATATCAAATGGAAGAATACTTTTGATGTGGGATTCCAATGTATGGAATTTGAATGTGATGTTTATGTCCCCTCAACATATAACAGTTGATGCAGTGAATAGAGGAGGTTTTGAAATGACATTTACAGTGATTTATGGAAGCAACACTTTCTGTGAAAGAATAAATTTATGGAATCAATTGATCAATGAATCTTGTTCATTTTCTAATTCATGGATTTCAATGGGTGATTTCAATAATGTGTTATCTCCATATGATAAAAAAGGGGGTCTTCCAGTTCCTTATAGTCAAATCAGAGAATTCCAAAAATTTATTATCCAAACTGGTTTATCAGAAGTTAAGCCACTGGGTTTTCAATTTACTTAGCGCAGAAGAGGAATTGCCACTCATATTGATAAGATATTGGTGAATAATGTATGTATGCAACAATTTCTTAATATGAAGGCTTTATCTTTTCCACAAAAATCCAGTGATCATAATCCAATTTTACTTGATTTAATTCCTACTCCAGAAATCAAGGGCTTTCCATTTAGATACAAAAATAATTGGATTTCTATTGGGGGTTATCAAGAAGCAATTCAAAAGGGCTTAACTGGAACTTGTTGGGGGTATCAAAGCTATCAATTCTTACAAAAGCTGAATAATTGTAAAAGAGAATTGAAAAACTGGAATAGAGAAAGAATTAAAGATACGTTTAACCTGGAGCAAGCTGAATAATTAGTTTCACAATTGGAAGTAGATGTTGATCTTAATCCAGAAGATGTTCAAATGTATGATGATTATCTGCAAGCAAAAAGAAATTTTTAGAATCTACAATTATCTCATTTCAGTGGTTTGAAGCAACAGTCTAAAGTGTCTTGGCTGCAGCAAGGGGATACTAATTCAAAATTCTTTTATTCCAGAATGTCCAATAGAAGATATTTCAATCACATTAGAGCTTTAATTGATGCAAGTGGAAATTTGCTGTTTAAATCTGAAGAAATAGAAACTGAGGCAATCAATTATTTCTCAGCTATGTTTAATGGAATGTCAGCTACAAGTTTCCCTAATTTTCAGCCTATTTCATCAATTAATGAGCAAGGTCAAAAGTTTTTGTTAAGAGAAATTGCTATATCTAAAGTTAAAGATGCAGTTTTCTCTATCCATGATGATTCCAGTCCTGGCCCAGATGGTATGAGTGCTAAATTCTTTAAAAATCATTGGGAAATTTTAAAAGTTGATTTACATGCAGCCGTAACTGATATTTTTAACTCAGGGAAACTTCCTAAAGCATTAAATCATACTTTTATAACTCTTATTCCTAAAAATGATAGACCATCTGAAACTGCCCATTATAGGCCAATATCTTGTTGCAATGTCTATTATAAAAAAAATTCAAAAATTTTATGCAATAGATTGAAGCTTTTCTGCCATCACTGATTTCTTCTAATCAGAGTGCTTTTATTCCTGAAAGATATATAGGGGATAATATTCTTTTGGCTCATGAACTGCTAAGAGATTTCAGGAAAATTGGAATGCCCAAGATGTGTGTAAAAGTTGATCTACAAAAGGCATATGATAAAGTAAATAGGAGACTAATTTGTTATGTTATGTCAAAAATGAATTTTCCAACTCATTTCATTAATTTGATATATGAGTGCATGTCTACTGCTACTTTCTCTGTTTTAATTCAGGGTGTTCCTAAAGGTTTCATACTATCTTCAAGGGGACTGAGACAGGGGGATCCTTTGTCTCCTTACTTGTTTGCAATAGTAATGCAGTTCTTTACTTTTATGATGGATGAAGCAACAAGTGAAAAAGCTTTTCTACCTAGCAGTTCAGTGAAACCATTGATATCACACCTTCTATATGCAGATGATCTTATGATCTTTGGCAAATCCTCAATTCAGAATGCAAATACACTCAAGATAATATTTCAAAATCTGAGTAAATATGCAGATTTGAATGTGAATGCATCTAAAACAAAGATTTATTTTAGCAAGTCTGTAGAAAATGCTCCAGATATTCTAAATATATTGAGGTATGATCAGGGTTCCCTTCCTATCAAATATCTTGGAGTTCCATTATCTTCTAATTACCTTCACTATTCAGAATGTAACTCCTTAATTCAAAAGGTCCAAAATAAAATTCAAGGGTGGGAAACAAAACTTCTTAGTTTTGCAGGTAGAGCAGAATTGATAAATTCAGTAATTACTCCTATTGTGCTCTACTGGTTATTGATCTATCAAATCCCTGAGTATACATTAAGTAAACTTCAGACTTTGTGTACTGATTTTTTTTGGGGAGGTACTTCACATAAAGTTGCTTGGGATGTTTTGTGTAAGCCTAAGGATGAAGGTGGAATTGGATTGAAGAAATTTAGTGATCTTAAGAAAGTTGCCTGCATAAAGTTAATGTGGAATTTTCTATCTAACTCTTCTTTATGGAGTAATTGGGTTCATAATAAGTATTGTAATCAAAACTTCTTCTGGACTATGGCAAAAGACACAAATGCATCAAGTACATGGAAATCTATTCTGAATCTCAGATCAAGAGCCAAACAATCAAGTACATGGAAATCTATTCTGAATCTCAGATCAAGAGCCAAACAATACTTCAATAAGAAAATATCTAAAGGGCAAAGCACTTATCTTTGGATGGAGCTTTGGATTAATTGTAGATGTATGGTAGATCTTCTGGGCTTTGATAGACTGCATATCATAGGCCAACCTCAAGAGAAAGTTGCTGATATTATTAGGAATGATGAGTTCATTCCTTTAATACATCCTGCAACAAGGGAACTTTTGAATGAGATAAATGAAGTTAAATGTCATCCTGAAATAAATCAAGACACATATGAATGGTGTGAAGGTGGCGTCTTTTCTTTTCATAAAGTATGGGACTTTGTTCGAGTTCATGGAGTTTCTGATACTATTTTCTCAGTAATATGGCACAAAAAGAACAGTAAAAGAATGTCCTTTATATCATACCTTGCTGTTTTGGGGAGATTAAGCACTAAAGATCGAATCTTGCGTTTTAATCCTACAGTAAATCCTCTTTGTCCTCTGTGTGATAGCCATCCAGAATCCATAGAACATCTATTCTTCCAGTGCGATTATTCATCTTTTATCTGGTTAACTTTGAAGAAAAAATTGGATCTTTCACTTTCTACCTCTCTGGATCTGAAGGAAGAAGCAAAACAGTTGATATCTGAATTCTCAGCAGTAGATCAACTCAGAGATTTAGCGTATGGAGCTTTTACAACTGCAATTTACTATATATGGAGAGAGAGGAATTTGAGAGTTTTTCAAGGGAAGAAGAATCTGGTAGCATCAACGCTTTTCAAAATTGAAAGAGAAACTGTTTTTCTTATGCAAAAGAATGGATCTAAATCTGAAAGAAATCGGAGAAATGAAAGAATTCTTGAGAAGTGGGGAATCGAGCTATCAGATACAGGTTAAAGAGAAGATATGGTTTGGCAGAGACGTGGGCCTGTTTTGGGCCGAGACATGCTGGGCTTTTATATTTTTCATTTGAAATACTTTGTTAGTTTTTTCTTTGATCATGTATTTCAAGATTTTAATGATGTATTCCAAATTTTTGAGTACTCTTTTTCCCTATAAGGTACCCACTAGGGGGATTATGGGGTTTTAACGAGGCTCATTAAGGAGGATTGGTTTTTTAAGCAATAAAGAGAACCAATTTTCAAAAAAAAAATACATAGGCCTTTTGAAGGTCCACCTTCACATAAAATTTAGAGACTCCCCGTTTCTTAAAATCCCTTAAGAGTTCATGTGCTAAAACAATATTTTCACCAACACTTCTTCCAGGAATAAATGCACACTGACTTTCAGATATTAGGTGACTTAAGAAAGGCCTGATTTTGTTACACATATTATATATATATATATATATATATATATATATATATAGGAGCGGCTATATGGACATAAAAATTTGACACAAATTAGGGGACACAAAATCTCAGCCACATGATTAATTTTTCCTTAAGTGAAAGGCGAAAATCAAGGGCCAATCCAATGGTTGATAATTTATGTCTCTCGATTTGTATCAAACTTCTGCATTTAAATTGACTTTCCCATACACACACACAAACATACATACATACATGCATATATATATATATATATATATATATATTCCTAATCATTAAAAATAGGGGACATATGAAAAAAATGGAATGGAATACATATTTTTATGAAATGTTATCTAGACTATTTCCAACAACTAATAATTTAATCTATATAGAAGTCCTCGTTGTTTGACCCTTTATTATTTGGAAAATGAAACAATAAGATTAAATTCTTGCATAACTCAAGCCATTAATGATTTTTAAGAAAAGCACTTCCCAAAACTGAATTAAAGCATAGTAAGTGCAGAAAACAAAATATTAAGCAAAGAAGGCATATGTATAAAAGCATGACCGTAAAATAACAAACAAAGGTATGATCATATATTCTGTTCATCTCATGGTTCAAGCAATGGTAAGGAATAGCATAATTTGTACTGCTCAAATTATAAACAACAAATAACAATAAAGATAAATATTGTAGTATTTGGTACATGCTGGAAATAATATGGTCAGAGCTGAAAAATCAATCCAATGTGAGATTGCAATATTTAATACTATATCTGTAATGGAATACAAAAAGTAACCTAAGATGATCTTTTAGATGCAATGTAATAGTTTTTCAGAGTGGTTGTAAGTTATAAAACCGTTGCCAACTTATGTTCGCCATAAATGCATAAAATGCCATTAACTTTAATGAAGTTATAAAATGAACATCCTATAAATTATCACATCAAGCTATATAAACAGAGAAAATTTGGATTTTTTTCTTGGTATCTACGTGTAAAACGTGTTTTAACCAATTTAGTCAAAAACATGTTTTCACGCTTAACTTCATAATTAGCACAGAATTGATGTAGCGCTTTTAGTAAACCATGACCACGCACACTACAAATCTACTTGTTACAAACCACAATATATTCCCGATTACATATATGTATCAGTTTCATAATTAATTTATGCATTCTTAGGATTATTATATCCATTCTTACTCCAGGTTTAAAGATGCAACATAAATGGGAAGAAAAATTAATTGCAATGTTTGGTTTTTATCTTCACTGTTACTTTTGAAAGTTCAGTTATTAGCAAGTGTGTAGCTTAAACTTGGCGCACAGTAGGAATTTAAGAAAAATCACCCCTGCAATATATGAATCTATAATGCCTAACAATACGTGCTTCATTCAATATTAATTCTTATACTATCTTATTTAATCAAGAGACAAAACCGTGATAACAATTTTGATCATTGTTACATATACAAACTGAACAAAAATTTAATGTTGTATAGAAGTTTCATACCTTCAACACTAAAGTAGATCCGATACATTAAAAAAAACCAGGCCTCGAATTGGAGTTCAATTTAGGTTCTACACAGAAGTAATTATGGAAAGAAATAACTTTGAAACAAAGGTAAATAGCAGATTTAATACATTAAAACAAAAACAATTTGTGATAGCAAACCTGAAACCATGTTCATCCATAGCAGGCTTATTTCTATCGAGTCCTTCATTCCCATTCACGCTTTAACTAAAGATAAACAAAGATCTATAACAACTAGGAGAGTAAAGATAGAAGGTTAAAGAAGAATTTGTGTTTGCAATGGATACCATCAAAATCTTTTCACTGCTTGTTAAAACCAAAGTTTTGATTTTAACACCAAAGGTGTTATGGAAACACTTCAACAAATTGTTAGATTAGAATATGGAGCCACGTAATCACAAAATAAAAATAAAAATGAGGAACAGGGATTTTTATAGTGGTTCGATCTAAAATAGATCTACGTCCACATTTGAATCATTTCCCATTATGATATTTTGCTTTACGACATGCATGAATTCTATCAAATCATTCATTTCTCGCTTTTCTCTTTTTCTAGGATCTAAATTACACTTGAACTGGCAAAGGAATGGGAGAGATCTCTTGCTTTGTGATGGTGGGTGTATGAATCTTCGATCACTTAGGTGTTTTGATGCTCTTCCATGATTTGATATGAATTTTTGTGCTAGATCCTAACTTTAGAGATGATTAATAGAAAATAAATATCACTTGAATCGTGTTGGAGAGATTTTCCATGGCGTATGAAGGAGATTAGAGAAGCTTTGATTAGATTGGAGAGAACTCTAATGTTGATTGGAATAGATTTGATCCATTTGATGTTGGAGAGAAGTTGTTTGATCCTTGGAAGTCATTAATTAAGTTAGAAGGGAGCTTCAAATTTGGCGGCACTTCGTGGTAGGAATGAAATTCGGTCCCTTTGAAGTATGGTGTAGTGGGGTATTTATAATGGTGTTTTAAGAGTATAGGCAAACCCATAAATAAAGGTGTACAGCTGGCGCCAACTATATAAAAGCGCATTACAGCTATCATGAGATGTCATGCATAGCATACTTTCTGGAACGACATGAGTTTATACGGGTGGTTCAAGCGGTATGAGTTTATATGACATTGTATGACTCAGCTTGGATGCGGCATGATTTTGAATACCAATAATGTGGCTTGGTCCAAGCTCTGTTCATATTACCCCACGTGCAAAGTATTATTGCCCACTTCATACTTTCTTACCTGAAAGATGATTTGCACGAAGCAAACAACATGCGACTTGCTTTGAACCAGCGACATGTCTGTTATCTTGCATAACCACCTTCCATGTCGTTGATCTGTCAGCTTTAATTATATGTGTCCATCCATTCTGGAAAAGATTGGTACCAACCCACAATGATGTCGATCCATATATGTTTCGTGATGTGTTTGTTCGCAAAATGATATTTCTATTAAATTAGAAAATCGTCACGAATATTGAAATAACCGCAAGTGCACGGCGTACTATTGTAATACATAGTGAGTGCGAGTCGATCCTCAAGGAAAGAATAATTTTAATAATATTCAATCAAATTATACCAAAGTCGAGTGATGAGATTTTAACTAAAACTACAACTAATTAACACTAGAACTAAGTTGAGAGCTAAATATGAAATGAAAGCAATTTAGAGGCAAATCAACTCTCATATTTATGTAAATTAACAAACATACAATCTATGATCTCCATTAAGTGATATAAATGCAATATTTAAACCACTTATGATTCTCATGAACATGAAACTAAAGCAAAACTATTCTAAGTATGGCCTATGAACTATTGGTTAGAAATATAAGCCATCAAATTTTGTTCTTACTTTCAATTTCAAAATAAATAATCACTTAGCAAATTTTGATGTAATTTGTGTTTACATTGACTAAGCATAGCCTATTTTGTTGTCGACAAACATAGACTATCAAAACCATTTGTAAAAACTTACATCAACATTCACCAACATGAAGCACAAATTAGAGATCACAAATCATACAAATGTTGAATTTACATAAAGTTAGAGAGCATCATTACCCCTAAATTAAGGGATTAGCTACTCATTTGTGTTGTCCAATCAACACTTGTAAGTTTCAACATAAAAATAAACAAAACAAAAGAAAGAACTAATTAACAACAACAAAATAAAACTAAACTAATTGCATCAAATTAAACTACACTAATGCACAAAATAAATCTAAGCTATCCACATAAAGTAATCTAAGCTATCAACATAAAGTAAATGAACATGAAAGTAAAGAGCATAGAAATTAAATTGCATTAAAATAAAGAAATTACATAAAGAAAATGGCCAAGTAGCCATGGAAATACAAGAGAGATTTCTTCTAAACTAAACTAACTAAAAGAGAGCATCAAAGGGAAGAGCCTAAAAAAGAGAAGAGTCTAAAAGAGAAGAGGAAATTTACATGACATAAAGGGGTATATATATATGTTTGAAACCCTAAAACCCTAATCACCTTTTTTTGGGAACTCCCCAAAATGCCCCTTCATGAAGCTTCTAATCTTGTCTCCATCCACTAATGAGTCATGTAAAATGTATGAAGCCCTTTATCTCATTCAAATAGTCTTTAAAATAAAGCTTAAGAGAAAGAGTGAGAGTGGGTGCGGTCCTCCACTAAGTAGTGTATGAATTAATTTCATCTCCAATTCCTTTGTATTCATTTTGTGCATGCATATCATCATGTAGCCCAATTGTATTTGTAGCCAATTTCCTACAAAACAACATAAAAAATGAACGAGTAAATGTTTTCAAAAATACATGCACAAATGATCGTTTTTTCCTAATATGAAGATGAATGTATGATTATTTAAGAATTTTGGGTTTTTGGTTTAAAACATGTAATAATAGCCAATTATGTTATTTATTTAATTAAAACAAGAATAAATGTTTGAATATAAATGTGCACATTTACGTGCACATCAAATACCCCCACACTTATCTTTTTATTCGTCCTCGAATAAAGAAAAAAAAAAAAGATAAATCCACTTTCGTAGGGAGCACGATTTCATTGAGCGTATGCAACAAGCCGTTAAACCTCTTGGTGTCCCCAGTAGGACGAGTGTTGTCTCATGAGGGTTTTCAGCGGATACTACCCACAAAATACAAATGTTAAGTGCAAAGAATATTTACAAAATATAAGACTCGAAAATATTTGCAATATGTAGGACTCGAAAATATCTACAAGGTGAAAAATTATTCACAAATGGGTAATTTACTTTTAAATTTAACATGAAGGAGTTAATACAAGTTGGGTCGTCACTATGAAATTTAAGTCCGTTACTAATCAAAACTTCAAACAAAAGTCAATTATCATTACAAACTCCTCCAGCTTGGCTAGTTGTTTTGGTAGAAACGTAGTGCAAATATGAAATGAATTCTGTAATCGATATCAACAATCGTACTGTGGTATCTTTATTTACTTTTGGTTAACAAGTTAGGTCAAATAAGTGAAGAGTGTGCTTGGATTTCAAGTGCTAACTCTATCTTTATTACAAAATATTTACATTATTATTATTTACAAATACCTACGTATACCACCCCTACACTGCATTACGACTTACGTGAGGGTCGGTAATCCCAAGGCTTCCAACTCATGAAATGAGACCAAGGTATACCGACGCTGACTTTGTCAACAAGGTGTCGGAAAGAGCTTGGCGGGTTTGCACAACAACGCCGGATGTACCAGCAATGTTGGATACCCTTGGGTTATTATATCTATATACATTCATTTTTCTTTTTCTTTTTTTACATAAGAGAGAGAATTTAGCGATAATATCTTAGCACAACTTTACTTAAATGATCTAAAATGTTATCGCAAGTAGTCTAAATCAACCATTCATTTAATCGGATTACAATTTAGAAAATATTTCATACTCATCACCTACGAATCTCCCTATAAACCAGTTACACCAAATTTGTTCATAATTCAAACTTTTCTTTCGTTATCCATTAAGAAAAGTAAATTCCAAATATTTTAATGTACGACCAAAACGGTATATTTATTTCATTATGCCCATTTAAAAGTAAACTAGAATGCTTTTTGATTTTTTTTTTTTTTTGGATTTTTGAATGTTTTTTTTTTAACAAAATGCTTTAAAAAAGATGAAAAGAAGTTATTTACAAATGGAAAATATTTTTTTCTTTTTGGATTTTTTTTTATGCAAATGCAAGCAAACAACAATGCGATTAAAAAAAAGGGGTTAAAACACGATACCTGAGTTTGCTGCTCTACTTGAGAATGAATGATTATGAGTTGAAATGTGTGGAAAAATGCATTGGGTCTGAAATAAATGAAACAGAGAACAGTACCTCAAACAGAGGAAATTGCAAAACACAAGAATAAGAACAACCTTAACAGTTTTTTTTTTGTAAAAAAAAGAAAGAAAGAACAACAAAAACAAGCACACAAAAACAAAACTACCAAAATGAACAAAAACAACAAACACAAAATGCAAAACACACACACTATATATTTTTTTTATTTTAAAGAGATAAACAAACAAGAAAATTAACACAAAAACAAATAATCTAAAAACAATGAAACAAACACGAAATCTAAATAAAACACACACACTTTTTTTTTAACACACACAAAAGAAAATTAATCCGAAGAATAAAATTAAAACTAATTACTTTCCCCGGCAACGGCGCCAAAAACTTGTTCGCAAAACGATATTTCTATTAAATTAGAAAATCGTCGCGAATATTGAAATAACTGCAAGTGCACGGCGTACTATTGTAATACGTAGTGAGTGCGAGTTGATCCTCAAGGAAAGAATAATTTTAATAATATTCAATCAAATTATACCAAAGTCGAGTGATGAGATTTTAACTAAAACTACAACTAATTAACACTAGAACTAAGTTGAGAGCTAAATATGAAATGAAAGCAATTTAGAGGCAAATCAACTCTCATATTTATGTAAATTAACAAACATACAATCTATGATCTCCATTAAGTGATATAAATGCAATATTTAAACCACTTATGATTCTCATGAACATGAAACTAAAGCAAAACTATTCTAAGTATGGCCTATGAACTATTGGTTAGAAATATAAGCCATCAAATTTTGTTCTTACTTTTAATTTCAAAATAAATAATCACTTAGCAAATTTTGATGTAATTTGTGTTTACATTGACTAAGCATAGCCTATTTTGTTGTCGACAAACATAGACTATCAAAACCATTTGTATAAACATACATCAACATTCACCAACATGAAGCACAAATTAGAGATCACAAATCATACAAATGTTGAATTTACATAAAGTTAGAGAGCATCATTACCCCCAAAATCAAGGGATTAGCTACTCATTTGTGTTATCCAATCAACACTTGTAGGTTTCAACATAAAAATAAACAAAACAAAAGAAAGAACTAATTAACAACAACAAAATAAAACTAAACTAATTGCATCAAATTAAACTACACTAATGCACAAAAAAAATCTAAGCTATCCACATAAAGTAATCTAAGCTATCAACATAAAGTAAATGAACATGAAAGTAAAGAGCATAGAAATTAGATTGCATTAAAATAAAGAAATTACATAAAGAAAATGGCTAAGTAGCCATGGAAATACAAGAGAGCTTTCTTCTAAACTAAACTAACTAAAAGAGAGCATCAAAGGGAAGAGCCTAAAAAAGAGAAGAGCCTAAAAGATAAGAGGAAATTTACATGACATAAAGGGGTATATATATATATATATGTTTGAAACCCTAAAACCCTAATCACTTTTGTTGGGAACTCCCCAAAATGCCCCTTCATGAAGCTTCTAATCTTGTCTCCATCCACTAATGAGTCATGTAAGATGTATGAAGCCCTTTATCTCATTCAAATAGTCTTTAAAATAAAGCTTAAGAGAATGAGTGAGAGTGGGTGGGGTGGGGTCCTCCACTAAGTAGTGTATGAATTAATTTTATCTCCAATTCCTTTGTATTCATTTTGTGCATGCATATCATCATGTAGACCAATTGTATTTGTAGCCAATTTCCTACAAAACAACATAAAAAATGAACGAGTAAATGTTTTCAAAAATACATGCACAAATGATCGTTTTTTCCTAATATGAAGATGAATGTATGATTATTTAAGAATTTTGGGTTTTTGGTTTAAAACATGTAAAAATAGCCAATTATGTTATTTATTTAATTAAAACAAGAATAAATGTTTGAATATAAATGTGCATATTTACGTGCACATCAGTCTTTCTCTGCAAATTACTAATGACTAGGGGTTACTCCATATGGCTTTAATCAGGCCATGTCGCTGCTCATGGTCATGTTGTGACTCATGGTCATCAGTGGCTTGAACTAGACAATCTCCATTTATACGCAATGGCCTGGTATGCGGCATAATTTCTTTGTACTAGAATGCGGCATATTTATAGATGCTTCTTAGTTGCTTTTCACGTGTAGTTACTTTCCACGTGTCCAAATGTACAGTGCGTCATGGATTGGGCTGAGCACCATGCGGTCTAAACTACATTGCGTGAAAAATGCATGCGGCATGGATCATGCCATCCATATACATGCTCAACTTTCCTCATACTCCCACGTCACTTATCATTTATTTAATATGCTAACCCGTCCTGCATTTGGACATCAACGAGCTAAGCATACCTTTCCTAACCGAATAGTAATGACTTGTGGTATGCCAACAGATCATCTAAAAGGAACGTCCTGAATGGCTTGAGTAATGTTGAGTGAATGGCATACTTGTCAACGACTTACGGTATGGTTGAAGGATTAGAGGAATGAATGCCTAGCGTCATGAGTGACCCATGGATTGAATCAACATCTTATAGCTTCCTCGACTTGGGCGAACAGCTGGCATGCAACATGGTTTTATGTATTAAACGGGATGAGCTGTCATGCTATGGCTTGTTATGCGTGCAACTTGAACATGCAAGAGGTCCCTTAAGCTTTATTTATACACTGTCACGTGCATCATTTTGCCACCGACTTGAGCATATAATGTATATGCTTTATCTCATTTATCACCTTATGTCCTCGCATGAGTTTGAGAAATAACGCGCTATGACATGCGAGCCACGACTTGATTAAAGTAACTACCATGACTTGATTGCATGTAGCAGTAATGTCTTGATCCTCATTCCAGCAATGTTATTATGGTATCAATTGTTGATCACCGGAACGGTAAGAATTAATATATCATACAATGCAGAATGAAGGAACCAACGGTATGAGTTACATGGTATGACTTGGAGCGACGTGGGGCAATGTTCCGGACGACATACGGCATGGTCCATGCCGCGTTGAACGGTCTTTATCAGGCTGCTGAACGACTTCATACCATATTGCCAGAACTGTATGACACCTTGTCGTTAGAATGGTATGACACCATGTCGCCAGACCGTAATTATGAAATTGCCCGGTTCTTTATGTATTATATCGTTAACGACTTAGACAGTCTCAACATATTACTTTCTGAACCGCGTTTTCACAACATGGTTAAAATTTGCCCCTCGAAGTTCGCATTTTCTTGCTTGTGAGAAATGCGGGCTTTGAAATGAACACAATTTGCGTTGAGATTCAATCGTAGCTTTTTCTTTGCTAAGGCGAATCTTGCATTGAACTTGTATGTCCCATGCTACCTGTTCTATAATAAAAACAAGCATTTGCACGATTTTGGACTTATACTTGTTATTGATTGTCACATCAATAACAGATTAGTTTAATCACTAGATATGAATTATGGCGAATCTATTTTGAATCAAATAAAGTTTTTGTACATGACTGTTCTTCTCAACGATTTATAACTCGTCAAATATTGTCTCCACAAATACGATATTCTAATTCGAATTCGTGTTGACGCTAAAGATCGACTAATCAACTTAAGCCAACTATGGATTTCAAACGTCATTGTTTTATGACTTACACGATGGTGTACTGTATTTCACATTTGATAAATATGTATTAGTGATTTATTTTCTGCTTTCCTTTTTTGAGAAATCTTGAATTATTCGTGCCTCGTGTTTAGGAGGTCATTATTAGTCTTCTTTATGGGAAGTACCTTGGATTTCATGCCCCGGTTTGGGCTAAAATTTAATGCTTATTATGTTTGAGATTTTCAGACACTACATAATTTGGTTGAATTTGAATTCCGTCTATAATCCAACTTGGTTAATTCAGGCATTAGAGACTCGCATCACTCAATTATACTGATTAATCCAAGCGTTGGTAGATTCATAAGGAATGCCCCTAGAAAGGACTTTGGTTACAACCCCTATGTTTGCCGTTATCGGATCAGGTGCTTCCTGATACTAACGATTAATTGGGCGCCCCCGGAGAGGTTTTGGTTAGAACCCCAATGTTTTTCGTTATTGTATCAAGTACTTCCTGATATTAACGATCAATTGGATGCCCCCGGAGTGGTCTTTGGTCAGAACCCCAATGTTTTTCGTTATCGGATCAGGTACTTCCTGATACTGACGATCAATTGGGTGCCCCCGGAGAGGTCTTTGGTTTGTGTTGGTCCTTCCAGCTTGTTTGTCGGTCCTTTTGGCCTGATGTTGGTACTTCCAAAATCAGGTTTGTCGGTCCTTCCGACATGGTGCTGGTCCTTCCAGTGTGTTTGCCGGTCCTTCTGGCCTAATGCCGGTACTTCCAACATCAGGTTTGTCGGTCCTTCCGACATTATGTTGGTCCTTCTAGCGTTTTTTCAGGTCCTTCAGGCATGCTTGTCGGTCCTTCCAGTGTTGTTGTTCCATCTTAAGGTTGGCATTAATTTCTTTGTCGGACGGTCAACTTGGCGGGCTATCTCGGATTAGGAACTGAAGCTTTGAAACTTTCACTTAGGGGAGTGCCCCTTCGATGAAAGTTACAACATTCTTGTTTATTTTTCATGGCGCTTGTTCATCGTTTGAATCTTTGCGACTTTCCCATTCAATTTTCAAGGCGGTGCTTTTCTATTTTTGCACTTGTGCATGTTGATATATACATCATTTGGCACTTGAACTAGCGTTGTGGGGTCACAATGTTACAGGAACAAGCGCTCGACAGGTGGCCTGCGATATGAAATCATCTTTTAAATAAGTTTTGATTTGACACATAATTTTGCAAGCTAGAAATTCATTAAGACAGATATGCTCTTAGTCGTAGAGCTAATGTTCAGTGCTTCACTTGTAGATTATTATAGACTGTTTTACAAGAAGTTTCGAATATAACAGAAAGTAAAACATAAAGTAAAGCATGAATGTAACGACCTATATTTTTATGGTATATAATTAATTTATTTAATTGTTTAAATAGTAATTAAAAGAAGTAAATGGTTATTTAATTAAATTATATATATTATTTAATTAATTTTAATAATAGAATAATATATTTAATTCTGAAATAATCAGAAATATTGGAATTCACAATATTATGTGAATTGGATTTATTTCTAAGATTTTATTCAGCTTAGAATTGAATTTGAATAAAGAATATATTTGAATAACGACAGTTTGAACGTATAATTATATTATATATATAATCGAGCTCGAAATGGCGTGGCAGTTCGCTATTTGGCGATTTGAACTTCAACTGAATATACAGGGATCGTTTTAAATCGGATTTCTGTAAAACAAGAAACTTACGGAGCTAGTGAAATATATTTTTCTAGTGGAAGAGAAAAATCGGGATTTCGTCGTGAAGATTTGAGTTATGCCCAAATCAAATTCTCAGAAAAACAGCTCTGTAACCATTAAAAAACCATAACGGTTTATTTAATTTTATATAAGGATTTAAATATAAATCGAATATCGATATAACTCTGATGATGAAATATCGAGTTGTAAATCCGTATATATTTATTCTGGAGCTGTATGGTATTCTATTGTGAATATACACGATATATTTATTTATAAATATTTAATTTAATTATTTTTAAATATATTTATATATTTAAAAGGGTTATTTAAAGCTTTAAAAATAGCCAGTTTTGCAAATGATCTCTGTTTTCGATGAAACTAATTTTATTGGATCCATAACATTAAATTTTTTGTTAGATTTCAAGTTTCGTGATTTTTAGAGTCAGTGTGTGGCCATACGGATTTTTAATGTGAAAAACAGTCAGTATTTTGACGGTTAAAAATACGTTGTGTGAGCAAACGGAGTCGAAATTCGACGAAACCAGTTTCGTTGGGTTCGTAATGTCGAACTCTAGCAGTATGTCGAGTTTCATGATTTTTGGGTATCACGTGTGATCACAGGAATTTTAGAGGACGAATACAAACAACGATTGCTTAAAATAAAATATTCAATAAAAAAATTCCTATAAATAGCTAAAACCATCCCTAAACCTAATTCTCTAGTCAATGACTTTTGCGCCGCCGTGTTCTTTTCAAAACCAGAAAGAAAACACAAGAACTTATTCTTCTTAAATTCTTACAAATGCAAATCAATATCTATAAATCACGAACTTTATATATATGTATTCTGCAACTAAAGAGCTTCAGTCCTATTTATGCAACTCCCAGTTCGATGTCATTCTTCGTATGCTGTATATTTTCCATCGTGAGCTAGGGTTCCAATTCGCTCTCGATATGAGCAACGTGGTGGAGTTTGGGATTATATTTGAGATTAGCGTGGATAGTAGCATCGTTTGGGAGAATTTGAGTGATTTTGGTGATTGTAAGTGTCGATGTCAACACTGTAGTCTATGGGTTTCAGTCGTTCGACGCGAGCAGTTGGGTGGGGTTCGAGTTCTACAAGTTCGGTAGGAGAAGCTAGAGATTTTGAAGAGGGGAATGGAGGTACTCTCGGTTTGTGGATTCACGAAGTATCTAGGGAGATTTGGGTTCATGAAGTGCGTTAATGGTGGATACACGTACAGGCAGGTTTAGTTGGAGGAGATGAAGAACACGCGGGTTGGTATTGAGATGGTTTGGGCCGACTTCAATGGGTAAAGCCCATTTAGAGTTTAATTAAATTTAAATTGAAGTAAATGTTGTATTAACTTTAAATTATCACATATTGCTCATACGTGAACGAAATTGAGCGAAAGAAGATCCGTTGGGATCATATGGACGACGACAAAACCATGGAACTGGCTGGGAGTGAATCAGAGCTCGTTACAATTTATAGCAAAATAAATTGTACGCCCGAATCAAGCGATGGTTATCGTTATTAACGATGATCGTCCAATGTGAGTAAAACTCACCAACTCTGAACAGTTATATTTTTATAACGTATTCTTAGAACTGATAATTATCTGTTGATTGTTGTGTGTTAATTGTTTGGTTGAATTTCTTATGTATTGGTTGAAATTATAGATAACGATATATATATAAATTGTTAATCAAATATTGATTCTGTTTAGCAGAATATTTCATATGTAAATGAAATCGATTTTAATTATATTGTTTAACATCTGTCAGGGAAACATGTTGGAGGGATCCAATTAGATTCCTCAACATTTATTTTACTGTTATTCATATATTGTGATATATGATGTGATATATAATCTGTTGTTGATTTTGTGTGTTTGGACGATATTTATCATTTGTTATATGGTATGTTAAATACCATAAGAAATACCAAAATGGAAAAAAGGGATTTTCAAAATGTATTTTGGAAATAATTTATTTATATAAAATCAATGGATTTTATATATAGAAGAAAAAGATTTTATAAAAGAAAATAATTATAAAATCAAAGAATTTTATAAAAGGAATATTTATTTATAAAATAAAGAAATACAAATATAAAGGAAATTATTTATAAAAACAAATATAAAGGAAATTATTTGTAAAAACAAATATAAAGGAAATTATTTGTAAAACAAATATAATGGAAGATATTTGTGAAAACAAATAAAAAGGGAATATTTGTAAAACATTTACAAATAGAATTTGAAAAGAAATATTTGTAAAACATTTACAAAGCGATTAAATGGAAATATTTATTTATAGGAAATAAATAAAAGTAAAAGAATTATTTATTTAGGAAATAAATAAATCTATAAAAGGAAATATTTATTTAGAAAATAAATAGAATTATAAATGGAATTTTTGTTTAATAAATACATAGAAGTATAAAGAGAGATATTTATTTGTTAAATAAAGAGAATCAAAAGGGAGGTATTTATTTGTTAAATAAATAGAATCGAAAAAAAATATTTGTAAACTATTTACAAATAGAATTGGAAAGGAAATATTTGTAAAACATTTACAAATGGAATTGAATAGGAAATATTTATTTAGGGAATAAACAAAGTTATAAAGGAACTATTTAAATGAAATAAATCGGA
Organism: Allium sativum; assembly: GCA_030737875.1. Taxonomy (NCBI): domain Eukaryota; kingdom Viridiplantae; phylum Streptophyta; class Magnoliopsida; order Asparagales; family Amaryllidaceae; genus Allium; species Allium sativum. Next base: position 809,053,919 of record CM060921.1, on the reverse strand, counting down.
TTATATAAAGGAAATATTTATATGAAATAATTATGATATTATAAAAGGAAGTATTTTATAAAATGAATAGAATTTTGTAAAAGGAAATAAATGGAAAATAAATAGTAAATGGAAATATGTTTTTAACAGATAAATAGAAAGGATCAATTTATAAATAATATTTTATAAATTAAGTAAATTATTTATCATTGGATAAATAGAATATATAAGTCAGGACTTATATAGAGAAGTAAGAATCGATTTCAACATCGATATTTGAAACTGAATATGGACGTAGAGTTAATCAAAGGAGTTAATCAAAATGTGTTAATAAAAATGCGTTAGAGGAGTTAATCGAATTATAGTTAATCGATTAGATTTAGAATTAATCGATTAGAGTTAGATTAATCGATTAGAGTTAGAATTAATTGATTAGAGTTAGAGTTAATTGATTAGAGTTAATCAGTTAGAGTTAACCAGTTGGAGTTAATCAGTTAGAGTAAATCGATAGAGTTAATTAAATAGAGAAAATCGAAAAAGGGTTTAGTCGAATATTAGTTATTCGAATAGAGTTAAAATAGAGTTAATCGAATATTACTTATTCGAATAGAGTTGAATAGAGTTAATCGAATATAGTTTATTCGAATAGAGTTAAAAGGAGTTAATCGAATATAGTTTATTCGAATAGAGTTAAAGGAGTTAATCGAATATAAGTTATCCGAAGGGAGTAATCGAATATTAGTTTATTCGAAAGTAATTATCGAATATTAGTTTATTCAAAAGGAATTATCGAATATAAGTTATTCGTAGAGAGTTAATCGAATATTAGTTATTCGAAGTTAGTTAATCGAATATAGTTTATTCGAGAAGAGTTAATCGAATATTGATATTCAAAGAAAGGAGTTATCGAATAAGTTATTCGAAGGGAGTAAATCGAAAATAGTTTATTCGAATTGGAGAGTTAATCGAATATAAGTTATTCGAAGAGAGATAATCGAATATTAGTTATTCGAGGAGAGTTAATCGAATATAAGTTATTCGAAGGGAGTTAATCGAATATTAGTTATTCGAAGGAGAGTTAATCAAATAGAGATTACTCAAAAGAGAGTTATGCATCAAATTCGATTATATCGAATTCGGGAAAGTGTTATTGCTTTCCGGTTTTTAAATCAAGATTTATTTATTTATTTATAAATAAATGAGTGTAGGTTAATTATTCAAAGTAAGAAATAAAAGTTAGATATTTCAGAAGTAGGATTTATATGTTAAAGTTATAATAAATGTTTTTCATAAAAGAAGTGGATTCGCAATCTGAATCCGAGAATTTGCGTAAGCAAATGATTGTAGAAATTGGAGTAGTGAGCTTTGTTGTGACGACCCCTAACCCCCGTTCCACGGTGGCAAGGGTAATCTTTGGAATATAACACATAAACAGTTACAGCAGAACAAAAATATAACATTACACTAGTGAATGTACAACAGAATACACTGGATAAACATTATCATCAGAGTTACACGGTATAAGGATCACACTTAGTACAAAATACAGTTTCAGCATGATATAAAATGTCTGCAGCGGAATCAAACATAATATACATAACAGTGACTGAAACAATAAAATAGAAATGATAGAGTCCAGCCCCAGCTCCACAGCTATCCAAAATGAGCCAGCTATAACCTGAATACAAGGCTGCCCATGTAGAAAATAGGGCACCCGAGTTTGCAAGGTGAAAAAAAACTACGAGTCAGTCATGGGACTGGTATGAGAAATCTACTTAACTTGTTCAATCATCTGGTCAATCACGAGACCACGCCGCTAACGCGGAAGGGTTTACTCCATTGGATTGCCAGTTCATAAATAAAGTAAATCATTTAACCAACGCAATGCTTTTTAGAAAAGTGAAGCCGTTATAAGACTCTGGTCCCATCACACAATGCAACACAAACCAAAGGATAGAGTTTTACCTTATAACGGCCAAAATATGCTTGATACGTATAAAATAAATCATTTGATATTATTACTATTGTTTATATGTTTCAAAAGCAATTTCAATCATACGTATCAATTATAGACGGCATAAGTGCCCCATACCACTATGTCGCCGTATATGTAGGTTTACAATCAAAACCGAACGATGTTGTACTTGGAAGTTGGATTTCCATCATGAACCGAGGCAAGGGATCGTCCTCACCGCTTCGAGACTCTCTAGCCCGAGCCTCAGGCAAATACTCTGTCAAGCCTTAGGAGCCACAGGGCCGGTCCAACCTATGTGGATTAAAATGCCTGAACTATGCGTTTCCCCGCCCTATGGGGCGTAAACTGGTCATATCCCGACCAAACCATCGGACCCGGATCGTCCGATCTAACCGAGGCGCCTCGCAATCCATCATCCACATAAGCAAATGCCAGGCCGTGCAAAAACACTGTCACCACTTCTAGCTAGAAAGAAACGCATGTCCTCCCTGGATCCTTCTCCCGTTTCTGGTCCCTACCGGGGTGTGAGGCTCGCGAATCAACGCTATACACAAATCTAGCTATATCGAAGCCATTCTCTGATCATCAACCACAAGACTCTTCTTTTCAACATAATCCTTGTTCACTGCATCTCTGCATGCAACATTGTCAATCCACAACGTCAGACACACGTCCATTTACAAGTCTGTTCTGGGTCTGAACGAAACCGGAGGAACCTTATCCCTTGCATATCCGTACAATCAACAAGTAGGTCCAGACGATCACCACTATAACCCCTTCAAGGGAGCAACTCCTATCAAAGGCGTCAATAGCAACCAATCCTTTCGATGTGAAGATCATCGGTCTTGCACCGTCTTCATATCTTCGACTTCTTCTCGTCGATCAATTATTTGAAATGAGAGTTAACTCGGCCATTTCAAATAATTCACGTATATTTAGAATTCAAATCAATTCTTTTTATAGTTTAATTTTCACGTCAAACACATCCAACTATCAAAAATATATGATAAACCAAGTAAAATCGGTTTATCTCCATTCCATATCGCTATGTATATTTTATAACGATTTTCCCCTATTTTTATTTATTTAAAAATAGCCCGTTTTAATTAAATGACGTTTCAGGCCATAACGTGGCACTAGCGCTGTTTTTCTTCAAATTTGATTTACACATATATGAAAATCCAACCATTGGATCTTAACAAATTTTACACCATTGGAAAGAACTTTCCAAGGCGGATCCAACGGTTCCAGTTTCGAGAAAATCCGACGGTCGAATCTCTCGCAATAACCGTATGAAGTTCGGATTTCAAAACGCGAACTGCAGCGTCGTTATTCGATTTATTTTAATTTATTTTTATATATTTATGAAAATATAATTCAAACGACGACTTCTAAACCATTTCCAACCCATATACATGTTAAAAATAATATTTTTAACTAACAAACTTTATTTCAACACGTGAATATTTTTAGCAGCTCATATGTATAATAAAAATGTGATTTTTATTGTTACAACAATTTATTTCAAACATGTATATTTTATATAGGTCAAACATATAATAAAAATGTGATTTTTATTATTAAAACAATTTATTTCAAACATGTCAATTTCTATATATAGTAAAAATGTAATTTTTATTGCTAAAACAATTTATTTCAAACATGTATTTTTTTAGCGGTTTCGATATATAGTAAAATTATAATTTTTATTGCTAAACCAATTTATTTCAAAAATGTATATTTTCAGCGGTTTGCATATGTAGTAAAAATGTGATTTTTATTACTAAAACAATTTATTTCAAACATGGGTGAATTACCAACACATAAATATATTTAAACGCATGAATAAAATTCAAACACATAAATATTTCAGAAAATTTCGGCAGCACAACGGCAGGGTAGTTAAAACCGGCACCGTCCCGATGTACGGCTCCTCGCTCTACCTTAAAGCCTCGTAGCTTTTAACAATGGGGATTTCATACATGTAGTTCGTATGCAGACGAGTATGTTTTTTTCTTTTTCCACAACCTATTCTAATTTTGTTTCAACCACAAACGGGTATTTTTCAACCACAATAAATCAATTCCAAACCACAATCGGTCATTCCAAACCACAATCCAAATAATCACAACCAATGTATATCGCCCATGTTTTGTGGACGAGGGGAGTATGTATGTGTGTGTGTGTGTGTGTGTGTGTGTGTGTGTGTGTATATATATATATATATATATATATAAACATATATATTTCCATTTCAAGACCATATCGCTATAAATGGTTCATATAACACATGTACAATTTATATATTGCTCATATAATTTATACAACGCCTATACATGAGGTATACAACGCACATAATTTACACTTCGCTTAAATAAGTTGTACATCGCGTTTCCACTCTAATTTGAATTTAGAAATCTCACATGGCTTTTCGCGTTGCCAAAAATTGTGGCAAGCTCAAAAAAATATCTGGTCTCTTCTAGATTGTAGAGGACGCCGCCACGAGTCAAATGGCTCCGGTTTCACTGGATTTCGACAACATAGCAAAAAGATATGATTTTTATTTAAAAGTCAAACTTTGCAACGCTTTTAAGTGCGATAAACAATTAAAATTAATTCAGCCATTACCTTTCAGCAATGGTTCAAAACTAAGTCACGAATTTGCGATCAAACGGTGTAACGGTTGGGCGATCGGAGGGTGCCATGACGTAGGGCTAGGGGGCGCACCTGCGTCGAAGGGGGGCTGGGTTCGAACCACTCAGGTGGCGGCGGCGGCGGGTTGATGTCCCGGACTTCAGGGAGGTGATTCTCGATGTAGGCGCGACGATAGGTGATGCTCCTTATATGGATTTGAAGGTGGTGGAGAGAGCTACAAAATTCCCACCAGGACCATGGGTTTTTATTGAGTGGAGGAGGAGTTACGAAGGAGAGATGGGAGGAGCTCGATTTCGTCGTTCGACGGGGTAGCGGGGAGAGAGAAAATCGCTTTTACTTTTTTTTATACAAGAAATTTTCCGATTGGTCCATATTTATATAAATTCCAAAAATAGTGTTTTCTCATCCAATCTCCAAATCAAACCCAACGACTGTCGTCCCTAGCTAATTACCCCCATCCCGGACACAATGGAATATGTTTCGTAGGCCATTTCGATTGTTTCAGTCAGTTTTTCTTCAAATTAAAATATAAAACATTCAAATACCGATTTGAACGTACATTTTAATTTGCCAGGGCCACATATTGATTCTAAAAATCACGAAAAAAATATTTCTGACTTTGTTTTATCGATACGGTTCCAGCAAAACTGATTTCGTCGAATTTGGAGACTGTTTGAAAAATGGACTTTTTCTGGTCGATCTAAGTCAAATTGAAATTACCAAACGCGTTTTCCTTTTCCACGCTCACATATTAATTACAAAAATAATGGAACTTGGAACCTAGCAATAAATTGATCTCCCGGACCCAACAAAAGTGGTTCCGTCGAAAACGAAGGTCGTTTGCAAAATTTCTATTCTTAAGGGCCACCTTTATTCTAAATTGACCATTCAGAATATTCAATTGGCCATATCTTTCAATTCCCGCTATGAAATTTCAATTTTTCAGATTCGTTGGGAAGATATACTCTAATAGATTCAAACGCTTTTGGTTTCGTCCAAATCCGCTATATTTTGCATCCTGTGCAATCGGTCAAAGTTCAGTGTCCGTACTAAATTTTCTTTATAATCTACACTGAATATTCGACTGGCCATAACTTTTGATTTCCGCTATGAAATTTCAATCTTTCTGATTCGTTAGAGAGATATTTCCAAGAAGATTTAAATATTTTTAGTTTCACCAAAATCCGCTATATTTTGCATTCTGTGCGTTCAGTCAAAGTTCAATGCCCGTGCCATGTTTATTTTGAATTCTGCACTGACAATTCATTTGGCAATAACTTTTGATTTCTGCTATGAAATCTTGATTTTTCGGATTCGTTGGAAAGATATTTCTTAAGAGATTTAGATATTTTTTGTTTCGCTAAAATCCGTTATATTTTGTACTCTGTACATTCAGTCAAAGTTCAATTCAAAATTTCAACTACCACGCTATTCTTACGTTAAAATAGCCAAAATTAAAAATTTTAAATTGGCCTAGATTTTCCGGGTTGTTACAATCTCCCCCACTTAAAATCTTTTCATCCTCGAAAAGGAACGGAGTTGAAAGTTGTTTAACTAACCAACTTAACTTTCGTTATTTTGATTATGGCTTAAGTTCTTCAACTTTTCAGTTTCTAAAAACTTTTCAAATTCTTCAAAAATTTGGCTAACACCCTAAATTTTTGAAAATTTTAGCCATAACCTCCTTTGTACGGGGGCATTAGACCAACCACTACTAGCCACTCAGGGCCCTCATCATCCAAAAAAAAAAGCCAATCGGCTCATAAAATCATCCAAACCCAAGAAATTTGTAAACATGTACCTATTTGTCGAGCATACAATTTTATTCCTTTGCTTAGCGTCCATGCTATGACCTGTTCAATGTATACACATGTACATATATGCAAATGCAGTAAATTTTAAATTCAGTTCAACATTTGATCCAATTTGGCCTAATTTACCATTCATGTTCATAAGCATGTTAAAAATAATAGTTATAGCAAACAAATATTTGTTTCAACACGTTTGTATTTTTGGTGAGTCATATACATGATAGAAATGATATTTTTATCGTTCAAAGAATTTTCCTAACACGTACATAATTTTTTTTATTTAGGAATTTGATATTCATGATTTAAATGTGAATTAACCAACAATCAATTTATTGATTAACTTTTCCAAATATATGCTTTGTTTATATACTTAAAAATCATATTTGTTAAGATCGGATTATATATAGTTAAAACTACTCATCCATGCAAAGGAAACAATAGTCGTAACGACGCGGATTTCGCTCAGACCTAATCGATAGCTAAACCAACCAAGACCGTTTGAATCCCGCATACGTTAACTCTGGATATACAATATATCAGAATAAATAACAGTAGACTTTTATAAACATCATAATAATGTTGCATCAGAGTATAGAATATATCAGAGTACATCGAAAATAATACAGCGAAAGATAATTTTACAATAAATGTAATACAATGCACAACGGACATATAAACTAACGCAGTGGAAGACTATAAATGCCTGGATGAAGATTTAAGCTTCAATCCAGAATCCTGCTTATATATCTGCAAAATAAGCTACTCGACTGCCCGTGTGGATAATGAGGGCACCCGAGTTAGAAAAGTGAAACAAACTTCGAGTCAGTCATGGGACTGGTATGAGAAATCTACTTAACTGATTAAACAACAATAACAAGGCAAATCGTAGGACCACGCCACTTTCACGGAACGGGTTTACTCCAGTGATTGCCAGTGCATATAATAAAACAAATCATTTAAAAAATGCAATGCTTTTTAGAAAGAATGAAGCCGATATAAGACTCAAGTCCCATCACACAATTCAACGCAAACCGGAGGATAGAGTTTTACCTTATATTGACCAAAATATGTTTGATACGTATGAAACAAAGTCATTTGAGATTATTACTAGTGTTTATATGTTTCAAAAACAAATTCAATCATAAGTATCAATCATAGATGGCATAAGTGCCCCATACCACTATGTCGCCATATATAGGTATACAATCAAAACCGCACGATGTCGTATTTGGAAATTGGATTTCCGTCATGAACCAAGGCAAAAGATAGTCCTTACCGATTCGAGACTCTCTAGCCCGAGCCTTAGGTCAGAGCTCGAGTGACTTTTAGGAGCCACAGGGTCGGTCCAAACGTATCGGATTAAAATAAAACCTTGAACAATACGTCTCCCTGCCCTTTGGGGGTGTAAATGAGCCAAATGACTCCATATCCGAGGCGCCTCACAATCCAACAACCACACAGGTGAAAAATATATAAATGTCAACGCTGGTAGGTCCCTGACACCACCCTAGCTAGAAAGAGACGCATGTTCTCCCTGGATCCTCTCCCGTTTCTGGTTCATACCGGAGTGTGAGGCTCGCGAATCCACGCTATACAAAAAGCTATGCCACGTAGGCCGTGCTTTGATCATCAACCACAAGACTTTACTTTTCAACAGAAGCCTTGATTACTACATCTTAGCATGCCACACAAGCAATTCACTCCATGCGACTGATTTCTATCGATATATAACCCCTAAGCTCGTACGTCTCAGAGAAGGGCGTTAAGCAAGAGAATAAATTCTCCACCGCCAAACAGATATATATATAATAGAGATCCATCAACACAGAACAAAATCTAATGTCAGGGACACAGTCCATTTACAAGTCTGTTCTGGGTCTGAACGAAACCGGAGGAACCTTATTCCTTGCATATTCGTATAATCAACAAGTACGCCCAGACGGCTACTACTGGAGCCCCTTCAACGTAGCTACTCCAATCATGAGCATCAGTAGCACCCCTCTATTCGACGTGAAGATCATCGGTCTTGCATCGTCTTCATATCTTCGACTTCTTATTGTCGATCGATTATTTGAAATGAGAATTAACTCGGCCTTTTCAAATAATTCACGTATATTTAGAATTCAAATCCATTCTTTCCATGGTTAAATTATTTTGACATCCATAATTCAGTTCATTTGTACAATTTTCCTGTCAAACACATTCAACCATCAAATATCAAGAAAACCAAGTAAAATCGGTTTATTTCCATTACATATCGTCTATAATATTTTATAACGATATATCGCCATTTTTATTTATTTAAAAATAGATCGTTTTAATTAAACGAGACTTCAGGTCGTGCCGTGGCACTGGCGCTGTTTTTCTCCAAATTTGTTTTACATATATATGGAAATCTAACCGTTGGATCTTAACAAAGTTTATATCGTTGGAAAGATCTCTCAAAAGTGAACCCAACGGTTCCAGTTTCGTCAAAATCCGATGGTCGGATCTTTCGGTATAATCGTTTAAAATTACGATTTCAAAACGTGAACTGCACGGGCTCGATTCGTTTTAATTTATATTTATATTATATATATATATAATTCATTCGGCGATTTCTATATTGTTTTCACTTCAAATATTTCACTAACGCCTTTAAATTTCGGAAAATTTCGCCATAACCTCCTTTATACGGGAAGGGTCGGAAAAATCCCCAAACAACCTCACAGGGCTTATCATCTCAAAAAGAAAAAGAAAAAGCCAAGCGACTAGCCAATCGGCTCATAAAATCATCATACCCAAGCAAAACAGTAAATATGTACCTATTTGTCGGGCATACAATTTTATTCCTCTTCTCTAGCCTCTTTGCTATAACATGTTCTGTAAATATGCATATACATGTGTGCAATTCTAATCACCTTTCAATTTTCAATTCACGAATATTTATTTGAACAACTGGTTATTTTAACACTTCAAATTTCGTATAAAACTAATATTTTTGTCGAACAAAAATATATTTCAACTCATGACTATTTTATGTAGTTCCTATACATGTCAAAAATAATATTCATAGCAAACAAATATTTATTTCAACGCTTATGTATTTTTAGCGAGTCACATACATGATAAAAATGATATTTTTATAATCAAAAATATTTATTCAACACATGAATGTTTTTTAGCACTTCATATTCTCAATAAAAATGTAAATTTTATTGTTCACTTCATATATTCAACACATGAATGTTTTCGACTTCACATATACGATAAAAATATGATTTTTATCGTTCTAGTCCTTTATTCAACACATGAATGGTTTCTATGGTTTATATATGTAATAAAAATGTGATTTTTATTGTTAAAAGAGTTTATTTAAAACACGAATATTTTATATAGTTCATGTATATAATAAAATTGTGATTTTTACCTTTCAAAGAATTTATTCAACATATGAATGTTATTATTCTTTCATTCATACAATAAAAATGTGAATTTTACTGTATAATTATTTTATTCAACGCATGAACTTTTTCAACACATGAATATTCTCAACATATGAGCAGTTTCAACACATGGACAATTTTAGCAGTTTATATATTGGATAAAAATATGATTTTTATCGTTTAGAGATTTTATTCAACGTATGAATATTTTCTATACTTCATTCAAGTGATAAAAATGTGATTTTTATCACTCTAAATATTTATTCAACATATGAATATTTTCTATACTTCATTCAAGTGATAAAAATGTGATTTTTATCGTTTTAAATATTTATTTAACATATGAATATTTTTCACACATCATACATACGATAAAAATGCTGTTTTTATCGTTCAAACATTTTGTTCAACACACGAACGGTTTCAACACATGAATATCTCAACACATGAGTAGTTTCAACACATGAACAATTTTAGTGGTTTATATATTCGATAAAAATGTGATTTTTATCGTTTAGCGATTTTGTTCAACATATGAATATTTTTCTAACTTTACCATTCGCAATTATCAACCATTCGTAATTATCAACCAAATTTCCACGCCAATCATAATCAGTAAATGTCATCCATGGTTTGTGGACGAGGGGAGTATTTATATATATATATATATGTATATATGTATATATAAAATCCATGGTTTGTGGACGAGGGGAGTATTTATATATATATATATATATGTATGTATGTATATATAAGTATATTTTATTTCCATTCCAACGCACATACGATTTTTACAACGCATATATAACTTATACATCGCACATACAACTTATACAACGCTTATACATGAGGTGTACAACGCTTATATAACTCATACATTGATTATATAATTTATATATCGTCGTTCCATATAGTTTATAATATTTTGAAATCTCATATTGGTTTGTCGCTTTTCTAAAAATCGTAGCAAGCTCAGAAAAATCCGCGGTCTCTTCTAGAATGTAGAAGACGTCCTCATGGTCCCGGTGTCTCCTGTTTCACTGGATTTCAACCACAAACGAAATAGATATGATTTTTATTGTAAAATCACTCTTCTTAGCGCTTTAAAGCATTATAAATAGTTAAAATAAAAACAGCCGTTACCCTCTGCGAATGGTTCAAATCTAGGTCTTTGATTATCTTTCAATCCAAAGCTCGAGACGCTAATCGACCATCACCACCTCGAAGTGCTCCAGATGGCGCGCCAGAGGGTGTCACCAACATCCAGCTCGAGTGCAGATCGGAGGTGAATCTGCGGCTTGAACTGGCAGAGTTTGGAGGTGCGGTTCTCGAGGTACGCGAGGCGAGGGAGGTCCAAACGGGTATGGATTGGAAGAGGGGGAAGAGTTCTTCAGAAACCCCTGAAGGATCGACTAATTTCGTGGCATGGTTGAGGAGTTATGGAGGAATAAGGGGGAAGCTCGTTATCGTCGTTCGCTGGAGGCTGTTGTCGGGTTTGGGAGCGAATGAGGAAAGTCAACGTCTTTTCTGATTGCCCGTTTAATTTATATTCATTTTTAATTTATTTAAACCCGAAAATACCCTTTTCTCCATACGAACACCAATCCAAACCCAACGACTGTTGCCCCTAGCTAAATACCCCCATCCCGAACACAATGGAATATGTTTCGTAGGCCAATTCGACTGTTACAGTCAGTTATTTTTCAAATTAAAGTATAAAACATTCAAATTCTGTTTTGAACGTACATTTTAATTTGTTGGGGCCACATACTGATTCTAACAATTCTCGAAAAATTTATCTAGCTATGTTGGGACGATACGGTCCCAACAAAACTGATTTTGTCGATTCTGAGACCGTTTGAAAAATGGCCATTTTCCGGTCGATCCATTTTGATTGAAATCAACCAAACACGTTTTCCTTTGCCACGCTCAAATATTGATTTCAAAAATTATGGAAAAATACACTTAGCAATAAATTGACATCCCGGATCCAACAAAAGTGGTTTCGTCGAATTCTGAGGTGGTTTGCAAAATTGCTATTTTCAAGGGCCTTAATACTATTAAAATATATATAAATTCCACAACGACTTTTCTGAAAATTCATTTGGCCATAACTTTTGATTCCCGCGATGAAATTTCGATTTTTCAGATTCGTTAGAAAGATATTTTCAAACATATTTAAATATTTCTTGTTTCGCTGAAATCTGATTTATTTTGCATTCTGTACATTCAGTCAAAGTTCAAAATCAAATTTTCTGTCGCGCCTTTTCAGGCTTTGTTTTATGATTAAAATAAATACTTATATTCTAACTTCGATTCAAATAACTTTTTAATCGTTATTATTCAAAATAAATCATTTTAAATATCTCAAATTAACTAAAATGGCCAAATTAAAAATTTTAAATTGGCTCAGATTTTCCGGGTTGTTACAATCTCCCCCACTTAAAACTTTTCGTCCCCGAAAAGGAACAATGCTGAAAGTTGTTTTACTATTCAACTCAATTTTCATTTTGGCTAAATCTATCTTTCATTCACATATGGGTTTCAATAGTTTTATTAGTTAAACTAATAATCAAACAACACAACCAGCAATCAATTAGTTGATTAACTTTTCAAATATATATCTTTTACATATTCAAAAATCATATTTCTAAAACCAGACTATACATATATATATATAATCACAAATACGTTGTTTATAAACATATAACTCTCAACTCATTCTGGGGCATTACTAACCACATCTCTAATGAGTCACTCATTCTAGGATACTGCTGATCCTTTCTCTAATGAGTATTCTTTTATAGGATATTTCTATTCCTACCTCTGATGAGTCTTTTGTTCAGTTCTAACGAGTTCTACCCCAAAGATTTGAGCTAACCAAAGCTCTGATACTATCTGTAACGACGCGGATTTCGCTCGGACCTAATCGATCGCTAAACCGACCAAGACAGTTCGAATCCTGCATACGTTAACTCTGGGTATACAATACATAAAAAAAAATAACAGAAGACTTTTATAAACATCATAGTAATGTTACATCAGAGTACAGAATATATCAAAGTACATCGAAAATAATACAGCGGAAGATTATTTTACAATAAATGTAATACAACGCACAGCGGAAATATAAACTAACACAGCGAAAGACTATAAATGCCTGGACACAGCTTTAAGCTTCAATCCAAAATCTTGCTTATATATCTGCAAAATAAGCTACTCGACTGGCCGTGTGGAAATTGAGGGCAACCGAGTTTGCAAAGTGAAACAAACTTCGAGTCAGTCATGGGACTGGTATGAGAAATCTACTTAACTGATTAAACAACAATAACAAGGCAAATCGTAGGATCACACCACTTTCGCGGAATGGGTTTACTCCAGTGATTGCCAGTGCATATAATAAAACAAATCATTTAAACAATGCAATGGTTTTTAGAAAGAATGAAGCCGATATAAGACTCAAGTCCCATCACACAATGCAACGCAAACCAGAGGACAGAGTTTTACCTTATATTGACCCAAATATGTTTGATACGTATGAAACAAAGTCATTTGATATTATTACTAATGTTTATATGTTTCAAAAACAAATTCAATCATAGACGGCATAAGTGCCCCATACCACTATGTTGCCATATATAGGTATACAATCAAAACCGCACGATGTCGTATTTGGAAATTGGATTTCCATCATGAACTAAGGCAAAAGATAGTCCTTACCGATTCGAGACTCTCTAGCCCGAGCCTCAGGTCAGAGCTCGAGTGACCTTTAGGAGCCACAGGGCCGGTCCACACGCAGCGGATTAAAATAAAACCCTGAACAATACATCTCCCTGCCCTTTGGGGCGTAAATGAGCCAAATGACTCCATATCCGAGGCGCCTCGCAATCTAACAAACATACAGGTGAAAAATATATAAATGTCAGCGCTGGTAGGTCCCTGAAACCACCCTAACTAGAAAGAGACGCAGGTTCTCCCTGGATCCTCTCCCGTTTCTGGTTCATACCGGGGTGTGAGGCTCGCGAATCCACGCTATACACAAAGCTATGCCACGTAGGCCGTGCTTTGATCATCAACCATAAGACTTTGCTTTTCAACAGATGCCTTGATCACTGCATCTTAGCATGCCACACAGGAAAGTCACTCTATGCGACTGATTTCTATCGATATATAACCCCTGAGCTCATACGTCTCAGAGAAAGGCGTTAAGCAAGAGAATAAATTCTCCGCTGCCAAACAGATATATATTTAATAGAGATCCATCAACACAGAACAAAATCCAATGTCAGGCACACAGTCCATTTACAAGTCCGTTCTGGGTCTGAACGAAACCGGAGGAACCTTATTCCATGCATATCTGTACAATCAACAAGTACGTCCAGACAGCTACCACTGGAGCCCCTTCAAGGTAGCTACTCCAATCATGAGCATCAGTAGCACCCCTCTATTCGACGTGAAGATCATTGGTCTTGCATCGTCTTCATATCTTCGACTTCTTATCGTCGATCGATAATTTGAAATGAGAATTAACTCAGCCTTTCCAAATAATTCACGTATATTTACAATTCAAATCCATTCTGTCCATGGTTAAATTATTTTGACATCCATAATTCAGTTCATTTGTATAATTTTCCTGTCAAACACATTCAACCATCAAATATCAAGCAAACCAAGTAAAATCAGTTTATTTCCATTCCATATTGTCTATAATATTTTATAATGATATATCGCCATTTTTATTTATTTAAAAATAGCTCATTTTAATTAAACGACGCTTCAGGTCGTGCCGTGGCACTAGCGCTATTTTTCTCCAAATTTTTTTTTACACATATCTGGAAATCTAACCGTTCGATCTTAACAAAGTTTATATCCGTTGAAAGATCTCTCAAAAGCGAACCTAACGGTTCTAGTTTCATCAAAATCCGATGGTTGGATCTTTCGGTATAATCGTTTAAAATTACGATTTCAAAACGCGAACTGCACGGGCTCGATTCGTTTTAATTTAATTTATATTTATAAATATATATATATATATATATAATTTATTCAGCGATTTTTATATCGTTTTCACTTCAAATATTTCATTAATGCCTTTAAATTTCGAAATTTTTTGCCATAACCTCCTTTGTACGGGAAGGGTCGGGAAAATCCCCAAACAGCCTCACAGGGCTTATCATCTCAAAAAGAAAAAGAAAAAGCCAATCGGCTCATAAAATCATCATACCTAAGCAAAACAGTAAATATATACCTATTTGTCGGGCACACAATTTTATTCCTCTTCTCTAGCCTCTTTGCTATAACCTGTTCTATAAATATGCATGTACATGTGTGCAATTCTAATCACCTTTCAATTTTCAATTCACGAATATTTATTTGAACAAGTGGTTATTTTAACACTTCGTATTTCGTATAAAAATAATATTTTTATCGAACAAAAATATATTTCAACTCATGACTATTTTATTTAGTTCCTATACATGTCAAAAATAATATTCATAGCAAACAAATATTTATTTCAACACTTGTATATTTTTAGCGAGTCACATACATGATAAAAATGATATTTTTATCATCAAAAATATTTATTCAACACATGAATATTTTTTAGCACTTCATATTCTCAATAAAAATGTAAATTTTATTGTTCACTTCATATATTCAACACATGAATGTTTTCGACTTCACATATACGATAAAAATATGATTTTTTTCGTTCTAGTCCTTTATTCAACACATGAATGGTTTCTATGGTTTATATATTTAATAAAAATGTGACTTTTATTGTTAAAATAAATTATTTAAAACAAGAATATTTTATATAGTTCATGTATATAATAAAAATGTGATTTTTACCTTTCAAAGAATTTATTCAACATATGAATGTTATTATTCTTTCATTCATACAATAAAAATGTGAATTTTACTGTATAATTATTTTATTCAACACATGAACATTTTCAACATATGAATATTCTCAACATATGAACAGTTTCAACACATGAACTAGTTTAGTGGTTTATATATTCGATAAAAATATGATTTTTATCGTTTAGAGATTTTATTCAACATATGAATATTTTCTATACTTCATTCAAGTGATAAAAATGATTTTTATCGTTCTAAATATTTATTCAACATATGAATATTTTCTATACTTCATTCAAGTGATAAAAATGTGATTTTTATCGTTCTAAATATTTATTCAACATATGAATATTTTTCACACATCATACATACAATAAAAATGTTGTTTTTATCGTTCAGACATTTTATTCAACACACGAACGGTTTCAACACATGAATATCTCAACACATGAGTAGTTTCAACACATGAACAATTTTAGTGGTTTATATATTCGATAAAAATATGATTTTTATCGTTTAGAGATTTTATTCAATATATGAATATTTTTCTAACTTTACCATTCGCAATTATCAACAATTCGTAATTATCAACCAAATTTTCACGCCAATCACAACCAATAAATATCGTCCATGGTTTGTGGACGAGGGGAGTATTTATATATATTTATTTATATATATATGTATGTATGTGAATATAAGTATATTTTATTTCCATTCCAACGCACATATGATTTTTACAACGCATATATAACTTATACATCGCACATACAACTTATACAACACTTATACATGAGGTGTACAACGCTTATATAACTCATACATCGATTATATAATTTATATATCATCGTTCCATATCGTTTATAATATTTTGAAATCTCACATTGGTTTGTCGCTTTTGCAAAAATCGTAGAAATCTCAAAAAAATCTGCGGTCTCTTCTAAAATGTAGAAGACGTCCTCACGGTCCCGGTGTCTCTTGTTTCAATGGATTTCAACCATAAACGAAAACGATATGATTTTTATTGTAAAATCACTCTTTACAGCGCTTTAAAGCATTATAAATAGTTAAAATATAAACAGTCGTTACACTCTGCGAATGGTTCAAAGCTAGGTCTTTGATTATCTTTCAATCTGAAGCTCGAGACGCTAATCGACCATCACCACCTCGAAGTGCTCCAGATGGCGCGCCAGAGGGTGTCACCAACATCCAGCTCGAGTGCAGATCGGAGGTGAATTGATGGCTTGAACTGGCGGAGTTTGGAGGCGTGGTTCTCGAGGTACACGAGGCGAGGGAGGTCCAGACGGGTATGGATTGGAAGAGGGGGAGGAGTTCTTTAAAAACCCCTGAAGGATCGACTGATTTTGTGGCATGGTTGAGGAGTTATGGAGGAGAGAAGGGGGAAGCTCGTTATCGTCGTTCACTGGAGGCTGTTATCGGGTTTGGGAGTGAATAAGGAAAGTCAACGTCTTTTCTGATTGGCCCGTTTAATTTATTTAAACCCGAAAATACCCTTTTCTCCATACGAACACCAATTCAAACCCAACGACTGTCACCCCTAGCAAATACCCCCATCCTAGACATAATGTAATATGTTTCATAGGCCAATTCGACTGTTACGGTCAGTTATTTTTCAAATTAAAGTATAAAACATTCAAATTCTGTTTTGAACGTACAATCTAATTTGCCGGGGCCACATACTGATTCTAAAAATTCACGTAAAATTTATCTAACTATGTTGGGACGATAAGGTCCCAACAAAACTGATTTCGTCGAATTCTGAGACAGTTTGAAAAATGGCCATTTTCTGGTCGATCCATTTTGATTGAAATCAACCAAACACGTTTTCCTTTTCCACGCTCACATATTGATTTCAAAAATTATGGAAAAATACACTTAGCAATAAATTGAAATCCCGGATCCAACAAAAGTGGTTTTGTCGAATTCTGAGGTCGTTTGCAAAATTGCAATTTTCAACGGCTTTAATACTATTAAAATATATATAAATTCCACAGCGACTTTTCTGAAAATTCATTTGGCCATAACTTTTGATTCCCGCTATGAAATTTCGATTTTTTAGATTCGTTAGGAAGATATTTTCAAACAGATTTAAATATTTCTTGTTTCGCTGAAATCCGATTTATTTTTCATTTTGTACATTCAGTTAAAGTTCAAAATCAAATTTTCAAACTGTCGCGCCTTTTCTGGCTTTGTTTTATAATTAAAATAAATATTTATATTCTAACTTCGATTCAAATAACTTTTTAATCGTTATTGTTCAAAATAAATCATTTTACATATCTCAAATTCACTAAAATGGCTAAATTAAAATTTTTAAATTGGCTCAGATTTTCCGGGTTGTTACAATAGTAAAGTACGAAACAATAGTAAAGTAAGAAACAAAACGGAAATGCAAGATATGGTAAATGTACCTTGCACCAGAGTCAATCAGAGAAATCCACCATGCAATTGGGATAAGCTCGCTTTATGCTTTCTTCGGTTTCCCAAGTACAGTCTCGCGGATCTCCACTCCATTGCACTTTAACTAAGTGAATCTTCTTGTTCCTCAGCTCTTTGTTTCTTTTCCAATAATTTTTATCGGCTCTCTTCTCACTTTCAATTCTATAGTAATCTCCAAGTCCTATTGCACGGCTTCTTCCACGACCGAGTCGGGATCTTGTACATGTTTCAGTACCTGAGATACGTGGAATACATCATGTACACCTGGAAACCAGTCAGGTAATTGAACTCTACAAGCGAGAGTTCTAATCCGTTCAAGTATAGGAAATGGACCAATAATTCTAGGCGCCAACTTCCCAGTTTTTCCAAACCTGACCACTCCTCTCATCGGAGAAACCATTAAATACACATAGTCGCCAACAGAAAAAGACAAGTCTCTTCTTCTCGAATCCGCATAGCTCTTCTGTCGGCTTTGAGCAGCTAATAATCGCTTATCGACTTTGTCAGAAGCCTCATGAATTATATCTGGTCCGAATACAAGTCTATTGCCAGGTTTTACCCAACAAGCGGGAGATCTACACGGTCTACCATACAATGCTTCGAATGGTG
Source organism: Allium sativum (assembly GCA_030737875.1). Classification (NCBI taxonomy): domain Eukaryota; kingdom Viridiplantae; phylum Streptophyta; class Magnoliopsida; order Asparagales; family Amaryllidaceae; genus Allium; species Allium sativum. The sequence continues at coordinate 809,035,143 of CM060921.1, read as the reverse complement.
ACATTTTCAGGCTCTCTTGGTAGCTGTTGTTGTACGAGAACTCAGCCAAGTGTAAGTGGTCTTCCCATGATCCGCCAAAGTCAATAATACAAGCCCGCAATAAATCTTCTAGAATACGATTCGCCCTCTCAGTTTGACCATCTGTTTGAGGGTGGTATGCGGTACTGAGTTTCAACTTTGATCCCAGCTCTGACTGAAATGCTTCCCAAAATTTACTAGAGAAAATTGGGTCGCTATCGCTGACTATACTGAGGGGGACTCCATGCAGTCTAACAACTTCTTTGAAATAAATCTGTGCGAGACTTTGAGCTGTTCTATTTGATCTAACAGGTATAAAATGGGCAGTCTTCGTGAAGCGATCTACGATCACCCATATACTCTCATTCCCTCTCTTGGTTCTGGGTAAGCCATCTATGAAATCCACAGAAATTTGTTCCCATCTCCAATTCGGAACTTCCAGCGGTTGTAGCAATCCAGCCAGTTTCTGTTGGTCGCTCTTGACTTGTTGGCAAGTGGAACACCTGCTAACGTACAAGGAAATGTCCCTTTTCATAGCCTTCCACCAGAATGTTCGCTTTAGATCATTATACATCTTACTCACCCCAGGATGCATACTCATCTTGGACTTATGGCATTCATTCAATACTTCCCTTTTTAGCTCAAACACGTCGGGAACACAGATTCTTCCTTTCAATCTTAGAACTCCCTCACTATCCACCTGGAAACTAGAGACTTCGCCCTTTTGAATTCTTTTGATCATCTCCTTAACGAAATTATCATCCTTCTGAAGAATACAGATCTTGTCAATCAACGAAGGCATGATGATAAGATTGGCGATGATTGCGGTTTTTCTGCTAAGCGCATCAGCCACCACATTGGCTTTTCCCGGAGTATACAAAATATCAAGATCATACGCCGCAAGAAATTCTAGCCAACGTTGTTGTCTCAGGTTTAGATCCTTCTGGCTGAACAAGTATTTCAATGACTGATGATCTTTAAATAGCTCGAACTTCTCACCCAACAGATAGTGTCTCCATATTTTCAGAGCAAACACAATGGCTAACAACTCAAGATCATGGGTCTTATAATTTTTCTCATGCGGTTTCAGCTGACGGCTAGCATGAGAAACCACTTGGCCTTTTTGCATCGATACTGCACCAAGACCTCCAATAGAAGCGTCTGTCCAGACTTGCAAGTCCTGATTGCCATCGATAATTGCTAACACCGGAGCTGTTGTCAATCTCAATTTCAGCTTTTGGAAAGCTTTCTCACATTCAAGAGTCCAGTTGAATCTTGTGTGCTTCTTAGTAAGCTTTTTCAATGAGCTGGATAGCTTCAAAAAGTATTTAACGAATTTACGGTAATAACTAGCCAATCCAAGAAAACTTCTAACTTCAGTCGGAGTGGTTGGTTGTTTCCAATCCTGAATAGCAGTGATTTTACTGGGATCCATAGAAATTCCTTTCTTTGACACGACGTGACCAAGGAACTTTACCTCTTCTTGCCAAAATATACACTTGGAAAATTGGGCTTTCAAGACATTTGTTATGAGAATTTCCAACACTTGTTCCAAATGTTTGGCATGCTCACTTTCTGACTTAGAGAAGATCAATATATCATCAATGAAGACCAGTACGAATTTATTCAATACTCCACGGAATACTCGGTTCATCAGATCGACAAAATATGTTGGAGCGTTACATAAGCCGAGCGGCATTACTAACCACTCATAGAACAGATCGGGACCTCTGAATGCTGTCAGAGGAACACACTCCTTGGCAATACGAAGCTGATGGAAGCCTGTACCTAGGTCCATCCTTGAGAACACTTGCACGCCATTTAATCGATCCAACAAACCATTAATCCGCGGAAACGGATACTTATTCTTTAGTGTCTGCTTATTCAAGTCACGATAATCTACGCATAATCTGAGAGTACCATCGGACTTTGGGACAAACACCACTGCTGCTCCCCAATCAGAGAAACTAGGTCTGATCAGACCCTTCCATACTAGCTGTCGAGTTTGACTGTCTAACTCTTCTTTCTCCTTTAAGATCATTCTCCGAATAGCGTGCACTACCGGCCTTGCATTCATAATTAGAGCAATCATGAAATCAATTTCTCGATGCGGAGGTAAGCTAATAACTTCCTTGAACACATCGCATAATTTTTGACGATAGGAATATCTTTTATGGCGACTGAAATATCCTCTGTGGCGACTGGAATAGGTTCTATTTGAGAAGGAGAAACATCTAGAGCCGACCAAAAGTCTTTCCTATCCGTACTCGGACCTTCGCATGGTATAACAATATTGGCAAGCTTCGTTTTGACTTTAACAACTCTTTCTGCACATTTGACCTCGGCCTCATACTTGGTTAACCAATCCAATCCCAAAATAAGATCGAATTCGGTAAAATTCATGACGATCGAGATACCAGGAAACCGATAATGGGAAAAAGATACAGGCACCCCACAAATCCAACTAAGATCTAGTGAACCCCCAACTGGATTATGGACAGTGATGGGTTGTTTGAGCTTTTTCATGTTCAAGTCCAATTTCTTAACCATCTTACTGGAGATAAAGCTTCGTGACGCGCCTGTATCTAATAGTACTTTAACTGGGATGCCTTTGATATTAAGCGTGCCTTCTAGAACATCTGGCCTTCCCTGACTAGCTGAGGGTGCAGGAACTTCTGCCACTTCATTTACAAGTACTGTTTCAGACTTCTTTAATAGCTGGCACTCCCTTGCAATATGACCTGCTTGGTGGCACTCATGGCATTTCCTTGTACCATGAGATTGCTTTTGCTTCTTACTGAATTTTGATCTTTTCTTTCTTTTTTTCTTCAAAGATTTGCAATTTACCGACAAATGTCCTTGCTTATTGCAGTTATTGCAAATGGAAGTCGTTACTGGTTATTTCCCAGATTTATCCTTTTTCCTATTGAATTTAGGCTTCCTGTTGAACTCAGACGTCGTACTCGCCTCAGGCTGTGTACTTGTCTTTGGGCTATCAGACTCAAACTTTCTTTGGTTACTAGAACTGACTTCCTCTTCGTCATCCAAAAGATGTCGCTTATCAAGATCTTCATACTGATAAGCCATATATATCATTTCAGAAAAAGGAAGGTTCACATGTCCCATTACACTACTCTGGTACTTTCTTTGGAGCCCGTTAATAAACCTCAGATTCTTCCTCTTAGGATTTTGAATTAGATTCGGGGAAAAATGAGAAAGTTTATTGAATTTCTTATGATATTCTGGAATGGTCATATCTCCTTGTATAAAATAGTAGAATTCATCGTATAGCCGATCAGTTGCTTCTGGAGGAATAAACTTCTCACTGAAAATATCTTTAAACCTATCCCAGGTAATATTACCTTCTGGATTATCCTTGATAACAGTGTCCCACCAGATTAAAGATTCGCTTGTGAGTGCCCAAGATGCAAGTAATCTTTTCTGATCATCTCTCAGCTGGAAACTTTCAAAAAAATTCTCGGCAGAACACATCCAGGCTTCAGTTTGAATAATGGACTCATTGCCCAAGTATGGTACTCCGCCCAGATTTCGATACCTCTTTGATAGAGCTTCTATCTCTGATCCCGGCAGTGGGAGCACGATTGGCTCATTAGATTGTCGAACCATAGAATTACTCCTTCTGCTTCTGCCACTCATCTTGCTGTGTCTGCAATTAGCAGATAAAGTGTCAGACCAACAGAAAAGATATTGTAAAGCATAGAGACGTGTACTTAAAGGTAAATGTGTCAACGGTGTATTTTATTCTGCTCTACTCATTCAAGGATATTACTGATCCTTTCTATAATGAGAATTCATCTTAGAACACTACTGGTTCTATTTCTGACGAGCTCGTTCATATGTTATATTCTAGAACTAAGGTTAACCAAAGCTCTGATACCACGTGTGACGACCCCTAACCCCCGTTCCACGGTGGCAAGGGTAATCTTTGGAATATAACACATAAACAGTAACAGCAGAACAGAAATAAAACATAACACCAGAGAATGCACAACAGAATACACTGGATAAACATAATCATCAGAGTTACACAGTATACGGATCACACTTAGTACAAAATACAGTTTCAGCATTATATAAAATGTCTACAGCGGAATCAAACATAATTAACATAACAGTGACTGGAATAGTAAAATAGAAATGATAGAGTCCAGCCCCAGCTCCACAGCTATCCAAAATGAGCCAGCTATAACCTGAATACAAGGCTGCCCGTGTAGAAAATAGGGCACCCAAGTTTGCAAGGTGAAACAAACTACGAGTCAGTCATGGGACTGGTATGAGAAATCTAATTAACCTGTTCAATCATCTGGTCAATCACGGGACCGCGCCAATAGCGCGGAACGGGTCTACTCCATTGGATTGCCAGTTCATAAATAAAGTAAATCATTTAACCAACGCAATGCTTTTTAGAAAAGTGAAGCCGTTATAAGACTCAGGTCCCATCACACAATGCAACACAAACCAGAGGATAGAGTTTTACCTTATAAAGGCTAAAATATGCTTGATACGTATAAAACAAATCATTTGATATTATTACTAATGTTTATATGTTTCAAAAGCAATTTCAATCATAAGTATTAATCATAGACGGCATAAGTGCCCCATACCACTATGTCGCCGTATATATAGGTTTACAATCAAAACTGAACGATGTTGTACTTGGAAGTTGGATTTCCATCATGAACCGAGGCAAGGGATCGTCCTCACCGCTTCGAGACTCTCTAGCCCGAGCCTCAGGCAAGTACTTTGTCAAGCCTTAGGAGCCACAGGGCCGGTCCACCCGATGTGGATTAAAATGCCTGAACTATGCATTTCCCTACCCTATAGGGCGTAAAATGGTCATATCCCGACCAAACCATCGGACCCGGATCGTCCGATCTAACCGAGGCGCCTTGCAATCCATCATCCACATAAGTAAATGCCAGGCCGTGTAAAAACACTGACACCACTTCTAGCTAGAAAGAAATGCATGTTCTCCCTGGATCCTTCTCCCGTTTCTGGTCCCTACCGGGGTGTGAGGCTCGCGAATCAACGTTATACACAAAGCTAGCTATATCAAAGCTGTGCATTGATCTTGAACCACAAGACTCGACTTTTCAACATAAGCCTTGTTCACTGCATCTCTGCATGCCACGTTGTCAATCCACAACGTCAGACACACGTCCATTTTCAAGTCCATTCTGGGTCTGAACGAAACTGGAGGAACCTTATTCCTCGCATTTCCGTAAAATTAACAAGTACGTCCAGACGATCAGCACTGTAATCCCTTCAAGCCAGAAACTCCTATCAAAGGCGTCAGTAGCAACCCATCCTTTCGATGTGAAGATCATCGATCTTACACCGTCTTCATATCTTCGACTTTTTCTCGTCGATCAATTATTTGAAATGAGAGTTAACTCGGCCTTTTCAAATAATTCACGTATATTTAGAATTCAAATCAATTCTTTTTATAGTTTAATTTTCACGTCAAACACATCCAACTATCAAAAATATATGATAAACCAAGTAAAATAGGTTTATCTCCATTCCATATCGCTATGTATATTTTATAATGATTTTCCCCTATTTTTATTTACTTAAAAATAGTCCGTTTTAATTAAACGACATTTTAGGCCATAATGCGGCATTGGCACTGTTTTTCTTCAGATTTGATTTACACATATCTGAAAATCCAACCGTTGGATCTTAACAAATTTTACACCATTGGAAAGATCTTTCCAAGGCGGATCCAACAGTTCCAGTTTCAAGAAAATCCGACGGTCGGATCTCTCGCAATAACCGTTTGAAGTTCGGATTTCAAAACGCGAACTGCAGCGTCGTTATTCGATTTATTTTAATTTATTTTTATATATGTAAATATAATTCAAACGACGACTTCTAAACCATTTCCAACCCATATACGTGTTAAAAATAATATTTTTAACTAACAAACTTTATTTCAACATGTGAATATTTTTAGCAACTCATATGTATAATAAAAATGTGATTTTTATTGTTAAAACAATTTATTTCAAACATGTATATTTTATATAGGTCAAACATATAATAAAAATGTGATTTTTATTGTTAAAACAATTTATTTCAAACATGTATATTTTTAACGGTTTCTATATATAGTAAAAATGTATTTTTTATTGCTAAAACAATTTATTTCAAACATGTATATTTTAAGCGGTTTCTATATATAGTAAAAATGTAATTTTTATTGCTAAAACAATTTATTTCAAACATGTATATTTTTACGGTTTGCATATGTAGTAAAAATGTGATTTTTATTACTAAAACAATTTATTTCAAACATGGGTATATTATCAACACATAAATATATTTAAATGCATGAATAAAATTCAAACACATAAATTTTTCAGAAAATTTCGGCAGCATAACAGCAGGGTAGTTAAAACTGGCACCGTCCCGATGTACGGCTCCTCGCTCTACCTTAAAGCCTCGCAGCTTTTGACAATAGGGATTTCATACATCTAGTTCGTACGCAGACGAGTATGTTTTTTTCCTTTTCCACAACCTATTCTAATTTTGTTTCAACCACAAACGGGTATTTTTCAACCACAATAAATCAATTCCAAACCACAATCGGTCATTCCGAACCACAATCCAAACAATCACAACCAATATATATCACTCATGGTTTGTGGACGAGGGGGGTATGTGTGTATATATATATATATATATATATAAACGTGTATATTTCCATTTCAAGACCATATCGCTATATATGGTACATACAACGCATGTACAATTTATTCATTGCTCATATAATTTATACAACGCATATACATGAGTTATACAATGCACATATAATTTACATTTCGCTTATATAAGTTGTACATCGCGTTTACACTCCAATTTGAATTTAGAAATCCCATATTGCTTTTCGTGTTGCCAAAAATTGTAGCAAGCTCAGAAAAATATCCGATCTCTTCTAGATTGTAGAGGACGTCGCCACAAGTCCAATGTCTCTGATTTCACTGGATTTCGATAACATAGCAAAAAGATATGATTTTTATTTGAAAATCAAACTTTGCAACGCTTTTAAGCGCGATAAACAGTTAAAATGAATTCAGCCGTTACCTTTCAGCAATGGTTCAAAACTAGGTCGCGTATTTGCGATCAAACGGTGTAACGGTTGGACGATCGGAGGGTGCCACGACGTAGGGCTAGGGGGCGCACCTACGCCGGAGGGGGGGCTGGGTTCGAACCACCCAGGTGGCGGCGGCGGGTTGAAGTCCCGGACTTCAGGGAGGTGATTCTCGATGTAGGCGTGACGATAGGTGATGCTCCTTATATGGATTTGAAGGTGGTGGAGAGAGCTAAAAAATTCCCAAGAGGACCATGGGATTTTATTGAGTGGAGGAGGACTTACGGAGGAGAGAAGAGGGGAACTCGATTCCGCCATTCGACAGGGTAGCGGGGAGAGAGAAAATCGCTTTTTCTTCTTTTTTATATAAAAGAAATTTTCCGATTGGTCCATATTTATATAAATTCCAAAAATAGTGTTTTCTCATTCGATCTCCAAATCAAACCCAACAACTGTCGTCCTTAGCTAATTACCCCCATCTCGGACACAATGAAATATGTTTCGTTGGCCAATTCGACTGTTTCAGTCAGTTTTTCTTCAAATTAAAATATAAAACATTCAAATATCGATTTGAACGTACATTTTAATTTGTCGGGGCCACATATTAATTCTAAAAATCACAAAAAAAATATTTCTGACTTTGTTTTCTCGATACGGTCCCACCAAAACTGATTTCATCGAATTTGGAGACCGTTTGAAAAATGGACTTTTTCTGGTCGATCTAATTCAAATAGAAAGTACCAAACGCGTTTTCCTTTGCCACGCTCACATATTAATTCCAAAAATAATGGAACTTGGAACCTAGCAATAAATTGACCTCTCAGACCCAACAAAAATAGTTTCATCGAAAACGGAGGTTGTTTGCGAAATTTCTATTTTTAAGGGCCACCTTTATTCTAAATTGACCATTCAGAATATTCAACTGGCCATATCTTTCAATTCCCGCTATGAAATTTCAATTTTTCAGATTCGTTGAAAAGATATACTCTAATAGATTCAAGCACTTTTGGTTTCGTCAAAATCCGCTGTATTTTGCATCCTGTGCATTCAGTCAAAGTTCAGTGTCCATACTATATTTTCTTTATAATCTACACTGAATATTCGACTGGCCATAACTTTTGATTTCCGCTATGAAATTTCAATCTTTCTGATTCATTAGAAAGATATTTCCAAGCAGATTTAAATATTTTCAGTTTCACCAAAATCCGCTATATTTAGCATTCTGTGCATTCAGTCAAAGTTCAATGCCCGTGCCATGTTTATTTTGAATTCTGCACTGACAATTCATTTGGCAATAACTTTTGATTTCCGCTATGAAATCTTGATTTTTCTGATTCGTTGGAAAGATATTTCTTAACAGATTTAGATATTTTTCGTTTCGCTAAAATCCGTTATATTTTGCACTCTGTACATTCAGTCAAATTTCAATTCAAAATTTCAACTACCACGCTATTCTTATGTCAAAATTCGTTAAAATAGGCAAATTAAAATTTTTAAATTGGCCCAGATTTTCCGGGTTGTTACATTTGTCTATTGCAAGGTTAAGAACGTTGTTCAGTTAAGGTCTGAGAGGTAATTATACCCCAACTTGATTGACTTCCTTACTTAACTAAGAAATAGTTGAGGTTCGATGGCGAAGATTATTTAGAGATATAGCTGAGTAATAAGCGATTGATGGGTTGAGCGGTCGTAACGATGTTTTATACAGCGTTTAGTTGAGATACACATAAATGAGTTTTGGAAACGTTTTCCAAATATAATCAGAGATATTTTCTGAATATAGAAAATAAGGAAATATGAATATTTATATATATATATATATAGATGTATAATGATTTGATCGATAATTCCATTTGGAAATAAGATTGTTGTGTGTACACGGACATTTTAAATTTGATAGTTAAATAACCGACTATTAAAGTTTTGACCATTTTTCCGTTATTAATATGGAAAGACCAGTTGGATTATTATCCGAAGAACCACTCTATATTGGCATAAGCGTTGCAAACCAAGGATGCTGAATATATTGAAGACGGCGTAAAGTGGAGGGGCTGTTGTATAAATCTTAGGTAAAGATTGCCTAAGATGGATGTACTGAATAGTGCCTTCGGTTTGTCTAGTCCCAGGACAACTTGTATGGAAGAAAGCCTGGCAGAGTATATTTAATAGATTGCGTAAGTTGATCTCTTCAAACGTATTCACGTTTGCTGGTAGAGGAATTCGTTTCTCTTAGCTGTATACTCGTGTTAATTTTGGATAAATCAATTTGTGATTTTAAAGGGTATGACGATGTGACATTCTAAGTGAATGAAGATGTGGCATGTAAAAGATAAGCGTAACTTCTAGCCTTACATCCGGTAAATGACAAAAATCGGGCAGGCAGCATGGCTATGTGGGTAGCTCCCATTAGGGTGTATAATCACCTATCTAGAGAATATTCATTTTCTTCTTTAATCTGTCAATGTTGTCCCTTATCGGGAAACGGTTGCTGATCCCAACTGTTGGTGATATACATTCGATACACTCAAGCGAAATGATTGGTCGGTCATGTGTGGCTGAGTTACAAGATGTTCTTGTTGAACTCTGTGTATTCTCCTCTAGAGATACACCATCGGAAGGTGGTTCCATACCTTGTCATAGTTGGAAATCCATTATCCAATACGTGCTTGCGATTTTGATTGTATACTATGTATGTAGAACGTGAGATGAAAGCGTTTATGCTAGATGATTAATATATTGTGGTTGATAGACACTATTATAATATCAAAGGAATTTTGATATAAAGATTATTTTGGATTCTCATAAGGGAAAAACCCGTTCCGTTATACGGCGTGGTCTTATGAGATATCGTTTTATTGCACAAACTGTTTTACTCACACCAGTCACATGACTGACCCATAGTTTATTTTGTTTTGTTTTCCCTAAACTCTTGGGTGCCCAATTTTGTATGGGCAGTCAAGTAGTCGGAATTTTACAGATATACTTGGAGAGCTGGAGCAAGAGGCTTCAGCAGCGTTTCTATAGCTATTGTTTATTTCCGATGTGTTGTAAGTGTTGCACTTTGATAACGATATGTATATTCAAGTGCAATCTTTTATTTCAAAGTTATGTTATATTTTATTCGTTCCGCTATGAGATTCGTATTTACTCTGATGTTGTATGTTCTTTTTCTTCTTCTATTTAAGTTTCTATCTTATCTATCCTCACCCTCTAATTTCTTTCATGGACTATCCAGTATTTTCGATGCTTGAATAGTCGACATTGAATTTATGTCGAGTAATCAGGATCGCAAAAACCCCGGGTCGTTACAGTGGTATCAGAGCTGAAGGTTAAGTTATTACCTTGACTCTGTGGTGTGACTCAGTAGAGATGGGGTTAGAAATACCCTAGATTGAGTTTGAGTGTATGAGCGCATATTTGTTATTTGATATAAAAATGGTTTTATATTGTGTAGATTTATTGGTTGAGTTGTTTATGAGTTCTGGTTGATCAGTCTGATCCACTATATCGGTAGGAGTTTCTAAACACTCGAATACGATGGGTCGACACGATATGTTTTGAAAAGAGGGTAAATGAAAATAAGTTTACCCAAAGTATATTTGGATATAGAAAAGATATATATTGGAATTATAATATATTGGATATATTGGTTGTTATTATAATCGAGTAAGATTATAAATTAAATGGTTATGTAAATAACCAATCAGAATTCATATAAGTGAAATATATGAAATCGAAATGAATTAAATCTAAATTTAAATCTTAATTTGAAATTAAAACCCTGAAAAGTTGGAGAAGTGTTGTAAATGGATTTGGATTGAATATATGTGAATTTTAAAATCCTGGGAGATCTTGGAAATGTTTTCAAACATTGTGAAGGATAATTTGAACTGATTTCAAATATAAAATTGTTTGAATATGAGTTTTGAAAAGTGATATAGTATTGAACTCATTTCGATAGCTGGAAATAGATTCCGATGATGATCATGACATCATCGGTAATCATTTTCGAGTTGCTATGTGATGGATTACTACCAAAGTTATTGTTTTTGAATTATTTTTAGAAAACAAGTTGTTTTGATTTCAAAAGCAAATATTTGATTTTTTTTTTTTGGAAAAGGTAAGTTGTTTAAAACTCCCAGGAAGAGATTGTTCGAATTAAAAACAAATTTGAATAGAAATTTGGGAAACCGAGCTGGAATTGAAATCGGTTAAGTGGTAATTGAAATTGAATTAGATTAGAATGACATCGAATACATTTGTATTGGGAGATAGGAATTTGAAATGGAACTGGACTAATGGATTATGAGTTTAGAATCAAGAATGAAACTTGAGTTGAAAAGGAAATTGGTTTGGATATAAGCGAATAGCTATGTTGAACAGATATTGATTGCAGTTTGATTAGGATGACATTGGTATATGCTGAGCTGATAGCATATTGAAGTAATAGAGTTGATATGCCCGACAAAAAGGTACAAGTTCATATTTCTATTGGATATGAGATTTATGAGTCTGTTTGGCAAGCCGCTTGGCTGTTTGATTTTCTTTTGGGTTGGAAAAGGCCCAGAGAGGCGAGTTGTACTTGTACCGATTGAGCCGTACAAAGGAGGTGTTGGCAAAAATTTTCAGAAATTTACGGAGTTAGAAAAATTTCAGGATTTTTGAAAATTTTCGTTGATAAGAATTCATTAATATTTTAATTAAAATTAATTGGTTCAGTCGAAACTGAAGATAAGAAGTGAACAAATAAGTTCTAACCAGTTAATAGAGTTTGTTTTCTACCTTTAGCAATTTCGAGAACGAAATTATTTTAAGTGGGGAAGAATGTAACGACCCGTATTTTTACGGTATATAATTAATTTATTTAATTATTTAAATAGTGATTAAGAGAATTAAATGGATATTTAATTAAATTATATAGATTATTTAATTAATTTAAATAATAGAATAATACATTTAATTCTGAAATAATCAGAAATATTGGAATTCACAATATTCTGTGAATTAGATTTATTTCTAAAATTTTATTCAGCTTAGAGTTGAATTTGAATAACGAATATATTTGAATAACGACAGTTTGAACGTATAATTATATTATAAATATAATCGAGCTCAAAATGGCGCGGCAGTTCTCTATTTGGCTATTTGAACTTCAACTGAGTATACAGGGTCCGTTTTAAATTGGATTTCTGTGAAACAAGAAATGTACGGAGCTGGTGGAGTGTATTTTTCTAGTGAAAGAGAAAAATGGGGATTTCGTCGGGTAAATTTTGAGTTATGTCTAAATCAAATTCTCAGAAAAACAGCGCCATAACCATTTAAAAACCATAACGGTTTATTTAATTTTATATAAGGATTTAAATATAAATCGAATATCAATATAACTCTGATGATGAAATATCGAGTTGTAAATCCATATATATTTATTCTGGAGCTGTATGGTATTCTATTGTGAATATATACGATAATATTTATTTATAAATATTTAGTTTAATTATTTTTAAATATATTTATATACTTAAAAGGGTTATTTAGAGCTTCAAAAATAGCCAGTTTTGCAAACGACCTCCGTTTTCAACGAAACTAATTTTGTTGGATCCGTAACATTAAATTTTTTGTTAGATTTCAAGTTTCGTGATTTTTAGAGTCAGTGTGTGGTCGTACGAATTTTAAATGTGAAAAACAGTCAGTATTTTAATGGTTAAAAATACGCTGTGTGAGCAAACGGGGTCGGAATTCGACGAAACTAGTTTCATTGGGTCCGTAATGTCGAACTCTAGCAGTATGTCCAGTTTCGTGATTTTTGGGTATCACGTGTGATCATAGGAATTTTATAGGACGAATACAAACATCGATTGCTTAAAATAAAATAAAATATTCAATAAAAAAATTCCAACAAATACCTAAAACCATACCTAAACCTAATTCTCTGGTCAATGACTTTTGCGATGCCGTGTTCTTTTCAAAACCAGAAAGAAAACACGAGACCTTCTTCTTCTTAAATTCTTACAAATGCAAATCAATATTTATAAATCACAAACTTTATATATATGGATTCTGCAACTAAAGAGCTTCAGTCCTATGTATGTAACTCCCAGTTCGATGTCATTCTTCGTATGCTGTATATTTTCCATCGTGAGCTAGGGTTCCAGTTCGCTCTCAATGTGAGCAACGTGGTGGAGTTTGGGAGTTATATTTGAGATTATCGTGGATAGTAGCATCGTTTAGGAGAATTTGGGTGATTTTTGTGATTATAAGTGTTGATGTCAACACAATCGTCCGTGGGTTTCAGCCGTTCGACGCGAGCAATTGGGTGGGGTTCGAGTTCTACAAGTTCGGTAGGAGGAGCTAGAGATTTTGAAGAGAGGAATGGAGGTACTCTCGGTTTGTGGATTCACGAAGTATCAAGGGAGGTTTGGGTTCATGAAGTGCGGTAATGGTGGATACACGTACAGGCGGGTTTAGCTGGAGGAGATGAAGAATACGCGGGTTGGTATTGAGATGGTTTGGGCCGACTTCAATGGGTAAAGCCCATTTAGAATTTAATTAAATTTAAATTGAATTAAATGTTGTATTAACTTCAAATTTTCACATCTTGCTCATACGTGAACGAAATTCAGCGAAACAAGATCCATTAGGATCGTATGGATGACGACAACACCATGGAATTGACTAGGAGTGAATCAGAGCTCGTTACAATTTATAGCAAAATAAATTGTCCGTCTGAATCAAGCGATGGTTATCGTTATTAACGATGATCGTTCAATGTGAGTAAAACTCACCAACTTTGAACAGTTATATTTTTATAACGTATTCTTAGAACTGATAATTATCTATTGATTGATGTGTTTTAACTGTTTGGTTGAATTTCTTATGTATTGGTTGAAATTATAGATAACGATATATATATAAATCGTTAATCAAATATTGATTCTGTTTAGCAGAATATTTCATATGTAAATGAAATCGATGTTAATTATACTGTTTAACATCTGTGATGCAGGGAAACAGGTTGGAGCGATCCAACTGGATTCCTCAACATTTATTTTGTTGTTATTCATATATTGTGATATATGATGTGATATATAATCTATTGTTGATTTTGTGTGTTTGGACGATATTTATCATTTGTTATATGGTATGTTAAATACCATAAGAAATACCAGAATGGAAAAAAGGGATTTTCAAAGTGTATTTTGGAAATAATTTATTTATATAAAATCAACTAATTTTATATATAAAAGAAAAAGGATTTTATAAAAGAAAATAATTATAAAATCAAAGATTATTATAAAAGGAATATTTATTTATAAAATAAAGAAATACAAATATAAAGGAAATTATTTGTAAAAACAAATATAAAGGAAATTATTTGTAAAAACAAATATAAAGGAAATTATTTGTGAAAACAAATAAAAAGGGAATATTTGTAAAACATTTACAAATAGAATTTAAAAGGAAATATTTGTAAAACATTTATAAATCGATTAAGTGGAAATATTTATTTATAGGAAATAAATAAAAGTAAAAGAATTACTTATTTAGGAAACAAATAAAAGTAAAAGGGTTATTTGTTTAGGAAATAAATAAAAGTAAAAGGATTATTTATTTACAAAATAAATAAAAGTAAAAGGATTATTTATTTAGGAAATAAATAAAGTTATAAAAGGAAATATTTATTTAGAAAATAAATTATTATAAATGGAATATTTATTTAAGAAATAAATAGATGTATAAAGAGAGATATTTATTTGTTAAATATAGAGAATCAAAAGGGAGATATTTATTTGTTAAATAAATAGAATCGAAAAGGAAATATTTGTAAACCATTTACAAATAGAATTGGAAAGGAAATATTTGTAAAACATTTACAAATGGAATTGAAAAGGAAATATTTATTTAGGGAATAAATAAAGTTATAAAGGAAATATTTATATGAAATAAATAGGATTATATAAAGGAAATATTTATATGAAATAAATATGATATTATAAAAGGAAGTATTTTATAAAATGAATAGAATTTTATAAAAGGAAATAAATGGAAAATAAATAGTAAATGGAAATCTGTTTTTAACAGATAAATGAAAAGAATTAATTTATAAATTATATTTATAAATTAAGTAAATTATTTATCATTGGATAAATGGAATATATAAGTCAGGACTTATATAGAGAAGTAAGAATCGATTTCAACATCGATATTTGAAACTAAATATGGATGTAGAGTTAATCAAATGAGTTAATCAAAATGTGTTAATAAAAATGAGCTGGAGGAGTTAATCGATTTATAGTTAATCGTAATCGATTAGAGTTAGAATTAATGGATTAGAGTTAGAATTAATCGATTAGAGTTAGAGTTAATCGATTAGAGTTAGAGTTAATTGATTAGAGTTAATCAGTTAGAGTTAACCAGTTAGAGTTAATCAGTTAGAGTAAATTGATAGAGTTAATTAAATAGAGAAAATCGAAAAAGGGTTTAATCGAATATTAGTTATTCGAATAGAGTTAAAATAGAGTTAATCGAATATTACTTATTCGAATAGAGTTGAATAGAGTTAATCAAATAGAGTTAAAAGGAGTTAATCGAATATAGTTTATTCGAATAGAGTTAAAGGAGTTAATTGAATAAAAGTTATTCGAAGGGAGTAATCGAATATTAGTTTATTCGAAAGTAATTATCGAATATTAGTTTATTTGAAAGGAATTATCGAGTATAAGTTATTCGAAGAGAGTTAATCGAATATTAGTTATTCGAAGTAAGTTAATCGAATATAGTTTATTCGAGAAGAGTTAATCGAATATTGATATTCGAAGAAAGGAGTTATTGAATAAGTTATTCGAAGGGAGTAAATCAAAAATAGTTTATTCGAATTAGAGAGTTAATAGAATATAAGTTATTCGGAGAGAGATAATCGAATATATAGTTATTCGAGGAGAGTTAATCGAATATAAGTTATTCGAAGGGAGTTAATCGAAATATTAGTTATTCGAAGGAGAGTTAATCGAATAGAGATTTCTCAAAAGAGAGTTATGCATCAAATTCGATTATATCGAATTCGGGAAAGTATTATTACTTTTCGGTTTTTAAATCAAGATTCATTTATTTATAAATAAATTAGCTCAGGTTAATTATTCAAAGTAAGAAATAAAAGTCAGAATTTTAAGTTAGATATTTCATAAGTAGGATTTATAACGTTAATGTTATAATAAATGTTTTTCACAAAAGAAGTGGATTTGTAATCTGAATCCGAGAATTTGCGTAAGCAAATGATTGTAGAAATTGAAGCGGTGAGCTTTGTCTATTGCAAGGTTAAGAACGTTGTTCAGTTAAGGTCTGAGAGGTAATTATACCCGAACTTGATTGACTTCCTTACTTAACTAAGAAATAGTTGAGGTTCGATGACGAAGATTATTTAGAGATATAGTTGAGTAATGAGCGATTGATGGGTTGAGCGGTCATAACGATGTTTTATACAACGTTCGATTGAAATACGCATAAATGAGTTTTGGAAACGTTTTCCAAATATAATCAGAGATATTTTCTAAATATAGAAAATAAGGAAATATGAATATGTATATATATATATAGATGTTTGATGATTTTATCGATAATTCCATTTGGAAATAAGATTGTTGTGTGTACACGGATATTTTTCATTTGATAGTTAAATCACCGACTATCAAAGTTTTGACCATTTTTCTGTTGTTAATATGGAGAGGCCGGTTGGATTATTATCCGAAGAACCACTCCGTATTGGCATAAGCGTTGCAAACCAAGTATGTTGAATATATTGAAGACGGAGTAAAGTGCAAGGGCTGTTGTATAAATCTTAGGTAAAGATTGCCTAAGATGGATGTACTGAATAGTGCCTTCGGTTTTTCCAGCCCAGGACAACTTGTATGGAAGAAGGTCTGACAGAGTATATCTAATAGATCGCGTAAGTTGATCTCTTCAAATGTATTCATGTTTGGTGGCGGAGGAATTCGTTTCTCTTAGCTGTATACCCGTGTTATTTTTGGATAAACCAATTTGTGATTTTAAAGGGTATGATGATGTGACATTCTTAGTAAATGAAGATGTGGCATGTAGAAGATAAGCGTAGTTTCTAGCCACACATCCGGTAAATGAAAAAAATCGGGCAGGCAGCATGGCTATGTGGGTAGCTCCCATTAGGGTGTATAATCACCTATCTAGAGAATATTCATTTGCTTCTTTAATTTATCAATGCTGTCCCTTACCGAGAAACAGTTGCTGATCCCAATCGCTGGTGATATACATTTGATACACTCAAGCGAAATGAGTGGTCGGTCATGTGTGGCTGAGTTACAAGATGTTCTTGTTGAACTCGGTGTATTCTCCTCTAGAGATACACCATTGGAAGGTGGTTCCTTACCTTGTCATAGTTGGAAATCCATTATCCAATACGTGCTTGCGATTTTGATTGTATACTATGTATGTAGAACGTGAGATGAAAGTTTTTCTGCTAGATGATTATTATATTGTGGTTGATAGACACTATTATAATATCAAAGGAATTTTGATATAAAGATTATTTTGGATTCCCACAAGGGAAAAACCCGTTCCGTTATACGGCGTGGTCTTAGAGATATTGTTTTATTGCTCAAACTGTTTAAACTGTTTTACTCACACTAGTCACATGACTGACCCAGATTTATTTTGTTTTGTTTTCCCTAAACTCTGGGGTGCCCAATTTTGTATGGGCAGTCAAGTAGTCGGGATTTCACAGATATACTTGGAGAGTTGGAGCAGGAGGCTTCAGCAGCGTTTCTATAGCTATTGTTTATTTCCGCTGTGTTGTAAATGTTGTACTTTGATAATGATATGTATATTCAAGTGCAATATTTTATTTCAAAGTTATGTTATATTATATTCGTTCCGCTATGAGATTTGTGTTTACTCTGATGTTGTATGTTCTTCTTCTTCTTCTATTCTAAGTTTCTATCTTATCTATGCTCACCCTCTAATTCTTTCTTGGACTATTCGGTATTTTCGATGCTCGAATAGTCGACATTGAGTTTATGTCGAGTACTCATGATCGCAAAAACCCTGGGTCGTTACAATGAACTAAAGCAGGAAATAAAGCACGAAGTAAAATGGTGGCGATGTTGATCGCTTATTCTGAGCCATTGAAACTGGAGCACAACCAATGGTTATTAGTTTATGATCGGCCTTGGAATGGTTTGAACAAGAGTTTCGTTGCTTGTTGCCCCCTGGCCCTGGGGAATCGGAACAGCATTTGAGGATTGTGAGATTTTCACATATTATTGTAGACGATTCTTCCTGATCAGTTCTTCGATCAGTGACCTTAGATGCCTGCATTCGTTGGTATTGTGGCCTGGCTTATTATGGAACCGGCAAAACTTTCCAGAGTTTTCTCGCTCTCCACTTACTTTCTGAGGTTTAGTTATTGGATAATCTTCGGTGTCTTTAGTTGCAGCGAAGATGTTTTTTGGAGTGTTGTTTAAAGGCATTAGCTCTAATTGGTTGAAAAGGAGAGGCTTCTTGCCATCTCGATTGTCTTTCCCGTCGCTTCCCCTTTTCTGACCTCTGGGATTTTTCGTATTGTACTGGGTAGCAGTGTTTTTAGGAGCTTCAAGAGGTTGGTTTGCATCAACGATCCGAAGAGGCGCAGGATTATTATCCAATCTCATGTAAACTTGGCTCTTTCATTTTAATCCATTTACCAAATTTGCTATTCTCGTCTATGGCGCCGATTAGAGACATTAAGATCATGCGAGGCTCGGGATTTCCTACTTCGGATGCAACATCATCAAATATTTTGAGGAAACCTTTGACAGATTCTCCTGGATTCTGCTTCGTTGATGTAAGAGAAATAACTTCCTTAGCCTTCGTAGCTTGCAACCTGAACTGCTCTTTGAATTTCAGAGTCAAATCATCAAATCGGTCGATGGATTTAGGTGGCAGTCCTGTGAACCATAGTGATGCGACACCTTCTAGGTAGAGAGGGATGCACAAGCATTTGATCTCATATGTTTCCTTGGCTGCATTCATGTGCCACTCGTTTTTGTATAGGAAGTGTTCGGATTAGAAGTCCCGTTGTAAGGAGGCAGAGTAGGGTGAGTGAACTTTTTGGGGAATTCAGCCTTGCGGATCCTCTTTGTGAATGGATTTTTGCCGAGGGAGAAGTCTCATTCCCTTTCACTATCCTTGCAAGGCATGATATCTTTCATAATTTGATTTACCATATCCGCGATATATCCTTCGAGTAGTGTCGTTCCGGGGAGCGGACTTCAATCTCTTTTCCGGATGCTCGTCGTGGCGAGCGATCGCGTTTAGAAGATCTAGGTCTTTTAATTCCACCATGAGAAGGTGCCCACCTGATGGGACTTGCAACTCGTCAGTTATTTCTATCGGAATGGTTTTTAGCTTCCAACTTAAAAACCATTTCAACTTTACGTCGTCGATATTAGCGTCGTTTTTGTCAACAAATTCTTCCAAGTTATCATTATGAGGATCGGAGGCTGATGAATTTGCGTTCTCTTCAAGTTTGATATGGATTTTCGGAGGAGGAGCGGGATTTGCTTGAGTGTTTAGGAGAGCACTCATTTTATCCATTAAGGCAGCATCTAATAGAGTCTTATTAGCAACGATTAAGGCTTTACTGGAAGTTTCCATTCGTTGACTCAAGTTAGCGATGACGTCATCTAATCAGCTTTAGTCACTCCATCTCCGGACATTGAATTTTCTCCAACTTCGAAACGGTTGGTGAGTGGGGTGGTTTCATTGTTGGCAACGTTTTCATTTCCTTCAATGGTTTTGCTCTTAGTCTTCTTAGATATCTTCATTATTTCGGATAAGGCTTTAAATTTGGAAGAGCGTTCGTCGATTGGCCTAGATCGTAGACTTATAGGATCTATAGTAGGAGTAGGTTTAGAACTCCAGTGGTAGGTGTAACGTCTGCACCATCTCTCACTACCGCACTGTACTCAACCAACTCCTATACAGATAAATCGCTATGTTTAAGGTCATTAACCACCAGTTTAACTTAATCAAACACTCCCCTTATTTCCATTTGAAAACATGCGAACCACAGAAGCACACTCACAAGACATTGTTGTGTTTCCTACCCCACTGTTCCCCCTCCCTAAACCACTGAACTCGACAAGAATTCCTCCGATGAACTCTTGCTAACAATCTCCATCGCCTTGTCGTCCTAACACCCAGCTCGCACCTTCCATTTCAGTTCCGTCCTCCAAAAACTAACGGTGATCTCCTCAGTATTTGGTGCGATAGGAATTGAGTCGGACCCTTCGAAAATTACGGTGGAATAGAGAGGAACACTCACTGATTTCGATAATTTTTTTTATATAATTTCAAGGATTTTCCCTTGTTTTGATTTTGATTTTCTTCTTTCTCGTTTTGGGTTGTTTAGAGGAGATAGTGGCGGCTGCTACGAAAGAGAGAATTTGAGGGTTTAGGTTTTAGTTAGGGGCATTTATAGTGTAGTATAAATATTATTTTTATTAATTAATAACCACTCGTTATCTTCATTCACCGTTTAAAAATTCCTACGATCACATACGATACCCAAAAATCACGAAACTTGACACGCAGCTACAGTTCAACATTACGGTCCCAACGAAACTAGTTTCGTCAAATTCCGACTCCGTTTGCTCACACAGCATATTTTTAAAGGTCGAATTATCGACTGTTTTTCACTCTAAAAATCCGTACGGCCACACAGTGACTCTAGAAATCATAAAACTTGGAATCTAACAATAATTTAATGTTACGGATCCAACAAAATTAGTTTCGTCGAAAACGGAGGTCGTTTGCAAAACTGGCTATTTTTAAACCCCTAAATAACCTATTTAAATATTTAAATATATTTAAATATAATTAAATTAGATATTTATAATTAAATATTATCGTATATATTCACAGAGGAATACCATACAACTCAGAAAAATCCTATATGGATTTCTAACTCGATATTTCATCATTGGAGTTATATCGATATTCGATTTATATTTTAAATCCTTTTTAAAATATAAATAAATCGTTATGGTTATGGCGCTGTTTTTCTGAGAATTTGATTTTGGACGTAACTCAAAATCTACACGACGAAATCCTGATTTTTCTCTTTCACTAGAAAAATATACTTCACCAGCTCCATATGTTTCTTGTTTCACAGAAATCCGATTTAAAATGGAATTCAGTTGAAGTTCGAGTCGGCAAATAGCGAATTGCCGCGACGTTACGGGCACGATTATAATTATATTATAAACTATACGTTCAACTGCCGTCGATTGAATATATTTGTTCATATAATTCAACTCTAAATTGTACTATATATTTTAAATAATCCAATTCACACTATATTATGAATTCCGCTATTTTTGATTATTTCTGAATTAAATATATTATTCTATTATTTAAATTAATTAAATAATCCATATAAATTTAATTTAACGACCATTTAGTTCTCTGAATTACTATTTATATAATTAAATAGATTAATTATAACACCGTAAAATACGGGTCGTTACATTCTTCCCCACTTAAAATAATTTCGTCCTCGAAATTGCTAAGGTCGAAAACAAACCCTATCGACTGGTTAGAACTTATTTGTTCACTTCTTAACTTTAGTTTAAACTGAACTAAATTAATTTTAATTAAATATTAGTTAATTCTTATCAACGAAAATTTTCAAAAATCCTGAAAATTTTCTAACACCTTAACTTTTCAAAATATTTCGCCAGCACCTCCTTTGTATTGGTCAATAGGTCATACTCCAACTCGCCTCTTTCGGACATCTCCAACCCAAAAGAAAATCAAACAGCCAACCGGCTTGCCAATTCGGCTCATAAATCTCATGTTTATATCAAATATAAACTTGTACCTTTTTGTCGGGCATATCATTATATCCCTTCCACCTGTTACCAATTCAGCATATACCAATACCAATCCAATCAAACTCTGATCAATTTATCCTCACATAGCTATTCTCTTAAACAAGCCAAATACCATTTCAAACTCAAATCCATTCTGGATTCCGACCTATTAACTTACCAATCCAGTATACTTAACCAAGTTAAGTTCCATCCACAATTTTCATTAACTGGTTAATTTCACTCGCCAGTTACTTTTATC
Organism: Allium sativum; assembly: GCA_030737875.1. Taxonomy (NCBI): domain Eukaryota; kingdom Viridiplantae; phylum Streptophyta; class Magnoliopsida; order Asparagales; family Amaryllidaceae; genus Allium; species Allium sativum. Next base: position 809,012,873 of record CM060921.1, on the reverse strand, counting down.
TCATAACTCGGATTTTGATTTTCATTTCAAAAATCAATCCATTTACACACCTAAGTCCAAGTATATTCAAAATCCATTTTACTCGATATCGTTCCATTTCAGTTCAATTTTCTATTACCACTTAACTGGCTTTACTTTAATTCCAATTTGCTTTTACAAATTCCTATTTAATTTGTTTTAAATTAAACAATCAGATTCTGGGAGTTTTAAATAGCTTTGTTTTTCTCAAAACAATTCAAAAACAAAATCCTTAGTGGTAATCCGTCACTCAGCAATTCGAAAATGAACATTGATGATGCAGCTGTCATCATCAGAATTTATTTTCCAGCCATCGAAGTGAGTTCAATACTATATTCCTTTTAAAACCATTTCTAAACATTTCCACTTTGAAATATAATTTGAAACACCATTCACACTGCTTGTAAAACAATTTAAAATCTCCTAGGATTTTAAAATTCTCTTATATTTAATCCAAGTCCATTTACAAACACCTTTCCAAATCTCCAAGGTTTCAATTTCAGTTCTGATTTAAACTCAGATTTAATTCATCTGATTTCACTTATATGAATTATGGTTGGTTATATATAACCATTTCACTTTATAATCTTACTCGATTAAAATTACAACCGATATATCCAATATATTTTAATTCCAATATATCAAAATATACCTTAGGTAAAATTATTTAAATTTACCCTCTTTTCAAAACATAACGTGTCGACGCATCGTATTCGAGTGTTTATAATTCCCTACCGATAGAGTGGATCAAACTGATCGACCAGAACCCATAAACAACTCAACCAATAAATCTACACAATATAAAATAATTTTTATATCAATAACAAATACGCTCTCACGTATATATACACTCAACTCAATCAAGGGTATTAATAACCCTATCTCTACTGAGTCACACCACAGAGCCAAGGTAATTACTTAACTTAAGCTCTGACACCAACTGTAACGTCTGCACCATCTCTCACTACCGTACTGTACTCGACCAACTCCTTTACAGATAAATCGCTACGTTTAAGGTCACTAACCACCAGTTTAAATTAATCAAACACTCCCCTTATTTCCATCTGAATACATGCGAACCACAGAAGCTCACTCACAGGCCATTGTTGCGTTTCATACCTCACTGTTCCCCCTCCCTGAACCATTGAACTCGACAAGAATTCCTCCGACGAACTCCTGCTAACAACCACCATCCCCTTGTCGTACTAACACCCAGTTCGCACCTTCCTTTTCAGTTCCGTCCTCCAGAAACTGATGGTGATCTCCTCAGTATTTGGTGCGATAGGAATTGAGTCGGACCCTTCGAAAATTATGGTGGAATGGAGAGGAGCACTCACTGATTTCGATAATATGTGTTTTATAATTTCTAGGATTTTCCCTTGTTTGATTTGATTTTCTTCTTTATCGTTTTCGGTTGTTTAGAGGAGATAGTGGCGGCTGCTACGAAAGAGAGAATTTGAGGGTTTAGGTTTTAGTTAGGGGTATTTATAGTGTAGTATAAATATTATTTTTATTAATTAATAACCACTCGTTACCTTCATTCACCGTTTAAACATTCCTACAATCACATACGATAGTCAAAAATCACGAAACTGGACACATAGCTATAGTTCGACATTACGGTCTCAACGAAACTAGTTTCATCGAATTCCGACTCTATTTGCTCACACAGTATATTTTTAAAGGTCGAATTATCGACTGTTTTTCGCTCTAAAATTCCGTGCGGCCACACAGTGACTCTAAAAATCATGAAACTTGGAATCTAACAATAATTTAATGTTACGGATCCAACAAAATTAGTTTCATCGAAAACGGAGGTCGTTTGCAAAACTGGCTATTTTTAAACCCCTAAATAACCTATTTAAATATATAAATATATTTAAATATAATTAAATTAAATATTTATAATTAAATATTATCGTATATATTCACATAGGAATACCATACAGCTCAGAAAAATCCTATATGGATTTCTAACTCGATATTTCATCATCCGAGTTATATCGATTTCAATTTATATTTTAAATCCTTTTTAAAATATAAATAAATCGTTATGGTTATGGCGCTGTTTTTCTGAGAATTTAATTTGGACGTAACTCAAAATCTACACAACGAAATCCCGATTTTTCTCTTCCACTAGAAAAATATACTTCACCAGCTCCGTATGTTTCTTGTTTCACAGAAATCCGATTTAAAACGGACCCTGTATATTCAGTTGAAGTTTGAATCGCCAAATAGCGAACTGCCGCGACGTTACGGGCACGATTATAATTATATTATCAACTATACGTTCAACTGTCGTCGATTGAATATATTTGTTCATATAATTCAACTCTAAACTGAACTATATATTTTAAATAATCCAATTCACACTATATTGTGAATTCCACTATTTCTGATTATTTCTGAATTAAATATATTATTCTATTATTTAAATTAATTAAATAATCCATATAAATTTAATTTAACGACCATTTAATTCTCTGAATTACTATTTATATAATTAAATAGATTAATTATAACACCGTAAAATACGGGTCGTTATAGTAGGCTCTTAAGATTGAGAGAAGTGCGAACGTGGCCCTACGGTGGGCGCCAAATGTTAAAACAAAAAATTTGATTTTGTAATGACCCAACTTTCCAGTACCTCGGAAGTTGTATCATTATTTAAGAAAAGAAATAGATAGAAGAATAGAACAAAGACAAGACATCAGAATCTCACAGCGGAACTTGGGACAATATATAATAACCCAAAATATTACATAACATAAGTCTAGTACATTGAAATACTTCATACATAGGGATACATGTCATCACAATTACATACTTAACACTGGTGATACTAACTTGCAGATAATTCTACATAACATATGATAGATAAGCCAACACTTCTGATCCTGCCATCCAGCTACTTCAAGTCACTTTAAAACCTGGATCACTTGTCTACTCATAATAAATATTATGAGTACCCAAGAGTTTAGGGAAAACATAGAAAATAAACTCCGGGTCAGTCATGGACTGGTATGAGTAAACGATTTATAAACAAGTTTCAATAAATCAAAATGATTCATAAGACCACGCCGTGAATACAGAACGGGTTTTTACCTTATGAGATCAAAACAGTTTGCATATTTAAACAGATATTATGATAATGTCTAGGGTGTCCACAAATAATTACAATCTAGTAGAATGCTTTCATCTCACATTCTACTTATAGTATACAAACAAAACCGTTAAGTGCTTATGGATATTTGGTTTCCAACTATGACAAGGTATGGGATCACCTTCCGGAGGTGTATCTCTAGATACGAATACACGGGTTCAACAAGAACATCTTGTAACCCGGCAACACATGACCGACCACTCATTTCGCTTGAGTGTATCGAATGTATATCACCAACGGTTGGGAGCTACCCACCGTTTCCCGAAACGGGTCAGAATCGATAATAGATTTTTAGAAGTAAATGAATCTCTAGATCAGATGATGATACATCCTAATGGGAGCTACCCACATAGCCATGCTGCCTGCCCGATTTTTGTCATTTCCGGTTGTGAAGCTTGAAGCTAAACGTACCCTGACATGCATTTGATTTGCTTTGAACGTCACATCGTCAAACCCGCTAATCGACTAATTGACTTCCCCAAAAGTATATTACAAGTATAAAGTAAGAGAAACGAATTTCTCTACCACTTATAACTACGTTTGAAAAGATCAACGTACGTGATCAGTTAGGAGTACTCCGTCAGACGTTCGTCCATACTAGTTGTCCTGGGACTGGACAAACCGAAGGTACTATTCCGTACAACCATCTTAGGCACTGTTATCTAAGATTTATACAATAGCCCTTGCATTTTACTCCGTCTTCAATATACTCAGCATTTTTGACTCGCAACGCTTATGCCAATACGGAGTGGTTCTTTGGATAATAATCCAACCGGTCTCTCCATATTAACAACGTTAAAATGGTCAAACTTTGATAGTCGATGACTTAACTATCAAATGAAAATACATGTGCACACAACAATCTTATTTCGAATTGAAATTCCTATTTGATCAATCATCATATATGTATATATATATATATTGATATTTCTGTGTTTACGTATCACTATCCCTTCACATCAATCAGTCATTGACTGTAATCATTAAGAGAACAACTTCCTAAGTATAAACCCCGAAGGCCGAAACCAACATCAGATAAATACTCAGAAAATCATTCGACTTATTAATTCTAGTCAGTTTCTAATTTCAGTAAATTCCCATTTGAATTCTTATTTCAAAGATTCATGTTCCTTTAATATTTTCGAAAAATATTAACTTAACCTCTTTATTTAAATATCATGCTATACCGTGTGCGGAGCACGGGCTTCAAACTTATCTAGTGAAAAATCTTCTTTTATAAAACCCGACGGTCAACTTTCGAATCTAGTATCGACAGTTAAACCTTTTCTCTCGATCTACTATTTTCTTATTTATCATTAGCTTCATTTCATTTAAAGATTTGAGAAAATATTCCTTCGATGTTTTACTCAAACTTTAGAATTTATCATTTGCTGTTACATCTGGTTCCTTCCATCACGGTAGGTCATTTGAGTTTAATTTAACTCATCAACTTTCATTTTACCACTTAGTCTTGAAATGATTTGGTAAATTCTTCCTTTTATTTATTTATTTAAATTTATTCAAATGAATAATTTACACTTTACTAATTTGTTTGATTTGTTCATATATGTAGGGATATATATAAATCTACTCCACGTTCATTTCATCATTTCCATATACCGCTTAATTTATTTTTATTTATTTAGCAAGGCCTAAGTAATAAATTATTAAACAAAATGTTTATTAGGCTAATAAAATTTTATTTAATAAATGGTTTACATTAAATCAAGACAAACTCCTTCCCTATTTCCTTAACCCCTTTCTTACCGGCCTGTACACATAAAAGTCTTCGGCCTTTCCTTAGTTTCATTTCACGTTTCCGTTTAATTCGCGTTCTAAGCCCAATTATCGTCCACGCAATTATTTAAATACCCCAATATGCTCACACGTGCCATAACCATTTTCAAGCCCACCCACTTGTTAACACGTGTCCTATACCATGGAAATACCCACGCACCCAACTCCTGTGCTTTTCGCAAATGCTGTAAACTCCTTCCATATTCCTTTCTTTTGCTCCTCCCATGCACTCTTCTTTCCTTTTACGTTTGGCTCCTTTTCTTTTGATCTTCATCTACTGTTGCTCTTTGACCCACTTGCCTTACCCTATCGGCCCGCACACATCTTTGAGGCCATGTGGCCTTCACAAGTCATGCACTCCCAGTTTTAATCAAGATGCCGAAACCTGCTGCTGTCAAGAACCCGATCGGAGAAAGTCCTTCCACCCGCCACCTCGGCTCACCGGAGCTCCGGCGCTCCCACCGAAACCTCGCCCACGACCTTCGGCACCCAGTGCACCAACCCCGGTGGTCCCCTACTGCTCCGGCGAAGAGCAGCACTGCTGCGAAGTTCGGCCAGCACAAAAACCCGCACACCATCAGTATTCCGATCGGAGGAAACTCCTCCACCCGCCACCTCAGCTAGCTGGAACGCCAGCGACTTCATCACCACCTTGCCACCTCTCAGGCACCTGCTCCACCGTTGGTGCGGCGGTCCCGTTTGGCCTTGGCGAGGCGCAGTTCGTACGTGAACTGCTCACGTTCAAACCGAGCCATCTCTTCAAAAATCATTCAATCACCAAATTTCTACGCTACGAAGCTAGTTCAGGGTTTCAACAGTGTTTTATAAATTGTTGTGCGCGTGTACACAACTCCAGTCGATTTCATACAGTGTATATACTCTGTTTTTAAACTATGACCACGTTTCGACTAAACTAAACTTCTCTTCCTCTACTTAACAATATATCATACTGTTTGGCTGTAAAATCATGATATATAAGTGTGCATCACTACCGTACCCTGAATAGTGGTTTCATACAGGGTCTGATCATGGCTTGGGTGTACATACATGACAGCAGCTTGCGGTTTTATGTATTTCTCAAACAATACTTCATACAGTAGACACAAAACCTTATAACTACATATACATGCTAATATAGACTAGTATATAAGCAGGCATCATTTTCTAATTAGCATATACAGTCATACAGAGGAATCATGACAGTTTTGGTGTACACAGTCAAGCATAGCTTGCGGGTTTTGGGTGAGTTTCTCAAACTAACACAACAACACATTAAAACAAGGTCCTATACCATTCATATATACTAATGTAAACTAGTATGTATACATTCATTATTCTCTAACTTTGTACATGCATTTCATACGTGAAGATATTACCAGTCTTAGATCCAAACAGTCACACAAACTTGCGGTTTAACAGTAGTAATAAACATCAACTATACTGGCATACAACAGTGAATACAAGCATGAATAAATAGGAAGATGTGTGAGTGTTTACTCACAGTTTCAGCAGGTTTTGATGGTGTAAAAATATATCTTCAGATCTCCTTTCTTTGCTCAAATCTCCGGTGCAAGTAAAATGGAAGGAAGGCTCTCATATATATAGGCTTATATATTTTGTATTATATTAGTTTTCTATTTACATTAAATACTAAATCTATAATCTTCCTTTGATCAAATATTTGCGCAGAGAATGTACAGCAAAGAATGTTCATGAAAGCTACACTTGCTTTGGAGTTATATGTGCAAGTTGTTGTGGAGTAATGATGTCCATACAAAGGCTTCTAGTCCCTTGACAAAAGCAATAAATGCTAGTGTATTCCTTCTAGAAGGATGTATATAAAAAAAAATCCTATATTTCTATTGTTGTCTTGCGCAGGAAATGGTTGTGTGGTCCATGACATTACACACATTATCTTTGCATTAACTTAAATCTAAGATAGCTTTTAACTTTAGCATGATTCATCCAATATCTCCTGCGCAATATCTTTGAATATCCCCTAATTTGTTTAAGTATTAATCTATTTAATTCATTTCACTTCATCTAGTACTATGCCATTCTTAGTTATGAAGTTCTCTACTCACATGGGCTTGGTTCTTTGCTGCATGGTGCCTTCTTTCTTGCGCAGTACTGGGCTGATGTATGACTTCCTAATTTACATGATGCTAAGGTGATTTAATAGGCTACAAGTTCAAGTATTTATGGGATGTCTAAGGCTGATTTTATTGTATGAGTTAGGATCTTTAATCTACATTAGTCCACTTAGTTTCCAGCACACAAGTTGGTTGTAGTTTGGTCCTTGAAGTTGCATGAAAAATATGGCTTTGCTAGCTTATAAGTTGTAGTGATTTCAATCCATAGTTTTTCTCTCAATTTTGATGCAAGGTCATGCTATGTTATGGTTGCACTAGTACATGTGTATAATGGTCTAAAAGTTATAGCAGAACTTTTCTTTTGATTGGTCTCCTATGATCTAGAACTATGGCCTTCAAGTTGTATAAACTATAGTTTTTATACTAGCTTACGTACTCGATTTAGTTCATGTTATTCTTGCCAATTTCTCTGCTAAGACATGTCTAAAATAGGTTGCACTAGGGCCCTACAATAGCCTAGTCATCATCGGATTAATCTCTCTTTAAGTTGCTGTTGAAGTTATTACTCCAGTCGATTGATTTCTCAAGTTAAAGATTTGCGACGCTTTAGTTACAGTTCCTTTAGTAACGCTTTTCTATAGCGCTTTACTAACGCTGCTATAGAGTTCTACTACTGCTGTTTACTACAGAATTTTAGTTACACTAAAAGTTGTTAAGTTTTAGAGACGCTTCATGATGTAATAAAAACTTTATCACCATTTCCGGGTCATTCAAATGAATATCAACATAAATAACTAAATTATTGCTGTATTGTAAAATTTTAAGTTCTGACGTATTTTAGTTATCGTCCAGAAATCCCGGGTCATTACAATCTACCCACCTTAAAAAAAATTCGTCCTCGAAATTGTAATTAACGTGTAGTTCCTAGTTATGTTTAGAGTTTCAACTTCATATCCATAAATAACCAACACACATCAACCAATTGTTATTTATCACACTTATTTCCATAACTAATATATATGTTACTACCGTTTGAAAACATTTCTATTAGTGCATCACTATTTCTCAACATCCATCAGTTCCTGACCGTAAATCGGTAAACGAATAACCCTCTAAATATCAACCCCGAAGACCGAAATCAACATCAGATTGATACCTAGAAAATTATTCGACTTAATCCATTTCCAGTTAGGTTCTAATTTCTTAACTTCACATCTAAATTCCTCGTTACCCATATTACTTCAATATCATTGATTTTATTTGGAAAAATTCCCAAATCTACATTAACTTCTTTCATTTTGAATTGACTTATTTCAAATATATTTATCTACTCCGAATTCTCTTTTTACTCAAATCCATATCCAACGATCTCAAGTCCACTTCACTTAACTCCATTAAGTATTTTATTAACTTAAGTCTAAACTTAATTTTAGCAAAAATCCAAATTTTAAATTCGATTAATAATCCTAACTTCATTATTAAAAAGAATAAGGTACCTTCCATAACTCCTTCCACGTCCTCAGAGGTAGATGGCTTATCCATTAAGGCCAAGACTGTTGGTTGCGTTCCTTTCTTCATAAGTGGGCAATCGTAAATCATATGTCCAGGCTGATTACACTTATAGCATATATATTGTCGGACAGAAGCATTATCTGATTCATGTGGTTCCTGCTGAGGTTGCTGTGTCTTTTCTGCGGCTGGCTTCTTACAGAACCTAGCAATGTGACCCTTCTCTTTACAATTGTGGCATATGGTATTCTTGAAACGTTCCTTAGCTTTCTCACCCATCTCTCCTTTGCCCTTCCAGTTTGGATTAAACTTCCTCTTCAGAGGATTCTCCCCACTGGCTTCTCCAGTTTGTGCCTTGGCTAGTGGCTTCTTCGTACTAAGTGCTTCATAATGAATTGCCATGTCGATTATGTCGATGAATGGACTCTTCAGATGTCCAATCACATTATCCTATAGATCTTCTTTTGAACCAGCTATGAACATCTCGTTCTTCTTGAGCGAGGTATTGATCAGGTCTGGACCAAAGCAAGATAGTGCATTGAACTTATTCTCATACTCAATGATAGACATGTTACCTTGTTTCAGATCGATGAAGTCTCGATACATCCTAGTCTTTCCAGCTGCAGGTAAAAATTGTGCCTCAAACTCCTCTTTGAACTTTCCCCAGGAAAAATCATTCTCAAAAACGTTTGTCGTCTGTGCGTCCCACCAGATTGCAGCAGCTCCTTGTAGTTGCCACGAAGCCAAAAGTCGTTTCTGTTCATCATTCAGATCCTGTCCTTTGAAAATTCTTTCACAAGATCTTATCCATGCTTGGACTTCGATGAAGGATTCTGTTCCTTTAAAAACCTGTCCTCCCAGTGTTTGATATTCCTTACAGATTGTTGCCAAGTTCGACCTAGGTTGAACTGGGATAACTTCTTCCACAGTTTCTACTTGGTTCTGAGTAGTGTTACGACCATTGGTATTGGTGGTTCCACTAGTTCGACCTCTTTGTCCACGGGTATTCATCCTTATTAACCTGAATATAACAGGTTGACATCAAAACTCGATCGGATATTAGGATAATTGGTCTATATAAAACTTAGGTCGATCTATCCTAAGTATGTATATATATATATATATATATATATATATATAATAACATCCAACTTTTTGAAAATACGCTCTCTCAACACTCACCCAAAGCCTAGGTATACGATAACCTAAGCTCTGATACCAACTGTAACGACCCGAAAATTTTCGAGTTAGGCTTTGCAACCATCCTCTCCAACCTCCGAAGCAGCAAGGTAATACCCTACCGTGGCTTACATTGGTACCCCAGCACCATATTTTACGGCCAGCCTTTCGACTTCACAACCAACCCTACCAAAGGGACATGTAGGGGTAAGAGTCTCCCGTTCGCCACCTAACGAAAAGCGAGAACCCCCTATCATGCGACACATGCACAAAGCACGCAACATGGACTGGTATGAGTAAACGATTTATAAACAAGTTTCAATAAATCAAAATGATTCATAAGACCACGCCGTGAATACGGAACGGGTTTTTACCTTATGAGATCAAAACAGTTTGCATATTTAAACAGATATTATGATAATGTCTAGGGTGTCCACAAATAATTACAATCTAGTAGAATGCTTTCGTCTCACATTCTACTTATAGTATACAAACAAAACCATTAAGTGCTTATGGATATTTGGTTTCCAACTATGACAAGGTATGGGATCACCTTCCGGAGGTGTATCTCTAGATACGAATACACGGGTTCAACAAGAACATCTTGTACCCGGCCACACATGACCGCCCACTCATTTCGCTTGAGTGTATCGAATGTATATCACCAACGGTTGGGAGCTACCCACCGTTTCACGAAACGGGTCAGAATCGACAATAGATTTTTAGAAGTAAATGAATCTCTAGATCAGATGATGATACATCCTAACGGGAGCTACTCACATAGCCATGCTGCCTGCCCGATTTTTGTCATTTCCGGTTGTGAAGCTTGAAGCTAAACGTACCCTGACATGCATTTGATTTGCTTTGAACGTCACATCGTCAAACCCGCTAATCGACTAATTGACTTCCCCAAAAGTATATTACAAGTATAAAGTAAGAGAAACGAATTTCTCTACCACTTATAACTACGTTTGAAAAGATCAACGTACGTGATCAGTTAGGAGTACTCCGTCAGACGTTCGTCCATACTAGTTGTCCTGGGACTGGACAAACCGAAGGTACTATTCCGTACAACCATCTTAGGCACTGTTATCTAAGATTTATACAATAGCCCTTGCATTTTACTCCGTCTTCAATATATTCAGCATTTTTGACTCGCAACGCTTATGCCAATACGGAGTGGTTCTTTAGACAATAATCCAACCGGTCTCTCCATATTAACAACGTTAAAATGGTCAAACTTTGATAGTCGATGACTTAACTATCAAATGAAAATACGTGTGCACACAACAATCTTATTTCGAATTGAAATTCCTATTTGATCAATCATCATATATGTATATATATATATATTGATATTTCTGTGTTTACGTGTCACTATCCCTTCACATCAATCAGTCGTTGACTGTAATCATTAAGAGAACAACTTCCTAAGTATAAACCCCGAAGGCCGAAACCAACATCAGATAAATACTCAGAAAATCATTCGACTTATTAATTCTAGTCAGTTTCTAATTTCAGTAAATTCCCATTTGAATTCTTATTTCAAAGATTCATGTTCCTTTAATATTTTCGAAAAATATTAACATAAGCTCTTTATTTAAATATCATGCAATACCGTGTGCGGAGCACGGGCTTCAAACTTATCTAGTGAAAAATCTTCTTTTATAAAACCCGACGGTCAACGTTCGAATCTAGTATCGACAGTTAAACCTTTTCTCTCGATCTACTATTTTCTTATTTATCGTTAGCTTCATTTCATTTAAAGATTTGAGAAAATATTCCTTCGATGTTTTACTCAAACTTTAGAATTTATCATTTGCTGTTACATCTGGTTCCTTCCATCACGGTAGGTCATTTGAGTTTAATTTAACTCATCAACTTTCATTTTACCACTTAGTCTTGAAATGATTTGGTAAATTCTTCCTTTTTTTATTTATTTAAATTTATTCAAATGAATAATTTACACTTTACTAATTTGTTTGATTTGTTCATATATGTAGGGATATATATAAATCTACTCCACGTTCATTTCATCATTTCCATATACCGCTTAATTTATTTTTATTTATTTAGCAAGGCCTAAGTAATAAATTATTAAACAAAATGTTTATTAGGCTAATAAAATTTTATTTAATAAATGGTTTACATTAAATCAAGACAAACTCCTTCCCTATTTCCTTAACCCCTTTCTTACCGGCCTGTACACATAAAAGTCTTCGGCCTTTCCTTAGTTTCATTTCACGTTTCCGTTTAATTCGCGTTATAAGCCCAATTATCGTCCACGCAATTATTTAAATACCCCAATATGCTCACACGTGCCATAACCATTTTCAAGCCCACCCACTTGTTGCCACGTGTCCTATACCATGGAAATACCCACGCACCCAACTCCTGTGCTTTTCGCAAATGCTGTACACTCCTTCCATATTCCTTTCTTTTGCTCCTCCCATGCTCTCTTCTTTCCTTTTACGTTTGGCTCCTTTTCTTTTGATCTTCATCTACTGTTGCTCTTTGACCCACTGGCCTTACCCTATCGGCCCGCACACATCTTTGAGGCCATGTGGCCTTCACAAGTCATGCACTCCCAGTTTTAATCAAGATGCCGAAACCTGTTGCTGTCAAGAACCCGATCGGAGAAAGTCCTTCCACCCGCCACCTCAGCACACCGGAGCTCCGGCGCTCCCACCGAAACCTCGCCCACGACCTTCGGCACCCAGTGCACCAACCCCGGTGGTCCCCTACTGCTCCGGCGAAGAGCAGCACTGCTGCGAAGTTCGGCCAGCACAAAAATCCGCACACCATCAGTATTCCGATCGGAGGAAACTCCTCCACCCGCCACCTCAGGTAGCTGGAACGCCAGCGACTTCACCACCACCTTGCCACCTCTCAGGCACCTCCTCCACCGTTGGTGCGGCGGTCCCGTTTAGCCTTGGCGAGGCGCAGTTCGTACGTGAACTGCTCACGTTCAAACCGAGCCATCTCTTCAAAAATCATTCAATCACCAAATTTCTACGCTACGAAGCTAGTTCAGGGTTTCAACAGTGTTTTATAAATTGTTGTGCGCGTGTACACAACTCCAGTCGATTTCATACAGTGTATATACTCTGTTTTTAAACTATGACCACGTTCGACTAAACTAAACTTCTCTTCCTCTACTTAACAATATATCGTACTGTTTGGCTGTAAAATCATGATATATAAGTGTGCATCACTACCGTACCCTGAATAGTGGTTTCATACAGGGTCTGATCATGCCTTGGGTGTACATACATGACAGCAGCTTGCGGTTTTATGTATTTCTCAAACAATACTTCATACAGTAGACACAAAACCTTATAACTACATATACATGCTAATATAGACTAGTATATAAGCAGGCATCATTTTCTAATTAGCATATACAGTCATACAGAGGAATCATGACAGTTTTGGTGTACACAGTCAAGCATAGCTTGCGGGTTTTGGGTGAGTTTCTCAAACTAACACAACAACACATTAAAACAAGGTCCTATACCATTCATATATACTAATGTAAACTAGTATGTATACATTCATTATTCTCTAACTTTGTACATGCATTTCATACGTGAAGATATTACCAGTCTTAGATCCAAACAGTCACACAAACTTGCGGTTTAACAGTAGTAATAAACATCAACTATACTGGCATACAACAGTGAATACAAGAATGAATAAATAGGAAGATGTGTGAGTGTTTACTCACAGTTTCAGCAGGTTTTGATGGTGTAAAAATATATCTTCAGATCTCCTTTCTTTGCTCAAATCTCCGGTGCAAGTAAAATGGAAGGAAGGCTCTCATATATATAGGCTTATATATTTTGTATTATATTAGTTTTCTATTTACATTAAATACTAAATCTATAATCTTCCTTTGATCAAATATTTGCGCAGAGAATGTACAGCAAAGAATGTTCATGAAAGCTACACTTGCTTTGGAGTTATATGTGCAAGTTGTTGTGGAGTAATGATGTCCATACAAAGGCTTCTAGTCCCTTGACAAAAGCAATAAATGCTAGTGTATTCCTTCTAGAAGGATGTATATAAAAAAAATCCTATATTTCTATTGTTGTCTTGCGCAGGAAATGGTTGTGTGGTCCATGACATTACACACATTATCTTTGCATTAACTTAAATCTAAGATAGCTTTTAACTTTAGCATGATTCATCCAATATCTCCTGCGCAATATCTTTGAATATCCCCTAATTTGTTTAAGTATTAATCTATTTAATTCATTTCACTTCATCTAGTACTATGCCATTCTTAGTTATGAAGTTCTCTACTCACATGGGCTTGGTTCTTTGCTGCATGGTGCCTTCTTTCTTGCGCAGTACTGGGCTGATGTATGGCTTCCTAATTTACATGATGCTAAGGTGATTTAATAGGCTACAAGTTCAAGTATTTATGGGATGTCTAAGGCTGATTTTATTGTATGAGTTAGGATCTTTAATCTACATTAGTCCACTTAGTTTCCAGCACACAAGTTGGTTGTAGTTTGGTCCTTGAAGTTGCATGAAAAATATGGCTTTGCTAGCTTATAAGTTGTAGTGATTTCAATCCATAGTTTTTCTCTCAATTTTGATGCAAGGTCATGCTATGTTATGGTTGCACTAGTACATGTGTATAATGGTCTAAAAGTTATAGCAGAACTTTTCTTTTGATTGGTCTCCTATGATCTAGAACTATGGCCTTCAAGTTGTATAAACTATAGTTTTTATACTAGCTTACGTACTCGATTTAGTTCATGTTATTCTTGCCAATTTCTCTGCTAAGACATGTCTAAAATAGGTTGCACTAGGGCCCTACAATAGCCTAGTCATCATCGGATTAATCTCTCTTTAAGTTGCTGTTGAAGTTATTACTCCAGTCGATTGATTTCTCAAGTTAAAGATTTGCGACGCTTTAGTTACAGTTCCTCTAGTAACGCTTTTCTATAGCGCTTTACTAACGCTGCTATAGAGTTCTACTACTGCTGTTTACTACAGAATTTTAGTTACACTAAAAGTTGTTAAGTTTTAGAGACGCTTCATGATGTAATAAATAAACTTTATCACCATTTCCGGGTCATTCAAATGAATATCAACATAAATAACTAAATTATTACTGTATTGTAAAATTTTAAGTTCTGACGTATTTTAGTTATCGTCCAGAAATCCCGGGTCATTACAGATTTCAACACCAAAGGTGTCATGGAAACACTTCAACAAATTGTTAGATTATAATTTAGAGCCACGCAATCCCAAAAAAAAAGCAAAAATGAGGAACATGGATT
The DNA here is from genome assembly GCA_030737875.1 of Allium sativum. Classification (NCBI taxonomy): domain Eukaryota; kingdom Viridiplantae; phylum Streptophyta; class Magnoliopsida; order Asparagales; family Amaryllidaceae; genus Allium; species Allium sativum. Next base: position 808,997,820 of record CM060921.1, on the reverse strand, counting down.
TTTATAGTGGTTCGATCTAAAATAGATCTACGTCCACTTTTGAATCATTTCTCATTATGATATTTTGCTTTACAACATACATGAATTCTCTCAAATAATTCATTTCTCGCTTTTTTCTCTTTCTAGGATTTAAATTACACTTGAATTGACAAAGTGATTGGAGAAATATCATGCTTTGTGATGGTGGATGTATGAATCTTCGATCACTTAGGCATTTTGATGCTCTTTCATGATTTGATATGAACTTTTGTGTTAGATCCAAACTTCAGAGATGATTATGTTGGAATATGAATGAGCATGAGTAAGAGATATTTGGGAAGAAGAAGAGTTAGCAATCTATTGCTCAACATCATTAAAATGTAGGGACAATAGTTGCTACTTGGGCTAGTGCATTAAATGAGAATTATTTACTCAGAATATGAAAGGCATGGCTGTTCAGTCCGGAATTCCAAAGGCATGGCTGTTCAAATTACAACCATTGGAATTCTAAGCACATGCACATTAATAACCGAGTGGTTAAAGGGTCGCAACCTTTCCACTTTAGCGGTTACTAATACATACGAATAGGCACTCCTCCAGCCTATAAATTCACTACATAAAACAAGACAGAATATACCGTTGGATCTGCTTGCATTGCTTCTTCTTCCTCAACGTAATTTCTCCGATCTAGTTTCTATAACTTTTTCAGTTCGTCAGGGCTCCGTTTGCTGGCACTACGCTACGGAGTTGGTCCGTTTTATCCTGGAAAACAAATTGCAACAACGTCTTTTGGTGCATATGACGGCAATATTGTTTCAAGGAAACAGAAACATCTCTGGACTCGGATATTACTTTCTTCTTCTTTTCTATTGAAGACGGTTCTGTACTGCTTCAATTTGTTGTACAATCGGTTGCGCTTTCTGTGGTTACTATGAACACAGTTTGACGTGACAATTGTTGAATAAATTAGTAACATTGAATTTGTTACAATTATTGAACAACATTGCTTGTTGTTACTGTTTAATTTGCAATACAATCATGCATTGACAAAAGATTTAACTTTGTAATGCAATCATGTATTGACAAAGAAATTTTCTAACAATCTTGAAACAATATTTTACTTGCTTGAACATATGCTAATTTGATATATTATAAACATATCTTATCTTCATAAGTTTGGTATAGACTCAGGTGTGCTTTGATGTTGATTCGGTTATTTTTGTGTATTTGTTTTTCAATTAAATCAACCTGAGTTTCATGCTCAGATTTAAAAAATATTGTGTTTCCTACAAGTGGTATCAAAGCCACTCTTGGTTAATTCTATTGAGGAATCTTTGTTTTTATTTAAGATATGAATTATTGAAACATTTGAATCTTAAGATATGTTGAATTTGTTTGGATCTGTACAAATATTCTTAAAATTCTTTTTCCTTCTTCTCTGATTCAGTTGATGCAAACATCTTCAAGTATTAAATGATTCATTTATATATTAAATGATTCATTTATATTATTAAATGATTCATTATATCAATCGATCGCAATACCATTTAAAGGTCACACATATATATTGTCAGTCTTTTCCTCTTTTGAAATTGGAAACTTGTGTGAATTAAATATGAAATTCATATGTTGGTAACTGACATTTGACTATTCATATTCAAAATGATTTGTGCTTTAAAAATATATTTAATGAATCATTCGGCTTGTAATGCATGATATGTTTAGCATATTCAAAACTTAGTGTGAATTGCGTGAACTGTATTATGAAATTGCATTTAAAGCATGCTTTCCAATGTTTGACTTTTCAATATTGCCATGTAGCTTGCAATTCTCTTTGGGCAAAAGTAGCATTTGATGTGTTTAAACAATACAAAGTGGTAGTTGAGAATCAACTCAATAAGAAAATGAAAAGCAAAATGGAGAGTGTAAAGCAATTTTTAGTCCCATATTGTGAAATATATGTACTCTCTTTTCTATAATCTTATATAAATAAAGAAGAAGAATGCTTATATTAGAGTGTGACTAAGCCAAGACACAATATCATATTGATGTCAAATTGGGCTTAGTGCATTGAGATTATTAAGGTCTAAGACACAATATTATATTGATGTCAAATTGGGCCTAGTGCCTAGGGACTCTTGGGGTCCAGGACACAATATTATATTAGTGTCAGAATTTGTCTAAGGGCCTTGGCGCTCTCAAATGTATGCTTTATTGATAGTTTCTGGCTTGCCAGATAACTTTTGGGGAGAAGCTATTCTTTCGAGAAATCAAATTTTAAATAAAATACCCCGAAAGAAAACATGTAAATCTCCTTATGAACTTTGGAAAAACAGACCACCATATGATCCTATAAATACTTAAAAATGTTGGGGTGTCTTGCCAAAGTAGAGGTGTCAAAACCAAAGAAGGTCAAAATTGGACCAAAAACATTTGATTGTATTCATTGAATATGCACTAAACAGTGTTGTATACCATTTTTGGTACACAAATCTGAAATTGATGATATTCTTGAGAAATATCATCATTGAGTCGAGAAATGCTAGTTTTTTTTTTTAAATATATTCCCCTTGAAATAAAGAGACCAAGGGAAGATGGAGTTCCTTATTCTCTTGAGAATATTGACCAAAATAAAACTCAGCAAAGTAGTGCTGAGTAGCAAGTGGAGGAACCAAGAAAAGGAAAAAAAAAGGCCAAGGACCTTGGAACAGACTTCTATACCTTTGTGTTAGAAGATGATCCATTTTCATACAAACTAAATGTGTCTTCCAGCAACGCCCCTCATTAAAAGAGGCGATTAACAGTAAGATTGAATCCATTATGTCCTACATGTGGATTGGTTGAATTACCTTAAGGGTGTAAGACCTTAGGTAATAAATGGATACTTGAAAAGAAATTGAAACCTGATGGTTCAATAGACAAGTATAAAACTACAAATGCTGATGTACAACCTTTTATGGGCAATTCATCTACTTCAAAGGTGGAAGGCAAAGGAAAAGTTGTGCTGAAACTGACTTCTGGAAAGGAACTAAATTTAAATTCAGGATCATTACTGAGTAATCATGGTTTCAAATTAATATTTGAAACCGTTAAATTTGTACTTTTCAAGAATGAAGTGTATGTTGGAAGAGGATATGTGTGTGGTGGTTTGTTTAAAGCAAATGTAACTACTATTGTACCACACATTAATAAAAATAAAAGTAAATCTTCCGCTTATATTGTTGAATCTTCCAATATATGGCATTCTAGATTAGAGCATGTAAAATTTGATACATTGCGGAAATTGATTAATCTAGAATTTATACTAAAATGCAATATAAATTCCAACTATAAATGTCAAGTTTGTGCAGAAGCAAAATTGACAAGATCCTCGTTTCATCATGTTGAACGAGAAACCAAACCTCTAGACTTAATACATACTGATGTATGCGATTTGAAATTTTATCAAACTAGAGGTGGAAAATGGTGCTTTATTACATTCATTAATGAATGAACCAGTTATTGTCGTGTATATCTCCTTAGAAACACGTATAACGTCAATAATAATGTTTATTGCAATTGCATCCATACATGACTTAGAAATACATCAAATGGATGTTAAAACCGCACCTTTGAATGGTGAACTAGAGAAACAAATCTATTTGAAACAACCTGAAGGATTTCTGACCTCAGAAAATGAGAATAAAGTTTGCAAACTGATAATAATCATCTTATGATCTTAAAATAGGTCCAAAACAGTGGCATGAAAGTTTGATAAAACTATGTTATCAAATGGATTCACGATAAATGAATCAAACAAATATGTGTACATAAAATACACACATATTTGATATATCATTGTTTGTCTCCATGTTGATGACATGTGGCTCCTAGGCAACAACAAGGGCATAATAACATCTACAAAGGATATGTTATCCTCTAGATTTGATATGAAAGACCAAGGACTGGCTGATGTGATATTGGGTGTAAAAATTCTGAGAACACCACAGGGATATGCATTATCCCAGTCGCATTACATCACCTAGATACTTGAGAAATTCAAGCAATATAATGTAACTATTGCAAAATCACCAGTAGATATGAACCAAAATTGGGTAAAGAACACTGGTGATGGTATTTACCAATTGGAATACTCTCGTATACTAGGAAGTATCATGTATGTTATGAACTGTACTAGGCCTGATATCGCATATGCTGTAAGCAAACTAAGTAGATTTGCCCGCAATCCTGGTAAACATCATTGGAAAGCGATAATCAGAGTTCTGGGATATCTAAAGTATACACAGAGTTATGGTTTATACTATACAAACTATCCTTCAATAGTGGAAGGATACAGTGATACAAATTGGATCACTGGATCAAATGATACAAAGTCTACAAGTGGATACGTGTTCACATTAGGAAATGGAGCAATTTCATGGAAATCATCCAAACAGACTTGTATCGCTAGATCTACGATGGAATCAGAATTTATTGCACTAGATAAGACTGCAGAAGAAGCAGAATGGATTCGAAGCTTCTTGGAAGACATTCCTAATTGGAGCAAACCTACGCCTCCAATATGTATACATTGTGATAGTCATTCAGCTATTAGAAGAGCTAATAGTACACTATACAATGGTAAATCTAGGCATATTCATCGTAGACATAAAACGATAAGACTACTTCTCTCTAATGGGGTTATCACAATAGATTACATTCGATCTAAAGATAACTTAGCGGATCCACTTACAAAAGGCTTGCCAAGAGAGAAAGTTCAAATCTTATCGAAGGGAATGGGGCTAAGGCCTATAGACTAAAGGTTTTTCAAAAATGGAAACCCCACCTAGTTGACTGGAGATCCCAAGATCTAGGTTCAAAGGGACAACAAAGTTTAAGAGAAACTTGATGGCACTGTTATACACAAACCATTCCTATGATAAGTCAGTGCATTATATGTTGAATAAGGATAAGTATCAGTACTTTTAATGATGTCTGTATTTGAGGAAATAACAGAATACCCTTTACAGAATCACCTACGTAAGTGCGAAGGCGCCTCTTCAAAGAGAATTATGAGGCCAAATTCTCTAAGCACTTATGAGACCAGGCAGGTGTTCAAGGCGAAAACGAACACAAACAGAGAACGAAGGGTTATAAGAAACATTTATCGTGTGTTATCTACTTTGGAATTACACAAAAGGCTTATAGTTCAAGGATAGTCTATGTCTACTGATTCGCCTGTGATTCAAATAGATAATCACTAAGAAAGTTCAAGGCCCATATGCTACTTTAACCGATGCGATAAATGGTTCGTGAAACTAACATCGAATGCTCATTCATGTGGGGGATTGTTGGAATATGAATGAGCATGAGTAAGAGATATTTAGGAAGAAGAAGAGTTAGCAATCTATTGCTCAACATCATTAAAATGTAGGGACAATAGTTGCTACTTGGGCTAGTGCATTAAATGAGAATTATTTACTCAGAATATGAAAGGCATGGTTGTTCAGTCCGGAATTCCAAAGGCATGGCTGTTCAAATTACAACCATTGGAATTCTAAGCACATGCACATTAATAACCGAGTGGTTATGTAACGGCGCGGATTTTTGCGACTTTGGTTATCGCCATAAACACGACGACGACTAACCAAACATCGAAAAATCCCGGTCGTCAATGAAAGAATTTAGAAGGTGAGAAAGAAAAGATAGAACTAATAGAATATAAGAAGAAGAAGAACATCAGAATCAGAGTAAACACGAAACTCACAGCGGAACGAATAACATATAATATATAACATATCTTTGAAACATAACAGTTATATATACAATAGCACTTTATCAGAGTACAACACTTACAACACAGCGGAAATAACTATAGCTGTAGAATCTTGAAGCCTCCTTCTCCAAGCTCTCCAAGTATATCTGTAAATCCCGACTACTTGACTGCCCGTACAAATTTAGGCACCCAAGAGTTTAGGGAAAACAACAAAGTAAACTCCGGGTCAGTCATGGGACTGGTATGAGTAAAATAGTTTAAAACAGGTATATGATATCCCATAAGACCACGCCGTGAATACGGAACGGGTTTTTCCTTATGAGTATTTGAACAACTTGACAAGCAATATCATTGTGATATTATAATAATGTCTAAGTACAAATAGGTATCAATCTAGCAGAAACGCTTGCATCTCACGTTCTACCTACATAGTAAAAAATCATAAACCGCAGGGCACTTATCAGAGAATGGATTCCAACAGACAAGGTATGGGAGCACCTTATGATCAGTGTACTCTAGAGGGTATACACTGCAGGTTCAACAAGAACGTCTTGCAACCCGGCCACACATGACCGCTCACTCATTTAGCTTGAGTGTCGCGAATATATTGCCACCACGGTTATAGGCCATCAAACCGTCATCCGAAGATACAGAATCAAAAAGAAGTATAAATATGGATTTTCTCTAGATCGGTGACAATACACCCTGCTTGGGGATGACCCAACTAGCCATGCTGCCTAGCCCAACTTTTGTTACTTCCCGGTGTGAGGCTAGAAGCTACGCTTTATCATCACATCAGATTCACTTCGAATGCCACATTATCAGATCCATCGGGATCACTAATTTGACGTCTACAACCATACATTATGTGTTAGCTAAGGGAAGTTTCCTTCTCCGCTTCCACTCTTGGTACGGTCGAAGAAATCAAGGTACGTGACCTTTCTGAAAATACTCTGTCAGACATCCATCTTCATTCACTTAGAATGTCACATCGTCATACCCGCCAAATCACAAATTGACTTGTCCAAAAATAACACGGGTATACAACTAAGAGAAACGAATTCCTCCGCCACCAAACGTGAATACGTTTGAACAGATCAACTTACGCGATCCATTGGATATACTCTGTCAGACCTTCTTCCATATACGTTGTCCTGGGACTGGACAACCCGAAGGCACTATTCAGTATATCCATCTTGGTCACTGTTATCTAAGACTTATACAACAGCCCTTGCACTTTACTCTGTCTTCAATTATCTTTGGCATAAATGATTCGCAACGCTTATGCCAATACAGAGTGGTTCTTTGGATAATAATCCAACCGGTCTCTCCATATTAACAACCTTAAAATGGTCCAAAACTTCGATAGTCTGTGAGTTAACTATCAAAGAAAAACAAGTGTGCAAACAACGATATTATTTCCAGATGGAAATAATATCGAACAATCATCAAACAACTTTTATCTTTTTGGTTCAATAATTTACTTATCTCCTGTTTCCCTATATTCGACATTTGCTATTATCTAATGTTTTAGAAAATATATTTATTAACACTAGAAAACATTTCCACTCCTTGTTTTCTATATTAGAAAACAATTCTTATTCTTCTTTGGAAAACATTTCCAAAACTCCTACGTTTGGATTAAGCAGATGTTTAGATAAAACATCGCTATACCAACTGTAACCATTTTCCTAAATTACACCTTTCACTTAACTCCTCTTTACTGCCAAACTTTAACCATTCCTTAGTTAAAACGAAGCCAATCAAGTTGGGGTAGAATTACCTCTCAGACCTTAACTGAACAACACTTCTAACCTTGAAAATAGGAAAAGTTCACCTTAAATTCCTTTAACTGACTTCCTTACTTAACCTTTCTATCGAATAACTATATTCGATTTACTCTTTTCAATTAACCCTAGTGGGTTGACTCTATTGGATTAACTCTATTTGCTTAACTCTATTTGATTAATCCTATTCACTTAACTCCTGTCGAATAAACTATATTTGATATCTCCTCCAACACTATTCGAATAAACTATGTTCGATTAACTTCTCTAACTCTATTCGAATAAATTATATTCGATTAACTCTTCGACTAACTCCTTTGGATTTACTAACTTCGAATAACTCCTTTGGATTAACTAACTTCGAATAACTCCTTTGGATTAACTAACTTCGACTAACTCCTTCGGATTAACTCTTCGACTAACTCCTTCGGATTAACTCTTCGATTAACTCCTTCGGATTAACTCTTCGATTAACTCCTTCGGATTAACTAACTTCGAATAACTCCTTCGGATTAACAAACTTCGAATAACTCGTTTGGATTAACTAACTTCGAATAACTCCTTTGGATTAACTAACTTCGAATAACTCCTTTGGATTAACTAACTTCGACTAACTCCTTCGGATTAACTCTTCGACAAACTCCTTCGGATTAACTCTTCGATTAACTCCTTCGGATTAACTAACTTCGAATAACTCCTTCGGATTAACTAACTTCGAATAACTCCTTCGGATTAACTAACTTCGAATAACTCCTTTGGATTAACTAACTTCGAATAACTCCTTTGGATTAACTAACTTCGAATAACTCCTTTGGATTAACTAACTTCGAATAACTCCTTTGGATTAACTCTTCGACTAACTCCTTCGGATTAACTCTTCGATTAACTCCTTTGGATTAACTAACTTCGAATAACCAATATTCGATTACTCCTCTTCGAATAAATAATATTCGATAACTCTTCTCAAATGAGTAACATTTGATTTCTCCACTCGAATAAACTATATTCGATTACTCTTCCCTCGAATACACTATATTCGATAACTCTACTTCGAATAAGTGATATTGGACAACTCTACTTGATTAACTCCACTGGTTAACTCTAACTGGTTAACTCTAACTGGTCAACTCTAACTGATCAACTCTAACTGATCAACTCTAACTGATCAACTCTAACTGGTTAACTCAAATGGTTTAACCTAACTGGTTAACTCGTCTCGGTTAACTGAACTAATCCACTTAGTTTAACTTAGCTAATTCACTTTGATTAACTCTAACCGATTCACTTAGTTTAACTCAACTAATTCACTTCGATTAACCACTTAGTTTAACTTAACTAATTCACATCGATTAACCACTTAGTTTAACTTAACAAATTCACTTTGCTTAACTTAACCAATTACTTTGATTTACTCGACTAACTAACTTTGGTTAACTTAACCAATTACTTTGATTAACTCGACTAACTTGCTTTGGTTAACCTAACCAACTACTTTGTTTTAACTCAACTAACTTGCTTTAGTAAATCTAACCAATTACTTCGATTAACTCGACTACTCACTTTGGTTAACCTAACCAAATTACTTTGATTAACTCGACTAACTTTGCTTTGGTTAACCTAACCAAATTACTTTGTTTAACTCGACTAACTTGCTTTGGTTAACCTAACCAATTACTTTGATTAACTCGACTAACTTTGCTTTGGTTAACCTAACCAAATTACTTTGTTTAACTCGACTAACTTGCTTTGGTTAACCTAACCAATTACTTTGATTAACTCGACTAACTTTGCTTTGGTTAACCTAACCAATTACTTTGATTAACTCGACTAACTTTGCTTTGGTTAACCTAACCAAATTACTTTGATTAACTCGACTAACTCACTTTGATTAACCACTTAGTTTACTTAACTAGTTCACTTAGTTTGACGAAACTAATTCACTTTGATTTACCAATTAGTTTAACTTAACTAATTCACTTGATAACCAATTAGTTTAACTTAACTAATTCACTTTGATAACCAATTAGTTTAACTTAACTAAGTCACTTAGTTTGACGCAACCAATTCACTTTGATTTACCAATTAGTTTAACTTAACTAATTCACTTTGATAACCAATTAGTTTAACTTAACTAAGTCACTTAGTTTAACTTAACCAATTACTTTGTAAAATCCTTTTATCACACTCTGGTATTTGTTATGGTAATTAACACATCATCTAACAACGATGAATATCGTCCAACCACACGTAATCACAACAGATTATATATATCACATTTATATATCACAATACGTAAATCACAGTAAAATAACTGTTGAGGAATCCAGTTGGATTCCTCCAACCTGTTTCCCTGCATCACAGATGTTAGACAACACCAGTATAATATTCTGATAAACAGAATCAACATATAACTATTTGACGGTTTATATATATATATATATACATATATATATATAATCTCTACTAACTGACTAGCAGTTCAATCAAACAGTCAACACACAGTCAAACATCAGATACTTAGCAGTTCTAAGAACATGATGTAAAAATAGAACTATTCAGAGTTGGTGAGTTTTACTCACCGTTGGACGATCATCGTCAATGACGATAACCATCGCTTGATCAGCTGGACACTTTATTTGGCTATAAATTTTGATGGACTCCAATTGACTCGCGGTCAGTCCCATTGTGGAGTGCTCGTCCATACGATCCCAACGCAACTTGCGGTTCGTCAATCCGATCTTGTGTGACCAAGATATCGCATTCTGAAGTTTTGTATACAATTGAATATATAAAATAAAACTTGGTATTTCTTAGATGGGCTTTAACCCCTATGATCCCACATCGGCCCACTTACCCTTCATTTAAATCGGACCCGAACCACTTTTCTTTCTTCCCCAAATCAAACTCCCTCCTACAGTATACTTCGATCCCAAAAATCCACCGTTGACCGCCCCCTTTGACCCGTGTTCTCCTCCACCTCGGCCATCATTTTCTGCCGTAACCACCACCAATCACCTCGCCTCCTCATCCTCTACCCAACACGAATGGCCTCGGCCTCTCCGCCAGCATCGCGTCGAACAGCCTCCCCTCTCAGGTGCGACACCCACCCTGACCGAACAACCCCATACTTTGCCAAACTCTGCTACTCTCCCCTCTAATCACACATCCAAACTCGAATTCGTGAATTGTTGCTCCAAGAATCCACAACGACGAACCCTAGCTTTCGTTCACCATTTCCAGCGAACCAGGAAATGCGTCAGTCCAACTCGAAGTACCCAGAATCGAAGGATTTGCAAGGATGATTGCAACCATATGTATTAGAGGATTTATAGGATTTCTTTGCAATTGATTTTTGATTTTCGTTTCCTGCGTTTGAGTTTTTGTTTGGGGAAAATCTTGCTGTGTTGGTTTATACGGCTTTTATAAGCCTCTGTTTGGTTGGTAAGAATTGTGGTTGGAATTGGATGATGCGTGGCTGGTTGTGGATCCAAAGAAAATGGGGAGGATATTTTTAATTTAGTTTTTATATTTATTTATATCGATTTTCTCCTTGTATCTACCTTTTAAAAATCCCAGCGACTACATATGATACCTAAAAATCCCCAAACCGGACATGTAGCTAGAGTTCGATATTACGGTCCAAACGAAACTGGTTTCGTCGAATTCCGACTCCGTATGTTCAAACTGCATATTTTTAAAGGTCGATTTCTCGTTTGTTTCTCAGTCAAAAATCACGTACGGCCATATATGATATCCAAAAATCACCAAACTGGTACTCTAACAAGTATTCGACATTACGGTCCCAACGAAACTGGTTTCGTCGAATTCTGACTTCGTCTGCTCAAACTGCGTATTTTTAAAGCTCTGGATGACCCATTTAAATATATACATATATTTAAATATTATTAAATTAAATATTAATAAATTAATATTATTGTATATATCCATATACAATGTCGTCCGGCTCCAGAATATCACCTCAGATTTTATGACTTGATTTCCAGACTCCAGATTATCCCGATATTCAGTTCGTATCGAAAAATCGATTTATAACGTATATAAAGCGTCGCAAATTATAAAGGAATTCCACAGCGACTTTTCTGAAATTTGATTTGGACATATCTCAAAATCTACACGACGAAATCCCGATTTTTCTCTTCCACTAGAAAGATATAATCCTCCAGCTCCGCACGTTTCTTGTTTCACAGAAATCCGATTTAAAACGAACCCTGTATACTCAGTTGAAGTTCAAATCGCCAAACAGCGAACTGCCGTGTCGTTATGCGCTCGATTTTAATTATTATTATAATTTATATGTTCAACTATCGTTTATTTAATATATTCGTTATTTAAATAATTAAATAACTTAATTTTATACCTTACAAAACGCGCCATTACAGACTTCCCCCCTTAAAATAATTTCGTCCTCGAAATTGCTAAGCTAGGAAAATGCTACCAACTTTACTAACTAGATTCAAATATCTTTTAGTTTACTTCTCAACTTCAGTTTCAACTGAACCATTTAATTTTCAATTAAATTATTAATTCATTCTGGCTAACTGAATTTCCATAAATCATGAGAATGTTCTAACGCCTGGAATTTTCGAAAAATTTCGCCAGCACCTCCTTTGTACTGGTCAATAACTCAGACTCCAACTCGCCTCTCTGGGCCTTCTTCAACCCAAAAGAAAATCAAACAGCCAAGCGACTTGCCAATTCGGCTCATAAATCTCATGCTTATACCAAATATAAACTTCTACCTTTTTGTCGGGCATATCAACTCTTATTACTTCCACTTGTTATCAACCCAACATATACCAATGTCATCTCAACATATTTTCAATCAGTTTTTATCCACAAATTCAACCATTCATTTATATCCAAGTCGAATTCTAATCAAACTCCAACATCAGATTTCAAACTCTTAACCCATCAACTTAATTCCAATCCAGATTATTCTCCAACCAAATCCCGATTTATTTAACTTGGTTCAAGTTTAAATTCCAATGTATTTATTCACTTATGTCTTCTCAATCCATTTAACTTTATTAGTTAAATTTTTAATTCCAGCATTCAAAATTCCTGGGTTTATTTCAAATCAATTTCAAACCATAACACCAATTCAAAACCTTTGAATTTCTAAACAACTTGTTTTCTCAACACAATTTGAAAACAAAACCCTTGGTAGTAATCCACCACTTAGAAACTCGAAAATCATACCAACGATGTATCGATCCATCCTCGGAATTATTTTCCAGTCATCCAGGTGAGTTCAATACTATATTTATTCCAAATTGGAAAACATTTTCAAAATCTCCCAGGAACTTAAAATTTCCTTATTTTAATTCCAAATTCTGATTTAAATTTCAGATTTTAATTCAACTGATTCCACGTATTTTACTTATAGGAATTCTTATTGGTTATATATAACCATTTCACATGTTATAAATCTTACTCGATTATAATAACAACCAACACTACCAATATATTATATCAAAATATATTCGGGTAAAATTATTTCTTTTACCCTCCTTTCAAAACATACCGTGTCGGTTCATCGTATTCGAGTGTTTGGTAACCCCTATCGATAAAGTGGATCAAACTGATCGACCAGAATTCACAAACTACTCTACCAGTGAGTCTCCACAATATAAAATCACTTTATATTAAATAACAAATACGCACTCGTATATATACACTCAAACTCAATCTAGGGTATTACTAACCCTATCTCTACCGAGTCACGCCACAGAGCCAAGTAATTCTTAACTTAAGCTCTGATACCAACTGTAACGGCGTGGATTTTCGCGACTTTGGTTATCGCCATAAACACGACGACGACTAACCAAACATCGAAAAATCCCGGTCATTAATGAAAGAATTTAGAAGGTGAGAAAGAAAAGATAGAACTAATAGAATAGAAGAAGAAGAAAAACATCAGAATCAGAGTAAACACGAAACTCACAGCGGAACGAATAACATATAATATATAACATATCTTTGAAACATAACAGTTATATATACAATAGCACTTTATCAGAGTACAACACTTACAACACAGCGGAAATAACTATAGCTATAGAATCTTGAAGCCTCCTTCTCCAAGCTCTCCAAGTATATCTGTAAATCCCGACTACTTGACTGCCCGTACAAATTTAGGCACCCAAGAGTTTAGGGAAAACAACAAAGTAAACTCCGGGTCAGTCATGGGACTGGTATGAGTAAAATAGTTTAAAACAGGTATATGATATCCCATAAGACCACGCCGTGAATACGGAACGGGTTTTTTCTTATGAGTATCTGAACAACTTGACAAGCAATATCATTGTGATATTATAATAATGTCTAAGTACAAATAGGTATCAATCTAGCAGAAACGCTTGCATCTCACGTTCTACATACATAGTAAAAAATCATAAACCGCAGGGCACTTATCGGAGAATGGATTCCAACAGACAAGGTATGGGAGCACCTTATGATCAGTGTACTATAGAGGGTATACACTGCAGGTTCAACAAGAATGTCTTGCAACCCGGCCACACATGACCGCTCACTCATTTAGCTTGAGTGTCGCGAATATATTGCCACCACGGTTATAGGCCATCAAACCGTCATCCGAAGATACAGAATCAAAAAGAAGTATAAATATGGATTTTCTCTAGATCGGTGACAATACACCCTGCTTGGGGATGACCCAACTAGCCATGCTGCCTAGCCCAACTTTTGTTACTTCCTGGTGTGAGGCTAGAAGCTACGCTTTATCATCACATCGGATTCACTTCGAATGCCACATTGTCAGATCCATCGGGATCACTAATTTGACGTCTACAACCATACATTATGTGTTAGCTAAGGGAAGTTTCCTTCTCCGCTTCCACTCTTGGTACGGTCGAAGAAATCAAGGTACGTGACCTTTCTGAAAATACTCTGTCAGACATCCATCTTCATTCACTTAGAATGTCACATCGTCATACCCGCCAAATCACAAATTGACTTGTCCAAAAATAACACGGGTATACAGCTAAGAGAAACGAATTCCTCCACCACCAAACGTGAATACGTTTGAACAGATCAACTTACGCGATCCATTGGATATACTCTGTCAGACCTTCTTCCATATACGTTGTCCTGGGATTGGACAACCCGAAGGCACTATTCAGTATATCCATCTTAGTCACTGTTATCTAAGACTTATACAACAGCCCTTGCACTTTACTCTGTCTTCAATTATCTTTGGCATAAATGATTCGCAACGCTTATGCCAATACAGAGTGGTTCTTTGGATAATAATCCAACCGGTCTCTCCATATTAACAACCTTAAAATGGTCCAAAACTTCGATAGTCTGTGAGTTAACTATCAAAGAAAAACAAGTGTGCAAACAACGATATTATTTCCAGATGGAAATAATATCGAACAATCATCAAACAACTTTTATCTTTTTGGTTCAATAATTTACTTATCTCCTGTTTCCCTATATTCGACATTTGCTATTTTCTAATGTTTTAGAAAATATATTTATTAACACTAGAAAACATTTCCACTCCTTGTTTTCTATATTAGAAAACAATTCTTATTCTTCTTTGGTAAACATTTCCAAAACTCCTACGTTTGGATTAAGCAGATGTTTAGATAAAACATCGTTATACCAACTGTAACCATTTTCCTAAATTACACCTTTCACTTAACTCCTCTTTACTGCCAAACTTTAACCATTCCTTAGTTAAAACGAAGCCAATCAAGTTGGGGTAGAATTACCTCTCAGACCTTAACTGAACAACACTTCTAACCTTGAAAATAGGAAAAGTTCACCTTAAATTCCTTTAACTGACTTCCTTACTTAACCTTTCTGTCGAATAACTATATTCGATTTACTCTTTCCAATTAACCCTAGTGGGTTGACTCTATTGGATTAACTCTATTTGCTTAACTCTATTTGATTAAACCTATTCACTAAACTCCTGTCGAATAAAATATATTCGATATCTCCTCCAACACTATTCGAATAAACTATGTTCGATTAACTTCTCTAAAGCTATTCGAATAAATTATATTCGATTAACTCTTCGACTAACTCCTTTGGATTTACTAACTTCGAATAACTCCTTTGGATTAACTAACTTCGAATAACTCCTTTGGATTAACTAACTTCGACAAACTCCTTCGGATTAACTCTTCGACTAACTCCTTCAGATTAACTCTTCGATTAACTCCTTCGGATAACTCTTCGATTAACTCCTTCGGATTAACTAACTTCGAATAACTCCTTCGGATTAACAAACTTCGAATAACTCCTTTGGATTAACTAACTTCGAATAACTCCTTTGGATTAACTAACTTCGAATAACTCCTTTGGATTAACTAACTTCGACTAACTCCTTCGGATTAACTCTTCGACTAACTCCTTCGGATTAACTCTTCGACTAACTCCTTCGGATTAACTCTTCGATTAACTCCTTCGGATTAACTAACTTCGAATAACTCCTTCGGATTAACTAACTTCGAATAACTCCTTCGGATTAACTAACTTCGAATAACTCCTTTGGATTAACTAACTTCGAATAACTCCTTTGGATTAACTAACTTCGAATAACTCCTTTGGATTAACTCTTCGACTAACTCCTTCGGATTAACTCTTCGATTAACTCCTTCGGATTAACTAACTTCGAATAACCAACATTCGATTACTCCTCTTCAAATAAATAATATTCGATAACTCTTCTCAAATGAGTAACATTTGATTTCTCCACTCGAATAAACTATATTCGATTACTCTTCCCTCGAATACACTATATTCGATAACTCTACTTCGAATAAGTGATATTGGACAACTCTACTTGATTAACTCCACTGGTTAACTCTAACTGGTTAACTCCTACTGGTCAACTCTAACTGATCAACTCTAACTGATCAACTCTAACTGATCAACTCTAACTGGTTAACTCAAATGGTTTAACCTAACTGGTTAACTCGCCTCGGTTAACTGAACTAATCCACTTAGTTTAACTTAGCTAATTCACTTTGATTAACTCTAACTGATTCACTTAGTTTAACTCAACTAATTCACTTCGATTAACCACTTAGTTTAACTTAACTAATTCACATCGATTAACCACTTAGTTTAACTTAACAAATTCACTTTGCTTAACTTAACCAATTACTTTGATTTACTCGACTAACTCACTTTGGTTAACTTAACCAATTACTTTGATTAACTCGACTAACTTACTTTGGTTAACCTAACCAACTACTTTGTTTTAACTCAACTAACTTGCTTTAGTAAATCTAACCAATTACTTTGATTAACTCGACTAACTCACTTTGGTTAACCTAACCAAATTACTTTGATTAACTCGACTAACTTTGCTTTGGTTAACCTAACCAAATTACTTTGTTTAACTCGACTAACTTGCTTTGGTTAACCTAACCAATTACTTTGATTAACTCGACTAACTTTGCTTTGGTTAACCTAACCAAATTACTTTGTTTAACTCGACTAACTTGCTTTGGTTAACCTAACCAACTACTTTGATTAACTCGACTAACTTTGCTTTGGTTAACCTAACCAATTACTTTGATTAACTCGACTAACTTTGCTTTGGTTAACCTAACCAAATTACTTTGATTAACTCGACTAACTCACTTTGATTAACCACTTAGTTTACTTAACTAGTTCACTTAGTTTGACGCAACTAATTCACTTTGATTTACCAATTAGTGTAACTTAACTAATTCACTTGATAACCAATTAGTTTAACTTAACTAATTCACTTTGATAACCAATTAGTTTAACTTAACTAAGTCACTTAGTTTGACGCAACTAATTCACTTTGATTTACCAATTAATTTAACTTAACTAATTCACTTTGATAACCAATTAGTTTAACTTAACTAAGTCACTTAGTTTAACTTAACCAATTACTTTGTAAAATCCTTTTATCACACTCTGGTATTTGTTATGGTAATTAACACATCATCTAACAACGATGAATATCGTCCAACCACACGTAATCACAACAGATTATATATATCACATTTATATATCACAATACGTAAATCACAGTAAAATAACTGTTGAGGAATCCAGTTGGATTCCTCCAACCTGTTTCCCTGCATCACAGATGTTAGACAACACCAGTATAATATTCTGATAAACAGAATCAACATATAACTATTTGACGGTTTATATATATATATACATATATATATAATCTCTACTAACTGACTAGCAGTTCAATCAAACAGTCAACACACAGTCAAACATCAGATACTTAGCAGTTCTAAGAACACGATGTAAAAATAGAACTATTCAGAGTTGGTGAGTTTTACTCACCGTTGGACGATCATCGTCAATGACGATAACCATCGCTTGATCAGCTGGACACTTTATTTGGCTATAAATTTTGATGGACTCCAATTGACTCGCGGTCAGTCCCATTGTGGAGTGCTCGTCCATACGATCCCAACGCAACTTGCGGTTCGTCAATCCGATCTTGTATGACTAAGATATCGCATTCTGAAGTTTTGTATACAATTGAATATATAAAATAAAACTTGGTATTTCTTAGATGGGCCTTAACCCCTATGATCCCACATCGGCCCACTTACCCTTCATTTAAATCGGACCCGAACCACTTTTCTTTCTTCCCCAAATAAAACTCCCTCCTACAGTATACTTCGATCCCAAAAATCCACCGTTGACCGCCCCCTTTGACCCGTGTTCTCCTCCACCTCGGCCATCATTTGCCGCCGTAACCACCACCAATCACCTCGCCTCCTCATCCTATACCCAACATGAATGGCCTCGGCCTCTCCGCCTGCATCGCGTCGAACAGCCTCCCCTCTCAGGTGCGACACCCACCCTGACCGAACAACCCCATACTTTGCCAAACTCTGTTACTCTCCCCTCTAATCACACATCCAAACTCGAATTCGTGAATTGTTGCTCCAAGAATCCATAACGACGAACCCTAGCTTTCGTTCACCATTTCCAGCAAACCAGGAAATGCGTCGAGTCCAACTCGAAGTACCCAGAATCGAAGGATTTGCGAGGATGATTGCAACCATATGTATTAGAGGATTTATAGGATTTCTTTGCAATTGATTTTTGATTTTCGTTTCCTGCGTTTGAGTTTTTATTTGGGGAAAATCTTGCTGTGTTGGTTTATACGGCTTTTATAAGCCTCTGTTTGGTTGGTAAGAATTGTGGTTGGAATTGGATGATGCGTGGCTGGTTGTGGATCCAAAGAAAATGGGGAGGATATTTTTAATTTAGTTTTTATATTTATTTATATCGATTTTCTCCTTGTATCTACCTTCTAAAAATCCCAGCGACTACATATGATACCTAAAAATCCCCAAACCGGACATGTAGCTAGAGTTCGATATTACGGTCCAAACGAAACTGGTTTCGTCGAATTCCGACTCCGTATGTTCAAACTGCATATTTTTAAAGGTCGATTTCTCGTTTGTTTCTCAGTCAAAAATCACGTACGGCCATATATGATATCCAAAAATCACCAAACTGGTACTCTAACAAGTATTCGACATTACGGTCCCAACGAAACTGGTTTCGTCGAATTCTGACTTCGTCTGCTCAAACCGCGTATTTTTAAAGCTCTGGATGACCCATTTAAATATATACATATATTTAAATATTATTAAATTAAATATTAATAAATTAATATTATTGTATATATCCATATACAATGTCGTCCGGCTCCAGAATATCACCTCAGATTTTATGACTTGATTTCCAGACTCCAGATTATCCCGATATTCAGTTCGTATCGAAAAATCGATTTATAACGTATATAAAGCGTCGCAAATTATAAAGGAATTCCACAGCGACTTTTCTGAAATTTGATTTGGACATATCTCAAAATCTACACGACGAAATCCCGATTTTTCTCTTCCACTAGAAAGATATACTCCACCAGCTCCGCACGTTTCTTGTTTCACAGAAATCCGATTTAAAACGAACCCTGTATACTCAGCTGAAGTTCAAATCGCCAAACAGCGAACTGCCGTGTCGTTATGCGCTCGATTTTAATTATTATTATAATTTATATGTTCAACTATCGTTTATTTAATATATTCGTTATTTAAATAATTAAATAACTTAATTATTATACCTTACAAAACGCGCCATTACAGACTTCCCCCCTTAAAATAATTTCGTCCTCGAAATTGCTAAGCTAGGAAAATGCTACCAACTTTACTAACTAGATTCAAATATCTTTTAGTCTACTTCTCAACTTCAGTTTCAACTGAACCATTTAATTTTCAATTAAATTATTAATTCATTCTGGCTAACTGAATTTCCATAAATCATGAGAATGTTCTAACGCCTGGAATTTTCGAAAAATTTCGCCAGCACCTCCTTTGTACTGGTCAATAACTCAAACTCCAACTCGCCTCTCTGGGCCTTCTTCAACCCAAAAGAAAATCAAACAGCCAAGCGACTTGCCAATTCGGCTCATAAATCTCATGCTTATACCAAATATAAACTTCTACCTTTTTGTCGGGCATATCAACTCTTATCACTTCCACCTGTTATCAACCCAACATATACCGATGTCATCTCAACATATTTTCAATCAGTTTTTATCCACAAATTCAACCATTCGTTTATATCCAAGTCGAATTCTAATCAAACTCCAACATCAGATTTCAAACTCTTAACCCATCAACTTAATTCCAATCTAGATTATTCTCCAACCAAATCCCGATTTATTTAACTTGGTTCAAGTTTAAATTCCAATGTATTTATTCACTTATGTCTTCTCAATCCATTTAACTTTATTAGTTAAATTTTTAATTCCAGCATTCAAAATTCCTGGGTTTATTTCAAATCAATTTCAAACCATAACACCAATTCAAAACCTTTGAGTTTCTAAACAACTTGTTTTCTCAACACAATTTGAAAACAAAACCCTTGGTAGTAATCCACCACTTAGAAACTCGAAAATCATACCAACGATGTATCGATCCATCCTCGGAATTATTTTCCAGTCATCCAGGTGAGTTCAATACTATATTTATTCCAAATTGGAAAACATTTTCAAAATCTCCCAGGAACTTAAAATTTCCTTATTTTAATTCCAAATTCTGATTTAAATTTCAGATTTTAATTCAACTGATTCCACGTATTTTACTTATAGGAATTCTTATTGGTTATATATAACCATTTCACATGTTATAAATCTTACTCGATTATAATAACAACCAACACTACCAATATATTATATCAAAATATATTCGGGTAAAATTATTTCTTTTACCCTCCTTTCAAAACATACCGTGTCGGTCCATCGTATTCGAGTGTTTGGTAACCCCTATCCATAAAGTGGATCAAACTGATCGACCAGAATTCACAAACTACTCTACCAATGAGTCTCCACAATATAAAATCACTTTATATTAAATAACAAATACGCACTCGTATATATACACTCAAACTCAATTTAGGGTATGACTAACCCTATCTCTACCGAGTCACGCCACAGAGCCAAGTAATTCTTAACTTAAGCTCTGATACCAACTGTAACGGCGTGGATTTTCGCGACTTTGGTTATCGCCATAAACACGACGACGACTAACCAAACATCGAAAAATCCCGGTCGTTAATGAAAGAATTTAGAAGGTGAGAAAGAAAAGATGGAACTAATAGAATAGAAGAAGAAGAAGAACATCAGAATCAGAGTAAACACGAAACTCACAGCGGAACGAATAACATATAATATATAACATATCTTTGAAACATAACAGTTATATATACAATAGCACTTTATCAGAGTACAACACTTACAACACAGCGGAAATAACTACAGCTATAGAATCTTGAAGCCTCCTTCTCCAAGCTCTCCAAGTATATCTGTAAATCCCGACTACTTGACTGCCCGTACAAATTTAGGCACCCAAGAGTTTAGGGAAAACAACAAAGTAAACTCCGGGTCAGTCATGGGACTGGTATGAGTAAAATAGTTTAAAACAGGTATATGATATCCCATAAGACCACGCCGTGAATACGGAACGGGTTTTTCCTTATGAGTATCTGAACAACTTGACAAGCAATATCATTGTGATATTATAATAATGTCTAAGTACAAATAGGTATCAATCTAGCAGAAACGCTTGCATCTCACGTTCTACATACATAGTAAAAAAATCATAAACCGCAGGGCACTTATCGGAGAATGGATTCCAACAGACAAGGTATGGGAGCACCTTATGATCAGTGTACTCTAGAGGATATACACTGCAGGTTCAACAAGAACGTCTTGCAACCCGGCCACACATGACCGCTCACTCATTTAGCTTGAGTGTCGCGAATATATTGCCACCACGGTTATAGGCCATCAAACCGTCATCCGAAGATACAGAATCAAAAAGAAGTATAAATATGGATTTTCTCTAGATCGGTGACAATACACCCTGCTTGGCGATGACCCAACTAGCCATGCTGCCTAGCCCAACTTTTGTTACTTCCTGGTGTGAGGCTAGAAGCTACGCTTTATCATCACATCAGATTCACTTCGAATGCCACATTGTCATATCCATCGGGATCACTAATTTGACGTCTACAACCATACATTATGTGTTAGCTAAGGGAAGTTTCCTTCTCCGCTTCCACTCTTGGTACGGTCGAAGAAATCAAGGTACGTGACCTTTCTGAAAATACTCTGTCAGACATCCATCTTCATTCACTTAGAATGTCACATCGTCATACCCGCCAAATCACAAATTGACTTGTCCAAAAATAACACGGGTATACAGCTAAGAGAAACGAATTCCTCCGCCACCAAACGTGAATACGTTTGAACAGATCAACTTACGCGATCCATTGGATATACTCTGTCAGACCTTCTTCCATATACGTTGTCCTGGGACTGGACAACCCGAAGGCACTATTCAGTATATCCATCTTAGTCACTGTTATCTAAGACTTATACAACAGCCCTTGCACTTTACTCTGTCTTCAATTATCTTTGGCATAAATGATTCGCAACGCTTATGCCAATACATAGTGGTTCTTTGGATAATAATCTAACCGGTCTCTCCATATTAACAACGTTAAAATGGTCCAAAACTTCGATAGTCTGTGAGTTAACTATCAAAGAAAAACATGTGTGCAAACAACGATATTATTTCCAGATGGAAATAATATCGAACAATCATCAAACAACTTTTATCTTTTTGGTTCAATAATTTACTTATCTCCTGTTTCCCTATATTCGACATTTGCTATTTTCTAATGTTTTAGAAAATATATTTATTAACACTAGAAAACATTTCCACTCCTTGTTTTCTATATTAGAAAACAATTCTTATTCTTCTTTGGAAAACATTTCCAAAACTCCTACGTTTGGATTAAGCAGATGTTTAGATAAAACATCGTTATACCAACTGTAACCATTTTCCTAAATTACACCTTTCACTTAACTCCTCTTTACTGCCAAACTTTAACCATTCCTTAGTTAAAACGAAGCCAATCAAGTTGGGGTAGAATTACCTCTCAGACCTTAACTGAACAACACTTCTAACCTTGAAAATAGGAAAAGTTCACCTTAAATTCCTTTAACTGACTTCCTTACTTAACCTTTCTGTTGAATAACTATATTCGATTTACTCTTTTCAATTAACCCTAGTGGGTTGACTCTATTGGATTAACTCTATTTGCTTAACTCTATTTGATTAACCCTATTCACTTAACTCCTGTCGAATAAACTATATTCGATATCTCCTCCAACACTATTCGAATAAACTATGTTCGATTAACTTCTCTAACTCTATTCGAATAAATTATATTCGATTAACTCTTCGACTAACTCCTTTGGATTTACTAACTTCGAATAACTCCTTTGGATTAACTAACTTCGAATAACTCCTTTGGATTAACTAACTTCGACTAACTCCTTCGTATTAACTCTTCGACTAACTCCTTCGGATTAACTCTTCGATTAACTCCTTCGGATTAACTCTTCGATTAACTTCTTCGGATTAACTAACTTCGAATAACTCCTTCGTATTAACAAACTTCAAATAACTCCTTTGGATTAACTAACTTCGAATAACTCCTTTGGATTAACTAACTTCGAATAACTCCTTTGGATTAACTAACTTCGACTAACTCCTTCGGATTAACTCTTCGACTAACTCCTTCGGATTAACTCTTCGACTAACTCCTTCGGATTAACTCTTCGATTAACTCCTTCGGATTAACTAACATCGAATAACTCCTTCGGATTAACTAACTTCGAATAACTCCTTCGGATTAACTAACTTCGAATAACTCCTTTGGATTAACTAACTTCGAATAACTCCTTTGGATTAACTAACTTCGAATAACTCCTTTGGATTAACTAACTTCGAATAACTCCTTTGGATTAACTCTTCGACTAACTCCTTCGGATTAACTCTTCGATTAACTCTTTCGGATTAACTAACTTCGAATAACCAACATTCGATTACTCCTCTTCGAATAAATAATATTCGATAACTCTTCTCAAATGAGTAACATTTGATTTCTCCACTCGAATAAACTATATTCGATTACTCTTCCCTCGAATACACTATATTCGATAACTCTACTTCGAATAAGTGATATTGGACAACTCTACTTGATTAACTCCACTGGTTAACTCTAACTGGTTAACTCTAACTAGTCAACTCTAACTGATCAACTCTAACTGATCAACTCTAACTGGTTAACTCAAATGGTTTAACCTAACTGGTTAACTCATCTCGGTTAACTGAACTAATCCACTTAGTTTAACTTAGCTAATTCACTTTGATTATCTCTAACCGATTCACTTAGTTTAACTCAACTAATTCACTTCGATTAACCACTTAGTTTAACTTTACTAATTCACATCGATTAACCACTTAGTTTAACTTAACAAATTCACTTTGCTTAACTTAACCAATTACTTTGATTTACTCGACTAACTCACTTTGGTTAACTTAACCAATTACTTTGATTAACTCGACTAACTTGCTTTGGTTAACCTAACCAACTACTTTGTTTTAACTCAACTAACTTGCTTTAGTAAATCTAACCAATTACTTTGATTAACTCGACTAACTCACTTTGGTTAACCTAACCAAATTACTTTGATTAACTCGACTAACTTAGCTTTGGTTAACCTAACCAAATTACTTTGTTTAACTCGAATAACTTGCTTTGGTTAACCTAACCAATTACTTTGATTAACTCGACTAACTTTGCTTTGGTTAACCTAACCAAATTACTTTGTTTAACTCGACTAACTTGCTTTGGTTAACCTAACCAATTACTTTGATTAACTCGACTAACTTTGCTTTGGTTAACCTAACCAATTACTTTGATTAACTCGACTAACTTTGCTTTGGTTAACCTAACCAAATTACTTTGATTAACTCGACTAACTCACTTTGATTAACCACTTAGTTTACTTAACTAGTTCACTTATTTTGACGCAACTAATTCACTTTGATTTGCCAATTAGTTTAACTTAACTAATTCACTTGATAACCAATTAGTTTAACTTAACTAATTCACTTTGATAACCAATTAGTTTAACTTAACTAAGTCACTTAGTTTGACGCAACTAATTCACTTTGATTTACCAATTAGTTTAACTTAACTAATTCACTTTGATAACCAATTAGTTTAACTTAACTAAGTCACTTAGTTTAACTTAACCAATTACTTTGTAAAATCCTTTTATCACACTCTGGTATTTGTTATGGTAATTAACACATCATCTAACAACGATGAATATCGTCCAACCACACGTAATCACAACAGATTATATATATCACATTTATATATCACAATACATAAATCACAGTAAAATAACTGTTGAGGAATCCAGTGGATTCCTCCAACCTGTTTCCCTGCATCACAGATGTTAGACAACACCAGTATAATATTCTGATAAACAGAATCAACATATAACTATTTGACGGTTTATATATATATATACATATATATATATAATCTCTACTAACTGACTAGCAGTTCAATCAAACAGTCAACACACAGTCAAACATCAGATACTTAGCAGTTCTAAGAACACGATGTAAAAATAGAACTATTCAGAGTTGGTGAGTTTTACTCACCGTTGGACGATCATCGTCAATGACGATAACCATCGCTTGATCAGCTGGACACTTTATTTGGCTATAAATTTTGATGGACTCCAATTGACTCGCGGTCAGTCCCATTGTGGAGTGCTCGTCCATACGATCCCAACGCAACTTGCGGTTCGTCAATCCGATCTTGTATGACTAAGATATCGCATTCTGAAGTTTTGTATACAATTGAATATATAAAATAAAACTTGGTATTTCTTAGATGGGCCTTAACCCCTATGATCCCACATCGGCCCACTTACCCTTCATTTAAATCGGACCCGAACCACATTTCTTTCTTCCCCAAATCAAACTCCCTCCTACAGTATACTTCGATCCCAAAAATCCACCGTTGACCGCCCCCTTTGACCCGTGTTCTCCTCCACCTCGGCCATCATTTGCCGCCGTAACCACCACCAATCACCTCGCCTCCTCATCCTCTACCCAACACGAATGGCCTCGGCCTCTCCGCCTGCATCGCGTCGAACAGCCTCCCCTCTCAGGTGCGACACCCACCCTGACCGAACAACCCCATACTTTGCCAAACTCTGCTACTCTCCCCTCTAATCACACATCCAAACTCGAATTCGTGAATTGTTGCTCCAAGAATCCACAACGACGAACCCTAGCTTTCGTTCACCATTTCCAGCGAACCACGAAATGCGTCGAGTCCAACTCGAAGTACCCAGAATCGAAGGATTTGCGAGGATAATTTCAACCATATGTATTAGAGGATTTATAGGATTTCTTTGCAATTGATTTTTGATTTTCGTTTCCTGCGTTTGAGTTTTTGTTTGGGGAAACTCTTGCTGTGTTGGTTTATACGGCTTTTATAAGCCTCTGTTTGGTTGGTAAGAATTGTGGTTGGAAATGGATGATGCATGGCTAGTTGTGGATCCAAAGAAAATGGGGAGGATATTTTTTATTTAGTTTTTATATTTATTTATATCGATTTTCTCCTTGTATCTACCTTCTAAAAATCCCAGCGACTACATATGATACCTAAAAATCCCCAAACCGGACATGTAGCTAGAGTTCGATATTACGGTCCCAACGAAACTGGTTTCGTCGAATTCCGACTCCGTATGTTCAAACTGCATATTTTTAAAGGTCGATTTCTCGTTTGTTTCTCAGTCAAAAATCACGTACGGCCATATATGATATCCAAAAATCACCAAACTGGTACTCTAACAAGTATTCGACATTACGGTCCCAACGAAACTGGTTTCGTCGAATTCTGACTTCGTCTGCTCAAACTGCGTATTTTTAAAGCTCTGGATGACCCATTTAAATATATACATATATTTAAATATTATTAAATTAAATATTAATAAATTAATATTATCGTATATATCCATATACAATGTCGTACGGCTCCAGAATATCACCTCAGATTTTATGACTTGATTTCCAGACTCCAGATTATCCCGATATTCAGTTCGTATCGAAAAATCGATTTATAACGTGTATAAAGCATCGCAAATTATAAAGGAATTCCATAGCGACTTTTCTGAAATTTGATTTGGACATATCTCAAAATCTACACGACGAAATCCCGATTTTTCTCTTCCACTAGAAAGATATACTCCACCAGCTCCGCACGTTTCTTGTTTAACAGAAATCCGATTTAAAACGAACCCTGTATACTCAGTTGAAGTTCAAATCGCCAAACAGCGAACTGCCGTGTCGTTATGCGCTCGATTTTAATTATTATTATAATTTATATGTTCAACTATCGTTTATTTAATATATTCGTTATTTAAATAATTAAATAACTTAATTATTATACCTTACAAAACGCGCCATTACAGGTTAAAGGGTCGCAACCTTTCCACTTCAGCGGTTACTAATACATACGAATAGGCACTCCTCCAGCCTATAAATTCACTACATAAAACAAGACAGAATATACCTTTGGATCTGCTTGCATTGCTTCTTCTTCCTCAACGTAATTTCTCCGATCTAGTTTCTATAACTTTTTCAGTTCGTCAGGGCTCCGTTTGCTGGCACTACGCTACGGAGTTGGTCCGTTTTATCCTGGAAAACAAATTGCAACAATGTCTTTTGGTGCATATGACGGCAATATTGCTTCAAGGAAACGGAAACATCTCTGGACTCGGATATTACTTTCTTCTTCTTTTCTATTGAAGACGGTTCTGTACTGCTTCAATTTGTTGTACAATCGGTTGCGCTTTCTGTGGTTACTATGAACACAGTTTGACGTGACAATTGTTGAATAAATTAGTAACATTGAATTTGTTACAATTATTGAACAACATTGTTTGTTGTTACTGTTTAATTTGCAATACAATCATGTATTGACAAAATATTTAACTTTGTAATACAATCATGTATTGACAAAGAAATTTTCTAACAGATTAATAGCAAATAGAGATCACTTGAATCGTGTTGGAGAGATTTTCCATGGTGTAACACCCCGCCTCCGCTAGGGTCACTCGCAAAGGAATGCACTAGATTTAGAGGGGCATTATTGGTAAACATGCGCAGAAATATCACAAGACAGAACATATAAAATAGCGGAAGTAAAATTGAACTTTCATAAACATTAATAATTAAGGTCTAAAGCCTTTTACATCAGAGTACATCAAAAACCTGTCTTGCAATAGTAAAGAAGCACAAAGACATTTTCATAAATTATTCCCCAAGTAAAACAGTAAAGCAGCCATACCCAAGAAAAGTCCAAAACATCCATGATGACCTTCAAGCAGAAGAAGTCCGAACTAAACGGAAGACAAGAAGCGAAAGAAAACGGGGTCAGTCAAAAAGACCGAGTAAGCCCTATCTACTATTAGCATAAAAACTAGTAAAGTTAACTGGCATGAGGAACTGAGATGAACATAAGGATAATACCATACTGGCATGGTGAATAACTAACAAGATAGATCAACTAAACCAAGAAAGCAGGATGAACTACTGTACCCAGATAAACTAAGGTGTCATGATAAATTACGATGTCGAGATAGAACAAGGTATCACATCGTTAGGTTTCTATCAAGTATAATATCCAAGGTTTCTATCAAGACTAACGTCCCACGATATCTATCATGTATATCTGCTCTGCACCTACTGTACTAGTATCCCAATCGTATCATGTGTTTAACCATGAATGACCCTTACTCAAGAGTCGTGTAATGGTCCATGTCAACCTAACATATCACATATATAGGTTACTCAACTCGTATGTTTCTTTCCATGTAAACGTTCAGTCCCTTGCCGTAAACCGTACGGGATTTCCCAAGAGATTCTACTTCAAACATAGTTCCATGATCCTTAAGATCGTTTTGGACTGTCACCCTATATCTTGCTAGGGTCTTCCAACATGAATCATCGTTTGTACAACTAGGACTTATGCTACCTAGGACTACTAGGGATTACGCTTACCTATTGCACGTTTTCGTATCTCAGTTTGGGTTCAACTACCTAGGGCCACTAGGGATTACGCTAACCGTCAACCGCGCCCTTTTTCCCACGCATTCACCGTGAATCGTTTTTCCATGACTGTATGCACATGTATCACATCGTGCCATCCGAGTCCTGTCACAGGGCAAACCAAGAAATACAGGACTCGGTCGGGAGCTTTTGATTTATCTGCCGATGCAGATGCTAAGGTCTGATTTTCACAGTGGCTATGGTCCCACTGGACCCCTCCCTCAACTAGTGAAAGACAAGACAGGATAAATCCTGTATGAGAACTACACTATGGCCAGCCCACACTCCTACGGCCTTACCGCAACCATAATTAGATAGCAATTATGGTCGCTTGGTGTTCTCTGCCTTTCCGTACGTACACGCTTGACCCAGAATGGTAGGTAGCCTGACGAAATGCTATCTAGGGCTCTACAATGTATCGTCGACTATCCCCTATCCATCCCTGTCTTTAGGTCGCTCGTATAGCAACCAAGGCACATTCTTGGTTCATCTAACGCAGACCTTAACCTCTCCTGAGCCTAGTATAATTACCTGGCAGCTCACAGAGGGATACCAAGAATATCCTCACGTTCCCCGAAGCCGCTGCTTCGTTACCCAGTTCGCTGGAGCCTTTATCTAAATCAGATACTTGCTCCTACTCGTATACTTACACGATGACCTACCGTATCAGGTTATTCATCTATCTATGAACTGGTCTAAATTTCCTTGACTAAGAATTATTACTTAGTTATTCTTCAACTAAGGTTTACTACTTAGCCTTATTCCCGTTATCCTTGTTAACTGTGGTTATCCACCTAATCCTCCGAATTAGGGTTTACATAATGGATTAAGTGTCACTTAAGTTCATGACTTAACCCGTCTACAAACCATGTCAAAAATTGGCTAAGTATCCAAGTTCAAGACTTAACCCTACAAACCATGTTCAAGTTGGTTAAGTATATATTAACTTGACCCTATCAATTTACTGAGTCAAATCAGTCAAGCGTACTCAAGCGATTCGTGACTTAGCCTTATCATGTTATCACGTTAGATTGGTTAACTTAACCTTATCAAATGACCGAGTTAGAGTGATTAAGTATAGGTCACTTAATCACTTCAAGATTATCGAGTTAGATTGGTTAAGTGTTGGTTAACTTAACCACTTCAAAATCACCGAATCGGATGGGTTAAGTCTAGGTTAACCTAACCACATCCCCTAACTGTATTATACGGTTAAGTGTAATTAGGAAAGCTTAATTAACCGTATCAAATTCACGTGTTGGTTTGGTTAAGTGTTGGTCAACTTAACCCCCGTCCACTAGTCGTATAAAAATGGTTAAGTGTCATTAGGCAAATCGAGTTACTTAACCTACCCAACCTTGTCGTGTTTTGTTAAGTATCATTAGCCTAATCAATTAACCCATTTGTCCATGTCATATTTGATTAAGTGTCATTAATCAAATTAACTTAACCCTATTATGTGGCATTAATTACTTAATGCACCCCAACCTCTCACATTAGACTTTGTTGCGGTTACTAGTTAAGCCGGTCGGTTCCGGGTAGATTTCCACCACAACTTGGTCTAACCTCGGGTTCAAGGTACAACATGACCAACTTCTCACATTGGGTCCTATTGTCTGTAGCAACTAGTTAAGCCGGTTGGTTCCGGGTAGATTTCCGCTACAAACTCAACCCAACCTCGAGTTGGCCACACTTATATTATCTAAGTGTTATGTTCATTATGTTTCCAAAACATATTACAAGTTTTCAAGAACTTGGGTAGACCTAACTTAATAGGTAAATTCCCAAGGGGTAGACCTAACTTAATAGGTAAATTCCCAATCTTATGTTTTCATATCCTTTAAGTTTGCTTCCATGTCATATTTCAAGTCATACTTTCAAGTATAAACACATGTCATATTTAACGTTACATGTTGTCATGTTTATACCCATTTACCCAAATCATGTTCATGTCATTAAGTTTGCCCAAACATAACCCCAACGCTTTTAAGCTCGCATATACGTTCGCAACAACGAGATGGATTAAAAGAAGAGACTTGGCAAAGATATGACAAAAGGAGTATTAAGCCACAAGTTAGACATGGTGGCAAATGAGGCATAAGTATGTTCATTAACTTGCATATTACCTTACTAGGCCTCAAAAGCATGCATAAACCCAAAACTTGGCAAATAGGTGATACATGGTTATAGATGACATGGAATGGTGACAAGTAACTCGCATATAGCATCATATAAGGGTTATGACTTCATATGCAAGTTGACACAAAGATTTAAGGGTTCTCATGTTGCCTAATGCAACATTTCAACATAAAGGTCATGGCTTTTAGCCCACAAAATCAAGGTAATGACTTTATAGTCATGATAGGATACATGTCATGATGGTATGCAACATACTTAATGTTCAAAACCCAAACTTGCAACATTCATTTAACTTCATAGTTGATATCTAAGAGTAGGGAAAGGGCTTACATTGTCATGAAGGCACGAATTGATTTAAAATACAAGATTGGGATGAAGCCTATGCATGCCATCACCCAAAAACCCCAAATAGAGATGCTCCTTAGAAGACCCATGAGCTAAATGACATAAAAATCCCATCTTGATGAACTAAGATCAAAGCTTTCAACTTGAGAAGCTCTCATACTAACATAGAGGCTCTCTAACACTCACATGAATCATGAAACCTCTCATAGAAATGAAGATATGAACTTTGGACAAGAGGGTGGAGGCTAGGGTTTTGAGTGGAGGCCATGAGAGGAGAAATTTTGCCATGGTTTAGTTGCATGAATGAATAATGAGAGAATTAGGAGAGGGTTAGGGGCTTATTTATAGAGATTAGGATTAGTTAGGACCCTTAGATCAACCCTAGGACCAACCTGAACCATCAGATCTCGAACCAGGCCCAAAAACTAGACTAGGTGAGCCAAACAGGTGCACCAGGCAAATTGCCTGGCCACGCCCTGTCGACTGCCAAGTCGACAGGGCTGTCGACTTGGTCAACCAAGTCGACTCCCAAGTCGACTTGCCTGTCGACTTGGGGGTGCCTGGCGGGAATTTTCCCGCCTGGCCTTCCAGCCCTAATTTTCAAAATCTGAACTCGTTTTTGAACTCCGAAAATTCTGAAAACTTCGTCGGATCATAACTTAATCATACGGACTCCGATTTTCAAAAACTCGGACTCTATTTCGCGTATTTTTCTGAGACGAACGCAATGGCATAGCCCGTTTCACTTGATTCAGAAATTATAATTAAATTCTGCCTTGATTCTCGTCTTAACACGTTATCGAAAAATACGGGTTGTTACATTCTCCCCACCTTTTAGGATTTCGTCCCCGAAATCTCCAAGTAAGGCAGAACGTATCCTACCATCCATCAACCATCTACTCAAAACATCATCCATAAGCAACCATTGTCCTTAGATGATTTCTAATGCTATATGAATATATGCAGAAGGTGTGTGTATATGCACTCATCTAATGTAAATGATCAGGCCTGAGTGATCCAATGCAAAATATGTATAGTGCCATGAATCCAACATGTATGCAAATAGTCCTAGTCATATAAATACTATATGCGTGCACAATCATTCATCCATATGCAACATGCGCATGATAACACATTCGATTTCATCCATAAACAAGCGTAAATATGCATATGCAATATGAAATGTGACTGAACCGTTCTAATGCCTAATATACATTCAAGCATCCACGAGCAACCACTTGCAACCACTTGCAACCATATCAATCATAACATGTTTCAAATACATGTTTACATACATAGGGTTCTACCTAAGGTTCCCTGAAACAGGGTCGAGAAGATAAACAAGACAAACTCCTCACGGGGTTTGTAACAGAAAATAGGACCGAGGGGACGTTCACGAAAGATTGCCTACAAGTAGGCTCTACAGAAAACCGGGATCAAGGATATCCTCCCAGAACTAGATATCATGCGCGTATCGAGTCTTCAGTCTTCCCAATTGTGCTTCCTTGAGCTCAATTCCAGTGTGCCTTGACCGCCTTAGACTTCATGACTTCGTAGCTTCTTATTTCCTGTTTCCATAACTTGAGTTGGAACTCATTTCCTTGTCGCCTCTCGTTCCACTTGCACTTATTCTCCTTCTAGAATACTTGGCGCAAGCAGGACTGCGTACTCATGATTCCATGCGAGCCTTCCAAAATTCACTAGTGAATCTTGGACCTCGTACCACAAGGTATCCCACGTAGAAGAACTTTCTCTTGAAAGTAAACAGATGTCAACCAGGTTATCAAGCGCACTTACTAGGGTGATCTCTATAACCCATGCATAAATGAAGTAAACCATCCGTCTTATCGGCGAACTCCACTCGATCGGGCTTCAAATTTCCAATAAAGGCATCCAGGGATTCTAAGTAACTAATCTTGACAGAACCCAAAAGGTTACACAATACTTCGAGGGTATTACCAAGGCTAGCCAAAATTCTAACTACCCTCCTATCAAAACCAAGAGTGGCACCCCTTACTGGATGACCACTTCATCCCTAGAATCCATCCATAGCTTATAAACATAAGCATTATTCCCAAACTCAACACTTGGCATAGACATTCTCAAATCCAAACAAGTCATGAACAGATGGACCGATTCTCCAATAGGATTTTGAGACAAAGATGGGATTCTCTATTACACTAGTACTAAGGTGCAGAGGCTCAACTATCGAAGCGGACTTAAATGATACGATGATCAAAGCTAAGTCTTGGCGGGATGATAGAGAAGAATAACTAAACTTTTTCACAAGGATGTTATCCCCCTTCTCAGGTACTCTAGTGGGGTATGATGATCTTGTCCTTGTCCCATGATACTTAACTATCCACCCCGTTTTACCATGCCAAAGGTACTCTCTCGTCATGGGTTTCATTGTTCATCTTTCTCTCTCCTTTGAGGACTAAGCCATACCAACAAGTTGCTCATTCTTAAGCTCGTATCCTTTTTCCTCTTTCTTACTATCCTTTCTTGTAACGCGGCCACTGGTCTCTCGAGAACCACCTCCATCATACAGAAAACACTTACGTAGCTAGAAAAGACTAGTCGCAGTTAAAACCACTGTGACTACAGATGGAGGAAAGAAAGGGAAAGAGATTCAATCAAGGAAACAAGGATAGTGCTAATGGCCTTTGGGGAATAACCTTTAAAAACTTTTCTTGAAAAATGCTTCTTTATAAACGGTTTTCTAATAGTTTTTCAGAAGGTTTTTAAAAACTTTTGCCCAGTCTGGTAACCTTCTGCTCTGATACCAAATGTAACACCCCGCCTCCGCTAGGGTCACTCGCAAAGGAATGCACTAGCTTTAGAGGGGCATTATTGGTAAACATGCACAGAAATATCACAAGACAGAACATATAAAATAGCGGAAGTAAAATTGAACTTTCATAAACATTAATAATTAAGGTCTAAAGCCTTTTACATCAGAGTACATCAAAAACCTGTCTTGCAATAGTAAAGAAGCACAAAGACATTTTCATAAATTATTCCCCAAGTAAAACAGTAAAGCAGCCATAGCCAAGAAAAGTCCAAGCCATCCATGATGACCTTCAAGCAGAAGAAGTCTGAACTAATCAACAATGTTTCCTCCCTGTAACCTGGGGGGGAACGGAAGACAAGAAGCGAAAGAAAACGGGGTCAGTCAAAAAGACTGAGTAAGCCCTATCTACTATTAGCATAAAAACTAGTAAAGTTAACTGGCATGAGGAACTGAGATGAACATAAGGATAATAGCATACTGGCATGGTGAATAACTAACAAGATAGATCAACTAAACCAAGAAAGCAGGATGAACTACTGTACCCAGATAAACTAAGGTGTCATGATAAATTAAGATGTCGAGATAGAACAAGGTATCACATCGTCAGGTTTCTATCAAGTATAATATCCAAGGTTTCTATCAAGTCTAACGTCCCACGATATCTATCATGTATATCTGCTCTGCACCTACTGTACTAGTATCCCAATCGTATCATGTGTTTAACCATGAATGACCCTTACTCAAGAGTCGTGTAATGGTCCATGTCAACCTAACATATCACATATATAGGTTACTCAACTCGTATGGTTCTTTCCATGTAAACGTTCAGTCCCTTGCCGTAAACCGTACGGGCTTTCCCATGAGATTCTACTTCAAACGTAGTTCCATGATCCTTAAGATCGTTTTGGACTGTCACCCTATATCTTGCTAGGGTCTTCCAACATGAATCATCGTTTGTACAACTAGAACTTATGCTACCTAGGACTACTAGGGATTACGCTTACCTATTGCACGTTTTCGTATCTCGGTTTGGGTTCAACTACCTAGGGCCACTAGGGATTACGCTAACCGTCAACCGCGCCCTTTTTCCCACGCATTCACCGTGAATCGTTTTTCCATGACTGTATGCACATGTATCACATCGTGCCATCCGAAACCTGTCACAGGGCAAACCAAGAAATACAGGACTCGGTCGGGAGCTTTTGATTTATCTGCCGATGCAGATGCTAAGGTCTGATTTTCACAGTGGCTATGGTCCCAGTGGACCCCTCCCTCAACTAGTGAAAGACAAGACAGGATAAATCCTGTATGAGAACTACACTATGGCCAGCCCACACTCCTACGGCCTTACCGCAACCATAATTAGATAGCAATTATGGTCGCTTGGTGTTCTCTGCCTTTCCGTACGTACACGCTTGACCCAGAATGGTAGGTAGCCTGACGAAATGCTATCTAGGGCTCTACAATGTATCGTCGACTATCCCCTATCCATCCCTGTCTTTAGGTCGCTCGTATAGCAACCAAGGCACATTCTTGGTTCATCTAACGCAGACCTTAACCTCTCCTGAGCCTAGTATAATTACCTGGCAGCTCACAGAGGGATACCAAGAATATCCTCACGTTTCCCGAAGCCGCTGCTTCGTTACCCAGTTCGCTGGAGCCTTTATCTAAATCAGATACTTGCTCCTACTCGTATACTTACACGATGACCTACCGTATCAGGTTATTCATCTATCTATGAACTGGTCTAAATTTCCTTGACTAAGAATTATTACTTAGTTATTCTTCAACTAAGGTTTACTACTTAGCCTTATTCCCGTTATCCTTGTTAACTGTGGTTATCCACCTAATCCTCCGAGTTAGGGTTTACATAATGGATTAAGTGTCACTTAAGTTCATGACTTAACCCGTCTACAAACCATGTCAAAAATTGGCTAAGTATCCAAGTTCAAGACTTAATCCTACAAACCATGTTCAAGTTGGTTAAGTATATATTAACTTGACCCTATCAATTTACTGAGTCAAATCAGTCAAGCGTACTCAAGCGATTCGTGACTTAGCCTTATCATGTTATCACGTTAGATTGGTTAAGTACTGGTTAACTTAACCTTATCAAATGACCGAGTTAGAGTGATTAAGTATAGGTCACTTAATCACTTCAAGATTACCGAGTTAGATTGGTTAAGTGTTGGTTAACTTAACCACTTCAAAATCACCGAATTGGATGGGTTAAGTCTAGGTTAACCTAACCACATCCCCGAACTGTATTATACGGTTAAGTGTAATTAGGAAAGCTTAATTAACCGTATCAAATTCACGCGTTGGTTTGGTTAAGTGTTGGTCAACTTAACCCCCGTCCACTAGTCGTATAAAAATGGTTAAGTGTCATTAGGCAAATCGAGTTACTTAACCTACCCAACCTTGTCGTGTTTTGTTAAGTATCATTAGCCTAATCAATTAACCCATTTGTCCATGTCATATTTGATTAAGTGTCATTAATCAAATTAACTTAACCCTATTATGTGGCATTAATTACTTAATGCACCCCAACCTCTCACATTAGACTTTGTTGCGGTTACTAGTTAAGCCGGTCGATTCCGGGTAGATTTCCACCACAACTTGGTCTAACCTCGGGTTCAAGGTACAACATGACCAACTTCTCACATTGGGTCCTATTGTCTGTAGCAACTAGTTAAGCCGGTTGGTTCCGGGTAGATTTCCGCTACAAACTCAACCCAACCTCGAGTTGGCCACACTTATATTATCTAAGTGTTATGTTCATTATGTTTCCAAAACATATTACAAGTTTTCAAGAACTTGGGTAGACCTAACTTAATAGGTAAATTCCCAAGGGGTAGACCTAACTTAATAGGTAAATTCCCAAACTTATGTTTTCATATCCT
The DNA here is from genome assembly GCA_030737875.1 of Allium sativum. Lineage (NCBI taxonomy): Eukaryota > Viridiplantae > Streptophyta > Magnoliopsida > Asparagales > Amaryllidaceae > Allium > Allium sativum. The sequence continues at coordinate 808,960,552 of CM060921.1, read as the reverse complement.
TTAAGTTTGCTTCCATGTCATATTTCAAGTCATACTTTCAAGTATAAACACATGTCATATTTAACGTTACATGTTGTCATGTTTATACCCATTTACCCAAATCATGTTCATGTCATTAAGTTTGCCCAAACATAACCCCAACGCTTTTAAGCTCGCATATACGTTCGCAACAACGAGATGGATTAAAAGAAGAGACTTGGCAAAGATATGACAAAAGGAGTATTAAGACACAAGTTAGACATGGTGGCAAATGAGGCATAATTATGTTCATTAACTTGCATATTACCTTACTAGGCCTCAAAAGAATGCATAAACCCAAAACTTGGCAAATAGGTGATACATGGTTATAGATGACATGGAATGGTGACAAGTAACTCACATATAGCATCATATAAGGGTTATGACTTCATATGCAAGTTGACACAAAGATTTAAGGGTTCTCATGTTGCCTAATGCAACATTTCAACATAAAGGTCATGGCTTTTAGCCCACAAAATCAAGGTAATGACTTTATAGTCATGATAGGATACATGTCATGATGGTATGCAACATACTTAATGTTCAAAACTCAAACTTGCAACATTCATTTAACTTCATAGTTGATATCTAAGAGTAGGGAAAGGGCTTACATTGTCATGAAGGCACAAATTGATTTAAAATACAAGACTGGGATGAAGCCTATGCATGCCATCACCCAAAAACCCCAAATAGAGATGCTCCTCAGAAGACCCATGAGCTAAATGACATAAAAATCCCATCTTGATGAACTAAGATCAAAGCTTTCAACTTGAGAAGCTCTCATACTAACATAGAGGCTCTCTAACACTCACATGAATCATGAAACCTCTCATAGAAATGAAGATATGAACTTTGGACAAGAGGGTGGAGGCTAGGGTTTTGAGTGGAGGCCATGAGAGGAGAAATTTTGCCATAGTTTAGTTGCATGAATGAATAATGAGAGATTTAGGAGAGGGTTAGGGGCTTATTTATAGAGATTAGGATTAGTTAGGACCCTTAGATCAACCCTAGGACCAACCTGAACCATCAGATCTCGAACCAGGCCCAAAAACTAGACTAGGTGAGCCAAACAGGTGCACCAGGCAAATTGCCTGGCCACGCCCTGTCGACAGCCAAGTCGACAGGGCTGTCGACTTGGTCAACCAAGTCGACTCCCAAGTCGACTTGCCTGTCGACTTGGGGGTGCGTGGCGGGAATTTTCCCGCCTGGCCTTCCAGCCCTAATTTTCAAAATCTGAACTCGTTTTTGAACTCCGAAAATTCTGAAAACTTCGTCGGATCATAACTTGGTCACACGGACTCCGATTTTCAAAAACTCGGACTCTATTTCGCGTATTTTTCCGAGATGAACGCAATGGCATAGCCCATTTCACTTGATTCAGAAATTATAATTAAATTCTGCCTTGATTCTCGTCTTAACACGTTATCGAAAAATACGGGTTGTTACATTCTCCCCACCTTTTAGGATTTCGTCCCCGAAATCTCCAAGTAAGGCAGAACGTATCCTACCATCCATCAACCATCTACTCAAAACATCATCCATAAGCAACCATTGTCCTTAGATGATTTCTAATGCTATATGAATATATGCAGAAGGTGTGTGTATATGCACTCATCTAATGTAAATGATCAGGCCTGAGTGATCCAATGCAAAATATGTATAGTGCCATGAATCCAACATGTATGCAAATAGTCCTAGTCATATAAATACTATATGCGTGCACAATCATTCATCCATATGCAACATGCGCATGATAACACATTCGATTTCATCCATAAACAAGCGTAAATATGCATATGCAATATGAAATGTGACTGAACCGTTCTAATGCCTAATATACATTCAAGCATCCACGAGCAACCACTTGCAACCACTTGCAACCATATCAATCATAACATGTTTCAAATACATGTTTACATCCATAGGGTTCTACCTAAGGTTCCCTGAAACAGGGTCGAGAAGATAAACAAGACAAACTCCTCACGGGGTTTGTAACAGAAAATAGGACCGAGGGGACGTTCACGAAAGATTGCCTACAAGTAGGCTCTACAGAAAACCGGGATCAAGGATATCCTCCCAGAACTAGATATCATGCGCGTATCGAGTCTTCAGTCTTCCCAGTTGTGCTTCCTTGAGCTCAATTCCAGTGTGCCTTGACCGCCTTTGACTTCATGACTTTGTAGCTTCTTATTTCCTGTTTCCATAACTTGAGTTGGAACTCATTTCCTTGTCGCCTCTCGTTCCACTTGCACTTATTCTCCTTCTAGAATACTTGGCGCAAGCAGGACTGCGTACTCATGATTCCATGCGAGCCTTCCAAAATTCACTAGTGAATCTTGGACCTCGTACCACAAGGTATTCCACGTAGAAGAACTTTCTCTTGAAAGTAAACAGATGTCAACCAGGTTATCAAGCGCACTTACTAGGGTGATCTCTATAACCCATGCATAAATGAAGTAAATCATCCGTCTTATCGGCGAACACCACTCGATCGGGCTTCAAATTTCCAATAAAGGCATCCAGGGATTCTAAGTAACTAATAATGACAGAACCCAAAAGGTTACACAATACTTCGAGGGTATTACCAAGGCTAGCCAAAAGGCTAACTACCCTCCTATCAAAACCAAGAGTGGCACCCCTTACTGGATGACCACTTCATCCCTAGAATCCATCCATAGCTTATAAACATAAGCATTATTCCCAAACTCAACACTTGGCATAGACATTCTCAAATCCAAACAAGTCATGAACAGATGGACCGATTCTCCAATAGGATTTTGAGACAAAAATGGGATTCTCTATTACACTAGTACTAAGGTGCAGAGGCTCAACTATCGAAGCGGACTTAAATGATACGATGATCAAAGCTAAGTCTTGGCGGGATGATAGAGAAGAATAACTAAACTTTTTCACAAGGATGTTATCCCCATTCTCAGGTACTCTAGTGGGGTATGATGATCTTGTCCTTGTCCCATGATACTTAACTATCCACCCCGTTTTACCATGCCAAAGGTACTCTCTCGTCATGGGTTTCATTGTTCATCTTTCTCTCTCCTTTGAGGACTAAGCCATACCAACAAGTTGCTCATTCTTAAGCTCGTATCCTTTTTCCTCTTTCTTACTATCCTTTCTTGTAACGCGGCCACTGGTCTCTCGAGAACCACCTCCATCGTACGGAAAACACTTACGTAGCTAGAAAAGACTAGTCGCAGTTAAAACCACTGTGACTACAGATGGAGGAAAGAAAGGGAAAGAGATTCAATCAAGGAAACAAGGATAGTGCTAATGGCCTTTGGGGAATAGCCTTTAAAAACTTTTCTCGAAAAATGCTTCTTTATAAACGGTTTTCTAATAGTTTTTCAGAAGGTTTTTAAAAACTTTTGCCCAGTCTGGTAACCTTCTGCTCTGATACCAAATGTAACACCCCGCCTCCGCTAGGGTCACTCGCAAAGGAATGCACTAGCTTTAGAGGGGCATTATTGGTAAACATGCACAGAAATATCACAAGACAGAACATATAAAATAGCGGAAGTAAAATTGAACTTTCATAAACATTAATAATTAAGGTCTAAAGCCTTTTACATCAGAGTACATCAAAAACCTGTCTTGCAATAGTAAAGAAGCACAAAGACATTTTCATAAATTATTCCCCAAGTAAAACAGTAAAGCAGCCATAGCCAAGAAAAGTCCAAGCCATCCATGATGACCTTCAAGCAGAAGAAGTCTGAACTAATCAACAATGTTTCCTCCCTGTAACCTGGGGGGGTGGAAACGGAAGACAAGAAGCGAAAGAAAACGGGGTCAGTCAAAAAGACTGAGTAAGCCCTATCTACTATTAGCATAAAAACTAGTAAAGTTAACTGGCATGAGGAACTGAGATGAACATAAGGATAATAGCATACTGGCATGGTGAATAACTAACAAGATAGATCAACTAAACCAAGAAAGCAGGATGAACTACTGTACCCAGATAAACTAAGGTGTCATGATAAATTACGATGTCGAGATAGAACAAGGTATCACATCGTTAGGTTTCTATCAAGTATAATATCCAAGGTTTCTATCAAGTCTAACGTCCCACAATATCTATCATGTATATCTGCTCTGCACCTACTGTACTAGTATCCCAATCGTATCATGTGTTTAACCATGAATGACCCTTACTCAAGAGTCGTGTAATGGTCCATGTCAACCTAACATATCACATATATAGGTTACTCAACTCGTATGTTTCTTTCCATGTAAACGTTCAGTCCCTTGCCGTAAACCGTACGGGCTTTCCCATGAGATTCTACTTCAAACGTAGTTCCATGATCCTTAAGATCGTTTTGGATTGTCACCCTATATCTTGCTAGGGTCTTCCAACATGAATCATCGTTTGTACAACTAGAACTTATGCTACCTAGGACTACTAGGGATTACGCTTACCTATTGCACGTTTTCATATCTCGGTTTGGGTTCAACTACCTAGGGCCACTAGGGATTACGCTAACCGTCAACCGCGCCCTTTTTCCCACGCATTCACCGTGAATCGTTTTTCTATGACTGTATGCACATGTATCACATCGTGCCATCCGAGTCCTGTCACAGGGCAAACCAAGAAATACAGGACTCGGTCGGGAGCTTTTGATTTATCTGCCGATGCAGATGCTAAGGTCTGATTTTCACAGTGGCTATGGTCCCAGTGGACCCCTCCCTCAACTAGTGAAAGACAAGACAGGATAAATCCTGTATGAGAACTACACTATGGCCAGCCCACACTCCTACGGCCTTACCGCAACCATAAATAGATAGCAATTATGGTCGCTTGGTGTTCTCTGCCTTTCCGTACGTACACGCTTGACCCAGAATGGTAGGTAGCCTGACGAAATGCTATCTAGGGCTCTACAATGTATCGTCGACTATCCCCTATCCACCCCTGTCTTTAGGTCGCTCGTATAGCAACTAAGGCACATTCTTGGTTCATCTAACGCAGACCTTAACCTCTCCTGAGCCTAGTATAATTACCTGGCAGCTCACAGAGGGATACCAAGAATATCCTCACGTTCCCCAAAGCCGCTGCTTCGTTACCCAGTTCGCTGGAGCCTTTATCTAAATCAGATACTTGCTCCTACTCGTATACTTACACGATGACCTACCGTATCAGGTTATTCATCTATCTATGAACTGGTATAAATTTCCTTGACTAAGAATTATTACTTAGTTATTCTTCAACTAAGGTTTACTACTTAGCCTTATTCCCGTTATCCTTGTTAACTGTGGTTATCCACCTAATCCTCCAAATTAGGGTTTACATAATGGATTAAGTGTCACTTAAGTTCATGACTTAACCCGTCTACAAACCATGTCAAAAATTGGCTAAGTATCCAAGTTCAAGACTTAACCCTACAAACCATGTTCAAGTTGGTTAAGTATATATTAACTTGACCCTATCAATTTACTGAGTCAAATCAGTCAAGCGTACTCAAGCGATTCGTGACTTAGCCTTATCATGTTATCACGTTAGATTGGTTAACTTAACCTTATCAAATGACCGAGTTAGAGTGATTAAGTATAGGTCACTTAATCACTTCAAGATTACCGAGTTAGATTGGTTAAGTGTTTGTTAACTTAACCACTTCAAAATCACCGAATCGGATGGGTTAAGTCTAGGTTAACCTAACCACATCCCCTAACTGTATTATACGGTTAAGTGTAATTAGGAAAGCTTAATTAACCGTATCAAATTCACGTGTTGGTTTGGTTAAGTGTTGGTCAACTTAACCCCCGTCCACTTGTCATATAAAAATGGTTAAGTGTCATTAGGCAAATCGAGTTACTTAACCTACCCAACCTTGTCGTGTTTTGTTAAGTATCATTAGCCTAATCAATTAACCCATTTGTCCATGTCATATTTGATTAAGTGTCATTAATCAAATTAACTTAACCCTATTATGTGGCATTAATTACTTAATGCACCCCAACCTCTCACATTAGACTTTGTTGCGGTTACTAGTTAAGCCGGTCGGTTCCGGGTAGATTTCCACCACAACTTGGTCTAACCTCGGGTTCAAGGTACAACATGACCAACTTCTCACATTGGGTCCTATTGTCTGTAGCAACTAGTTAAGCCGGTTGGTTCCGGGTAGATTTCCGCTACAAACTCAACCCAACCTCGAGTTGGCCACACTTATATTATCTAAGTGTTATGTTCATTATGTTTCCAAAACATATTACAAGTTTTCAAGAACTTGGGTAGACCTAACTTAATAGGTAAATTCCCAAGGGTAGACCTAACTTAATAGGTAAATTCCCAATCTTATGTTTTCATATCCTTTAAGTTTGCTTCCATGTCATATTTCAAGTCATACTTTCAAGTATAAACACATGTCATATTTAACGTTACATGTTGTCATGTTTATACCCATTTACCCAAATCATGTTCATGTCATTAAGTTTGCCCAAACATAACCCCAACTCTTTTAAGCTCGCATATACGTTCGCAACAACGAGATGAATTAAAAGAAGAGACTTGGCAAAGATATGACAAAAGGAGTATTAAGCCACAAGATAGACATAGTGGCAAATGAGGCATAAGTACGTTCATTAACTTGCATATTACCTTACTAGGCCTCAAAAGCATGCATAAACCCAAAACTTGGCAAATAGGTGATACATGGTTATAGATGACATAGAATGGTGACAAGTAACTCGCATATAGCATCATATAAGGGTTATGACTTCATATGCAAGTTGACACAAAGATTTAAGGGTTCTCATGTTGCCTAATGCAACATTTCAACATAAAGGTCATGGCTTTTAGCCCACAAAATCAAGGTAATGACTTTATAGTCATGATAGGAAACATGTCATGATGGTATGCAACATACTTAATGTTCAAAACCCAAACTTGCAACATTCATTTAACTTCATAGTTGATATCTAAGAGTAGGGAAAGGGCTTACATTGTCATGAAGGCACAAATTGATTTAAAATACAAGATTGGGATGAAGCCTATGCATGCCATCACCCAAAAACCCCAAATAGAGATGCTCCTTAGAAGACCCATGAGCTAAATGACATAAAAATCCCATCTTGATGAACTAAGATCAAAGCTTTCAACTTGAGAAGCTCTCATACTAACATAGAGGCTCTCTAACACTCAAATGAATCATGAAACCTCTCATAGAAATGAAGATATGAACTTTGGACAAGAGGGTGGAGGCTAGGGTTTTGAGTGGAGGCCATGAGAGGAGAAATTTTGCCATAGTTTAGTTGCATGAATGAATAATGAGAGATTTAGGAGAGGGTTAGGGACTTATTTATAGAGATTAGGATTAGTTAGGACCCTTAGATCAACCCTAGGACCAACCTGAACCATCAGATCTCGAACCAGGCCCAAAAACTAGACTAGGTGAGCCAAACAGGTGCACTAGGCAAATTGCCTGGCCACGCCCTGTCGACAGCCAAGTCGACAGGGCTGTCGACTTGGTCAACCAAGTCGACTCCCAAGTCGACTTGCCTGTCGACTTGGGGGTGCCTGGCGGGAATTTTCCCGCCTGGCCTTCCAGCCCTAATTTTCAAAATCTGAACTCGTTTTTGAACTCCGAAAATTCTGAAAACTTCGTCGGATCATAACTTGGTCATACAGACTCCGATTTTCAAAAACTCGGACTCTATTTCGCGTATTTTTCCGAGACGAACGCAATGGCATAGCCCTTTTCACTTGATTCAGAATTTATAATTAAATTCTGCCTTGATTCTCGTCTTAACACGTTATCGAAAAATACGGGTTGTTACACATGGCGTGTGAAGGAGATTAGAGAAGCTTTGATTAGATTGGAGAGAACTCTAATGTTGATTGGAATAGATTTGATCCACTTGATATTGGAGAGAATTTGTTTGATCCTTGGAAGTCATTAATGAAGTTAGAAGGGAGCTTCAAATTTGGCGGTACTTCGTAGTAGGAATGAAATTCGGTCCCTTTGAAGTATGGTGTAGTGGGGTATTTATAATGGTGTTTTAAGGGTTTAGGCAAACCCATAAATAAAGGTGTACAGCTGGCGCCAACCATATAAAAGCGCTTTACAGCTGTCATGAGCTATCACACGCAGCATACTTTATGGAACGACATGAGTTTATACGGGTGGTTCAAGCGGTATGAGTTTGTACGGCATTGTATGACTCAGCTTGGATGCGGCATTATTTTGAATACCAATGATGCGGCTTGGTCCAAACTCCGTTCATATTACCCCACGTGTAAAGTATTATTGCCCACTTCATATTTTCTTACCTGAAAGATAATTTGCACGAAGCAAGCGATATGTGACTTGCTTTGAACCAACGACATGGCTGTTATTTTGCATCACCACCTTCCATGTCGTTGATCTGTCAGCTTTAATTATACATGTCCATCCATTTATTAAGATTGGTGCCAACTCACAATGATGTCGATTCATATATGTTTCGTAATGTGCTTCTCTACAAATTGCTAATGACATGGGGTTACTCCATGTGGCTTTAATGAGGCCATGTCGCTGCTCAGGGTCATGCCATGACTCATGGTCATCAGCGGCTTGAACTGGACAATCTCCATTTATACGCAATGGCTTGGTATGCGGCATCATTTCTTTGTACTAGAATGCGGCATATTTATAGTTTCTTTTCACGTGTAGTTACTTTCCACGTGTCCAAATGTACAGCGTGTCCAAATGTCATGCTATGGCTTGCTATGCGTGTGACTTGAACATGCAAGAGGTCCCTTAAGCATTATTATATACACTGTCACGTGCATTATTTTGCCACCGACTTGAGCATATAATGTATATGCTTTATCTCATTTATCACCACGTGTCCTCGCATGAATTTGGGAAATAACGCGCTATGACATGCGAGCTACGACTTGATTAAAGTAACCGCCATGACTTGATTGCATGTAGCAGTAATGTCTTGACCCTCATTCCAGCAACGTTATTATGGTATTAATGGTTGATCACCGGAACGGTATGATAATATATCCAACGATGCAGAAAGAAGGAACCAACGGTACGAGTTACATGGTACGACTTGGAGCGACATGCGGCAATGTTCCGGACGACATACGACATGGTTCATGCCGCGTTGAACGGTTTTCATCAGGTCGCTGAACGACTTTATACTTTGTTGCCAGAACGGTATGACACCAAGTTGTTCGAACGGTACGACACCATGTCGTCAGAACGGTATGACACCATGTCGCCAGACCGTAATTGTGAAATTGCCTGCTTCTTTATGTATTATATCGTTAACGACTTAGACAGTCTCAACATATTACTATCTGAACCGCATTTTCACAACGGGGTTAACACTAGGGGTGGATTCGGTTCGGTACCGGAGCTTTGCATTCGAAACCATTACCATACCAACTTATATGGTAATTGGAAAAATCATACCATTACCAGCCAAAAAAAATCGGTTACCAACAGTTCGGTATATGGTTGGTAGAGGGCGGTAATAAGTTTTTACCGTTTACTAATATAAGATCTTTTTGTTTACAATATTTTACGCTAAAATATTAAATATTAAAATTGATTTTTATGTTATTATATTATTATTTATCTATCTAATTTTACGTAGCCAAACATGCAAGAAAACATTATGGATGAACTAAAGTATCATATAGATTATATTTTTTTTCTAAGATATATGATGAAAATTAAATTTAATCTTGTATCATAATAGTATTTTCCTAGGTATTTTATTAAATCATTACATATTAGAAGTTTGATGCTATGTTATAAACATGTATGATGAAATATAAGAATATACAAATGTAATGTTTAAGATATGTGGTAGGTATGATAATTACCATTGTTAACGCTTAATTACCATTACCGTACCACATATTTCCATGTGGTTTGGCATACCGTACCAATCAAATCGGTTACCAATTGTTCGGTACCATTTTCGTTCGCAGTGGTTGGAAATGGTTGGTAAGTGGTAAAATGGTAAAAATGTCCAGCCCTAGTTAACACTGCTCATGCAAAATCGAACGTGAAATCAGGACAACCTTTGATGAAATTTTCGTTTTGGGAGTTTAGAAGAGAAAAAGTGGAAAATAAACATCACTGATTCCATTTAATAAATAATTGAGATTTTGTCTGAAAGGGTTCCAAAATCCAGAGGCTACGAAGCCACGCTTGAATCTCTGCTTTGTGCTTGAAAAGCCCAACCTTATCCTAAAAGTGGGCTGGAATCCATAACGAACGCTACGTTGAAAACAGAAACCTCGGTTCTGGAAGTTTCTGCTAGCTGGACTCCATTCGTTTCTCGTGCTTCTTCTTCTCCAAGAAATCTCCCTATAAAACCTCACTTCAGATCTCACTCTGACAGTAAATAAAATCTGAAATAAATTCTAAAATTGGAGTTAACCTATGGCATTTTCAATGATCGCAAGCAAGAAAGCAGCGCCAGTAGCTGCTCTGATGATCAGAAAACTAGCATTCAACGACGCACGTGCTCTACAGGCTGCGTCAGTTCAATCTACCAGGTCCTTCAATACTAATTCGCTAGAGCTTGAAGCCTTGGACAACGAATCGAAACTCGGCTGTGGATCTGACCGGGACAACGATGTCCCCTATTCCTCTCGCAGTCGTTTTCTCTTGCTCTGATCTTTTGAATTCAATTTTGAAATGTTAGTCAAAATATTAATTAAGTTGTATTATATTGGACGCAGGTGCGTTGGATCTTTCCAAGCTGGAGTATCTAAAGATTCTAAACCGAACCAAATCTTACACATTTGCCGCTGTAGAGCCTGGTTATTATCCATCACCAGAGCGCATTCCTTGTTCACAGTTTGAGGATGCTGATAGGCTTGAGATGCGAGTGAAAATGCCAGGGTTAGGGAAAGAGCATGTTAAATTGAGTACAAAGAAGAACACCTTGATAATTAAAGGGGATGGAGAGGAAGAAATAGGGGAAGAAGAGGGTGCGAGGAGGTATTATAACAGGATTGATTTTCCTGGTGGGTATGGTTATAAGTTGAACAAGATAGAGGCTGAGATGAATAATGGGATTTTGTACCTTGTTGTGCCGAAGGTGAGAGAGGAGGCGATGAAGGATGTGTTCCAGATTAATGTTAAATAGTACTTGTTCGTGGAAGTAATGCGTGGAGTGGACTTTTGTTTTGTTTTGAGTGAACATGGTTTTAGTATTAAACTCTAACTCTAGTTTATCCGCTATGAGGTGAAGCAACTGAAATATGAATTTTAATTTATTATATTTTATTCCTTCTTCCGTGCGAGATTTTGATTTCGTGTGAAATTTTGAGTTTATTTTAGTATGCTTTGTTATATCTGTTAAATCATATTTTTATAGGAACCAACGATTCATTTAGAATGGTTTAAGTTTCAATTGGTCCTTTTGGATCGAAATTTAGATTCATTTTGGATGGATTGTTACAGCTTTTTAGGCTTTGCATATAGTTCCATCTAGTTCCATCTGACATGTAAATGTTGTTTGTTTTCTACTACAACCAAGTCTTTTTTCCTCTTTTGCCATTGAAATCGAGTAGATGGACAAGAGTTTTTTTTTGTCATGTTTGGTTTTTCTTAACCGTGCAAAAACTTGTTTAGACTATTTTTTTAAAATTTTATCTTATTCTCGTGTGCCTTGTAAAACCTTTGTCATGCAAAATTTCTTAACTACAAACTTTCATTGCCAATTTGATCTTAGGTAAGAAATGAAGCAGAGCAATGTTATCTCTAACGCCATTTAAAGAAACACTAGTTGAATTTTATAAAGACCTAGTTTAATCTGCGTGCTACGAAAACGAGGAGAATGATTGGTAAGAATCATGCATAAACAATTCCAAACTGTATGGCATTGTAAATATTTGTTTTCGTAGCAGCCTTAGTTGTATTAACAATTAACATAAAGTTCAGTGTGCTAGTCTATACATCTATAAGTATACATCTTGATCATCTTTCTCAACGATTTGAGAAAAAGAACACCTAGGATAGTAGGCATTGTTTATTGCTTCATATTTGCATGTATAATATATGTTCTTCGTCCTTTCGTGAGGTTCGTTAACAATCATTTTCTAATAGAATGCAGATCAGCTAAGTTCATCATAGAATGTGCTATAATACTTTGAAAGGTTAAAAACCATTGAGATGCATGTATTATTATTTGTTCATGTGCTTACACTAAACGCGATTGATAAATTTGTAGCTCGCTGGAGATAAGAGGAAGTGGGCACGAACAGTTGGCATATCAGTTGATCGCAGGCATAGAAATAGGCCCTTTATGCAAAGCTAGTCGTAGTGACCCGTAACTCCCCGGTCTTCGAAGAGGAGAGAAAGCATGGATTGCTTTGAGAACAACACAAATCGGAACACAAACGGAAGAACATTACATTACTTATTACAACAATTTACGTCAGAGTACAAGAATATTTCAGAGTATGAAACAAATAATATACATTTGATAAATATCAGAGATTTACAAATTATGTAACGTCCCAGAAATTTCGAAAATTGGAATGTGGAATTTATTGCGAACAATCAAAATTTTTATACTGATACTGGATTTAGAAATGTAAAATCGAATATTGTATATGAATTGAATTCAGAATGGGTGGTTGAGAATGAAATATTCATTGTTGAATATTGCTTTGCGTTTGATTGTATATTTAAATTCGATGGAAGAATAGAAATGGTTGAATTTGAAAATAAATAAATAAAAACGTTATCGACGGTAAATAAATTGGATAACATTGTGCAAATAGAACCGGAGATTGATCAAACAAATTTTATTGGATTCAAAACATCGTGACATAGCAGCACGTTCGATTTCATTGTGATTGGTGTTTATTTATAATAACACAAAAATTGAAAACATAACCATAAATTGCAGTAGGATTTGATTTTTATGGGGTACAAATAAATAAATTTCTTCTTGTATGTTGCCTTCCCAGGTATTACCTTCCTCAATTAAAGTACGCATTTCTTTGCCTTGGCTTCACGGTTCCTTCTTTATAAATTGAACCCACCTTTCCTCAATTCGACTCAAAGAGAAAAAAAACCATTTCTTTTCCCATCTTCTAATGGAAACCGAGTATAATTTTTCACTTCCTCAAGTAAAAATCATTTCTGCCTTCCTGAAATTTTATGGATGAAGCCCTCAATTCATTCTTTCCCAAATCAAAGAATACACAGCAACGTCCAAGCCGTCACCGCCTCCAGATTTTTTTTGAAACTCTAGCACCCCCAAAAATCGAAAAGCGCCCCTCCCGAAATCGAGTGAACGGCACTCTGATCGAATCAAATTGGGTATTGAAGCTGTCGTCGCTCTGCCGCTTCCTTAGGTTGCCACCTTTTTCAGATCGGAGCTCCGCCTCGCTTCACCATTTCAAAGCTGGAAAGTCATTTCCTTTCTTCTCGTCGCTATCGTCATCTTTCTGCTGTGTTTCGGTGAGTTATCTCACTCACGATTAATTTAATTCAAGCATTTTAATTTTAATAGAAAACTAAATCAAAATAGTTAGGTTTTAGGTTGATTTGTGGTTGGCCACTGTAACTCTATGCTATGCGGTTATTCTCATACTTGATCTTTGTTTCTCATGTATACGGATTGTTATTAATTCACCTTGCCTTTGAATGGAATCTTGCTTACTGTATTTGTTCATACCCTTTTCGTTTTGGTCGGTCCCTTTTTGATGTGTTGCACCACTATTTGCCATGGTTTATTCTGCATTTATATTTCGCCAAGATCATTGCTTAGCCTTGTTTAATCCCTTAAATCATTTGGACCAATAAAACTTGTTGAATTTTGCACACTGCACCTGTATGATTGTTCACTGCAAACATATGTTTGTTGTCTTACTTCCTGCTCTGTAAAAACACGGCTGCTGTTGTCCATTGATATACATTTTACTAGTATACTTTAATGTTGTGGCTTATAATGAGGTGTCTACTTCACCATGAACACTTTGTTTACTGCTGAAGACACATCTTATATAACTGCCTGTCCTGTTTGGCTTTATGTAGCGGCATTTATGCCAAAATTGTACCAGTAAACTGCGGTGTTTTTCCTGAATATGTGAAAAAGAGGAAAGAGAGGAAAAAAAAATTCAAATTTAACTATTGGAATATGCATTTATTTGAGAATTTGGGAAACTGTTTTATTTTACAGATCAAGAATGGCGTGTTGCTAAGTCTGGGCTGACAGTGGTTATTTTAATTTACATTTATTTTCAAAGAAACTTATTGGGTTATTTATAAAAGTCAACTCTACATTTACATTATTTTGTATAAGGTTCATCATTTTTCTTGCATTGACAATACCACAGTACACATAAATGGGCATGTGCATGTTACTGCAAGAATGAAATAAATGAACATGTTTGCTTGGGGTAATAAAAATGGGAAATATGATGCTTATGTGATGCATCTGTGTGAATCATTCTTGATATTATAACTAAGTTACTGCTAGTAGATGGTATTCGACGATTTCATAACTAAGTACCTCTCCCTAAGTTAGACTGGAACATGTATATTGATATACATGCCACCTTGTTTTAAAGTTGAAATGCCACCCTCACTTGTAAACTAGTTTTACACCTTCATGCACTCTGGCCACGAAGTAACCGACGCATTGATTTCCTGTATGTGCACTTGTTCACTTAAAACTTAAGACAGCATACTGTGTATATGGTTTGCATGACAGCTGTTTGCCTATTCTCATTTTGCACTATATTGAAGCTAACTGTTCTGTTATTTATACATGCTTGAAGCACTATATTCATTTTTTTTAAAAACCCGTTGATTATATACATGTATTCAGTTTGGCACACTGGTTTTGCCATGATCACCCTGTATTAGCTGGTATGTCCGTATGCCTGCATATGTGCTCATATTTGATTAATCCTACCTGGTTTTGAAACTGGAGACATATTTTAGTTCACTTTTTTATAAACCTGAAACTACCACCATATGGTTCTATACTAAAGCTATACTTAGAAATTTTAGACATTCGAAATTTGGCATTTTGTATTTCATGTCACCTACTATTTTTGCCATCTAAACTCTTACCATATATTTCGATTCCACCAATAACGAGTTTTCAAAAGTCCTACAGTGCAGTCTTGGATTTCCAAACAGATGCTGCACCTCAATAATTCGATGTTCCCCCCCAACAGACGTGGGTTGTTCCGCCAACCATAACTTTGTATCCATTTTGAGTTACTAGAACCATAACCAGTCACAACGAAGCTCTCTCATAGATCTGTAAGAATAACAGGTTCCACCCATCTCATCTTAGTTCAGTAACCAAGAAATTCAATCTTAATGACATTTGGGAATATCGAAAGCATTTTTAGCTCAATTTTTAATTTTTCACATGTTGTTTTGTTGGTCAAAGGGGGTTTGACCAAGGTCCTGACCAAGGTCGGAATTCGATTTACAATATTTTGGATTATGATGCACCATGTTACATTTCTATTTCATCCTCATAAATGAGTTTTCAAAAGTCATACAGTGCAATCTTGGATTTTCAAACTGATGTTGCACCTCAAGACTTCGATGTTGCACCCAATAGACGTGGGTTGTTCCGCCACGCATAAATTCGTATCCATTTTGAGTTAGTAGAACCATCACCAGTCAATATGTAGCTCTCTCATAGATCTATAGAACTAACAGGTTCTACCCATCTCATCTTAGTTCAGTAACCAAGAAATTCAATCTTAATGACATTTGGGAACATCGAAATCTTTTTTAACTCAATTTTTCATATGCTTTTTTGTTGGTTAAAGGGGTTTTGACCATGGTCAGAATTCGATTTACAATATTTTGGAATATGATGCACCATGTTATATTTCTAATTCATCCCCATAAACAAGTTTTCAAAAGTTATACAACGCAATCTTGGATTTATAAACGGATGTTGCACCTCAAGACTTCGATGTTGCACCCAACAAACATGGGTTTTTCTGCCATGCATAAATTTGTCTCCATTTTGAGTTAGTAGAACCATAACCAGTCAAAACAAAGCTCTCTCATAGATCTATAGGACTAACAGGTTACACCCATCTCATCTTAGTTCAGTAACCAAGAAATTCAATCTTAATGACATTTGGGAACATCGAAAGCTTTTTTAACTCAATTTTTCACATGCCGTTTTGTTGGTCAAAGGGGTTTTGACTGTGGTCATAATTCGATTTACTATATATTGGAGTATGATGCACCATGTTATATTTCTATTTCATACCCATAAACGAGTTTTCAAAAGTCATTGTAACAACCCGAATTTTAATAACACGTTAAAACAAGAAATCAAGGCAGAATTAAATTTTAAAATAAGAATCAGGGAAAACGGGTTGCGCCATTGCGTTCGTCTCGGAATTCTACATGAAATAGAGTCCAAATTTTCGAAAATCGGAGTCCGTATGACCAAGTTATGGCCTAAACAAGATTCAGAAAAATTTCAGGCAGACTGACCCAGGTCGACCATAGAGTCGACCTGCCCCCAGCCAGGTCGACTGGGGAGTCGACCCCCCCTGACCAGGTCGACTGGGCAGTCGACCTGGGGGTCGATCTGGTCCCCAAATCTGTTTTGGGCCAGAACCCATTTTTGAAGCTTATGACGAATTTTGATGGTCTGGATTGATTCTAGGGTTAATCCTAAGGCCTATATGAGTTGCTACACCTATATATACATCCTAAAGCCTAACCTAATTCATACAATAATTCATATGACACCAAAATGCTGCTGGACTTCCTCTTGATCATGGCCGCCGCTCTCTAAACTTTTCTCTTAGCCTCCAAACTTGATTCAAATCAGAGATCAACGCTTCTACAACAAATTCAAGAGAATAGATCAATGACACTGCAACGTTCTATGAAAAATTCACTTCTTAATTCGTTAGCCATGCTCATTAAGTTCTAATTACTTTCCGATTTAAATATTTAACTATAATATGGCCATGAATTAAAGTGAAATTGGATCTAAGTATGTTTATCGATTCAGATCTATTTCTGTTGTTATAATCCATTCAGCCTGTTGTAAATCAGCTTTCTTGATTCCTGTTAATATTATTATCAAGTTGTAATCTTCATGCCTGTGATGATGTTTTTCTCTCTGATCTCATTTTTATTCAATTTCTATCTCCCCCAATTTATTTTCTTTTCATGAACCTTGGTCAATTTCGGACCTTGGCCTAAAATCGCGATTTGCGTACGATACGTATACGGGGGAATTATGGGATTATTGCCTATATGAATATAACGTAATAATTGGTAACAGGAAATTGGATATTATCATTGTATTTGCAAGTTTGGGCTTGATCTGTAAATTTTGGTATAATCTTGTTATGATAAAATTTGCATAAATATTATATACATGGAATTTGGCACAAATTGGATCTATGTAATGTGACATGAGGTTTGGTATATATAACATGTATGTAATTTGGCATGTAAATTAAACCACGAGTTCGGGCCTATGTAAATTAAATCAAAAGATTAGGCTTATGTTAATTAAGCACATGTAGGATTGGGAATTTGAACATGAAAGCGGTTGTAAACCTGATAATTGGCATAAACATGTATTATGAACTTGGGAAACTTGCATGTATTGTAATAAAAAGATTATAGTTTGGGATAACTACATCATGAATCATGATTTGGGTTTATTGGGTATGAAACTTGATACATGCAATTTTGGCTAGAACTTGATATGGTTAAAACGGCATAAACTTGGCATACATGTAAATAGGCAGGAATTGGACATATGTAAACTGATTGAAATTGGATACATATTTTTTAATGGGTTTGTAATCTGGAATTTGGGTACATATTTATTAATATGTAAACTAGGAATTTTGACTTATATGACACATATGTAATTAACAATCTAACGGGTGCCTTTGACACGAGGTTAGACTTGAATTGTGGTGTAATTCTGCCCGGAACCGCCCGGCATATCCAGTGACCACAATAATAACAGTCTAATGTGAGAGGTTATAGGCAAAGACTAGGTTGTGGTAATGTTTGAACCCGAGGTTGGAATGGGTTTGCGGTGTAATTCTGCCCGGATCCGCCCGGCATATCCAGTGACCGCAAATAAGTCCAATGTGAGAGGTTGATGCATTAGTAAATAATAAATGCTAATGAAACTTGCTAAGCAGGGTAAGGGTAAGTAATATGACTAGACTAATGATACTTAACCAATTTGACACGATGATTTGGTAGGGTTAAGCCATAAACTTGGAGAGTAATACTTAACCGAAACTGACATGGGGAATGTTAACTTCATATTATAAACCAAAGTTGGTAAAACCGAAGGGTTAAATATCGAGTAGACCTGTCCTAAAGGCGGGAAAAGACTGAACTTAAGGAAAGACCCTTAAGGTGGGATAAACTATAATATGGGATAAGCCAAACTAGAACTGGGGGATAACACCCACTCGCTACCACCGAATAAAAGAGAACTTAAGTCATGCTTCAATATACGGAAAAACCTTAGTCAAACAAGTTGAATTTTAAAGTGAGAATACACGTCTGATGTCTAAGGTAACGAGAATTGACTACGTAAAACAATGGGGATGATAACTGAGTAACAAGCCTTAGTTAATAAGAACTAAGCAATAAACCTTAGTTAAGAAATGATCAAGAACGGGAACTAAGTTGTAATCCTTAGATAAGGGGAACTAAGTGGTAAATATTAGTCAACAACGCTAACGGGAAAGGAAAATAAGTGGTAAAACTTAGTGGAGAACAACTAAGTAATAATTCTTAGTCAAGGAAATTGGACCAGTCTATAAATAGATGAATAACCCGATACGGTAGATCATCGCTTAATTAGCACACGAGGAGGAGCAAACGTTTACCTGATATTGGAAAAAAGGCTCCAGCGGACTGGGTTACGAAGCACGTAGCTTCGGGGAACGTGAGGGTACTCTTGGTATCCCTCTGTGAGTTTGCAGATGATCCGCCTGGGCTCACAGAGGTTAAGGTCTGCGGTAGAAGAACCAAGGGTATGCCTTGGTTGCAGTTTGAGCAACCTAAAGACTAGGGTGGACCAGCGTGGGTCAGCGATACTTAGTTTAGCCCTGGATAGCACGTCGTCGACTACCTACCATCTATAGTCAGTCGTGTATGTATACGGAAAGGCAGAGAACTCCCAACAGACCATATACTTGCTATCTAGTTATGGGTGAGGCTGGCCAATAGGAAAGTGGGGCATAAGTGGCAGGAGTATAGTTCTCGTGCTTGATTTTCTTGGATTGCCTTTCATTAGTTAAGGGAGGGGTCACGTGGGACTGTAGCCACGGGTAGAAAAACAGACCTTAACATCTGCATCGGCAGATAACTTAAAGCTCCCGACCGAGTTCTGTATTTCTTGATTAAGCTCTGTCACGGGACTCAGGCCGCACATATAGTGTACATGTGCATCTAGACATTGAAAACGATTCGCGATACATACGTGGGAAAAGGGCGCTATTCGACAGGTAGCATAATCCCTAGTGGTCCTAGGTGGCATAAACCCTAATCGGATCTTGAAAACGTTCAATAGTTAGCATAATCCCTAGTGGTCCTAGGTGGCATAAATCCTAGTTAAACACGCAATAGTTCATTATAAGGAAACATTAGCTAGAACAAGGGAGGCAGTCCAAACGATTTCAAGAATGGTGGCACTACGTTGAAGTAGTACAGAACTACGTGATGAAGCCCGTACGATATACGGCAAGGGACTGTACATATACATGGAAAAGATGACACAGGTTGGGATACTAGTACGGGTGGTGCAGAGCAAATAGAGATCATAGAAATCTTTTAATAATGAAACTTAGAAATCTTGCGATGGTGTACATGATAGAAACCTTGCGATGTGATATTCGACAGGAACCTTGCAATGCTACTTATGGGATATTATACTTGATTCATCGTGCCTATAGTTTATCTTGTCATCATGCTTATGTTTATTTTCAGTTTATTCATGCCATGTTATCTTTACTTGTTTCTATGCTGAAAGTAACTGAACTTACTCAGTCTTTATGACTGACCCGTTTTGTTTCGCCTCTTTTTCTTCCGTTCCCCCCAGGTTCGCAGGGTGGGAATACAGCTTAATTTGGATCTTACCAAGCTCCAAGGCTTTTTCGTGTACGGCTTGGTTTTCCTTTGTTGGCTATGGTTGCTTTACTCATTTATTGGGGAATACTGCAATTTATTTTTATGCTTCTTTGTTTTTGAGCAAGACAGATATTTTGACTATGTAATTGGGTATTGGAAGTTGATGGGCTTTTATCGTAAACAATTATATTTAATAAATGATTTGAAGTACTTCTACTTTACTTTCCGTTGTTTTATATATGTCTATCTTGTAATATTTCTGTTCCAGTACCCATAATGCTCCACCAAAGCTAGTGCATTCCCCTTGTGAGTGACCCTAGCGGAGGTGGGGTGTTACATTTGGTATCAGAGCGAGGTTTACCAGACTGGGCAAAAGCTTTTAAAAACCTTCTGAAATTATTTTCAAAACGTTTACAAAGAAGCATTTTTCTAAGAAAAGTTTTGTTTACTTTAAAGGCATATTCCCCAAAGCTATATGCACTATCTTTTGATTCTCTCCTTGAGTCTCTTCTCTCTTTCTTCTTCACCATAGTTTGTAGGTATACGACACTTGTCGAAGGGCAAAGGAGCGCCCAACCTCCATCTGTAGCCGCAGTAGTTTTACTTGCGACTAATCGTATTTCAAGCTTTGTAGGGTTGCCGTGCGATGGAGATATCTATCGAGAAACTTGTCAACAAGCTATACAAGGATAGTAAGAACGAGGATAAAGAACACAGGCCTAAGGATGAGAAACTTGTTGATATGGCTAAATCCACGAAGGAGGAAAAGGTGAAAGGGAAGAGTCCAAAGTGAAGGAATAATAAAACCCATGACAAGAGAGAGTATCTTTAGTATGGTAATAAGGGACAGGTAGTTAAGTATTATAGGACAAGGACAAGGGCAAAGAACAAGATCGTCGAGAGGGCAATTGTATGCTCTCACTACTAGCGTGCCTAAGAGAGGTGGTAACATTCCTGTTAAAGGTTTAGCTTTTCTTTTCTATCATCCCATTAGAACTTTGTTTTTGTACATCGCATCCTTTAATTCTGCTTCGATAGTTGATTCTCTGCACCATAGTACTAGCGTAGTAGAGGATCCCATTTTTGTCTCAAATCCGGTTGGGGAATCGGCTCATTTATTCATGACTTGTTTGGATTTGATAATGTCTATGGAGTAATGTTTAGGTTTTCGGGCTATGGATTGATTCTAGGGACGGAGTGGTTATCCAGTAAGGGTGCCATTCTCGGTTTTTGAAAGGAGGGTAATTAGACTCTTGACTTGCCTCGGTAATACCCTCGAAGTCTCGTGTAACCTTTAGGGTTCTGTCATGATTAGTTTCCTAGAATTATATATATTGGTTGGGTTGAGTAATTCTTCGGGGTGTCAGCCTGATGTTGATTTCGGTCTTCGGGGCTGGTGCTTAGGAAGTTCTTCTCCTAATCAGTATATAAGTAACGTAGATTTCCAGTTTTGACATTGCCTAATGGGCACATAGTTTTTACTTGCTTATATCTTTCGATCATATCTTGATATCTTTAGGTAAGAACAATTGGGTGTAAACATGTGTTTGATACATGTTATGATTGATGTTTGCAAGTGGTTGCTCGTGGTTGCATAACCACATTAGGCACTAGATCGGCTCAGTCACCTTTCATATTGCATATACATGAGTGTTTATACTTATTTATGGATGAAATTGAATGTGTTATCATGTGAATGTTGCATATGGATGAATGTTTGTGCACACATATAGTGTTTACGTGACTAGGACTATTTGCATACATGTGGATTCATGGCACTTAACATATTTTGCATTAGAAAGATCAATCAGGCCTGATCATTTGCATTAGATAAGGAACATATACACACACTTTCTACATATGATCATACAGCACTAGAAATCTCTTAAGAACAATGGTTGCTTGTGTATGATGTTTTGAGTAGATGGATGATGG
This sequence comes from Allium sativum, assembly GCA_030737875.1. Lineage (NCBI taxonomy): Eukaryota > Viridiplantae > Streptophyta > Magnoliopsida > Asparagales > Amaryllidaceae > Allium > Allium sativum. The sequence goes on along the minus strand of CM060921.1, from coordinate 808,938,512 downwards.
ATGGTAGGATACGTTCTTCCTAACTTGGAGATTTCGAGGACGAAATCCTTTAAGGAGGGGAGAATGTAACAACCCGAATTTTAATAACACGTTAAAACAAGAAATCAAGGCAGAATTAAATTTTAAAATAAGAATCAGGGAAAACGGGTTGCGCCATTGCATTCGTCTCGGAATTCTACATGAAATAGAGTCCAAGTTTTCGAAAATCGGAGTCTGTATGATCAAGTTATGGCTTAAACAAGATTCAGCAAAATTTCAGGCAGACTGACCCAGGTCGACCATAGAGTCGACCTGCCCCCAGCCAGGTCGACTGGGGAGTCGACTGGGCAGTCGACCCACCCTGACCAGGTCGACTGGGCAGTCGACCTGGGGGTCGACCTGGTCCCCAAATCTGTTTTGGGCCAGAACCAATTTTTGAAGCCCATGGCGAATTTTGATGGTCCAGATTGATTCTAGGGTTAATCCTAAGGCCTATATGAGTTGCTACACCTATATATACATCCTAAAGCCTAACCTAATTCATACAATAATTCATATGACACCAAAATGCTGCTGGACTTCCTCTTGATCATGGCCGCCGCATTCTAAACTTTTCTCTTAGCCTCCAAACTTGACTCAAATCAGAGATCAACGCTTCTACGACAAATTCAAGAGAATAGATCAATGACACTGCAACGTTCTACAACAAATTCACTTCTTAATTCGTTAGCCATGCTCTGTAAGTTCTAATTACTTTCCGATTTAAATATTTAACTATAATATGGCCATGAATTAAAGTGAAATTGGATCTAAGTATGTTTATCGATTCAGATCTATTTCTGTTGTTATAGTCCATTCAGCCTGTTGTAAATCGACTTTCTTGATTCATGTTAATATTATTATCAAGTTGTAATCTTCATGCCTGTGATGATGTTTTTCTCTCTGATCTCATTTTTATTCAATTTCTATGTCCCCCAATTTATTTTCTTTTCATGAACCTTGGTCAATTTCGGACCTTGGCCTAAAATCGCGATTTGCGTACGATACGTATACGGGGGAATTATGGGATTATTTCCTATATGAATATAACGTAATAATTGGTAATAGGAAATTGGATATTATCATTGTATTTGCAAGTTTGGGCTTGATCTGTAAATTTTGGTATAATCTTGTTATGATAAAATTTGCATAAATATTATATACATGGAATTTGGCATAAATTGGATCTATGTAATGTGACATGAGGTTTGGTATATATAACATGTATGTAATTTGGCATGTAAATTAAACCACTAGTTCGGGCCTATGTAAATTAAATCAAAAGATTAGGCTTATGTTAATTAAGCACATGTAGGATTGGGAATTTGAACATGAAAGCGGTTGTAAACCTGATAATTGGCATAAACATGTATTATGAACTTGGGCAACTTGCATGTATTGTAATAAAAAGATTATAGTTTGGGATAACTACATCATGAATCATGATTTGGGTTTATTGGGTATGAAACTTGATACATGTAATTTTGGCTAGAACTTGATATGGTTAAAATGGCATAAACTTGGCATACATGTAAATAGGCAGGAATTGGACATATGTAAACTGACTGGAATTGGATACATATTTTTTAATGGGTTTGTAATATGGAATTTGGGTACATATTTATTAATATGTAAACTGGGAATTTTGACTTATATGACACATATGTAATTAACAATCTAACGGGTGCCTTTGACACGAGGTTGGACTTGAATTGTGGTGTAATTCTGCCCGGAACCGCCCGGCATATCAAGTGACCACAATAATAACAGTCTAATGTGAAAGGTCATAGGCAAAGACTAGTTTGTGGTAATGTTTGAACCCGAGGTTGGAATGGGTTTGCGGTGTAATTCTGCCCGGATCCGCCCGGCATATCCAGTGGACGCAAATAAGTCCAATGTGAGAGGTTGATGCATTAGCAAATAATAAATGCTAATGAAACTTGCTAAGCAGGGTAAGGGTAAAGTAATATGACTAGACTAATGATACTTAACCAATTTGGTACGATGATTTGGTAGGGTTAAGCCATAAACTTGGAGAGTAATACTTAACCGAAACTGACATGGGGAATGTTAACTTCATATTATAAACCAAAGTTAGGAAAACCGAAGGTTTAATTATCGGGTAGACCTGTCCTAAGGGCGGGAAAAGACTGAACTTAAGGAAAGACCCTTAAGGTAGGATAAAATATAATATGGGATAAGCCAAACTAGAACTGGGGGATAACACCCACTCGCTACCACCGAATAAAAGAGAACTTAAGTCATGCTTCAATACACGGAAAAACCTTAGTCAAACAAGTTGAATTTTAAAGTGAGAATACACGTCTGATGTCTAAGGTAATGAGAATTAACTACGTAAAACAACGAGGATGATAACTGAGTAACAAGCCTTAGTTAATAAGAACTAAGCAATAAACCTTAGTTAAGAAATGATAAAGAACGGGAACTAAGTTGTAATCCTTAGTTAAGGGGAACTAAGTGGTAAATTTTATTCGACAACGCTAACGGGAAAGGAAACTAAGTGGTAAACCTTAGTGGAGAACAACTAAGTAATAATTCTTAGTCAAGGAAACTAGACCAGTCTATAAATAGATGAATAACCGGATACGGTAGATCATCGCTTAATAAGCACACGAGGAGGAGCAATGGTTTACCTGATATTGGAAAAAAGGCTCCAGCGGACTGGGTTACGAAGCACGTAGCTTCGGGGAACGTGAGGGTACTCTTGGTATAGCTCTGTGAGGTTGCAGATGATCTGCCTGGGCTCACAGAGGTTAAGGTCTGCGGTAGAAGAACCAAGGGTATGCCTTGGTTGCAGTTCGAGCAACCTAAAGACTAGGGTGGACCAACATGGGTCGGCGATACTTAGTTTAGCCCTGGATAGCACGTCGTCGACTACCTACTATCTATAGTCAGTCGTGTACGTATACGGAAAGGCAGAGAACTCCCAACAGACCATATACTTGCTATCTAGTTATGGGTGAGGCTGGCCAATAGGAAAGTGGGGCATAAGTGGCAGGAGTATAGTTCTCGTGCTCGATTTTCTTGGATTGCATTTCATTAGTTGAGGGAGGGGTCACGTGGGACCATAGACACGGGTAGAAAAACAGACCTTAGCATCTGCATCGGCAGATAACTTAAAGCTCCTGACCGAGTTCCGTATTTCTTGATTAAGCTCTGTCACGGGACTCGGGCCGCACATATAGTGTACATGTGCATCTAGACATTGAAAACGATTCGCGATACATACGTGGGAAAAGGGCGCTATTCGACAGGTAGCATAATCCCTAGTGGTCCTAGGTGGCATAAACCCTAATCGGATCTAGAAAACGTTCAATAGGTAGCATAATCCCTAGTGGTCCTAGGTGGCATAAATCCTAGTTAAACACGCAATAGTTCATTATAAGGAAACACTAGCTAGAACAAGGGTGGCAGTCCAAATGATTTCAAGAATGGTGGCACTACGTTGAAGTAGTAAAGAACTACGTAATGAAGCCCGTACGATATACGGCAAGGGACTGTACATATACATGGAAAAGATGACACAGGTTGGGATACTAGTACGGGTGGTGCAGAGCAAATAGAGATCATAGAAATCTTTTAATAATGAAACTTAGAAATCTTGCGATGTTGTACATGATAGAAACCTTGCGATGTGATATTCGACAGGAACCTTGCAATGCTACTTATGGGTTATTATACTTGATTCATCGTGCCTATAGTTTATCTTGTCATCATGCTTATGTTTATTTTCAGTTTATTCATGCCATGTTATCTTTACTTGTTTCTATGCTGAAAGTAACTGAACTTACTCAGTCTTTATGATTGACCCGTTTTGTTTCGCCTCCTTTTCTACCGTTCCCCCCCGGTTCGCAGGGTGGGAATATAGCTTAGTTTGGATCTTACCAAGCTCCAAGGCTCTTTCGTGTACGGCTTGGTTTTCCTTTGTTGGCTATGGTTGCTTTACTGCTTTATTGGGGAATACTGCAATTTATTTTTATGCTTCTTTGTTTTTGAGCGAGACAGATATTTTGACTATGTAATTGGGTATTGGAAGTTGATGGGCTTTTATTGTAAACGATTATATTTAATAAATGATTTGAAGTACTTCTACTTTACTTTCCGCTGTTTTATATATGTCTGTCTTGTAATATTTCTGTTCCAGTACCCATAATGCTCCACCAAAGCTAGTACATTCCCCTTGTGAGTGACCCTAGCGGAGGTGGGGTGTTACAGTCATACAGTACAATCCTTGATTTTCAAACTGATGTTGCACCTTAAGACTTCGATGTTGCACCCAACATACGTGAGTTGTTCTGCCAAGAAATAATTTTTATCCATTTTGAGTTAGTAAAACCAAAACTAGTCAAAATGAAGCTCTCTCATAGATTTATAGGACTAACAGGTTCCCCCCATCTCATTTTTGTTCAGTAACCAAGAAATTCAGTCTTAATGACTATTGGGAACATCGAAAGATTTTTTAACTTAATTTTCACATGTTGTTTTGTTGGTCAAAGGGGGTTTGACCATAGTCGGAATTCGATTAAATATATTTTGGAATATGATGCACCATATTATATTTCTATTTCATACCCATAAACGAGTTTCAAAAGTCATACAGTGAAATCTTGGATTTTCAAACTGATGTTGCACCTCAAGACTTTGATGTTGCACCTCAAGACTTTGATGTTGCACCCAACAGCCGTGGGTTGTTCCGCCAACCATAAATTTGTATCCATTTTGAGTTACTAGAACCATAACGAGTCAAAACGAAGCTCTCTCATAGATCTATAGGAATAAAAAGTTCCACCCATCTCATCTTAGTTCAGTAACTAAGAAATTCAATCATAATGACTATTGGGTACATCAAAAACTTTTTTAACTCAATTTTTCACATGTTGTTTTGTTGGTCAAAGGAGGTTGTCATAATTCTATTTACTATATTTTGGAATATGTTGCACCATGTTATTCCTATAGATCTAAGAGAGAGCTTCGTTTAGACTGGTTATGTTTCTAGTAACTCAAAATAAATACAAAGTTATGGTTGGCGGAACAACCCACGTCTGTTGGGTACAACATCGAAGTCTTGAGGTGCAACATCTGTTTGAAAATCCAAGATTGCACTGTATGACTTTTGCAAACTCGTTAACGGTTATGAAATAGAAATATAACAAGGTGCATCATATTCCAAAATATAGTAAATAGAACTATGAACACGGTCGAACCCCCTTTGACAAACAAAACGACATGTGAAAAATTGAGCTTAAAAAGCACTCGATGTTCCCAAAAGTCATTAAGATTGAATTTCTTGGTTACTGAACTAAGATGAGATGGGTGGAACCGGTTAGTCCTATAGATCTACGAGAGAGCTTTGTTTTGACTGGTTATGGTTCTAGTAACTCAAAATGGACACGAAGTTATGGTTGGCGGAACAACCCACGTCTGTTGGATGCAACATCAGTTTGAAAATCCAAGATTGTACTGAATGACTTTTGAAAACTCGTTTATGGGTATGAAATAGAAGTATAACATGGTGCATCATATTCCAAAATATAGTAAATCGAATTATGACCACAGTCAAACCCCCTTTGACCAACAAAACGACATGTGAAAAATTGAGTTAAAAAAGCTTTTGATGTTCTCAATAGTCATTAAGATTGAATTTCTTCCTTACTGAACTAAGATGAGACTGGTGGAACCTTTTATTCCTATAGAACTATGAGAGAGCTTCGTTTTGTTTGGTTATGGTTCTAGTAACTCAAAAAAGATACAAAGTTATGGTTGACGGAACTACTTATGTGTGTTGGGTGCAACATAGAAGACTTGAGGTGCAACATCAGTTTAAAAATCCAAGATTGCACTGTATGACTTTTGAAAATTCGTTTATGGTTATGATATCGAATTATATCATGGTGCATCACCTTTGTCCGACAAAACGACATTTGAAAAATTGAGCTAAAAAAAGCTTTTGATGTTCCCAATAGTCATTAAGATTGAATTTCTCGGTTACTAAACTAAGATGAGATGGGTGAAACTTGTTATTCCTATAGGTCTATGAGAGAGCTTCGTTTTTACTGGTTATGGTTCTAGTAACTCAAAATAGATTCAAATTTATGCTTGGCGGAACAACCCATGTCTTTTGGGTGCAACATCGAAGTCTTGAGGTGCAACATCAGTTTGAAAATTATAGATTGCACAGTATGACTTTTAAAAACTCGTCTATGGGGATGAAATATAAATATAACATGGTGCATCATATTCCAAAATATAGTAAATCGAATTCCGACCATGGTCAAACCCCCTTAACCAACAAAACAACCTGTGAAAAATTGAGCTGTAAAAGCTTTCGATGTTCCCAAATGTCATTAAGATTGAATTTCTTGGTTACTGAACTAAGATGAGATGGGTGGAACCTGTTAGTCCTATATATCCATGAGAGATCCTTGTTTTGACTGATTATGGTTCTAGTAACTCAAAATGGACACAAACTTATGGTTGGCGGAACTACCCACGTCTGTTGGGTGCAACATCGAAGTCTTGAGGTGCAACATCCGATTGAAAATCCAAGATTACACTGTATGACTTTTCAAAACTCGTTTATGGGGATGAAATATAAATAAAACATGGTGCATCATATTCCAAAATATAGTAAATTGAATTATGACCACAGTTAAACCCTCTTTGACCAACAAAACTACATGTGAAAAATTGAGTTAAAAAAGCTTTCAATGTTCCCAATAGTCATTAAAATTGAATTTTTTGGTTACTGAACTGAGATGAGATGGGTGGAACCTGTTATTCCTATAGATCTATGAGAGATCTTCGTTTTGACTGGTTACAGTTCTAGTAACTCAAAATGGATACCAAGTTATGGTTTTTGGAACAACCCACATCTGTTGGGGAAAACATCGAATTGTTGAGGTTCAACATCAGTTTGAAAATCCAAGATTGCACTGTATGACTTTTGAAAACTCGTTTATGGTTATGAAATAGAAATATAACATGGTCCATCATATTCCAAAATATAGTAAATTGAATTCCGACCATGGTAAACCCCCTTTGACCAACTAAACGGCATGTGAAATATTGAGCTAAAAAAGCTTTCGATGTTCCCAATAGTCATTAAAATTGAATTTCTTGGTTACTGAACTAAGATAAGATGGGTGGAACCTGTTAGTCCTACAGATCTGCGAGAGAGCTTCGTTTTAACTGGTTACGGTTCTAGTAACTCAAAATGGACACAAATTTAGGCTTGGTGGAACAACCCATGTCTGTTGGGTGTAACATCGAAGTCTTGAGGTGCAACATCAGTTTGAAATTCCAAGATTGTACTATATGACTTTTGAAAACTCGTTTATGGTGAAAGAAATATAACATGGTGCATCATATGCCAAAATATAGTAAATAGAATTCCGGCCGTGGTCAAACCCCCTTTGACCAACAAAACAACATGTGAAAAATTTAAAATTGAGCTAAAAAAGCTTTCGATGTTCCCAATAGTCATTAAGATTGAATTTCTTCGTTAGTGAACTAAGATGAGACGGGAGTAACCTGTTAGTCCTATAGTTCTATGAGAGAGCTTCGTTTTGACTGGTCATGGTTCTAGTAACTCAAAGTGTATATAAAGTTATGGTTGGCGAAACAACCCACGTCTGTTGGGTGCAACATCGAAGTCTTGAGCTGCAACATCAGTTTGAATATCCAAGATTGCATTGTATGACTTTTGAAAACTCGTTTTTAGGGATGAAATCGAAATATAACATGGTGTATCTTATCAAAAATATAGTAAATTGAATTCCAACCACGGTCAAACCCCCTTTGACCAACAAAACGGCATGTGAAAAATTGAGCTGAAAAAGCTTTCGATGTTCCCAATAGTCATTAAAATTGAATTTCTTGGTTACTGAACTAAGATGAGATGGGTGGACCCTGATGTTCCTATAGATCTATCAGAGAGCTTCGTTTTTACTGGTTATGGTTCTAGTAATCAAAATGGATACAAATTTATGCGTGGCAGAACAACCCATGTCAGTTGGGGGAAACATCGAAGTCTTAAGGTGCAACATCTATTTGAAAATCCATGATTGCAATTATGAGTTTTGAAAACTCGTTTATGGGTATGAAATAGAAATATAACATGGTGCATCATATTCCAAAATATAGTCAATAGAATTTCGACCATGGTCAAACCCCCTTTGACCAACAAAACAACATGTGAAAAAATAAAAATTGAGCTAAAAAAGCTTTCGATGTTCCCAAATGTCATTAAGATTGAATTTCTTGGTTACTGAACTAAGATGAGATGGTTGGAACGTGTTAGTCCTATAGATCTATGAGAGAGCTTCATTTTGACTAGTTATGGTTCTACTAACTCAAAATGGATTAAAAGTTATGGTTGGAGGAACAACCTACGTCTGTTGGGTGCAACATCGAAGTCTTGAGGTGTAACATTAGTTTAAAAATCAAAGATTGCATTGTATGACTTTTGAAAACTCATTTATGGGTATGAAATAGAAATATAACATGGTGCATCAAATTAAAAAATATAGTAAGTCGAATTTCAACCACGGTCAAACCTCCTTTGAACAACAAAACGACTTCTGAAAAAATTGAGCTAAAAATTCTTTCGATGTTCCCAAAAGTCATTACTGTCGAATTTCTTGGTTACTGAACAAAGATGAGATGGGTGGAACCTGTTAGTCCTATAGATCTATGAGAAAGTTTCGTTTTGACTGGTTATGGTTCTAGTAACTCAAAATGGATACAAAGTTATGGTTGGCGGAACAACCCAAGCCTGTTGGGTGCAACATCGAAGTCTTGAGGTGCAACATTAGTTATAAAATCCAAGATTGCACTCTATGACTTTTAAATACTCATTTATGGGGATGAAATAGAAATATAACACGGTGCACCATATTCCAAAATACAGTAAATTGAATAATGACCACGGTCAAACCCCCTTTGACCAACAAAACAACACGTGGAAAATTAAAAATTGAGTTCAAAAAGCTTTTGATGTTCCCAATAGTCATTAAGATCGAATTTCTTGGTTACTGAACTGAGATGAGATGGTTGGAACTTGTTATTCCTTTATATCTATGAGAGAGCTTCGTTTTGACTTGTTATGGTTCTAGTGACTCAAAATGGATACCAAGTTATGATTGACAGAACAACCCACATCTGTTGGGGGGACAACGAAGTCTTGAGGTGCAACATCAGTTTGAAAATCCAAGATTACACTGTATGACTTTTGAAAACTCGTTTATGGTTATGAAATAGAAATATAACATGGTGCATCGTATTACAAAATATAGTAAATCGCATTTCGACCACGGTAAACCCCCTTTGACCAACAAAACGGCATGTGAAAAATTGAGCTTAAAAAAGCTTTTGATGTTCCGAATAGTCATTAAGATTGAATTTCTTGGTTACTGAACTAAGATGAGATGGGTGGAACCTGTTAGTCCTATAGATCTATGAGAGAGCTTCATTTTTACTGGTTACTGTTCTAGTAACTCAAAATGGGAACAAATTTATGCTTGGCGGAACAACCCACGTCTGTTGGGTGTAACATCGAAGTCTTGAGGTGCAACGTCAGTTTGAAATTCCAAGATTGCACTATATGACTTTTGAAAACTCATTTATGGTGAAGAAATATAACATAGTGCATCATATTCAAAAATATAGTAAATAGAATTGTAACAACCCGCAAAATCTGAGCCAGTTTAAAATTTTTATTTTGGCTATTTTAAAAGAATTTTGAATATTTAAAATGAATTATTTTAAATAATAACGATGGAAAATTTATTATCGAAGAAGTGAAAACGAATAAATTTATTTTAATTATATAACGAGCCTGAAATGGCGCGGCAGTTCGAAAATCCGATTTCGAATTTCAAATGGATATACAGAATTCGTTATAAGTCAGAATTGGACGAAACGAGAAATATTTGAATCTGATGAACAATATCTTTCTAACGGAGTTAACAGACAGAGATTTCACTTTAGAAATGAAAAGATACGTCCAGTTTAAAATTCAGAATAGTCGCTGTGGAATTTATATATATTTTAATATATATAAATGCCTTGAAAATAGCCATTTTGCAAACGACCTCGGTTTTCGACGAAACCAGTTTTGTTGGATCCGAGATGTCAAATTATTGCTAGGTTTCAAAATTCATAATTTTCTGAATCAGTATGTGAGCGTGGCGAAGCTAAACGTGTTTTGACCAGTTTCAGTTGAATTCAATCGACTGGAAAATGGCCATTTTTCAAACGGTCTCAGAATTCGACGAAATTAGTTTTGTTATGACCGTATCGTCAATACGAAGCAAGATATAATTTTTCTAGAATTTTTCGGGTCCGTATGTGGTCCCGGTTAATTGAAATGTGCGTTCAAACTGAATATATACTGATTTACATTTTGATTTTGATGAAAACTAATCGAAACAAGCGAATTGGCCTACGATACATATCCCATTGTGTTCGGAATGGGGGTAATACGCTAGGGACGACAGTCGGTGGGCCTCGATTCGAGTTCGAGTGTAAAGTCAACCCTTTTGGATAATTAATTAATTAATTATTAAAATAATATAAATATAAACCTTTAAAAATCTCTAAACCTAAATTCATTCAGTAAAGCCGCCCCCTTTTTCTCAGTGAAACCCGACGCCCTCCACATCTCGTCTGCCGCCGCCTGAGGAGGCGCCTCACTCCGACCAAGCTCCGGCGAGCTCCCCCCTTCTTCAATCCATCCCCCTCCGTTCGGCCTCCTCCTCCTCCACCGGCTCCGCTCCCTCATCTCCTCTTCCAACCGAACGCAAAGACCCCCAAAACCCAGTCGACGACGCCGACTTCGAGACCTCCACCACCTCCGTCGCGAGCAGCTGCCGCACCGCCACCTCCTTCTAACGCCGACGCTACCCTCCAACAAACAGCAGTAAACCCCCCTCTCCTCTCGGTAATGTAAGTCTTCTTCTTTTTCTTTCTTTATTTATTTTTACTGAATCCTTTTCTTCTCAGTTGTTTATGTATGTAAGTAAAATAAGGAAATTAGTTTTGTAAAATTAAAATAAGGACTAACACTGTTTTTTTATAAGGATAAAGCTGATTTTATATAAGGATAAAAACTGATTTTTAACCAAAGAAAAGTTGTATTTTTTAACCAAAGAAAAGTTGGATTTTTAATCGACCAAAGGTTTGATTTTTAATCAACAAAAGAAGGGATTTTTAATCGACCAAAGAAGTGATTTTTAATCAACAAAAAGATGTGATTTTTAATTATATAAAAATATGATTTTTATATAGTAGCGAATATAAAAATATGATTTTTATATAGTAGAGAATATAAAAATGTGATTTTTATAGAAAAGGGTTCAGTATAAAAATATGACCTTTCTTATGAAGTGAACCATATAAAAATATGACCTTTCTTATGAAGTGAACCATATAAAAATATGACCTTTCTTATGAAGTGAACCATATAAAAATATGAGCTTTCTTATGAAGTGAACCATATAAAAATATGATTTTCAACGCGATAAAAATTCGATTTTTATATACATGAAGTGGAAATAAAAATTCGACCTTTATATAAGAAGTAACGTTGTTAAAAATATAATTTTTAACATATACTTCATGAAACAGACTGCGTTGGAAGAACGATGAAGATTTCCTACATATGAAGAGTCATGGAGTTGGATTTAGCTTTGATGAGAACTTCTCACTCAAATTTATTTCTAGTTAAATATATACTAGGATGCAGACGGTGCTTATTAGAAGCACCCGACACCCGTCCACAGACCATGGACTTGTTTGTTAGGTTGTGTAGTTGGTTAGATTATTTGATTCGAATTTGGTTGTTTGGTGAACTTGAATTGATTAGAAATTGATTTGATTGATGTAATAATGGCGTGGGCCATTATTAGACCGGGGATAAGGCTAGGCCTAGTCCCGTTTCTAGTATCGCGCCGTTATGCCGCCGAAATTTTCTAAAATATGTTAGAAAAATAAAAATATCATTTTTATTAGACAACTGAATAAAATAAATATTCATTCACAAACCAAAACTATTTGTTGATGTACACCCATTTGACTGATATGGATCGGGACGATAAATTTTACACATCGCCCAACTGCACAAATAATATTCAATATTTGTTGATTGAAACCCCACACGGGTGTTGGGATGATATTTAACGTACACTAATCCCAATAATTAGTTGTATGTCAATCGATTGGTTGGCATACAGTTGTGTAGTGCACTTTGGATGATGGTTGATTATTTATCGTTGCTTTTATATACATGTGTTGTATGGAATCCATATAATTAACATTATATGGTAACTGATTGGGCCTCATTCCAATTTGAAAAATAAAGAATGAAAAAAATATATATATTCATGTGTTGAAAAGAAAATATATATTCATGTGCTGAAAATAAAATATATATTCATGTGTTGAAGTAAAATATATATATTCATGTGTTGACGGTACTCATTTGTTGAGATTAGTCATGTGTTGAAATAAAATTTACAAATTCATATGTTGAAGAAAATATTCATTTGTTGAATATAATAACGATGTTATTGAAATATAAAGCCGTGTTGGTTAGATTTGCGCCATTTTGACGAGAACGATATTTATATTGATTTTATTCGAATATTGAAAAAGAAGAGATTCCAAAATATAACGTTTTGAAAATATTATCATTTATATATATATCGATGATATGGAATATTCAATTTTGGAAAAAAAAATTGAATATGAAGTTGAAATCGTTTTGAAAATGAATTTAACACAATTTATAAAATACGGTTTGAATTGAAATCGACGAAATATATATAATATATATTATATATATATTAAATGCCCTGAATAGAACGCGCCGCGCCACGGCAGTTCGCGAATTTCGACCATTGACTTCGAATTGCGATTACGGGAGATCCGACGGTCGGATTCTCCTAAAACCGGAACCGTTGGGTTCGTATCGAAAAGAGCTTTCCAATGAATATTAGAAATTTGAAATCTAACGGTTGGATTTGGAGATACGTCCAAATCAAATTTAGAAAAGGTCGCTGTAAGTGCAGTTCGACGACCGTTATTGGAAATCGACTGTACGTGCCTTGATAAAATAAATAAAAATATCTATAATTTGTGAAAAATTATAATATATGAATTGGAAAGAACTGGGATGAAAAACTCCCTATTTGAAAGGATGAAAATATATTTTTATCGAAATGAACTAGTTTATAACTAGAAAAATAATCCAATATTTTTAAATAAAATAAATTGGATTTGTGAATGGTTTTAATATAACTAGAATTTCCAATACGTGAATTGGAGGGCATTTGAATCGAAATCATCTTCGAAATAGTTCGATGTTGGGTTTCGTGATCATACAGATGTTGTTATGGGAATTTGGAAGATATATTTATATCGTTATTCCCAATAAGATATCTATTGGTTTCAAAATTCGATATTGAATATAAGCCGATATATTTTCTATTCAGAGCCTTGTATTTAATACCGAATGTGATTTGGGTTTGTCGTGAAGGGTGTCTTCATTAACACTGTTCTTGAACCCTGTTGAGAAAAGATTAAATCTTTTTATTTAGATTTAATGGAACGCGAATTGGGTTTATCGTGAACTGTGTTTAGACAACATTCGTTCTTTAACCCGATTAACAATTTGATATGAGGATTAAATAATAAATTTAAAGAATTTATCTTTGATAAAATTAATGGGAACCTTTCCTTGTTGCCGATCCTGAGTAGGCTGGGTACGCATGATGCGGGGTTCTCGCTTCGCGGTTTAGTGGCGAACGGGAGACTCTTACCCCCACATGTCCCTGTTGAGGGGGTTGGTTCGGCTTTGGCCGCGAGACTCGAGAGGGTCGCCGTAAAACAAGTGACGGGGGGATCATCTGTATGCCACGGTGGGTTTTACCTGCTGCTTTGGGGGATGAAGGGATGGTTGCAAAGCCTACCGGATTTCGTCGAGTTGTTACAGTGGTATCAGAGCTTTGGTTTACAAAGCTCGAGAACAAGACACCTTAGAACCAAACGAAAGAATTCATCAGAAATTGGATTAGTAATATCCAATGAGAATGACTCGTTAGAGATGGGGTCAGTAGTATCCTAGAACGAGTGTGAAGAGTATATTTTTAAAATAAAAATGAAAACAGATTTTGTTTTGAAAATTAAATTCAATTATACGTATTTGAATATTTATTTTATATTGGCATGGACAATTTAGTATATAAAGATTTTGTTTATACGTCTAATCCACGTGTATACGAAGTTTTAATATACTGGATAGATATAGAATCACACCCTAGTCGCCCGGAGATGATTCTACTGATGACGTACGGCATCAGTAGTTTGTGTTCGAGTTTCGAAAGTGGGGTCTCTATATATTTCCATAGACTGGTGTGAGAACCAAAACTAGAATATGATTTACTGTTGTGAATTTGCATCAAAAACATGATTTTCTGTATACATATCAAAATTATGTGTTTGAAACGTTAACCAACTAATTGATTGCTGGTTGTGTTGTTTGTTTGGATGATTAATTTAAATTTTGAACCATTATGCCAAATTGAACCGAATATTAAAATGTATTGAAAATGATTACAATTGCATGCATATACATGTATATCTGTTGAACAGGTCATAGCAAGGAGGCTAGAGCAGTGGAATAAAATTGTTTGCCCGACAAATAGGTACATGTTTACCATATTTACTGTTTTGTTTGGGTGATGATGATTTTATGAGCCGATTGGCTAGCCGCTTGGCTTTTTCTTTTTATACCACCATTGATTGGTGAGGACCATGGGAGGCTATTTGAAATATCCCGAATCTCCCGGTGCAGGGGAGGTTATGGCGAAATTTTTCGAAAATTTAGGGTGTTAGCCAAATTTTTGAAAAATTTGAAAGTTCTTAGAGACTGAAAAGTTAAAGGACTTAAGCCGTAACGAAAATAATGAAAGTGGAGTTGATATTAAACAACTTTCAGCTTCGTTCCTTTTCGAGGACGAAAAGATTTTAAGTGGGGGAGAATGTAACAACCCACAAAATCTGAGCCAGTTTAAAATTTTTATTTTGGCTATTTTAAAAGAATTTTGAATATTTAAAATGAATTATTTTAAATAATAACGATGGAAAATTTATTAACGACGAAGTTAAAACGAATAAATTTATTTTAATTATATAACGAGCCTGAAATGGCGCGGCAGTTCGAAATTCCGATTTCGAATTTCAAATGGTTATACAGAATTCGTTATAAGTCAGAATTGGACGAAACGAGAAATATTTGAATCTGATGAACAATATCTTTCTAACGGAGTTAACAGACAGAGATTTCACTTTAGAAATGAAAAGATACGTCCAGTTTAAAATTCAGAATAGTCGCTGTGGAATTTATATATATTTTAATATATATAAATGCCTTGAAAATAGCCATTTTGCAAACGACCTCGGTTTTCGACAAAACCAGTTTTGTTGGATCCGAGATGTCAAATTATTGCTAGGTCTCAAAATTCATAATTTTCTGAATCAGTATGTGAGCGTGGCGAAGCTAAACGTGTTTTGACCAGTTTCAGTTGAATTCAATCGACTGGAAAATGGCCATTTTCCAAACGGTCTCAGAATTCGACGAAATTAGTTTTGTTAGGACCGTATCGTCAATACGAAGCTAGATATAATTTTTCTGGAATTTTTCGGGTCTGTATGTGGTCCCGGTAAATTGAAATGTGCGTTCAAACTGAATATATACTGATTTACATTTTGGTTTTGATGAAAACTAATCGAAACAAGCGAATTGGCCTACGATACATATCCCATTGTGTTCGGAATGGGGGTAATACGCTAGGGACGATTGTCGGTGGGCCTCGATTCGAGTTCGAATGTAAAGTCAACCCTTTTGGATAATTAATTAATTATTAAAATAATATAAATATAAACCTTTAAAAATCTCTAAACCTAAATTCATTCAGTAAAGCCGCCCCCTTTTTCTCAGTGAAACCCGACGCCCTCCACATCTCGTCTGCCGCCGCCTGAGGAGGCGCCTCACTCCGACCAAGCTCCGGCGAGCTCCCCCCTTCTTCAATCCACCCCCCTCCGTTCGGCCTCCTCCTCCTCCACCGGCTCCGCTCCCTCATCTCCTCTTCCAACCGAACGCAAAGACCCCCAAAACCCAGTCGACGACGCCGACTTCGAGACCTCCACCACCTCCGTCGCGAGCAGCTGCCGCACCGCCACCTCCTTCTGACGCCGACGCCACCCTCCGACAAACAGCAGTAAACCCCCCCTCTCCTCTCGGTAATGTAAGTCTTCTTCTTTTTCTTTCTTTATTTATTTTTACTGAATCCTTTTCTTCTCAGTTGTTTATGTATGTAAGTAAAATAAGGAAATTAGTTTAGTAAAATTAAAATAAGGACTAACACTGTTTTTTTTATAAGGATAAAACTGATTTTATATAAGGATAAAAACTGATTTTTAACCAAAGAAAAGTTGGATTTTTTAACCAAAGAAAAGTTGGATTTTTAATCGACCAACGGTTTGATTTTTAATCAACAAAAGAAGGGATTTTTAATCGACCGAAGAAGTGATTTTTAATCAACAAAAAGATGTGATTTTTAATTATATAAAAATATGATTTTTATATAGTAGCGAATATAAAAATATGATTTTTATATAGTAGAGAATATAAAAATGTGATTTTTATAGAAAAGGGTTCAGTATAAAAATATGACCTTTCTTATGAAGTGAACCATATAAAAATATGACCTTTCTTATGAAGTGAACCATATAAAAATATGACCTTTCTTATAGAAGTGAACCATATAAAAATATGACCTTTCTTATGAAGTGAACCATATAAAAATATGACCTTTCTTATGAAGTGAACCATATAAAAATATGATTTTCAATGCGATAAAATTCGATTTTTATATACATGAAGTGGAAATAAAAATTCGACCTTTATATAAGAAGTAACGTTGTTAAAAATATAATTTTTAACATATACTTCGTGAAACAGACTGCGTTGGAAGAACGATGAAGATTTCCTACGTATGAAGAGTCGTGGAGTTGGATTTAGCCTTGATGAGAACTTCTCACTCAAATTTATTTCTAGTTAAATATATACTAGGATGCAGACGGTGCTTATTAGAAGCACCCGACACCCGTCCACAGACCATGGACTTGTTTGTTTGGTTTTGTAGTTGGTTAGATTATTTGATTCGAATTTGGTTGTTTGGTGAACTTGAATTGATTAGAAATTGATTTGATTGATGTAATAATGGCGTGGGCCATTATTAGACCGGGGATAAGGCTATGCCTAGTCCCGTTTCTAGTATCGCGCCGTTATGCCGCCGAAATTTTCTAAAATATGTTAGAAAAATAAAAATATCATTTTTATTAGACAACTGAATAAAATAAATATTCATTCACAAACCAAAACGATTTGTTGATGTACACCCATTTGACTGATATGGATCGGGACGATAAATTTTACACATCGCCCAACTGCACAAATAATATTCAATATTTGTTGATTGAAACCCCACACGGGTGTTGGGATGATATTTAACGTACACTAATCCCAATAATTAGTTGTATGTCAATCGATTGGTTGGCATACAGTTGTGTAGTGCACTTTGGATGATGGTTGATTATTTATCGTTGCTTTTATATACATGTGTTGTATGGAATCCATATAATTAACATTATATGGTAACTGATTGGGCCTCATTCCAATTTGAAAAATAAAGAATGAAAAAAATATATATATTCATGTGTTGAAAAGAAAATATATATTCATGTGCTGAAAATAAAATATATATTCATGTGTTGAAGTAAAATATATATATTCATGTGTTGACGGTACTCATTTGTTGAGATTAGTCATGTGTTGAAATAAAATTTACAAATTCATATGTTGAAGAAAATATTCATTTGTTGAATATAAAAACGATGTTATTGAAATATAAAGCCGTGTTGGTTAGATTTGCGCCATTTTGACGAGAACGATATTTATATCGATTTTATTCGAATATTGAAAAAGAAGAGATTCCAAAATATAACGTTTTGAAAATATTATCATTTATATATATATCGATGATATGGAATATTCAATTTTGGAAAAAAAAATTGAATATGAAGTTGAAATCGTTTTGAAAACGAATTTAACACAATTTATAAAATACGGTTTGAATTGAAATCGACGAAATATATATAATATATATTATATATATATTAAATGCCCTGAATAGAACGCGCCGCGCCGCGGCAGTTCGCGAATTTCGACCATTGACTTCGAATTGCGATTACGGGAGATCAGACGGTCGGATTCTCCTAAAACCGGAACCGTTGGGTTCGTATCGAAAAGAGCTTTCCAATGAATTTTAGAAATTTGAAATCTAACGGTTGGATTTGAAGATACGTCCAAATCAAATTTAAAAAAGGTCGATGTAAGTGCAGTTCGACGACCGTTATTGGAAATCGACTGTACGGGCCTTGATAAAATAAATAAAAATATCTATAATTTGTGAAAAATTATAATATATGAATTGGAAAGAACTGGGATGAAAAACTCCCTATTTGAAAGGATGAAAATATATTTTTATCGAAATGAACTAGTTTATAACCAGAAAAATAATCCAATATTTTTAAATAAAATAAATTGGATTTGTGAATGGTTTTAATATAACCAGAATTTCCAATACGTGAATTGGAGGGGATTTGAATTGAAATCATCTTCGAAATAGTTCGATGTTGGGTTTCGTGATCATACAGATGTTGTTATGGGAATTTGGAAGATATATTTATATCGTTATTCCCAATACGATATCTGTTGGTTTCAAAATTCGATATTGAATATAAGCCGATATATTTTCTATTGAGAGCCTTGTATTTAATACCGAATGTGATTTGGGTTTGTCGTGAAGGGTGTCTTCATTAACACTGTTCTTGAACCCAGTTGAGAAAAGATTAAATCTTTTTATTTAGATTTAATGGAACGCGAATTGGGTTTATCGTGAACTGTGTTTAGACAACATTCGTTCTTTAACCCGATTAACAATTTGATATGAGGATTAAATAATAAATTTAAAGAATTTATCTTTGATAAAATTAATGGGAACCTTTCCCTAAGAATGTGAAATTAAGAAACTGAATGTAGGTTGGCTAAGAAGAATGGTTTCCTTGGTATTGATCTGATGTTGGTTTCGGCCTTCGGGGTTAATACTTGGGGAATTGTTCTCTTGCTAATTTACGGTTAGTGACTGATGAATTGGAATGAGGCGTATGTTGTGTTTGTGTAACACTTGTTTATTATATACGCGAGTTATTCGGAAAGACCGGGTTTATCCCATTCTGAATAACTGATATGACGATATGTCGAAGATGAAGACGGTGGATATGCGAGGAATTAAGTTCGTCCGGTTTCGTTCAGACCCAGAACGGACTTGTAAATGGACTATGTGTCTGACATTGGATATCATTCTGTGTGATTGATATATATCGGTTGCATGGAGTGGTTTTCCTGTGTGGCATGCTAAGATGCAAATGATCAAGGCTTTTGTTGAAAAGCAGAGTCTTGTGGTAACGTTACTTCGCGAGTTTCACACCCGGTATGAATCAAAAACGGGAGACGGTCCTCAGGGAGGGCATGCGTTTCTTTCTAGTTAGGAGTGGCATCAGTGCTTAAACTGACTGACGAGTTTGACTCATGTGGATGTTGCTTATTATTACTTGCTGAAAAGCGAGGCGCCTCGTATTTATCGGTCGTTCTCGAACCGATGGAGCCATTTGTTGGCTCACCCACGCCCCATAGGGCGGGGAAACGCATGTTCAGGATTTAAGTTTAATCCACATCGGTGGACCGGCCCTGACGATCCAAGGGTCACTCGAGCTCTGATCCTGAAGCTTGGGCTAGAGAGTTTCGAATCGGTGAGGATCTTGCCCCTTGCCTCGGTTCATACCAAAATTGATAACCCAATTTCCAATACGACATCTTGCGGTTTTATTTGTAGAGCCTAGTATGGCGACATGATATATGGTACCCATGCCGTCTATGATTAATATTTATGATTGTATATAAAATTAGAAACTAACTGTAAACGAGCCAAGATGAGTGGTTTCCTGGGTATTGGTCTGATGTTGGTTTCGGCCTTCGGGGTTAATACTTAGGGAATCGTTCTCTAACTAATTTACGGTTGGAGTCTGATTTAGAAAATAAAAAATGATTTCGTTTTATACGTATCAAGCATTCTTTGGCTATTATAAGGGAAAACCCTATCCTCCGGCTTGTGTTGCATTGTGTGATGGGACCTGGGTCTTATAATAGCTTCATTGTACTTTATTTAGCATTGCGCTGTTTATCGTATGCACTGGTATCCTTGGGGTAAAAAAACCCGTTCCGTGTTATACGGCGTGGTCCCTTGATTTACCAAACTTAAAAACCAATATTTATAACTGTTTTAGTTCTCACACCAGTCACATGACTGACCTGGAGTTTATTGTTTTAACCTAAACTCTAGGTGCCCTTATTTTCCGCACGGGCAGCTAGTAGTTTTGGTTTTGCAGATTTATATTCACAGGTCCTGGTTTAATAGATGAAGTGATATTCGGGAAGCTTTGTATCCGTGTATTTCTTTCAGTTATGTTTTGTATTATTTCTCCGCTGCAGTAATGTATTTAGATCTCTGATAATTATCAAATGTGTAATATTTATTCAAACTCTGTATATTCTTGTATTCTGATGGAATTGTTGTAATAACAATGAAATGTTCTTCTGTTTGCGTTCCGATTTGTCCTGTTCTCAAACAATCAGGGGTTTCAAACGGTTTTGGTCGATTTAGCGATTGATTTGGATCGAGCGAAATTCCCGATCGTTACAAGAATTCTGACCATGGTCAAACCCCCTTTGACAAACAAAACAACATGTGAAAAATTAAAAATTAAGCTAAAAAAGCTTTCAATGTTCCCAATAGTCATTAAGATTGAATTTCTTGGTTAGTGAACTAAGATGAGACGGGTGTAACTTGTTAGTCCTATAGATCTATGAGAGAGCATCGTTTTGACTGGTTATGATTCTAGTAACTCAAAATGCATACAAAGTTATGGTTGGCAGAACAAGCCACGTTTGATGGGTGCAACATCGAAGTCTTGAGGTGCAACATCAGTTTGAAGATCCAAGATTGCACTGTATGACTTTTGAAAACTCGTTTATGGGGATGAAATAGAAATATAACATGGTGCATCATACACCAAAATATAGTAAATCGAGTTATGACCACGGTCAACACCCCCTTTGACCAACAAAACGACATGTGAAAAATTGAGCTAAAAAGGATTTCGAGATTCCCATTAGTCATTAAGATTGAATTTCTCGGTTACTGAAATAATATGAGATGGGTGAAACCTGCTAGTCCTATAGATCTATGAGAGAGATTTGTTTTGACTAGTTATGGTTCTAGTAACTCAAAATGGACACAACGTTATGATTGGCGGAACTACCCACCCCCTTTAACCAACAAAACGACATGTGAAAATTGAGCTAAAAAAGCTTTCGACGTTCCCAATAGTCGTTAAGATTGAATTTCTGGGTTACTGAACTAAGATGAGATGGGTGGAACCCGTTAGTCCGATAGATCTATGGGAAGGCTTCGTTTTCGCTGGTTATGGTTCTAGTAACTCAAAGTGGATATAAATTTATGGTTGGCGGAACAACCCACGTCTGTTAGGTGTAACATCGAAGTCTCGAGGTGCAACATCGATTCGAAAATCCAAGATTGCACTGTATGACTTTTGAAAACTCATTTATGGGGATGAAATAGAAATATAACAAGCCGCATCATATTCCAAAATATAGTAAATTGAATTCCGACCACGGTCAACCCACTTTGAACAACAAAACGACATGTGAAAAATTGAGCTAAAAAAGCATTCGATGTTCGCAATAGTCATTAAGATTAAATTTCTTGGTCACTGAACTAAGATGAGATGGGTGGAACCCGTTATTCCTATAAATCTATGAGAGAGCTTCGTTTTGACTGGTTATGGTTCTAGTAACTCAAAATGGATACAAAGTTATGGTTGGCGGAACAACCCACGTCTGTTGGGTGCAACATTGAAGTCTTGAGGTGCAACATCCTTTTGAAAATCCAGGATTGCATTGTATGACTTTTGAAAACTCATTTATGGGGATGAAATAGAAATATAACATAGTGCATCATATTACAAAATAATGTAAATTGAATTCCAACCACGGTCAAACCCCCTTTGACCAACAAAACGACATGTGAAAAACTGAGCAAAAAACGCTTTTGATGTACCCAAAAGTCATTAAGATTGAGTTTCTTGGTTATTGAACTAATTTGTGATGGGTAGAACCGGTTAATCCTATAGATCTATCAGAAAGCTTCTTTTTGACTAGTTATGGTTCTACTAACTCAAAATGGATACAAATTTATGCGCGGAGGAATAACCCACGTCTGTTGGATGCAGCATCCAAGTCTTGAGGTGCAACATCAGTTTGAAAATCCAAGATTGCGCTGTATGACTTTTGAAAACTCGTTTATGGGTATGAAATAGACATATAACACTGTGTATCATATTCCAAAATATAGTAAATAGAATTCCGACCATGGTCAAACCCCCTTTGACCAACAAAACAACATGTGAAAAATTAAAAATTGGGATAAAAACCTTTCGATGTTCCCAAATGTCATTAAGATTGAATTTCTTGGTTACTGAACAAAGATGAGATGGGTGGAACCTGTTAGTCCTATAGATCTATGAGAGAGCTTCATTTTGATGGGTTATGGTTCTACTAATTCAAAGTGAATACAAATTTATGGTTGGCGGAACAACCCACGTCTGTTGGGTGCAATATCGAAGTCTTGAGATGCAACTTCCGTTTGAAAATCCATGATTGCACTGTATCACTTTTGAAAACTCGTTTATCGGGACGAAATAGAAATATAACATGGTGCATCATATTCCTAAATATAGTAAATCGAATTCCGACCAAGGTAAACCCCCTTTGACCAACAAAACGGCATGTGAAAAATTAAGCTAAAAAAAGCTTTCGATGTTCCCAATAGTCATTAAGAATGAATTTCCTTGTTACCGAACTAAGATGAGATGGGTGGAACCAGTTAGTCCTATAGATATATGAGAGATCTTCGTTTTTACTAGTTATGGCTCTACTAACTCAAAATGGATACAAACTTATGCTTGGGGAATAACCCACGTCTGTTGGGTGCAACATCGAAGTCTTGAGGTGAAAAATCGGTTTGAAAATCCAAGATTGCACTGTATGACTTTTGAAAACTCGTTTATGGGTATGAAATAGAAATATAACATGGTGCATCATATTTCAAAATATAGTAATTCGAATTCCGACCACCGTCAAACCCCCTTTGACCAACAAAATGGCATGTGAAAATTTGAGCTAAAAAAGCTTTCGATGTTCCCAGTAGTCATTAAGATTGAATTTCTAAGTTATTGTACTAAGATAATATGGGTGGAGCCTGTTAGTCCTATAGATCTATGAGAGAGCTTCATTTTGACTGGTTATGGTTCTAGTAACTCAAAATCGATACAAAGTTATGGTTGGTGGAACAACCCACGTCTGTTGGATGCAACATCGAAGTCTTGAGGTGCAACATCCGTTTGAAAATCCGATGTTGAACTATATGACTTTGGAAAATTCGTTTATGGCGATAAAATAAAATTTTAACATGGTGCATCATATTCCAAAATATAGTAAATCGAATTATGACCATGATCAAACTCCCTTTGACCAACAAAACGGCATGTGAAAAATTGAGTTAAAAAGGCATTGATTTTCCCAATAGTCATTAAGATTGAATTCTTGGTTACGGAACTAAGATGAGATGGATGGAACCTGTTATTTCTATAGATATGCGAGAGAGCTTTATTTTGACTGGTTATTGTTCTAGTAACTCAAAACGGATACAAATTTATGGTTGGCGGAACAACCCACGTCTGTTGGGTGCAACATCGAAGTCTTGAGGTGCAACATTAGCTTGAAAATCCAAGATTGCACTGTATGACTTTTGAAAACTTGTTTATAGAGATGAAATAGGAATATAACATGGTTCGTCAAATTCCAATATATAATTAATCGAATTCCGACCAAGGTCAACCCCCTTTGACCAATAAAGCGGCATGTGAAAAATTGAGCCTAATAAGCTTTAGATTTTCCCTATAGTCATTAAGATTGAATTTCTTCGTTATTGAACTAAGATGAGATGGGTGGGACCTATTATTCATATTGATCTACGAGAGAACTTCTTTTTGAATGGCTATGGTTCTAGGAACTCGAAATAAATACGAAGTAATGGTTGGTGGAACAACCCACGTCTGTTAGGTGCAACATCGAAGTCTTGATGTGCAACATCTGTTTGAAAATCCAAAATTGCACTGTATGACTTTTGAAAACTCGTTTACGAGGATGAAATAAAAATATTACATGGTGCATCATTTTCCAAAATATAGCAAACCGAAATATGACAACGGTCAAACCCCCTTTGACCAACAAAACGACATGTGAAAAAATTAGTTAAAAAAGCTTTCGATGTTCCCAATAGTCGTTAAGATTGAATTTCTTGGTTACTGAACTAAGATGAGATGGGTGGAACCTGTTATTTCTATAGATCTATGATAGAGCTTCGTTTTACTGGTTATGGTTCTAGTAACTTAAAATGGATACAAATTTATAGTTGGTGGAACAACCCACGTCTGTTGGGTGCAACATCGAAGTCTAGAGGTGCAACATCCATTTGAAAATCCAAGATTGCATTGTATGACATTTGAAAACTCGTTTATGGGGATAAAATAGAAATATAACATGGTGCATCAAATTCTAAAATGTAGTAAATCGAATTCCGACCACGGTCAAACCCCCTTTGACCAACAAAACGACATGTGAAAAATTGAGCTAAAAAAGCTTTCGATGTTCCCAAATGTCATTAATATTGAATTTCTTGGTTATTGAACTAAGATGAGACGGGTGGAACCTGTTAGACTTATAGATCTATGTGAGAGCTTCGTTTTGACTTGTTATGGTACTTGTAACTAAAAATGGACCAAAGGTTATGGTTGGCGGAACAACCCACGTCTGCTGGGTGCAAGGTCGAAGTCATAAGGTGCAACATCAGTTTGAAAATCCAAGATTGCACAGTATGACTTTTGAAAACTCGTTTTTGGGTATGAAATAGAAATATAACATGGTGCATCATATTCCAAAATACAACAAATCGAATTCCGACCACGATCAAACCCCCTTGACCAACAAAACAACATGTGAAAACTTAAAAATTGAGCTAAAAAAGCTTTCGATGTTCCCAAATGTCATTAAGATTGAATTTCTTGGTTACTGAACTAAGATGAGATGGGCGGAATCTGTTAGTCCTACAGATCTATGAGAGAGCTTTATTTTGACTGGTCATGGTTCTACTAACTCAAAATGGATACAAATTTAAGCTTGGCGGAACAACCGACGTCTGTTTGGTGCAACATAGAAGTCTTGAGGTGTAACATCAGTTTGAAAATCCAAGATTGCATTGTATGACTTTTGAAAACTCGTTTATGAGGATGAAATATAAATATAACATGGTGCATCATATTCCAAAATATAGTAAATCGAATTCTGACCACGGTCAAACCCCCTTTGACAAACAAAACGACATGTGAAAAATTGAGCTAAAAAAGCTTTCGATGTTCCTAAATGTCATTAAGACAGAATTTCTTGGTTACTGAACTAAGTTGAAATGGGTGGAACCTGTTAGTGCTATAGATCTATGAGAGAGCTTGGTTTTGACTGGTTATGGTTCTACTAACTCAAAATGGATAAAAAATTATGCGTGGTGGAACAATCCACATCTCTTGGGTGCAACATCGATGTCTTGAGGTGCAACAACAGTTTGAAAAATCCAACATTGCACTGTATGACTTTTGAAAACTCTTTTATGGGGATGAAATAGAAATATAACATGATGCATCATATTCCAAAATATAGTAAATCGAATTCCGACCTCGGTCAAACCCCCTTTGACTAATAAAACAACATGTGAAAACTTAAAAAACTGAGATAAAAATGCTTTTGATGTTCCCAAATGTCATTAAAATTGAATTTCTTGGTTACTGAACTTAGTTGAGATGCGTGGAACCTGTTAGTCCTATAGATCTATGAGAGAGCTTCTTTTTGACTAGTTATGGTTCTACTAACTCAAAATGGATACAAATTTATTCTTGGCGGAACAACCAACGTCTGTTTGGTGCAACATAGAAGTTTTGAGGTGCAACATCAGTTTGAAAATCCAAGACTGCATTGTATGACTTTTGAAAACTCATTTATGAGGCTGAAATATAAATATAACATGGTGCATCATATTCCAAAATATAGTAAATCGAATTCCGACCATGGTCAAACCCCCTTTGACAAACAAAACGACATGTGAAAAATTGAGTTAAAAAAGCTTTCGATGTTCCCAAATGTCATTAAGATTGAATTCTTGGTTATTGAACTAAGATGAGATGGGTGGAACCTATTAGTCATATAGATCTATGAGAGAGATTCGTTTTGACTGGTTATGGTTCAAGTAACTCAAAATGGATACAAAGTTATGGTTGGCGGAACAACGCACGTTTGTTGGGTGCAACATCGAAGTCTTGAGGTGCAACATCCGTTTGAAAATCGAAGATTGCACTGTATGACTTTTGAAAACTCGTTTATGGGGATGAAATAGAAATATAAAATTGTGCATCTGTTGATGGGCCTTTCGGACTGCCCATCAAGGCTAGACAATGAGATAGAGCCAAGACTCCAGTGCTCCAAGTGGGCAGGCTGAGGAAGCCCGATCCATTGATCTGCTGCGCATGATAAGACGCAAGCCGGGGGCACTATGAAAAAGCCGGGCCTGACTGCTCGCTGTGCATCCAAGGCCCAAGGGATCAGCCTAAAGAACCGCTCATTCCCAGTTCTCTTCTTTCAAACTTCCCAATATATTTCTGCCAGGCGTTAAGGGCGGAATGCCTATTCTTCAGCAAAGAACTGATCCACAAGCCGCAACTACTTTTGTGGATCTGATACCACATCTTAAGCAGTAGCCTATTACTTTATCATCTATAAATAGCAATACCCTAGTTGAGAAAAGGAGGACGAAATTATTGTAATCATTCATCAAGTTTATAATATCAAATCTATAAAGTGGACGTAGGATGATTAACGCCGAACCACTATAAAACTGTGTGTGATTGCTGCTTTTTTTTATAGTTATTAGTTATTGCTAATTGTCTTCATTTAATCTTTTCATAAATCTATTCTATTGGGTGTTGAACCAGTTTTTGGTATCAACATTTTAGTTCTTTCACTGAGAACTGACTTTCTCAGATCATTTCGGATTTTTTGCTCTACTTTTGGATCATCAAGTCCAAGACGAAAATCCAGTTTTTCCGTTATTATTACGTTGATCTAACAATGGCAGGGAAAACGGTGCGTGATGCAGGGAAAAACCCACAGGTGGGTTCCTCTACAGGGGCAGCTGGTGGATCGGCCAATCCCGAAATTGCTTCAGATCAGCCTTCGTTGCCCGCTGGAGGGGATATAGCCACAGCCTCTGCCTTTGCCACTCGAGATGAGTTTATGACCATGATGAACCAGCTTAGAGAAACTACTGATGCCATGAGGAGGCAATCCCAGGAGAATGCTGCTATGCGCGAGGACGTGAACCGCATATCAAGGCAATGGGAAGAATTCAGAGACCAGCCTCAAAGAGCTCAAGGTCACCGATCTCCTCCTCCTTAGCCAGACCGAGCATCGAGGGACTCTTCATCATCTGAAGGGGACAGAGACCATCGCCGAGATCGACGCCCGCTAGAGAGGATTGAAAACGTCCGGCCACAGCAGACGGAAGGACACCAGATCCCCCCTAATGAGCGCGACCCAGGACATGTCGATCGGGATGAGATAGAGATTATAGACCCGGCAGCTCCTCACCATCTAGAGGAGCCTCCTCCTAACCGAAATGTTGCTCGAGGAGGCCGAGCCTTGGAACGTCCCCCCAGGAATCTTGTGGTAAACCTAATAAATCGGAGGGGCAAGAGAGGCGCCCGGACGGCACTCTCTGACGCGGAAGCCAGATCCGGCCCGCATGTTGAACAGATCGACCCAGATATGGTCATTCCCCCAAATCTAGCCGATATGGTGCGACAGATTATGAACGACAGTCGAGGACATAGGAACGAAGACTGGGGAATCGACCGGAGTCACACGCCGTTTACCGAAGACATATTACAAGCGGAATTCCCTAGAAGGTTCAACATGCCCCAAATGGATCATTATGATGGAACGTCAGATCCACAACAGCATTTGATGAGATATTCTTGGCATATGGACGTGGAAGCCGCCCCTGACACGATCAAGTGCAAGGCTTTTCCGATATTTCTAAGCCGAACGGCCCTTATGTGGTTCGTGCGCTTGCCTGCGAAGTCGGTTCCTAATTTTAAAGACTTAAGCGAAAAGTTCTTGACTCAGTTCCGCCTCCACGCCACCAAATCAAAACATGTCATGGCCTTGTCGGCAGTAAAATAAGGAAGAGGCGAATCCCTGAGGAATTATCTTAGCCGATTTAATCGGGCTGTCACCGAAGTAAGCAACCCCAACCATGAGACCGTTTTGATGGCCATGGTTGATGGTATCGACAAACGAACTGAGTTCGGGAGATATCTGATAGGGAAGCCACCTACCACGATTGAAGCTTTCTACAAAAAGGCCCACATCCGCCTAAGGCAGGAGGACGCTCAGTTGGAAGAAGAAGATGGGCCTAGGAACGTTCCCAATTCGACTGCTCGAAACAATGTCGCAGTAAAGCAGTCGGGAGGTAGCTCGGGGAAGGTCGAGGTAAATGTTGAGAATCGTGGCAAGCGAAGTGGTGAGGATTCGAAGGGGAATAACGGGAGTTCAAAGCAAATGGGAAATTCTCGGAAACGCCCCCGTTTCCAGGTGTTTGAGACATACACCGCCCTAAGCGATAGTCTGGAGAATATATACCTTGATACCTGCGACGCGATGCAGTATAAAAAGCCACCGCCACGCGAAGCAACGGAGAGGGAGCGAGCAACTGGGAAATATTGCTTGTTCCATGACATTTATGGTCAGGCGACCAACGAATGCTGACATCTCCGAGACATCGTCGAGAAGCTGATCCGAGAAGGGAAGCTCGATGAATATAAGGTAGCCCCAAGAGAAAGGGGGCAAGGAACTTCGGGGTGTCGACCGAGTCAGACAACGTCTCGCGCCACCCCCCAGGAAAAAGGGAAAGGGATTGTGATCAATGCCATCGTAGGAGGCCCACTCCCAGCAGGAAATAGTGTTAGTGCCATGGAGCGATATGTTAATGCCGCGAAGCACATGGATGTTGGAGAAGTAGATCCCCATAGCGTCGCGAGCCCTATCAAGCAGAGGAAAATGGTGGGTGAGGAAATCATCTTTCGTGATCGAGAGCCGACCGGTATAGAGTCCCCGACGGTCGATCCATTGGTGATAACAGCGATCATCGGACCAGCTACTGTTCGAAAAGTTTTGGTCGACAATGGGAGTTCGGTGAACATCCTATTCAAGCAGACTTACGACCATATGAAGTTAGAGACGAAGGACCTGGAACTGTATGAAGGTCATATACGCGGTTTCAATGGAGCATCTACCGAGCCGATCGGACAGGGCAGGTTGTCGGTAGAATTAGGCGACGAAGACAGACGAAGGGTCAGGATTTTACCGTTCATTGTGATGAACATCAAGTCACATTATAATGCCTTCCTGGGACGACCTGCACTAGCGGTCTTCCGAGCATGTATCACCCCCTGGTGCCTCCTCCTGAAATTTCCCACAGACAGTGGAATCGGGACTATGAGAGGGGACCAGGTGGATGGCCGAGAATGCTATATGGCAGAGTGGAAGGAGCTAAGAAGCGGTGGCGATAAGGAGACCGACAAATCCTCCCCTCCAGGGGAGAGGAAGGAAGCATAGCAACTACAGAGCGCACTCCGACCGGGACCGTTACCCAGTGAGGTTGAAGACATCGACTCACGGGACGACGAGGAGTCGGAGTGCAGAAAGGCCGCCCCTAATGAAGCCCCCATAGACATCCCTATCGACGACCGTGATCCTTCCAAAGTTTTGAAGATAGGTTCTCATCTTGATTCCCTCCGGACGAGGGAACTAAGTGAGTTCCTCAGAGCAAATCTGGATGTACTTGCTTGGACCCATGCTGACATGTGTGGGATATCTCCATCCATTATAACCCACTCACTGAGTATCGACCCAAAGTACACTCCTGTAAAACAGAAAAGGAGAATGCTCGGTCCTGAATGATCGAGAGCCTTGAAAGAGGAAGTGGGGAAGTTGCAGGATAATGGGTTTATCCGAGATTCGACCTATCCCGACTGGATAGCGAACCCAATACTGGTAAAGAAGGCTAACGGGAAGTGGAGGACTTGCATTGATTTCTCTGACTTAAACAAAGCATGCCCAAAAGACAGCTTCCCGTTACCTAGGATTGATCAATTGGTTGACTCGACCGCTGGACATGAACTTCTTTCGTTCATGGACGCATACTCAGGATACAACCAGATCGCCATGCATGTCCCTGATCAAGAACATACCAGCTTCATATCCGATCTAGGGTTATACTGTTATGTGGTGATGCCCTTTGGTCTAAAAAACGCTGGCGCCACATACCAAAGGTTAGTTAACCGAATGTTTCATGATCAAATAGGGAAGACGATGGAAGTGTATGTGGATGATATGCTGGTAAAATCAAAACAATCGACCGATCATGTGGGCGACCTATCAAGAATGTTCGACATTTTGAGGAAGTATGGTATGAAATTGAATCCGCTAAAATGCTCTTTTGGTGTAGCGTTGGGCAAATTCCTGGGATTCATTGTAAGCTCTCGCGGAATCGAAATCAATCCCGACCAAATTGCAGCCCTTAAGGGAATTCAAGAGCTCCGACGAATAAAAGATGTCCAGAGTTTGGCGGGAAAGATAGCAGCCATGGGGCGGTTCATTTCGAAAGCCACCGACAAATGCCTCCCCTTCTTTGAGTAAATAAAGAGGGGGAAGCGACATTTTGAATGGACGCCCGACTGCGTCGAAGCTTTCAAGAACCTGCTTGTCCATCTCGAAAAACCCCCCGTCCTATCTAAACCGGTCGACCATGAAGACTTGTTTGTGTACTTAGCTGTATCTGCCCATGCCATTAGCTCGGTTTTGATTCGAGAAGAGGAAAAGATACAGCGACCAGTTTATTATGTTAGCAAAAGATTAACTAGAGCCGAACGAAATTACCCTAAAATCGAAAAGCTAGCATATAGCCTATTGATTGCGTTAAGAAAACTTCGGCATTATTTCCAAGCTCATCCTATCAAAATATTTACTGACCAACCTCTCCGCCAAATCTTACAAAGGCCTGAAGCGAGTGGGAGATTATTGAAGTGGAATATTGAGTTAAGCCAGTTTGATCTAACATTCGTCCCTCGAAAGTCGATCAGGGGGCAAGCATTGGCCGATTTCATAGCCGAGTTTACAATACCAGAAGAAGAAGATCAAGATGGTCATCCCAAGCCAACCAAGATTGACTAGGAGCCTGCCGCATGGAAACTCTACACGGATGGAGCTCGGAACAAACAGCGCTCTGGGGCCGGTATTGTACTTTTGTCCCCTGAAGGACGCTCAGTATACTATGCCTTGAGATTGGAATTTCTGGCCACCAATAACGATTCCGAGTATGAAGCCCTGATTGCCGGGCTTAAGCTAGCAAAGGAATTAAGAATAACGACATTGGATATTTTCTGCGATTCTCAGCTCGTGGTTAATCAAGTGCTGAAAAAGTTTGCTACCCGAGGAGAGCGGCTTTCCTCTTATCTTGAGGAAGTTGAAAGGCTGCTTTGGAATTTCGACCGGTACAGTATTTCTCATATTCCTCGAGAAGAAAACCGAAAGGCGGACAGTTTGGAAAAACTAGCCAGCTCGGATCAACTGAGTGAGTCAGACATAGTACCAATAGAAACCTTGAAGGTGCCGAGTATCGATCAGATGGAGATCGATCAAGCTGACGATGAACCTGAGCAAGAGTCATGGATGACTCTCATAAAAAACTTTCTCCTTCACGGGAAGCTTCCCGAAAAAAAGAGCAAGAAGCGGGCCTTGGTACGGCGGTCCTCCAGATATCTTATCCAAGAAGGCTAACTCTACAGAAGGGGTTTTTATGTGCCCATGTTTCGATGCGTAGCGAATGATGATGTCAAATGAATATTACAAGAAGTGCACGAAGGGGACTGTGGAGCGCACACTAGGGGGCAAGCCTTGGCGCAAAAAATACTACGCTATGGATATTTTAGGCCGACCCTCAATAAAGATGCCGCCCAATACGCCAAGAGATGTGACAAATGCCAAAGGTTCGCGCGAATCCCTCGGGCACCGCCTACTAAAATAACCCAGATGACAAGCCCTTGGCCGTTCGCTGTATGGAGAATTGACATTATCGGAACGCTACCTATCTCGAAAGGTGGAGCTAGATATGCAATCGTAGCTGTGGATTACTTCACAAAGTGGGCAGAAGCTGAGCAACTGACCACGATCACGACGAAGAAGGTCATCCATTTCATCGTTCGGAATATTATATGTCGATATGGGGTACCTCGGACCATTATCACGGACAATGGAACCCAATTCGACAGTGTGGAGTTCCGAGACTTTTGTGAAAAGTATCGCATCGAGAAGAAATACACAGCGGTCGCCCATCCCCAGTCCAATGGACAAGTCGAAGCAATCAATAAGATCATTAAGACCATCTTAAAGAAGCGATTAGAGCGAGCTAAAGGGAAGTGGGTCGATGAATTGCCCCTGGCATTATGTGCATATCGTACTACTCATAAGACTGCTACAGGGCACACCCCCTTCGCTTTGTCATATGGCTTCGAAGCAGTTCTCCCGATTGAGCTTGAAGTTCCGACCCATCGGACAACCTATTATGACCCTCTGACTAACAAAGCACTTCTCCTAACATCGTTAGACACGATCGACGAGAAGAGAGAGGAGGCGAACCTTCGCGCTGCGGCTCACAGACAACGAGTAGCTCGATACTACGATAAAAGGGTTCGCCCAAGGACTTTTGAACCAGAGGATCTGGTTCTAAAGAGGATCTTCCCAGTTCCTGTGCACATGGGCCCAAGGTGGGAGGGACCCTATGTCATTCAAGGCAAGCTCGAAAATGGAAGTTTTAGGTTGATGACTGTGGATGGCGAACCATTTCAGAGAGCATGGAACGCGGATCATTTACGACCTTATCTTTCCTAAGAATACTTATTTAATTTCTTTTGGCATTTTTAGACTTTAGTATTTAGACTTTTTATTTCTGAATTCTTTGAATTTATTTGTTAGCATTGTAATAAGCGGCCCTCATAGGCCGTCTTAGCATATTAATCAGAGTTTTCGTTTCCGTTCTGACTTGTGATTGAAATGAATACGTATCTGTGATTTAATGACTGATCTTGAGACCCAAACCTTGGCTGGCCCTAGGAAAGGGTCGACATCTGCCCGGACGAATTGATTGACTTATAGGGCAAGGACACTCGACCCCCTTGACTTGGGAAAGAGTATAAATGACACTAGAGCGTGAATGGTGCACCCTGACAAAAGACCGCTCAAACTGACAAACTTTACCCTTTATTGACTAAAGGGTAAGTATAAAAGACTACGGGCACTCCTACCCAATCGCGTCTGAGCTGTGACCGATAACGGCTCTGTTTAGGTTCGACAGGAGGGACCACCTTTTTGACACCTACCCCGACACTGGGGGCAAAGGTGAAGATTAGCACCCCCGTCAGGGGTAAACACACGACTCATTCCTGACAATACAGAGAGGACCGAGTCTTAGATTTCCATGATGTTCATAATAATACATGTTTACACAATACATGGACCTTTCAAAATGTTCTAACATCATTGCAAAATATTGTTACTTGACAGGTATCAACTAAATATCATTACAGACGATACAACGTCAAAACGACTACAAAAAGCAAGCGAACAGATCTTAAAAGGGAGGTGGCACCAACCCTTGCTCCACCATCTCAGCCAGTTCTATCTGCTTGGCCATCTCTTGCGTTTCCTCCGTGGTCATCAAACGCCTCTTTCCCCCAAGGGTGCTACCAAAAGGTTTGGGAACTGAAGAAGAGGCCTGCGGGAGAGTGGGGGCAGTAGGACCGGGAATTGAGGAAAGAGAAGTTGGAGAGATAGGCTGAGGAGGCTGAGCATTTAAAGGCTCCTCGATGAGCTCTGACTTCATAGCAGTTACCTCCTTTTCCCTCCGGTTCTTTATATCAGCCAGGGACGGACGACCTTCTTCTCTTGACTCCTTGGTGATCTGAATGTCCGGGTCCTCGGGATGCACTGGCTCGACCCTAACCGCCTCTGCAACCTCCCCTGCTCTCTCAACAACATACCTCTCCTTAGAGGCGGATCCTTCATCCACCCTGTGCGTATCATAAGAACCCCCTGCTGAAAAAAGGAAATATGAGAAACACAGACGAGAGACAATAGAACTAATGAAAGAATAGTACTTACTCTCAACGATTGGGCTAGTCGCCCGCTCTTCTGTAGCTCTGGCAATATCAGCTGGAGGGGGAGAGGTCGAGCCGTCTCTAGTGGTTGTAGGCGGAGGGAAGGAGGCATGACACTGACTAATACTCGCCTCAGCTCCAAGGACCGATTTTCCCTTCACCTCAAGACGTTCTGCCCCGGCCATTTGATTTTCCCGGGCTCGTGCTTCCCTCACAATAGCTTGTTCCTTATCATTCAGGACGCGGGCCATCAACAACGCTTCATTCACCGGGCGACCCTGCGCCTTCTTCCTCTCACCCCACAGGAGCGTCTTCCACACATCAATTAAAAACCTAGGATACCCCGGCATCCTAGAAAATTCTCTCCAACGAAGGAAATCCACACAAAATGTATGGATTCGTCGAGCATTCTCCCTCTTTATTTCGCCTTTCTCTCGGGCATGCTCGGTTCTCATGGTCTCGATCTCGATGACATGTTGCTGCTTCAGATTGCTGGCAGACTCAATAGCAGCAACCGCATTTTGTCCAGCCAGGTCTTGGGCTTGTTTGGCCGCGTCAAGTTCCGCTTTCAGGTTTTGAATTTCAAGGTCGAGCCTGGCCCTGTCCATTTTCAGAGACTCGATCTCCTCTTTCATCGTTCCACATTCTCGATCTCTTTGCTGAATCTGATTGTGCAATTTGGCAATCTCCTTCCCACGCTCCTCTTTTTCTGCCGTCGCCTGCAACTCCAAACTCTTGGCTTTTTCTTTTAAAAGTTCAATTGTTTTCTTACCACTGTCAGCATCCCTTTTCAAGCCCGCAACCTCGGCAAGCCTCCCTTTTAATGCCTCGGTTACTTGACCGGCGTACTCCCGCATAGCGTCATATTGAGTAAAAATCTATTCGAAGTTATGGCGCATGAGCTGACGAAAACTGCGGGTCAATGGTTGAATTTCGGGGGCAGGATCGGTCTCTGAAAAGATGAAGTTAGGGAAGTCCCGTTCCAACTCTTGGAAACGGTCGTTGGAAGAACGTCCGTGCTCATGACTGGATCGAAGTGTTACTGTTTGAGGATGTCCGACTCTCTGTCCTTCGGACGTAGACGGAACATCTACCTTCTTTTTCTTGGGAATGTTGCTTGATTCCCCATGGTCCCCTATCGGCCGACCGTGTTTGTTCAAAAATTTCTTTTTCTGCCTGCCCTGATCCTTGGGTGGCTCGTTTGTTTTGTCCTTCCTGACGCCATCTCCTGCCTCTTCCTTCCTGTTATCCCTCACATCCTCTGTCTCCTTATCCCCACTATCAATAGATCGAGTGGGACCTCCTCTTTCAGTATGTGGGAGAGAGAAGTCATCCAATCCGGGATCAGTCAGGAAGGAGGCAAATAAATCTCCATAATAGTCCTCGTCAACTCCTACAAGAAAAGAAAAATTAATGTTTTCCAATCCTATCGGAGATAACATATAATACGCACCGAAATTTACTATAAAATCATACCGTCGATACTATCGTGCCTGCCTGCAAAAGGCATTCCTTCTGACTGATTGGCGAAGAATTGGTTTGGATCTAGACTATGAGGCGACAAAATTGTGTTGGGCATCTGAAGGTTCTCCAACCCCGGGAGGGGAGAAGTGCCCTGCTCTTCCCTCGAGTCATGGAATGAGGGAAAGTCTTCAGTGGTTCCCGAATCTTTTGGATCGACCTCAGAAGATATTTCCCCCGCGGGTCCTTCCTCGCCCGATCGCCCTTGCACTACTTTTGGGGACCTCCTGACAGAAACTTTCCTTTTTTGCAGAGGTTCGACCTTATCTTTGTCGACCCCCAAAAACTTGACCTTTGCATCTTGCCTCTTGAAAACAGGTTTCTTAGGGCCTAGATTCTCCTTCTTTCCTGACGAGGAAGGGGCAAATGGCCCTCCCGTCGACTGAACCGACTGTCTCTTATCCGGCTTCTTTCCAGTTGAGGGCACTTCTCCCTGAGCTGACTCGGCCAGGTCAGGCCCGTCTTTCGCCAAGCCCATCGTCCTGTGGGAATCAAGAAGAGAGTATTGATGCAGGTGCACGTCGGATAAGCAGTCCCAAAATGATCTCTTCTTCTTCCGTTGAGCGACCAGCTGTCTATAACGTTCCTTGAAGACTTCTCCATCAGGTCTCTCGGGCACGTTACCTGGAAAGAACAAATAACAAGGACATAATCAAAGAAAAAGATATGTGTATAGAAGAGATAAAAAGAAAGAGAGCTCACCGCATTTAAGCCAGTGCTGGGCACACCCTGGTTGACGCTTGATCCAAAACCAATCTAGTTTTGCCTTCCCCACCTTACTAGGGACTCCCTCGATAATCTTCCAGCCGCGAATCGCCTCGAGATAAAGCATGGAAGGAGATAGCGTCTCATTGTGCTTGAATCGGAAAAAGAAAGCTATGTCCTCGTAGGATGGAAGGTAACCCAGATATCTCTGATAGAGGTAACAGGTTGACAACAAAAGGCCATAGGCGATCGGGCTCAGTTGCATTGGGGCCAGATTCATACGCTTCAAGAAATTGACAATGAAAAGAGGGAACGGGGGGATGGCTCCCACGTTGCACATCGGAACGGAGATTGCCATATAACCGGAAGGTGGACGGTGAGGTCTGTCAGAATCTTGAGGAACGAGGAGATCAAGAAAGGGGATGTTATGTTTGGCCGATAAAGCTTGAATTCGTTTAAGGGTGACCTTGGTTTGTTCCACGTTTGGAGGAGAACTCAGAATCTCTGCGCCTAACATCATATCGGGCGCCAATGGAAGCGGTACCGTCTCGGACAACTCCGTCGATGTTGGAGGGACTAATAATGGACTCGTCGGTCGACTCCGAGGGTCATTATCCAAGACGGGTTCTGATTGGCTCGACGATTCTGAAGTACTATCTATCCTAATAGAGCAGGATGCCTGTCCATCCAGTCCCATCTTACGATTGTCTCGTGTCCTAACCATGAGAACAACAAAAACCTGCAAAGGGAAGTGAGAAAAGAGAAGAGGATCTTTATATCAGAATGACAAATTCATAATCAGCCAACAATGGTCTCAATTTGGACAATTACACCGTCACTGACTCCGACGATCTAAAAAAAAGAAAAAAGAAAAAAAGGAAATCACCATCGACCAGGATGATTTAAACCCTAAGAAAATAGTTTATGGCACAGTGGATGTAGTACGGAAATGAGAATTCAGTTAAAGAAGGGAAGCGTACCTGAAAGTCACGAAGCTCGAAGGAAGACGGTGTTTTGAAACAGCTATTTGATCACTGATATGGTAAAAAGTAAAAGAGGAGAGGTGAAAAAGGTTTTTTGCTTTTTATAATAAAACAAAGGAATGGCTTTTCAAATTCAGATGATTTGACCAGACCTAGCCGACATGTGAGAAGCAGAAGAGATTTAATCCAACGGATGCGACGTGAAGCCAATAGGGTGGTGTTACTAATTGAGCCCATTAATGACTCTTAATCGAAGGGCTGAACCCCATGCGACTTGAACTGTTCGATTGGGTGAAAATTGGCACGGCCAGCTGGATAAGGTGACACAGAATTTAATTCCAAAGCTGAGACAAAGTATACTTTATAAAATAAAATATACTTTGGGAGGCAAAGTGTTGATGGGCCTTTCGGACTGCCCATCAAAGCTAGACAATGAGATAGAGCCAAGACTCCAGTGCTCCAAGTGGGTAGGCTGAGGAAGCCCGATCCTTTGATCTGCTGCACATGATAAGATGCAAGCCGGGGGCACTATGAAAAAGCCGGGCCTGACTGCTCGCTGTGCATCCAAGGCCCAAGGGATCAGCCTAAAGAACTGCTCATTCCCAGTTCTCTTCGTTCAAACTTCCCAAGATATTTCTGGCAGGCGTTAAGGGCGGAATGCCTATTCTTCAGCAAAGAACTGATCCACTAGGCGCAACTACTTTTATGGATCTGATACCACATCTTAAGCAGTAGCCTATTACTTTATCATTTATAAATAGCAATACCCTAGTTGAGAAAAGGAGGACGAAATTATTGTAATCATTCATCAAGTTTATAATATCAAATATATAAAGTGGACGCAGGCTGAAAAACGCCGAACCACTACAAAACTGTGTGTGATTGCTGCTTTTTTTTATAGTTATTAGTTATTGCTAATTGTCTTCATTTAATCTTTTCATAAATCTATTCTATTGGGTGTTGAACCAGTTTTTGGTATCAACAACATCATATTCCAAAATATAGTAAATCGAATTATGACCACGGTCAAACCCCCTTTGACAAACAAAAGGACATGTGAAAAATTGTGTTAAAAAAGCTTTTGATGTTCCCAATAGTCATTATGATTGAATTTCTTGGTTACTGAACTAAGATGAGATGGGTGGAACCTGCTATTCCTATAGATTTATGAGAGAGCTTCGTTTTGACTGGTTATGGTTCTAGTAACTCAAAATAAATACAAAGTTATGGTTAGAGAAACAATCCATGTCGGTTGGGTGCAATATCGAAGTCTTGAGGTGCAACATCAGTTTGAAAATATAAGATTGCACTGAAGACTTTTGAAAACTCGTTTATGGGTATGAAATAGAAATATAACATGGTGCATCATATACCAAAATATAGTAAACCGAATTATGACAACGGTCAAACCCACTTTGACTAACAAAACTACATGTGAAAAATTGAGATAAAAAAGCTTTCGATGTTCCCAATAGTCATTAAGATTAAATTTCCTGGTTACTGAACTAAGATGAAATGGTTGGAACCTGTTATTCCTATAGATCTATGAGAGAGCTTCGTTTTGAATGGTTATGGTTCTAGTAACTCAAAATAAATACAAAATTATGGTTGGCGGAACAACCTACGTCCGATGGGTGCAACATCGAAGTCTTGAGGTGCAACATCAATTTGAAAATCCAAGATTGCACTGTATGACTTTTGAAAACTCGTTTATGGGGATGAAATAGAAATATAACATGGTGCATCATATTCCAAAATATAGTAAATCGAATTCCGACCGCGGTTAAACCCCCTTTGACGAACAAAACGGCATGTGAAAATTGAGCTAAAAAAGTTTTCGATGTTCCCAAACGTCATAAAGATTTAATTTCTTGGTCACTGAACTAAGATGATATGGGCGGAACCTATTAGTCATATAGATCTATAAGAAAGCTTCGTTTTGACTGGTTATGGTTCTAGTAACTCAAAATGGATACAAAGTTATGGTTGGCGGAATAATGCACGTTTGTTGGGTGCAATATCGAAGTCTTTAGGTGCAATATCCATTTGAAAATCCAAGATTGCACTGTATTACTTTCAAAAACTCGTTTACGGGGATGAAATAGAATTATAACATGGTGCATCATTTTACAAAATATAGTAATCGAATTATGACCACGATCAAACCCCCTTTGACCAACAAAACGACATATGAAAAATTGAGTTAAAAAAGCTTTTGATGTTCCCAATAGTCATTAAGATTGAATTTCTTGGTTACTGAGCTAAGATGAGATGGGTGCAACCTATTATTCCTATAGATCTATGAGAGAGCTTCGTTGTAATTGGTTATGATTCTACTAACTCAAAATAAATACAAAGTTAAGGTTGGCGGAGCAATCCACGTCTGTTGGGTGCAACATCAAAGTCTTGAGGTACAACATCAGTTTGAAAATCCAATATTTCACTGTTTGACTTTTGAAAACTTTTTTATGGGTATGAAATAGAAATAAAACATGGTGCATCATATTCCAAAATATATTAAATCGAATTATGACAATGGTCAAACCCACTTTGGCCAACAAAACGGCATGTGAAAAATTGAGTTAAAAAAGCTTTCGATGTTCCCAATAGTCATTGAGATTAAATTTCTTAGTTACTAAATTAAGATGAAATAGTTGGAACTTGTTATTCCTATAGATCTATGAGAGAGCTTCGTTTTGACCGGTTCTGGTTTTAGTAACTCAAAATAAATACAAAATTATGGTTGGCGGAACAACCTACGTCTGATGGGTGCAACATCGAAGTCTTGAGGTGCAACATCCGTTTGAAAATCCAAGATCGCACTATATGACTTTTGAAAAATCGTTT
Source organism: Allium sativum (assembly GCA_030737875.1). NCBI lineage: Eukaryota > Viridiplantae > Streptophyta > Magnoliopsida > Asparagales > Amaryllidaceae > Allium > Allium sativum. The sequence goes on along the minus strand of CM060921.1, from coordinate 808,897,779 downwards.
ATGGGGACGAAATAGAAATATAACATGGTGCATCATATTCCAAAATATAGTAAATCGAATTCCGACCGCGGTTAAACCCCCTTTGACCAACAAAACAGCATTGAAAAATTGAGTTAAAAAAGCTTTCGATATATTCAGTAGTCATCAAGATTGAATTTCTTGGTTATGAACAAAGATGGGATGGGTGGAACCTGTTATTCCAACAGATCTACGAAAGAGCTTCGTTTAGACTGGTTATGGTTCTAGTAACTCAAAATAAATACAAAGTTATAGTTGGCTGAACAATCCACGTCTGTTGGGTGCAACATCGAAGTCTTGCGGAGCAACATCAGTTTTAAAATCCAAGCATGCAATGTATGACTTTTGAAAACTTGTTTATGGTACGAAATAGAAATATAACATGGTGCATCATATTCCAAAATATAGTAAATAGAATTCCGACCATGGTCAAACCCCATTTGACCAACAAAACAACATGTGAAAAAATAAAAATTGAGCTAAAAAAGCTTTCAATGTTTTCAAATGTCATTAAGATTGAATTTCTTAGTTACTGAACTAAGATGAGATGGGTGGAACCTGTTAATCCTATAGATCTATGAGAGAGCTTCATTTTGAGTAATTATGGTTCTGCTAACTCAAAATGGATGCAAATTTATGCTTGGTGGAACAACCCACGTCTGTTGGGTGCAACATCGAAGTCTTAAGGTGCAATATCAGTTTGAAAATCCAAGATTGCACTGTATGACTTTTGAAAACTCGTTTATGGGTATGAAATAGAAATATAACATAGTGCATCATATTCCAAAATATTGTAATTCAAATTCCGACCACGGTCAAACCCCCTTTGACCAACAAACAACATGTGAAAAATAAAAAATTGAGCTAAAAAAGCTTTCGATGTTCCCAATTGTCATTAAGATTTATTTTCTTGGTTACTGAACTAAGATTAGATAGGTGGAACCTGTTAGTCTTATAGATCTACAAGAGCGCTTTGTTTTGACTGGTTATGGTTCTACTAACTCAAAATGGATACAAATTTATACGTGGTGGAACAAACCACGTCTGTTGCGTGCAACATCGAAGTCATGAGGTGCAACATCAGTTTGAAAATCCAAGATTGCACTATATGAGTTTTGAAAACTTGTTTATGGGTATGAAGTAGAAATATAACATGGTGCATCATATTCCAAAATATAGTAAATAGAATTCCGACCATGGTCAAACCCCTTTTGACCAACAAAACAACATGTGTAAAATTCAAAATTAAGCTAAAAAAGCTTTCGATGTTCCCAAATGTCATTAAGATTGAATTTCTTGGTTACTGAACTAAGATGAGATGGGTGAAACCTGTTAGACCTATAGATCTATGAGAGAGCTTCGTTTTGACTGGTTATTGTTCTACTAACTCATGATGGATACAAATTTATGCATGGCGGAATAAACCACGTCTGTTGGGTGCAACATTGAAGTCTTGAGGTGCAACATCTGTTTGAAAATCCAAAATTGCAATTTATCATCTTTGAAAACTCGTTTATGAGGATGAAATAGAAATATAACATGGTGCCTCATATTCCAAAATATAGTAAATCGAATTCCCACCATGGTCAAACCCCCTTTGACCAACAAAACAACTGGTGAAAAATTAAAATTTGAGCTAAAAAAGCTTTCAATGTTCCCAAATGTCATTAAGATTGAATTTTTTGGTTACTGAACTAAGATGAGATGGGTGGAACCTGTTAATCCTATAGATCTATGAGAGAGCTTCATTTTGAGTAGTTATGGTTCTGCTAACTCAAAATGGATGCAAATTTATGCTTGGTGGAACAACCCACGTCTGTTGGGTGCAACATCGAAGTCTTGAGGTGCAACATCAGTTTGAAAATCCAAGATTGCACTGTATGACTTTTGAAAACTCGTTTATGGGGACGAAATAGAAATATAACATGGTGCATCATATTCCAAAATATTATAAATCGAATTTCGACCACGGTCAAACCCCCTTTGACAAACAAAACAACTTGAGAAAAATTGATCTAAAAAGGCTTTCGATGTTCCCAAAAGTCATTAAGATTGAATTTCTAGGGTACTGAACTAAGATGGGACGGGTGGAACCTGTTTGCCCTACAGATCTATGTGAGGGCTTCGTTTTGACTGGTTATGGTTCTAGTAACTCAAAATGGACACAAAGTTATGGTTGGCGGAACAACCCACGTTTGTTGGGTGCAACATCGAAGTCTTGAGGTGCAACGTCTGTTCGAAAATCCAAGATAGCACTGTATGACTTTAGAAAACTCGTTTATGGGGATGAAATAGAAATATAACATGGTGTTCCATATTCCAAAATATTGTAAATCGAATTATGACCACGGTCAAACCCCCTTTGACCAACAAAACGGCATGGAAAAAATTGAGTAAAAAAGCTTTCGAAGTTCCCAATAGTCATTAAGATTGAATTTTTTGGTTATTGAGCTAAGATGAGATGGATGGAACCGGTTATTCCCATAGATCCATGAGAGAGCTTTGCTTTGACTTGTTATGGTTCTAGTAACTCAAAAAATATACAAAGTTATGGTGGGCGGAACAACCCATGTCTGTTGGGTGCAACATCGAAGTCTTGAGGTGAAACATTAGTTTGAAAATCCAAGATTGCACTGTATGACTTTTGAAATCTCGTTTATGGGTATGAAATAGAAATATAACATGGTGCATCATATTCCAAAACATAGTACATCGAATTATGGCCACGGTCAAACCCCCTTTGACCAACAAAACGACATATGAAAAATTGAGTTAAAAAAGCTTTCGATGTTCTCAATAGTCATTAAGATTGAATTTCTTGGTTACCGAACTAAGATGAGATGGGTGGAACCTGTTATTCAACAAAACGGCATGGAAAAAATTGAGTAAAAAAGCTTTCAATGTTCCCAATAGTCATTAAGATTGAATTTTTTGGTTACTGAGCTAAGATGAGATGGATGGAACCGGTTATTCCCTTAGATCCATGAGAGAGCTTTGTTTTGACTTGTTATGGTTCCAGTAACTCAAAATAAATACAAAGTTATGGTGGGCGGAACAACCCATGTCTGTTGGGTGCAACATCGAAGTCTTGAGGTGAAACATTAGTTTGAAAATCCAAGATTGCACTGTATGACTTTTGAAAACTCGTTTATGGGTATGAAATAGAAATATAACATGGTGCATCATATTCCAAAATATAGTACATCGAATTATGGCCACGGTCAAACCCTCTTTGACAAACAAAACGACATATGAAAAATTGAGTTAAAAAACTTTCGATGTTCTCAATAGTCATTAAGATTGAATTTCTTGGTTACTGAACTAAGATGAGATGGGTGGAACCTTTTATTCCAATAGATCTATGAGGGAGCTTCGGTTAGACTGGTTATGTTTATAGTAACTCAAAATAAATACAAAGTTATGGTTGGCTGAACGACCCACATCTGTTGGGTACAACATCGAAGTCTTGAGGTGCAACATTCGTTTGAAAATCCAAGATTGCACTGTATGAATTTTGAAAAATCATTTATGGGGATGAAATAGAAATACAACATGGTGCATCATATTCCAAAATATAGTAAATCGAATTCCGACCCTGGTCAAACCTCTTTTGACTAACAAAACGGCATGTGAAAAATTGAGTAAAAAAAGCTTTCGATGTTCCCAATAGTCATTAAGAATTAATTTCTTGAGATGGGTGGAACCTGTTATTCCTATATATCTATGAGAGAGATTCGTTTTTACTGGTTATGGTTCTAGTAACTCAAAATAAATACAAAGTTATGGTTGGCGGAACAACCCACTCTATTGGGTGCAACATCGAAGTCTTGAGATGCAACATCAGTTTGAAAATCCAAGATTTCTCTGTATGACTTTTGAAAACTCGTCTATGGGGATGAAATATAAATATAACATGGTGCATCATATTCCAAAATATAGTAAATCGAATTCCGACCATGGTCAAACCCCTTTAACCAATAAAACAACCTGTGAAAAATTGAGCTATAAAAGCTTTCGATGTTCCCAAATGTTATTAAGATTGAATTTCTTGGTTACTGAACTAAGATGAGATGGGTGGAACCTGTTAGTCCTATATATCCATGAGAGATCTTTGTTTTGACTGATTATGGTTCTAGTAGCTCAAAATGGACACAAACTTATGGTTGGCGGAACTACCCATGTCTGTTGGGTGCAACATCGAAGTCTTAAGTTGCAACATCCGATTGAAAATCCAAGATTACACTGTATGACTTTTGAAAACTGGTTTATGGGGATGAAATATGAATAAAACATGGTGCATCATATTCCAAAATATAGTAAATTGAATTATGACCACAGTTTAACCCCCTTTGACCAACAAAACGGCATGTGAAAAATTGAGTTAAAAAAGCTTTCAATGTTCCCAATAGTCATTAAAATTGAATTTTTTTGTTACTGAACTGAGATGAGATGGGTGGAACCTGTTATTCCTATAGATCTATGAGAGAGCTTCGTTTTGACTGGTTATAGTTCTAGTAACTCAAAATGGATACCAAGTTATGGTTAGCGGAACAACCCACATCTGTTGGGGGAAACATCGAATTCTTGAGGTTCAACATCAGTTTGAAAATCCAAGATTGCACTGTATGACTTTTGAAAACTCGTTTATGGTTATGAAATAGAAATATAACATGGTCCATCATATTCCAAAACATAGTAAATTGAATTCCGACCATGGTAAACCCCCTTTGACCAACAAAACGGCATGTGAAAAATTGAGCTAAAAAAGCTTTCGATGTTCCCAATAGTCATTAAAATTGAATTTCTTGGTTACTGAATTAAGATGAGATGGGTGGAACCTGTTAGTCCTACAGATCTGTGAGAGAGCTTCTGTAACAACCCTAACATGATTAAAGACGAGAATCAAGGCAGAATTTAATTTTAAATTCTGAATCAAGTGAAACGGGCTATGCCATTGCGTTCGTCTCGGAAAAATACGCGAAATAGAGTCCGAGTTTTCGAAAATCGGAGTCCGTATGACCAAGATATGGCCTCGCGAAGTTTCACGAAAAATTCCCAAATTAAAGTATACTTAATTAAGTGAAATGGGTTGCGCAGAGAAATATATATATATATTGATATATATATATATATATAATTGAAAATTAAATAAATAAATATGCAAAAATGTTCAAAACAGCGAATTGGGATAGGGGAATAACCGAACCGGCCGATTTTTGAGGTCGACCCAAGCCCGCTGGGTCGACTAGGGGTTAATCCAGGGTGTTTGGCTGTCAACACGTGGGCCGATTCGCTCAAATGCAGATTTTGCATTTGGATGGTTCTCATGGTTCATCTTTAATCTAAAGGCCCTAGATGGTTCCTACACTTGACTTCTTCCCCAAGACATGCTTTGATGGCTTGGATTGAATCTAGGTTTAATCCTATGGCCTAAAACACTTGCCTAATCTATAAATAAGACCCTAACCTATCCTAAATCCTCATTATTCATTCATGCAACTAAACTATGGCCAAATTTCTACTCTCATGGCCTCCATCTCAAATCCCTAGAGCCTATGCATTCAAATCGGGTTCAAATCAAAAGGTGCAAGCTTGCTACAGCAAATAGAGGCCAAATCAACATTGCTATGCGAGTTTCATGAAGGTTCTTCTTCAAAGGAGCCACCTTTCTTCGTCAAGATGATGCATGACCCCTTTTCTAAGCCTTGCCTAAGTAAGTTCTAGCTACTTTTAGATGGAAACGGTAGTTTTGATAATGACATGGGATAAAATGAGGCTAAACATGATTACGCGAACCTATATGAACCTTACCTTGCCTCTTGTGTTCATGTTTATGATTTTAGGCCATGTGAGTGACTTAATCATGCCTCTCATGCTATGCATAACCTAGTTTATCTTGCAAGTTTGGATCTTTATGCATGAAATGCTAGCATGAACCTTTAGGAACCACTTTACTTGTGAAACATTTGCTAAGACAAGATTTTGGGGCTTATGCATGTTTATGAACCCAAACCCCTTATGCTAACATGCAAGTTTGTGGCCAAATCCTTTATGAGATTATGCATGCTCGTGGTCAATCCCCTCTTTTAAGTTGTGCATGTTTATGGCCAAACCCTTTTTGATAATATGCATGTTTGTGGCCAAATTACCTTATGACACTATGCATGTTTATGGCCAATCCCTTTATGATGTTATGCATGTGGAAGCCAAGCCCTTTTTGGCATCATGCATGTTTTGAGACCAATATGTGACATAGTATCCTTACTATGTTGACTTGCTTTGCTTGCGTTGGGAAAACACGATTTTGGGTAGTTAGATAAACATGAACATGTCGCAAAATCTTAACTTGAATATGACATGTGTTTATACTTGAAAATATGACTTGAAAGATAACATGGAGGTTGGCATGTAAGTATGCATAAAAACATGAGCTTGGGAATTTACCTATTAAGTTAGGTCTACCCTTTGGGAATTTACCTATTAAGTTAGGTCTACCCAAATGCTTGAAAACTTGTAACATGTTTTGGAAACATGATGAACTTAGATAATATAAGTATGGCCAACTCGAGGTTGGGTTGAGTTTGCAACGTAAAACTACCCGGAACCGACCGGCCTAACTAGTAGTTGCAAACAATAGGACCCAATGTGAGAAGTTGGTCATGTCGCGCTTAAGACCCGAGGTTAGACTAGGTTGTGGTGTAAATCTACCCGGACCCGCCCGGCTTTACTAGTAACCACAACAAGGTCTAATGTGAGAGGTTGAGGGTGCATTAATTAAATTAATGCCACATAATAGGGTTAAGTTAATTTGATTAATGAGGCTTAACCAAATATGATATGGACAAATGGGTTAAGTAATTTGATTAGGCTAATGATACTTAACAAAACATGATAAGCTTGGGTAGGTTAAGTAACTTGATTTGCCTAATGACACTTGACCATTTTTATACGACTAGTGGACGGGATTAAGTTAACCAACACTTAATCAATCCAACACGATAACGTGATAAGGTTATGTAAATTTTCTTAATGACACTTAACCGTATAATACAGTTAATGGATGGGGTTAAGGTTAGGCTTAACTAATCTAAACATGGTAATCGGATGGGGTTAAGTTATCCTAGACTTAATTAATCCAACTTGGTAATTTAATGGGGTTAAGTTAAACACTTAACTAATTTAACACGATGATTTGATGAGGTTAAGTGACCTATACTTAACCAATCTAACTCGTTAATTTGATGAGGTTAAGTTAATCTATACTTAACCAATCTAACGTGAAAACATGATAAGGCTAAGTCACGAATCACTTGAATACGCTTGACCGATTTGATGACAAGGTCAAGTTAAATTATATAATTAACCAATCTAAAATGATAATTAGACGAGGTTAAGTCATGGATTCCTTGATATACTTAACCAACTTGACACATGGTTTGTAGGGTTAAGTCTTGGACTTGTATACTTAGCCAATTTTGACATGGTTTGTAGACGGGCTAAGTTATGAACTTAAGTGACACTTAACCCATTAGATAAACCCTAATTCGGAGGATTAGGTAAATAACCATAGTTAACAAGGATTATGGAAATAAGGCTAAGTGGTAAACCTTAGTTAAGGGAAACTAAGTAATAATTCTTAGTCAAGGAAATTTGGACCATTTCTTAGATAGATTAGTAACCCGATACGTTAGGTCAACGTTTAAGTATGCGTGTAGGAGCAGGCTATCTGATTTAGATAAAGGCTCCAACGAACTGGGTAACGAAGCAGCGGCTTCGCGGAACGTGAGGATATTCTTGGGATCCCTCTGTGAGCTGCCAGGTCATTATACTAGGCTCACGAGAGGTTGAGGTTTGCGGAAGAAGAACCAAGAATATGCCTTGGTTGCTATGCGAGCGACCTAAAGACTGGGGTGGATAGCAGTGAGTCGACGAATACATAAGGTGCCCGAGATAGCAAGTTCGTCGATCATCTACCATCTTGAGTCAAGCGTGTACGTACGGAAAGGCAGGGAACACCCAACAGACCATAATTGCTATCTAATTATGGGTGAGGTAGGCCGTAGGATGTGGGCTGGCCGGAGTGTAGTTCTCATGCAAGATTTTCTCTTGTGTTGCCTTTCACTAGTTGAGGGAGGGGTCTCGTGGGACCATAGCCACGTGTAGAAAAGCAGACCTTAGTATCTGCATCGGCAGATAAATCTAAAGCTCCCGACCGAGTCCTGTATTTCTTGGTTTGCCCTGTGACAGGACTCGGATGGCACGATGTGATACATGTGCATACAGTTATAGAAAAACGATTCACGATGAATGCGTGGGAAAAAGGGCGTGGTTGAGGGTTAGCGTAATCCCTAGTGGCCTAGGTGGTTTAGCCCAAACAGAAATACGAAAGCGTGCAATAGGTAAGCGTAATCCCTAGTGGTGCTAGGTGGCGTAAGTCCTAGTAGTTCAAACGATGATTCATATGGAAGAGCCTAGCTAGAACAAAGGTGACAGTCCAAACGAATTCAAGGATAATACGACATGAGGAAGCCCGTACGAGGTACGGAAAAGGACTGAACTTATATACATGGAAAGAAACATATGATTTGAGTAACCTATAGGTTGACATGGACCATTACACGACTTTGAGCAAGGGACATTCATGGTTAACACATGACGCGGGTAGGGGTACTAGTACGAGAGGTGCAGAGCAAATATACATGTTAGGACTAAGAAGAATATACATAATAGATACCGTGGGATGTTAGACGGGGTAGATACCTTGGGATAATGTACTCGATAGAAATATGACGATGTGATACCTTGACTTATCATGACACCGTAGTTTATCATGATACCTTAGTTTACTTTGCCACAGTAGTTCAACCGGCTACCCTGGTTTATCTATCTTGTAGTTATCCTTATGTTTACTTTCAGTTTATGCATGTCATGTTACCTTTACCTGTTTTTATACTGGAAGTAGATAGGACTTACTCAGTCTTTTTGACTGACCCGTTTTGTTTCGCCTCTTTTCTTCCGTTTCCCCCCCCTCCAGGTTACAGGGAGGAAACAATGTTGTTTAGTTCGGACTTCTTCTGCTTGAAGGTCATCATGGATGGCTTGGACTTTTCTTGGCTATGGCTACTTTACTGTTTTTACTTGGGGAATAATTTATGAAAATGTCTTTATGCTTCTTTACTATTGCAAGACAGGTTTTGATGTACTCTGATGTAAAAGGCTTTAGACCTTATTTATTCATGTTATGAAAGTTTGATTTTACTTCCGCTATTCTATATGTTCTGTCTTGTGATATTTCTGTGCATGTTTACCAATAATGCCCCTCTAAAGTTAGTGCATTCCTTTGCGAGTGACCCTAGCGGAGGCGGGGTGTTACAGCTTCGTTTTTACTGGTTACGGTTCTAGTAACTCAAAATGGACACAAATTTATGCTTGGTGGAACAACACATGTCTGTTGGGTGTAACATCGAAGTCTTGAGGTGCAAAATCAGTTTGAAATTCCAAGATTGTACTATATGACTTTTGAAAACTCGTTTATGGTGAAAGAAATATAACATGGTGCATCATATTCCAAAATATAGTAAATAGAATTCCGGCCGTGGTCAAACCCCCTTTGACCAACAAAACAACATGTGAAAAATTAAAAATTGAGCTAAAAAAGCTTTCGATGTTCCCAATTGTCATTAAGATTGAATTTCTTCGTTAGTGAACGAAGATGTGATGGGTGTAACCTATTAGTCCTATAGTTTTGTGAGAGAGCTTCGTTTTGACTGGTTGTGGTTCTAGTAACTCAAAGTGGATATAAAGTTATGGTTGGCGAAACAACCCACGTCTGTTGGGTGCAACAACGAAGTCTTGAGCTGCAACATCAGTTTGAAAATCCAAGATTGCACTGTATGACTTTTGAAAACTCGTTTTTAGGGATGAAATCGAAATATAACATGGTGCGTCTTATCAAAAATATAGTAAATTTAATTCCAACCATGATCAAACCCCCTTTGACCAACAAAACGACATGTGAAAAATTGAGCTGAAAAAGCTTTCGATGTTCCCAATAGTCATTAAAATTGAATTTCTTAGTTACTGAACTAAGATGAGATGTGTGAACCCAGTTATTCCTATAGATCTATGAGAGAGCTTCGTTTTGACTGGTTATGGTTCTACTAGATCAAAATGGATACAAATTTATGCGTGGCAGAACAACCCATGTCTGTTGGGGGAAACATCGAAGTCTTAAGGTGCAACATCTATTTGAAAATCCAAGATTGCACTTATGACTTTTGAAAACTCGTTTATGGGTATGAAATAGAAATATAACATGGTGCATCATATTCCAAAATATAGTAAATAGAATTTCGACCGTGGTCAAACCCTCTTTGACCAACAAAACAACATGTGAAAAAATAAAAATTGAGCTAAAAAAGCTTTCGATGTTCCCAAATGTAATTAAGATTGAATTTCTTAGTTACTGAACTAAGATGAGATGGTTGGAACCTATTAGTCCTATAGATCTATGAGAGAGCTTCATTTTGACTGGTTATGGTTCTACTAACTCAAAATGGATTAAAAGTTATGGTTGGCGGAACAACCCACGTCTGTTGGGTGCAACATCGAAGTCTTGAGGTGCAACATCAGTTTGAAAATCAAAGATTGCACTGTATGACTTTTGAAAACTCGTTTATGGGTATGAAATAGAAATATAACATGGTGCATCAAATTCAAAAATATAGTAAGTCGAATTTCAACCACGGTCAAACCTCCTTTAACCAACAAAACGACTTCTGAAAAATTGAGCTAAAAAAGCTTTCGATGTTCCCAAAAGTCATTACTGTCGAATTTCTTGGTTATTGAACAAAGATGAGATGGGTGGAACCTATTAGTCCTGTAGATCTATCAGAAAGTTTCGTTTTGACTGGTTATGGTTCTAGTAACTCAAAATGGATACAAAGTTACGGTTGGCGGAACAACCCACGCCTGTTGGGTGCAACATCGAAGTCTTGAGGTGCAACATTAGTTAGAAAATCCAAGATTGCACTCTATGACTTTTAAATACTCATTTATGGGGATGAAATAGAAATATAACATGGTGCATCATATTCCAAAATATAGTAAATTGAATAATGACCACGGTCAAACCCCCTTTGACCAACAAAACAACATGTGGAAAATTAAAAATTGAGTTCAAAAAGCTTTTGATGTTCCCAATAGTCAATAAGATCGAATTTCTTGGTTACTGAACTGAGATGAGATGGGTGGAACTTGTTATTCCTATATATCTATGATGGAGCTTCGTTTTGACTTGTTATGGTTCTAGTGACTCAAAATGGATACTAAGTTATGATTGGCAGAACAACCCACATCTGTTTGGGGGGGCATCGAAGTCTTGAGGTGCAACATCAGTTTGAAAATCCAAGATTACGCTATATGACTTTTGAAAACTTGTTTATGTTATGAAATAGAAATATAACATTGTGCATCGTATTCCAAAATATAGTAAATCGCATTCCGACCACAGTAAACCCCCTTTGACCAACAAAACGGCATGTGAAAAATTGAGTTTAAAAAAGCTTTCGATGTTCCGAATAGTCACTAAGATTGAATTTCTTGATTACCGAACTAAGATGAGATGGGTGGAACCTGTTAGTCCTATAGATCTATGAGAGAGCTTCGTTTTTACCGGTTACTATTCTAGTAACTCAAAATGGGTACAAATTTATGCTTGGCGGAACAACCCACGTCTGTTGGGTATAACATCGAAGTCTTAAGGTGCAACGTCAGTTTGAAATTCCAAGATTGCACTATATGACTTTTGAAAACTCGTTTATGGTGAAAGAAATATAACATAGTGCATCATATTCCAAAATATAGTAAATAGAATTCCGGCCATGGTCAAACCCCCTTGGACAAACAAAATAACATGTGAAAAATTAAAAATTAAGCTAAAAAAGCTTTCGATGTTCCCAGTAGTCATTAAGATTGAATTTCTTGGTTAGTGAACTAAGATGAGATGGGCGTAACTTGTTAGCCCTATAGATCTATGAGAGAGCTTCGTTTTGACTGGTTATGATTCTAGTAACTCAAAATGCATACAAAGTTATGGTTGGCAGAACAAGCCACATTTGATGGGTGCAACATCGAAGTCTTGAGGTGCAACATCAGTTTGAAGATCCAAGATTGCACTGTAGGACTTTTGAAAACTCGTTTATGGGGATGAAATAGAAATATAACATGGTGCAACATACACCAAAATATAGTAAATCGAGTTATGACCACGGTCAACACCCCCTTTGACCAACCAAACGACATGTCAAAAATTGAGCTAAAAAGGATTTCGAGATTCCCAATAGTCATTAAGATTGAATTTCTCGGTTACTGAAATAAGATGAGATGGGTGAAACCTGTTAGTCCTATAGATCTATGAGAGAGCTTTGTTTTGACTAGTTATGGTTCTAGTAACTCAAAATGGACACAACGTTATGATTGGCGGAACTACCCACTCCTTTAACCAACAAAATGACATGTGAAAAATTGAGCTAAAAAAGCTTTCGATGTTCCCAATAGTCATTAAGATTGAATTTCTGGTTACTGAACTAAGATGGGATGGGTGGAACCCGTTAGTCCTATAGATCTATGGGAAGGCTTCGTTTTCGCTGGTTATGGTTATAGTAACTCAAAGTGGATATAAATTTATGGTTGGTGGAACAACCCATGTCCGTTAGGTGTAACATCGAAGTCTTGAGGTGCAATATCAGTTCGAAAATCCAAGATTGCATTGTATGACTTTTGAAAACTCGTTTATGGGGATGAAATAGAAATATAACATGGCGCATCATATTCCAAAATATAGTAAATTGAATTCCGACCACGGTCAACCCACTTTGAACAACAAAACGACATGTGAAAAATTGAGCTAAAAAAGCATTCGATGTTCCCAATAGTCATTAAGACTGAATTTCTTGGTCACTGAACTAAGATGAGATGGGTGGAACCTGTTATTCCTATAAATCTTTGAGAGAGCTTCGTTTTGACTGGTTATGGTTCTAGTAACTCAAAATGGATACAAAGTTATGGTTGGCGGAACAACCCATGTCTGTTGGGTGCAACGTCGAAGTCTTGAGGTGCTACGTCCTTTTGAAAATCCAGGATTGCATTGTATGACATTTGAAAAGTCGTTTATGGGGTTGAAATAGAAATATAACATGGTGCATCATATTACAAAATAAAGTAAATCGAATTTCAACCGCGGTCAAACCCCCTTTGACCAACAAAACGACATGTGAAAAACTGAGCAAAAAACGCTTTCGATGTTCCCAAAAGTCATTACGATTGAATTTCTTGGTAGCTGAACTAATATGTGATGGGTGGAACCAGTTAATCCTATAGATCTATCAGAGAGCTTCGTTTTGACTGGTTATGGTTCTACTAACTCAAAATGGATACAAATTTATATGTGGCGAAACAACCCGCGTCTGTTGGATGCAACATCGAAGTCTTGAGGTGCAACATCAGTTTGAAAATCCAAGATTGCGCTGTATGACTTTTGAAAACTCGTTTATGGATATGAAATAGAAATATAACACTGTGTATCATATACCAAAATATAGTAAATAGAATTCCGACCATGGTCAAACCCCTTTTGACCAACAAAACAACATGTGAAAAATTAAAAATTGAGATAAAAAGCTTTCAATGTTCCCAAATGTCATTAAGATTGAATTTCTTGGTTACTGAACAAAGATGAGATGGGTGGAACCTGTTAGTCCTATAGATCTACGAGAGAGCTTCATTTTGATGGGTTATGGTTCTACTAACTCAAAGTGAATACAAATTTATGGTTGGCGGAACAACCCACGTCTGTTGGGTGCAATATCGAAGTCTTGAGATGCAACTTCCGTTTGAAAATCCAAGATTGCACTGTATGACTTTTGAAAACTCGTTTATGGGGATGAAATAGAAATATAACATGGTGCATCATATTCCTAAATATAGTAAATCGAATTCCGACCAAGGTAAACCCCCTTTGACCAACAAAACGGCATGTGAAAAATTGAGCTAAAAAAAGCTTCCGATGTTCCCGATAGTCATTAAGAATGAATTTCCTTGTTACCGAACTAAGATGAGATGGGTGAAACCAGTTAGTCCTATAGATATATTAGAGAGCTTCGTTTTTACTGGTTATGGCTCTATTAACTCAAAATGGATACAAATTTATGCTTGGGGAACAACCCACGTCTGTTGGGTGCAACATCGAAGTTTTGAGGTGCAAAATCAGTTTGAAAATCCAAGATTGCACTGTATGACTTTTGAAAACTCGTTTATGGGTATGAAATAGAAAATAACATGGTGCATCATATTCCAAAATATAGTAAATCGAATTCCGACCATGGTCTAACCCCCTTTGACCAACAAAATGGCATGTGAAAATTTGAGCTAAAAAAGCTTTCGATGTTCCCTGTAGTCATTAAGATTGAATTTCTAAGTTACTGTACTAAGATAATATGGGTGGAGCCTGTTAGTCCTATAGATCTATGAGGGAGCTTCATTTTGACTGGTTATGATTCTAGTAACTCAAAATCGATACAAAGTTATGGTTGGCAGAACAACCCACGTCTGTTGGATGCAACATCGAAGTCTTGAGGTGCAACATCCGTTTGAAAATCCAATGTTGAACTTTATGACTTTGGAAAATTCGTTTATAGCGACAAAATAAAAATTTAACATGGTGCATCATATTCCAAAATATAGTAAATCGAATTATGACCATGATCAAACTCCCTTTGACCAACAAAACGGCATGTGAAAAATTGAGTTAAAAAAGCATTGATTTTCCCAATAGTCATTAAGATTGAATTCTTGGTTACGGAACTAAGATGAGATGGATGGAACCTGTTATTTCTATAGATATATGAGAGAGCTTCATTTTGACTGGTTATTGTTCTAGTAACTCAAAACGGATACAAATTTATGGTTGGTGGAACAACCCACGTCTGTTGGGTGCAACATCGAAGTCTTGAGGTGCAACATTAGCTTGAAAATCCAAGATTGCACTGTATGACTTTTGAAAACTCGTTTATGGAGATGAAATAGAAATATAACATGGTTCATCAAATTCCAATATATAGTTAATCGAATTCCGACCAAGGTCAACCCCCTTTGACCAATAAAGCGGCATGTGAAAAATTGAGCTTAAAAAGCTTTCGATTTTCCGAATAGTCATTAAGATTGAATTTCTTCGTTACTGAACTAAGATGAGATGGGTGGGACCTATTATTCATATAGATCTACAAGAGAACTTCTTTTTGAATGGTTATGGTTCTAGGAACTCGAAATAAATACGAAGTAATGGTTGGTGGAACAACCCACGTCTGTTAGGTGCAACATCGAAGTCTTGATGTGCAACATCCGTTTGAAAATCCAAAATTGCACTGTATGACTTTTGAAAACTCGTTTACGAGGATGAAATAAGAATATAACATGGTGCATCATATTCCAAAATATAGCAAACTGAATTATGACCACGGTCAAACCCCCTTTGACTAACAAAACGACATGTTAACAAATTAGTTAAAAAAGCTTTTGATGTTCCGAATAGTCGTTAAGATTGAATTTCTTTGTTACTGAACTAAGATGAGATGGGTGGAACCTGTTATTCCTATAGATCTATGATAGAGCTTCGTTTTACTGGTTGGGGTTCTAGTAACTTAAAATGGATACAAATTTATGGTTGGTGGAACAACCCACGTCTGTTGGGTGCAACATCGAAGTCTAGAGGTGCAACATCCGTTTGAAAATCCATGATTGCATTGTAGACTTTTGAAAACTCGTTTATGGGGATAAAATAGAAATATAACATGGTGCATCATATTCTAAAATATAGTAAATCGAATTCCGACCACGGTCAAACCCACTTTGACCAACAAAACGACATGTGAAAAATTGAGCTAAAAAAGCTTTCGATGTTCCCAAGTGTCATTAAGATTGAATTTCTTGGTTATTGAACTAAGATGAGACGGGTGGAACCTGTTAGCCCTATAGATCTATGAGAGAGCTTCATTTTGACGGGTTATGTTTCTACTTACTCAAAATGGATTAAAAGTTATGGTTGGCGGAACAACCCACGTCTGCTGGGTGCAAGATCTAAGTCATAAGGTGCAGCATGAGTTTAAAAATCCAAGATTGCACAGTATGAATTTTGAAAACTCGTTTTTGGGTATGAAATAGAAATATAACATGGTGCATCATATTCCAAAATACAACAAATCAAATTCCGACCACGGTCAAACCCCCTTGACCAACAAAACATGTGAAAACTTAAAAATTGAGCTAAAAAAGCTTTCGATGTTCCCAAATGTCATTAAGATTGAATTTCTTGGTTACTGAACTAAGATGAGATGGGTGGAATATGTTAGTCCTATAGATCTATGAGAGAGCTTTATTTTGACTAGTTATGGTTCTACTAACTCAAAATGGATACAAATTTAAGCTTGGCGGAACAACCGACGTCTGTTTGGTGCAACATAGAAGTCTTGAGGTGTAACATCAGTTGGAAAATCCAAGATTGTATTGTATGACTTTTGAAAACTCGTTTATGAGGATGAAATATAAATATAACATGGTGCATCATATTCCAAAATATAGCAAATCGAATTCCGACCACGGTCAAACCCCCTTTGACAAACAGAACGACATGTGAAAAATTGAGCTAAAAAAGCTTTCGATGTTCCCAAATGTCATTAAGATTAACTTTCTTGGTTACTGGACTAAGATGATATGGGTGGAACCTGTTAGTGCTATAGATCTTTGAGAGAGCTTGGTTTTGACTGGTTATTGTTCTACTAACTCAAAATGGATACAAATTTATGCGTGGTGGAACAATCCACATCTCTTGGGTGGAACACCGATGTCTTGAGGTGCAACAACAGTCTGAAAAATCCAACATTGCACTGTATGACTTTTGAAAACTCTTTTATGGGGATGAAATTGAAATATAACATGATGCATCATATTCCAAAATACAGTAAATCGAATTCCGACCACGGTCAAACCCCCTTTGACTAACAAAACAACATGTGAAAACTTAAAAACTGAGATAAAAATGCTTTTGATGTTCCCAAATGTCATTAAAATTGAATTTCTTGGTTACTGAACTAAGTTGAGATGCGTGGAACCTGTTAGTCCTATAGATTTATGAGAGAGCTTCTTTTTGACTAGTTATGGTTCTACTAACTCAAAATGGATACAAATTTGTGCTTGGCGGAACAACCTACGTCTATTTGGTGCAACATAGAAGTTTTGAGAGGTGCAACATCAGTTTGAAAATCCAAGATTGCATTGTATGACTTTTGAAAACTCGTTTATGAGGATGAAATATAAATATAACATGGTGCATCATATTCCAAAATATAGTAAATCGAATTCCGACCATGGTCAAATCCCCTTTAACAAGCAAAACGACATGCGAAAAATTGAGTTAAAAAAGCTTTCGATTTTCCCAAATGTCATTAAGATTGAATTCTTGGTTGTTGAACTAAGATGAGATGGGTGGAACCTATTAGTCATATAGATCTATGAGAGAGCTTCGTTTTGACTGGTTATGGTTCAAGTAACTCAAAATAGATACAAAGTTATGGTTGGCGGAACAACGCACGTTTGTTGGGTGCAACATCGAAGTCTTGAGGTGCAACATCCGTTTGAAAATCGAAGATTGCACTGTATGACTTTCGAAAACTCGTTTATGGGGATGAAATAGAAATATAACATGGTGCATCATATTCCAAAATATAGTAAATCGAATTATGACTACGGTCAAACCCCCTTTGACCAACAAAAGGACATGTGAAAAATTGAGTTAAAAAAGCTTTTGATGTTCCCAATAGTCATTAAGATTGAATTTCTTGGTTACCGAACTAAGATGAGATGGGTGTAACCTGTTATTCCTATAAATCTATGAGAGAGCTTGGTTTTGACTGGTTATGGTTCTAGAAACTCAAAATAAATACAAAGTTATGGTTGGAGAAATAATCCACGTTGGTTGGGTGCAATATCGAAGTCTTGAGGTGTAACATCAGTTTGAAAATATAAGATTGCACTGTAAGACTTTTGAAAACTCGTTTATGGGTATGAAATAGAAATATAACATGGTGCATCATATACCAAAATATAGTAAACCAAATTACTACAACGGTCAAACCCACTTTGACTAACAAAACTACATTTGAAAAATTGAGTTAAAAAAGCTTTCGATGTTCCCAATAGTCATTAAGATTAAATTTCCTAGTTACTGAACTAAGATGAAATGGTTGGAACCGGTTATTCCTATAGATCTATGAGAGAGCTTCGTTTTGAATAGTTATGGTTCTAGTAACTCAAAATAAATAAAAAATTATGGTTGGCGGAACAACCTACGTCTGATGGGTGCAACATCGAAGTCTTGAGGTTCAACATCCATTTGAAAATCCAAGATTGCACTGTATGACTTTTGAAAACTCGTTTATGGGGATGAAATAGAAATATTACACGGTGCATCATATTCCAAAATGTAGTAAATCGAATTCCGACCACGGTTAAACCCCCTTTGACGAACAAAACGGCATGTGAAAAATTGAGCTAAAAAAGTTTTCGATGTTCCCAAACGTCATAAAGATTTAATTTCTTGGTTTCTGAACTAAGATGAGATGGGCGGAACCTGTTAGTCATATAGCTCTATGAGAAAGCTTCATTTTGTCTGGTTATGATTCTAGTAACTCAAAATGGATACAAAGTTATGGTTGGCGGAGCAACGCACGTTTGTTGGGTGCAGCAACGAAGTCTTGAGGTGCAATATCCATTTGAAAATCCAAGATTGCACTGTATGACTTTCAAAAACTCGTTTACGGGGAAGAATAGAATTATAACAGGGTGCATCATTTTACAAAATATTGTAATCGAATTATGACCACGATCAAACCCCCTTTGACCAACAAAACGGCATGTGAAAAATTGTGTTTAAAAAGCTTTTGATGTTCCCAATAGTCATTAAGTTTGAATTTCTTGGTTACTGAGCTAAGATGAGATGTGTGCAACCTGTTATTCCTATAGATCTATGAGAGAGCTTCGTTGTAATTGGTTATGGTTCTACTAACTCAAAATAAATACAAAGTTTTGGTTGGCGGAGCAATCCACGTCTGTTGGGTGCAACATCAAAGTTCCGAGGTACAACATCAGTTTGAAAATTCAATATTTCACTGTATGACTTTTGAAAACTCTTTTATGGGTATGAAATAGAAATAAAACATGGTGCATCATATTCCAAAATATATTAAATCGAATTATGAAATGGTCAAACCCACTTTGACCAAACGGCATGTGAAAAATTGAGTTAAAAAAGCTTTCGATGTTCCCAATAGTCATTGAGATTAAATTTCTTGGTTACTGAACTAAGATGAAATAGTTGGAACCTGTTATTCCTATAGATCTATGAGAGAGCTTCGTTTTGACCAGTTACTGTTTTAGTAACTCAAAATAAATACAAAATTATGGTTGGTGGAACAACCTACGTCTGATGGGTGCAACATCCGTTTGAAAATCCAAGATTGCACTGTATGACTTTTGAAAACTCTTTTATGGGGATGAAATAGAAATATTACATGGTGCATCATATTCCAAAATATGGTAAATCGAATTCCGACCACGGTTAAACCCCCTTTGACCAACAAAACGGCAATGAAAATTGAGTTAAAAAAGCTTTCGATATATTCAGTAGTCATTAAGATTGAATTTCTTGGTAATGAATAAAGATGAGATGGGTGGAACCTGTTATTCCAACAGATCTATGAGAGAGCTTCGTTTAGACTGGTTACGGTTCTAGTAACTCAAAATAAATACAAAGTTATAGTTGGTTGAACAACCCACGTCTGTTGGGTGCAACATCGAAGTCTTGAGGAGCAACATCAGTTTGAAAATCCAAGCTTGCAATGTATGACTTTTGAAAACTCGTTTATGGTATGAAATTGAAATATAACATGGTGCATAATATTCCAAAATATAGTAAATAGAATTCCGACCATGGTCAAACCCCATTTGAACAACAAAACAACATGTGAAAAAAAAATTGAACTAAAAAAGCTTTCAATCAAATGTCATTAAGATTGAATTTCTTAGTTACTGAACTAAGATGAGATGGGTGGAACCTTTTATTTCTATAGATCTATGAGAGAGCTTCATTTTGGTTGGTTATGGTTCTACTAACTCAAAATGATACATATTTATTCGTGGCGGAACAACCCACGTCTGTTAGGTGCAACATCGAAGTCTTAAGGTGCAATATCAGTTTGAAAATCCAAGATTGCACTGTATGACTTTTGAAAACTCATTTATGGGTATGAAATAGAAATATAACATGATGCATCATATTCCAAAATATAGTAAATAGTATTCCGACCATGGTCAAACCCCTTTTGACCAACAAAACAACATGTGAAAAATAAAAAATTGAGCTAAAAAAGCTTTCGATGTTCCCAAATGTCATTAAGATTGATTTTCTTGGTTACTGAACTAAGATGAGATAGGTGGAACCTATTACTCTTATAGATCTACGAGAGAGCTTGGTTTTGACTGGTTATGGTTCTACTAACTCAAAATGGATACAAATTTATACGTGGTGGAAAAACCACGTCTGTTGGGTGCAACATCGAAGTCATGAGGTGCAACATCATCTTGAAAATCCAAGATTGCACTATATGAGTTTTGAAAAATCGTTTATGGGTATGAAGTAGAAATATAACATGGTGCATCATATTCCAAAATATAGTAAATAGAATTCCGACCATGGTCAAAACCCTTTAGACCAACAAAACAACATGTGTAAAATTCAAAATTGAGCTAAAAAAGCTTTCGATGTTCCCAAATGTCATTAAGATTGAATTTCTTGGTTACTGAACTAAGATGAGATGGGTGAAACCTGTTAGACCTATAGATCTATGAGAGAGCTTCGTTTTGACTGGTTATTGTTCTACTAACTCAAAATGGATACAAATTTGTGCATGGTGGAATAAACCCCGTCTGTTGGGTGCAACATCGAAGTCTTGAGGTGCAACAGCTGTTTGAAAATCCATGATTGCACTTTATCATCTTTGAAAACTCGTTTATGGGGATGAAATAGAAATATAACATAGTGCCTCATACTCCAAAATATAGTAAATCGAATTCCGACCACGGTCAAACCCCCTTTGACCAACAAAACAACTGGTGAAAAATTAAAAATTGAGCTAAAAAAGCTTTCAATGTTCCCAAATGTCATTAAGATTGAATTTTTTGGTTACTGAACCAGGATGAGATGGGTGGAACCTGTTAGTCCTATAGATCTATGAGAGAGCTTCGTTTTGAGTAGTTATGGTTCTGCTAAATCAAAATGGATGCAAACTTATGCTTGGCGGAATAACCCACGTCTATTGGGTGTAACATCGAAGTCCTGTGGTGCAACATCAGTTTGAAAATCCAAGGTTGCACTGTATGACTTTTGAAAACTCGTTTATGGGGATGAAATAGAAATATAACATGGTGCATCATATTCCAAAATATTGTAAATCGAATTTCGACCACGGTCAAACCCCCTTTGACAAACAAAACAACTTGAGAAAAATTGAGCTAAAAAGGCTTTCGATGTTCCCAAAAGTCATTAACATTGAATTTCTTGGGTACTGAACTAAGATGAGACGGGTGGAACCTGTTAGCCCTATAGATCTATGTGAGGGCTTCGTTTTGACTGGTTATGGTTCTAGTAACTCAAAATGGACACAAAGTTATGGTTGGCGGAACAACCCACGTTTGTTGGGTGCAACATCGAAGTCTTGAGGTGCAAAATCTGTTTGAAAATCTAAGATAGCACTGTATGACTTTAGAAAACTTGTTTATGGGGATGAAATAGAAATATAACATGGTGCATCATATTCCAAAATATAGTAAATCGAATTATGACCACGGTCAAACCCCCTTTGACCAACAAAACGGCATGGAAAAAGTTGAGTAAAAAAGCTTTCGTTGTTCCCAATAGTCATTAAGATTGAATTTTTTTGGTTACTGAGCTAAGATGAGATGGATGGAACCGGTTATTCCCATAGATCCATGAGAGCGCTTTGTTTTGACTTGTTATTGTTCCAGTAACTCAAAATAAATACAAAGTTATGGTGGGCGGAACAACCCATGTCTGTTGGGTGCAACATCGAAGTCTTGAGGTGAAACATTAGTCTAAAAATCCAAGATTGCACTGTATGACTTATGAAAACTCGTTTATGGGTATGAAATAGAAATATAACATGGTGCATCATATTTCGAAATGTAGTACATCGAATTATGACCACGGTCAAACCCCCTTTGACCAACAAAATGACATGTGAAAAATTGAGTTAAAAAAGCTTTCGATGTTCTCAATAGTCATTAAGATTGAATTTCTTGGTTATTGAACTAGGA
Organism: Allium sativum; assembly: GCA_030737875.1. Taxonomy (NCBI): domain Eukaryota; kingdom Viridiplantae; phylum Streptophyta; class Magnoliopsida; order Asparagales; family Amaryllidaceae; genus Allium; species Allium sativum. The sequence goes on along the minus strand of CM060921.1, from coordinate 808,875,318 downwards.
TAAGATGGGTGGAGCCTGTTTTTCCTATAGATCTATGAGGGAGCTTCGGTTAGACTGGTTATGTTTATAGTAACTCAAAATAAATACAAAGTTTTGGTTGGCGGAACGACCCACATCTGTTAGGTACAACATCGAAGTCTTGAGGTGCAATACCCGTTTGAAAATCCAAGATTGCACTGTATGAATTTTGAAAAATCGTTTATGGGGGTGAAATCGAAATACAACATGGTGCATCATATTCCAAAATATAGTAAATCGAATTCCGACCCCGGTCAAACACCCTTTGACTAACAAAACGACACGTGAAAATTTGAGTTAAAAAAGCTTTCGATGTTCCCAATAGTCATTAAGAATTAATTTCTTGAGATGGGTGGAACCTGTTATTCCTATATATCTATGACAGAGCTTCGTTTTTACTGGTTATGGTTCTAGTAACTCAAAATAAATACAAAGTTATGGTTGGCGGAACAACCCACTCTATTGGGTGCAACATCGAAGTCTTGAGATGCAATATCAGTTTGAAAATTCAAGATTGCTCTGTATGACTTTTGAAAACTCATTTATGGGTATGAAAAAGAAATATAACATGGTGCATCATATTCCCGAATATAGTAAATAGAATTCCGACCATGGTCAAACCCCCTTTGACTAACAAAACAAAATGTGAAAAATTAAAAATTGAGGTAAAAAAGCTTTCGATGTTCCCAAATGTCATTGGGATTGAATTTCTTGGTTACTAAACTAAAATGAGATGGGTGGAACCTGTTAGTCCTATAGATGTATGAGAGAGCTTCGTTTTGCCTGGTTATGGTTCAATTAACTCAAATGGACACAAATTTATGCATGGCGGAACAATCCACTTCTGTTGGTTGCATCATCGAAGTCTTGAGGTGCAACATTCGTTTGATAATCCAAGATTGCACTATATGACTTATGCAAACTCGTTTATGGGGATGAAATAGAAATATAACATGGTGCATCATATTCCAAAAATATAGTAAATAAAATTATGACCACGGTCAAACCCCCCTTTGACCAACAAAATGACATGTGAAAAATTGAGTTAAAGAAGCTTTCGATGATTCCCAATTGTCATTAAGATTGAATTTCTTGGTTACTGAAATAAGATGAGATGGGTGGAACCTGTTAATCCTATAGATCTATGAGGGAGCTTTGTTTTAATTGGTTATGGTTCTAGTAAATCAAAATGGACACAAAGTTATGGTTGGTGGAACTACCCACCCCCTTTAACCAACAAAACGACATGTGAAAAATTGAGCTAAAAAAGCTTTCGATGTTCCCTATAGTCATTAAAATTGAATTTCTTGGTTACTGAACTAAGATGAGATGGGTGGAACCCGTTAGTCCTGTAGATATATGAGAAGGCTTCGTTTTGACTGGTTATGGTTCTAGTAACTTAAAGTGGATATAAATTTATGGTTGGCGGAACAACCCACGTTTGTTGGATGCAACATCGTAGTCTTGAGGTGCAACATCGGTTTGAAAATCCAAGATTGCACTGTATGACTTTAGAAAACTCATTTATGGGGATGAAAGAGAAATATAACATGGCACATCATATTCCAAAATATAGTAAATTGAATTCCGACCACGGTCTACCCACTTTGGACGACAAAACGACATGTGAAAATTGAGCAAAAAAAGCATTCGATGTTCCCAACAGTCATTAAGATTGAATTTCTTGGTCACTGAACTAAGATGAGATGGGTAGAACTGTTATTCCTATAGATCTATGAGTTAGCTTCGTTTTGGCTGGTTATGGTTCTAGTAACTCAAAATGGATACAGAGTTATGGTTGACGGAATAACCCACGTCTGTTGGGTGCAACATCGAAGTCTTGAGGTGCAACATCCTTTTGAAAATCCAAGATTGCATTGTGTGACTTTTGAAAACTCGTTTATGGGGATGAAATAGGAATATAACAAGGTGCATCATATTACAAAATATAGTAAATTGAATTCCGTCCACGGCCAAACCCCCTTTGAGCAACAAAATAACATGCGAAAAATTGAGCAAAAAACGCTTTTGATGTTCCGAAAAGCCACTAAGATTGAATTTCTTGTTTACTGAACTAAGATGAGAATGGTTGAACCTATTATTCCTATAGATCTATGAGAAAGCTTCGTTTTGACTGGTTATGGTTCCGCTGACTCAAAAAGGATACAAATTTATGCTTGGCGGAACAACCCACATCTGTTGGGTGCAACATTAAAGTCATGAGGTGCAACATCACTTTGAGAATCCAAGATTGCACTGCGTGACTTTTGAAAACTCGTTTATGGGTATGAAATAGAAATATAACATGGTGCATCATATTTCGAAATATAGTAAATAGAATTCCGACGTTGGTCAAACCCCCTTTGACGAACAAAACAACATTGAAAAAATAAAAATTGAGCTAAAAAAGCTTTCAATATTTTCAAATGTCATTAAGATTGAATTTCTTGGTTACTGAGCTAAGATGAGATGGGCGGAACCTATTAGTTCTATAGATCTATGAGAGAGCTTCATTTTGACTGGTTATGTTTCTGCTAACTCAAAATGGATACAAATTTATTCGTGGCGGAACAACCCACGTCTGTTGGGTGCAACATCGAAGTCTTAAGGTGCAACATCAGTTTGAAAATCCAAGATTGCGCTGTATGACTTTTGAAAATTCGTTTATGCCTTTATGGGTATGAAATAGAAATATTACATGGTGCTTCATATTCCAAAATATAGTAAACAGAATTCCGACCATGGTCAAACCCCTTTTGACTAACAAAACAACATGTAAAAAAAATGAGCTAAAAAAGCTTTCGGTGTTCCCAAGTGTCATTAAGATTGAATTTCTTAGTTACTGAACTAAGATGAGATGGGTGGAACCTGTTAGTCCTATAAATCCGCGAGAGAGCTTCGTTTTGACTGGTTATGGTTCTACTAACTCAAAGTGGATAGAAATTTATGCGTGGTGGAACAAACCACGTCTGTTGGGTGCAACATCGAAGTCTTGAGGTGCAACATCAGTTTGAAAATCCAAGATTGCACTCTATGACTTTTGAAAACTCGTTTATGGGTATGAAATAGAAATATAACATGGTGTATCATATTCCAAAATGTAGTAAATAGAATTCCGACCATGGTCAAACCCCTTTTGACTAACAAAACAACATGTAAAAAAATAAAAATTGAGCTAAAAAATCTTTCGATGTTCCCAAATGTCATTAAGATTGAATTTCTTGGTCACTGAACTAAGATGAGATGGGTGGAACCTGTTAGTCCTTTAGATCTATGAGAGAGCTTCGTTTTGACCGGTTATGGTTCTACTAACTCAAAATGGATACAAATTTATGCGTGGTGGAACAAACCACGTCTGTTGGGTGCAACATCGAAGTCTTGATGTGAAACATCTCTTTGAAAATCCAGGATTGCACTTTACCACTTTTGAAAAATCGTTTATGGGGATGAATTAGAAATATAACATGGTGCCTCTTATTCCAAAATATAGTAAATCGAGTCCCGACCACGGTCAAACCCCCTTTGACCAAGAAAACAATATGTGAAAATTTAAAAATTGAGCTAAAAAAGCTTTCGATGTTCCCAAATGTCATTAAGATTGAATTTCTTGGTTACTGAACTAAGATGAGATGGGTGGAACCTGTTAGTCCTATAGATCTGTGAGAGAACTTCATTTTGATTAGTTATGATTCTACTAACTCAAAATGGATGCAAATTTATACTTGGTAGAACAACCCACGTCTGTTACGTGCAACATCGAAGTCTTGAGGTGCAACATCGGTTTGAAAATCCAAGATTGCGCTGTACGACTTTTGAAAACTCGTTTATGGGGATGAAATAGAAATATAACATGGTGCATCATATTCCAAAATATAGTAAATCGAATTCCAACCGCCTTTGGCAAACAAAACAACTTGTGAAAAATTGAGCTAAAAAAGCTTTCGATATTCCCAATAGTCCCTAAGATTGGATTTCTTGGTTACTGAACTTAGATGAGATGGGTGGAACCTTTTAGTCCTATAGATCTATGAGAGAGCTTCTGAAGCACCCTACCTCCGTTAAGGTCACTCACAAAGGGAATGCCTTAATTTCGGTGGAGCATTTTAGGTGAAAGACACAAGTAGTTCACAAGATAGATATAAATAAGCAGCGAAAAAGAAACAACAATTATTTCAAACGTGGTTCATAACAAAACATTACATCTAACTGTTTCAAAATAACTTCCCAATCATTACAACATAATCTCTGTCTTGATTAAAACATAAAGAAGCATAGAACAAAACAAAATAGCATAAATCCCCATAGAATGTGTCCAAGCCATAATCCAAGGAAAGAGAGTCCAAATCATACATCTAACATCTTGAAGCTTGCAAAGAGTCTGACTAAGCTAGAGTATTCCCTCCCTGTGGACCAGGGGGGAGGGGGAACGGAGGAAAAGAAGACGAAAGAAAATGGGTCGGACATAAGTCTGGTAAGTCTAGTGACTTTTCACTGTGTGAATAAGAAAAGGGCATGATAGGAATAAACTGAAAATAGGACTGTACCAGTACAATAAACAAACATAAACAAGATAAGGCAGGATAAACCGAATATACATCGCACCCATGTCTATTTCTCTGCACCTACTTATACTCGTTCCAACTGGCACCCCATAATCATGGTGAAATGATCCCCTTTATCGATCGGCTCCTACTCGTATGCATTTATCACGTGTTTCATATGACCCCCGCTTGATTGTAGATACCTGTGCTAGTCCCATCATGGGGTGTATCAAATCCTATGGTGGAAACCCTGACACAATTCAAGATGCACAGTGTATGACTACTGATGCCCAATGCCTGCTTTTTCCACTTCGGAGTACGTGCATTACTGTACTCCATCGGAACCTACACTGACGCACCACCCGCCGTTGTTTTGACCGCTTATAATCAGCCCAGTAATTGTGCCCCACCCTGCCTAGTTCAGGGTATCATGATGCATCTATGTGGGTTACTGCTGAAATAGGTCCCCGTTACTAGGGTTTCCTAATCAACATGTTAAATTGGTTAAGTGTCCAAGTTTACCTAACCCCACCCATCAGTTTAGTTAACATGTTGAATTGGTTAAGTGTTGCCTTATTTGACTTAACCCTACCAATTTTGACTTAGCTTTAATTCATTTCATTAAAGCACCAACCACTCACATTAGACAGGTATTGTTGTGGTCACTGGATGTGCCGGTCTGTTCCGGGCAGTTTTACAACATAACCCAGTCTAACCTCGGGTCCCTTTTGGGCTCAATGCACTAACCACCCACATTAGATCTATATTGTTACGGTCGGTAGATTTGCCGGGCGGTTCCGGTCAGTCTTACACCGTAATTCAATCTAACCTCGGGTTAGGCATATTCATGTTTTCTAAATTTACATATTTATATGTAAATTTGTCAACAATTAATTACCTTGGCCCACTTTCCCTCTAAATCAAATTCATGGTTTTTGGTATAAAAATTATACCATTTTTATGCCAGTCATTAATTACATGTCTGTGAGCCAAATATGTCAAATTCATGTAATTTCAAGCTTTTCCCAATCGTTACCCTTGTTGTACATTTGCAAAATTACATAGGATGTTAGGCGTGATATTTTAGCCTAACTTATAAAACAAAAGGGGAAAAAGAGGAATTTGCAACATTCCAACATCATACAAAAACATGGATCTAACTACACATGTGTCACATGAACTTGGCATAATGTACTTTTAATTATGAACTTGCAAACTAGATCTATGCAACATGAGTCATAAACTAGGAGTATTTCATAGAACAATCCAAACTTAGTTAGACATGTAGTGGTGAACTTGCATAGGGGTTGAATCAAGTTAACATGGATCTAACATATAAAGTTCTAGATCTAAATATATATAGGTTTACATAATCATGTTCTTGCCTATAAATTTTCATATGATAACATCACCTATTTTGCATAAACATGGCAAAATTCCCAATTTGACATATAACATATAGGTGTCATTACCAACTTATACAATATGATATGTCATTGCATAATTAACATACAACACATAGGTTCATAGCCAAGCCTTTTACAATGGTAGTTTTACAACATGATCGCAAATGTAACATGATAAACCACAATAATTCATAGGCAAACATGATAGAATAGATGTGAATAGACATGAATCACATACAACTTGGTTCAGATTCTATTTTACAATTCATTACAAATCGTGTCTTTAATTTATCCACATCTGAAAGGTAACTATACTTATAAACAAAAATGAAAAACTTGATTTCTGGAATCTGTATTCTAACACTGAATTACTCGCCTTTGATATAGATCGTTGAATAGTCTTAATTTGATTAGTTTTGATTTGATTTTGATGTAGCTTCTATCTTTTCTTTGAGTTGAAAGAGATGACGGCTACTCTAGGTTCTCCATTGACGGCATGACGACACTAGGTATGAATATTTGTGATTTTAGGTTGAGTGTTAGGTTGTTTATAAAGAATTTTGGTTTAATAAGAGCCGTTTGATGAACCTAGAAGCGATCAAGACTATCCAGCCAAGATAGAATTACCAATTCAGCCCTAATGACTCAGCAAGGAGTCAAATTAATCAAGTTTCTAGATCTGTCCGAGGGGGACAGGTCGACACTCAGGTCGACTGTAACGTCCCGCATTTTCTGTCCCTTTATTTGAAATATTTTATTTATTTAAAATATTTATTTGACGAAGATCTGGATATTTTAAATTGAATATTTAAATCAAATTAATAATATAATAATATTTTATTTTCGAGATATTAGGGAAAAGTTGAATTCGCAGTATAACGTGAACGTGCGAGTTAAAGTGATTTAAATATGGTTTATATTGAATTATATAAATATATTCGTTATTCAAACGACATCAGAACGTTAATTTATAATTATATTATATTATAAAACGAACTAGAAATGGCGCGGTAGTTCGTAAATTTCGTTTTGAACTTCAACTGAGTATACAGAATTCATTTTAAGTCGAAATTCTGTGAAACCAGAAACGTTGGAATCGATTCGATTATATTTTTCATATGAAAGAGAAAAATCGAGATTTCGTGTTACAATTTGTTAGTTATGTCCAGTTGAAATTTTAAAATAGTCGCTATGGATTTCGTTAATAAAACGATAACGTTTATTAATATTAACGGATTTATTTATATATATGTTGAATATTTGTTTAACCAAATTTTTTTTTGATGTTGGGTTGAAATTCACTTTAGTCTTATCCAAGACCATATAGTTTATATGTGAGACGGTAGGTATATCTTATTTGAACATTTACAATTATTATAATTTATTAATTTGATTCATTTATATTTATTTGGTATTATATATACACATAAAATATTATGTAAATTCGTAACACATCCGCAACAGGTATTTGGTCACATTACTGCAGTACAAACTTAAACCCATAAGCATGAATGAAAGCGGGTGTTTCATAAATAATCTAGTATATGAATTTAAATAAACAACAACTAGCAAATATCAATCTTTGTAAAAGAATTCAATGTCATATGCTACCGGATTAATTCTCCTTTCGGATACTGGAACTAAACAATGACTCGGAAGCATTTAAAACTTTTATGCTTTGCATTTGAAATAATAGACAGAGATATACATGAGGTTGTTATTCTTTTTCTTTAATCACCTTTTTACAACGAGACGATACCAAACAGTCTTAATGACAATTTCTATCCTACTATACATGTAGGCGTCTGCTCCATCTCTTCTATTTTAAGAGTTTTTATCAAATCAAATGTCTGGCCTTTTCAAATCTTCTCGTACAAACAGAACTGTAATCAGATAAAATATACAACAACTATTTGATACATATACAACAGATAAAACAGATAAAATCATATATGGCACTTTGAATCCAACAAAATCCTCTCTACCATCAAAGCACCACTGTCTCAGCAAAGGTAAACCTGAGAAAAACAAAGATATAGCTATTAATAGCTAGAAAAAATATGTATATGTATAGGTGTGTATAGGAAGTGAAAGATTTCAAACAAAGGAGATACCACAAGTAAACATTAAATGCAAAACCTGGCCAAACAAAGACAGTACGAAAAACATCAAAACAGCTAAGGGAAACCAAATATCTGACCATCAAAACCATGTGTTTATATAACCAAGAAAATCTTGAACTGTGTTTGAAATAAACAATTCGATAGCTGTTTGTACACGGATAACCTGAACAGACAACTCGAACTGGCAAAATACAGTATGAATAAACAAGACAATATCAATGAGACAATTCGAACAACAGGACCATGTGAATGAACAGATTCATAGCTGTGCCTAAAGTCCACATGGGAACAGTAAGATTTTTTTTTATATTTTTGACCTAAGACAGTACAGGAAATCTAGTACAAACCTCACTGCTAAGTTACCACAGCTATCAATGTCCATCAAAAACACCACAGATCGATCACACAACTCTAAGTGAAAAGTAAACGCCTAAGGGCTAGGCACAACTAAACTGTAAACCTATGATTTTACCATTCAAATTTTGACATTGATCTTATCGGATTCGTTCCCTAGTATAAATACAACACCACATTTGTTTCCCAGAACATAAACAGTAAGATTTTCTGTGCATAAATCTAAGCAAAACAAGTACTCAAAATCTAACATGAGGTCCACATTTTTACTGAAAAACATCACCACAAACCGAGATCCATCATAACAGTTCACGGCATAGATAAATCATAAAGTAAACGCCTACAAACTAGGCACTGCAAACCCAATCTATGATTTTACAACTCAAGTATTGACGTTGATCTTAGCAAGGACGAGTTCGACTATAAATACACAACCATATTCTTTGTTTCAGAACACAACCAGTAAGAAAACCAATTCAAACCACTTGAAAAAATCAAACACAGAAATCAAAACAGAAAAATATCAAAAACCGAAACCGAAATTAAAATTTGAGTAAGAACACTTAGCTTTTTCGAAGAGCTAGGGTTTGGCCTCGGTTTGGGGTTGAGACGACTTGAAGGATGTTCGAATTGTGCTGGCAGCTTAAAGCATGCTGGTATGCTTCGACGTGGCTACAGGAGCGGAGCGACAAGAGCAGGGAGGCGAGGGGAGGAATGAAACGGGGACGCGTTCGATCTCGTTGAAGGATCGAGTATGGAAGAGCCGATGGTTTTGGCATGGGAGGGTTTTCTCTTTTTTCTTTTGGAGGCGGCGGATGTTCTGGAGGAATGAAGAGGGATCCGATGGATTAGGGTATAAGAGATTAAAGCAGGCCTGGTTTAATTACTGATGGGCTGGACCGAAAGTAAGGCCTATATATTAATTAAATTTAAGTTTTTATTTAGTTTAAAGGTTTATATAACTTAGAATAGTTATTCTGAATGCGTACGTGATCAGAACGCGACGAAACAAAAAGCATCAGGACCCTAACGACGAATACTACGTGATGGAAGGGAACTGAGCAGGGCAGGCAGCGGATGGATTTTTCAGAAAAATAAAACGTCGTTTAATTCAATTGAGAACAAGCTGATTTACCGACGAAACCAAACAAAGGTGAGTTAATCTCACTCAGTTATTTCCCACTTATGTTTTATAAGCTGGGTGTTTATTTTTGTGTGCTATGGTTGCTAGTGATTGACTGATTACTGATATATATTCGGTTATTGTTTGAACTGATGAGATTAAACGTCGTTTAAATTCAGAAAAAACCGAATCGTTATTTTAACGATTGGTCCCAGTTAAGGTAAGTTACCTTATTGGTCACGTTTATCAAATAAACGTGTTTTAACAAATGAATTGGTTGATTGATTGTGATGATTGATATTAAATTGCCGTTACAAACTGTTATAAGACCAGTATTGAATTGTTTGATTGGATGGTTGAATATTGACCTGAAATCCAATATTTGTTTGGTTAAACCAATGGGTATTATTGGTTGAGTGATCGGCAGTACATGGTCTATAAATTAACCGTCGATCTACCGTCAGGTAAATTGACGAGATAAAGTTATAAGATTTATTTTATAATTGAAAATGGATTTTTAAATCTATTTATTTGAATTAAAGTTTGTCAAAGTAAATAAATATTTATTAATTGAGTTTATAATTGGGTTTTAAATGATTTTATAAAAGGGAAAATGGTAAATAGAAGGGTTATACAGAATCATGGTTTTATAAACAAAATTTAGAAAAAGAATTGAGGTATAAAGGATTTACAAATGAACTTAAATAAGGGAATTAAGGGAATTTATGAAATAAGACTATTAAGAGAAAGGCTTAAAAGTGATGTGGTAAGGAATAGGATTTTAATCAAAGTGATGAGAAGTATCGTTTAGAAAGGTAAAAGAGAAATGTGATGGTTTATAAAATAATTTTCTTAATCTCTATGGATTAAGAACTTATGGTTATATTCGAAAAGGAGGATTCGAAAAGATAATAAGTTTTTATCAACAAAAGAGCGAAGGAGATTAGAATAGATATCTGGTTGGAGTTACAACTGATGTTATCTAAAGGTAAGACTGTTGTTGATCAAGGTCTGAGAGGTAAATAAATACCCCAACTTGAACGACCTCGGGATTATCGGAGGATGGTATTAGTGTGTAATGAGAAAGTTAAATTGGTATTTCCAATGTTAAAGGAAATTTACAAAATAAAGTTTTGTGAATAATTTATGAGAATAATAGCTGGTTATTTTCAAGTGATGAAATAAAGAAGATGTTATAACGTTGTTTCCACTTGAATAAAGGAAAGTCTTTTTTTTCCAAATTTGGTTAATAAAAAGGTAAATGGGTTGAAACGATAGGCGAAGAAAGGATTGAATATGATTATAGAATATTTTCATAAATTTTAAAGTGAAATTGTTTGAAATAAGAACCCTACCTCAAATAAGTTATATTTGAAATGTTCAAGGGTTAGAGATTAACTATCGTTAATCGTTTTAATTAAAGGGCCATGTGGTGTTGATTCTGAACGGGTAAACCCATGTCATTCACACAATTATTTATTTGATAGTTAAAACACCGACTATCAAACCTGACCATACGATCGTTGGTACGGAAAGACCGGGATCGAATATATATTCGAAAACCATTCCGACCAGCGAATACGTGAAAGAAGATTTTTGAAGATGGAGCAAAGGAAGACCGTTGATCTCCATAAGCGGAAGGACTACTGATTGGATTTCTCTAGTTTAGTGGCCGGAGATATTTCAACAGTGATCCTGTCGTGATTGGAATCTACGGATTGCAAGGACTTCTCGCTACTGATCTACAGGGTGATTCCTGGGATGCAGTAGGAGGGTGCCTTCGGTTCATCCTGTTCCTGGATGACTTGTATGGACGAGTGTCTGACAGAGTATTTCCAAAGGGGTCACGTACGTTGATTTCTTCAAACGTATTTCTGTTGATGGCGGAGGAGGCCGTACACCTTCTCTTAGCTGACCGCAGAGTATTTTTGTGGATATCAATTAGTGATATCCGCAGGATCTGACAATGTGGCATTCAAAGTGTATGATGATCGGATGTGTTCTGACTTCAATCCTCATCAACCGGGAGATGACAGAAATCGGGCAGGCAGCATGGCTATGTGGGTCGCTCCCATTAGGGCGTATAATCACCTATCTAGAGAAATCCCTTTTGTTTCTTATTCTATCGATTCTGCCCATTCGGGAACGGTGGTTTGAGTCCAACCGTTGGTGATATACATTCGATACACTCAAGAGAAATGAGTGGTCGGTCATGTGTGGGCCGGGTTGCAAGACGTTCTTGTTGAACCCAGGTGTATTCGCCTCTAGAGATACATCATCGGAAGGTGGTCCCATACCTTGTCAAAGTTGGAATCCAATCTCCAATAAGCACCTGCGATTTTGATTGTATACTATATATGTGGAGCGTGAGATGCAAGCGTTCCACTAGATTGTTATTTACTTATATTTAGATATTACTATAATATCAGAAAAGATATTGGTTTTCCAACTATTTTGGGTTATCGTAAGGTAAAAACCGTCCGTGTTTATGTGTGGATTCGGTCTTACGATTATCCTTTTCTTTTGAAAAGATTTCATACTTTAAAATCATGATTGGATGATTTACCCTTAAACTGTGCGAGTTTATCTCACTCTGGTTCACCAGACTGACCCGGTGTTTTGTAAATGCTCGGGTTAGCCCGGGTTTGCAGGTTCAGGTTATTGAACACTACCAAAGGCGTGCCGGAGAAGTCCAGACGTATTTAGTGTTATTCCGCTGTGTTGTTTAAAGGCAGATTATTATAACTGTCCAGGTGTGTTGATGTGCTCTGATGATTGTAAGTTTTATTGAAAGCTCTCAATAAAGATATATTTCTATATTATATTTTGTTCCGCTGCGATGTGAGACTATGTGTGGTGTGTTCTTCTTCTTCTTCTATTCTTATATTTCTTCCTTTCTTATCTCACCTTCTAAATTCTTTCATTAACAATCCGGTGTTTTTCGGTGTTTGGAAGGTCGGCATGAGTTACGGTATAGGTATTTATGTCGATTTTCGGAGCCGAAAACCTGGGTCGTTTCAGTTGGTATCAGAGCTATTGGTTTAGTAATAACCTTGGCTCTGTGGCGTAAGTCGATAGAGATGGGGTTAGTAATACCCTAGATCGAGGTTGAGTGTATATATATGAGAGCGTATTTGTAAATTTTATATACAAATGTTTGTATTGTGTTGTTCGATCGGTTCAAGTATTGAAAAGCATTGTACTGGTAAGGAACACAATATCGTTTTGTAAAAGGCGTAGATGAAATAATTTTACCCGAAATTTATTTTTATATAGAAAAGAAATAATTGGGATACTGTGTGTTGACTGATTTGAATGGAATTCAAAATTTGGTTAAAAATTTTGAATTGAAACTTAACTGAGTTAAGTGGAATCGAATTCAGACATTAATAATTATATGGGAGTTAATTAAGAAATGGTGTTGAAATTAAACAAATTTGAATTAAATTTGGAAATTTAATGAACAAAATAATTAAATTGAATATAAAATTGGTTGATATTCAAATATGTTGAATTAAATAGTAGTACTGGATGTGGATTCAGTTGAATTGATTGAGTTGTTGTGCCTTGATTGGTTGATTGATTATGGTCTGCTTGTTAGCTTGGTTGAATATATTTCATCCATGGTTTAATAAAGAATTAAATAAACTGAAACCCAGAAGAAAATAAATGAAGTGTTATTTAAATATATTTTAAAATTTATGGGATTCGCAATATTTCTTTTACCTTAGCAATTTCGAGGACGAAATTATTTTTAAGGGGGAAGAATGTAACGTCCCGCATTTTCTGTCCCTTTATTTGAAATATTTTATTTATTTAAATTATTTATTTGACGGAGATCTGGCTATTTCAAATTGAATATTTAAATCGAATTAATAATATAATAATATTTTATTTTCGAGATATTAGGGAAAAGTTGAATTCGCAGTATAACGTGAACGAGCGAGTTAAAGTGATTTAAATATGGTTTAGAATTATATAAATATATTCGTTATTAAAACGACATCAGAACATTAATTTATAATTATATTATAAAACGAACTAGAAATGGCGCGGTAGTTCGTAAATTTCGTTTTGAACTTCAACTGAGTATACAGAATTCATTTTAAGTCGAAATTCTGTGAAACCAGAAACGTTGGAATCGATTCGATTATATTTTTCATATGAAAGAGAAAAATCGAGATTTCGTGTTATAATTTGTTAGTTATGTCCAGTTGAAATTTTAAAATAGTCGCTATGGATTTCGTTAATAAAACGATAACGTTTATTAATATTAACGGATTTATTTATATATATGTTGAATATTTGTTTAACCAAATTTTTTTTTGGTGTTGGGTTGAAATTCACTTTAGTCTTATCCAAGACCATATAGTTTATATGTGAGACGGTAGGTATATCTTATTTGAACATTTACAATTATTATAATTTATTAATTTGATTCATTTATATTTATTTGGTATTATATATACACATAAAATATTATGTAAATTCGTAACACATCCGCAACAGGTATTTGGTCACATTACTGCAGTACAAACTTAAACCCATAAGCATGAATGAAAGCGGGTGTTTCATAAATAATCTAGTATATGAATTTAAATAAACGACAACTAGCAAATATCAATCTTTGTAAAAGAATTCAATGTCATATGCTACCGGATTAATTCTCCTTTCGGATACTGGAACTAAACAATGACTCGGAAGCATTTAAAACTTTTATGCTTTGCATTTGAAATAATAGACAGAGATATACATGAGGTTGTTATTCTTTTTCTTTAATCACCTTTTTACAATGAGCCGATACCAAACAGTCTTAATGACAATTTCTATCCTACTCTACATGTAGGCGTCTGCTCCATCTCTTCTATTTTAAGAGTTTTTATCAAATCAAATGTCTGGCCTTTTCAAATATTCTCGTACAAACAGAACTGTAATCAGATAAAATATACAACAACTATTTGATACATATACAACAGATAAAACAGATAAAATCATATATGGCACTTTGAATCCAACAAAATCCTCTCTACCATCAAAGCACCACTGTCTCAGCAAAGGTAAACCTGAGAAAAACAAAGATATAGCTATTAATAGCTAGAAAAAATATGTATATGTATAGGTGTGTATAGGAAGTGAAAGATTTCGAACAAAGGAGATACCACAAGTAAACATTAAATGCAAAACCTGACAAAACAAAGACAGTACGAAAAACATCATAACAACTAAGGGAAACCAAATATCTGACCATCAAAACCATGTGTTTATATAGCCAAGAAAATCTTGAACTGTGTTTGAAATAAACAATTCGATAGCTGTTTATACACAGATAACCTGAACAGACAACTCGAACTGGCAAAATACAGTATGAATAAACAAGACAATATCAATGAGACAATTCGAACAACAGGACCATGTGAATGAACAGATTCATAGCTGTGCCTAAAGTCCACATGGGAACAGTAAGATTTTTTTTATATTTTTGACCTAAGACAGTACAGGAAATCTAGTACAAACCTCACTGCTAAGTTACCACAGCTATCAATGTCCATCAAAAACACCACAGATCGATCACACAACTCTAAGTGAAAAGTAAACGCCTAAGGGCTAGGCACAACTAAACTGTAAACCTATGATTTTACCATTCAAATTTTGACATTGATCTTATCGGATTCGTTCCCTAGTATAAATACAACACCACATTTGTTTCCCAGAACATAAACAGTAAGATTTTCTGTGCATAAATCTAAGCAAAACAAGTACTCAAAATCTAACATGAGGTCCACATTTTTACTGAAAAACATCACCACAAATCGAGATCCATCATAACAGTTCACGGCATAGATAAATCATAAAGTAAACGCCTATAAACTAGGCACTGCAAACCCAATCTATGATTTTACAACTCGAGTATTGACGTTGATCATATCTAGGACGAGTTCGACTATAAATACACAACCATATTCGTTGTTTCAGAACACAACCAGTAAGAAAACCAATTCGAACCACTTGAAAAAATCAAACACAGAAATCAAAACAGAAAAATATCAAAAACCGAAACCGAAATTAAAATTTGAGTAAGAACACTTAGCTTTTTCGAAGAGCTAGGGTTTGGCCTCGGTTTGGGGTTGAGACGACTTGAAGGATGTTCGAATTGTGCTGGCAGCTTAAAGCACGCTGGTATGCTTCGACGTGGCTATAGGAGCGGAGCGACAAGAGCAGGGAGGCGAGGGGAGGAATGAAACGGTGATGCGTTCGATCTCGTTGAAGGATCGAGTATGGAAGAGCCGATGGTTTTGGCATGGGAGGGTTTTCTCTTTTTTCTTTTGGAGGCGGCGGATGTTCTGGAGGAATGAAGAGGGATCCGATGGATTAGGGTATAAGAGATTGAAGTGGGCCTGGTTTAATTACTGATGGGCTGGACCGAAAGTAAGGCCTATATATTAATTAAATTTAAGTTTTTATTTAGTTTAAAGGTTTATATAACTTAGAATAGTTATTCTGAATGCGTACGTGGTCAGAACGCGACGAAACAAAAAGCATCAGGACCCTAACGACGAATACTACGTGATGGAAGGGAACTGAGCAGGGCAGGCAGCGGATGGATTTTTCAGAAAAATAAAACATCGTTTAATTCAATTGAGTACAAGATGATTTACCGACGAAACCAAACAAAGGTGAGTTAATCTCACTCAGTTATTTCCCGCTTATGTTTTATAAGCTGGGTGTTTATTTTTGTGCGCTACGGTTGCTAGTGATTGACTGATTACTGATATATATTCGGTTATTGTTTGAACTGATGAGATTAAACGTCGTTTAAATTCAGAAAAAACCGAATCGTTATTTTAACGATTGGTCCCAGTTAAGGTAAGTTACCTTATTGGTCACGTTTATTAAATAAACGTGTTTTAACAAATGAATTGGTTGATTGATTGTGATGATTGATATTAAATTGCCGTTATAAACTGTTATAAGACCAGTATTGAATTGTTTGATTGGATGGTTGAATATTGACCTGAAATCCAATATTTGTTTGGTTAAACCAATGGGTATTATTGGTTGAGTGATCGGCAGTACATGGCCTATAAATTAACCGTCGATCTACCGTCAGGTAAATCGACGAGATAAAGTTATAAGATTTATTTTATAATTGAAAATGGATTTTTAAATATATTTATTTGAATTAAAGTTTGTCAAAGTAAATAAATATTTATTAATTGAGTTTATAATTGGGTTTTAAATGATTTTATAAAAGGGAAAATGGTAAATAGAAGGGTTATACAGAATCATGGTTTTATAAACAAAATTTAGAAAAAGAATTGAGGTATAAAGGATTTACAAATGTACTTAAATAAGGGAATTTATGAAATAAGACTATTAAGAGAAAGGCTTAAAAGTGATGTGGTAAGGAATAGGATTTTAATCCAAGTGATGAGAAATATCGTTTAGAAAGGTAAAAGAGAAATGTGATGGTTTATAAAATAATTTTCTTAGTCTCTATGGATTAAGAACTTATGGTTATATTCGAAAAGGAGGATTCGAAAAGATAATAAGTTTTTATCAACAAAAGAGCGAAGGAGATTAGAATAGATATCTGGTTGGAGTTACAACTGATGTTATCTAAAGGTAAGACTGTTGTTGATCAAGGTCTGAGAGGTAAATAAATACCCCAACTTGAATGACCTCGGGATTATCGGAGGATGGTATTAGTGTGTAATGGGAAAGTTAAATTGGTATTTCCAATGTTAAAGGAAATTTACAAAATAAAGTTTTGTGAATAATTTATGAGAATAATAGCTGGTTATTTTCAAGTGATGAAATAAAGAAGATGTTATAACGTTGTTTCCACTTGAATAAAGGCAAGTCTTTTTTTTTTCAAATGTGGTTAATAAAAAGGTAAATGGGTTGAAACGATAGCCGAAGAAAGGATTGAATATGATTATAGAATATTTTCATAAATATGAAAGTGAAATTGTTTGAAATAAGAACCCTACCTCAAATAAGTTATATTTGAAATGTTCAAGGGTTAGAGATTAACTATCGTTAATCGTTTTTATTAAACGGCCATGTGGTGTTGATTCTGAACGGGTAAACCCATGTCATTCACACAATTATTTATTTGATAGTTAAAACACCGACTATCAAACCTGACCATACGATCGTTGGTACGGAAAGACCGGGATCGAATATATATTCGAAAACCATTCCGACCAGCGAATACGTGAAAGAAGATTTTTGAAGATGGAGCAAAGGAAGACCATTGATCTCCATAAGCGGAAGGACTACTGATTGGATTTCTCTAGTTTAGCGGCCGGAGATATTTCAACAGTGATCCTGTTGTGATTGGAATCTACGGATTGCAAGGACTTCTCGCTACTGATCTACATGGTGATTCCTGGGATGCAGTAGGAGGGTGCCTTCGGTTCATCCTGTTCCTGGATGACTTGTATGGACGAGTGTCTGACAGAGTATTTCCAAAGGGGTCACGTACATTGATTTCTTCAAACGTATTTCTGTTGATGGCGGAGGAGGCCGTACACCTTCTCTTAGCTGACCGCAGAGTATTTTTGTGGATATCAATTAGTGATATCCGGAGGATCTGACGATGTGGCATTCAAAGTTTATGATGATCGGATGTGTTCTGACCTCAAGCCTCATCAACCGGGAGATGACAGAAATCGGGCAGGCAGCATGGCTATGTGGGTCGCTCCCATTAGGGCGTATAATCACCTATCTAGAGAAATCCCTTTTGTTTCTTATTCTATCGATTCTGCCCATTCGGGAACGGTGGTTTGAGTCCAACCGTTAGTGATATACATTCGATACACTCAAGAGAAATGAGTGGTCGGTCATGTGTGGGCCGGGTTGCAAGACGTTCTTGTTGAACCCAGGTGTATTTGCCTCTAGAGATACATCATCGGAAGGTGGTCCCATACCTTGTCAAAGTTGGAATCCAATCTCAAATAAGCGCCTGCGGTTTTGATTGTATACTATATATGTGGAGCGTGAGATGCAAGCGTTCCACTAGATTGTTATTTACTTGTATTTAGACATTACTATAATATCAGAAAAGATATTGGTTTTCAAACTATTTTGGGTTATCGTAAGGTAAAAACCGTCCGTGTTTATGTGTGGATTCGGTCTTACGATTATCCTTTTCTTTTGAAAAGGTTTCGTACTTTAAAATCATGATTGGATGATTTACCCTTAAACTTTGCGAGTTTATCTCACTCTGGTTCACCAGACTGACCCGGTGTTTTGTAAATGCTCGGGTTAGCCCGGGTTTGCAGGTTCAGGTTATTGAACACTACCAAAGGCATGCCGGAGAAGTCCAGACGTATTTAGTGTTATTCCGCTGTGTTGTTTGAAGGCAGATTATTATAACTGTCCAGGTGTGTTGATGTGCTCTGATGATTGTAAGTTTTATTGAAAGCTCTAAATAAAGATATATTTCTATATTATATTTTGTTCCGCTGCGATGTGAGACTCTGTGTGGTGTGTTCTTCTTCTATTCTTATATTTCTTCCTTTCTTATCTCACCTTCTAAATTCTTTCATTAGCAATCCGGTGTTTTTCGGTGTTTGGAAGGTCGGCATGAGTTACGGTAAAGGTATTTATGTCGATTTTCGGAGCCGAAAACCTAGGTCGTTTCATCGACCCCCTGGTCGACCTGTTTGTGTGGAGGTCAACCTCCAGGTCGACCTGGCCTGGGGCGGGAATTTTCCCGCCCAGCCTGCTTCTGCTTCTGAACTTTGAATTTTGAATTTCTGAACTTTATTCTGAGCTGTTTTAAATTTTTAATTAAACTTCTGAAGGCCATAACTCCTTCATACGAAATCCGATAAACGCAAACTCGGATTCTATCTCAAGCATAATTCCGAGACAAACGCGACGGCGTAACCTGTTTCCCTTTATTCTCATATTTGAAATTAAGTATTCTTTAATTCGTTACTATAATGTTAACGGAAAATACGGGGTGTTACATTCTCCCCTCTTTAAAGGATTTCGTCCCTGAAATCTTCAAGTCATGAAGAACGTATCCTACCATCCAATCGTCCATCTTCTCAACCATCAAACATAGGCGTCAATTGTCCTTAAAAAGACTTCGAATGCTTCATGATCATATGCATAGTGTGTGTGCATGTCCTTATCTAATGCAAAATCAGGCGGTCTATTGATTCAGTTGACCTCCTTAATGCAAATTATGTCTGTGCCATGAGTCCATGATGTATGCAATTTTTCCTACTCACAATTCTACATGAGTGCACAGTCATTCATACAAATGCAACGTCCATATGATAACACATCAAGTTTCAATCCATATACAAATACAAATACATATATGCATATGCAATATGAAAGTGACTGAGCCGATCTAACACCTAATGTGTGTGTATATGCATCCACGAGCAACTACTAGCAACCACTTGCTACCATCAATCATAACATGTTTAAAATACATGTTTACATCCATTTTTTTCTACCTAAGGGTAAAGAATAGGACCGAGGAGATATACTAACAAGGTAGATACAAACATAAACTTATGGAAAAAGAGATCAAAGATGTACCCTCAAAAAGAAAAGGGTAGGCTGCGCGTATCATGGCCTCAGTCTCCCAAGTCGTGTCTTGTTCGGCGTCGCTCCATTGAACTTTGACAAGCTTGACTTCACGGTTGTGTAGCTTTTTGACTTCTGTTCCTAAGATACGAGCTGGAATTCGCCTCACAGTTGCTTCTCGTTCTACTTTTACTTCCTCTAGTATGCTTGGTTCCACCACTTCCGCAGACTCATGTAAGCACTTCCGTAGGTGAGAAACATGAAAGACATTATGAACTCCAGCCAATCTCTCGGGCAGCTCTACTCTATAAGCCATCTTCCAAATCTTCTCGATGATAGGGAACGGCCCTACAAACCTTGGTGCTAACTTTCTTGCAGATCCAAAGCAAACGACGTTCCTTAAAGGAGATACCTTAAGGAAAACCATGTCTCCAACCTCAAACTCAAGGTCGGTCCTTCTTTTGTCTGCGTAGGACTTCTGTCTATCTTGGGCAGTCTTTATCCTTCTTCGTATCAAGTCCACTTTCTCTAAAGTTTCTCTGATCATGTCTGGACCAAGTATGAGCCTGTCTCTAGACTCCTACCAACAAGTTTGTGATCGGCATGGTCTTCCATATAAAGCTTCGAAGGGTGCCATGCCTATAGTGGCTTGGTAGCTATTGTTGTAGGCGAATTCTACCAAAGGAAGATGATCTTACCATGTACCTCCAAAGTCAAGAATGCACAATCTCAAAAGGTCTTCTAATATTCTGTTCACCCTTTCCATCTGACCATCGGTTTGGGTGTGATAGGTCGTGCTTAAACATAACTGTGTGCCTACAGCTTCTTGCAGACTCCTCCAGAACTCGCTCGTAAAGATAGGTCTCGGTCACTCACTATGCTTGAGGGTATCCCGTGAAGTCGAACTATCTCTTTAAGATAAATGGATGCTAATGCTGAAGCAGTCCTTCTACTCTTGACAGGTATAAAGTGAGCGCTTTTAGTAAGCCTGTCCACTATCACCCAAATGCTAGTATTGCTCCTTCTTGACCTAGGCAACCCATCAATAAAGTCCATTGAAATGCTATCCCATTTCCACTGTGGGACCTATAGTGGATGAAGCAAACCACCAGGATTCTTCTGCTCTGCCTTGACTTGCTAGCATATCATGCACTTAGAAATGAATTCAGCTACATCCCTCTTCATGCCATTCCAAATGAAAACTCTTTTTATGTCTTTGTACATCTTGTATGCACCTAGGTGTATGTTCAACTTGGAATGGTGTGCTTCTTCGAGAACCTTCTTTACCAAATCCCTTGCTCGTGGGACGAATAGTCTTCCATCCCGTCGCAACCAACCCTTATCATCGATGGAGTATCGATTGAGGTGACTAGAAGTCTCACCCCTAATTAGCTTATCCATCATATCAGCTAGATGAGGGTCTTCACGTTGTGCGGTCCCTATTAAGTCCAAAAGAGTAGGCCGCACCTCCAGTGATGCTAACAAACCTTGTACAAATTCAGTTGAGGGTCTAAAGTCAAAGTTAGCTATGTACTCCAAACTTTGCCTTTCTACAAAGAGAGGACTTAAGGTCAGCTTCTTTCTACTCAAGGCGTCTGCTACCACATTACCCTTGCCAGGGGTATAGGAAATCTCAAAGTCATATAAGGCAAGAAACTCCATCCATCTTTGTTGCCTTAGATTGAGATCTTTCTGCGAGAAAAGGTACTTCAACGATTTATGGTTAGTATACAATTCAAACTTCTCACCTAGGAGATAATGGCGCCAAGACTTAAGTGTAAAAACGATGGCAGCCAACTCTAGATCGTGGGTTGGGTAGTTTTTCTCATGTACTTTCAACTGCCTCCCTCCATAAGCTACTACCTTCCCTTCTTGCATAAAGACTGTGCCTAGTCCCGTACCGCATGCATCCGCGTATACTGTAAACATTTTGCTCCCATCAGGAAATGTCAAAACTGGGGCTGTTGTTAGAGCCCTCTTCAAACATTGGAAAGCAACACTGCAATCCAAATCCCAAGTGAAAGTTAAATTCTTCTTTGTTAACCTTGTAAGTGGAGTTGAGATTTTTGCGAAGTCTTTTATGGACTTTCAGTAAAAGCCTGCTAGCCCAAGAAAGCTTCGCACTTCGGTTGCATTCCGCGGAACCTTCCAATCTTGCACCGCAACTACTTTTGCGGGGTCCACGGCTAACCCTTCTTTGGACACCACATGTCCAAAAAACCTTACTTCATCTCTCCAAAAGTGGCATTTGGAGAACTTTGCTTTCAGCTGGTGTGCACGAAGAGTGTCCATAACTTTCCTTAAATGCAAATCATGCTCTTCCTCACTCTTTGAGAAGATCAAAATGTCGTCTACGAAGACCACCACAAACTTATTAGGGAATTCTCTGAATACCCTGCTCATCAAATCAACGAAACAAGCGGGTGCGTTTGTCAAGACGAAAGGCATGACAAGCCACTCAAAGAAACCATCTAGGGTTCTGAACGCGGTTTTATCAATGCTATCCTCAGCCACTCTTACCTGATGGAACCTGGTAGCCCGATCTAGTTAGGATAAAACTGA
Source organism: Allium sativum (assembly GCA_030737875.1). Classification (NCBI taxonomy): domain Eukaryota; kingdom Viridiplantae; phylum Streptophyta; class Magnoliopsida; order Asparagales; family Amaryllidaceae; genus Allium; species Allium sativum. The sequence continues at coordinate 808,852,637 of CM060921.1, read as the reverse complement.
TGCACTTACAAGATGATCGAACAAATCGTCTATTCTTGGGAGTGGGTGCCTATTCTTCTTGGTTGGCTTGTTTAGCTCCCTATAATCAACGCATAGGAAAAGCGAACCATCCGCTTTGGTTGCGAATACTTTTGGAGCACCCCATTCAGAAATACTCCGCCTTATAAACCCCTTTTCAAGCAACTCTTTAACTTGCTTGCTGAGCTCTTTTCTCTCCCTTGGAGCCATGTGTCTAACGGGTAAAGCAACGGGTTTTGCATTATCAACAAGGTATATGCGGAAGTCTATCTCCCGCTTCAGAGGTAAGCCCTTTACCTCTTCAAAAACATCTGAGTATTCACGGACTACTCTAACAGAGTGCAAATTCTCAACAGACGCATCAAGTGATTCTAGATAACTAAGCATAACAGAGTTCGTGGGATTACAAGAAATTTCGAGAGTGTTACCGAGGCGAGTCATGAGCCTAACCACTCTCTTTTCACAATCAAGGACGGCACCATTTCTGGATAACCAATCCATGCTTAGAATCAACCCATAGCCCGTGAATCCCAAAACATAGGCATTACATCTAAACCCAACGCTTAGAATAGAAATTTCCAAATCCAAACAAATCATTGACAAATAAGCCGAGCCCCCAATTGGATTTGAAACAAATATGGGATCCTCTACTATACATGTGTCTAGGTGTAGAGACTCAACTAAAGCAGTAGATATAAAGGAGTGTGATGCGCCAGAATCAAAAAGTGTACGAACTCGATGATCAGAAAGATAAACTAATCTTTCAATAGAAATAGTTCTACCTCATTCCTGAAGAGGTGCTATGAGAGCATGAACCTGCCCTCCAGAAGTAGACCCGGTCCTCTGCCCTTGTCCTTGCTTTTTGGGACAGTCCTTAGACATGTTTCAAGTCTCGCCACAATGAAAGCAACCACCCATCTTCCTCTTCTTCTTTCTGCAATCCTTAATCAGATGTCCAAGAATGCCACATAAACTACACTTTCTCTTTTCACGAGACTTGTTATTCTTCCCGCCTTTCTTAGCATCATTCTTCTTATTCTGAGATCCCTCCGCCTTCTCATCTTGAGGGACATCTACCTTTGCCTCTTTCTTGCCACCCTTGTCTTCCTCTTGTAAGAGTGCCATGTCCACTAGTCTTTCAAAAGTTGCACCCATAGGTATATAGGACATAGCCGGGCTGTGGATTGGCTTATTCAACCTTTTAACAAAACGAAGAGCCTTCTAGTGTGGAGTGTTCACTAACTCTAGTACGAACCTAACCGGCTGATTAAATTGGTTTACATACTCCTTAACCGTCATACTCCCCTGCTTGAGAGCTAAGAACTTCTCCATCTGTAGGCTCCGCTCAGCTTGTGAGAGAAATTTCATTTCAAATCTCTCCCTAAAATCCTCCCAAGTTTCAACTGGTATCTCAGCATTTGTTACCTCCCACCAATAAGAAGATTCGTCTTTAAGCAACGACATCGCCAACTGTACCTTCTGCCCATCGTTCACTTCGAACATAATGAACAGATCCTCAGTTTCTATGAGCCAGTTCCTTGCTTCCACGAATGACTCTGTTCCATTAAATTTTTTTCCACCCATATCTCGGAAATCTTTACATATCTTCGATAGAGGATTCATTTGCGGAGGAGGAACTGCTGCAATTGGGGGAGAAGGAACGTCTGCAAGGCGTGGGTCGTTAGCACTAGCCTCTAGGTGCCTTCTGAACCAGCCAGGTACCGGCACGCCCTCTGGAAGGTTAAGATCCCCAGACATGCTGAAACGAAAAAGGAATGATTCAAAACAAAGGACAGAAAGATAGTGTATATGGCTTTGGGGGATTATGCCTTTTTTTTTAAAAAAAAAATATAACTTTTTCTTGAAAAATGCTTCTTTATACTTTGTTTTGAAAATAATTTTCAAAAACTTTTATCTGATCTGGAAAACCTATGCTCTGATACCAAGTGAAACACCCCACCTCCGTTAAGGTCACTCACAAAGGGAATGCCTTAATTTCGGTGGAGCATTTTTGGTAAAAGACACAAATAGTTAACAAGACAGATAAAATATGCAGCGGAAAAGAAACAACATTTATTTCAAACGTGGTTCATAACAAAACATTACATCAAACTGTTTCAAAATAACTTCCCAATCATTACAACATAATCTCTGTCTTGATTAAAACATAAAGAAGCATAGAACAAAACAAAATAATATAAATCCCCATAGAATGTGTTCAAGCCATAATCCAAGGAAAGAGAGTCCAAATCATACATCTAATATCTTGAAGCTTGCAAAGAGTCTGACAAAGCTGAAGTATTCCCTCCCTATGGACCTGGGGGGAACGGAAGAAAAGAAGACGAAAGAAAAATGGGTCAGACATAAGTCTGGTAAGTCTAGTGACTTTTCAGTGTGTGAATAAGAAAAGGGCATGATAGGAATAAACTGAAAATAGGACTGTACCAGTACAACAAACTAACATAAACTAGACAAGGCAGGATAAACCGAATATACATCGCACCCATGTCTATTTCTCTGCACCTACTTATACTCGTTCCAACTGGCACCCCATAATCATGGTGAAATGATCCCCTTTATCGATCGGCTCCTACTCGCATGCATTTATCACGTATGTCATACGGCCCCCGCTTGATTGTAGATACCTGTGCTGGTCCCATCATGGGGTGTGTCAAATCCTTTGGTGGCAACCCTGACATGATTCAAGATGCACAGTGTATGACTACTGATGCCCAGTGCCTGCTTTTTCCACTCCAGAGTATGTGCACGCCCGTACTCCGTCGGAACCTACACTGGCGCACCACCCGCCGTTGTTTTGACCGCTTATATTCAGCCCAGTAATCGTTCCCCACCCTGCCTAGTTCAGGGTATCATGATACATCTATGTGGGTTACTGCTGAAATGGGTCCCCGTTACTAGGGTTTCCTAATCAACATGTTACATTGGTTAAGTGTCTAAGTTTACCTAACTCCACCCATCAGTTTAGTTAACATGTTGAATAGGTTAAGTGTTGCCTTATTTGACTTAACCCTACCAAACTTGACTTAGCTTTAATTCATTTCATTAAAGCACCAACCACTCACATTAGATAGGTATTTTTGTGGTCACTGGATGTGCTGGTCGGTTCCGGGCAGTTTTACACCACAACTCAGTCTAACTACGGGTCCCTTTTGGGCTTAATGCACTAACCACCCACATTAGATCTATATTATTATGGGTGCTTGATTTGTCAGGCGGTTCCGGGCAGTCTTACACCGTAACTCAATCTAACCTTGGGTTAAGAATATTCGTCTTTTCTGAATTAACATATTTATCTATTTATATGTAAATTTGTCAACAATTAATTACCATGGCCCACTTTCCCTCTAAATCAAATCCATAGTTTTGGTATAAAAATTATACCATTTTTATGCCACTCATTAATTACATGCACTATTTCAAATCTCGCAAATATCGTCCGAGATCTCCTCCGAGATCTCGTTTTGGGCTCCTTCCGAAAAGAAATAACAAATATCACTCTAAATCTCTTTTCGAATATATCGCCTGAGATATTGCAATATCGAACGATATATCGACCGAGACGAAATATTGGAATATCGTCCGACATCTTAGTTTTTTTGGTTAAAATTTAAATTTGTTCATGAACTAGAACTATAATTAAAAAACTCAAATCTAGCTATATCAATCTTTTGTTATTTTACATTTTGCATGTTAAATGACTATATTGTATGTTCGTATATGTTTTACAATGCTTACGATTTTCATATTCGTTGTTTTACTTACAAGTTACTTATGAAATTATGTCTTTTATGGTCTATTTATGCAGAATTCTTTTACGTTTTAGATCCTTTTAATATTTCCTATCTATCAATATTCCTGTTTTAAGCATATTACAATTTAAAGTATGAACGATCTTTCACAAAATAAAGAATAATAAAGTCATTTTGCATTTTAAGTTTAAGTTACTATGTTTTTGATAGCATTCATAAAAATCATTTTGTTAAAATATCATTTTTAACATATCATGCATCCCGAGATTGTTCCGATATGAACTTTATGACCCGAGATGAAAATCCGAGACGAATTCCCGAGTTAGACTCATATCGTCCGAGATCTCCCTCGATACAAGACCGAGTCTATAAAATTCCCGAAATGAAACGCGATCGATATCCGAGATTTAAAACCGTGATTACATGCCTATGAGCCAAATATGTCAATTTCATGTAATTTCAAGCTTTTCCCAATCATTACCCCTGTTGTACATTCGCAAAATTACATAGGATGTTAGGCTCGATATTTTAGCCTAACTTATAAAACAAAAGGGGAAAAAGAGGAATTTGCAACATTCCAACATCATACAAAAACATGGATCTAACTACACATGTGGCACATGAACTAGGCATAATATACTTTTAATTATGAACTTGCAAACTAGATCTATGCAACATGAGTCATAAACTAGGAGTTTTCATAGAACAATCCAAACTTATTTAGAGATGTAGTGGTGAACTTGCATAGGGGTTGAATCAAGTTAACATGGATCTAACATATAAAGTTGTAGATCTAAATATATATAGGTTTACATAATCATGTTCTTGCCTATAAATTTTCAAATGATAGCATCACCTATCTTGCATAAACATGGCAAAATTCCCAATTTGACATATAACATATAGGTGTCATTACCAACTTATACAACATGATATGTCATTGCCCAATTAATATACAACACATAGGTTCATAGCCAAGCCTTTAACAATGGTAGTTTTACAACATGATCGCAACTGCAACATGATAAACAACATTAATTCATAGGAAAACATGATAGAATAGATGTGAATAGACATGAATCACATACAACTTGGTTCAGATTCTATTTTACAATTCATTACAAATCATGTCTTTAATTTATCCACATCTGAAAGGTAACTATACTTACAAACAAAAGGAAAAACTTGATTTCTGGAATCTGTATTCTGACACTAAATTGCTCGCCTTTGATGTAGATCGTTGAATAGTCTTAATTTGATTAGTTTTGATTTGATTTTGATGTAGCTTCTATCTTTTGTTTGAGTTGAAAGAGATGACGGCTACTCTAGGTTCACCATTGACGGCATAACGGCTCTAGGTATGAATATTCGTGAATTGAGGTTGAGTGTTAGGTTGTTTATATAGAATTTTGGTTTAATAAGAGCTGTTCGAAGAACCTAGAAGCGATCAAGACCATCCAACCAAGATAGAATTGCCAATTCAGCCCTAATGACTCAGCAAGGAGTCAAATTCGTCAGGTTTTCAAATCTGTCCGACGGGGACAGGTCGACACCTAGGTCGACACCCAGATCGACCCCCTGGTCGACCTGTTTGGGGGAGGTCGAACTCCAGGTCGACCTGGCCTTGGGCGGGAATTTTCCCGCCCAGCCCGCTTCTGCTTCTGAACTTTGAATTTCGAATTTCTAAACTTCATTCTGAGCTGTTTTAAATTTTTAATTAAAATTATGAAGGCTATAACTCCTTCATATGAAATCCGAGTCGAACGCAACGGCGTAACCCATTTCCCTTAATTCTCACATTTGAAATTAAGTATTCTTTAATTCGTTAGTATAATGTTAACAGAAAATACGGGGTGTTACATTCTCCCCTCCTTAAAGGATTTCGTTCCCGAAATCTTCAAGTCAAGAAGAACGTATCCTACCATCCAATCGTCCATCTACTCAAACATCAAACACATGCGTCCATTGTCCTTGAAAAGACTTCTAATGCTTCATGATCATATGCATAGTGTGTGTACATGTCCTTATCTAATGCAAAATCAGGCGGTCTGCTGATTCAGTTGACCTCCTTAATGCAAATTATGTCTGTGCCATGAGTCCATGATGTATGCAATTTTTCCTACTCATAATTCTATATGAGTGCACAGTCATTCATACAAATGCAACATCCATATGATAACACATCAATTTTCAATCCTTATACAAATATAAATACATATATGCAATATGAAAGTGACCGAGCCGATTTAACACCTAATGTGTGTACTAGCAACCACTTGCAACCATCAATCATAACATGTTTCAAATACATATTTACATCTATTGGTGTCTACCTAAGGGTAAAGAATAGGACCGAGGAGATAAACTAACAAGGTAGATACAAGCATAAACTTATGGAAAAAGAGATCAAAGATGTACCCTCAAAAAGAAAAGGGCAGGTTGCACGTATCTTGGCCTCAGTCTCCTAAGTCGCGTCTTCTTCGGTGTCGCTCCATTGAACTTTGACAAGCTTGACTTCACGGTTGCCAGTTTTCTGACTTCTATTCCTAAGATACGAGTTGGAACTCTCCTCACAGTTGCTTCTCGTTCTACTTCTACTTCCTCTAGTATGCTTGGTTCCACCACTTCCGCAGACTCATGTAAGCACTTCCGTAGGTGAGAAATATGAAAGACATTATGAACTCCAGCCAATCTCTCGGGCAGCTCTACTCTATAAGCCATCTTCCCAATCTTCTCGATGATAGGGAACGGCCCTACAAACCTTGGTGCTAACTTTCCTGTGGATCCAAAGCGAATGACGTTCCTTAAAGGAGATACCTTAAGGAAAACCCTGTCTCCAACCTCAAACTCAAGGTCAGTCCTTCTTTTGTCTGCGTAGAACTTCTGTCCATCTTGGGCAGTCTCCATCCTTCTTAGTATCAAGTCCCCTTTCTCTGAAGTTTCTCTGATCATGTCTGGACGAAGTATGAGCCTGTCTGTAGACTCCCACCAACAAGTTGGTGATTGGCATGGTCTTCCATATAAAGATTCGAAGGGTGCCATGCCTATAGTGGCTTTATAGCTATTGTTGTAGGAGAATTCCACTAAAGGAAGATGATCCTCCCATGTACCTCCAAAGTCAAGAATGCACAGTCTCAAAAGGTCTTCTAATACTCTGTTCACCCTTTCCGTCTGACTATCGATTTAGGGGTAATAGGTCATGCTTAAACATAATTATGTGCCTACAGCTTCTTGCAGACTCCTCTAGAACTCGCTCATAAAGATAGGGTCTCGGTCACTTACTATGATGGAAGGTATCCCAAAGAGTTAAACTATCTCTTCAAGATAAATGGATGCTAATGCTGAGGCAGTCCTTCTACTCTTGACAAGTATAAAGTGAGCGCTTTTTGTAAGCCTATCCACTATCACCCAAATGCTGGTATTGCCCCTTCTTGACCTAGGCAACCCATCAATAAAGTCCATTGAAATACTATCCCATTTCCACTGTGTGACCTCTAGAGGATGAAGCAAACCACCAGGCTTCTTCTGCTCCAACTTGACTTGTATCATGCACTTATAAATGAATTTAGCTACATCCCTCTTCATGCCATTCCAAAAGAAAACTCTTTTTATGTCTTTGTACATCTTGTCTCCACCTGGGTGTATGGTCAATTTGAAATGGTGTGCTTCTTCGAGAACCTTCTTTACCAAATCCCTTGCTCGTGGGATGCATAGTCTTCCATCCCGTCGTAACCAACCCTTATCATCGATGGAGTATCGATCGAGGTGACTAGAAGTCTCACCCCTAATTAGCTTATCCATCATATCAACTAGCTGAGGGTCTTCACGTTGTGCAGACCCTATTGAGTCCAAAAGAGTAGGCCGCACCTCCAGTGATGCTAATAAACCTGGTACAAATTCAGAGGAGGGTCTAAAGTCAAAATTGGCTGTGTACTCCAAGCTTTGCCTTTCTACAAAGAGAGGACTTAAGGTCGGCTTCTTTCTACTCAAGGCGTCTGCTACGACATTACCCTTGCCAGGGGTATACGAAATCTCAAAGTCGTATGAGGCAAGAAACTCCATCCATCTTTGTTGCCTTAGATTGAGATTTTTCTACGAAAAAAGGTACTTCAACGATTTATCGTCATTATACAATTCAAAATTCTCACCTAGGAGATAATGGCGCCAAGACTTAAGCGCAAAAACGATGGCAGCCAACTCTAGATCGTGGGTTGGGTAGTTTTTCTCATGTACTTTCAACTGCCTCCCTCCATAAGCTACTACCTTCCCTTCTTGCTTCAAGATTGTGCCTAGTCCCGTACTTCATGCATCCGTGTATACTGTAAACATTTTGCTCCCATCAGGCAATGTTAGAACTGGGGCTGTTGTTAGAGCCCTCCTCAAATGTTGGAAAGCAACACTGCGATCCAAATCCCAAGTGAATTTTAAATTCTTCTTTGTTAACCTTGTAAGTGGAGATGAGATTTTCACGAAGTCTTTTATGAACTTTCGGTAAATTCCTGCTAGCCCAAGAAAGCTTCGCACTTCGGTTGCATTCCGCGGAACCTTCCAATCTTGCATCGCAATTACTTTTGCGGGGTCCACGGCTAACCCTTCTTTGCACACCACATGTCCAAGAAACCTTACTTCATCTCTCCAAAAGTGGAATTTGGAGAACTTAGCTTTCAGCTGGTGTGCATGAAGAGTGTCCATAACTTCCTTAAATGCAAAGCATGCTCTTCCTCACTCTTTGAGAAGATCAAAATGTCGTCTACAAAGACCACCACAAACTTATTAAGGAATTCTCTGAATACCCTGCTCATCAAATCAACGAAATAAGCGGATGCGTTTGTCAAGCCGAAAGGCATGACAAGCCACTCGAAGAAGCTATCTGGAGTTCTGAACGCGGTTTTATCAATGCTATCCTCAACCACTCTTAGCTGATGGAACCCGGTAGCCAGATCTGAATGGTAACAATACTTACAAACAAAAACGAAAAACTTGATTTCTGGAATCTGTATTCTGACACTAAATTGGTCGCCTTTGATGTAGATCGTTAAATAGTCTTAATTTGATTAGTTTTGATTTGATTTTGATGTAGCTTCTATCTTGTCTTTGAGTTGAAAGAGATGACGGCTACTCTAGGTTCTCCATTAACGGCATGATGGCTCTAGGTATGAATATTTGTGATTTTAGGTTGAGTGTTAGGTTGTTTATATAGAATTTTGGTATAATAAGAGCCGTTCGATGAACCTAGAAGCGATCAAGACTATCCAGCCAAGATAGAATTGCCAATTCAACCCTAATGACTCGGCAAGGAGTCAAATTCGTCAGGTTTTCAAATTTGTCCGAGGGGGACAGGTCGACAACCAGGTCGACCCACTGGTCGACCTGTTTGGGGGAGGTCGACCTCTAGGTCGACCTAGCCCTGGGCGGAATTTTCCCGTCCAGCCCGCTTCTGCTTCTGAACTTTGAATTTTGAATTTCTGAACTTTATTCCGAGCTGTTTTAAATTTTTAATTAAACTTCTGAAGGCCATAACTCCTTCATACGAAATCCGATTCACGCAAACTCGGACTCTATCTCAAGCATAATTCCGAGACGAACGCAACGACGTAACCCGTTTCCCTTAGTTCTCATATTTGAAATTAAGTATTCTTTAATTCGTTACTATAATGTCAACAGAAAATACGGGGTGTTACAGCTACGTTTTGACTAGTTATGGTTCAAGTAACTCAAAATGGACACAAAGTATGGTTGGCGGAACAACCCACGTTTGTTGGGTGCAACATCGAAGTCTTATGGTGCAACATATGTTTGAAAATACAAGATTGCACTGTATGACTTTTGAAAACTCATTTATGGGGATGAAATAGAAATATAACATGGTGCATCATATTCCAAAATATAGTAAATCAAATTATGACCACGGTCAAACCCCTTTGACCAACAAAACGGCATGTGAAAAATTGAGTAAAAAAAGCTTTCGATGTTCCCAATAGTCATTAAGATTGAATTTCTTGGTTACTGAACTAAGATGAGATGGGTGGAACCGGTTACGCCTATAGATCTATGAGAGGGCTTCGTTTTGACTGGTTATGGTTCCAGGAACTCAAAATAAATACAAAGTTACGGTGGGCGGAACAACCCACGTCTATTGGGTGCAACATCGAAGTCTTGAGGTGAAATTCAAGATTGCACTATATGACTTTTGAAAACTCGTTTATGGGTATGAAATAGAAATATAACATGGAGCATCATATTCCAAAATATAGTAAATCGAATTATGACCACGGTCAAACCCCATTTCACCAACAAAACGGCATGTGAAAAATTGAGTAAAAAAAGCTTTCGATGTTCCCAATAGTCATTAAGATTGAATTTGTTGATTATTGAACTAAGATGAGATGGGTGGAACCTGCATTCCTATAGATCTATGAGAGAGCTTCGTTTACACTAGTTATGTTTCTAGTAACTCAAAATAAATACAAAGTTATGGTTGGTGGAACAACCCAGGTCTGTTGGGTACGACATTGAAGTCTAGAGGTGCAACATCCATTTGAAAATCCAAGATTGCACTGTATGGATTTTTAAAAATCGTTTATGGGGATTAAATAGAAATATAACATGGTGCATCATATTCCAAAGTATAGAAAATCGAATTCCGACCATGGTCAAACGCCCTTTGACCAACAAAACGGCATGTGAAAAATTGAGTTAAAAAAGATTTCGATGTTCCCAATAGTCATTAAGATTGAATTTCTTGGTTACTAAAAAAAGATGAGATGGGTGGAACCTGTTATTCCTGTAGATCTATGAGAGAGTTTCGTTTTGACTGGTTATGGTTCTACTAACTCAAATGGATACAAATTTATGCATGGTGGAACCACCCACGTCTGTTGGGTGCAACATCGAAGTCTTGAGGTGCAACATCTGTTTCAAAATCCAAGATTGCATTATATGACTTTTGAAACTCGTTTATGGGTATGAAAAAGAAATATAACATGGTGCATCATATTCCAAAATATAGTAAATAGAATTACGACCATGGTCAATCCCCCTTTGACCAACAAAACAACATGTGAAAAATTAAAAATTGAGCTAAAAATGCTTTCGATGTTACTAAATGTCATTAAGATTGAATTTCTTGGTTATTGAACTAAGATGAGATGGGTGGTACCTATTGGTCCTATAGATTTATGAGAGAGCTTCGTTTTAATTTTTTTATGGTTCTACTAACTCAAATGGATATAAATTTATGCATGGCGGAACAACCCACGTCTGTTGGGTGCAACATCGTAGTCTTGAGGTGCAACATCCATTTGAAAATCCAAGATTGCAGTGTATGACTTTTGAAAACTCGTTTATGGGGATGAAATAGAAATATAACATGGTGCATCATATTCCAAAATATAGTAAATCGAATTCAGATCATGGTAAACCCCCCTTTGACTAACAAAACGGCATGTGAAAAACTGAGCTAAAAAAGTTTTCGATGTTCAAAATAGTCATTAGGATTGAATTTCTTGATTACTGAACTAAGATGAGATGTGTGGAACTAGTTAGTCCTGTAGATTTATGAGAGAGCTTCGATTTTACTGGTTATGGTTCTACAAACTTAAAATGGATACAAATTTATGCTTGGCGGAACAACCCACGTCTGTTGGGTCCAACATCGAAGTCTTGAGGTGCAACATCAGTTTGAAAATCCAAGGTTGCACTGTATGACTTTTGAAAACTCGTTTATGGTATGAAATAGAAATATAACATGGTGCATCATATTCCAAAATATAGTAAATCGAATTCTGACCACGGTCAAACCCCCTTTGACCAATAAAATGGCATGTGAAAAATTGAACTAAAAAAGCTTTCGATGTCCCCAATAGTCATTAAGATTGAATTTCTAAGTTATTGTACTAAGATGAGACGGGTGGAACCTGTTAGTCCTATAGATCTACGAGAAAGCTTCATTTTGACCGGTTATGGTTCTAGTAACTCAAAATCGATACAAAGTAATGGTTGGCAGAACAACCCACGTCTGTTGGGTGCAACATCGAAGTCTTGAGGTGCAACATCCGTCTGAAAATCAAAGATTGCACTTTTGAAAAATCGTTAATAGGGATGAAATAGAAATATAACATGGTGCATCATATTCCAAAATATAGTAAAGCGAATTATGACCATGGTCAAACCCCCTTTGACCAACAAACGACATGTGAAAAATTGAGTTAAAAAAGATTTGATGTTCCCAATAGTCATTAAGATTGAATTTCTTGGTTACAGAACTAGGATGAGATGGATGGAACCTGTTATTCCTATAGATATATGAGAGAGCTTCATTTTGGCTGGTTATTGTTCTAGTAACTCAAAATGGATACAAATTTATGGTTGGCGAAACAACACACGTCTGTTGGGTGCAACATCGAAGTCTTGTGGTCCAACATCAACTTCAAAATTCAAGATTGCACGGTATGACTTTTGAAAACTCATTTATGGAGATGAATTAGGAATATAATATGGTGCATCATATTCCAATATATAGTTAATTGAATTCCAACCAAGGTCAACCCCCTTTTGACCGATAAAGCAGCATGTGAAAAACTAAGCTAAAAAAGCTTTCGACTTTTTCCAATAGTCATTAAGATTGAATTTCTTGGTTATTGAACTAAGATGAGATGGGTGGAAACTTTTATTCCTATAGATCTATGAGATAGCTTCTTTTTGACTGGTTATGGTTCTAGGAACTCCAAATAAATACAAAGTAATGGTTGGCGGAACAACCCACGTCTGTTGGGTGCAACATCGAAGTCTTGAGGTGCAACATCCGTTTGAAAATCCAAGATTGCACTGTATGACTTTGGAAAACTCGTTTACGAGGATGAAAAAAATATAACATGGTGCATCATATTCCAAAATATAGTAAATCGAATTATGACCACGGTCAAACCCCCTTTAGCCGACAAAACGACATGTGAAAAATTGGCTTAAAAAAGCTTTCGATTTTCCCAATAGTCGTTATGATTGAATGCCGAACTAAGATGAGATGGATGGAACCTGTTATTCCTAAAGATCTACGATAGAGCTTTGTTTTGACTGGTTATGGTTCTAGTAACTCAAAATCGGTACAAATTTATGGTTGGCGGAACAACCCACGTCTGTTGGGTGCAACATTGAAGTCTTGAGGTGCAACATCCGTTTGAAATTCCAAGATTGCATTGCATGACTTTTGAAAACTCGTTTATGGGGATGAAATAGAAATATAACATGGTGCATCATATTCCAAATATAGTAAATCAAATTCCGACCACGGTCAAAACCCCTTTGACCAAAGAAACGACATGTGGAAAGTTAAGCTAAAAAAGCTTTCAATGTTCCCAATAGTCATTAATATTGAATTTCTTGGTTACTGAATTAAGATGAGACAGGTGGAACCTGTTAGTCCTATAGATCTATGAGAGAGCTTCATTTTGACTGGTTATGGTTCCTATAACTCAAAATGGACACAAAGTTATGGTTGGCAGAACAACCCACATCTGCTTGGAGCAACATCGAAGTCTTGAGGTGCAACATTAGTTAGAAAATACAAGATTGCACTGTATGACTTTTGAAAACTCATTTATAGGTATTAAATAGAAATATAACACGGTGCATCATATTCCAAAATATAGTAAATAGAATTCCGACCATGGTCAAACCCCTTTTGAACAACAAAACAACATGTGAAAAATTAAAAATTGAGGTAAAAAATCTTTCGATGTTTTACAAATGTCAATAAGATTGAATTTCTTGGTTACTGAGCAAAGCTGAGATGGGTGGAACCTGTCAGTCCTATAGATCTATGAGAGAACTTCGTTTTGACTGCTTATGGTTCTACTAACTCAAAATGGATACAAATTTATGCATGGTGGAACAAACCACGTCTGTTGGGTGCAACAACGATGTCTTGAGGCGCAACATCAGTTTGAAAATCCATGATTGCACTTTATCACTTTTGAAAACTCATTTATGGGGATGAAATAGAAATATAACATGGTGCCTCATTTCCCAAAATATAGTAAATCGAATTCCGACCACGGTCAAACCCCCTTTTACCAAGAAAACAACATGTGAAAAATTAAAAATTGAGCTAAAAAAGCTTTTGATGTTCCCAAATGTCATTAAGATTGAATTTCTTGGTTACTGAACTAAGATTAGATGGGTGGAACCTGTTAGCCCTATAGATCTATGCGAGATCTTCGTTTTAATTGGTTATGGTTCTACTAACTGAAAATGGATACAAATTTATGTATGGTGGTACAAACCACGTCTGTTGGGTGCAACATCAAAGTCTTGAAGTGCAAAATCAGTTTGAAAATCCAAGATTGCACTTTATCACTTTTGAAAACTCGTTTATGGGGATGAAATATAAATATAACATGGTGCCTCATATTCCAAAATATAGTAAATCGAATTCCGACCACGGTCAAACCCCCTTTAACCAACAAAACAACATGTGTAAAATTAAAAATTGAGCTAAAAAAACTTTTAATGTTCCCAAATGTAATTAAGATTGAATTTCTTGGTTAATGAACGAAGATGAGATGGGTGGAACCTATTAGCCCTATAGATCTGTTAGAGAGCTTCAATTTGAGTGGTTATGGTTATACTAACTCAAAATGGATGCAAATTTATGCTTGGCGGAACAACCCACGTCTATTAGGTGCAACATCGAAGTCTTGAGGTGCAACATCAGTTTGAAAATTCAAGATTGCTCTGTATGAATTATGAAAACTCGTTTATGGAGATGAAATAGAAATATAACATGGTGCATCATATTCAAAATATAGTAAATCGAATTCCGACCACGATCAAACCCCCTTTGACCAACAAAACGGCATGTGAAAAAATGAGTTAAAAAGGCTTTCGATGTTCCCAATAGTCATTAAGATTGAATTTCTTGGTTACTGAACTAATATGAGATGGAGGGAACCTATTATATCTATTGATCTATGAGAGAGCTTCATTTTGACTGGTTATGGTTCTAGTAACTCAAAATAAATACAAAGTTATAGTTGGCGGAACAACCCACGTCTGTTGGGTGCAACATCGAAGTCTTGAGGTGCAACATCGGTTTGAAAATCCAAGATTGCACTGCATGCCTTTTGAAAACTCGTTTATGTGTCTGAAATAGAAATATAACATGGTGCATCATATCCTAAAATATAGTAAATAGAATTCCAAGCATGGTCAAACACCCTTTGACCAACAAAACAACAAGTGAAAAATTAAAAATAGAGCTAAAAAGCTTTCAATGTTTTCAAATGTCATTAAGATTGAATTTCTTGGTTACTGAACTAAGATGAGATAGGTGGAACCTCTTAGGTCTATAGATTTATGAGAGAGCTTCGTTTTGACTGGTTATGGTTTTACTAACTCAAAATGGATACAAATTTATTTATGGCGGAACAACCCACGTCCGTTGGATGCAACATTGAAGTCTTGAGGTGCAAGATCAGTTTGAAAATCCAAGATTGCACTGTATGACCTTTGAAAACTAATTTATGGGTATGAAATAGAAGTATAACATGGTGCTTCATATTCCGAAATATAGTAAATAGAATTCCGGCCAAGGTCAAACCCCTTTTGACCAACAAAACATAAAATTAAAAATTGAGCTAAAAAAGCTTTCGATGTTCTCAAATGTCGTTAAGTTTGAATTTCCTGGTTGCTGAACTAAGATGAGATGGGTGGAACCTATTAGTCCTATAGATGTATGAGAAAGCTACGTCACCGGTTATGGTTTCTACTAACTCAAAATGGATACAAATTTATGCGTGGGGGAACAAACCACGTCTGTTGGGTGCAACATGTAACAACCCGTACTTTCAATAACCTGTTATAACATAAATCGAGGCAGAATTTAATTCTAAAATCTAAATCATGGGAAACGGGCTATTCCATTGCGTTCGTCTCGGAAAAATACGCGAAATAGAGTCCGAGTTTTCGAAAATCGGTGTCCGTATGAAGGAGATATGGACGAACGAAGTTAGGCAGAAAAACCCGAAACAGGCCAGAAATGCACTAGCGCACTTGTGAAGTGCGCCAGCACAAAATACACTGGCGCACTTGGGAAGTGCGCCCATGTCGCGACAGGAAACCTGAACAGGTTCTAGAGAGTTCTATGGCCTGGTGCACCATGTTGGGGTTTGGGCTGTGTTTGGGGCTGGTTTCTGGAAGCTTCCGAAATCTAATGGCCCTAATCTAACCTAGGGTTAATCTAATGGCCTAAAACACTCTAATCTTCTATAAATAAGACCCTAACCTACCCCTAAATCATCATTATTCATTCAAGCAACTAAACTATGGCAAAATCATTCCTCCCATGGCCTCCACTCTCATTCCTAAATCTCTAGATAAATTCCTATGAGAGTTTCATGTTCATTCAAGTGATTTCAAGTGTGAATGAGTGTCATTAGCTTGCATTCAAGTCAAGTTGCAACATTTATTTCATAAAGCAAGGATTTTGATTCATTTGGAGCTTTCATTTTGGGTTTATTTGATTGCATAAGGGCTTATCTCAATCTTTTTAATTATTTGTGTCTTCATAAGAATTTGTAATCCCTTTTACCTTCTTTTTAAACTCTAAAGTTAAATGAATGATGCAAGTTTGAGTTGATCATTATATGCAAGTTTGGTTGATCATTATATGCAATTTTTCCATGTTGTGTATGCAAGTTTGTTATGTTATGTTATGCAAGTATGCCAAGTTATGATATGCAAGTTTGCCATGTTATGTTATGCAAGTATGTCATGATATGTTATGCAAGTATGTCATGTTAAGTTATGCAAGTTTGGGTTGAACATTTATACATGTTAGCATGTTATGCGAACTTATGGCCATTTCTACATGTCAATTATCACCATGTATCACCAATATACTGAGTTTGGTTTTATGCATGCTTTTGAGGCCTAAAAATGTAATATGCAAGTATATGAACATATGTACATTTCATATGCCACCATGTTACACTTGTGGCTTCTACACCTTTATGTCATGATTATGCCAAGTTCCCTCTTTCTATCCTTTATGCGCTATTGCGATTATGTAAGCGATGGGATTGCGTTTGGGTTTGGGTAAACTTTAAAGACATAAAAACATAAGATTGGGAATTTACATATTAAGTTAGGTCTACCCATTGGGAATTTACCTATTAAGTTAGGTCTACCCAATTTCTTGTTAACTTGTAATTATGTTTTTGGAAACATAATGGACATGACACTTAGAAAATATAAGTGTGGCCAACACGAGGTTGGGTTGAGTTTGTAGCGGAAATCTACCCGGAACCGACCAACTTAACTAGTTGCTACAAACAATAGGACCCAATGTGAGAAGTTGGTCATGTTGTACCTTGAACTCGAGGTTAGACCAAGTTGTGGTGGAAATCTACCCGGAACCGACCGGCTTAACTAGTAACCGCAACAAAGTCTAATGTGAGAGGTTAAGGTACATTAAATTAATTAATGCCTCATGATTAAGGTTTAAGTCATGGTCCACTTAATACTTAATCAATTTGGGCTAGGTGGATTAATCGGGGTTAAGTCGTAAACCCATCGTTACACTTAACCAAGTTAATCCGTGATTAGTAAGAGGGTTAAACCGTACTTAACCCACTAGAAAATCCTAGCAATGGGGGTCCATTCCAGCAGTAATCCCAAGTTTGTATCATTACGACCCTAGGGACTAGGCTAGGGTGGGGGCACGATTACTGGACTTGATGTAAGTGACCAAAACGACGGTCGAGTGGTACGCCGATGTAGTTCCGGACGGACTAGGGCCGTGCACGTAGTCCGTAAGCTGGAGAAAACAAGCATGGGTACCAGTAGATCGAGACTGTGCACTCATGTTTATGGTGTCCAGGGGTTTACACCCTAGGGCTTGATACACCCGACGGGTGGACCCTGCACAGTCTGACTACAATTATGTTTGGGCCGTATTGACACCAACACCTGACGAGTTAGGCTTAGGGAGCCGATCGATTAGACCGTATTATTCGGGTCACCTCATGTCATTGGGCCAAAGGATCAATACTTGTTTATTCAAGTCATGTTAGTTTGCTAGTACACCTGTGGTGCAAAACCTTAATCCTGATTTTGCGATGACACCTTTATCTATCCAGTTAGTTAATCATCATGCCAGTATGTTGTTATCCTTATGTTCATCTCAGTTTCCATCATGCCAGTTAACTTTATTAGTTTATAGACTGATCGTAGTAGGGCTTACTCAGTCTTTTTGACTGACCTGTTTTCTTTCGCTTCTTTTCTTCCGTTTCCCCCTCAGGTTCTCAGGGTGGGAACATTGGAGCTTAGCTTGGATTTCTGATCGCTTGCTTGTGGGATTTGAGCTCATGTACGGTTTTGACATGAAGCTAGCTATGGTTATCACTTATTTTGGGGATAGTACATATGTATTTCAGTTTTTCAGTTGATGTTGTTTTTATCTAGACTTGTTTATTTGGAAAGCTATGTTGTAACAGACTTGTTTTGAAGTAGTTCGAAATCTTCCGTTGTTTTACTTATCTTATTTACTCTGTTTACATATATACATATGTTCTTGTTCTGCCTTGATATATCACTATGCATGTTTACCCGATTCAAACGCCCCACCAAAGTCAGAGTGCTTGCAAGAGCCACCCTGGCGGAGACGGGGTGTTACATTTGGTATCAGAGCATATGGTTTACGAGAAGGAACAAAAGGTTTTTAAAAACTTTTGGAAAACTATTTTCAAAACCAAGTATAAAGTATTTTCCAAAGGAAAGTCTAGTTTATTTTAAAGGCTATTCCCCAAAAAGCCATTAGCAAAAATTCCTTCGTTTTTCTCCATTCTGAATCTATCCTTTTTCTTCGTTTTCAGTATGGCCGATAACTTTGCTATTCCGGAGGGTGTACAAGTACCTGGTTGGTATAGGAGACTTATGGACGCTAGGGCGACCGAAGCCGGCCCCGCAAATGTTACTCCTCCTCCGGTGGTTAATGTTCCCCCTCCTCCTGTCGCTGAGGTTCCTCCTCCTCCTCCTCCCCCTCAGCAGCCTCAACCTGACTTCACGAAGACTTGCAAAGATTTCAAAGCAATGGGTGGCAAGAACTTTCAAGGCACCGAGACTTTTGTAGAGACCAGGAATTGGTTGAAAGAGACCGAGGATTTATTTGCTATCTTTGGGTTAGATGATCAGAGGAAGATCTTGTTGGCGGTTTGGCTTATGAAGGATGAAGCCGCTCATTGGTGGGAAGTCACCAATGGTACTAGGCCTGTTGAGACTTGGGCCGATTTCAGGACAAGATTTATGCTTAAGTTTCTATCTTTTGCTGAGGAGAATCTGCAAATGGAGAGGTTTATAGCTTTGAAACAAGGAGATATGTCTGTCAAAGAATTTGTGAACAAGTTCAACCAGTTAGCTCGTTTTGGCTTGGATATGGTGAATACTCCTGAGAAGAAGGCTCTTCGTTTTGCTAGAGGATTGAATGAGCCGTTACAGGCATTGGCTATGTCACATGTCCCCCATGGTGCCACGTTTGAGAGCTTGGTTAATATGGCATTGCTTCAGGGAGATGGCAAGAAAGAGATCAAGTTGAATGATACCCAAGCCAAGAAGACTGATTCCCAGTGGAAGGGAAATCAGGGTAATTCAAGTGGTCAAAGCAGTCAAGGCAATCAGAATAAGAACAAGAACAAGAGTCAAGGCAGCAAGGGGAACAACAACAAGGGCAATAACAACAAGGGGAACTGCCATTATTGCGGTTCAGCTGGGCATCTTATAAAGGATTGCAAGAAGAGGAAAAGGAAGAATGGTGAATGCTTTTTCTGCGGTGAGACTGGACAATTCAGCAAAGATTGCCCGAAGAAGCAAGGGCAAGGCCAGGGTCAGACTCAGCGTGCTGGACCTTCAGGAGGGCAAGTTCATGCTCTCAATGCCGCTCCAGTTCCCGATCGAGGTAGTATTTCTGTTGAAAGCCTTGTATATATTTCTGATTTTCCAGTTCGTACCTTGTTTGATTCTGGTGCATCGCATAGCTTTATCTCATCTGATCTTGTTGATAGTTTGCACCTTAGTACTAGCTTGGTAGATGATCCCGTCTATGTCTCAAATCCTATTGGGGGTTCCGCCCATTTGTCTATGATATGTGGGGATTTGAGGATCTCTATACTGAGTGTAGAGTTCTTGTGTAGTGCGTATGTTCTTGGTTTCAGGGGATACGGATTGATACTGGGTATGGATTGGTTGTCCAGATATGGAGCCATCCTTGATTGTGAGCATAGGGTTGTGAGGCTCGTGACTCGCCTCGGAAACGCCCTAGAAATTTCTTATAATCCGAGAGGTCCCGTCATGTTGTGCTATCTTGAATCGCTCGACTCGTCAATGGAAACTCTTCAGTCTGTGAGAGTGGTTTGAGATTATCCGGATGTTTTTGATGAAGTTAGGGGGTTGCCCCCTAAGCGAGAGATTGATTTCCGCATTTATCTGGTGGATAATGCAAAGCCGGTTTCTTTGCCCGTTCGGCACATGGCTCCGCGTGAAAGACGGGAGTTAATTAAGCAAGTGAAGGAGTTGCTTGAGAAGAACTTCATTAGACGAAGTATATCTGAATGGGGAGCGCCTGTGGTATTTGCTACCAAGGCAGATGGTTCTCTTCGACTTTGTGTTGACTATCGAGAGTTGAATAAGCTGACTAAGAAGAACAGACACCCGTTACCGAGGATCGATGATCTCTTTGACCAGCTTGTCGGTGCTTCTGTTTTCTCTCAGCTTGATCTTGCTACTGGATTCCATCAGCTCAAAGTAGCTGAAGATAGTATAGACAAGACTGCATTCAGAACTCCAGATGGATTCTTCGAATGGCTTGTCATGCCGTTCGGCTTGACTAATGCACCCGCATATTTCGTGGACTTGATGAGTAGGGTGTTCAGGGAGTTCTTGAACAAGTTTGTCGTGGTCTTCATAGATGATATTCTGATCTTCTCTAGGGATGAGGAAGAGCATGCAAGGCATCTCGTGGAGGTGATGGATACGCTTAGAGCGCATCAGTTGAAGGCCAAGTTCTCCAAGTGTCACTTTTGGAGAAGGGAAGTTAGATTCCTTGGGCATATAGTATCTAAGCAAGGCTTAGCAGTGGATCCCGCTAAAGTAGTTGCAGTTCAGGATTGGAAGACTCCGAGGAATGCAACCGAAGTGAGAAGTTTTCTAGGTCTTGCAGGCTTTTACCGAAAGTTCATTGAGAACTTCGCGAAGATATCCGCTCCTCTCACTAAGTTGACGAAAAAGAACTTAGTTTTTGCTTGGGACTTAGAGTGCGAGCTTGCTTTCCAGAGACTCAAGAGAGCTCTCACATTAGCACCTGTTCTAGCTTTGCCCGATGGAGGGAAGTTGTTTACAGTTTATACCGATGCATGTGGCACGGGGTTAGGAGCTGTTCTGATGCAAGAAGGAAGAGTGACATGCTTTGGCGGTAGACAACTCAACGTGCATGAGAAGAATTATCCCACACATGACTTAGAGTTGGCGGCAATTGTATATGCACTCAAGGCTTGGCGCCATTATCTTCTGGGAGAGAGATTTGAGCTATATACGGATCATAAGTCTTTGAAGTACCTCTTTTCACAGAAGGATCTGAACCTGAGGCAACAAAGATGGATGGAATTCTTGGCATCCTACGATTTTGAGATAGCTTATACCCCTGGCAAGGGGAATGTTGTAGCAGATGCATTGAGTAGAAAAAGGTTGACCCTGAGTCCTCTATTTGTTGAGATGAAGAATTTAGAGTATGTGGCAACCTTTGATTTCTCTTTGGCGGTTGAGTCGATGACCGGTTCTTTAGCATCTCTGGAACTCAGACCTACCCTTCTTGATCAAGTTGGGGCTTCGCAGAGAGAAGACCCTCAGATAGTTGAGATTATGGATAAGCTGATTCGAGGAGAGACGTCTAGTCATCTCGCTCGATATTCTATTGATGACAAGGGTTGGCTGAGGAGAGACGGAAGACTTTGTGTTCCAATGGTGGAAGATTTAGTGAGAAAAGTTCTTGAGGAAGCACATCGCTCTAAGTTGACAATACATCCGGGCAGAGATAAGATGTATAAAGATATGAAGCGCATTTTCTTTTGGCCTGGGATGAAGAAGGATGTGGCGGAGTTTGTCTCTAGGTGCATCATTTGCCAGCAAGTTAAAGCCGAATCGAAGAAGCCCGGTGGGCTATTGCATCCTCTAGACGTTCCACTATGGAAGTGGGAGAGTATTTCCATGGATTTTATCGATGGATTTCCAAGGTCAAGGAAAGGGAATACGAGCATTTGGGTTATTGTGGATAGACTTACGAAGAGTGCTCATTTTATTCCGGTGAAGAGCAAGAGGACCGCATCTTGGCTAGCGTCGGTATATCTTCGTGAGATTGTGAGACTACATGGAGTCCCTTCTAGTATAGTCAGTGACCGTGACCCAATCTTTACAAGTCAGTTCTGGAATAGCTTGCAAGAAGCTATGGGGACGAGGTTGAATCTAAGTACGGCTTATCACCCACAGACGGACGGTCAAACCGAAAGGGTGAATAGAGTACACGAGGATCTGTTGAGACTTTGCATTCTGGATTTTGGTGGTACTTGGGAAGACCATCTTCCTCTCGTCGAGTTTGCATATAATAACAGTTATCAGGCAAGCATAGGGATGGCACCATTTGAAGCTTTATATGAGAGGCCGTGCAAGTCACCAACTTGCTGGTGGGAAACGACAGATAAGCTTATACTTGGGCCTGATATGATCAGAGATACATCCGAGAAGGTCGAGTTGATTCGGAGACGGATGAAAGCGGCCCAAGACCGACAGAAATCCTATGCTGATAAGCGAAGGACTGATTTGGAGTTTGATGTTGGGGATATGGTTTTCGTGAAGGTTTCTCCTTTGCGGAATGTGGTCCGATTTGGAGCCGTTGGGAAGTTAGCACCGAGGTTTGTTGGACCATTCCCTATCATAGAGAGGATCGGGCAGATGGCCTATAGAGTGGAGTTGCCCGAGAAGCTGGCCGGAGTACACGATGTTTTTCATGTCTCGCATCTCCGGAAGTGTTTACATGAATCAGCAGAGGTTGTTGAGCCAAGTGTTATGAAGGATGTGGAAGTGGAGAAAGAAGCTACCTTGAGGAGAGCTCCGATTCGTATCTTGGGGACGGAGACCAAGAAGCTAAGGAATCGAGAGGTCAAGTTGGTGAAGGTTCAATGGGGTGAAGCCGAGGAAGACGCAACTTGGGAAACCGAGGAGAAGATGCGTGGGCTTTATCCATTCCTTTTTGAGGGTACACTCTCAATCTCTTTTCTTTGTTAGCATATCTTTCTTTTGCTATCCATGTTTATCTAGTTTATCTAGTTTGTCGTGTTTATCTTGAGAACCTTAGGTAGAAACCCTTTGGTTGAAACATGTGTTTGAAACATGTTATGCTTGATGTTTGCAAGTGGTTGCAAGTGTTTGCAAGTGGTTACTCGTGGATGCATTCTACACATTAGGCACTAGATCGGCTCACACACTCCTCATATTGCATATGCATGAGTGTTTATGCTTATTCATGGATGAATTGTTATGCTATCACATGGATTTTGCATGTGGATGTATGTTATGAGCACACATGTAGATGTTATACATTATGTTAGGGATTTGCATACATGTGGATACATTTCACTAACATACTTTGCATTGATATTTGCATTAGATAAGTACATATACACACACCTTTGCATATGTTCATACAACATTTAGAATCTTGTAAGGACAATGATTGCTTGTGGATGATGTTTTGAGTAGATGGATGTTGGATGGTAGGATACGTTCTTCCTAACTTGGAGATTTCGGGGACGAAATCCTTTAAGGAGGGGAGAATGTAACAAGCCGTATTTTCAATAACCTGTTATAACATAAATCGAGGCAGAATTTAATTCTAAAATCTGAATCATGGTAAACGGGCTGTGCCATTGCGTTCGTCTTGGAAAAATACGCGAAATAGAGTCCGAGTTTTCGAAAATTGGTGTCTGTATGAAGGAGATATGGACGAACGAAGTTAGGCAGAAAAACCCGAAACAGGCCAGAAATGCACTGGCGCACTTGTGAAGTGCGCCAGCACAAAAATACACTAGCGCACTTGGGAAGTGCGCCCATGTCGGGACAGGAAACCTGCACAGGTTCTAGAGAGTTCTATGGCCTGGTGCACCATGTTGGGGTTTGGGCTGTGTTTGGGGCTGGTTTCTGGAAGCTTCCGAAATCTAATGGCCCTAATCTAACCTAGGGTTAATCTAATGGCCTAAAACACTCTAATCTTCTATAAATAAGACCCTAACCTACCCCTAAATCATCATTATTCATTCAAGCAACTAAACTATGGAAAAATCATTCCTCCCATGGCCTCCACTCTCATTCCTAAATCTCTAGATAAATTCCTATGAGAGATTCATGTTCATTCAAGTGATTTCAAGTGTGAATGAGTGTCATTAGCTTGCATTCAAGTCAAGTTGCAACATTTATTTCATAAAGCAAGGATTTTGATTCATTTGGAGCTTTCATTTTGGGTTTATTTGATTGCATAAGGGCTTATCTCAATCTTTTTAATTATTTGTGTCTTCATAAGAATTTGTAATCCCTTTTACCTTCTTTTTAAACTCTAAAGTTAAATGAATGATGCAAGTTTGAGTTGATCATTATATGCAAGTTTGGTTGATCATTATATGCAAGTTTGCCATGTTGTGTATGCAAGTTTGTTATGTTATGTTATGCAAGTATGCCATGTTATGATATGCAAGTTTGCCATGTTATGTTATGCAAGTATGCCATGATATGTTATGCAAGTATGTCATGTTAAGTTATGCAAGTTTGGGTTGAACATTTATACATGTTAGCATGTTATGCGAACTTATGGCCATTTCTACATGTCATTTATCACCATGTATCACCAATATGCTAAGTTTGGTTTTATGCATGCTTTTGAGGCCTAAAAATGTAATATGCAAGTATATGAACATGTGTACATTTCATATGCCACCATGTTACACTTGTGGCTTCAACACCTTTATGTCATGATTATGCCAAGTTCCCTCTTTCTATCCTTTATGCGCTATTGCGATTATGTAAGCGATGGGATTGCGTTTGGGTTTGGGTAAACTTTAAAGACATAAAAACATAAGATTGGGAATTTACCTATTAAGTTAGGTCTACCCATTGGGAATTTACCTATTAAGTTAGGTCTACCCAATTTCTTGTTAACTTGTAATTATGTTTTTGGAAACATAATGGACATGACACTTAGAAAATATAAGTGTGGCCAACTCGAGGTTGGGTTGAGTTTGTAGCGGAAATCTACCCGGAACCGACCAACTTAACTAGTTGCTACAAACAATAGGACCAAATGTGAGAAGTTGGTCATGTTGTACCTTGAACCCGAGGTTAGACCAAGTTGTGGTGGAAATCTACCCGGAACCGACCGGCTTAACTAGTAACCGCAACAAAGTCTAATGTGAGAGGTTAAGGTACATTAAATTAATTAATGCCTCATGATTAAGGTTTAAGTCATGGTCCACTTAATACTTAATCAATTTGGGCTAGGTGGATTAATCGGGGTTAAGTCGTAAACCCATCGTTACACTTAACCAAGTTAATCCGTGATTAGTAAGAGGGTTAAACCGTACTTAACCCACTAGAAAATCCTAGCAATGGGGGTCCATTCCAGCAGTAATCCCAAGTTTGTATCATTACGACCCTAGGGACTAGGCTAGGGTGGGGGCACGATTACTGGACTTGATGTAAGTGACCAAAACGACGGTCGAGTGGTACGCCGATGTAGTTCCGGACGGACTAGGGCCATGCACGTAGTCCGTAAGCTGGAGAAAACAAGCATGGGTACCAGTAGATCGAGACTGTGCACTCATGTTTATGGTGTCCAGGGGTTTACACCCTAGGGCTTGATACACTCGACGGGTGGACCCTGCACAATCTGACTACAATTATGTTTGGGCCGTATTGACACCAACACCTGACGAGTTAGGCTTAGGGAGCCGATCGATTAGACCGTATTATTCGGGTCACCTCATGTCATTGGGCCAAAGGATAAATACTTGTTTATTCAAGTCATGTTAGTTTGCTAGTACACCTATGGTGCAAAACCTTAATCCTGATTTTGTGATGACACCTTTATCTATCCAGTTAGTTAATCATCATGCCAGTATGTTGTTATCCTTATGTTCATCTCAGTTTCCATCATGCCAGTTAACTTTATTAGTTTATAGACTGATCGTAGTAGGGCTTACTCAGTCTTTTTGACTGACCTGTTTTCTTTCGCTTCTTTTCTTCCGTTTCCCCCCCAGGTTCTCAGGGTGGGAATATTGGAGCTTAGCTTGGATTTCTGATCGCTTGCTTGTGGGATTTGAGCTCATGTACGGTTTTGACATGAAGCTAGCTATGGTTATCACTAATTTTGGGGTTAGTACTTATGTATTTCAATTTTTCAGTTGATGTTGTTTTTATCTAGAATTGTTTATTTGGAAAGCTATGTTGTAACAGACTTGTTTTGAAGTAGTTTGAAATCTTCCGCTGTTTTACTTATCTTATTTACTCTGTTTACATATATACATATGTTCTTGTTCTGCCTTGATATATCACTATGCATGTTTACCCGATTCAAATGCCCCACCAAAGTCAGAGTGCTTGCAAGAGCCACCCTGGCGGAGGCGGGGTGTTACACAACATCGAAGTCTTGAGGTGCAACATCAGTTTGAAAATCCATGATTGCAATTTATCACTTTTGAAAACTCATTTATGGGGATGAAATAGAAATATAACATGCTGCCTCATATTCCGAAATATGGTAAATCGAATTTCGACCACGGTCAAACCCCCTTTGACCAACAAAACAACATGTGAAAAATTGAGCTAAATTTTTTTTTGATGTTCTTAATAGTCATTAAGATTGAATTTCGTGGTTACTGAACTAAGATGAGATGGGTGGAACATGTTAGCCCTATAGATCTATGAGAGAGCTTTGGTTTTGCTAGTTATGGTTCTAGTAACTCAAAATGGACACAAAGTTATGATTGGCGGAACAACCCACGTCTGTTGGGTGCAACATCGATGTCTTGAGGTGCAACATCCGTTTGAAAATCCAAGATTGCACTATATGACTTTTGAAAACTCGTTTATGGGGATGAAATAGAAATATAACATGGTGCATCCAATTCCAAAACATAGTAAATCGAATTATGACCACGGTAAAACCCACTTTGACCAACAAAACGACATGTGAAAAATTGAGTTAAAAAAGCTTTCGATGTTCCCAATAGTCATTAAGATTGAATTTCTTGGTTACTGAACTAAGATGAGACGGGTGGAATCTGTTAGTCCTATAGATCTATGAGAAAGCTTCGTTTTGATGGGTTACGGTTCTAGTAACTCAAAATGGACACAAAGTTATGGTTGGTGAAACTACCCACATCTGTTGGGTGCAACATCAAAGTCTTGAGGTTTAACATCAGTATGAAAATTCAAGATTGCATGGTATGACTTTTGAAAAATCGTTTATGGTTATGAAATAGAAATATTAGCTTCGAAAAAAAATGAAATAGAAATATAACATGGTGCATCATATTTCAAAATATAGTAAATCGAATTATGACCACGGTTAAACCCCCTTTGACCAAAAAAACGGCATACGAAAAATTGAGTTAAAAAAGCTTTCGATGTTCCCAGTTGTCGTTAAGATTGAATTTCTTGGTTACTGAACTAAGATGAGATGGGTGTAACCTGTTAGTCCTATAGATCTATGACAGTGCTTCGTTTTTACTGGTTATGTTTCTAGTAACTCAAAATGGATACAATGTTATGGTTGGCGAAACAACCCACGTCCGTTGGGTGCAACATCGAAGTCTTGAGTTGCAACTTCCGCTTGAAAATAAAAGATTGCACTATATGACTTTTGAAAATTCGTTTAGGGGGATGAAACAGTAATATAACATGGTGCATCATATTCCGAAATATAGTAAATCGAATTCCGACCACGGTCAACCCCCTTTTGACCAACAAAACAACATGTGAAATATTGAGCTAAAAAAGCATTTGATGTTCCCAAATGTCATTAAGATTGAATTTCTTGGTGACTAAACTAAAATGAGATGAATGGAACCTGTTAGTCCTATAGATCTATGAGAGAGATTCATTTTGACAGTTTATGGTTCTACTTACTCAAAATGGAAACAAATTTATGCTTGGCGGAATAACCCGCGTCTGTTGGGTGTAACATCGAAGTCTTGAGGTGCAACATCAGTTTGAAAATCCAAGATTGCACTGTTTGACTTTTGAAAACTCGTTTATGGGGATGAAATAGAAATATAACATGGTGCATCATATTCTAAAATATAGTAAATTGAATTCGGACCACAGTCAATCCCCTTTTGACAAACGAAACGACATTTAAAAAATTGAGCTAAAAAAGCTTTCGATGTTCCCTAAACTCTTTAAGATTGAATTTCTTGGATACTGAACTAAGATGAGATGGGTGGAACCTGTCAGTCCTATCTATCTATGACAGAGCTTTTTTTTGACTAGTTATGGTTTCAGTAACTCAAAAAAGCTCTCTCATAGATCTATAGGACTAACAGGATCTACCCATCTCATCTTAGTTCAGTAGCTTTGTTTTGACTGGTTATGATTCTGTTAACTCAAAGTGGATACAAATTTAAGCTTGGCGGAACAACCCACATTTGTTGGGTGCAACATCAAAGTCTTGAGGTGCAACATCCATTTGAAAATCCAAGATTGCACTGTATGACTTTTGAAAACTTGTTTATGGTGACAAAATTGAAATTTAACGTGGTGCATCATACTCCAAAATATTGTAAATCGGATTCCGACCACAGTCAAACCCCTTTGATCAACAAAACAACATTTGAAAAATTGAGCTAAATAAGTTTTCGATGTTCCCAAATGTCAATAAGATTGAATATCTTGGTAACCGAACTAAGATGAAATGGTTGGAACCTGTTAGACCAAAAAGTAGTTCTAACACCCAAATTGACTGAAATTCTAATAAAATATGATTATAAACGGAAAAGAGACACGAGATTTGCAGTGGTTCGGCGTTCAAGAGCCTACGTCCACTTTATATCACTTTGTTTGATGATGTAGATGAAAATACAACAAGATCTTCACTCAATCTCACTCATTTTTCATATACATTCACACAATAATCTTTGAAATACACTCTAGATGATGATTTGGATTATGTAATAGTGCTGGAATTTGGTTCTCAAAGATGCTCTAACTCTCAAATCACCCAAAGATCTCTTCAAATGCCTCATGATGGGGTATTTATAGGTGAAATTTCCTTCTGCATTCGGATCGGATCGGGTACACATGGCTTCCATCCCGTCACTTTCGGCTTCGGATGGATTCTGGTGAGGACAGCGCATCTGTTTAGTGGTCAACGTGGGTAGAAAGTAGGTGCAACTGCCCCGAATATCAAGGAGATCATGGAGTGAAGCAATGGGGCGTTCTGGGTTCGGTTCGGATGAGTCAAATAATGGGGTCGGATCGGCTATACCAATCTTGATCCGAACCGAAATGCATTCAACTCTTCATAGCTTTGTACTGGTTTGCTTTTCTCAACAGAACTCCGATCCGGTCCGATTCCTTAGCAGATTATTTTTCAATGTTTGATCCTTTAGCTTTGTGTAGCCTATTCCACAAAGTAGGCTAACATTTTGCCCCCTCAAAGGATGCTTCTGTTGGAGACGGAGCGTGCTTTATGTCGTCTATTTACTAGTCCTTGAATTTGAATCGTTGAGAAGCCGTTTCCATTGGTTCGCAAAGACGTGTTGCTTCATAAATTCGTGTCTTTTATCGCATATATATACATCATAGACTACATGACTTATTTTATTCATTTTTAAACAATCTTAGGAACTCTTCTTGATGTTCAGTGATTCCTCCAGGTATGCTTTATCTTTATCTTTATTTTTCTTTGAATTAATTCAATTTGAATGCCAAGCCGATGTATGAAATCCCATTCAGTTCGAACCCCGACCCGAACTGTAACAACCCGTATTTCGATAACACGTTAAAACAAGAAATAAAGGCAGAATTAAATTTTAAAATTTGAATCAGGTAAAATGGACTTCACCATTGTGTTCGTCTCGGAAAAATACGCAAAATAGAGTCCGAGTTTTCGAAAATCGGAGTCCGTATGACCAAGATATGGCCAGAACAAGTTTTCAGCAGTTTTCGGGCAGACTGGCTCGTGTCGACAGCCAAGTCGACTGCCCTGTCGACTTGGGGCCCATGGTGTCGACTGGGCTGTCGACTTGCCCCCTGTACATGTCATTTTTTTTGACCTGGGGCGGCCCAGAACCTATTTTTGAGGCCCGGGATGAGTTTTAATGGCCCGGTTTGACTCTAGGGCTGATTTTAAGGCCCTAGAAGGTTCCTACATGTGGCTTCTTCTCCAAGACATGCTTTAAAGGCTAGGATTGGTTCTAGGGTTCATCCTATGGCTAAAACTATCCTAGTCCTCTATAAAAAGACCCCTAACCCTCTCCTAAAATCCTCATTATTCATTCCTACAACTAAACTATGCCAAAATGGTTCCTCACCATGGCCTCCACTTCAACCCATGGCCTCCTTCTTCTTCTTTATGATAGCTTAAGTGTTCTAAGCTAGTTTCTAAGTAAAGGAGCCTCTTTTCTTCATTCATGTGAGAGATTCTATGATCTTTTGAGTGATTCAAGTTGTATGAGAGTTTCTAAGTTGCATTCTAGCCAAAGATGCAACCTTTCTTGACCAAAAAGCAAGGATTTAGCATGAGAGCTCATAAGCTTCATTCAAAGCCAAAGTTGCAACCTTTCTTCTTCAAAGATTGGATTTTTATTCATGTTTGCTCAAGGGCTTTTCTAAGGAGCATTCATTTGGGGGTTTTGGGTGTTAGCATGCATAGGCTTCGTCCCAATCTTTGTCTTAAATCGATTTGTGCCTTCATAGCAATGTAAGCCCTTTTCCTACTCTTAGATATTAACTATGAAGTTAAATGAATGTTGCAAGTTTGGGTTTTGAACATTAAGTATGTTGCATACTATCATGTCATGTATCCTATCATGACTATAAAGTCATTACCTTGATTTTGTGGGCTAAAAGCCATGACCTTTATGTTGAAATGTTGCATTATGCAACATGAGAACCCTTAAATCTTTGTGTCAACTCGCATATGAAGTCATAACCTTTATATGATGCTATATGCGAGTTACTTGTTATCATTCCATGTCACCCATAACCATGTATCACCTATTTGCCAACTTTTGGGTTTATGCATGTTTTTGAGGCCTAGTAAGGTAATATGCAAGTTAGTAAACTTATTTACGCCTTATTTTGCCACCATGTCTAACTTGTGGCTTTATACCCCTTTTCGACATAACTTTGCCAAGTCTCTTCTTTTAATCCATTTCATTGTTGCGAACGTATATGCGAGCTTAAAAGCGTTGGGGTTATGTTTTGGGCAAACTTAATGACATGAACATGATTTGGGTAAACATGACAACATGCAACATTAAATATAACATGGAAGTTGACATGTGAGTATGCTTGAAAATATGAAGTTGGGAATTTACCTATTAAGTTAGGTCTACCCCTTGGGAATTTACCTATTAAGTTAGGTCTACCCAAGTTCTTGAAAACTTGTAATATGTTTTGGAAACATAATGGACATGACACTTAGATAATATAAGTGTGGCCAACTCGAGGTTGGGTTGAGTTTGTAGCGGAAATCTACCCGGAACCAACCGGCTTAACTAGTTGCTACAAACAATAGGACCCAATGTGAGAAGTTGGTCATGTTGTACCTTGAACCCGAGGTTAGACCAAGTTGTGGTGGAAATCTACCCGGAACCGACCGGCTTAACTAGTAACCGCAACAAAGTCTAATGTGAGAGGTTGGGGTGCATTAAGTAGTTAATGCCACATAATAGGGTTAAGTTAATTTGATTAATGACACTTAACCAAATATGACATGGACAAATGGGTTAATTGATTAGGCTAATGATACTTAACAAAACATGACAAGGTTGGGTAGGTTAAGTAAGTCGATTCCCCGAATGACACTTAACCATTTTTATACGACTAGTGGACGGGGTTAAGTTAACCAACACTTAACCAATCCAACACGTGAATTTGATACGGTTAATTAAGCTTTCCTAATTACACTTAACCGTATAATACAGTTAGGGGATGTGGTTATGTTAACCTAGACTTAACCCATCCAATTCGGTGATTTTGAAGTGGTTAAGTTAACCAACACTTAACCAATCTAACTCGGAAATTTTGAAGTGATTAAGTGACCTATACTTAATCACTCTAACTCGGTTATTTGATAAGGTTAAGTTAACCAATACTTAACCAATCTAGCGTGATAACATGATAAGGCTAAGTCGCGAATCGCTTGAATACGCTTGACCGATTTGACTCAGTAATTTGATAGGGCCAAGTTAATATATACTTAACCAACTTGAACATGGTTTGTAGGGTTAAGTCTTGAACTTGGATACTTAGCCAATCTTTGACATGATCTGTAGACGGGTTAAGTCATGAACTTAAGTGACACTTAATCCATTATGTAAACCCTAATTCGGAGGATTAGGTGGATAACCGTAGTTAACAAGGATAACGGGAATAAGGCTAAGTAGTAAACCTTAGTTGAAGAATAACTAAGTAATAATTCTTAGTCAAGGAAGTTTAGACCAGTTCATAGATAGATGAGTAACCTGATACGGTAGGTCATCGTTTAAGTATACGAGTAGGAGCAAGTATCTGATTTAGATAAAGGCTCCAGCGAACTGGGTAACGAAGCAGCGGCTTCGGGGAAACATGAGGATATTCTTGGTATCCCTCTGTGAGCTGCCAGGTAATTATACTAGGCTCAGGAGAGGTTAAGGTCTGCGTTAGAAGAGCCAAGAGTATGCCTTGGTTGCTATACGAGCGACCTAAAGACAGGGATGGATAGGGGATAGTCGACGATACATGTAGAGCCCTAGATAGCATTTCGTCAGGCTACCTACCATTCTGGGTCAAGCGTGTACGTACGGAAAGACAGAGAACACCCAACGACCATAATTGCTATCTAATTATGGTTGCGGTAAGGCCGTAGGAGTGTGGGCTGGCCATAGTGTAGTTCTCATACAGGATTTATCCTGTCTTGTCTTTCACTAGTTGAGGGAGGGGTCCAGTGGGACCATAGCCACTGTAAAAATCAGACCTTAGCATCTGCATCGGCAGATAAATCAAAAGCTCCCGACCGAGTCCTGTATTTCTTGGTTTGCCCTGTGACAGGACTCGGATGGCACGATGTGATACATGTGCATGCAGTCATGGAAAAACGATTAACGATGAATGCGTGGGGAAAAGGGCGCGGTTGACGGTTAACGTAATTCCTAGTGGCCCTAGGTAGTTGAACCCAAACCGAGATACGAAAACGTGCAATAGGTAAGCATAATCCCTAGTAGTCCTAGGTAGCATAAGTCCTAGTTGCACAAACGATGATTCATGTTGGGAAAGCCTAGCTAGGTCTAGGGTAACAGTCCAAAACGATCGTAAGGATCATGGAACTACGTTGAAGCAGAATTACTTAAGAAAGCCCGTACAGTCTACGGCAAAGGACTAAACATACATATGGAAAGAAACATACGAGTTGGGTAACCTATATATGCGATATATTAGGTTGACATGGACCATTACACGACTTTTGAGTAAGGGTCATTCATGGTTAACACATGGTACGGTTGGGATACTAGTACGGTAGGTGCAGAGAGGATATACATGATAGATACCGTGGGACGTTAGACTTGATAGATACCTTGGGATATGATACTTGATAGAAACCTGACGATGTGATACCTTGTTCTATCTTGACATCGTAATTTACATGACACCTTAGTTTATCTGGGTACAGTAATTCATCCTGCTTTCTTGGTTTAGTCGATCTATCTTGTTAGTCATTCATCATGCCAGTATGCTATTATCCTTATGTTCATCTCAGTTCCTCATGCTAGTTAACTTTACTAGTTTTTATGCTAATAGTAGATAGGGCTTACTCAGTCTTTTTGACTGACCCATTTTGTTTCGCTTCTTTTCTTCCGTTTTCCCACCCAGGTTACAGGGAGGAAATACTGTTGTTTAGTTCGGACTTCTTCTGCTTGAAGGTCATCATGGATGGCTTGGACTTTCCTTGGCTATGGCTACTTTACTGTTTTACTTGGGGAATAATTTATGAAAAAGTATTTATGCTTCTTTACTATTGCAAGACAGGTTTTTGATGTACTCTGATGTAAAAGGCTTTAGAACTTAATTATTAATGTTTATGAAAGTTTCACTTTTACTTCCGCTATTTTATATGTTCTGTCTTGTGATATTTCTGTGCATGTTTACCAATAATGCCCCTCTAAAGCTAGTGCATTCCTTTGCAAGTGACCCTAGCGGAGGCGGGGTGTTACATTTGGTATCAGAGCAGAAGGTTACCAGACTGGGCAAAAGTTTTTAAAGACCTTCTGAAAACTATTTGAAAACCGTTTACAAAGAAGCATTTTTCAAGAAAAACTTTTAAAGGTTGTTCCCCAAAGGCCATCAGCACTATCCTTGTTTCCTTGATTGAGTCTCTTTTCCTTTCTTTCCTCCATCTGTAGTCACAGTAGTTTCTACTGCGACTAATCTTTTCTAGCTACGTAATTGTTTTCCGTACGATGGAGGTGGTTCTCGAGAGGCCAGAGGCCGAGTTGTAAGAAAGGATAGTAAGAAAGAGGATAAAGGATACGAGCTTAAGGATAAGCAACCTGTTGGTATGGCTCAACCCAGGACATGACGAGAAAGTATCTATGGTATGGTAAAATGGGACGGATAGTTAAGTATTATGGACAAGTACAAGATCATCATACCCCACTAGAGTACCTGAGAAGGGGGATAACATCCTTGTGGAAAGTTTAGTTATTCTTTTCTATCATCCCGCCAAGACTTAGTTTTGATCACCGCATCATTTAAGTCTGCTTCGATAGTTGAGTCTCTGCGCCTTAGTACTAGTGTAATAGAGAATCCCATTTTTGTCTCAAGTCCTGTTGGAGAATCGGTCCAATTATTCATGGCTTGTTTGGATTTGAGAATGTCTATGCCAAGTGTTGAGTTTGGAAATAATGCTTATGTTTATAAGCTATGGATGGATTCTAGGGATAAAGTGGTTATCCGGTAAGGGGTTCCACTCTCGGTTTTGATAGGAGGGTAGTTAGATTTTCGACTAGCCTTGGTAATACCCTCGAAGTCTCGTGTAACCTTTTGGGTTCGGTCATGATTAGTTACTTAGAATCCCTTGATGCCTTTATTGGAAATTTGAAGCCCGATCGAGTGGTGTTCGCCGATAAGACAGATGGTTTATCTCACTTATGCATGGGTTATAGAAATCACCCTAGTAAGTGCGCTTGGTAACCTGGTTGGCATCTGCTTACTTTCAAGAGAAAGTTCTTCTACATGGAATACCTTAGGATACGAGATCCAAGATTCACTAGTGAATTTTGGAGGGCTCGCATGGAATCATGAGTACGAAGGTTTGAGCCAAGTATTCTAGATCAAGAATAAGTGGAAGTGGAACGAGAGGCGACAAGGAAATGAGTTCCAACTCATGTTATGGAAACAGGAATTTAGAGGCTACGAAACCATGAAGTTAAAAGATGGTCAAAGCACAATGGAATTAAGTTCAAGGAAATGCGACTCAGAAGGCTGAAGACTAGATGCGCGCATGATATCTCATCTTAAGAGTATATCCTTGATCCCTGTTTTCTGTAGAGCTTACTTGTAGGCTATCTTTTGTGAATATCCTCTCGGTCCTGTTTTTGTTGTAAACCCCGTAAGGAGTTTATCTAGCTTATCTTCTAGATCCTATTTTGAGGATCTTAGGTAGAATTTTATGGATGTAAACATGTATTTGAAACATGTTATGATTGATATGGTTGCAAGTGGTTGCAAGTGGTTGCTCGCGGATGCTTGAATGTATATTAGGCATTAGAACGGTTCAGTCTCATTTCATATTGCATATGCATATTTACGCTTGTTTATGGATGAAATCGAATGTGTTATCATGCGGTTGTTGCATATGAATGAATAATTGTGCACACATATAGTATTTATATGACTAGGACTATTTGCATACATGTTGGATGCATGGCACTATACATACTTTGCATTAGATCACTCAGGCCTGATCATTCGCATTAGATATGTACATATACACACACTCTTTGCATGTGTTCATAAAGCATTAGAAAATCGTCTAAGGACAATGGTTGCTTGTGGATGATGGTTTGGGTAGATGGTTGATGGATGGTAGGATATGTTCTTCCTAACTTGGAGATTTCGGGGACGAAATCCTTAAAGGTGGGGAGAATGTAACAACCCGTATTTCGATAACACGTTAAAACAAGAAATAAAGGCAGAATTAAATTTTAAAATTTGAATCAGGTAAAATGGACTTCACCATTGTGTTCGGCTCGGAAAAATACGCGAAATAGAGTCCGAGTTTTCGAAAATCGGAGTCCGTATGACCAAGATATGGCTAGAACAAGTTTTCAGCAGTTTTCAGGCAGACTGGCTCGTGTCGACAGCCAAGTCGACTGCCCTGTCGACTTGGGGCCCATGGTGTCGACTGGGCTGTCGACTTGCCCCCTGTACAGGTCATTTTTTTTGACCTGGGGCGGCCTAGAACCTATTTTTGAGGCCCGGGATGAGTTTTAATGGCCCGGTTTGACTCTAGGGCTGATTTTAAGGCCCTAGAAGGTTCCTACATGTGGCTTCTTCTCCAAGACAAACTTTAAAGGCTAGGATTGGTTCTAGGGTTCATCCTATGGCTAAAACTATCCTAATCCTCTATAAAAAGACCCCTAACCCTCTCCTAAAATCCTCATTATTCATTCCTACAACTAAACTATGCCAAAATGGTTCCTCACCATGGCCTCCACTTCAACCCATGGCCTCCTTCTTCTTCTTCATGATAGCTTAAGTGTTCTAAGCTAGTTTCTAAGTAAAGGAGCCTCTTTTCTTCATTCATGTGAGAGATTCTATGATCTTTTGAGTGATTCAAGTTGTATGAGAGTTTCTAAGTTGCATTCTAGCCAAAGATGCAACATTTCTTGACCAAAAAGCAAGGATTTAGCATGAGAGCTCATAAGCTTCATTCAAAGCCAAAGTTGCAACCTTTCTTCTTCAAAGATTGGATTTTTATTCATGTTTGCTCAAGGGATTTTCTAAGGAGCATTCATTTGGGGGTTTTGGGTGTTAGCATGCATAGGCTTCGTCCCAATCTTTGTCTTAAATCGATTTGTGCCTTCATAGCAATGTAAGCCCTTTTCCTACTCTTAGATATTAACTATGAAGTTAAATGAATGTTGCAAGTTTGGGTTTTGAACATTAAGTATTTTGCATACTATCATGTCATGTATCCTATCATGACTATAAAGTCATTACCTTGATTTTGTGGGCTAAAAGCCATGACCTTTATGTTGAAATGTTGCATTAGGCAACATGAGAACCCTTAAATCTTTGTGTCAACTCGCATATGAAGTCATAACCTTTATATGATGCTATATGCGAGTTACTTGTTATCATTCCATGTCACCCATTACCATGTATCACCTATTTGCCAACTTTTGGGTTTATGCATGTTTTTGAGGCCTAGTAAGGTAATATGCAAGTTAGTAAACTTATTCACGCCTTATTTTGCCACCATGTCTAACTTGTGGCTTTATACCCCTTTTCGACATAACTTTGCCAAGTCTCTTCTTTTAATCCATTTCATTGTTGCGAACGTATATGCGAGCTTAAAAGCGTTGGGGTTATGTTTTGGGCAAACTTAATGACATGAACATGATTTGGGTAAACATGACAACATGCAACATTAAATATAACATGGAAGTTGACATGTGAGTATGCTTGAAAATATGAAGTTGGGAATTTACCTATTAAGTTAGGTCTACCCCTTGGGAATTTACCTATTAAGTTAGGTCTACCCAAGTTCTTGAAAACTTGTAATATGTTTTGGAAACATAATGGACATGACACTTAGATAATATAAGTGTGGCCAACTCGAGGTTGGGTTGAGTTTGTAGCGGAAATCTACCCAGAACCAACCGGCTTAACTAGTTGCTACAAACAATAGGACCCAATGTGAGAAGTTGGTCATGTTGTACCTTGAACCCGAGGTTAGACCAAGTTGTGGTGGAAATCTACCCGGAACCGACCGGCTTAATAGTAACCGCAACAAAGTCTAATGTGAGAGGTTGGGGTGCATTAAGTAGTTAATGCCACATAATAGGGTTAAGTTAATTTGATTAATGACACTTAACCAAATATGACATCGACAAATGGGTTAATTGATTAGGCTAATGATACTTAACAAAACATGACAAGGTTGGGTAGGTTAAGTAACTCGATTCGCCTAATGACACTTAACCATTTTTATACGACTAGTGGACGGGGTTAAGTTAACCAACACATAACCAATCCAACACGTGAATTTGATACGGTTAATTAAGCTTTCCTAATTACACTTAACCGTATAATACAGTTAGGGGATGTGGTTATGTTAACCTAGACTTAACCCATCCAATTCGGTGATTTTGAAGTGGTTAAGTTAACCAACACTTAACCAATCTAACTCGGAAATTTTGAAGTGATTAAGTGACCTATATTTAATCACTCTAACTCGGTTATTTGATAAGGTTAAGTTAACCAATACTTAACCAATCTAGCGTGATAACATGATAAGGCTAAGTCGCGAATCGCTTGAATACGCTTGACCGATTTGACTCAGTAATTTGATAGGGCCAAGTTAATATATACTTAACCAACTTGAACATGGTTTGTAGGGTTAAGTCTTGAACTTGGATACTTAGCCAATCTTTGACATGATCTGTAGACGGGTTAAGTCATGAACTTAAGTGACACTTAATCCGTTATGTAAACCCTAATTCGGAGGATTAAGTGGATAACCGTAGTTAACAAGGATAACGGGAATAAGGCTAAGTAGTAAACCTTAGTTGAAGAATAACTAAGTAATAATTCTTAGTCAAGGAAGTTTAGACCAGTTCATAGATAGATGAGTAACCTGATACGGTAGGTCATCGTTTAAGTATACGAGTAGGAGCAAGTATCTGATTTAGATAAAGGCTCCAGCGAACTGGGTAACGAAGCAGCGGCTTCGGGGAAACGTGAGGATATTCTTGGTATCCCTTTGTGAGCTGCCAGGTAATTATACTAGGCTCAGGAGAGGTTAAGGTCTGCGTTAGAAGAGCCAAGATTATGCCTTGATTGCTACACGAGCGACCTAAAGACAGGGATGGATAGGGGATAGTCGACGATACATGTAGAGCCCTAGATAGCATTTCGTCAGGCTACCTACCATTCTGGGTCAAGCGTGTACGTACGGAAAGACAAAGAACACCCAACGACCATAATTGCTATCTAATTATGGTTGCGGTAAGGCCGTAAGAGTGTGGGCTGGCCATAGTGTAGTTCTCATACAGGATTTATCCTGTCTTGTCTTTCACTAGTTGAGGGAGGGGTCCAGTGGGACCATAGCCACTGTAAAAATCAGACCTTAGCATCTGCATCGGCAGATAAATCAAAAGCTCCCGACCGAGTCCTGTATTTCTTGGTTTGCCCTGTGACAGGACTCGGATGGCACGATGTGATACATGTGCATGCAGTCATGGAAAAACGATTCACGATGAATGCGTGGGGAAAAGGGCGCGGTTGACGGTTAACGTAATTCCTAGTGGCCCTAGGTAGTTGAACCCAAACCGATATACGAAAACGTGCAATAGGTAAGCATAATCCCTAGTAGTCCTAGGTAGCATAAGTCCTAGTTGCACAAACGATGATTCATGTGGGGAAAGCCTAGCTAGGTCTAGGGTAACAGTCCAAAACGATCGTAAGGATCATGGAACTACGTTGAAGCAGAATTACATAAGAAAGCCCGTACAGTCTACGGCAAAGGACTAAACATACATATGGAAAGAAACATACGAGTTGGGTAACCTATATATGCGATATATTAGGTTGACATGGACCATTACACGACTTTTGAGTAAGGGTCATTCATGGTTAACACATGGTACGGTTGGGATACTAGTACGGTAGGTGCAGAGCGGATATACATGATAGATACCGTGGGACGTTAGACTTGATAGATACCTTGGGATATGATACTTGATAGAAACCTGACGATGTGATACCTTGTTCTATCTTGACATCGTAATTTACATGACACCTTAGTTTATCTGGGTACAGTAATTCATCCTGCTTTCTTGGTTTAGTCGATCTATCTTGTTAGTCATTCATCATGCCAGTATGCTATTATCCTTATGTTCATCTCAGTTCCTCATGCTAGTTAACTTTACTAGTTTTTATGCTAATAGTAGATAGGGCTTACTCAGTCTTTTTGACTGACCCGTTTTGTTTCGCTTCTTTTCTTCCGTTTCCCCCCCCCCCCCCCCAGGTTACAGGGAGGAAATACTGTTGTTTAGTTCGGACTTCTTCTGCTTGAAGGTCATCATGGATGGCTTGGACTTTCCTTGGCTATGGCTACTTTACTGTTTTACTTGGGGAATAATTTGTAAAAAAAGTATTTATGCTTCTTTACTATTGCAAGACAGGTTTTTGATGTACTCTGATGTAAAAGGCTTTAGACCTTAATTATTAATGTTTATGAAAGTTTCACTTTTACTTCCGCTATTTTATATGTTCTGTCTTGTGATATTTCTATGCATGTTTACCAATAATGCCCCTCTAAAGCTAGTGCATTCCTTTGTGAGTGACCCTAGCGGAGGCGGGGTGTTACACGAATAGCCTTCCTTCCTATCTTGCTTAGCACTGAGTCAACGGGCTGGAACGTGTGGGTCGGCTCGAACTCCAGTTCGAACGGAATTTAGGGCTGGGGATATGAAAGGCCATCTTGAATCTATATAAGCCCATCGCTCCATTTCCCTTCTTTCTCTTTCTTTTATTGTTTTTTGCTTCCTGATTTGTGCACCAAAACCCTAGATCTCCAAAGAAAACTCCAAAACTATTTCATTAATCCTCAAATTAATCTCGTAAGTGGACTAAAACCTTTGATTTCTCTTATGATAACTGATTTTAATTAAAGCTGGCGTTTAATCTCGAGTTGTCTGGAGATGGCCTCCGCTCGGCCTCGATGCCATGGTTCTTCTCTCGTCGCCGCTGGTGGGTCTATCACCACCTCGAGGAGTTAGGAGATGAGGTTGAGCTTCATCGTTAGACTCTCGAACACATAGATGCTAAGCCTTAATTGGATTTTTTTAATGGCAGATGAGCTCGGTGTAGACTGTACAAGATGGAGAACGGAGAAGAGGAAAAGAAGGCGGAGGGCTAAGGTCGGACCGGGTGTAGACAAGTCGGAGCGTAAGGAAAGAAGGGGAGCTCACACAATCGGATCGGATCGGAGAATGGGAATAAAAGTTAAAAAGCCTTCCTGACCAGGTCGGGTTAGAGCAAAGGACAAAGAAGGAAAAAAGCAAGGCTATACAGGCCGATCCAGCCCACTTCGAAAGTCAACCTCCGAACCGATCCAGCTTTGTTTACTAAGTGCGAGCCGCTACTTCAATCCGAAACATGACTTTGCCTTCCCGGTCCGAACTTAATACCTATACCCAAACCGAACTGAGACGGCTCAATCCAACACACAAGAATTTATTCAACTAACTTAATCAATGCTGAACATAGCCTTGAACTCAATGGACAGTTAAGATAGCGCCTTGCGAACATAAACAAACATCAAGAACTATCAAAACCTTACATTACGCTTTTAATTGTTTACCTTACATCTTCTGCACACAGCACACACACTTTAGTTCATAGATATGCACAAGGGGGATACGGGCTAATTTACTCTAACCTCTGTTATTGCTTCTTTAATAGTTCGGCGACAATGGAAAAGAGACAATCATCTAGATTAGTAGAAAAGGGAGAGGTTCCAGAAATGTCCAAGAAACTCACACTTGACGATATATCTTCTAATTCTGATCCAGAATGGGATGATGAGGGTCCATATTATGAGGATGAAGCACATGACAGTGACAGTGCATCATCTGAGGGTGAGGTTTCTCTCGGTGAGGAAGAAGAAGCAAGGATAGGAGATAACCGAGCTCTTGACGAACTTGAAGATGCCGAGATTCTGGAGAAACCAAAGGACTCGGTTAAGTCGACAATTGATGATGACAGAATCCTTCGAATATGTCTAAAGCACGAAATTTTTAGGAAAGACACTCAAACACCTTCATCCTTAGATCGTCCTCATAATCCACCGAATGGATTTATGTCCATCACTCGATTAATGTGTCTGGTTGGGGCAATTCCTCCATTTCCACCCTTTGTCGTCGATTTTCTAAGACAAATGCGGATTGCCCCCATGCAATTACATCCTAACTCTTATGCTTACCTATTTACTCTGTACATAGCTTACAAAGAAATCCTAGGAGAAGAGCCTACTTTTGACGACGTTCACTTCTTTTACAACTTCAAGCATGGAACTCAAGAGACTCCCTCCTTCTCATATTTCGAGTCTGTTCCGAAAAGAAAAATTATACTTGTGCCATTTAGTAGCAAGGCTGGTGATTCTAGACTTGAATGGTTCTATATCAAATAACAACCGGATTGCGCCCGAAGATGGACCAAATCAAGTAAAACACCAACTTTCGAATTTCGACCTCATGCTCCTATGTCAATATGGCACTAAGTATCTTTTTATTCTTGTTTGCAGTTGATAATTCAAAGCAAATATCTGGCCAGCTGTACTCCAATCGTTTGAACTGGATACTCAATGGCGAGCAAAAGTTCTTGACTATCGACGAAGTTCTCAAGGATGAATATCTCCATCGCCATGGGTTATTATCCATAACCCGTAGCATAGGTCATGGGATGGTTCCTTACGTATACATACCTCCAGTCAATGTCATCCCTGAGACAGGAGGAAGCTCAAGAGGTCCTACAGTACCTCTTAGGGATCCTCCCTTCCCCTCTTCAACTCAAGACGATGAATTAGCCAACATTGCTACAAAGGATAGAGATACGTATGCCGTTCCTGATGAGGCCATTACTCCCGAAAAACGTATAAACCCCATGGAACTGCCGTTAGATACTCCCCAAGAGGATGCCACCATTACCGATGATTCTGTGTTTCAGGGTTTAGGAAATCTTCCCTTGCCTGAAACCTTTTATTCCTTAGAGGATTTTAATACGAATCCTTTAACATTCACCTCTTCAGAAGAAACGACTCCTGTGAAGACCAAAGTGTCCACACATGCTAATCCAGCTTCAGGCTCGGGTTTCTTAGGGGGAACAACACTTAGGATGCACACAACACGTTAACACTGCACATCATGACACTTACACCTTGTGTAAACATTATTTCTAATTGCTACTCATCCCATTATACAGGTACAATGTCACATGCTTACTATGAACCGAGGAAGATTCGTCATAGCATGTCTAGACCACCTTCTGACATCGATCATGATCGTCATGAAAGTCGTGGTAGGGATGACAGAAGATACCATGACTCTCATCCATCTCACACTTCACACTCTCGCTCTCGTGTTCGATCGGACACGGAAAAACATAAAAGCCGTTAAAGCAGTCGTGGGGGGGACCAGTTACAGTCCAAGGACCAACCCCCCTCAGATAAATATTCACGGGAAAGAAGTCCTCCAAAACGCACTGATCCACAGGACAAGCGTAATGTAACACAGAAGCGACCGGGGAAAGGTGAGGCATCCATTGTCTCTACCAAGCGAAAACATCTTGACCTATCCTATACCAAATCCGCACCATTGGACTCCGATGCTAAGGAAAAATTGGCTATTCTGAGAAAGCAGTTCCCGGACCACTACAATTCGTGCCCGCACTTGAGCCTTTATCCTCAAAATGGGAAGATAATGCTAGAGCGGGAATTGATGCGGGGGAGAAACAATACACGGAGATGTATAGATATTCTCGCAACCTCTCCAAGATCATTCGGGACTTAATCAATGACATCGATCAAATAAAGAAAGTAGCCGATCTCGACGAGAACACTTTGAAAAACTTGGAGAAGGATTTAGACGATACACTGGCCCAGCTTGCCATTGCTCAACGAGACGCCAGCAGCTTTAAGAAGCAATTTGAGGAATTACAGAAGCGT
Source organism: Allium sativum (assembly GCA_030737875.1). Classification (NCBI taxonomy): domain Eukaryota; kingdom Viridiplantae; phylum Streptophyta; class Magnoliopsida; order Asparagales; family Amaryllidaceae; genus Allium; species Allium sativum. The sequence goes on along the minus strand of CM060921.1, from coordinate 808,808,606 downwards.
TATTATGACAATCTGGAATCACACAGTCAAGAGAGCTTGGATCTAAAGAAGCAAGCCGAAGAAGCTAAATTAAAAAGCGTCGAAGTGCAATCAGTTTGCGATGCTCTCGAGCGGGAGAAAGCTGAGTTGGCAAGAAGAAACACTTAACTGGACAAGCGAAATGTCGAATTAGAGGCTAAGTTAATAGAGGCCGAGAACAGGGCAGCTTTAGCTGAAGGAAATTTGGATAGCGCTATTAAGTCCAGCGAAGAAACCCACCAACAGCTATCTGAGGCAAATAAGGAACTGCGCCGTTTCGGCGAGCTACTTATTGAATTCTTTGCTCACATAATTCATCGCCAGAACATTTTTTCGATTGAAGACTACCCGACTACTCTAGTTCACGTATGGGACCAAATCATTCAGTAGGAAAAAGACGAGCTTAAAGTAGAGTCTATTGACGAAAACAAGCTCATGGAACAATATTTGAGGGATGATGAACCAACACGCTTGGCCGAGGGGCGCCGCCTCATAGCTGCCGCTATGGAAAAGGAGAAGCTCCGGGCTAAAGGAAAGGATGTGCTCGATGTTGGTTCCTCCTCTGCTGTTCCCGAAGCCACTGGGGTGGAACCATACGATCCCGAGAACCCAGTAATTCCTAAAGCTCCCATTTTATCTCCTATTCTTGAGTCAGTGCCAGACACTTCAGCTACTCCAATCGAGAAATCATCCGAAGGTATTTCTATCTTTTCTCCCCAGTTTGTCAAAGCTATCTACACCTTTCGTAATATCATAGGGCAATCTACTGAAAATCCCCCGTCTTCTCCTGAACTAATAACTGTTGCTTCTTGTCCCTTAGGTACTGAGTTGACCGTCAAGGCTATAGGGCAGCAGGAGGCAACTGCTAGCGAAAAGCCTACCGAAGAAGTTCAGGAGAAGCGGGATGAATCCACTCCTGCTGAACCCAAAGGAGGAAACAAGGATAAAGAGAAAGACGCCGCCGACATGGCTTCCATGCCCCCCGTTACCGAGACTCCTCAAGATGAGGACATGATAAATGCCTTGAAAGGAGATAGTGACGACGGTGGGCACGAGGATGATGATAATGTTACCATAGTCGGAGACTCAGAGCATAACGATGACATGACGTTAGTCCAGATGAAAACCCAACGAGATAAGGATATTCAAGTTAAAACTGAGGAGGTGTACATTGCAAACCCTAAGCCCCTTGCTAGGATTATCAAATTACCACATAGGTCGATCACCGAGGAGCTTACTGGTAGAGTTCCTGCTGATTCCACTCCTCCACCTTCAAAAAAGGAGAAGAACGAGAAGTCTAAGCGTGTTCTGACTGATGCTCAGAGAGAAGCACAAGATGCTCTTAAGGCCTCCAAGAAAGCCAAGACCACTCCAAAGCAGAAATAATCACGAGTCTTCCTTTTTTTTTGGTCTGCTTTTGTTGTAGCGAGTGCAACCCTTGTAGCGAGTGCAGTCCTCGCATCTTTTGCTTAACTCTCTTTTTTTGTATAAACTCACACGTCTGTGAATAAAATATTTTGTTTCCTGCACTGTCAAATATTTGTCAATTTCAATTCATTATTCAAGTAAAGATGCGGATAAACAACATATCATATACAACGATGTCAAAAGTATGTATACGTGCATGCCCCCAATCAATCTCGAACAAGTTGTCTTGTCAAGACTTGATCGGGATTGATTAAGTTCAATGTCTAAGTTCAATGTCTAATTGCCCCCGATTCTTCGTGGGGTGGACTTTCTTTTATCAATGATGCTTATTCTGTTAGCATCTTTATACTCTCTTGTCTTGTAATCAGGTTAGAGTTATCTTTGAGGCGGTCTCTTATCGGGGTGTACCTTCACGCCTCAAAGGACGTCGTCTTCCCGTCCTTTATACTCTCTCTCGCTTCAGGAGAGTTAGAGTTAGGAGTGTTGTCTTCCCATTTTTTGTCAGATTACTTAAACGATCGTTCCATTAGTTCCTACATGTGAGTTGCCTTTAATTTTTTAATTTTTGATTTAAAGTATATCATTTTATCATTAATACAACTCAGTCACAGAAAATAAATGCAGGAAGATAAATGACACAGTATTTTTATAGTGGTTCAGCTAAGTCGTAGCCTACATCCACTTCATAATCTCTTGTTAATATAAACAGACTTTTCTAGGAAAGTTGTGCCTTTTTACATGGTTCATAAAAACAAAAGAAAATACAGTGTCTCTAATTCAAATATCGCATCAAGTGCTGAGCATTCCAGGCTCTAGGCACTTCTTCGCCATCTACGGTCGTTAACTTGAAGGCTCCTGTCTCAAGTTTCCGTTGGATGGCATAGGGTCCTTCCCACTTTGGGCTAACATGGGGAAGGGATGGAAAAACTCGCTTTAACACCAAGTCTCATGTCTCAAAGGTTCTAAAGCGGACTTTCTTGTTATAGTAGCGTGCCATCTGACGTCGGTGCCTTGACGCACGCAGGTCTGCCTCGTCCCTTTTCTCTTCGACTTCATCAAGGGACATGAGGAGGAGTGCCCGATTCGTCATCGGGTCGTATTATGTCACTCTGTGAGAGGGAACTTCAAGTTCCACAGGAATTACTGCCTCCGAACCAAATGAGAGCGAGAAAGGAGTATGGCCAGTTGCCATCTTAAACGTTCTCCGATAGGACCACAAGGCCAACGACAATTCGTCTACCCACCTTGCTTTGGCGCCTTCTAATCGCTTCTTAAGGATGGATTTTATGACTTTGTTTATAGCTTCTACTTGCCCATTCGACTGTGGGTGGGCAACTGCGGTATACCTCTTGTCGATCTTGTATTTCTGGCAGAAATTTCTGAATTCGGCAATGTCGAACTGGGTTCCATTATCAGTTATGATGGTTTTTGGAATCCCAAACCTGCATATGATATTTCTGACCACGAAACTTATCACCTTTCTCGCTGTAATTGTGGTTAAGGGCTCTGCTTCTACCCATTTTGGAAAATAGTCTACAACGACAATTGCATACTTTGCTCCTCTTTTTGAAATCGGTAGCACTCCGATGATATCAATTCCCCACATGGCTAACGGCCATGGGCTCACCATCGACTTGAGCTGAGTCGGTGGTGCTTTGGGGATTTTAGCAAACCTCTGACATTTGTTGCAGCGTCGTGAATAATCAGCTGCATCTTTATTAACGGTGGGCCAGAAATATCCATACCTCAACACCTTCTTTGCCAAGGTTTGATCCCCCGTATGATCTCCACACTCTCCTCCGTGCACTTCTCTTAGTACACGCTTGATGTCGTCGTGTGCTATACATCGTAATAAGGGAATGGAAAACCCCTGTCGATAAAGGATGTCATCTTGCAGGATGTATCTGGCGGCTTTGCGAACTACGGCTCGCCTCTCGCTTTTCTTTGTCGGAAGTATTCCCTTGCTAAGGAAATTCTTGATTGGGGTCATCCATGATTCCCTTTCCAGCTCTGCTTCGAAAGCTAACTCAATTTCCATTAACTCGAAGCTTGGCGATTCCAACGTCTCAATCGGAACCATTTCAGCTCCTTCTGGATTGTCGGAACTTGCCAGCATAGCTAGTCGATATGCCTTCTAGTTTTCAGCTCTTGGGATGTGCGATATACTGTACCTCTCCAGGTTACTCAACAGTTATTCCGCCTTTTTAATATAGGTAATAAGCCGAGGTCCCCTGGTCACAAACTCCATCCGTACTTGGTAGACGACTATTTTGGAATCACAGAATATGTCTAACACCCTTATTCCAAATTCCTTAGCGAGTTTCAGCCCGGCAATTAGGGCTTCATACTCCCAGTCGTTGTTGGTTGCTGAGAATTCTAATCGCAAGGCATAATACAAAGACCGTCCTTCAGGAGTAACTAAAACAACTCCGGCACCAGATCTCCTATCGTTCTTGGCCCCGTCCGTGTACAACCTCCACGGGCTGAGCTCTAATTCTTCCTCTGATTTAACCACCCTATCATCAATCACCTCCTCCTCTGGGATCGTGAATTCTGCTATAAAGTCGGCCAAAGCCTGCCCCTGATTGATCTCCGCGGTTGAAAGTTCAAATCAAACTGACTTAACTCAATATTCCATTTGATTAATTGCCCCGATGCTTCAGGTCTTTGCAACACCTTTCTCAAAGGCTGATCAGTGTATATGTTTATTGGGTGAGCTTGAAAATAATGGCGAAGTTTTCGGGAGGCGACTAAAAGGCTGTAGGCAAGTTTCTCGATTTTCGGGTAATTACGCTCTACGGCTGCCAACTTGTTACTCACGTAGTACACCGTCCTTTGCACCTTGTCTTCTTCTTGGACTAAGTTGGTGCTAACTGCAAGAGCTGATACCGCTAAGTAAACAAATAGCTCTTCATGATCCACTGGCTTTGACAAAATCGGTGGTCTCTCCAACAAGTCTAAGAGGTTTTGAAAGGCCTCAACAAAGTCAGGAGTCCATTCAAAATTCTTTTTTCCCCTTTTTATTAGGTCAAAAAGGGGACACATTTGTCTGAGGCTTTGGAGATAAATCTACTCAACGCAGCTACTTTTCCCGCAAGACTCTGGACATCTTTTATTCTTCGCGGTTCCTCGATGTTCCTTATCGCTGCTATCTGACTGGGGTTAATCTCAATTCCTCGAGAGCTCATGATGAAACCTAGAAATTTTCCAGATGCTTCCCCAAATGAGCATTTCAAAGGATTCAACTTCATTCGATACTTTCACACGATACTGAACATTTCTGCCAAGTCTTGCGTATGGCTGGAGGATTGTCCGGACTTGAGAAGCATATCATCCGCATAAACCTCCATCATCTTTCCTATCTGGTTGTAAAACATTCTGTTCACCAAGCGTTGGTAGGTAGCTCCAGCGTTCTTCAGCCCAAACGGCATAACTACGTAACAATACAATCCCAGGTTCGTGATGAAGCTCGTGTGCTCTTGGTCTGGCACGCGTATGGGTATTTGGTTGTATCCTGAGTATGCGTCCATGAAAGAAAGAAGTTCATGCCCAGCTGTTGAATCCACAAGTTGGTCTATTCTGGGAAGTGGGAAGCTATCTTTCAGACAAGCTCTATTCAAATCTAAGAAGGCAATGCATGTCCGCCACCTTCCATTCGACTTGTTAACCAAAAAAGGATTCGATATCCAGTCGGGATATGTTGAATCTCTGGTAAACCCGTTCTCTTTGAGCTTCTCTACCTCTTCCTTTAGAGCTGCCGACCTCTCTGGGCCCAACATATGTCTTTTCTGCTTCACTGGCGGGTGTTTCGGGTCAATGCTCAGCGAATGACTCATGATAGATGGTGATATTCCACACATGTCAGCATGGGTCCAGGCAAACACATCTAAGTTTGCCTTCAAAAAGTCATCCAGTTCCTTGGCTCGATGCGGATCCAATTGGGATCCAATCTTCAAAACCTTCTCTGGATCAGCTTCAACAATAGATATATCCACTTTCGTCTCGTTGGGAGTTGCCTTTCTGTCCTCAGCTTCCTCATCCTCTCTGGGATCTAGGTCTTCGGGCATTCCTTTCGGCAACTCCTTCGGGGCCGATTCCTCTAATTGCTACGCTGAGCCCTCCTTCGGAGGGGGTGAAGTACTTTTAGCTTCGATGTTGAGTCCCTTCATCAACATCTTCAACTCCGCTATATAGCAAGCTCGTCCGTAGACCTGGTGTCCCCTCATTACTCCTACTCCGGCCTCTGTTGGGAATTTGATCAACAAGCACCATGGTGCAATGCAAGCCCTGAACTCTGCAAGGGAGGCTCTTCCCAAAAAAGAGTTGTAGGGTGAATCGATATCTAATACTACAAACTGCAGCATCCGTACTCGTCGACGATCCCCTTGGCCCAATGTCACAGGTAGCTCTATATACCCCATTGGGGCTGTCGATGCCCCATTGAAGCCACGGATCCAATCTTCGTAGGGCTTCAAATCACCAGGCTCAAGTTTCATCTGATCAAATCCCTTTTTGAATAGAATATTGACAGAACTTCCATTGTCTACCAATACTTTATGGACTAATGTCGGTCCAATGTTAGTAGTGATAACCAAAGGATCTTCAGTTGGCGACTGGATTCCAGCATCATCTCTGCTACGAAATACCACGTCATCAAACATCGTTTTCTGCTGTTTCACAGGGGTAATGTCTTCTAGATCATTACATTCTTCTACATTTATATGCTTGACTGCATTGACATACTGGTCCATGGCTCTGAAACTGAGGTTGGCTGGATGGGGTCCACCTACTATAGTGTTAACGACAATCCCTTTTCCTTTTTGCTGCGCTGTTGGCTTGGGAGCGGACTGATTCCGGTTCGGGGCCTGTCCTCCTTGCCCCTATCCCTTGGGGCAACCTTGTACTCTTTCAATTTCCCTTCGCGCAACAACTTCTCAACCACATCTCTCAAATGTCGACACTTATTCATCGAATGTCCACGGGTTCCGTGAAACAAGCAAAACTTCCCAGTTGTAAATTCTTTCTCTGTCGAATCTCGCGGCGGTGGCTTTTTATACTATAAAACATTATATATGTCCAGATAAATGTTCTCCAACGTATCACTCAAGGGTGAATAATTCTCGAAAGTCTGGAACCGGGGTCTTTTGTCAGAATTGCTCCCTCGGTTCCTATTTCTCCTATTACCATTCCCGTTACGGTTGCTATTGCCCCCATTCCTTTTATTATCATTTCCACTATCGTTCCCAACGTTAACTTCAACTTTCCTAGAACTGTTGCCAGACCGCTTTATGGCAACGTTACTCTGGACAACTTCTTTCGAAGCCCCTTCAGGCTTCCTCTTTCTGTTTGCCTTAGCTTCCTCTCGTCTTAAACGGACATTGGCATTTTCATAAAATAATTCCCTGGTGGGAGGCGGCTTTCCAGAAAGATAATCCCCAAACTCTGTATCAGGGTCGACTCCTTTTATTAAGGCCATCAAGTTGGTGGGATCATGAGGATCGCTAACTTCAGTTACAGCTAAATTGAAACGGTCTAGGTACGACTTCAAGGACTCACCCGGTGCTTGCTTGATTCTCGATAATTCGATAACCGTCTTGGATTTTCGGGCGTGAAGTCGGAATTGATTCATAAAACATTCACTTAATTCTTTGAAATTCGATATCGATCGTACAGGAAGTCGGGTGAACGACAGTAATGCTACGTCTTATAAGTAAATTGGGAAAGCTTTACACTTCACAGCATCGGGAGCAGCTGCGGCATTCATAAACCATGCATATCGCATCAGGTGTTGTCCCGGGTCGGTTCTCCCAGTATATCTATCCATCTGTGGTAAATTGAACCGTCGTGGGAACTGAAAATCCAATATATCATCAGTAAAGGGAGTATGGCTTCGTTCGATGCCATAATCTTCATTGGTGTAATTCCTCCTTTCAGACATAATTTGGTGTACCATCGCCCATATATCAGCGTTAGTCAGAGTCTGTTCGGGCTCTCTGGCCCTGATATTCGGGTTTCCTCTAGTCTCCTGATCAGGGGATGCCCTCTTTCTTTTAGCAGCTTCCGCTCTACTCTCCTCCCTACGTTCCCGGTCGATCACGGTAGGAAGGGGTTGAAGCATCTGTCCCTGGGTAGGATTGGTAATATTGGGATCCCTAGGGAGGACATGAGATTCTCGCATGGGCAACAGCATAGGTTCCTGCAGGCTGGGTTTGTCAGGTCCTAACACTCGAGCAGCATCTTTGCGGGATCCCAGAGATCCGAAAGTCATCTGTTCTAAATTCTTAGGTCGTTCAAGCGGCCTTCTTTCATGGGGTCTCTCTTCCTATGAAGAAGATGATTGATCCACTACAGTGTGGTTAACTGGGGAGGGTGTCCTTCGCCTGCGGAGCTCACTAATCTCCCTACTCATGGTCTTCATATTCTCTTGCATCATAAGATTGGTACGCTCGTGGGTTCTCAAAGCATCCCTAGTACTCTCAAGCATGTCAAGAAAGCGTGAAAAATCTCCTTGTGTGGCGGGTGCAGATGGATTAATCTGGTCATTGGTCTTGGTGGCTGGAATCGGAGCATTGGTAGGGGCTCGAGTAGAGGTTCCAGCGTTTCCCTGGGTCGGGTCGGATCGGAGCAAGGTAACCGGGCCGGACCGGTTCGGATGGGGGGAGCGCACCTCTTCAACGTCTTCCACTCAGTTCGGATTCGAGCTCTCTCTTCTTGACTGGTTCAGATTCCCTGAGCCGGACCGATCCGCTCCTGGGTCTTGTCCACGCGACCTCGTCACAACCGTGTTTTGTTGATCTTCGCCAACTTCGTTCCATCGACTGGTTTGAACTTCCTTGCCTTTTCCTTTGGCCATAATTCTTCAACAATAAACCAACAAGTACATAAAAGCGTAAGAAATTGAGGATTAACTTCTTTGAACTTGACGGTCCAAATAGTAGAACGATAATCCAGACAAACAGAGAATTCAAATGGTTCTCAGTGAAAGCACCAAAATGTTAGACCAAAAAGTGGTTGTAACACCCAAATTGACTGAAATTCTAATAAAATAAGATTAAAAATGGAAAAGAGACACGAGATTTACAGCGGTTCGGCGTTAAAGAGCTACGTCCACTTTATATCACTTTGTTTGATGATGTAGATGAAAATACAACAAGATCTTCACTCAATCTCACTCATTTTTCATATACATTCACAAAATAATCTTTGAAATACACTCTAGATGATGATTTGGATTATGTAGTAGTGCTGGAATTCGGTTCTCAAAGTGCCTAAAGATCTCTTCAAATGCCTCATTATGGGGTATTTATAGGTGAAATTTCCTTCTGCATTCGGATCGGGTACACGTGGCTTCCATCCCGTCACTTTCGGGTTCGGATGGATTCTGGTGAGGACAACGCATCTGTTTAGTGGTCAACGTGGGTAGAAAGTGGGTGCAACTGCCCCGAATATCAAGGAGATCATGGAGTGAAGCAATGGGGCGTTCTGGGTTCGATTCGGATGAGTCAAATAATGGGGTCGGATCGGCTATACCACTCCTGATCCGAACCCAAATGCATTCAACTCTTCATAGCTTTGTACTGGTTTGCTTTTCTCTACAGAACTCCGATCCGGTCCGATTCCTTAGCAGATTATTCTTCAATGTTTGATCCTTTAGCTTTGTGTAGCCTATTCCACAAAGTAGGCTAACAGAACCTGTTAGTCCTATAGATATATGAGAGAGCTTCGTTTTGACTGGTTATGGTTCTAGTAACTCAAAATAAATACAAAGTTATGGTTGGCGGAACAACCCACGTTTGTTGGGTGCAACATCGAAATCTTGAGGTGCAACATCCGTTTGAAAATCCAAGATTGCACTGTATGACTTTTGAAAACTCATTTATGGGGATGAAATAGAAATATAACTTGGTGCATCATATTCCAAAATATAGTAAATCGAATTAGACCACGGTCAAACCCTCTTTTACCAACAAAACGGCATGTGAAAAATTGAGTTAAAAAAGCTTTCGATGTTCCCAATATTCATTAAAATTGAATTTCTTGGTTACTGAACTAAGATGAGATGGGTGGAACCATTTATTCCTATAGATCTATGAGAGAGTTTCGTTTTGACTAGTTATGGTTCTAGTAACTCAAAATGGATACAAATTTATAGTTGGCGAAACAAGCCACGTCCATTGGGTGCAACATCGAAGTCTTGAGGTGCAACATTCGTTTTAAACTCCAAGATTGCATTGTATGACTTTTGAAAACTCGTTTATGGGGATGAAATAGAAATATAACAAGGTGCATCATATTCCAAAATATTGTAAATCGAATTCCGACCACGGTAAACCCCCTTTGATCAAAAAAACGGCATGTGAAAAATTAAGCTAAAAAAAGCTTTCAATGTTCCCAATAGTCATTAAGATTGAATTTCTTGGTTATTGAACTAAGATGAAATGGGTGGAACCTGTTAGCCCCATAGATCTATGAGAGAGCTTCGTTTTGACTGGTTATGGTTCTAGTAACTCAAAATGGATGCAAAGTTATGGTTGGCGGATCAACCCACGTCTGTTGGGTGCAACATCGAAGTTTTGAGGTGCAACATTAGTTTGAAAATCCAAGATTGCGCTGAATGACTTATGAAAACTCGTTTACGGGGATGAAATATAAATATAACATGGTGCATCATGTTATATCGAATTCCGACCACGATCAAACCCCCTTTGAACAACAAAACAACATATGAAAAATTGGGCTAAAAAAACTTTCGATGTTCCCAAATGTCAATGAGAATGAATTTCTTGGTTATTGAACTTAGATGAGATTGGTGGAACATGTTATACCTATAGATCTATGAGAGAGCTTCGTTCTGACTGGTTATGGTTCTAGTAACTCAAAATAGGAATACAAAGTTACGGTTTGCGGAATAACCCACGTCTGTTGGGTGCAACATCGAAGTCTTGAGGTTCAACATCAGTTTGAAAATCCAAGATTGCACTGTATGGCTTTTGAAAACTCGTTTATGGGTATGAAATAGAAAAATAATGTGGTGCGTCATATTTCAAAATATAGTAAATCGAATTATGACCACGGTCAAACCCCCTTTGACCAATAAAACTTCATGTGAAAAATTGAGTAAAAAAAGCTTTAGAAGTTCCCAATAGTCATTAAGATTGAATTTCATTGTTACTGAACTAAGATGAGATGGGTGGAACCTATTATTCCTATAGAACTATGAGAGAGCTTCGTTTTGACTGGTTATGGTTCTAGTAACTCGAAATAAATACAAAGTTATGGCCGGCGGAACAACCCACGTCTATTGGGTGCAACATCGACGTCTGGAGGTGCAACATCCATTTGAAAATCAAAGATTGTGCTCTACGACTCTTTAAAATTCATTTATGGGTATGAAATAAAAATATAACATGGTGCATCATATTCCAAAATATAGAAAATCAAATTACGACCACGGTTAAACCCCCTTTGACCAACAAAACGGCATGTGAAAAATTGAGTTAAAAAAGCTTTCGATGTTCCCAATAGCCATTAAAATTGAATTTCTTGGTTACTGAACTAAGATGAGATGGGTGGAGCCTGTTATTCCTATAGATCTATGAGAGAGCTTCGTTTTGACTGGTTATGGTTCTAGTAACTCAAAATAAATACAAAGTTATGGTTGGCGGAACAACCCACGTCTGTTGGGTGCAACGTCGAAGTCTTGAGGTGCAACATCAGTTTGAAAACCCAAGATTGCACTATATGACTTTTGAAAACTCGTTTACGGGTATGAAATAGAAATATAACATGGTGCATCATATTCCAAGATATAGTAAATAGAATTCCGACTATGGTCAAACCCACTTTGACGAACAAAACATCGTGTGAAAAATTAAAAATTGAGCTAGAAAAGCTTTCGATGTTCCCAAATGTCATTAAGATTGAATTTCTTGGCTACTGAACTAAGACGAGACGGGTGGAACCTGTTATTCCTATAGATCTATGAGAGAACTTCGTTTTGACTAGTTATGGTTCTAGTAACTCAAAATGGATACAAATTTATGATTGGCGGAACAATCCACGTCTGTTGGGTGCAAATTGAAGTCTTGAGGTGCAACATCCGCTTGAAAATCCAAGATTTCGCTGTATGAATTTTGAAAACTCGTTTATGGGGATGAAATAGAAATATAACATGGTGCATCATATTCCAAAATATAGTAAATCGAATTTCGACCACGGTCAAACCTCCTTTGACCAATAAAACGACATGTGAAAAATTGAGCTAATTTTTTTTTTGATGTCCCAATAGTCATTAAGATTGAATTTCTTGGTTACTGAACTAAGGTGAGATGGGTGGAACCTGTTATCCCTATAGATCTATGAGAGAGCTTCGGTTTTACTAGTTATGGTTCTAGTAACTCAAAATGGACACAAAGTTATGGTTGGCGGAATAACCCACGTATGTTGGGTGCAACATCGATGTCTTGAGGTGCAACATCCATTTGAAAATCCAAGATTGTACTATATGACTTTTGAAAACTCATTTTTGGGGATGAAATAGAAATATAGCATGGTGCATCATATTCCAAAATATAGTAAATCGAATTATGACCACGGTCAAACCCACTTTGACCAACAAAACGGCATGTGAAAAATTGAGTTAAAAAAGCTTTCGATGTTCCCAATAGTTATTAAGATTGAATTTATTGGTTACTGAACTAAGATGAGACAGGTGGAACCTGTTAGCCCTATAGATCTGTGAGAGAGCTTCGTTTTGACTAGTTATGATTCTAGTAACTCAAAATGGACACAAAGTTATGGTTGGCGAAACTACCCACGTCTGTTGGGTGCAACATCGAAGATTTGAGGTTTAACATCAGTTTGAAATCCAAGATTGCATGGTATGACTTTTGAAAAATTGTTTATGGTTATGAAATAGAAATATTAGCTTCAAAAAAGAACGAAATAGAAATATAACATGGTGCATCATATTTAAAAATATAGTAAATCGAATTATGACCACGGTCAAACCCCCCTTAACCAACAAAACGGCATATGAAAAATTGAGTTAAAAAAGATTTCGATGTTCCCAATAGTCGTTAAGATTGAATTTCTTGGTTATTGAACTAAGTTGAGATGGGTGTAACCTGTTATCCCTATAGATCTATGGCAAAGCTTCGTTTTTACTGGTTATGTTGCTAGTAACTCAAAATGGATACAACGTTATGGTTGGCGAAACAACCCACATCCGTTGGGTGCAAAATCGAAGTCTTGAGGTGCAACTTCCGCTTGAAAATCCAAGATTGCACTGTATGACTTTTGAAAATTCATTTCGGGGGATGAAATAGTAATATAACATGGTGCATCATACTCCAAAATATAGTAAATCGAATTCCGACCACGGTCAAACCCCTTTTGACCAACAAAACAACATGTGAAATATTGAGCAAATTTTTTTTTCGATGTTCCCAAATGTCATTAAGATTGAATTCTTGGTTATTGAACTAAAATGAGATGGGTGGAACCTGTTAGTTCTTTAAATCTATGTGAGAGCTTCATTTTGACTAGTTATGGTTCTACTTACTCAAAATGGAAACAAATTTATGCTTCACAGAACAACCCGCGTCTGTTAGGTGCAACATCGAAGTCTTGAGGTGCAACATCAGTTTGAAACTCCAAGATTGCACTGTTTGACTTTTGAAAACTTGTTTATGGGGATGAAATATAAATATAACATTGTGCATCATATTCCAAAATATAGTAAATCGAATTCCGACCATGGTCAAACCCCCTTTGACAAATGAAACAACATTTAAAAAATTGAGCTAAAAAAGCTTTCGATGTTCCCTAAAGTCACTAAGATTGAATTTCTTGGTTACTTAACTAAGATGAGATGGGTGGAACCTGTTAGTCCTATCGATCTATGATAGAGCTTTTTTTTGACCGGTTAAGGTTCCAATAACTCAAAAAAGCTCTCTCATAGATCTATAGGACTAACCGTTTCCAACCATCTCATCTTAGTTCAGTAGCCTTGTTTTGACTGGTTATGATTCTATTAACTCAAAATAGATACAAATTTATGCTTGGCGGAACAACCCACGTTTATTGGGTGCAACATCGAAGTCTTGATGTGCAACATCCGTTTGAAAATCCAATATTGCACTGTATGACTTTTGAAAACTCGTTTATGGGGATAAAATAGAAATATAACATGGTGCATCATATTCCAAAATGTAGTAAATTGAATTCCGACCACTGTCAAACCCCCTTTGACCAATAAAACAACAGGTGAAAATTTGAGCTAAAAAAGTTTTCGATGTTCCCAAATGTCAATAAGATTGAATATCTTGGTAACCGAACTAAGATGAGATGTTTGGAACCTGTTAGTCATATAGACCTATGAGAGAGCTTCATTTTGACTGGTTATGGTCCTAGTAACTCAAAATAAATACAAAGTTATGGTTGTCGGAACAACCCACGTCTGTTGGGTGAAACATCGAAGTCTTGAGGTGCAACATCAGTTTGAAAATCCAAGATTTCACTGTATGACTTTTGAAAACTCGTTTATGGGGATGAAATAGAAATATAACATGGTTCATCATATTCCAAAATATAGTAAATCGAATTATGACCACGGTCAAACCCCCTTTGACCAACCAAACGACATATGAAAAATTGAGTTAAAAAAAGCTTTTGATGTTCCCAATAGTCATTAAAATAGAATTTCTTGGTTACTGAACAAAGATGAGATGGGTGGAACCTGTTATTCCCATAGATCTTTGAGAGAGTTTCATTTTGACTAGTTATGGTTCTAGTAACTCAAAATGGATACAAATTTATGGTTGGCGGAACAAGCCACGTCTATTGGGTGCAACATCGAAGTCTTGAGGTGCAATATTCGTTTGAAACTCCAAGATTGCATTATATGACTTTTGAAAACTCGTTTATAGGGATGAAATAGAAATATAACAAGGTGCATCATATTCCAAAATATAGTAAATCGTATTCCGACCACGGTAAACCCCCTTTGACCAAAAAAACGACATGTGAAAAATTGAGCTAAAAAAAAGCTTTCAATGTTCCCAATAGTCATTAAGATTGAATTTATCAGTTACTGAACTAAGACGATATGAGTGGAACTTGTTAGCCCTATAGATCTATGAAAGAGCTTCGTTTTGACTGGTTATGGTTCCAGTAACTCAAAATGGATGCAAAGTTATGGTTGGCGGATCAACCCACGTCTGTTGGGTGCAACATCGAAGTCTTGAGGTGCAACATTAGTTTGAAAATACAAGATTGCGCTGAATGACTTATGAAAACTCGTTTATGGGGATGAAATATAAATATAACATGGTGCATCATGTTCCAAAATATAGTATATCGAATTCCGACCACGATCAAACCCCCTTTGAACAACAAAACAACATGTGAAAAATTGGGCTAAAAAAACTTTCGATGTTCCCAAATGTCAATAAGATTGAATTTCTTTGTCACTGAACTAAGATGAGATTGGTGGAATATGTTATACCTATAGATCTATGAGAGAGCTTCGTTTTGACTGGTTATGGTTCTAGTAACTCAAAATAGAAATACAAAGTTATGGTTGGCGGAATAACCCACGTCGGTTGGGTGCAACATCGAAGTCTTGAGGTGCAACATCAGTTTGAAAATCCAAGATTGCACTGTATGACTTTTGAAAACTTGTTTATGGGTATGAAATAGAAAAGTAACATGGTGCATCATATTTCAAAATATAGTAAATCGAATTATGACCACGGTCGAACCCCCTTTGACCAATAAAACTTCATGTGAAAAATTGAGTAAAAAAAGCTTTAGATGTTCCCAATAGTCATTAAGATTGAATTTCTTTGTTACTGAACTAAGATGAGATGGGTGGAACCTGTTATTTCTATAGAACTATGAGAGAGCTTCGTTTTGACTGGTTATGGTTCTAGTAACTCAAAATAAATACAAAGTTATGGTCGGCGGAACAACCCGTGTCTGTTGGGTGCAACATCGAAGTCTTGAGGTGCAACATCCGTTTGAAAATCCAAGATCGCACTGTTTGACTTTTGAAAACTCGTTTATGGGTATGAAATAGAAATATAACATGGTGCATCATATTTCAAAATATTGTAAATCGATTTATGACCACATTCAAACCCCCTTTGACCAACAAAACGGCGTGTGAAAAATTGAGTTGAAAAAGCTTTCGATGTTCCCAATAGTCATTAAAATTGAATTTCTTGGTTACTGAACTAAGATGAGATGGGTAGAACCTGTTATTCCTATAGATCTATGAGATAGCTTCATTTTGACCGGTTATGGTTCTAGTAACTCAAAATGGATACAAATTTATGGTTGGCGGAACAACCCATGTTTGTTGGGTGCAACATCGAAATCTTGAGGTGCAACATCCGTTTAAAAATCCAAGATTTCATTGTACAACTTTTGAAAACTCGTTTATGGGGAAAAAATAGAAATATAAAAAGGTGCATCATATTCCAAAATATAGTAAATCGAATTATGACCACGGTCAAATCCCCTTTGACCAACAAAACGGCATGTGAAAAATTGAGCTAAAAAGGCTTTCGATGTTTCCAATAGTCATTAAGATTGAATTTCTGGGTTACTGAACTAAGATGAGATGGTGGAACCTTTTATTCCTATAGATCTATGAGAGAGCGTCGTTTTGACTGGTTATGGTTCTAGTAACTCAAAATAAATATAAAGTTATGGTTGGCAAAACAACCCACGTCTGTTGGGTGAGACATCGAAGTTTAGAGGTGCAACATCAGTTTGAAAATCGACGATTGCACTGTATGACTTTTGAAAACTCGTTTATGGGTATGAAATAGAAAAATAACATGGTGCATCATATTTCAAAATATAGTAAATCGAATTATGACCATGGTCAAACCCCTTTTTACCAACAAAACGACATGTGAAAAATTGAGTTAAAAAAGCTTTAGATGTTACCAATAGTCATTAAGATTGAATTTCTTGGTTACTGAATTAAGATGAGATGGGTGGAACCTGTTATTCCTATAGATCTATGAGAGATCTTCGTTTTGACTGGTTATGGTTCCAGTAACTTAGAATAAATACAAAGTTATGGTTGGGGGAACAAACCACGTCAGTTGGGTGCAACATCGAAGTCTTGAGGTGCAATATCCGTTTGAAAATTCAAGATTGCACTGTATGACTTTTGAAAACTCGTTTTTGGGGATGAAATAGAAGTATAACATGGTGCATCAAATTCCAAAACATATTAAATCGAATTATGACCGTGGTCAAACCCCTTTTGACCAACAAAACAACATGTATAAATTTAAACATTGGGCTAAAAAAGCTTTTGATGTTCTGAAATGCCTTTAAGATAGAATTTCTTGGTTACTGAACTAAGATGAGATGGGTTGAACTGTTAGTCCTATAGATCTATGAGAGAGATTCATTTTGACTGGTTATGGTTCTACTAACTCAAAATGGATACAAATTTATGCATGCCGGAACAACCCACGTTTGTTGGGTGCAACGTCGAAGTCTTTAGGTGCAACATCCGATTGAAAATCCAAGATTGCATTGTATGACGTTTGAAAACTCATTTATGGGTATGAAATAAGAAAATAACATGGTGCATCATATTTCAAAATATAGTAAATCGAATTATGACCACGGTCATACCCCCTTTGACCAACAAAACTTCATGTGAAAAATTGAGTTAAAAAAGCTTTAGATGTTCCCAATAGTCATTAAGATTGAATTTATTTATTGCTGAACTAAGATGAGATGGGTGGAAACTGTTATTCCTATAGAACTATGACAGAGCTTTGTTTTGACTGGTTATGGTTCGAGTAACTCAAAATAAATACAAAGTTATGGTCGGTGGAACAACCCACGTCTGTTGGGTGCAACATCGAAGTCTTGAGGTGCAACCTCCGTTTGAAAATCCAAGATTGCAGTTCATGACTTTTGAAAACTCGTTTCACGTATGAAATAGAAACATAACATGGTGCATCATATTCTGAAATATAGAAAATTGAATTATGACCACGGTCAAACTCCCTTTGACTAACAAAACGGCATGCGAAAAATTGAGTTAAAAAAGCTTTCGTTGTTCCCAATAGTCATTAAAATTGAATTTCTTGGTTACTGAACTAAGATGAGATGGGTGGAACCTATTATTCCAATAGATCTATGAGAGAGCTTCGTTGTGGCCGGTTATGGTTCTAGTAACTCAAAATTGATACAAATTTATGGTTGGCGGAACAACCCACGTTTGTTGGGTGCAACATCAAAGTCTTGAGGTGCAACATCCGTTTGAAAATCCAAGATTGCATTGTATAACTTTTGAAAACTCGTTTATGGGGATGAAATAGAAATATAACACGGTGCGTCATATTCCAAAATATAGTAAATCGAATTATGACCACGGTCAAACTCCTTTGACCAACAAAACGGCATGTGAAAAATTGAGCTAAAAAGGCTTTCGATGTTCCCAATAGTCATCAAGATTGAATTTCTTGGTTATTGAACTAAGATGAGATGGGTAGAACCTATTATTCCTATAAATCTATGAGAGAGCTTCGTATTGACTGGTTATGGTTCTAATAACTCAAAGTAAATACAAAGATATGGTTGGCGGAACATCCCACGTCTGTTGGGTGCAAAATCGTAGTCTTAAGGTGCAACATCAGTTTGAAAATCCATGATTGCACTGTATGACTTTTGAAAACTCGTTTATGGATCTGAAATAGAAAAATAACACGGTGCATCATATTTCAAAATATTTAAATCGAATTACGACCACGGTCAAACCCCCTTTGACCAACAAAACGGCATTTGAAAAATTGGGTTAAAAAGCTTTAGATGTTCCCAATAGTCATTAAGATTGAATTTCTTGGTTACTGAACTAATATGAGATAGGTGGAACCTATTTTTCCTTTAGATCTATGAGAGAGCTTCGTTTTGACTGGTTATGATTCTAGTAACTCAAATTAAATACAAAGGTATGGTTGGGGGAACAACCCACGTCTGTTGGGTGCAACATCGAAGTCTTGCGGTGTAACATCAATTTGAAAATCCAAGATTGCACTGTATGAATTTTGAAATCTTGTTTTTGGGGATGAAATAAAAAAATAACATGGTGCATCATATTCCAAAATATATTAAATCGAATTATGGCCACGGTCAAACCCCTTTTGACCAACAAAACAACATGTGAAAACTTAAAAATTGAGCTAAAATAGCTTCTGATGTTCCCAAATGTCATTAATATCGAAATTCGGTAGTAACATGCTTAAATTCTCAACTCAAAACTATTTTATATTTATAAATCTCGTTTATAAATTACACTTACATACTTCTTGTTTAAGTTCATTTTAAACAATTTTATTTTAGTTGAATTCTTGTCGATCATTATCATCGAACGGCTTGTAGTCAAATCGTGAAACTAAATTCATAAGGTGTTCGTTTCCAATGTTCACATGATGACCAATCTACCTAACCAATGCAAGAAAATGGATGAGATTACTCTTATCCAAAGACAGTGGTCAATACCCATAAACTTGTTAGGAACAACTACACATTAGCCAATAGTAGTCTGCGCTCATAAATAGGTGAGCATGACCAATCAACCAGCAAATGATAATAATTTAATATCTTTATTTCCTAACAAACAACTCATCCATAACTAATTTAGTTATGAAAACTTTCTTTACATATAAAATTTATATAAATTCTTGATAAACTTATTTCATTCTTCAAATTCTAAATCAATATCACATTACAGGACTTATTTAGGAATTTTGGAATCTTCATAAAAAATGATGATCGATCGATTGATTTAACCCAAAATTCAGGTTTAACAAATCAAATAATCCACTAAAAAATATTTTTTATTCACTTACAAGTTCGCGCTCATATATATAATATACATACTCTCGTAACTCAATCAAGGGTGTTACTAGCCCCGTCTCTAGTGGGCTATAACACCATATAAGCTTAGGTGTTTGCTAAGCATAAGCTTTGATGCTAGATGTAATGACCCGACTTTTCGGTTCTCGAAAATCAACACTAATACATCCTTTGTGTTTATATATATCAAATTAAGTGATAGAAAAACAAATAGTTAGGGGAAATTAAAGAAGATAAAAGAATAAAAGAAAGAAGATATAGAACAAAATTTCACAGTAGAATGCATATTCTACAATATAACAATGCTCTTTACAAAAAGATAAAAACGTCGATAGCAACCAATATTAGAAGTGTGCACGACCTATTTTTCACGAACTTGGTAATGACGGCAAAGTCAAATCCCTTTTCTTCTTCCAATTTTTCTTCTTCCAATTCCTCTTCTGCCTTCGAAGCATCCTTTCCTCCTCTTCCATCACAATCTTCTCCTCTCAAACCACCAGATCCACCTCCTACAAGTGATAATCCTTCTTCTCAGCAAGGTATCCTCGGCTCTGGTATCAATTTGGAAAATCCATCGAATGTCTCTTTTCCTTCGTTTGTGAAGTCTGACTATGTGTCACTCTTCAGATCTCAACCTCGTAATGTTGGTTCCTACCAGCCACAACAATTTGAGATTCCTAGAGATGGATCAAAAATTCCTATTCCATATCAAGTCAAAGTTGAAGGGATTAAATATTGGAGCAACTTCTTGGTAGGGGTTTTTCTTGAAGGCACACTTTCTTTCCCTGCTAATTCGAACTTTTCAAAGATTAGATGGAGATTAAGTGGTACTGTCGATATTCAATCTGACGGATACATGTTTTATTTCAAATTTTCCAATGAATCTGATCGTCTTAAAATTTTACATGTTGATCCTATATTCATTCGTGGGAGAATGTTCATAATTATAACTTGGGATGCATCATTAGGATGCTCACAAAATAAAATCAGAAAAGTGCCTATATGGATTCAGTTATATAGGATTCTGACGATACTTTGGGCATTGATATGTATAAATAGGCTAGTGGATCATATTGGACGTCTTACCTGTTTCGACACTAGTACAGAGAGAATTAATAGATTTAGATATGCTAAATCCCTAGTAGAAATCACTCTAGATTATGATCTACCTGATACAATAGTTATTGATGATCTAGGGGTAAAGTGTCCCCCTGTGAATATTGCTTATGATTGGAGATCTTTGATCTGCACTTCATGTAAGATATTTGGATATCAAACAAGTCACTGTGAAGTTTCTTCTAAACATAATAAGATAGATGATCAACAGTGTAATGTTGAAGTGGATAAAAATGCTCAACAGTTTGTGAATAATGATAGGAAGCAAAAGAATTTACATACTTCTACTAATAACAATACATGGACTTATATACCTCCTAAATACAAGAAAGAATGGAGAAGAAAAAATCCAAATAATTTTCGTACTGACAATACTGTTGGAACAAGTAAGGATAATGCCAATCTGTTTAGTGTTTTTGTAACGACCCTTGTTTTTCGACCCTTTGAGTATGAATATTTAAATTAGATTTAAATATTATATTTTGAATATCGATGGAATTTAATATTTAATTCGTTATTTAAAAGAAGTTCGAACGTTATATATTTATATAATTATAAATCGAGCTTGAAAATGGCGTGTAGTTCGTAAATTCGAGTTTTGAACTTCAACTGAGAATACAGGGTTCGATATAAGTCGGATTTCTGTGAAACAAGACACGTTAGAACCGTATTGACGATAATTTTCATATGAAAGAGAAAAAATCAGATTTCGTTTTATAGTTTGAAAGTTATGGTCAAATCAAAATTTGGAAAAAACGCTGTGGAAATCGTTATTTAAAATATCGATCTTTAAAATGGCCGTTTTGCAAACGGACTCAGATTTCGACGAAATCAGTTTCATTAGAACCGTATCGTTAAATTATTGTACGGTGGTGAATTGGATGGAAAATCGATGTCGTATGTGATCACAATGGCCGTAAACGCCGTTCAAATTCTCTAACGCGTATTTAATTAAATAAAAGGAGTATTTGAGTGTAACTCGAGCAGACGATCGAATTAGGCCACGAAACCAGTTCCGTTGAGTTCGTATCGTCGATTAGAGTCAGTATAGGCATATAGTTTGTTATTATTAGAGATCGAGAAATTTGGCGTTAAAAAGGGTAGGGCGATTCTCGGTTAAAATAGCCTACCGGGCAAACGGTCTCAGAATGCGACGAAACTAGTGCCATTGGGTTCGTATCGAAAAGTTATTGTAGGATATCAAGGTTTCAAGTTGATTCGATTTAGCTGGTGGTCGTGGTAAATTAAAATGCGTGTTTATTTCTGGTTTTATAAGGGAATTTTTTCCAAACGACCTCGGATTGCGACGAAACTTGTCCCATTGGATCCGGAATATCGTTTTACATCAAGAACAGCCTTTTTATCAGTAGACAGAAATCATATGTGGTGGGTTTTAATACGAATTCTCACTGCAAAGTTTCGTTGTATTAAAATAGTAATAAAATCTACCCTACTTTCTACTGTACATTACTTGTCCCCCAAATCTTCACACTACTGTACATAACTTGTTCCCCAAACAATTCATTTTACTTGGCTGCCAAACAACTGATTCCTTGCAAGCCAAACTAGGAACCGTGCCTTCCACGTTTTGGTTCCATTATAAATACCATACTAGAAATAGTCAAACCCTATTCGTTTGTTTCTGTGGTCAACACCACTCCAAGCCGCCACATAAACCAATCGACGATCAGGAAGCTATAATTTTTCGCACTCATCTTCTCCCAATCCGCCACTCTAAATCGAAAACGATAACTAGAAAAGGATGGAGGTCAGCGAGATCAACAAAGTGGACGGTGGAGATGAACTGGAGTGAACTATGATGGTCGGATTTTGGCCAGAAAGGCGCGATCTTCATGGAGCTATGGATGGCGAATGGAAACACCTGTTTGGTTGTGGTTGCTGCCGTAGTTGGAGGAGTTGAAGGCGCTTCCGGGGATGGACTCTGATCCGATTCCGGTGGACTGTGGAGCTGCCGGCGGTGGCGAAGTGGAAGGCGAGGTTGAGCGTGGTGCTTGAAGTAACGGGAAGGGAGCAAGGCGTGGTTACCAGAAATGAAGTGAACGAGAGGGATAAGGAGGTGGACTCAAATGGGTTACAACATCTGGAAGCGAACAAGTGGGGACTGTAAACGAATTGGCAAGAAGAACAATCGTGAAGGGGAAAAATCATGGGCATATTAAACGATGGTGCGTGGGTTATGTTTCAGGAGGAAGCCAACGAAGACAGTACATATTTAAGGGTAAATTAATTGATTTAATTATATAAACCGTGAATTAGTGTATTAATTGAATCATGGATTCTACAGGGTCTTTGGGAACGTCTGAAGCATGTGAAACTAGTAAAGAAGGATAAGAACGAAGGGGTTCGGTCCTGTATAATCGATGGTAACAATGAAAGTAATGAAATTTATTAATTTTTAGATTAAGTAAGGATTTATAACTAATTAAAAATGGTGCAACGTTCCTATAGGTTTTCGAAATGGGACAATGAGGAGATGGGTGACAGTTGTTGAAGCCTGGGTAAATTAAGTTCTGAAATGAATTACTTCATTTTTCCCTAAATGATGATCTAATCGAACTGTAAATCATCACAGGGTAAATCAAGAAGTTGCGATGGAAGATACGCACACAGTGATCACCTGCTAACGGGATATTTAAAACAACTTGGAACAGTAGAGCAAAAGGGGAACGAAGGGTAACCGAAACAAAGAGAAGTCAACGGACATGAATACATTGGTTAAAAGTAATCAAATTAATTACTGTTTAAAATAGTAATACGTAGAGATGAGGCATTACTGAACAAATGGAATAAATAAACACAGTGAAGATAATAGGTATTCTAAGTAGGCTAATTAACTATATTCATTTAAGGTTAATAGAACATAGGACAGAATAGAGTGGCAGGGAATAACAAAATGTCTGAACTCGTTCTTTTTGTTTAAACCAAGGTCGGCCTGTTATCTCATTTTAACCAGAGGAATCTGCCTTTTAAGGTTTAACAAAAATCAGTTGTATAGTTAGTTAAAAATTTAACAAATGATTATCGAAGTTAAAAACTAAGTTAAGCAATAAATAATTAAATTAAACTATGTTAGACTAGATTGTTAATAACTCATCCGTATTTTTGACAGAATGGAATGATTAAAGTTGCGTTGGAATCATATCGAGGACCAGAACATTCTGGAACTGATTGGAATAGAGTTGGAGACAGTTGGAGATTTTAGTTAAATTAAACGATTGTTTAATTTAACTGAAACCGTACCGTTTCAGAAATGAATTAACTCAAGGTGAGTTAAACTCACTCAGTTTCCCATTTATATTTTATATAAATTGGGTATTTTTATTTTGAGTGCTTTGCTTGCTGATGGTTGCCTATTGCTAGTTATACCCTTGTTTGTGGATTTAACTGATGAAATTAAACCGTGTTTAATTTCAGTGAAATACCAAATCGTTATTCTAACGATTGGTTCCAATAAAGGTAACTCACCTTGGTTGGTCACGTTTATTTATAAACGTGTTTATATTGTTGAATTGTTTGTGAATTGGTTGCTGTTAATGGCCGTTATTTATTGTTATCAGTTAAACAAAACTGAACGGCCTGATTTGAGATAACCATTTGAATACAGGGCAGAACATGTTGGAGGGATCCAACCGGGTTCCTCAAATATATTATTTGTTTCCATATTATCATATATGAACTGTCATATTTGTTGTGATTGATTGGATGGTTGAATTATTGAATATTCAACATCTGCTAGTTTAAACCAATGGGTGATATTGGTTGGGTATTTGGCAGCGTATGGCCTATAAAATCAATCGTGTTATAAATATTGATTCACCGTCAGGTGAATCAATGAAGATAAAGTTATAAAAATGTATTTTATAACTGGAGTTGGATTTTTAATATGATATTTTGAATAAGAGTTATTAAAGAGGAATAAATAAATATTTTATTCATTTAAGATTTTGATTTGTTAATAATTTATTTTATAAAGTAAAATGCTGATGTTAACCAGATTTACAAGCATGTGGATAAGAAATGAATCGAGGGGTTAAATTTTGATAATTGTTTTGTAAAGAAAACAATTAATGGGATTATTTAAATTAATTATATTTTTAATTAATTTAAAGTGAGGATTAATTGGAATCGATTAACGAGATAATCGAGTTTTGAGTTAATCGATCGTTTGAATTGGAATTTGATTATCAAAATTGATGTATTTTGATTTGAATAGTTAATAAATATTGTTTAAATTTAAATAAGGTTTTAAAAGGGGATTTACTATTCAATTTAGTTAATAAAGGAATTAACTACTAATGTAGTTAATGATTGAACAAATTATTATTTTAATTAATAATAATTTAGAAAATTTCTGTTGAATGGAAATTCATTTAAAAGGAATCGAAGTGGGAACGAAATCTAGTTGGATAGTGAGGGAAGTTCATTAACAAGTTTTATATTCAAAGCCCAAGTTGGTATAACAAAGTATAAAAGGATTTTCAAGTGAATAAAATAGTTTGAAATAAAGGTTACTTAATTATATGGATTAAGAGGAAGGGGATTACGATAAAAAGGTTTTGTAATAAACCAAGATTATCTGAATGGGATTTGAAGTGTAAGGATGTTAATATTAAATTAACGTTACTTGAAAATGAGATCAATAAAAGGGGGAAAGTGAAATGAGTTTTTCCAAAACAGGGAATGGGTGAATAGATTTGAATGGAGATTGGTAATAGTAAATTTGGTTAAAGTTTGGGTCGTAGGGTTGTATAACCGAATACGATTTATAATAGAATCTGTTTTTGAGAATAGAATGGAATATTGGGTTTTGATTACAACTTATATTTATCTAAGGATATGAACGTTGTTGATCAAGGTCTGAGAGGTAATTAAAATACCCCAACTTGAACGACATCAGGATTATCTGAAGAGGATATTAGTTGATAATCGTAAGAGGGGTTAGCGATAAGTTCATTATTTCCATTTGTGAAATAATGCAATGTTTGGTGAGAGTTTGGAAATTATATAACGAGAGATCTTAAGTAAAGGAAATTAATAAAAGGCCAAGTGATGCTGAATACTGAACAAGTGAACTCATTGGAGTGTCATGATTGAAACACTGAATATTTTGATAGTTAAAACACCGACTATCAAACCTGTCCAATACGATTGTTGGTACGGAAAGACCGGGATCGAATTTATATTCGAAAACCATTCCGACCAACAAATACGTGAAGATCTCATAAGATGATCGAGATGGAGCATTGAAGACTGTGGATTTTCATAAACGGAAGAACCACTAATATTCTCTGCCTGGCAAGAAGAGATAAACTGTGATTCTGTCGTGGTTGGAATCTACGGGCTGCAAGGACTTCTGCTACTGATCTATGGGGTGATTCCTATATGGATGCGGTAGGAGAGTGCCTTCGGTTCATCCTGTTCCTGGATGACTTGTATGGACGGATGTCTGACAGAGTATTTCCAAAGGGTCACGTACGTTGATTTCTTCAAACGTGCTATAGTTGTTGGCGGAGGATTGGCGTTCTCTTAGCTTAACTGCTAGAGTATTTTTGAGGTCGTCAATTAGTGATATCTGGCGGATCTGACGATGTGGCATTCAAAGTGAATGATGACCAGATGATCAAGAGTTAATCTAGACCTCAAGCCTCATCAACCGGGAAATGACAAAAATCGGGCAGGCAGCATGGCTATGTGGGTCGCTCCCATTAGGGTGTATAATCACCTATCTAGTGAAATTCCTTTTGCTTCTTTAATCTATGTTCGATGGTGTCCCTTTTCGGGAAACGATGGTTTGAGTCCAACCGTTGGTGATACACATTCGATACACTCAAGCGAAATGAGTGGTCGGTCATGTGAGGGCCGGGTTGTAAGACGTTCTTTTTAAACCCAGTGTATTCGTCTCTAGAGATACACGATCGGCAGGTAGTCCCATACCTTGTCAAGGTCGGAATCCAATCTCCAATAAGCGCCTGCGGTTTTGATTGTATATATATGTGTGTGGAGCGTGAGATGCAAGCGTTCCATTAGATTGATATTTACTTGTATTTAGACATTATTATAATATCAGACAAGATATTGATTTCAAAGATGGTTTGGGTTATCGTAAGGTAAAAATCGTCCATGTTTATGTGTGGATTTGGTCTTACGATTATCCTTTTCATTTGAAATGATTTTGAACTTTAAAATCAAGTTGGATGATAACCCTTAATACTGTGCGAGTTTATCTCACTCTGGTTCACCAGACTGACCCGGTGTTTTGTAAATACTCGGGTTAGGCCGGGTTGTACAGGTTCAGGTTATCGACTACTATGAAGAGACGAGTTGAAGAGTCCAGACGTATGATATTTCTACTATTCCGTTGTGTGTTGTATATGGGAACAGGGTATTATAACTGTCCCGTCATGTGGTGTACTCTGATATTGTAAGTATTTTTAAATCTCTCAGTAAAGATTTATTTCAATATTATATTTTGTTCCGCTGCGATGTGAGACTCTGTGTTGTGTTTTTTCTTCTTCTTCTATTCTAATATTTCTTTCTTTCTTATCTCACCCTCTAATTTCTTTCTAATAACTATCCAGTGTTTTCGGTGCTTGGACGGTCGGCATGAGTTACAGTAAAGGTATTTATTTCGATTTCCGAGGCCAGAAATCCTTGGGTCGTTACAGTGGTATCAGAGCTGAAGGTTAAGTGATTACCTTGGCTCTGTGGCGTGACTCGGTAGAGATGGGGTTAGTAATACCCTAGATTGAGTTTGACTGTATATATATACGAGTGAACGTATTCGTAGATTTTATAAAAATTGTTTATATTGTGGAGATTTATTGGTTGAGTTGTTTATGAGTTCTGGTCGATCAGTTTGATCCACTGTATCGATAGGAGTTTCTAAACACTCAAGTACGATAAACCGACACAGTATGTTTTGAAAAGAGGGTAAATGATATAATTTACCCAAATTTTATTTTGATATAAAGGAATTATATATATTGGAAATATTATAATATATTGGATGTGTTGGTTGATTATAATTGAATTGGTTATATAAATAACCAATTGGAATTCATATAATATAAGAGCAGATTTATTAAATCTGAAATTAAAATCAGAATTGGAATTTAAATTCCTAAAAATGGGAAAGGAAGTGGCAAATGAACTTGGATTAGATATATGAGAATTTTAAGATCCTGGGAGATTTTAAATTGGTTTACAAGCATCGTGAATGATATTTTGAAATAGATTTCAAAATGGAGGTGTTTAAATATGATTTTGAATGGTTATATAGTACTGAACTCACTTTGATAGCTGGGAAATAACTCTGATGATGCTGGCCACATCATCAGTGTTCATCTCCGAGTTCTAAGTGACGGATTGCTACCAAAAATCTTGTTTTGAATTGCTT
The DNA here is from genome assembly GCA_030737875.1 of Allium sativum. Lineage (NCBI taxonomy): Eukaryota > Viridiplantae > Streptophyta > Magnoliopsida > Asparagales > Amaryllidaceae > Allium > Allium sativum. The sequence goes on along the minus strand of CM060921.1, from coordinate 808,780,732 downwards.
TGAGAAAGGCAAGTTGTTTTGAATCCTGAAAAGGAATATTTGATTTTTGAAAAAGCTGAACTGTCTAAAAACTCCCGGGGAAATTGTTTGAACCAAAGAAAAATTAAATAGAAATTGTGAAAACAAATGTGAATTGAATTGAAACCAGTTAACTGGAAATTGAATCAGGATATAATATGTCAAGTCGAATCAGATTTTGAATTATGAGACAGGAATCTGAAATGGTATAAAACGGGTAAGTTAAGAGATGAAATTGATAATGGATTTGAAAGTTAGTGAGTTTATAACGTTCTTTCTTACCTTAGCAATTTCGAGGATGAAATTATTCTAAGGGGGGAAGAATGTAACGACCCGTGTTTTTTGACCCTTTGAATATGAATATTTAAATTAGATTTAAATATTATATTTTGAATATCGATGGAATTTAATATTTAATTCGTTATTTAAACGAAGTTCGAACGTTATATATTTATATAATTATAAATCGAGCTTGAAAATGGCGTGTAGTTCGTAAATTCGAGTTTTGAACTTCAACTGAGAATACAGGGTTCGATATAAGTCGGATTTCTGTGAAACAAGACACGTTAGAACCGTATTGACGATAATTTTCATATGAAAGAGAAAAATTCAGATTTCGTTGTATAGTTTGAAAGTTATGGTCAAATCAAAATTTGGAAAAAACGCTGTGGAAATCATTATTTAAAATATCGATCTTTAAAATGGCCGTTTTGCAAACGGACTCAGATTTCGATGAAATCAGTTTCATTAGAACCGTATCGTTAAATTATTGTATGGTGGTGAATTGCGTGGAAAATCGATGTCGTATGTGATCACAATGGCCGTAAACGCCGTTCAAATTCTCTAACGCGTATTTAATTAAATAAAAGGAGTATTTGAGTGTAACTCGAGCAGACGATCGAATTAGGCCGCGAAACTAGTTCCGTTGAGTTCGTATCGCCGATTAGAGTCAGGATAGGCATATAGTTTGTTATTTTTAGAGATCGAGAAATTTGGCGTTAAAAAGGGTAGGGCGGTTCGCGGTTAAAATAGCCTACCGGGCAAACGGTCTCGGAATGCGACGAAACTAGTGCCATTGGGTTCGTATCGAAAAGTTATTGTAGGATATCAAGGTTTCAAGTTGATTCGATCTAGCTGGTGGTCGTGGTAAATTAAAATGCGTGTTTATTTCTGGTTTTATAAGGGAATTTTTTCCAAACGACCTCGGATTGCGACGAAACTTGTCCCATTGGATCCGGAATATCGTTTTACATCAAGAACAGCCTTTTATCAGTAGACAGAAATCATATGTGGTGGGTTTTAATACGAATTCTCACTGCGAAGTTTCGTTGTATTAAAATAGTAATAAAATCTACCCTACTTTCTACTGTACATTACTTGTCCCCCAAATCTTCACACTATTGTACATTACTTGTTCCCCAAACAATTCATTTTACTTGGCTGCCAAACAACTGATTCCTTGCAAGCCAAACAAGGAACCGTGCCTTCCACGTTTTGGTTCCATTATAAATACCATACTAGAAACAGTCAAACCCTATTCGTTTGTTTCTGTGGTCAACACCACTCCAAGCCGCCACATAAACCAATCGACGATCAGGAAGCTATAATTTTTCGCACTCATCTTCTCCCAATCCGCCACTCTAAATCGAAAACGATAACTAGAAAAGGATGGAGGTCAGCGAGATCAACAAAGTGGACGGTGGAGATGAACTGGAGTGAACTATGATGGTCGTATTTTGGCCAGAAAGGCGCGATCTTCATGGAGCTATGGATGGCGAATGGAAACACCTGTTTGGTTGTGGTTGCTGCCGTAGTTGGAGGAGTTGAAGGCGCTTCCGGGATGGACTCTGATCCGATTCCGGTGGACTGTGGAGCTGCCGGCGGTGGCGAAGTGGAAGGCGAGGTTGAGCGTGGTGCTTGAAGTAACGGGAAGGGAGCAAGGCGTGGTTACCAGAAATGAAGTGAACGAGAGGGATAAGGAGGTGGACTCAAATGGGTTACAACATCTGGAACCGAACAACTGGGGACTGTAAACGAATTGGCAAGAAGAACAATCGTGAAGGGGAAAAATCATGGCATATTAAACGATGGTGCGTGGGTTATGTTTCAGGAGGAAGCCAACGAAGACAGTACATATTTAAGGGTAAATTAATTGATTTAATTATATAAACCGTGAATTAGTGTATTAATTGAATCATGGATTCTACAGGGTCTTTTGGAACGTCTGAAGCATGTGAAACTAGTAAAGAAGGATAAGAACGAAGGGGTTCGGTCCTGTATAATCGATGGTAACAATGAAAGTAATGAAATTTATTAATTTTTAGATTAAGTAAGGATTTATAACTAATTAAAAATGGTGCAACGTTCCTATAGGTTTTCGAAATGGGACAATGAGGAGATGGGTGACAGTTGTTGAAGCCTGGGTAAATTAAGTTCCGAAATGAATTACTTCATTTTTCCCTAGATGATGATCTAATCGAACTGTAAATCATCACAGGGTAAATCAAGAAGTTGCGATGGAAGATACGCACACAGTGATCACCTGCTAACGGGATATTTAAAACAACTTGGAACAGTAGAGCAAAAGGGGAACGAAGGGTAACCGAAACAAAGAGAAGTCAACGGACATGAATACATTGGTTAAAAGTAATCAAATTAATTACTGTTTAAAATAGTAATACGTAGAGATGAGGCATTACTGAACAAATGGAATAAATAAACACAGTGAAGATAATAGGTATTCTAAGTATGCTAATTAACTATATTCATTTAAGGTTAATAGAACATAGGACAGAATAGAGTGGCAGGGAATAACAAAATGTCTGAACTCGTTCTTTTTGTTTAAACCAAGGTCGGCCTATTATCTCATTTTAACCAGAGGAATCTGCCTTTTAAGGTTTAACAAAAATCAGTTGTATAGTTAGTTAAAAATTTAACAAATGATTAGCGAAGTTAAAAACTAAGTTAAGCAATAAATAATTAAATTAAACTATGTTAGACTAGATTGTTAATAACTCATCCGTATTTTTGACAGAATGGAATGATTAAAGTTGCGTTGGAATCATATCGAGGACCAGAACATTCTGGAACTGATTGGAATAGAGTTGGAGACAGCTGGAGATTTTAGTTAAATTAAACGATTGTTTAATTTAACTGAAACCGTACCGTTTCAGAAATGAATTAACTCAAGGTGAGTTAAACTCACTCAGTTTCCCATTTATATTTTATATAAATTGGGTATTTTTATTTTGAGTGCTTTGCTTGCTGATGGTTGCCTGTTGCTAGTTATACCCTTGTTTGTGGATTTAACTGATGAAATTAAACTGTGTTTAATTTCAGTGAAATTCCAAATCGTTATTCTAACGATTGGTTCCAATAAAGGTAACTCACCTTGGTTGGTCACGTTTATTTATAAACGTGTTTATATTGTTGAATTGTTTGTGAATTGGTTGCTGTTAATGGTCGTTATTTATTGTTATCAGTTAAACAAAACTGAACGGCCGGATTTGAGATAACCATTTGAATACAGGGCAGAACATGTTGGAGGGATCCAACCGGGTTCCTCAAATATATTATTTGTTTCCATATTATCATATATGAACTGTCATGTTTGTTGTGATTGATTGGATGGTTGAATTATTGAATATTCAACATCTGCTAGTTTAAACCAATGGGTGATATTGGTTGGGTATTTGGCAGCGTATGGCCTATAAAATCAATCGTGTTATAAATATTGATTCACCGTCAGGTGAATCAATGAAGATAAAGTTATAAAAATGTATTTTATAACTGGAGTTGGATTTTTAATATGATATTTTGAATAAGAGTTATTAAAGAGGAATAAATAAATATTTTATTCATTTAAGATTTTGATTTGTTAATAATTTATTTTATAAAGTAAAATGCTGATGTTAACCAGATTTACAAGCATGTGGATAAGAAATGAATCGAGGGGTTAAACTTTGATAATTGTTTTGTAAAGAAAACAATTAATGGGATTATTTAAATTAATTATATTTTTAATTAATTTAAAGTGAGGATTAATTGGAATCGATTAACGAGATAATCGAGTTTTGAGTTAATCGATCGTTTGAATTGGAATTTGATTATCAAAATTGATGTATTTTGATTTGAATAGTTAATAAATATTGTTTAAATTTAAATAAGGTTTTAAAAGGGGATTTACTATTCAATTTAGTTAATAAAGGAATTAACTACTAATGTAGTTAATGATTGAATAAATTATTATTTTAATTAATAATAATTTAGAAAATTTCTGTTGAATGGAAATTCATTTAAAAGGAATCGAAGTGGGAACGAAATCTAGTTGGATAGTGAGGGAAGTTCATTAACAAGTTTTATATTCAAAGCCCAAGTTGGTATAACAAAGTATAAAAGGAATTTTCAAGTGAATAAAATAGTTTGAAATAAAGGTTACTTAATTATATGGATTAAGAGGAAGGGGATTACGATAAAAAGGTTTTGTAATAAACCAAGATTATCTGAATGGGATTTGAAGTGTAAGGACGTTAATATTAAATTAACGTTACTTGAAAATGAGATCAATAAAAAGGGGGAAAGTGAAATGAGTTTTTCCAAAACAGGGAATGGGTGAATAGATTTGAATGGAGATTGGTAATAGTAAATTTGGTTAAAGTTTGGGTCGTAGGGTTGTATAACCGAATACGATTTATAATAGAATCTGTTTTTGAGAATAGAATGGAATATTGGGTTTTGATTACAACTTATATTTATCTAAGGATATGAACGTTGTTGATCAAGGTCTGAGAGGTAATTAAAATACCCCAACTTGAACGACATCAGGATTATCTGAAGAGGATATTAGTTGATAATCGTAAGAGGGGTTAGCGATAAGTTCATTATTTCCATTTGTGAAATAATGCAATGTTTGGTGAGAGTTTGGAAATTATATAACGAGAGATCTGAAGTAAAGGAAATTAATAAAACGCCAAGTGATGCTGAATACTGAACAAGTGAACTCATTGGAGTGTCATGATTGAAACACTGAATATTTTGATAGTTAAAACACCGACTATCAAACCTGTCAAATACGATTGTTGGTACGGAAAGACCGGGATCGAATTTATATTCGAAAACCATTCCAACCAACAAATACGTGAAGATCTCATAAGATGATCGAGATGGAGCATTGAAGACTGTGGATTTTCATAAACGGAAGAACCACTAATATTCTCTGCCTGGCAAGCAGAGATAAACTGTGATTCTGTCGTGGTTGGAATCTATGGGCTGCAAGGACTTCTCGCTACTGATCCATGGGGTGATTCCTATATGGATGCGGTAGGAGAGTGCCTTAGGTTCATCCTGTTCCTGGATGACTTGTATGGACGGATGTCTGACAGAGTATTTCCAAAGGGTCACGTACGTTGATTTCTTCAAACGTGCTATAGTTGTTGGCGGCGGATTGCCGTTCTCTTAGCTTAACTGCTAGAGTATTTTTGAGGTCGTCAATTAGTGATATCTGGCGGATCTGACGATGTGGCATTCAAAGTGAATGATGACCAGATAATCAAGAGTTAATCTAGACCTCAAGCCTCATCAACCGGGAAATGACAAAAATCGGGCAGGCAGCATGGCTATGTGGGTCGCTCCCATTAGGGTGTATAATCACCTATCTAGAGAAATTCCTTTTGCTTCTTTAATCTATGTTTGATGCTGTCCCTTTTCGGGAAACGGTGGTTTGAGTCCAACCGTTGGTGATATACATTCGATACACTCAAGCGAAATGAGTGGTCGGTCATGTGAGGGCCGGGTTGCAAGACGTTCTTTTTGAACCCAGTGTATTCGTCTCTAGAGATACACGATCGCAGGTGGTCCCATACCTTGTCAAGGTCGGAATCCAATCTCCAATAAGCGCCTGCGGTTTTGATTGTATATATATATGTGGAGCGTGAGATGCAAGCGTTCCACTAGATTGATATTTACTTGTATTTAGACATTATTATAATATCAGACAAGATATTGATTTCAAAGATGGTTTGGGTTATCGTAAGGTAAAAACCGTCCATGTTTATGTGTGGATTTGGTCTTACGATTATCCTTTTCGTTTGAAATGATTTTGAACTTTAAAATCAAGTTGGATGATCACCCTTAATACTGTGCGAGTTTATCTCACTCTGGTTCACCAGACTGACCCGGTGTTTTGTAAATACTCGGGTTAGGCCGGGTTGTACAGGTTCAGGTTATCGACTACTATGAAGAGGCGAGTTGAAGAGTCCAGACGTATGATATTACTACTATTCCGCTGTGTGTTATATATGGGAACAGGGTATTATAACTGTCCCGTCATGTGGTGTACTCTGATATTGTAAGTATTTTTAAATCTCTCAGTAAAGATTTATTTCAGTATTATATTTTGTTCCGCTGCGATGTGAGACTCTGTGTTGTTTCTTCTTCTTCTATTCTAACATTTCTTTCTTTCTTATCTCACCCTCTAATTTCTTTCTAATAACTATCCAATGTTTTCGGTGCTCGGACTGAAACACCCCACCTCCGTTAGGGTCACTCTCAAAGGGAATGCCCTAATTTTGGTGGAGGTTTATAAGTACAAGTCACAGATATACAAGACAGATATAAGAACACATATTTGTAAACAGCGGAAGAACAACAACTTTTATTTCATAAAGTCAAATACGTGTTACAACAACATCCTTTCCAAAAACATAACATAACAGTTTCATAATCAGTCTTGAGTACATGATTTAAAGAAGCATAAATAAAACATAGATAAACTGCAAAAGCCCCATAGTGGATTGTCCAAAGCCATAGTTCAAAACAGGAAAGTCCAAGCAATACATTTCTCTTCTTCAAGCTGGATGTTGAGATTGGTCAAGTTGCTGTGTTCCCTCCCTGAGGACCTTGGGGGGGGGGGGACGGAAGAAAGAAGACGAAAGAAAAGTAGAGTCAGACATAACGCCTGAGTAAGTCTAGTACTACTTTGTCTATGAATAAAGAACTGGGTATGATAAGTAATAACAAGAAGTGGGCAAACACTATAACTTGGTTAAGTTGTCTAGGGTCGAATATACTATCGTACCCCATGTTAATCTCTGAACCCATATAAACTAGTTTCCAATTTGCACCCCATAATCAGGGTGATGTGATCCATTCTATGATGATCGGCTCCTACTCGCATAGTTACATGTGTCTTACGGCCCCCGATGTTGTAGTTACCTATGCTGGTCCCACCATGGGGTGTATCAAGTCCCATAGTGGCAACCCGACACAACCTTAGAGTGCACAGGTATGCTACTGGTGTCCAGTGCCTTATTTTTTCTGCGCCGGAGTGTGTGCACGCCCGCACTCCGTTAGAACCTATACTGCTACACCACCGCCGTCGCTTTGACCTCTTACAATCAGCCCAGTAATCGTGCCCCACCCTGCCTAGTTTCAGGGTTTCCTGATACACCTTTTAGGGTTACTACTGAAAAGGGTCCCCCGTTACTAGGTTTTCTATCTCTAGCCAACATGCTAAGTTGGTTAAGTGTTTCCTAACCTAACCCCACCAGTCCGTTTAGTTTAGCATGTTCCATTTTGATTAAGTCTTTAGTTCACTTAATCCTAACAATCCTGACTCAGCCTTAATTGTCTTATTAAGGCCCTGACCTCTCACATTAGACAGGTATTGTTGTGGCTGCCTGTTGCCGATTGGTTCCAGGCAGTCTTACACCACAACTCAGTCTAACCTCGGGTCCTTATTGGGCTCCATGTTTAACCTCCCACATTGGATAGGTATTGTTGTGACTACTGGACAGCCGGGCGGTTCCGGGCAGGTTTACATCACAACTCAATCCAACCTCGGGTTAAACACATCGTATTTTCTACATTTACATATCTTGTCTTTCTTCTTTATTTATATGTAAATATTTGCGGCCCATTATTAAGTTAATGGTGTAAAGATTACACCAATCACGGGCCCAACCCATACTTGAATTTGGGCCCTTCTATTTTATATTTTCATTCATTAATGAATTTTAACCCAACGTTATTTTCCCCCGTTTTACACGTCCGTTCATATATATTGGGCTTTGCCTCTTAAAGCCCAATTTAGCCATGCGAAAGGGGAGGCTTAAAGCGTGATTTCATACACAAAGAGGGGAAGGTGAGCGTATGAACTTGCAATATGACGATGGGAATACAAAATAGAAACTGGTGTACTTGCATAGTAGTGGCATATACTTTGGTCATAAAACATAGGTGACATGAATCAAAGCATGTGAACTTGTAATTGAGATATCATTATTGACACATGAACCTATATTTTTATTTAGGCATAATGTCAAACATAAGCATGGCATAAATACTTCTAGCATAAACATGGCATAATGTCAAACATAAGCATGGCATAAATACTTCTAGCATAAACATGGCATAATGTCAAACATAAGCATGGCATAAATATTCCTAATCATGGTGTTTGCTTTAAACTTGCAAAAAGGGATTTTTGAGTCTAACCTAGCCATGTCTCACATATGTCATCATATAATTCTTTTAAACAAGATAGACTTAATCATAGATTTCAATTATGCCAAATATCATTCATAGCCTAGCCATATTCATAAGTTTTGCAAAAGCATGACTTAATACATGGATTATGGTGTCAAAATTCCAACATAGTTTCATATGAACTATAACAACCAAACTTGTTTCAATTACTTGCAAAATGATTTATGCACAAAAATATACATCATGATGGCATAATAACAAAGCCCCAAACTTGCATGAATTTCAATCAACTACATACATGTAGCTTCAACATAGGTTACATAATTTGCGCAATATTCCAAACGTATACTTGCATAGAACTACCGCATGTAGTTCTTTATAATGAATAACATAATTCAAGAATATCCAAACGTATATAAATTGATAAGAACGCACAAATATGAATTACTTCCATTGCCACAATTCAAGCATACACATCAACACAGTTGTTTATTTATACCAAAGTAATACTCTACTTACAATGGTTGCGGCGAATTCTCAAATTAAGAGATATGATTCCTTTGTCGAATTGATTGGCTTTAGGTTGCTTGAATTGCTTTAGGCTTAGAACTTTCTTACTAATTCTCTCTCTAGTTGGCGGCTACTCTTAGTCGTTCCTCAGCAACATGGCGGCTATGTTCTTAATTTGAATGAATAGATTAGGGTTTAGTCTAAGGTTATTTATATAGAGGTTAGGAATTGATTAGGACCATTGATGTTGCTAGGTTAGATCGTAGCCATTCATTAGGAAGAGAGACCAATAAAAACTTGCCACCTAGCCCTAGTGACAAAGCAGACCACAGAAATTCGACCAAACACAGACCTGGCCAGCCAGGTTGACTGGGCTCGACCAGGTCGATACCCCTGTCGACAGGGCTGTCGACAGCCCTGTCGACATGGGTAGCCCAGGTCGACAGCCCAGTCGACCTGGGTGGCCCAGGCGGGTGTTCTTCCACCCTGGCCCAATGGGCCCCACTTCGGAATATTTAATTATTTAATTCTGTTTGAATTTTAAATTTAATTCAAAATTTTGCGAAGGCCATATCTTCCTCATACGGACTCCGTTTTTCGAAAACTCGGACTCTATTTCGCGTATTTTTCCGAGACGAACGCAATGGCGTATCCCGTTTCCCTTAGTTCTTTGATTTGAATTTGATTATACTTTAATTCATGAATTTCACAGTTATAGAATTCTCGGGGTGTTACATTCTCCCCCACTTAAAAGGATTTCGTCCCCGAAATCTTCAAGTTAGGAGGAATGTATATCCTAACATCCAATCATCCATCAAACACGAGCATCCATTGCCCTTAAAAGATTTCTAATGCTTCATGATCATATGCGAAGTGTGTGTGTACATGTACTTATCTAATGCAAAATCAAGCGGTCTACTGATTCAGTTGACCTCCTTAATGCGAATTATGTAAGTGCCATGAATCCATTATGTATGCAAATTTTCCTATTCTTGATTCTACATGAGTGCACAATCATTCAATACAAATGCAACATCCATATGACAACACATTATAGTTCAACCACATACGAAAGCAAACATATATGCATATGCAATATGAAGTGACTGAGCCGATCTAAAACCCTAGATTGTGTGTGTATATGCAACCACGAGCAACCACTAGCAATCACTTGCAACCACTTGCAACCTTTCATACATAACATGTTTCAACTACATGTTTCCATCCAAAGGGTTTCTACCTAAAGGGTAAGGTCGAGGAAATATACCTAAAAAGATAGATAAAAACGCAACTTAAGGAAAATGAAAGATCAAGGATGTACCCTCGAACAGAAAAGGGTAGGCTGTACGGATTCTAGCTTCAGTTTCCCAAGTCGCGTCTCCCTCGGCATCGCTCCACTGGACTTTGACGAGCTTGACTTCGCGGTTGCGTAGCTTCTTCACTTCTGTACCTAAGATGCGAGTTGGAACTTTTCTTATGGTCGCTTCGCGTTCCACTTCGGCCTCTTCAAGTATATTTGGCTCTACCACTTTAGCAGACTCATGCAGACATTTTCGGAGATGTGAAACGTGAAAGACGTTGTGGACAACTTCTCGGGTAGCTCTAATCTATAGGCCATTTTCCCAATCTTCTCGATAATAGGGAATGGCCCTACGAATCTTGGTGCTAGCTTCCCTGTGGTTCCAAAACGAACAACGTTCCTTAGCGGTGATACCTTGAGGAAAACTCTGTCTCCAACCTCGAATTCAAGGTCGGTCCTTCTCTTGTCGGCATAGGACTTTTGTCTGTCTTGGGCCGTCTTTATCCTTCTTCGTATTAAGTCTACTTTCTCTGAAGTCTCTCGGATCATATCTGGTCCAAGTATAAGCTTATCAGTAGACTCCCACCAACAAGTGGGCGATCGGCACGGTCTTCCATATAAAGCTTCGAAGGGCGCCATTCCGATGGTTGCTTGATAGCTGTTGTTGTAGGCAAATTCCACCAAAGGAAGGTGGTCTTCCCATGTCCCTCCGAAGTCAAGGACGCATAGTCTTAGAAGGTCTTCCAAAACTCTGTTCACTCTCTCTGTTTGGCCGTCGGTTTGGGGATGATAGGCTGTGCTCAAGCATAACTGCGTTCCTACTGCTTCTTGCAGACTCCGCCAAAACTCGCTGGTGAAGATGGGGTCTCGGTCACTAACAATGCTAGATGGTATTCCATGGAGTCGAACGATTTCCTTAAGGTAAAGTGATGCTAGGGATGAGGCGGTTCTTTTACTTTTGACTGGTAAAAAGTGGGCACTTTTAGTAAGCCTATCCACTATTACCCAAATGCTAGTGTTGCCTCTCCTAGACCTAGGCAGCCCATCGATGAAGTCCATTGAGATGCTATCCCACTTCCACTGCGGGACCTCCAGAGGATGTAGTAGTCCGCCAGGCTTTTTCTGTTCCGCTTTAACCTGTTGGCACACCATACACTTAGAAACGAACTCTGCCACGTCCTTTTTCATGTCTTTCCAAAAGAAAGTCCTTTTTATATCTTTGTACATTTTATCTCCGCCTGGGTGTATCGTCATCTTGGAATGATGCGCTTCCTCGAGAACCTTCTTTACTAAATCTTTTGTCTGTGGGACGCATAGTCTTCCGTCTCGCCTTAGCAAACCCCTATCGTCGATGGAGTATCTGTTGAGGTGACTTGAAGTCTCTCCCCTAATTAACCTATCAATTGTTTTCACAAGCTGAGGGTCTTCGCGTTGTGCTGTCCCTACTGAATCCACTAAAGTTGGGCGCACTTCGAGAGATGCTAGCAAGCCTGGTACGAAATCGGAGGAGGGCCTAAAGTCGAAGCTGGCTATAAACTCTAGGCTTTGTCTTTCAACAAACAACGGGCTTAGGGTCAATTTCTTTCGGCTCAACGCGTCTGCCACTACGTTGCCTTTGCCCGGAGTGTAGGAGATTTCGAAATCGTACGAGGCAAGAAACTCCATCCATCTTTGTTGCCTCAAGTTAAGATCCTTCTGCGAGAAAAGATATTTCAACGATTTATGGTCAGTGTAAAGTTCGAACTTCTCACCTAGGAGATAGTGTCGCCAAGACTTGAGTGCAAAGACGATGGCGGCTAACTCAAGATCGTGGGTTGGGTAGTTCTTTTCGTGCACCTTCAACTGCCTTCCGCCATAAGCTACTACCCTTCCTTCTTGCATTAAGACGGCGCCTAGCCCTGTCCCACATGCATCCGTATAAACAGTGAACATCTTGCTCCCATCTGGCAGCGTCAAAACTGGGGCTGTTGTGAGAGCCCTTTTCAGTCGTTGGAAAGCAAATTCGCAATCCAAGTCCCAATTGAACACTAAATTCTTCTTGGTCAATTTCGTGAGCGGAGCTGAGATTTTCGCAAAATCCCTTATAAATTTTCGATAGAAACCCGCTAGTCCTAGAAAGCTTCGGACCTCAGTTGCATTCCTTGGTGTCTTCCAATCCTGTACCGCTACTACCTTAGCAGGGTCCACTGCTAACCCTTGTTTGGATACTATATGCCCAAGGAACCTCACCTCTTCCCTCCAAAAGTGGCATTTGGAGAATTTGGCTTTTAGTTGATGGACTCGCAAAGTTTCCATGATTGCCCTTAAGTGCTGAGCATGTTCCTCTTCACTCTTTGAGAAGATAAGGATATCATCTACGAAGACCACTACGAATTTGTTGAGGAAATCCCTAAATACCCTACTCATCAGGTCCACGAAGTAAGCAGGTGCATTTGTCAAGCCGAAAGGCATGACAAGCCATTCGAAGAAACCGTCTGGGGTTCTGAAAGCCGTTTTATCGATGCTATCTTCAGCCACCCTTAGCTGATGAAAACCGGTTGCTAAATCGAGTTGGGAGAAAACAGACGCTCCTACAAGCTGGTCAAATAAATCGTCAATTCTAGGGAGAGGGTGCCTATTCTTTTTCGTTAGCTTGTTGAGCTCCCTATAGTCAACACATAGACGGAGTGAACCATCCGCCTTTGTAGCGAACACCACCGGAGCGCCCCATTCTGAAATGCTCCTCCTAATGAACCCCTTTTCTAGAAGCTCTTTAATCTGTTTACTGAGCTCTTTCCTTTCTCGTGGAGCCATATGTCTAACGGGCAACGCAACGGGCTTTGCATTATCTACAAGATATATGCGGAAGTCTATTTCCCGCTTCGGAGGCAAGCCCTTCACCTCTTCAAAGACATCCGGATATTCCCGGACCACTCTAACTGATTGCAAATTTTCAACAGAGGCATCTAGCGATTCAAGATAACTAAGCATAACCGCATACGAGGGATTACAAGAAATTTCCAAAGTATTACCGAGCTGGGTTAGAAGCCTAACAACACTTTTCTCACAATCAAGGATGGCCCCATTACGGGATAGCCAATCCATACCCAAAATCAAACCATACCCCGAAAAGCCCAAAACAAAGGCACTACATTGAAATTCAACACTTAGGATAGAAATTTTCAAATCTAGACAGATCATAGACAAATGAGCTGGGCCCCCAATTGGGTTTGAAACAATTAAGGGGTCCTCTACCATACTAGTTTTTAGGTGCAGAGATTCTACTAAAGCAGACGAGATAAAGGAGTGTGATGCGCCAGAATCAAATAAAGTGCGAACGGGGTGATCATAAAGATAAACTACACTTTCTACAGAAGTATTTATACCTCGCTGTTGCAATGGTGGCGCTTCTAGCACATGAACCTGTGCCCCTGGGGTGGATCCAGCCCCCTGCCCCTGCCCTCGTTTCTTTGGGCAGTCCTTAGCCCTGTGGCCTGTCTGACCGCATGAAAAGCACCCACCATTCTCCTTGGCCTTCTTTTTCCGGCAGTCCTTTACTAAGTGCCCCACTTTGCCACAGAAATTGCACTTCCTCTTCTCTTTGTTGCCTTTCCCGCCTTTCTTAAAGTCCGCCTTCTTAGGCTGCAAACCCTCTTTCTTCTTGCCCTTATCCTCTTCATTCAGCAATGCCATTTGCACCAATCTTTCATACGTGGCTCCCATGGGTATATGGGTCATGGCCAAACTGTGTAATGGCTCATTTAACCCTTTGACGAAACGGAGAGCCTTCTTGTGCGGGGTGTTGACTAGGTCAAGTCCAAACCTAGCCAGCTCATCGAACTGATTCACATACTCTCTGACAGTCTTGTCTCCTTGCTTAAGAAATAAGAATTTTTCCAACTGCAAACTTCTTTCCGCATCTGAGAGAAATTTGGTCTCAAACCTTGCCCTAAAGTCCTCCCATGTCTCCACTGGTCTTTCAGCATTAGTGACTTCCCACCAGTAGGAAGCCTCGCCCTTCAATAGCCACACCACCAGTTGTACCTTTTGTCTATCCTCTACCTCAAAGATGATGAATAGGTCCTCCGTTTCTTTCAGCCAATTCCTAGCTGCTACGAAGGACTCAGTTCCATGGAAATCCCTTCCTCCCATGGCTTTAAAATCTTTACATATCTTAGCAAAAGTGTTTCCCCGAGGAGGAGGTGGAGGAAAAGGTGTCGCTGCAGCTGGATGATTTCCTTCCGCTGGGGGAGGAGGAATGGTAGGACCTGGCTGAGTGGCCCTTGCTTCTAAGAACCGTCTAAACCAACCAGGTATGGGCACCCCTTCCGGCAAGTTAAGTTCTTGGGACATGCTGAAACAAAAAGGATAGATTCAAAACGAAGGATAAGAGATAGTTCCTATGGCTTTGGGGAGTGGACATTGCCTTTTAAAAATAAAATAATATTTTTCTTTTAAAAACGCTTCTTTAAATTTCCTTTTTGAAAATAATTTTTCAAAACTTTTTATCTTATCTGGTAAACCTATGCTCTGATACCAAGTGAAACACCCCACCTCCGTTAGGGTCACTCTCAAAGGGAATGCCCTAATTTTGGTGGAGGTTTATAAGTACAAGTCACAGATATACAAGACAGATATAAGAACACATATTTGTAAACAGCGGAAGAACAACAACATTTATTTCATAAAGTCAAATACGTGTTACAACAACATCCTTTCCAAAAACATAACATAACAGTTTCATAATCTGTCTTGAGTACATGATTTAAAGAAGCATAAATAAAACATAGATAAACTGCAAAAGCCCCATAGTGGATTGTCCAAAGCCATAGTTCAAAACAGGAAAGTCCAAGCAATACATTTCTCTTCTTCAAGCTGGATGTTGAGATTGGTCAAGCTGCTGTGTTCCCTCCCTGAGGACCTGGGGGGGAGGGGGAAACGGAAGAAAGAAGACGAAAGAAAAGTAGAGTCAGACATAAAGCCTGAGTAAGTCTAGTACTACTTTGTCTATGAATAAAGAACTGGGTATGATAAGTAATAACAAGAAGTGGGCAAACACTATAACTTGGTTAAGTTGTCTAGGGTCGAATATACTATCGTACCCCATGTTAATCTCTGAACCCATATAAACTAGTTTCCAATTTGCACCCCATAATCAGGGTGATGTGATCCATTCTATGATGATCGGCTCCTACTCGCATAGTTACATGTGTCTTACGGCCCCCGATGTTGTAGTTACCTATGCGGGTCCCACCATGGGGTGTATCAAGTCCCATAGTAGCAACCCGACACAACCTTAGAGTGCACAGGTATGCTACTGGTGTCCAGTGCCTTATTTTTTCTGCGCCGGAGTGTGTGCACGCCCGCACTCCGTTAGAACCTACACTGCTACACCACCGCCGTCGCTTTGACCTCTTACAATCAGCCCAGTAATCGTGCCCCACCCTGCCTAGTTTCAGGGTTTCCTGATACACCTTTTAGGGTTACTGCTGAAAAGGGTCCCCCGTTACTAGGTTTTCTATCTCTAGCCAACATGCTAAGTTGGTTAAGTGTTTCCTAACCTAACCCCACCAGTCCGTTTAGTTTAGCATGTTCCATTTTGATTAAGTCTTTAGTTCACTTAATCCTAACAATCCTGACTCAGCCTTAATTGTCTTATTAAGGCCCTGACCTCTCACATTAGACAGGTATTGTTGTGGCTGCCTGTTGCCGGTTGGTTCCGGGCAGTCTTACGCCACAACTCAGTCTAACCTCGGGTCCTTATTGGGCTCCATGTTTAACCTCCCACATTGGATAGGTATTGTTGTGACTACTGGACAGCCGGGCGGTTCCGGGCAGGTTTACATCACAACTCAATCCAACCTCGGGTTAAACACATCGTATTTTCTACATTTACATATCTTGTCTTTCTTCTTTATTTATATGTAAATATTTGCGGCCCATTATTAAGTTAATGGTGTAAAGATTACACCAATCATGGGCCCAACCCATACTTGAATTTGGGCCCTTCTATTTTATATTTTCATTCATTAATGAATTTTAACCCAACGTTATTTTCCCCCGTTTTACACGTCCGTTCATATATATTGGGCTTAGCCTCTTAAAGCCCAATTTAGCCATGCGAAAGGGGAGGCTTAAAGCGTGATTTCATACACAAAGAGGGGAAGGTGAGCGTATGAACTTGCAATATGACGATGGGAATACAAAATAGAAACTGGTGTACTTGCATAGTAGTGGCATATACTTTGGTCATAAAACATAGGTGACATGAATCAAAGCATGTGAACTTGTAATTGAGATATCATTATTGACACATGAACCTATATTTTTATTTAGGCATAATGTCAAACATAAGCATGGCATAAATACTTCTAGCATAAACATGGCATAATGTCAAACATAAGCATGGCATAAATACTTCTAGCATAAACATGGCATAATGTCAAACATAAGCATGGCATAAATATTCCTAATCATGGTGTTTGCTTTAAACTTGCAAAAAGGGATTTTTGAGTCTAACCTAGCCATGTCTCACATATGTCATCATATAATTCTTTTAAACAAGATAGACTTAATCATAGATTTCAATTATGCCAAATATCATTCATAGCCTAGCCATATTCATAAGTTTTGCAAAAGCATGACTTAATACATGGATTATGGTGTCAAAATTCCAACATAGTTTCATATGAACTATAACAACCAAACTTGTTTCAATTACTTGCAAAATGATTTATGCACAAAAATATACATCATGATGGCATAATAACAAAGCCCCAAACTTGCATGAATTTCAATCAACTACATACATGTAGCTTCAACATAGGTTACATAATTTGCGCAATATTCCAAACGTATACTTGCATAGAACTACCGCATGTAGTTCTTTATAATGAATAACATAATTCAAGAATATCCAAACGTATATAAATTGATAAGAACGCACAAATATGAATTACTTCCATTGCCACAATTCAAGCATACACATCAACACAGTTATTTATTTATACCAAAGTAATACTCTACTTACAATGGTTGCGGCGAATTCTCAAATTAAGAGATATGATTCCTTTGTTGAATTGATTGGCTTTAGGTTGCTTGAATTACTTTAGGCTTAGAACTTTCTTCCTAATTCTCTCTCTAGTTGGCGGCTACTCTTAGTCGTTCCTCAGCAACATGGCGGCTATGTTCTTAATTCGAATGAATAGATTAGGGTTTAGTCTAGGGTTGTTTATATAGAGGTTAGGAATTGATTAGGACCATTGATGTTGCTAGGTTAGATCGTAGCCATTCATTAGGAAGAGAGACCAATAAAAACTTGCCACCTAGCCCTAGTGACAAAGCAGACCACAGAAATTCGACCAAACACAGACCTGGCCAGCCAGGTTGACTGGGCTCGACCAGGTCGATACCCCTGTCGACAGAGCTGTCGACAGCCCTGTCGACATGGGTAGCCCAGGTCGACAGCCCAGTCGACCTGGGTGGCCCAGGCGGGTGTTCTTCCACCCTGGCCCAATGGGCCCCACTTCGGAATATTTAATTATTTAATTCTGTTTGAATTTTAAATTTAATTCAAAAATTTCCGAAGGCCATATCTTCTTCATACGGACTCCGTTTTTCGAAAACTCGGACTCTATTTCGCGTATTTTTCCGAGACGAACGCAATGGCGTATCCCGTTTCCCTTAGTTCTTTGATTTGAATTTGATTATAATTTAATTCATGAATTTCACAGTTATAGAATTCTCGGGGTGTTACATGGACGGTCGGCATGAGTTACAGTAAAGGTATTTATGTCGATTTCCGAGGCTGGAAATCCTTGGGTCGTTACAGTTTTGGATTCTGATGGTGCGGTTGGTGATACTGGTTTAGGTACTGGTGTTAAGGTTTCAATTGAAAAGGGTAATGTTGATACTATGGACAATCTTATTTTGAATGATGAATCTATTCAGGCAAAGGGTAATGTTTCAGATGAGGACACTTGTATTTCGAATGATAAGGGATTACCAAAGGATTCTGAAGATTTATTGGTTGGAAATCTTTTTGATGAAGATATTGTTGGTACTTCTTTCAATGCTTCTTCATCTGCATTGAGTAATATTAATTCTTCTACTTCATTTTCTTCACAGTCTGCCTCTACTACAACAACCATTTTTGCTTCTCAATCTGGTTCATCAAATGCTACATTTACCGTGGGATCTTCTGCTGCTACAGTGTCTTTTTCTATAGAAACTAGATCCAGCTCTTCGACTTTTAGTGCTTCCGCTCCTTTAAGTCAGGATAAGGGGTGTTCTTCTTCCCCTTATGGTCATTTAAAGCCTTCTCCTCATATTCAACTGCCTTCTCCTGTGTCCGGTTCGGGTTTAACTTTCCCTGTAGTTGCTGTATTGTTATCAACTATTGTGCCATCTGGCTCCCTTCCTTCATCCAAATCAAAGAAGATTAAAGGAAAATTTTGGGATGATATGGATGAAGGAATGGATTATTCAGCTGAGGATGTTTATCCAATTAGCAGCAAGTTGAAATCCACTAAGAGGCATACCGGAAGAAACCCGACTACTTTATTCGATCCTTTTATCAACTGATGGTCAGGGTTTTCTTTTATTCCACTGCTATAAAGATGTTTTGAGAAGAAGCTTGAAGATGCTATGAAAACATTATGAAGATGTTATGAAGTTGCTTGAAGTTATGCTGTCGAGTTATTTTGTTTTGCAGGTATGAAAATTTTGGGTGCATACTATCACTGTTTTTCACGACCTTGGTAATGGCGGACCTATTTTGCAGTTATGTTTTAAATGTGAAATGATATCATCTTTTCTTTTGTAATTTGTATGTATGAAATTTGTGCATTGTGATATGCTTGTAATAGTGGTTGTTATGTAACCACGGGAGTGTGTGTTATCTTGTAATTTCTAGTAAAGTAATAAAATAATGCGCTTAACGTTCAAAAAAAAGACTTTAATATACATACATCTATCAGAGTACACATAAGGCAATGAATCTGCCTGGACAATTATAATAACCTATCCTTACAATTGCTGACACATACAATAACATACATGTTAACATTATTTTTCATCAACATCGGAAGTACGGTTAAGGATGTTGATCTATGGTAACCAAAGGATTATTTAGTACCTACAAGCTTGAGTTAATTCATCATTTCCTAGATATCAAAGTCTTAAGCCTGAAGATTAGTTACTCTTCCTTCAAGAGGTGAGTATCACACTTACGAGACGCAAGGACCAACAATTACCTTAGTATAAGGGTTCCTTAAGCTCAACACAAGTTAGAAAGCTAATTGGCTTAAGGAAGTTTATTTCAATAATTTGAACTAAAGTATGAAGCATTGTCGAAGGTTAATGAAGCTTTGTCGAAGACTAGCAATAAGAAAATACATGGAACCAGTGACAAGATTTGATTCTCTATTTATTAATCATTTACATGAGTATATAAGTGATTGCAAGTAAAATCCCCGAATTAATTTACAAATTAGGATTTTCTCTCTAAGAAATGGACACAAGATTATAGAAAAAGAAAAAAGTCCCCCAAATTGAGAGCCCTAGGCTCTTATTTATAGATAAAGTGGGGCCTCTTTTGGTTGTGCTTGGTACAAAGCCCGTTTTTGAGTGCTTCTGGCTTCGGCAATTGCTGTTTGGTGTCAGTATCGACCTGCTTCCGCATTCGTTGTGTCGTCACCGGCTCTGTGTCGCTTTTGAAGTCGATATTGCCTCCATGCAATGTATCGATACTAAGTAAATTGGTATGAATAGCTTCCTTTTCTACTTTCGATTTCGATGACAAGCCTCTCTTCCGATAGCATGTCGTAAGCTCTGCCCTACATTAGTGGCTTCTGAGTATTTCCTTTATACTTCCTTTCTTATGACTTTGGCATCTTCCTTGGTATCGGTATCAACACAGAGCATGTTATATGAATCACTCAGATTGTGGCATCATAAGGCATCCCATAACCAGTGATGTTATCTCCTATGTGCCCCATTACAGCTCCTCCAAAATTCACTAGTGAAAATGGGGTCACGGTCACTTACAAGGCTGGAAGGTACTCCATGAAGACGGACTATCTCACGAACTTAAACTATTGCCAACCATGTTGTCGTCCTCATACTCTTAACTGGAATGAAATGAGTGCTCTTAGTAAGTCTTCTACTACCACCCAAATACCGGTGTTTCCTTTCTTTGATCTAGGCAAATCATCTATGAAATCCATAGAGACGCTCTCCCACTTCCACTGTGGGACCTCTAAAGGATAAAGTAAACCACCGGGCTTCTTTTGCTCAACTTTGACTTGTTAGCAAATCAAACATTGAGAAACAAACTCTGCCACATCTTTCTTCATTCCAGTCCAAAAGAAAACCCTCTTCATATCCCTATATGTCTTATCGTCACCTGGATGAATAGTCATCTCAGAATGATGGGCTTCCTCTAGGACTGTCTTCAAAAGATTCCCAGTTTGGGGAACACAAAGCCTCCCACCTCGTCGCAACCACCCTTTATCGTGTATAGAATATTTATCGAGGTGACTAGAAGTCTCCCCTTTATTGAGCCTATCCAAGATGTCTGAAATCTATGGATCCATTCGCTGCGAAGCTCCTATCTGATCCATTAGAGTAGGTCTCACCTCCAATGATGCAAATAAACTAGGCAAAAACTCGGTGGAGGGTCTAAAGTCAAAAGTCGATATGAACTCTAGGCTCTTCCTTTCCACAAATAGAGGACTCAAGGCCATCCTCTGCCTACTCGGTGCGTCTGCCACCGCATTACCTTGTCGGGGGTATAAGCAATCTCGAAGTCATAAGAAGCTATGAACTTCATCCACCTTTGTTGCCTTAAATTAAGATCCTTCTGCGAGAACAAGTACTTGAGAGATTTATGATCGGTGTACAACTCGAACTTCTCTCTAAGAAAATAATGATGCCATGTCTTAAGCGAGAATACAATGGAAGCTAGCTCTAAAACATAGGTAGGGTAGTTCTTCTCATAAACCCTCAACTGTCTACCCCCATAACATACCACCCATTCTTCTTGCATCAGAACCGCACCAAGCCCTGTACCACATTCATCAGTGTAAACTTTGAACACTTTGTTTCCATTGGGCAAGGTCAAGACTGGAGCTGTTGTCAGATCCCTCTTCAATTGTTGGAAAGCAATATCACAATCCATATCCCATGAAAACGTCAAATTCTTCTTCGTTGGCCTGGTGAGTGGGGCTGATATATTTGCGAAGTCCTTAATGAACTTCCTATAATAGCCTGCCAATCCTAGAAAGCTTCTCACTTCCGTTGCATTCTTAGGAATTTGCCATCTTGAACTGCAACTACTTTTGCGGGATCTACTGCTATCCCATGTTTAGAGACGACATGCCCTTGAAATCTCACCTCTTTTCTCCAAAAATGGCATTTAGAGAATTTCGCCTTAAGCTGATGCGCACGCAGAGTTTTAAAAAATTCTCTCAAATGTTGGGCATGCTCTTCCTTGCTCTTTGAGAAGATCAAGATATCATCAACAAAGAGCACGACGAACTTATTTAGAAACTCCTGAGAAACCCTACTCATCAGATCAGCAAAATAGGCAGGTGCATTCATCAACCGAAAAGGCATAACGAGCCATTCAAAGAAACCATTTGGAGTCCTAAAAGCAGACTCGTCTATACTGTCCTCGGCCACCCTCAACTGATGAAACCTCGTGGCTAAGTCTAACTGCGGGAATACTGATGCACCAACAAGCTGGTCAAACAGATCATATATAAAAATTTGAATTTAAATGATGTTAATTTTCGTAATCATTGCCATATATTTGGTTTGTAGATATCTTATGTAGTAATGAATTAAGAAATAAAGAACACACAATACCCAAAACTACTTAAACAATATTTTTGCGATGATTAATTCGACGAGTCTGGGATCAAATTTGGGTGATTCCTATTTGAAAACCACTTTGGATCAGTTGCATGTTTCAAATGAATGAAGATTAAAGACTGAAGAATTATGGAGATTTAATGAAGGGTTGATGTCATTGACCCTCGGGGGATTCTTCCCATTTTATGAACTAATAGCAATTCTATATTTATACCTTCGATCTGTTTGCCCAAACCCAGGATGGCTTATATGGATAAATGTATGACGTTGCAAATCTAATGTGTTTTTGCTGATCTCCACGAATGTACATCTATTAGTAGCGGAGAAGGCTACTTCTCTTAGCTAGCACCCTTCTTTGAGATGTAGAAGCTCAAAGGTTATTCGTTAGTGGAAATCCATGACGTGTATTGGACTTGGAAAAGTCGCATTCAAAGGGAAAAGTCACATTCAAATTGAAAAATGTTCTTAAAGAAAACGTAATTGTAGACATGTACGTCTCAAAAATTGGAGTTTGAAAAAAAGGGAACGCAGTGAGGTTAGTTTTCCTATGAGGAGACGTTTATCACCCTTTTAGGTTTCTCATTATATATCGTGAAGCGGAGTAAGCTAAGAGCCTTGAGGAGACAAGTCGGTTATGACCAGCTTGATAATGTATCCGAGCAGTGCACCACCTGGAGTAAAGGTCCTTGTAACTGTTCCGCCCTTGCCAGTTAGGTAGATGGGAATGGTAATCGGTAGACAAGTCTAGATGTGTACTGTACAAAATGGTTGTCCCTTACCTTGCTAACTTGTGGAATCCATTTCCCTACGAGCTTATATATGCTATTTTAGGTCCCCAATAAAGGTGCACGGTTTAATTATAATCACAATTTCGCTATTTCTATATTTTACTTTAATGCGATTTTATCATGTAATCCATTAAAAATAATATCAGATAATTTTGACATATGGTGATTTGGCTACCATATGGTAAAAATTCGTGCCATATATCCTTTTTCATGGTCTTATGGGATATCCTTTATTTCCAAATGGCGAATCTTTGTTTCTCACACATGTACCATGATTGCCCAAGAGTTTTTTTCCCTTAAATTTTGGGTGCTCCTAAATTTTTTGGGCATCTTATGTATTCTGATGGATATCATTGTTTTGGAGCATGAAGCCATGCATTAATTTAATGGCTTTTGAAGCATGGATCTTTTAGGTCATACCCTTTTGTTTACGTATCATTTATCTACATTAATGTTTTCCAACACTTGTACGAATGGGATGGACAACCATGCTCGCTAGATTAATATGTATCAGACTACTTGTTTGAATTTCTTGATGAAAATCATTAAAGTTTAATACAATGTGAGATTTTGTTTATTCTATTTTCTATCTATACTTTCTTTTAACCACAAACCATCCGACTCTCTTGCATTAAATCTAGGGCATGTAAATATTGAGGAAGTATTAATGTCAATTTCCATGGTCGAGGAGTTGGTTCGTTTTGTTTAGTATCAGAGCTTAGGTTCAGTGAACACCTAAGATTCGATGGGGTTAATTCATTAGAGATAAGGTTAGTAATTCCCTAGATTGAGTTTAGTCAGAAAGAATGTATAGTACCCAGTTTCTACTTGAATATTACGCACACTCTAAAAGC
Source organism: Allium sativum (assembly GCA_030737875.1). Lineage (NCBI taxonomy): Eukaryota > Viridiplantae > Streptophyta > Magnoliopsida > Asparagales > Amaryllidaceae > Allium > Allium sativum. The sequence goes on along the minus strand of CM060921.1, from coordinate 808,756,925 downwards.
AAAATCCTCACTATTCTAAATTTTATTTCTTACTTTGTGAACAGGTAGCTAGGATAAACAGAAGAAGATAAGAGTTTACCTCCATATATAGAAATCGAGTTTTGTATTGACATAATTCCCAATAGAAGACTAGTTTTTCATTCTTCACGAAGAACGACCCCAAGGAGGTTGATGAGTTAAAGAACCAAACTGATGAATAATTGAAAAAGGGACTAATCCGGTCAGGTCACTCAAGTTGGAGCTCGGCCTTAATTTTTGTCGCAAAATCAAATGGATCCTTAAGGTTATGTGTGGATCACCGGGAAATAAATAAATAAACAAAAAACGACAAGTATCATGTATACATACATGTGACTTATTTGATAGATTACATGGTGCTAGAGTGTTATCTGATATGGACCTAGCCATAGGGTTCCATCATTTATTGATAAACAATCTCGGGTTTGGCTACCTCAGAAGTTGGAGATCAACCGGATACGCGAGGGCCTCTCTCCTATATTGGACATATGGGACAAGGAATAAGGTGCCCTCGGTTTCATTCAAACCTAGAATGGACTTGCAAATGGATGGTATGTCTGACATTGTATTCCTTTGTGCTATATTTGTTGATATATGCTAAATATATATCTGTTTCGTGACGGAGAATTTATTCTCTTGCTTAATACCCTTCTCTGAGATGTACGAGATTATAGGTTATATATTGGTGGAAATCAATCGTATAGTATGGATTGACAATATGGCATGCTGAGTTGCATGGATCAAGGCTTTTGTTGAAAAGCAGAGTCTTGTGGTTGATGATCAAAGCACGACTTTAGTTAGCATAGCTTTGTGTAGCGTTAATTCGCGAGTTTTCACTCCCCGGTATGAACCTAAAACGGGATTAGGGACCGCATTGAAATGGACATATGTTAGTTTCTAGCTACGAGTAACGTCATGGTATAGAGCCCAAACATTTTACTTATGTGGATGTTGGAAATTTTATTAGTGGAAAGTGAGGTACCTCTGATTTGATTTGAGTCCCTAGTGGCTCTTAATTGGTCGAAGATACTGACCATTTGGGAGGTTCGATGGAACCGACTAAAATATAGTTTACGGTATGACTAATCATCGACGGATGACCGGTCCTGCCGCATCCAAGGGCTCGCCAGCGTCAGAGTCCCGAGGCATTGCTAGTGTTTCTCGAAATCGGAAGGAATATCCTTTGCCTTGGTTCATAGATGGAAACCCAGTTTCCAATACGCAATTTTACAGTTTTAGTTGTAAACCTATATGGCGACGTAATATAATGGTGCCTACGCCGCCTATGATTGATACATTTATATTTAAAGTTGATTTCTTCACTTATATAGTAATAATAAAAGATGAATTTCACGTATCAAGCATATTTGGCTATTATAAGGTAAAACACTATCCTCTAGTTAGTGTTGCATTGTGTGATGGGACCTGAGTATTATAATAGCTTCATTTTTCTGTTTAGCATTGCGCTGTTTATTTCATGCACTGGTATTCTTGGGAGTAAACCCGTTTCGTGTTATACGGCGTGGTCCCTTGATTTAACTAACTTTAAAATCAAGTTAATAACTGTTTTAGTTCTCACACCAGTCCCATGACTGACTCAGAGTTTATTGTTTTAACCTAAACTCTGGGTGCCCATATTATCTGCACATGCAGCTAGTAATTTTGTTTTGCAGATATTTCTTTTCATAGGATTCTAGGTTACGGCTGGAGCTATATTCGGAATGCTTTGTATCCGTATATTTATTTCAGTTGTGGTAGTTGATGTTTTCCACTGCACATTATGTTTATGTATTTAAATATAATTTAAATCTCTAATATTTTTCCATTGTAAATTATTTATTTGTACTATGATATCTTGTACTCTAATGTAAATTGTTGTAATAGCAATGAAATGTTTTCGTGTTTGTGTTCTGATGAGTCGTGTTCTCAAAGCAGTCCGCCTTCTTGTTCAATTTACGGTGGCCGGGAAGTCTGGGTCGCTAGTTTACAAAACTCGGAGAACAAGACACATTAGAACCTAAAGAAAGAATTCATCAGAGACAGGATTAGTAACATCCTATAAGAAGGACTCATTAGAGATAGGACAAGTAATACCCTAGAATGAGTTTGAAGAGCGTTATTTATTAAAAACGAATTTAGTTTTGAAAAAAAACATCTTATTATACGTATTTGAATATTTTATTTTATATCGAATTTGGACTATCTATTAAACGAAGATTATGTATATACGCGTCATGAACGTATATTCCAAGTCTCAAATATACTGGATGGGTATAGAATCACAATCTAGTCTCCCAGAGATGATTCTGATGATGGCGTGCGATCATCAGTGTTTATTTTCGAGTCTCTAAGGTGGGATATCTATATATTTCCAATGGATTAATGTGAGAATCAAAACTTTGTTAAAGTTTATTGTTTGTGATTTGGCACTAAAAATACGATTTTTGAGTATATTAAAATTATATATTTGAAAAGCTAATCAACTAATTGATTGTTCATTGTGATGTGTGATAATTCATTTGACTAATTAAAATATGTTGGAATAATATAACCAATATGAAAATGAAAGGTAAATTAAGCCAAATCGAATTTATATGGAATTAAATTGAAAATTGATTGAAATTGCATATATAGACATGTGTATAATGAATAGGTCATAGCATTGAAGCTAAGAAGAGGAATAAAATAGTACGTCCCACAAATAGATACATGCTTACTATATTCATAGGGTTAGATGATTTTATGAGCCGCTTGGCTTTTTCTTTTTGATTGATGAGGGCCCTGTAAGGCAAGTTATGGCTTTACCGATCAGCACATACAAAGGAGGTTATGGCGAAATTTTTCAAAAATTTAAGGCGTTTAACCAAATTTTTGAGAAATTAGAAAGTTCTTAGAAATTGAAAAGTTGAAGAACTTGAGTCAAGCGAAGGTTGAGTTGATTTAGTAAACAACCTTCGATTCTATCTTCCTTTTCATGGAAGAAAAGATTTTAAGTGGGGGAGATTGTAACAACCCAGATTTGGAACCAATTTAAAATTTTATTTTTAATTGATTTAATGGATTTTAAGAATTTAAAATGATTTATTTTGAGAATTAACGATTTAAAATTTATTTAAATCAAAGTTAGAACGTACAAATTTAATTAAAGCGAACTTGAAATGGCGTGGTGGTTTGAAAATTCGATTTTAAATTTCAATTGAATGTATAGAATTCAATATAAATCAGAATTTGATGAAACAAGAAACGTTAGAATATTTCAAACTGTAGTTTTCTAAGAATGTAAGAAACTGAGATTTCATATTATAAATTGTAAGTTATGACCAGTTTAAAATTTAAAATAGTTATTGTGGAATTTATTCATATTTCAATATATATAGCCCTTAAAAATAGCCATTTTGCAAACGACCCCCGTTTTTGACAAAACTACTTTTGTCGGATCCAAAACGTCAAATTAATTTCAGGTTTAAAATTTCATAATTTTTGGAATTAATATGTTAGCGTACTAAATTTAAACGCATTTTCAACTTCAGTTTAAATTTAATAACCAGTTAAAAGGCCATTTTTCAAACGGTCTCCAAATTTGAAGAAATTAATTTTTTTAGGACCTTATCATCAAAACATAGCTAGATTTCAACTTTCATAGTTTTTGGAGTTAGTATGTGGCCCCGGTAAATTAAAATGTACATTGAAATTCAATATTGAACGTTATTTTAATTTATATTTTAATTTTGATAAAAACTAATCGAAATAGTCGAATTGGCTTGCGAAACATATTCCATTGTGTCCGGAATGGGGGTGGTCATTGGGTTCAATTTGGAGTTTGGATCGATACACCATTACTATTGGAATTAATATAATATTAAATAAATATTACATATACCCTTTGGAAAAAAATCATAACCCTACACCTATTACTTCTTCCAGTGCCATCGGCTTTGAAATAGATGGACAAAATCGACGACTATACCTCCCTTAATATCTCCAAATCCACACAGTATTATACAAATCTTCTAAAGCGAAAATCGAAGAGAAATCCCTGATCTTTAAATCCATACGGATAAGATCCATTTTCGTTAATAATTTATGAGCGATCGGTTGTCAAAGTACTGTTGTTCGATCAGATTTTTAGGGCGTTGGGGGGATTCGGACTTCAAGGTGTTTCCGGCGTTGATGGAGATGGCCAAGGCGAAGAGGGTGGTGGCGATTGATCGGCTCTAGGCAGCTTCTGATGACATGCGCGGTGGAGTTCTTCAAAAGAACGATGGGTTTCAATGGTTTTTCCAGGAAGAAGATAAACATGAGGGTTTAATAATTTAATTTATTAATTATCCTATTAATGTAATTAAAGTTTTAAACGCCTATAACTTTCTCATACGAGATCGAAATCCGACGATTTCAGTTGCATTGCGCTCGTATCAGCGGGCACTACAACATGGAACTGACCAGAACGAAAGGGGAGAAAGTTGAATTTTTGAGCTAAATTAAACGCTCGTTTAATTTAGTTTAAAAATAAAATCTTCAAATAAAGACTGACGGAGTGGAAATCAAAGTGAGAACTCTCCCACTCAAACTATGAAAATAATTGAGTATATATTTATTGCCTGTGATTGCAATAATTGTTTGATGATTGATGGATGTTACAGTTTGAAAAGTTATCATTATTAAACTATGAAAATATTAGATAAATTCACATGGACTGTGATGTAAACCCCACATGGATACTGGGTTACCCAATTATTTGTTGCTGATTGAAAACCCCACACGGGTCTTGGGGTGATAATTTATTCACATCTCCCTTAGATTTAATTGTATGTCAACCGATTGATTGACAGATTGTTATAAGCGTTATTTAATTATTTAATGCTTACACAGTTGTAAATTGCACTCTGTATGTGAACTGAATGTTTAATAGTTGTTTATCACTATTTTGAATACATGCGATGCATGGATTCCATATAAATAAAATTATATGGTAATTGATTGAGTCTGATTCCAATTCAGAAATAACGAATATTTTAAAATAATATTCAGTAAATAATCAAAATGTTATTTTGATGTCCGATTTTGGATGGACAAGAAGATATTGATATATGAAGCCGAGTTAAGTAGATATACGCCATTTTTACTTGAACAGAATTTTTTGTCGATTTTATTCATTTTATAACGAATATCGAAAAGGATTCAATTTCAAAATCTGACATTTTGAAAATATTATCATTTTAATAGTATAATGATATGGAATTGTCAATTTTTATTTAAAATAGAAATGGAACTTGAAATCGTTTTTAAATGAATTTATAAACGATTTATAAAATACGTTTTTAAATGGAAATCAATGAGAAATATTATACATATTTAAATGGTTTAAATAGAACGCGCCGCATAGCGACCGTTCACGAATTTCAACGATTGACTTCAAATTGATGTAACGGAAGATCCGACCGTCAGATTCGCCGAAGACCGGAACCGTTGGTTTCGTATCGAAAAGATATTTCAAATGAATATATGAGATTTAAATTTGAATGATTAGATTTTAAAATATGTCCAAATAAATTTCAGAAAAGGCGCCATGAATGTAGTTCGGTGGCCGATATTGGAAACCGACTGTAAGGACCTTATTAAAAATATGAATAAATTATGTGAAATCATAATAAATGATTTGAAATGATGATGGAAAATTCCACGTTCGTAAAGAAAAAAAATATTTTTATCATAATAAGTTGTTTTGTAACTCGAGATAAGAACTGAAAGGAATTATAATGGTTTTGAGATAACCAGAATTTTCCAATATATATAAATTGGAATGGATTTGAATGGAAATAATCATCAGATTATTTCATAGTCCTCAGAAATATTACTTAATTCACACCCAAATAATATTCTATTTTGCTATCTTTCTTATGAACAGGTTTACATGCCGTTATTTCTTATTGTTGTAATGCATGATTGTTGTTTAATTATCTATTATACTATGAAGTGATAAATAAACCTGAATTAGTTAAAATAGACATTGACACATTATATTTAAATTTAATCGTCTTATACTGATTGGTATTCTGAATATATTCAAATAAAATAAATTGAATTAACAAGACTTGTAAATTAAATAGGGGATAATTTGTATAAATAGTTTTACTCACCCACAATGTTTAAATTCAATAGTTAAAACACATACTATCAAATAAATATTCCTTACGTATTAGTTCGAAGAAACCGGGGTGGGAATTGGACCCAAAACCAATTCGAACCGAATTTACGTAAACTAACGTGTAGGGATGTCTATTTGTTTAAAGAATTGAAGACCTTAGATCTTCATGAGAGGAACAAATACTTGTTGGAAGTCATTGGTTAGCTCCTAGAGATATTTCAACAGTGATTCTGTCGTGATTGAAACCTTTGAAATTGCAAGGACTATTCGCTACTAATCCATCGGGTGATTCCTATATTGGATGTAGTAGGAGTGTACCTTCGGTTCATCCTGTTCTTGGATGACTTATATAGACGAATGTATGACATAGTATTTCTTAAGAGTCACGTACATTGATTTTTACAAACGTACTTCTGTTGGTGGCGCTAACACCCAGAGTATTTTTGTGGACGTTAATTACTGATTTGGTGGATCTGACATTGTGTCATTCAAAGTAAATGGTGGCTAGATGTTCTAAAGGTAAATTCTAACCTCAAGCCTAATTAACTAGGAAATGAAAAAAATTGGGAAGGCGGCACGGCTAAGTAGGTCACTCCCAAGTAGTGTGTATTATCACCTATTTAGAAAAAAAATCGTTTTCTTCTTTACTCTTTTCGATGCTATCCCTTTTCACGAAACAGTTGCCTTACACAATCATTACCGATATACATTCGATACAGTCAAGCGAAATGAGTGGTCGGTCATGTATGGCTAGGTTGCAAGATGTTCTTGTTGAACCCAGTATATTACCCTTTAGAGATACACTATCAGAAGGTGGTTCGATACCTTGTCATAGTCGGAATCCATTACCCAATAAGTGCCCGTAGTTTTGAATGTATATTATATATATAAAGCGTGGGATAAAAGAGTTCCCCTATATTGCTATTTACTTAATGCAGACACTATCATAATACCAGAATAGTTTTAATATCAAGGATGTTTTTTGTTATCGTAAGGTAAAAACTAGCTGTATTCATGTGTGGATCGATCTTACGATTATCTTTTCTTCCAAAAGGATTTTTAGACGTTAAATCGAACCATTTTGAAATCGTTCTCTCACACCAGTCCCATAACTGACCAAAATTTTATTTTTTAGTGTTTTCCCTAAACTCATGGGTGCCCAAATTTGTACGGCAGTCAAGTAGTTCAGGATTTTACAGATACACTCGGATAAGTTTGGAGCAGGAGACTTCAATGTTATATATATAGAGTTTATTTTCGCTGTGTTGTATAAGAATTGTGCTCTGATGATGTATGTAAGTACAAATACCAGTTTTGTATTTCAAGTATTGTTGTATAATATATTTTATTCAGTTCCACTGTGAGATTCGTGAAACTTTGTTTTTGTTGTGTTATGTTCTTCTTTTTCTTCTATTCTAACTTTCTTTCTATTTCTCACACTCTAAGTTCTTTCTATTAACGATCTATTATATTCTGATGCTTGATTAGTCGATATATGATACCAGATGTGTATTTGTGTCGATTACTAGGATCAGGATTTTTTGGGTCGTTACAGTTGGTATCAGAGCAATGGTTTAGAATATAAACTTGTCTTTGTGGCGTGACTCGATAGAGATTGGGTTAGTAACCATAAATTGAGTTTCAGTGTATATATACGAGCGCGTATTCGTAATCTGATATAAAAACTTTTTTATATTGTATTGATTGGTTTGTTGCATGGATTATGAATTTTGATCGGTAAGGGATTGCAACCTTCATTGATACGTGTTTGTAAACTCTTGAATAGCGTAATTCGACGCAGTATTGTTTTAAAAGATGGGTAAATGATATAATTTTACCCAAAATTATATTTTAATATAAAAGTATAATTTCCTAGAATTAAAATAAATGGCTCTTTTGGTTGCTATTATAATATGATAACAGATTATAACATTAAGATGGGTATATAAAACCAGATTGGAATTGTTTAAGGATAAAATATACAAACGAGATGAACCAAAACTTAATTCAAACTGGAACTTGATTTGAAATCCCGAGAAGCTAAGAAGATATTTTCAGGGCTATTATAAAGTAATATAATATTATTTGGTAAGATTTGGATGAAAATCATTTTAAATTAGATTTTGGAAGTAATATAGCACTGAACTCACTTTAGTCATTGGGAAATGATATTGATAATGATTGCAACATCATCAGTATTTATTTTCCAATTTCTAAGTGATTGATTTCTACCTTAGAAAGATTATTGGAATAAACAAGTTGTTTTGGAAAATTCAAAGGTTTTGAATTTACAATGGATGATTTCAAACTGATTGAAAAAAATCCCAGGAATTTGGATTCAAAAACTTGAAAATTTAAAAAGAACAAGTCATGTGGATTGAATTGAATGGACTAGAGTTGAATGAAGTTAAGTTAAATAAAGTTGAGTAGGTAAGTTAAACCGAATTGAAGTTAAAAAGGAGAATATGAAGCAGGTAAATATATTTGAATAAATTTGATTCACACTAATAAAGTAAGTTTTGGGATTATTTTCCCAATATAATTAGGAGTATTTCTTAAAATAAGAAAATTGGGTAATATAGGTTGATAAGAAATTAAGGTAAGGAGTTAAGAAATTAGAACCTAACTGGAGATTATTGAGATAAATGATTTTCTAAGTGTTGATCAGATGGTGATTTTGGTCTTCGGGGTTGATACTTAGAGGATTATTTTCTTACCAATTTACAATCAAGAACTGATGGATATGGAATAATAGTAATGGATGAATGTGAAATGGAAATGTTTTCGAACGGTTAATATTTCTGGCAAAGGAAATAAATGTGTTTGATACGAGTCTATGATTTTTGATATAACTGGAATCTCCTTGTTACTCTTTAATTTCGAGGACGAAATTCTTTTAAGGGGGTAGTTTTAACGATATTTTTCGTCAACACCGGAGTCAGGTCTATGGAAATGGACGTAGGATAAAAATAGGTTGTTTAGCCTTCACAAGTTTGAGTTAGTTCACCATCTCTTAGATATCAAGGTTTAGAATCCGAAAGAATAGTTACTCTTCCATCAATGGGGTGAGTATCACACTTAAGTGATTCAAGAACCAACAGTTATCTTGGGATGAAGGATTCCTAAGCGCAACCCTTAGCAAATGACTTAACGGTTTGTAGAAAGGAGTTCTGCACTAAGCTTGCAAGAGGGTCAAAATTTGTAGAAAGAGGGGTGTTTCACCTGGCTTACGAAAAGGTTTGGATATAGGTTCATATACATGTAGAAAGAAAATAGTAAGTTACATCAACAATGACTGAGAAATCACATGGCAAACCCATAAGGAAATAATCTAAGTATTGAATCACACTTTATTTATCTTTGATTTAGAATACATGAATAGAATAGAAGAAATCCCCAAATCAATCAAAGAATTAGGGTTTACTCTAGATAAAAAGGAATAGAAGAATAAGAATGAAAAAATCGTCCTCAAAATATAACCCCTGGGGTCTTATTCATATAGAATTCGGGTCTCCTTCTGTTGTTGGGCCATCGGGCTTGTAGAAGCCTCTGTCGGCCGCTTTTCTTCTTGATCTCTAATGTTTAGCTTCCGACCTCCTTTGTGCTATTGATTATAGCTTCCAGAGTGAGGGTCTTGGTCAGTTGAGGCTTCTTCGAGATTGGCATGAGGTTGTCGATGTAAATGGCTTTTGGAAGATATTTGCACTCCCGGTTGTGGCTTTTGGGTGTAGGCTTTCAGTTTTCTCATTTATACTTTGTGGATCTTGCCCTCGTGATGTATGTAGATAGTTGTCGGTTCGGAACCCCTATCGGTGTCGGTACCGAGCAGATTAGTGTGGATAGCCGATATCCCTTTTAGGTTCTGTTTTCCCTTCCGTTGGAGACTTCGGGTATAGCCTGGTCTTTTGGAAGGTGGCTCCCGGTTATTTTTTTTTTGTTTATCAATGTGGCCTTTTGGTGTTTATGCAGTGGATGTTTCGGAAGCTAGTTCCGGATAACCCCTACGTACTTTCAGCTTGGTATCCTTGATGTCTATATCTCCTGATGTATCAGTGTTAAACAGGTTAATACCGACAGCCCATCCGTCTTTCTGGGTTTTGGTTAGCAGAGCTCTTGCCTCCCTCTTTCATAGCTTCTGACTTAAATGACCGTTTGTTATAGAACCCCCCATCCGAATAAACCCTGTCGGATAGACCCTGTCGGATACACCCTACCATATAGGCCCTGTCGATAATTTGTAGCTTTTGAGTTCTCTCTAGTCTTTGGCTTTAGTTTTCGGAGAATTCTTCTACACTTGTGTTCATGCGACACCCCTTCACCATCGGCGTGTTTCAGAGTTAGTTTTGGTGGTAACATTTTCTCCCTCCCCTAGTGAATGAGTGTTTTCGACTTTTCAAGCTAAGCCTTTAAGCGTATCTGTTATCTATCTCTTCCAGCATATATACCCCCTCCTTATTGACTCATTTCTTTCCTTTACCATTTCCTAGAAAATTTAACTCAAGGACGTATCAGCTATTTAAATAATCATCTCGGTAAGCTATCCATATTTTTAGTTTCTTTACTACCAGTTTCATGCAAACTACTCCAAATTTAATAGCTTAAATTAGCGTTTTCATTTTGCTTTCATCTTCTTGTGGTGGCGTTTGAAAACAAAATATCCTACCACTGGTGGGTTTTGTGTAGACTAATAAAGTTCATATCCTTTCGGATATTGATCTTACTTTGTTGCACAAAAATTTGACAGATCATACCTGGTATTGTGGGAAAGAAGCACATTGCTTTCAAACCTAATAGGAATGGCACTCTACCGAACGATCTTTCTACCTCTAGGAAAGTTAGTTTCATTGAAAAGCATTCTTTGATTTCGTACCAAGAGCAAGTTAATGGTATCCTTCAGGATTTCAGGATTTCTGGTGTTGACGCCGTCCTTCCTTGTGAAAAGGACACCATTTACTCTCCTCTGGAAGGTTACTTTGCTTATTTTGTGATTCATATTTGGCATGAAGGTTTTATTCCTTTTTCGAATTTCCTTTATCGTTCTCTACAGGACTTGGGAATTGCTCTTAGTCATCTCTCTCCAAACACCTACACCTACCTGCTGGGCTTAGAACTTTAGTTTTTAGAATCAGGCAATGGTTCTTTAAATCCTTCCACTCTCAATTACTTGGTTCTTCCTTCCAAACTAAGCGACTCTAATCCTCAGATTTTTCGTGCAAATCCTACGAAGAAACTGTTATCCGAAGGAATGAAAAGGTTCAAAGATTGGGAGAATAAATTTTTTTTCATTCGAAGCCCTTCGTATCTTACCTGAGGCTTTTACACCTTAAGTATGCATACCCGAAAGTTGTTATTTTTTTAAAAGTTTGTCATCTTGCTTTCAGTATCCTATCTTCCTTCTCACAGATGTTGTTCCCAAATTACCAAGTTTCGCGGATAAGGAGTTAATTGATGCCTTAGGCGTTGCTTCTGGAAAATACGGTAACCGGTCTTTGCTATTCAGTTCTTCCATCCTTAAGAGTCATTCTTTATTGCCAGCTGGTCAATTCATCATTGGGCAACAACCTTCGGTCCCACATAGCAAGGGGATCCCTTTTTTGTCATTGGGAGAGATGCTCCTTTCTCTTCCAATTCTCCTTTGTCCCTTGACAACCCGGGTATGCCCTTTTTTTTAAGACGGATTTGTACTTTATCCTTCTCTTTGTTTCTTCTCACTGTGTATTCTGATAATGCTTATACTAAGTCTAGTAAGACTGGCTCCGTCCCCTTGGTTCCAAGAGTTGGGGATTCTTCTCTCAAGGATGCATTATTAAAATCTAGAGAAAATGTAAAAGGAAACTTCTGGAGAAAGGTATAGAAGATTGTCCGTTGAAGAGGTCTAAGGAGGTGGTAAACTTAACTGCTCATTATGATGTGGTTCTCGATATCCCGGAGATTACTTCTCCAATGAAGGTTTCTGGCTTGGACACTCGTTGTGTTGGATCTTCCAAAGTCCCCGATGAGTTGCATCACGCGATGGGTTTCTCTTCTTCTTCTGAGGACACCGCCCTTCTTGATTTTACCAATCCTACTAGTGATGGTAAATTCGATGAATTAGTTGGCCAGATTATTTCTTCTTCTTTTTCTGGTGTCGACTCCTCATTCGATTCCCTCAGAAGTTGTCAAGCTTTGGTCGAGCAACTACTTGTGGTATTCTGTTTTCCTCTTTCCTATTTTCCGACCTTTCTTCAAGTATTTTGTTTCTAACTGTGATGTCTTTTATAAGCTATCAAGTAGTGGTTTGTGATGCAAGACACTAATCAAGATCCTAGTTCTGAGTTGTCGTGGCTTAAAAGAGAGAATGTGACTTTGAAGAAGGAAAAGATGCTCTGGTTCTTGAAAAAGAGGGTTTAGCTGTGGAGCAAAGAAGTCTGGAGCATGCTTTATCGGAAGCTAGGAGTTTTATTTCCTTGGGAAAAGAATACTTGGCCCTGATTGAAGAAAATAATGCTTTGAAGAGGAACCTGGAGAAATCCAAAGAGGATATCGTCCTGATAGATTCTCATTGTTCTTCCTTCCATGATCTGAACTCCCTTCTGGAAAAAGAGAATGGTTCCCTCAAGGTCAAACTTGGTAAGAAGAAAGCGTTGCTGACCATGTTTTCTAGTGTAGTTGGTTACGCTAAACGAAGAATTTCCTGCTTCCTTCAGACCACTTTGGACGAAATAATGGTTAAATCTTTTGAAGATGCTTTCCTTCTTATTTATGTAGATAACATGGATAAATGTTCGAATTTAAACTTTTCTTCTCTTGACCCGTCCTTGATGGAAAGTTTTATGTCCAAGATATCTTTGTAAAAGGAATGGACGGATATAACTTAAAACTTATCCGACGGTTTTGGGGTATTAGTTTATTATATTATTAAAAGGAATGGACGGATGTAATTGAAAACTTATCCATTGGATACTGGTTAGGAAGTATTATTAATATGGTAAAGCTATGTTTTTATTACATTATATTTTATCCATTCCGCTATGAGATATTTCCTGAGCTCAGACATATTTTATGTCTCTGTCTTTTTCTGTAGGATACCAGAGCACAAGAACTTGAGTTTCGATAGACTGGAATTTTGCGAAAATTTCGGTTTATCGGAATTCGGGTTGTTACATTAGCGACATGACAAGAATATCCACTCATGGCTATCTTGGTCTCTTGTCCTACTTCAATAAGATTGCCTTGACCTGTGGAGAATCTTGAATCTTGTGTGTTTGGCCAACAGATCCTACTCGTTTGGTTAGTGGATCGTCCTCAAATGGCGGTTCATATGGTTATCTGGCTACTAAAGAATACTTAATTTAAATAGTGGGAATTAATTGAAACGGATCTTACAATTGTATTCGTCTCGGAATTCTGCTAAAGATGGACTCCAAATTTGCATAAAACATACATCGTATAAGGCACATATGAAGGTAATAAATTTGTATACATATAAGAGTTTTATATACAAATAAATTCAAAGCAGAATTCAATATATTCCGAAAATGCGAAGCAGGAAAAAAGGGGCGGTGCAGCGGGAATTGGACCCGTTATGTATTGCCACAACATGTTAATAATTTTCATTATAAAGAAAATATAATTTTAATACTAACCTCCCAATATGGCAAACCAAAAAAGATTGATCTTTTTTTGTATCATCTTCATCTTCTTTATTGTGAGTATTCTTTCTCTTTTTACTTTTTAATTTCTTACTCAACTATGTCTTTAGCTTCTTCTTACTCATCGTCCTTTTTATTACTTCATTTCTATCTTTTCCAAAAACATTTGGAAAAGCATCCAAAATAGCAGAAATGTTTCGTTCTGTTAGAATTCTAGGTCTATTCTATAGTGTTATCAAACCAAGTTTTTTTGTTTCCTCCATGGATGTGAAGGGTCTAGAAAACTTCTATGTCCCATATCTGACAATGATTCAACCATCAATCACTAGAATTTTTTCAAACATGCTATAGTTACCCAAAATTCTTAGCTAGTTCTCATTAACCTTTTGTTAATCTCCTCCTAATGCCCAACTGGTCTCCATCTAAACGTTTAATCCATAATGCATACTAGAGCCCAATGGTTTCAATATAAGATTAAAATTGTAAATTGTAAAGCTTAAAATTGTTGAAAAAACCCATTGAAAAGCAAAATATACCTGACAGTACACGACGACACAATATTTAAAAGACAGCTTTTACGAAATTAGTGTACAAAATATATACATATTGCGAAAGCACGATTTATGGTCTTATATCACATAAATCAATAAGGGATAATATTGAATGAAAGATAATATTTTAATATAAATATATGATCTCTACCCAAATACTCCAAACAATCAATAAACCATTATGTGTGTGTGCACACACACATACATAAACATTCATTAATTAAATTAAAAAAAGAATTAATTAATAATTAATAACTGATGGGTGATTTCAAATTAATTAGCTTGCACAAATTAATATCTAATAGTTGCATGTTTTAAAAAACAAGATAGAAGGCAGGGGTTAATGTCAATGTTTACATAGCATATAAAATAAAATTGTTGTAGGTTTGAATGTTTATCTATAAACAAAAGAATCGAGAGAAATGAAACAAAAATTTATTTATTTATTTATAGGTGACCACCCGTTAAACGAGGTACAAACAAAACTGCCGGTTTGTTGCTAATGCGCCACTTTATCAGAGGGTAGATGAGTTTGTTGTACAAACAAAAATGTATTGTGCAGTCAAATGAATCGCAGTATAAAATATAGAAAATAGTTGTTTTGTAACTTTTGTTTTACTCGTATTGTTGGATTAGTACACATCCATTTCCGCTTTAGATTATATATGTATATATATAACCAGACTAAAATGCTCTTGTAGGTGCTTGGCTAAACGTTAGGATACAGCTTTCTGACATATGCGACTATCATCAGATGTAAAATGTTTTATTGTTTTGCAAAATATTAGGGTGCGTTCGCAGTCTCTAAACGTGTCAAAATCATTTTTGGTGGCGTCCGACGCGTCGAACGCCAGAACAACCCAACCACGCTCCCAGCCGGGCTTTGCCGAAGCTGGAAATTATCCTGTAGGCGTTGGATGCGTCCGACGCAAGGATAATCAATTAATCTAATCAAACTTATTCATAAAAGAATATATAGTTCAGTTGGTAATTGCATGTGGTTTGTAGGAGAGTGACCAGGGATCAAGTCCCACTTTCACCCTATTTTTTTAATGTTTTGCTGTACACTGTTTATTAACGCTTAATGCCATTTTTTTTGTAGATTGTTAATGCTTAATGCTATTATAATGTATTTGCATCGATTATATTGTTGTTTAAAATGCTTTCAACACATTCGTTAGTTAGATTTAACAGTCCAATTAAAAATTAGTATTTAATTAATTCATAACAACAAAATTAACAATTAAATACCCCGCTCAGATACCACACTCAAATACCCCGTTCGTAACTAAAAACACATTCCCCATTCGCTACAGTACCACGTTCAAATTCCCCGTTCGTAGCTAAAAACACATTCTCCGTTCGCTACAGTACCACGCTCAAATTCCTTGCTCAAATGCCACTTTCAAATACCCCGTTTCCGTTCGTTAAGAACGCACGCTTGCTGTTTTTTTTCTTCTTATATGTAAAAAAATTATGCTATTTATGTTGTTTTGTATGACTGTAGTCCAGATGTAACAGCTTTCAATTTTCCCTGTAGGTACAAACAAATCAATCAATAAAAACGGAGTGGATGTCCCGCTGCATTTAATTATATGTCTGTTTTAATTATTATCATCCAGGGGTAACAGTTCTTTAATCAAGGCATTTGGTTAATTATTTGTTAAAACTTAAAACTTACCATACATGCTTTAATTTAATCATATCTTCTTTTCGAAAAGAATATTACAAATTGAAATAATTTTTAACATCTAAATTTATATATTTTGTTAGAACTTCTGCCCTTCCTCCTTTAGCATGTGTATCAAATGCACCGTGTATGTTTACAATCACAAAGTATATCTTTCTTTTTCTTTCTTTTTCTAACAGGCCCTTAAACTGGACCTTGTGCAGCCGTAAAGCCGCAATCATAAAGTATATCTCTTTTAAGTAAACATTCACTAATGAAAGAGAGAAACATGGTATTTGGAAAATATAATACGAAAAAAATAATTGGTCTGAAGAAATAAAGTTGACGGTATTGATTATTTCACTAATTTTCGTTAATCAAAAGGGTTACATATTTATTTAATTCATTTAAGAGAAATAATTTATATAAACCAGCACGAAAGCACGTCATTTTCGTTAATTCCTCTGCTTCGGTAGAATGTCATGTAATTTTCTATTTGACTCCCTGCGTGGAGCTTAGTCAGTGGATGGAAAACTTTAAACTCCAACCATAGGGGACGGTTCACCTTAAAAACCGTAGTAGTTAGATAAATTTTCTAGCTCTTGTAATCATGTATTTATTATTTATTATAATAAACAGTGTTAGAAAACACCTTAAAAACCGTTCGGGCTTTACCCAAAAAAAAAGCGATGTTAGAAAGAATTTCCATTTACTAGATAGATCTCATTTAGGGTGATATCAAAAATTTTTGATATTTATAGCAATACTGTTTTATATTTTTGAAAAGCATTAGTTATTAGATCACATAAAGGTAAAAATATTTAAAGATACTTTTGAACTTTGCGATGAGACCCAAAAAAATGTTTATACCTCAATAATCAATTTGTATATTTCAGAATATTGATTTTGGTAATATATTGTCCGAAGAAACTTTGAAATCAATTAAGTCTATTACTCTGCATCTTGCACGGTAAAACAACTATTTATATTTCAAAATAGGAAATAATGTATTACCCCATTAGATATTTAGCAATTTAATATGAGCTGCTGTAACGAGAAGTTATACTTTTCAGTAGAATTATCAAATTTCAATTTCGTTTTCATCGTTAGATTTCAAATTTTATTATCCTTCAATTAAGATTCATATATGCTTTAACCATTTTTTTTATGTTTGTTGGGATAAATATTTATCGT
This sequence comes from Allium sativum, assembly GCA_030737875.1. Taxonomy (NCBI): domain Eukaryota; kingdom Viridiplantae; phylum Streptophyta; class Magnoliopsida; order Asparagales; family Amaryllidaceae; genus Allium; species Allium sativum. The sequence goes on along the minus strand of CM060921.1, from coordinate 808,739,714 downwards.
TTAGATATAGTAATATTAGGCACAAGATTGGTGCATATTGTATCGTTTGAGTTTCTGCTTGAAATGTGAAGTGTCCAATTACAAAGATATATCTTCATTGCAGTATTATAAACCAGTTAATTATACAATAGTAGTGACGTATCGTCTCTCGTCATGCAAGTGTGCAATGATTTTTCACTTTGTAAATATTTGTCCTTCAAATATTTACTTGTACAAATTAAAATTGGCTCGTAAAAAAAGTTTGTTTGAGTTGTTGTCTTTCAAATAAAAATTTGTTCGAAATATATTTATCTAGAAAATTTTAGGAAAACATTTCTTCAGTATACAGATTAATTCATATTGCAGCTCTCAACTTTCCATGCAGTAAAATATTCTCGTTTTTTAGTTAATGTCGAGCTTTCTAACCAATTTCGAAGATGATAACATATGAGAGAAATATAAAAAAGGTAAATAGGTCATTGACATGGATTTCCCAAAAACATAAAATATAAAAACAGTGAATGCTGCATCTGTTACAAATATCCATAAGCTCATGATCATTACCTGAGCTGTTATTATCAAAAGTCAAAACCACTAGAAACTCCACTATTCTCTGATGAAGTCTTGGCCCATATATGCTCATAAAGTACCTAGGTATGACATATATGTCAGAATATTGAATTTCAAAATCAAGTTTAAAATTTGAATTTCACCTCTATCTTTTCACCAATTTCTATGTCATTAAGAGGCACCTTTTTTATTAGAGAATGTGACCATTCAATCTCTATTTGTATTATCTATATTAATTCATTCATATTTTCTCATTTCAAATTCGAACTTATATTTTCGAACTCCTATCTCTACACAACTGCAATAACTTCGTCCTCGACTAGTCCTACCACCATGATAATCTCATAAACTATCAAAACTCATCTTTCAACGATCAAGAAGCTACCCAAGCCTATATTAAGTACGTAAACTATGGCAAAGCCCATCCCAGTAAGTTTGCCATTTTTAGTGATTTTCCTTCTTATGAGTTTGATAGTTTTTTCGATGACAATTGCAAACTTTCCCATGTTGACACAAGTCAAAATGATTTCAATTTTATCCTCATCTTGTCAAAATGTTTTATGCTGATCTAAATGGAAAATTTTATAAAGGAAATAAAAACCAAGTTTGAGCAGCATAAAGGAAATAAAAACCAAGTTTGAGTAGCATTAAAGGAACACAAGTTGTTTTAGATTGTAAATTGTTGGGTCACATTCTTGATTATAAATTTACCACAACAAATCTTTCTATGTTTCAATTTGGTTAACCAGGTATAGAGAATTTGAATGCGATGATGATTTTGAATATAAAAGTCACATTTTTCATTCAAAAGAAAAAAATCGTTAATTTTCTTTTACAAAAATCCACCACTTCTAGCGTTGGAATTACAACAACTCAACTCTTATAGTTTGTGCTAACCGTCCATTTGGTCTGGTTCCCAAAAGCACACAAGACATGCTCGACTCAACCCATTCCGTGACGCTACAGCCCGAAGTTTTGCCAAAAAGCTAAGGAAACAAGCCGGGAGAAGGTTATGCGAGTAAGGGCCCCACAAGTCCACGAAACAATGCGCAAATCCCGATTTCGTACCCCTTGTCTCCTCTAAAGAAGTTCGAACCCCACATACACTTTCAGTTGACCCAATCTCGTACCCGAATCCCTCTCCAACTTACTTAACGTACCCCTAGAATGGAGTACGAGCTTTCTGGCATGACGGAGGGGTCCGAGTTACCAACCAGGTAAACATATGCTTCGACCTACATTGAATGCTGGTCCGGTTGTTGAAGATAAGAGAACATAAAATCCATAGGAAGTCTTACCATGAGAAGATTGTATCCATTGGCCAAATATAGGTTCGATCAAGATTTGTTTTTAGAATCAACGTTACAATTACAAGAAGTGGAAAACAAAAAAAATTCATCTAATTTCAATACACTTAATGAACCATTTTATGGATTGATAAGAATTTGTTTGGGAAGTAATAAGACCCTTTGATATCTCTTCATCTGCAAAGAATTCTCGACGCGAGAACACAGAGACAAAGGGCTGATCTTTGAATAGGAAAAAGAATGGATCTGCAGGGTCCCAAATGAATTGGCTTAGGAGGTCAATCGAGAAAAAATGCTATTCAGCCATGTTTTGTTAAGTTTTTTTTCTGATTCAAAATAAAATAAATGGAATCACGCTCTGTAGGATTTGAACCTACGACATCGGGTTTTGGAGACCCGCGTTCTACCGAGTCTTAGTTACTCTTCGGGGCAGAGTGGAAGAAGGGAAGAGATTCTCGAATGAAGAAAAGGATCCACCCCGTCTTTACTGAATCTGTTCCCCGGAGTACCCTAAAAAAGGAACCTCTCCTCAGCCATTTCGTTTCGGGTTAAGAAGATGTGAAAGTGTGTTTCTCTCTATAAGAACAGTGCATTCTGAGGTGTGAAGGGGGAGAGAAGAGATATCATAATTGAGGTTTTGAATAAGAGAAACTTTGCATTTTTTTAGTAAAATAAGAGGTGTTAAGCTTTTTATCATTCTGGCGTTGAGCTATTTTTCCGTAGGAACCTTGGGGTACGAAATGTACTGTAGTCGTCTCCAAATCCTACCTACTCCAGCCTAACTACTCCACCATAAATATCCCCAAGCTCACACTTCAAAAGGGTTGGAAATTGGCTGATTTGACATCTCTTGAGAGCTCCAAGTGACCTCTTTAATGGCATCCATGCTTTGAAGAAGAAGAAGGATAAAAATGACTTTTTCCCAATATTCATATATGATGATTATAACATCAAAACACTTAGAAACGATTGTAAAAGGATGTCATGAGATAGTCCATAGCTTGTAACTCTTTATTGTCAATAAAATATCAGCGACCCTTCGAAAGTAGACGTAGGCCCCTCACGGGACCGAACCACTATAAATCTTTTGTGTTATTTACTGCTTTCCGTACTTATATTTCCACGCAAAACTATAATTCTTAAGTAATTAAGAATCTTGAGTGTTTACGACATATTTTGCCATCAACATTCTAGTGCTTTCACTGAGAAAACTCGGATTTGCATCTTTGTCGCACATTTCCATCTCGACTTTGACGCGCTTTAGGTTCCGTTTATATCCTATCGTTGGGTCCGCTTACGATGGATAAGAGAACAAATAATCAAATGATCAGCTCTTCTACTGCAGCCGATGCTAGAACATCTTAGCAACCTCAACCGACGGATATCCCGACCGGAACCGATACCCTTTCTTCTGTGGATCCCGAAGCTCCCGTAACCCAAGCGTAGATCCACGAGCTTAATAAGATGTATGAAAGTACAGCTCTTGACCTCAATCAGGCATTGAAGAATAATATTGACCTTATGCGTTAACTCCAAGAAAGTCAACGCATCGTCGCTCGACTTCATCTCGCTCAGAACAATGCCCGACCATGACGTACTATCTCGGAAACCTCGTGTTTTGAATCAAAGGTCCCACATCAAAGAAGGAGGTTCAGTCTCATAATTAACGTTGTTGTCCACTCCAATTCTCATAGCAACAAAAACGACAACGAAAACTGAAACAAAAATGGCGATCGCACTACCGTAACTTATAGCGAGGGAACACAGTACCGTGACCGCTCCTGATTTGTTATCAACGACGAGCCATGTCCGAGTAACCGAGACCCTCCTCTATAGAACCCAACTTTCGCCGCTGAGAACGAGGGGCCTATGCTTCCGGCAGCCTGGCAAGCCCAAGTACTTCCGCATCAGGATGCACACCAGCCCACACAACCTCACCAGCCATACCAAAACAAGAGGAGAAGGACAAGCCAAATGCGCACCACAGAAGACGTCCATAGAACAAAACTTCTGAAGTTCGTCGGAACTAATGAATTCCCTCAGAAGATCTGCATCCAGCATATCTCCTCGACATAGTCCGAATGATCATGAGAGAAATGCGAGGGAATGCCAACGACTCGTGGGAAGCCAACTTGAGGTGTAATTCCTTTACTAGGATCGTGCACGAAGCCGAGTGGCCCCGACACTTCAATATGCCACAAAATGGATTCTATGATGACACGACTGATCCTTGTGCCTTCGTAAATCGCTAACGGTGACGAATGGATTCCAGCCGGGCCACCGACGTAGTCGAATGAAATGCATCCCAGTCTTCCTATTAGGCACAACCTTGCTTTGGTTCTCTCGCCTCCTACTCCATTATATCAACAACTTCAGCCAATTGGCAACGGAACTGTTTAAGTAATTCAGAATACTTGTTCCAACTCCGAAAATTGCCCTTACGCTGTCCAATCTTTACCAAGGGCTTGCACAGTTTCTCAAAAGCAACCTTGCTCTATTCAACACCGCCCTCGCGGAGGTCGACTATATAAAGCCTCGCACCGTACTCTTCCAGCTTGCAAAAGGTGTCCTCCTTACTTCTGAATTTGGAGCATGGATCTATAGTAAACAACCTAAGGGCCTTGAAGCTTTTTACGAAAAGGCCGGACGGTACCTATGTCAGGAAGAAGAGAGACATGATCGAGCTTCCCGCAGCAACCACTCCAACAATCCACATGCCAACACCATCAATGACAACATCAAAGGAAAACAAGTTAAAGAGTCCCCCGACAAGGGTAGAGGGGCAGACCCCTACGAACCAAAGCTGAACAGTGGCAGATAAGGCGGTCGCAACAACAATTAGGTTCTAGAGGATCCCAAGAAGCCCGATCGCTATCAAAATTACGGGACATACACCCCACTTAATAAAGATATGGAGACAATCACCTTGGAAACCTGTAACACGCTCCAGTATAAGAATCCCAACGCTAGCGAATCCACTGACCGCGAGAAGAAATCCTATAGGTACTGCCGGTACCACGACATATATGGGTACAATACTAATGGCTTCCTCCACCTCAGGGATGCGATCAAAAATCTCATCCGCGAGAAACGACTGGAGAAATACATTCAAGACCTAGCTCCTCCCGAAGTAGCTACGAGTATTCCTACACCCGCACCTCTAGCACCTGCTAATACAACCTTGGGTCTGTCCAATCAAAGGCGAGGAATAGTGATCAACACTATCTGTGGCGGGCCTCACCCCACGCATGAAAGTTTTCGAAGAATGGAAGAGTACGCAAACTCCATAAAACATGCTACTAAAGAAGCCTGCTCCACTTTGGATGAGTCTGTCCCCGCCAAGCTTCAGAAAACAATGTAGGACGATATCTTCTTCCACGAGAGAGAATCTATGGGAATATAGATCCTAACCATAGAAACTCTCGTGATCACAACTCAGATTGGTCCTGCCTTTATCCGTAGGATACTGATCGACTCGGGAAGTCCGGTCAATATCATCTTCAAAGCTGCCTACGACTAGATGAAGTTGGAAACCAAAGACTTGAAACACTACCATGCCACGATCCATGGCTTCAACAGATCTTCCAATCATAAGGCATGGTTGACCTACCAGTAGAGCTAGGAGACGGGGATCGAAGCCGTGTCCGAATCATCACCTTTGTGGTTATCAACGTCATATCTCTATACAATTTCCTCTTTGGACGTCCCTTCCTTGTAGAATTCCGAGTTTGCATATCACCATGGTCTCTCCTAATGAAGTTCCCGACAGATAATAGTATCGGCGCAGTCAATGGTGACCAAGCAACCACTCGATATTGTTATGCAATAGAATGGAAGAACGTGCACAACAAGGACAAGGCCAAGACCGTCTCTACATTGCAATAAAAGGCGTCTGAGCCTTGGCAAGGCACCACTACCGTCTTTCCGACAATCTCGATCCAAGGGAGGACGAAGAGCCTGACTGTGAAAGGGCTACCCCAGTTGAACCTATGGTGGATGTTTCGGTCAGCCACGACGACCCGATAAAGGTATTGAAAGTTGGATTGCAACTACACCCCATAGTAAGAGAGGAACTTGTGGAATTCTTAAGGGCCCAACTAGACATGTTCGCTTGGACCCATTCTGCTATGCGTGGCATCGACCCGCGATCGCTTGTCATAAGCTGGCTCTCGACCCCTTGCAGCCTCTGGCCAAGTAGAAATGCCGATTCTTAGGAATAGAAAGATCAAACGCACTCAAAGAAGAGGTAGATAGGCTACTCAATAACAACTTCACTCGTGAAGCCGACTAACCATAATGGATCTCCAATCCAGTTTTGGTAAAAATGGAAAAAGGCAAGTGGAGAACGTGTGTCAAATTCTCCGACTTGAATAAGGCATGTTCCAAATACAGCTTCCCACTTCCGAAGATCGAAAGACTCATTCATTCAACCACTGGATACCAGCTTTTGTCCTTTATGGATGCCAACTCGGGCTATAATCAAATTCCGATGTACCTCCCCGACCAGGATCATGCTTCTTTCATAACCGAAATTGGGCTCTACTACTATCACGTCATGCCCTTTGGTCTTAAGAACGCGGGAGCCACTTATCGATGACTGGTCAACCTCATTTTCAAGGACCAGATTGGAAAATCCGCAGAGGTATACGTGGACGATATGCTTGTTAAATAAAAAATATCAAATGACCACGTCCGTGACCACAACAAAATGTTCGATGTCCTCTGCCAGTATGACATGAAACTCAATCCTCAGATATTCTCTTTGGGCATTGCATCGGGAAAATTCTTGGGTTTCATTGTCAGGTCCCGAGGTATCGAAGCCAATCTAGATAAGACCAAACCCATCCGGGACATTCAAACCCCTCAAAGCATCAAGAATGTTCAAAGTTTGAGCGGGAAGTTCGCCTCTTAATGTCGATTCATCTTAAAGCCACTGACAAATGCATTCCCTTCTTGGACTTACTCCAAAAGGGGAAGCGCAACTTTGTGTGGACCCCAGAATGCAACGCTACATTCAAGGATCTCTTGAATCACATAGAGAGACCACCTATCTTGTCAAAACTCGTGGAGGACGAGAACTTATATGTTTATTTGGCTGTTTCTATGCAGGCAATCAGCTCCTGCTGGTGTGCATCAGGGATCGTGTCCAACGACCCGTTTACTACATCAACAAGATATTAATAGGGGCAGAAAAGTACTACCAAAAGCTCTAATAGCTAGCCTACTGCTTGTTAATATCTTCCCGGAAGCTATGACCATACTTTAAGTCTCACCCCATTAAAGTCTATACCGACTAGCCGCTGAGACAAGCCTGTTAGAGTTTATGCCCTAGAGGCAATCTTTTAGACGCGAATAACATTATTGATGTTATGTTTTATTTGGAATAAAATGTTCTGTTATTTTATATTTACTGCGTAATATAAATATTAATATAATAGAAGTCCTTAGAATAATAATACGGAATTATATAGTTCGAGTAAGACTGAACTTGAGATTATATAATGTGATATGTATTATAATTCTGAAAAGTCCCTAGTCGAGTTTTATTGTTTATACAGGACAACAATAAAGCGTTGAGACTAGTATATTGATTGACTGATGATCACATCTCATTGATCATTAATATACGTGATATTAAAGTCAAGATATAAATACGTATTAGAGAATAGCGTATTGGGATTACCCACCGTGAGATAACTACATGGAATATAATCAACAATATCGTAAGTTGTTCTCATAGTGAGAGTGATGTAATGGTCCTCAGACATGAAATCATTATAATTTTATTTGAGGATATTTGTGTTTTGATATCATCTAAAGTTATTTCGTAATAGAGTAATGATAACGGTGATTATTGGATGTATCTCAAATCGAATGAAAATTATAAATGATCTAGATGGAATTTAACCCTACGATATATTCGTAGTGATATCCATGGGCCTCTTGATTGAGTGAGACTGTGAAATGCATGGTCGTGCTTAAATAATGATTTGTTTTAAACAGTCTACTCATCGATAAAAAAAAACAGATTAAATTATAAAGACGATGGTACGATCCATGCCTCTAGTTTAATCTTGGATATATCAGCTAAAAGGATTAAATTATATTGAGACACTATTCACAAAAGGTTATATCGAATCATTGATATTATTGTAACCTGGGTAGCAGTGATGTATTACTAGATGTCGCTCACTGTTTACAGTTTAAATATTTAAATTGTTGCCAACGTTATGATAACCTATAGTGTCACACTTATAAGCGTTGCAAATAGTGATAATGTTTAAATAAAAGAAATCAAAGATGCTTGACAAATTCTTTTATTTTAAAAGAGGGAGAATGGGTAAAGGGGTTAACGAGATATCGGATAACGTATTATAAAAGAGGGGCTATTCCCTTTTATTTAATCCATCCGATTACACAAAAACCCTCGATCCAAAATTCATCTTTTCGGCTAGTACTGAATCACTATTCTTCGATCTTAATTGTTGTCATCGAAGGCTACGTTTGTGGATCTCCAATAGAGGCGCTCAAATTCAAGCACTCGATTTGATTTAATATGGTATAAACTTCAACGATTTTCAAGATCGACCCTTTTAATTTGATTCGGAAATCAGAAGAAAGGTACATGTTTTAATTCAATTTTGGATTCGAACTTCATAATTGATGTGTAAAATTTTCAAGTCCGCTGCTAATCGATCCTAATTTTACTTCAGTGGTACCAGAGCCAGGTTATTTTCGAATTCAATTATTGCGATTTAAAGCCATGTATTTGATTTTGTTTTCGAATAAGAATTCAGCTGTGTTGAGAACACGGGTGTGAATTAATTGGATTTGTATAACTTGCAAATTAATGTGCAATCAAGTCTTGTTTCTATTTTGTAATTGTTACAAAAACTTTAACATTTATACATATTGATTTCGAATCATATCTATTATATGTATTTAATTGTGCTCTGTTGGATCCTATGAATGTGATTAAGATGACACACAGTTTTCATATCAGTATGTGTTTGGATTTGATTACATGCTAAACTGATGAAATTTTAGTTGTTACTCTATTACAATTATTTGATATTGAACTCCAGATCTGACTTTTAGGATAATCCTGGTTATTGAACTATAGATCTGAAATTTTAGACAATCCTAGTTATTGAACTACAGATCTGAAAAAATTGGATAATCATATTTCTTCATAGTAGTGAAAGGGTAATTCATTCATATAAACAAAGGTTGATCTATTATAATATGAACTGAGCCTCATACTCGCCCAGTTTTCAAATTTTGGTGTTCTCAGATTCAGTTGTACATAATTAATCTTGAGATTATATGAATGGCAGAAAAATGTTTCTATAACTTAAGTATTCCTGTGATTATTTCATGATCAACACCTTATACCAGGAAATTCCATTCAAAATCAAACCTTCATGTGGCAGTCCTGTTCAATAACCAAATAAAAGTTTCCTGTATATATATTCTCATATATGAAATACTTGGTAGTTTAGATAATGTTAAATCTATATACAGGAAATTACCATAGTTTATTAACGTCTGGGATATATATATATATATATATATATATATATATATATATATATATATATATATATATATATATATATATAAGCATCAATGCTTCAGTGATGCAAAGTATTATACGTTTGACATATACAAACAATTGTGATGATCAAATATAGGAAATAGGCCATAGTTTAATCTGATTTGTTCTGGTTATGTATGTCAAGCAAAACAGTAGTAAACATATCAGATTTGATCTGATCTATTCTGTTTTATATTATAGTTATATGTATACAAGTTAACTGATATAAACATATCAGATTTGATCTGATTTATCTTGCTTTATATACCAGTTATACGTAAATGTGTAATACTATAGTAAACATATCAGATTTGATCTGATTCATTCTTTTCTATATTACAGTCATATGTATATAAGTGAAGCTGATGTTAATATATCAGACTTGATCTGATTAAACTTGTTTTTTTATTTCAGATATGTGTATATATGATGAACAGCAGTGAGTACATCAAATTCTGATCTGGTTTCTCATGATTCATGTTCTAGTTACACATATGTATTAAATTGTTGTGAACAAATCACATTTGATGATTATACACATACATTAAATATGCTATGAAATGTTCTGATACGATCTATTACTCATGGTTATGTTCTGATTGTAAATATATGTATGTTAAGCTACTGTTAAATCATCAGATTCAATCTTGTTGGCCATGTTTTGTTTCCTGTTAATGACTCGTATATTATATTGATGCATATAAGCTGTAGCAGATTAGAATATCTTTATATGTTCAGTGATGCAATGATATAATTTTATTTGCCCAGTACATGTTTGATCATATGTCAAACTGAAAGATATTTGTTCATTTTGTGTTGGACATAAACTATAGGCGATTTTGATTTTACTCTGATATGGGAATTATACTGTGTAAATAAAAGGTGATATGGATGTATTCTGGGCTGTCTCTTTACATGTTGGGTTATCGTTTTAATTACCAGGCTGATATATTAATCTGACTGGGCTGATTTATTAATCTGACTGGGCAAGTTTTAATGCAAAGTGAATGATTTTGTTTATTTAGTTTTGCAAATATCTTAGCATGTATGACTTTTCTGCTGAACACGTTTCAGTTGAGTTATTTTTTTTTTTTTGAAAATACCAACATATGTCTATATGTATATTTAATTCCAAATTAACACTATTGATTTTAGAAATCTTTGTGTTCTTTTATTTTGGAATAAAATCCATCAATTTAAAATATTGTATTTTAAACATATGTAAATAACTTGTTTTACCAATTCAATTTTAAATCCCTTTCAAAACTATTGTTTATATTAAGTCACGGTGACGTCTTCCAATAATATACTCATCACTGTCCAAAATTATTGGTTGTAACTAACGCTAAAGTGTTGTGCACCTTTTAACTTTGGTTATATGCGATGGAGTAAAATGTGGTTCTCCAACCTATTATTGGGTCTGACTTAACTAGGCTACATAACACGATTATGGCCTTAGAGACAAACATCATGATTTATTCTATATTTTGAGCAAATGAATAATACTAAACAATATGTTCAACATGCGATCCAAGAGTTATATAGATGATATAATTGACATAAGATGTCTACCTAAAAGGTTTTGTTTTGAGTTTAGCCAAAGCTGGGTCAAATCATGATTAGATATGGATTTTGGATCACCAAAATATATAAATATTTATATATTAAAATGGGGATGTTGCTTTGAGTGGGAGCATATTTATATATACATTTACTTTTAGCCATGATTATTGTCATTTTGATTGTCAAAATTATTTATTACTATTTATTATCTCTTGTAGATTCTAAATGGATAGCAACAACAATAATTTGTCTTTGAGATCTGCTCTTGAAAAAGAAAAACTGAATGGAATAAATTTCCTAGACTGGCACCGAAACTTGAGGATTGTCCTCAAGCAAGAAAGGAAACTATATATACTTGATGGACCTACTCCAGAGGCTCCACAAAGCACTGCACCCCGTACAGAGATCAATGCTCATAAGAAACATCAAGACGATGCTTTTGATGTTAGCAGTCTCATGTTGGCAACCATGAATCCTATGCTTCAGAAGCAACACGAATTCATGGATGCTTATGAAATGATCGAGCACCTTAAGAAATTGTTCAAAGGGCATGCTCGTCAAGAAAGGTATGACACGAGCAAAGCACTATATCACTGTAAGATGGGAGAAAAGGAACCCGTTGGTCCACACGTACTGAAGATGATTGGTTATATTGAGTATCTCGAGAGGTTAGGGTTTCCTTTGACACCGGAAGCTCAAATCGATCTTGTTCTCCAATCATTAAATAGTAAGTGTTCTCTATTCGTTATGAACTATCTCATGAATGAGATTGAGAAGCCTTTGACTGAGTTATGAGCATGTTAAGAACTGCTGAGAATAACATGAAAAAGGCAGAACCGGCTGCCATGATGATGGTACAAAAGGAGACTGCTAAACCCAAAGGTAAGGGCAAGAACAAGAAAAAGCAGCTTAAGAAGACTGCTAATAAGATAAATTTCAAAAAGGGATCAAAGACTAAAGGAGGGGTTTTCAAAGAAGGTGATTATCACCATTGCGGAAAGCCAGGTCGTAGGAAACGTAACTGTTATGCTTATTTGGAAGAACTAAAGAAGAAGAAGGGAAGTCTGACTTCGCCCAATTCAGGTATAAATGTTATATATGTCAATTTATCTACTTCAACATCATGGGTATTAGATATTGGATGTGGATCACATATTTGTGTCAATTTGCAGGAAATGCAAAGGAGTAGAGACCTGGTAGAAGGGGAAGTGGACTTACGTGTGGGGAATGGAGCAAAAGTTGTCGCATTAGCCATAGGAAGTTGCCACTTTTCCTTACCGACTGGATTAGTTTTAAAATTAGAAGATTGTTATTGTGTGCCTTCTATCAAAACAAATATTATTTCTGTATCTTGTTTGGACAAGCTAGGATTTTCATTTGTAATAAAAGACAAATGATGTTTATTTTATTTGAATGAGATATTTTATGGAAGTGCACAGTTAGTTAATGGTCTCTATGTTCTTAATTTTGATATGACAGTTTATAACATTAATACCAAAAGGATTAAATCAAATGATTTAAATCCAACATAACTTTGGCATTGTCGTTTAGGCCATATAAACGAGAAACGCATATCGAAACTCCATAAAGATGGAATTTTGGATTCATTTGATTTTGAATCATATGAAGAATGCAAATCTTGTTTATTAGGCAAGATGACCAAATCTCCTTTCACTAGACATAGTGAATGGGCTAAGGATCTACTGGCCCTTGTACATAGTGATGTATGTGGACCAATGCGTACATCTGCTATAGGTGGGTATTATTACTTAATTACATTTACTGATGATTTCAGTAGGTACGGATATGTGTATCTTATGAGACACAAATCAAAATCCTTTGAAAAGTTCAAAGAATTCAAGAATGAAGTTCATAACCAACTTGGTAAGAATATAAAAACTCTTCGAACAGATCGAGGAGGAGAATATTTAAGCCAAGAGTTTATTAACTATCTGAAAGAGTGTGGAATTGTTTCACAACTCACTCCACCGCGAACACCACAATGGAATGGTATATCTGAAAGGAGAAATCGCACCTTGTTAGATATGGTACGATCAATGATGAGTCATACAGATCTTCCAAATAAGTTTTTGGGGTTTTTCCCTTACAACAGCTGCATTCATACTTAATCGAGTTCCCACTAAAGCGGTTCAAACGACACCATATCAGATATGGACAGGGATATGTCCTAATGTCTCTTACATGAGGATTTGGGGATGTGGGGCTTACGTTAAGCATCCTAACTCTGAAAAGCTCGGACCAAATCAAAAAAATGTTATTTTGTGGGATATCCAAAGGAAAAAAGGATATTATTTCTACAAACCTTCAGAGCGTAAAGTGTTTATTGCTAGAACTGGTTTTTTCATTGAAAGAGATCTAGTTTCTAATAATATCAATGGAAATAAAGTAGAACTCGAAGAAATTCGGGAACCACAAAATGTCATTGAACCTGAATATGAAACTGAGCAAGCACCACAAACTGCTGAGGAAACTGAACCTGCTCAAGTTACATAAAGCATTCGTAGATTTGGTAGAATACTTCATGAACCCGATAGATATTTTGGATATCCAATAACTCAAACAGGAGACGTAATGCTCATAGATCAAGATGAGCCCACTTCTTACCAAGAGGCTATGGATGGACCAAAATCTGAGAAATGGCTTGAAGCCATGAAATCTGAAATGGATTCCATGTACACCAACTAAGTGTGGACTTTGATTGATTCACCTAACGAGATAAAACCAATCGGGTGTAAGTGGGTTTTCAAGAAGAAAACCTACATGGATGGTAAAGTTCAAACCTATAAAGACCGGTTGGTGGTGAAAGGTTTCAAACAAGTTCAAAGAGTTGACTATAATGAAACCTTTTCCCCAGTGGCTATGGTAAAATCCATTAGGATTATGCTTGCAATTGCAGCCTTTTACGATTACGAAATCTGGCAGATGGATGTCAAAACCGCATTCCTTAATGGGAATCTTATCGAGGATGTGTATATGACACAACATGAAGGTTTTGTCAATCCAAGGGATGCTGAAAAGGTATGTAAACTACAACGATGTATATATGGATTGAAGCAAGCATCTCGGAGTTGAAATCTTCGTTTTGATGAAACAGTCAAAGAGTTTGGCTTCATTAAAAACGAAGATGAACCCTGTGTATGCAAGAAAATTAGTGGAGTAACATTATATTCCTAGTATTATATGTGGACGACATATTGCTTATCGGGAATAATGTTGATACATTATAAGCAGTTAAGACATGGTTGGGGAAAATTTCTCAATGAAAGACTTAGGCGAGGCGTCCTATATTTTAGGAATTAAGATCTATAGAGATAGATCACGAAAGTTAATAGGCCTAAGTCAGAGTACATACATTGATAAATTGTTGAATAGATTTAGCATGCAAAAGGAAAAGAAAGAATACGTACCCGTATCACATAGTGTATCACTTTCTAAGTCCTAATGTCCTAAATCATCAGATGATAAGGAACACATGAAGATGATCCCTTATGCTTTGGCAATTGGATCAATCATGTATGTAATATTGTGTACTCGTCCATATGTCTCCTACGCTTTAAGTATGACAAGTAGATTCCAATCAGATCTAGGTGAAAGTCACTGGACAGCCGTCAAGAACAGTCTTAAGTACCTGAAAAGGACAAAAGACTCATTCCTGATATATGGAGGCGAAGAGGAATTAATGGTAAAAGGTTACATAGACGCTAGTTTCCAGACTGATAAAGATGACTACAAGTCACAGTCAGGTTATGTGTTTTTCTTGAATGGTGTTGTTGTTAGCTGGACAAGTTCAAAGAAAGAAACAGTCGCTGATTCGACTATAGAGGCTGAATACATTGCCGCTTCAGAAGCTGCTAAGGAGGCTATTTGGATTAAGAAATTCGTCACTGAACTTTCTGTTGTTCCATCCATTGTTGATCCAATAGATCTTTATTTTGACAATAATGGGGCCATTGCTCAGGCTAAGGAACCTAAATCACATCAACGATCCAAAAACATACTTCGTCGATACCATCTCATCCGTGAAATTGTTGACAGAGGAGACAAACATATCTGCAAAGTCCCAACGGATAATAACGTTGTAGACCCATTGACTAAAGCTTTGTCGCAGCAGAAGAATGATAGTCACACTAGTTTCATGGGTATTCGATACATGAATGATTGCCTCTAGTGCAAGTGGGAGATTGTTAGAGTTTATGCCCTAGAGGCAATCTTTTAGATGTGAATAACATTATTGGTGTTATGTTTTATTTGGAATAAAATGTTCTGTTATTTTATATTTACTGCGTAATATAAATATTAATATAATAGAAGTCCTTAGTATAATAATATGGAATAATATAGTTCGAGTAAGACCGAACTTGAGATTATATAATGTGATACGTATTATAATTCTTAAAAGTCCCTAGTCGAGTTTTATTGTTTATACAGGACAACAATAAAGAGTTGAGACTAGTATATTGATTGACTGATGATCACATCTCATTGATCATTAATATACGTGATATTAAAGTCAAGATATAACTACGTATTAGAGAATAGCATATTTGGCTGACCCATCGTGAGATAACTACATGGAATATACTCAACAGTATCATAAGTTGTTCTCATAGTGACAGTGATGTAATGTTCCTCAGACCTGAAATCGTTATAATTTTATTCGAGGATATTTGTGTTTTGATAGCATCTAAAGTTATTTCGTAACAGAGCAATGATAACTGTGATTATTGGATATATCTCAAATCGAATGAAAATTATGAATGATCTAGATGGAATATAACCCTACGATATATTCGTAGTGATATCCATGGGCCTCTTGATTGAGTGTGACTATGAAATGCATGGTCATGCTCAAATATTGATTTGTTTTAAACAGTCTACTCATCGATCAAGAAAACTGGATTAAATTATAAAGAGGATGGTATGATCCATGCCTCTAGTTTAATCCTGGATATATCGGTTAAAAGGATTAAATTATATTGAGACACTATTCACAAAAGGTTATATCGAATCATTGATATTATTGTAACTTGGGTAGCAGTGATGTATTACTAGATGTCGCTCACTGTTTACAGTTTAAATATTTAAATTTTTTCTCATCATGCGTTAGGTAAAATGGGAATACCTAGCAAAGGGGGCATGACTCGCCCCCTACCTCGCTCAGGTTCACAAACAGCTCACCAACTTTGACCACTACGCCATCACGCATATCCCCCGAGAATAGAATGAAAAGGAAGACTCATTAGACAAGTTGGCAAGCTCTGAGGATGCATAGCTTATAGGCCTAGCCCCTGTCGAAGTACTCGATTCTATAAGCGTTGATCCGACAAAGACTGATTCAGTAATGACAACAGGGACATGAACCGAGCCTGAGTCTTGGATGAAACCGATAATTACTTGCAACATGGAACCCTCTTGGGACGCTACAAAGAAAGACAAGCGCTCACCCACCGATCGTCTTGCTATATCATTATGGATGGAGTGCTTTATAGAAGGGGATTCTTCGTTCCACTACTCCGATGTGTAGCCTTCAACGCGTTGCACATGTGTTGCAAGATGTACACGAAGGGGAGTGCGGAGACAACACCGGGGGATAACCCTAGCAAGAAAGATCATCATGTACGACTATTTCTGGCCCACACACGATCAAGATGCCACAAATTACGCTTGCAAATGTGACAAGTGTCGACCCTTCTCAAAGATCCCAAGAGCCCCGCCTAACGAGTTAACACAAATGGTCATCCCTTGGCCGTTCACCATGTGGGGGATAGATACCATCGGAACTCTCCCGATAGCCAGAGATGGGTCACGCTACGCCATCGTCACGGTTGATTACTACACTGGGCAGAAGTCGAAGCTCTTGCTACAATCACCACCAAGAAAGTAATTTACTTCGTCGTTCGCAATACCATCACCACTATGGGGTCCCCCAGGCCATCATTTTAGACAATTGAACCCAGTTTGAAAGCGCAGAGTTCAAGGCTTTATGTCAGCGGCACAACATCGAAAAGAGATTCTCGGCAGTGGCTTACCCTCAGGCCAATGGGCAAGTCGAGGTTGTCAGCAAAGTGATTGAATCCATAATCAAGCAGCATCTGGAAAAGGTTGGAGGCTTATGGAAGATGAGCTCCCTCTGGTCCATTGGGCCTACCGGACCACCCAAAAGTCAGCAACTGGCCACACTCCATTCGCCCTTGCCTATGGATCTGAAGCCGTAATTCCCATTGAACTAAAGGTTCAATCTCATCAAGTTACTTATTATGATCCCAAGACCAACCAGGACCTGTTTCTAGAATCGCTCGACTTACTTGAAGAGAAAAGGAACGAAGATGAGCTCACAGCTGCCGCTCAGCATCAACGAGTCACCCGATACTTTGAATCTAAAGTCCGCCACAAGGATCTCAATATCGGCAACCTCGCCCTGAAATAGATCTTTCCCACACCGACTGGTTTCAGTTATCGTTGGGAAGGCCCGTACGTCGTACAATAAAAGATCAGAGATGGGACTTTCAAGCAAGCAACCGTAGACGGTGCCGAGCTCCCAAGGGAATGAAATAGCGAACAAGTTCGTCATTACTTCACATAACTTAGTGTACAATTTTTCTTCTTTCCAATGATGTTTTGTTTTCTAGAAATTCAAGGCATTGTAAAGGTTGTTACTTCCAAAGCTATTAGTAAAGATGATGTTCATTTCTTTGTGTCCTCGATATGTTTACTTCCTGCATGATATGTTTGATTGACCATCACAGCTGGCTTGCACACCCCAACACTCGAACATCGGATTGGCATCTCGAGCACGAGACCCGGTACCATCATTAAAGCCTCAGGCCAATGATGAGGCCAAACACAAATAGCGTCGAACCAGCAGCAGAGCTTGGGAGCCGGTGACGCCACTCGAGTCTCAAACCAACGAAGAGACCGAGTATAAATAACACCTCTAGAGTACCGAGCCCGTGACCTGACCGAGTATAAACAACTCTACTTGAATCTCAAACCAACAACGAGAATGAGTACAAATCCTTTCGCTCCCAAGTCCCCGCGCTTGTGGGTAGCCCACCATCCTAGCTAGTATGATACCGACCAATCCCATGGCTCTATCTGACCCATCGGGTCAAGATCTGGGAACCTCTCGAATCACAAACCAACAACGACACCGAGGATTAATTGTTTATCTCCTAAGTCTCTGGACTTGAGGAAGCCCATCGGCCACCATCCGACCCAACGGGTCCAGATCTGGGCATCCTTTAGCGAATAAACGACGCCCTCGCGCTCTAAACCCAAAGGAATGGTGGGAGAGCCAAAATTGGTCGAATCACGACGTCCCCGCCTTCTCACGACTTAGGACTAATGTAACACCCCACCTCGTCCGGTGCCATATCACAAGGCAGAACATATATAATAAAACAGAGTAAGTAAACAGCGGAAAATAAAATCATCTTCATTACTTCAAAACCATAGTCAAGTACATCATGATACTAAAAAACATTATTTTCCAAAATACACCACAAGTCTAAATACGTGGAGTGAAAATACATGAAGTAAAACATAAAGTACTAATCCCCATGATAACAATAGTGTCGCCATAGCATAGCTCACAAAAATACATGAGCTCTCCAAATAAGCAAGCAAAAGATCTAGCTAAGAACTAGTGGTCCCACCCTGAGAACCTCAGGGGGGGAAACAGAAGAAAAGAAGCGAAAGGAAAATGGGTCAGTCATAAAGACTGGTAAGCCCTATCTACTATCAGTATATAAACTAGTAAAGTTAACAGGACATGTGAAACTGATATGAGACATAAGGGTAAAACTAGACAGGTATCATATCAAGATAAACAAGTCTGGTATCGCATAATCAAGGTTAAGTTGCACCACGTGTACTAGTATTCAACCAAAGTCAAGTGTACACAAGATATGATCCCTTGGTCCAAAATCATGAGTTGACCCTAAATCAGGGTCCAACTAAACGGTCTAGTCGATCGGCTCCCTATCATCCTAACTCGTCATGTGTCGGTGTCATTTCGCGGAAAGTAGTTAGCTGTGCTGGTCCACCCTAGGCTGTATCTTGGCCCTAGGGTGTCAACCTCTGACACAAACAAGAATGCACAGTCTAAATCTACTGATGCCCATGTTCAACACCGGACTCATGTGCACGACCATGGTCCGCCTGAACAACCGGTGCACCTTATCAGCCATCGTTTTGGTCGCTTACAATCAGCCCAGTAATCGTGCCCCACCCTAGCCTAGTCCTAGGGTATCTCGATACTTCTTGGAGGTTTACTGCTGAAATGGGCCCCGTAACTAGGGTTTCTAATGGGTTAAGTGTGGTTAACCCAATCAATGATGTATTGAGTTGGTTAAGTGTATCCATGGTTCAAGACTCAACCCTATCAATACATTGTGTTCAAGTGGTTAAGTATATTCAAGTAGTCCATGACTTAACCCTATCATGTGGCATTTATTTTACTAAATGCACCCCAACCTCTCACATTAGACCTTGTTGTGGTTACTGGTTAAGCCGGGCGGGTCCGAGCAGTTTTACACCACAACCTTGTCTGACCTCGGGTTTTAAGCGCGACTTGACCAACTTCTCACATTGGGTCCTATCGTTTGCAACTACTAGTTAAGCCGGACGGGTCCGGGTAGTTTTACGTTGCAAACTCAACCCAACGTCGAGTTGGCCAATTTCATGTTTTCTACATGTCATGTCCATAATCATGTTTTCAAGCATATTAACATTCATGTCATCAATTCAAGTCAAGTTTCATGTCTTTTTAATTTTGCCTAACTACCCATAAACGTATTCCCATCGCACGTGAACTCGCATCAATATAAACATGTAAAAAGGGAACATAACCATATAACAGGGTGGGTATAAAGTGGCAAAGTCCATCATAGGTTAAGCATGGTCATATTTGAGGCTAAAGGTTTACATACAACTTGCATATGACATAAAAGGCCTCAAAATATGTATGGCATTAACTTAGCAAATACGTGATTTGGCCACAAACATGTCATTAATCATCATAAGGTTACTTTCATCACAAATAGGTCATATGCATGTTAAGTGACTTGTTAACATGCATATGCAACCAAAACATGTATGACAACAACATAGCACATTAGTGATAACATGGAAAAGTGAACATGAGGTGATAATCATATAGTTTAGCAACATAGGCTAGTTGTCATATAAGTCATGAGAGGTTACATGTTGCATTATGCAAAGTCTACAAACAAAGGTCATAGCTTTACACCCCAAAGTTAACATGAATGTTACTAGATTCATGATATGCAACATTTAGGTTCACAAACAAACATAGATGCATTCATTTCAAGTTAAACATACCACAAAGGCCTCATTTCACTTGCAACATATCATAATTAAATTCATAGTCTAAATCTAATAGTAAAAGGGGCTTACAATGCTATGAAGACACAAATCAATTTATAATATAAAGGTTGAGACGAAGCCACTAAGCAATCAACAAAAACCCCAAATGATAAGCTCCAAATGAAACCCTTGAGCAAATATCAATAAAAATCCTTGCTTTGAAGTAGAAAGGTTGCAACTTTGGCTTTGAATGAAGCTTATAAACTCTCATGTAACTTGGAAACACTCAAATGATCATGTAATCTCTCATGTGAATGGAGATAGAGTTTATGACAAGAGGATGGAGGCTAGGGTTTGAGTGGAGGCCATGGTGAGTGAACATTTTGGCATAGTTTAGTTGTAGGATCAATTTGTGTGTGTTTATGAGAGGGTTAGGGGTCTTTTTATAGAGATTTAGGTTAGTTTAGACCCTAGGATTAAACCCTAGTTTAGATCCTAACCCTCAAAACCGAATCTGGCCCAAAACCTAGCCAAAACACAAAACAGGTGCACCAGGCATTTCTGCCCGCCACCCTGTGTCGACACTGGTGTCGACTGGGCAGTCGACACCACCCTAGGTGTGTCGACACCCCAGTCGACACCCCTGTCGACTTGGGGTGTTGGCGGGAGACTTTCCCGCCTACCTTCCTGGTTGATTTTTGATTTTTGAACTTTCATTTTGAATTTGTTTTGTATTTGGAATTTTCTGAAAACTTCAATGGGCCTTAACCGGGTCATACGGACTCCGATTCTCGAAAACTCGGACTCTATTTCGCGTATTTTTCAGAGACGAACGCAATGGCACAGCCCGTTTCCTTGATTCATATTTCTATAATTAATTCTGCCTTGATTATTGATTATAGCATGTTATGAAAATACGGGTTGTTACATTCTCCCCTCCTTAAAGGATTTCGTCCCCGAAATCTCCAAGTTAGGAAGAATGTATCCTACCATCCATCATCCATCTACTCAAATCATCTTTCACGAGCAATCATTGTCCTTAAAGTTTCTAATGTGGTATGAACATATGCAAAAGGTGTGTGTATATGTACTTATCTATTGCAAAAGATCGATGCAAATATGTTAGTGAAATGAATCCAAATGTATGCAAATTCCTAACATATAATGTCTATATGAGTGCACATAACATTTATCCATATGCAACATCCATGTGATAACACAAAAATTTTCATCCATGAATAAGCAATAAACACTCATGCATATGCAATATGAAAACTGTGTGAGCCGATCTTAGTGCCTAATGTGTATCATGCATCCACGAGTAACCACTTGCAAACACTTGCAACCACTTGCAAACATCAAGTCATAACATGTTTCAAATACATGTTTCATCCAAAGGGTTTCTACCTAAGATTCTCATGACAAGATTAACGAAATAACAAGATAAACATGGATAACGAAAGAAAGATATGCTAAAGAGAGATCGGGAAGATAATCAAGATAAACTCCTTCTGGATTACAAGAAATCCCTTTCTAAACCCCGCCCATATCCTATAAAAGTCCAAAAGGTTTAGTCAACCTAACGGACCCCTTCCAACCCTGATATGTATTACTAACCGATGAGTCATACCCCCTTATGTAGTTTACAACAGAAATAGGATCGAGAATGGGACCGAGAGGATATACGTAAAAGATAACATGCAAGTAAGCTCCACAGGAAAACAAGGATCTAGGATATACTCTTAAAAAGAGATATGATGCGCGTATCTAGCCTTCAATCTTCTAAGTCACGTTTCCTTGAGCTTAACTCCACTGTGCTTTGGCCGTCTTTTACTTCATGATTTCTTGGCTTCTTAACTCCTATTTCCAAATATGAGTTGGAACTCATTTCATTGTCGCCTCTCGTTTTCTTCTTTCACTTATTCTTCTTCTAGCATACTCGGCTTAAACCTAACTGTGACCTCATGGTTTCATGCAAGCTCTCCAAAATTCACCAGTGAATCCTGGATCTCGTTTACTTACTATAAAGTATTCCACGCAGAAGAATTTTTCTTGAAAATACCAACCCACGTTGCCAATTGCTCTTACTAACGTGATTTCTATAACTCATGCTTAATCGAAATGAACCATCCGCCTGTGGGTGATAGGCCGTACTTAGATTCAGTCGCTTACCCATGGCTTCCTGTAGACTATTCCAAAACTGGCTAGTGAAAATTGGGTCACGGTTGCTAACTATACTTGAAGGAACCCCGTGCAACCGCCCTATTTCTTGAAAGTAAACCGTCGCTAGCCATGATGCCGTCCTTTTTCTCTTTACCGGAATGAAATGAGCACTCTTCGTGAGTCTATCTACTATGACCTGCATGCTCGTATTCCCTTTTCTTGATCTAGGTAGTTCATCCACGAAATCCATCGAGATGCTTTCCCACTTCCCTTGCGAGACCTCCAATGGATGTAATAGCCCACCGAGCTTCTTCGACTCGGCCTTAACCTGTTGGCACAACATGCACCTTGAGACAAACTCGGCCACCTCCTCGAGTGATGCGCATCTTCAAGAACCTTCTTTACTAAGTCTTCCACTCGAGGAACACATAATCTCTCATCGCGTCTTAGCCATCCCTTGTCATCTATAGTATATCTAGCGAGGTGACTTAACGTCTTGCCTCGAATCAACTTGTCCATAATCTCGACTATCTGCGGGTCTTCTTTCTGTGAAGTCCCTACTTGATCCAGAAGAGTAGGTCTAAGCTCAAGGGATGCTAACTAACTAGTCAAACCGAGAAAGCTTCTTACTTCAGTTGCGTTCTTTGGAACTTTCCAATCTTGTACCGCAACTACTTTCGCATGATCCATAGCTATGCCTTGCTTAAAAACTATATGCTCACGAAACCGAACTTCCTTCCTCCTAAATTGGCATTTGGAGAACTTGGCTTTCAACTGGTGAGCTCTAAGCGTATTCATTACCTCCTTGAGATGTCTTGCATGCTCTTCCTCATCCTTAGAGAAGATCAAGATATCATCCACAAAGACGACCACGAACTTGTTCAGGAACTCTCTAAACACCCTACTCATCAAGTCCACGAAGTAGGCGGGTGCATTAGTCAAACCGAATGGCATGACTAGCCATTCAAAGAATCCATCTGGAGTCCTAAACGCAGTTTCGTCGATACCATCTTCAGCCACTCTGAGATGATGGAATCCGGTAGCTAGATCAAGAGAAAACAGATGTTCCTACAAGCTGATCAAACAAATCATCGATCCTTGGTAACGGTTGTCTATTCTTCTTGGTCAGCCTGTTCAACTCACGATAGTCAACACACAGACGAAGCGAACCATCCACTTTAGTAGCGAATACTACTGGAGCACCCCACTCGGAAATACTTCGTCTTATGAAGTTCTTCTCAAGCAACTCCTTGACTTGCTTACTTAACTCTCGTCTTTCTCGCGGGGACATGTGCCTAACCGGCAACGAAACTGGCTTGGCATTATCAACCAGATAAATGCGGAAATCTATCTCGCGTTTAGGGGGTAACCCCTTCACTTCACCCAAGATATCAGGATATTCTCGGACCACCCTCACAGATTGCAAACTATCGATAGATGAGTCGAGGGATTCAAGATAACATAACATGACGGGACCCATAGGGTTACAAGAAATCTCTAGGGTATTACCGAGGCGAGTCATGAGCCTCACAACCCTATGCTCAAAAATCAAGGATGGCTCCAAAACTGGACAACCAATCCATGCCCAAAATCAACCCATATCCCATGAAACCGAGAATATAAGCATCACACGAGTATTCTACACTCAAGATAGAAATTTTCAAATCCACGCAGATCATAGACAAATGGGAAAAACCCCCAATTGGATTTGAAACACACACGGGATCATCAACTAGACTAGTACTTAGGTGCAAACTTTCAACTAGATCAGATGAAATAAAACTATGCGATGTGCCAGAATCAAACAAAGTACGAACAGGAAAATCAGAAATGTAAACAAGACTTTCAACAAAAACACTACCTCGATCATGAGCTGGAAGAACGGTGTTGAGAGGATGAACTCGCCCTCCAGATGGTCCTGCACGCTGAGTCTGACCTTGCCCTTGCCTCTTCGGGCAATCCTTGCTGAGATGTCCAAACTCACCACAATGAAAGCATTCGCCCCGCTTTCTCTTCTTCCTTCTACATTCCTTGGATATATGTCCAACTATACCACAGAAGTTGCATTTCCTTCCCTTTCTTGACTTGTCCTTGCGGTTGTTGTTGTTCTTGCCTCGTTTCCCGGAATTTACCTTCTTGCCTTGAGACTCATTCGCCTTGACCTCCTTCTTGTCGTTCTTATCTTCCTCTTGAAGTAGGGCCATATTCACCAAACCCTCGAAAGTCGCCCCCAAAGGTATATGAGACATGGCCAAACCGTGTAATGGCTCGTTTAATCCTAGAGCAAAGTGTAGGGCCTTCTTCTGAGCTGTGTTAACCAAGTCTAAATCGACCCGAGCCAGTTGATTAAACTTATCTACGTATTCCCTAATAGTCATGTCCCCTTGCTTCAGTGATAGGAACCTCAGTCCAAACTTTCCCCTAAAGTCATCCCAAGTCTCAATTGGCCAAGTAGCGTTGGTAACCACCCACCAACGTACAGCTTCTTCCTTTAGCAACCACACCGCCAATAAAACCTTCCTGCGGTCACCTATATCAAAGATGGCGAAAAGATCTTCGGTCTCTTTCAACCAATTCCTTGCCTCTACAAAAGTCTCCGTTCCAATGAAATTCTTGCCACCCATCGTCTTAAAGTTCTTACAAGTTTTCGCGAAATCCGCTTGTGGAGGCTGAGGGGGAGGAGGAACATCAGCTACGGGAGGAGGAGGAGGAACAGCGGCCTCGACTGGGGAAGCATCATTAGAGAAACCCGGGACGGGTGTCGTGGCTTCCAAGTACCGACGAAACCAATCGGGTATTGTTACTCCTTCGGGCAAGATGAGATTATCAGACATGCTAGAAACGAAAAGAAAAGAGTTCAAACGAGGAATCAAAGGATAGTGCTAATGGCTTTTGGGGATTAGCCTTTTAAAATATAAACTAGACTTTTCTTTGGAAAATATTTCTTAGTAAACGGTTTTGAAAATAATTTTACAAGATTTTTAAAACTTTTGCTCCATCTCATAAACCTGGCTCTGATACCAAATGTAACACCACACCTCGTCCGGTGCCATATCACAAGGCAGAACATATATAATAAAACAGAGTAAGTAAACAGCGGAAAATAAAATCATCTTCATTACTTCAAAACCATAGTCAAGTACATCATGATACTAAAAAACATTATTTTCCAAAATACACCACAAGTCTAAATACGTGGAGTGAAAATACATGAAGTAAAACATAAAGTACTAATCCCCATGATAACAATAGTGTCGCCATAGCATAGCTCACAAACATACATGAGCTCTCCAGATAAGCAAGCAAAAGATCCAGCTAAGAAATAGTGGTCCCACCCCAAGAACCTGAGGGGGGGGGAACGGAAGAAAAGAAGCGAAAGGAAAACGGGTCAGTCATAAAGACTGGTAAGCCCTATCTACTATCAGTATATAAACTAGTAAAGTTAACAGGACATGTGAAACTGATATGAGACATAAGGGTAAAACTAGACAGGTATCATATCAAGATAAACAAGTCTGGTATCGCATAATCAAGGTCAAGTTGCACCACATGTACTAGTATTCAACCCAAGTCAAGTGTACACAAGATATGATCCCTTGGTCCAAAATCATGAGTTGACCCTAAATCAGGGTCCAACTAAACGGTCTAGTCGATCGGCTCCCTATCAGCCTAACTCGTCATGTGTCGGTGTCATTTCGCGGAAAGTAGTTAGCTGTGCTGGTCCACCCTAGGCTGTATCTTGGCCCTAGGGTGTCAACCTCTGACACAAACAAGAATGCACAGTCTAAATCTACTGATGCCCATGTTCAACACCGGACTCATGTGCACGACCATGGTCCGCCTGAACAACCGGTGCACCTTATCAGCCATCGTTTTGGTCGCTTACAATCAGCCCAGTAATCGTGCCCCACCCTAGCCTAGTCCTAGGGTATCTCGATACTTCTTGGAGGTTTACTGCTGAAATGGGCCCCGTAACTAGGGTTTCCAATGGGTTAAGTGTGGTTAACCCAATCCAATGATGTATTGATTTGGTTAAGTGTATCCATGGTTCAAGACTCAACCCTATCAATACATTGTGTTCAAGTGGTTAAGTATATTCAGGTAGTCCATGACTTAACCCTATCATGTGGTATTTATTTTACTAAATGCACCCCAACCTCTCACATTAGACCTTGTTGTGGTTATTGGTTAAGCCGGGCGGGTCCGGGCAGTTTTACACCACAACCTAGTCTAACCTCGGGTTTTAAGCGCGACTTGACCAACTTCTCACATTGGGTCCTATCGTTTGCAACTACTAGTTAAGCCGGGCGGGTCCGGGTAGTTTTACGTTGCAAACTCAACCCAACGTCGAGTTGGCCAATTTCATGTTTTCTACATGTCATGTCCATAATCATGTTTTCAAGCATGTTAACATTCATGTCATCAATTCAAGTCAAGTTTCATGTCTTTTTAATTTTGCCTAACTACCCATAAACGTATTCCCATCGCACGTGAACTCGCATCAATATAAACATGTAAAAAGGGAACATAATCATATAACAAGGTGGGTATAAAGTGGCAAAGTCCATCATAGGTTAAACATGGTCATATTTGAGGCTAAAGGTTTACATACAACTTGCATATGACATAAAAGGCCTCAAAATATGTATGGCATTAACTTAGCAAATACGTGATTTGGCCACAAACATGTCATTAATCATCATAAGGTTACTTGCATCACAAATAGGTCATATGCATGTTAAGTGACTTGTTAACATGCATATGCAACCAAAACATGTATGACAACAACATAGCACATTAGTGATAACATGGAAAAGTGAACATGAGGTGATAATCATATAGTTTAGCAACATAGGCTAGTTGTCATATAAGTCATGAGAGGTTACATGTTGCATTATGCAAAGTCTACAAACAAAGGTCATAGCTTTACACCCCAAAGTTAACATGAATGTTACTAGATTCATGATATGCAACATTTAGGTCCACAAACAAACATAGATGCATTCATTTCAAGTTAAACATACCACAAAGGCCTCATTTCACTTGCAACATATCATAATTAAATTCATAGTCTAAATCTAATAGTAAAAGGGGCTTACAATGCTATGAAGACACAAATCAATTAATAATACAAAGATTGAGACGAAGCCACTAAGCAATCACCAAAAACCCCAAATGATAAGCTCCAAATGAAACCCTTGAGCAAATATCAATAAAAATCCTTGCTTTGAAGTAGAAAGGTTGCAACTATAGCTTTGAATGAAGCTTATGAACTCTCATGTAACTTGGAAACACTCAAATGATCATGTAATCTCTCATGTGAATGGAGATAGAGTTTATGACTAGAGGATGGAGGCTAGGGTTTGAGTGGAGGCCATGGTGAGTGAACATTTTGGCATAGTTTAGTTGTAGGATCAATTTGTGTGAGTTTATGAGAGGGATAGGGGTCTTTTTATAGAGATTTAGGTTAGTTTAGACCCTAGGATTAAACCCTAGTTTAGATCCTAACCCTCAAAACCGAATCTGGCCCAAAACCTAGCCAAAACACAAAACAGGTGCACCAGGCATTTCTGCCCGCCACCCTGTGCCGACACTGGTGTCGACTGGGCAGTCGACACCACCCTGGGTGTGTCGACACCCCAGTCGACACCCCTGTCGACTTGGGGTGTTGGCGGGAAACTTTCCCGTCTACCTTCCTGGGTTGACTTTTGATTTTTGAACTTGCATTTTGAATCTGTTTTGTATTTGGAATTTTCTGAAAACTTCAATGGGCCTTAACCGGTTCATACGAACTCCGATTCTCGAAAACTCGGACTCTATTTCGCGTATTTTTCCGAGATGAACGCAATGGCAAAGCCCGTTTCCCTTGATTCATATTTCTATAATTAATTCTGCCTTGATTATTGATTATAGCATGTTATGAAAATACGGGTTGTTACAACTAACGAACTCCGGGCGGTCCAAAGAGAGGGCACCTGACCTGGATCTCACATACCTTGGGATTCCTGAACAAAGGAAACCCTACAAGTGAAACTAGAGCGCGACCTCCACACGGCTGGGGACACCCCCATAGTGGGATCACCAATCACATTTTTGTGGGTGTACGCTTTTGCAAGTACATGACGTTGGAAAACATAAGATGAATATTCGAACACTTGACATGAAATGAGATTCAAGAAAAGTTAATTAATATTCCTTTTCACATATCGAAAGCAAACTACATACCTAATATCTTCATTTCTTACGATGAGGTGCACGTGAGAACCACACTATGTCTCCAAAAGACCAAAAGCGAGGGTTGTACTAGCATATACTATCGGCTACATAGCCAAAATGTCGACAATATCTATAATAATCACTAACACTAATCTTTGTTCTTTCTTTTCCTCTTTTGTACAGATTCAGCACTAGGTGGGTCTCCAGTCATGGGCCTCTTCTTTCCATAACTGCTTTGCTTTCGCCCCTTTGCCGTCCAGGGGAATGATGGACTCGTGGGAGATCAAGGTGCATCTCCCGCCTTTATCCTCACCACTTGTAATTTCCATGATCTCTGTGGGGGCGGTTTATTGTAATGGCTTGAAGGCATCACCAGACGCAAGAGCCAACACAACGTTACCCTCTCCTAGAGCTTTCTTGGCCTTTAGCTCTGCTTTCTTGGCCTCTAGCTCCGCTTTCTTCTTAGCCTCTCTGGCAGCCTTTCGATCGTCTAAGGCATCGAATACGTTTGACGATACGTATGTGGGACAGTGGCTACCAGCACTAATTAACTTAGTGTCGATACAGAAGAAGGTTTACGGATAAAATCAGTCATATTGGCTGGTTTCAGTTTTCCCCATTTATTGATTACTTAATTAAGTGCCACTTATTTCATTTCACCCGTTATCTCATGTCCTTACTAGTTTATTATAACCTAAGTAATAATCTTTACTTGTCCCTAAGATAAGTCTACCAATTATACGACATTATTATTAATGTAATTTACTTATCATTCCCCGTTCATTCTATTCCTTTACTGTTGTAATTATCTTCCATTCAATTCCATTTATTTCCATTAATTACTATTAATGGTGTTTATCAGTCCTACCATATATATATATATATATATATATATATATATATATATATATATATTCATGCACTAGACCTCTCACATTAAGCTTATACTTGTGGATGCTGGATTTGTCGGGCATTTCCGGGCAGACTTCTACCATAAGTTGCCTTAACCTCATGTTTTAGCGCCACTACATGTTTTATTTATGCACTTAGACCCCTCACATTAGATTTACCACTTGTGAATGCTGGATATGCCGGGCGGTTCCGGGCAGACTTCTATTACAAGTGTAATCTAACCTCGTGTTTAAGCGCGTTACAGTGTAAAATTATTGTGAATCTAGGCATGTTCGTTCTTTAACAATTTTTTTCCTATATCATTATAGGTTTTCATGCCCCTATTTCCCAAGTCATATTTTTTATGTACCATATGCCCAAATTTAAGTCTTTAATCATAATTTGATTTATGCCCCAAACCATATTCATGTATTAAATTTTATGCTAACATGAAACCATTTAATCATATAACTATTTCAATTCATACGAGTAAGGGTTCATTTATACAAATGTGACAAGTTAACATGTAATACGAACAATAGTAATTGTTGCTCATATTCTTACAAGCTTATTTTGCAACATTTGAATATTCCATGATGTCACATTTAATATGTTAAACATTTCAACATATCTTATTCCAAGTCGTCATATATAACATTTTCATGCTTTTTAATTGTTATAGCTAATTCACAATTGTACAACAGTGGTGAATGTTTGAACGATAACGTATCATTATCGAAACTCATACAACGTAAATCCACTCACCTCAAATGCCTTCCCAATCCCGGATTTGGTCCAGATCTAGCATCCCATGGTTTTCCTCTAATTGGATTCAGAACCTAATAACCATGGATTCATATTTTTTTCTTAAAAAAAAAGATAGAAAGAGAAGAGAATGGAAAATAGACCAGATCTAGGAATTACCTCACTTTGATTGGATCAAAGAAATAGAAGAATAATTGCAGAGGTCGAATCACATATCTCTTAATTAGTCTAACTCTTGATTATTGAAGAAGAAAAAGGCTAGATCAAACTACGTTGGAGCAACACCTTGTCGTCGCCATTGAATTAGATGAATAAAACAATGGGTCTAGGGTCCTATTTATAGCCTAAACCAACGAACCAGGTCAAGAAAGGAGTCCAGATTCAAACATAAGAATTCTGCCCAGTTCTGCCGTAGGGGGGTCGACCTCCCCATGGGTCGACACCCCCCTTGAGAGGTTGACCCAGGGGTCGACACCCCTAGGCGGGATTTTTCCCGCTCGTCTTTTCTACGTGAAATTTGAACTGTTTTGAATTCTGGCCTTATTTTATTCATATATATATATATATATATATATATATATATATATATTCTTCTTATGCGTATACAAATTTCAAACCTTAATAACTTCTTCGTACAGTGTCCATTTTACGCAAACCAGATGTCTATTTTGACCAGAATTCCGAGATGAACGCAATGGCACAGTCCATTTTACTTAATTCTGAATATTTAATTAAGTTATCCTTATTTTATTTTCTTGACTTAAAAATGCGGGGTGTTACATTCTCTTACCTTTAGGAAATTTCGTCCTCGAAATTTGATAAGGGAAAAATTCAATTAACCCCTCACATAATATACATCCATCATGTGTGCATCCAATTTTTGCAAACATTGTGCACTTGTGCAAAGTGAAATACAACATAGTGATACATGTATGCCTATGTGGTACCTCCTACGTGTATGCAATTTTTCAAAAATCCTTTTGAAACATGATGCTTACATCCTAAATATACTGGTAGTTCTACATGAATGCAATATTTTGAAAATCAAAATGCTTTTCGTCCTAATTTTCCCACAATCTTACTAAGCAAAAGCGTAGTTCATCCAATTGTTGCATCCAAAATCCTACCAACTAACTTTATTTTTCGAATTTCAGAAAAATCTAATTATCCAAATTCGATTTCTTATGTTACAAAAAAGTTGGAAAACAAAAAAATTCACATCCTTTGTTTTTCTTTTTCAACCTTTTTCTTACCGTACTTAGATTTTATGTAACTATTCTATAAAGATTCCCTATTTTCCTATCCAAGTACAGCCCACATAAGAAATTTTTTCTTTGTTACTGGTTTTCTTTTTCATCTTATCTTTGAAATTTTACTCTTATTCGTCCTTTCTCATAATTTATCATGTTTGTTGCTTTACTGAATTTGTTGTTTCCTTTTTAGTTGTACCATTTCTCTTTCCTTAGCTTATTTAATCATCTGATCTTAGTTTAAATTTAAATAAGCCTTCTAGTCTTTCAACTAAAACAGGAGAACATACACCCTACACAACTACTACTAAGGGCCAAGAATCTCGGGACTATGTCCCCCTCAAACAGAAAGTACAAACTATGGGATTCACGACAGGTTTAGGTGTTACACTAACTACCCAACAAAAACGAAAAAAGCTGAATGATCCCAACAAAAATGTAATAACGGGTTTTACTCCTGACATGAAAATTAGCAACAGGGTCTAAACACTTACTTTCCCTTTTTACTATCTAGTTAGTCCTAGCTGTGTACCAACAATTATTTCAAGCAACAACCTAGGCTTTTTAATGCTTATGCATTTACGGAAACAAACCATTATTCCAAGATAATTCTTGCTATCTATTTCATAGCCTCAAAACTTGTCCCGTCTTTCCTAGACTCTAATCCTTACCTACTCCATACTTTTCAAAACACGGTTTGGCCTTTTCATTTAAATTTTTCTTCCAATTTTTTTTTAAAGTTTCAAAACTTTATTTTCCTCATGAAAACTTACTTTTGCCAAACTATAATAACATGTCATCTAAAAAAAATGTAAATCAAATATTTTTTTCAAATCACAAAAACTGGAGTAAATAAGGACAACTATTCCTCAATCGGGTTTATAACTTGTTCTTACCTATAAGGTCGGTTCAGTCTCTTGCTTCAAGGTGCAAACATCTACTTTATTCTTAATTTCTAAAACATATTTTGCTTACCCAACAAAATTTTCTTTTTTAAACAATTTATCAAAAAGGATTGTCAAAAGAATAGAGACTTCAAAACTTTTTGTAATAAAACTAGTGAGCTGTACACGCTCTATAATATGCACCTTTTACTGAGAGATTTTTTTTAGACAAAATTTTCATGAGAAATCATTGCTTCCAAAATATACCCCATTTTGCTTTAAAACCCAATATGTACTTCTTTACATATTTTAAAACTATAACTTTTGAGATTAAAACTTGAAAACACCATGAACCATTTTCCCAATTTTTTTACAATATCAAGTTCTTAAAAGTTAATAATGGGGTTAGACTCAAAGCGGGTTTCCAATCTTTCTAGGCTTTCCTAGTCGCTCCCTCAAAGTCAATACTCTCAACTATATATATTCCTAATACATTTTTCACTTTTTAACCTTTTCTAATTTATAAGGTTTTACTGCCAAACCCATTAACCCAAAATACTAATCATATGGGATTCACCTTCCTTCTATACAAAATACATTGTACACTTTCCACCCAAATTACCTAAGGGTCTCAGATTTCCATGTTCCTTTCTTTAGTGTACAAACCAGTCATCCCTATTCTTACCATATTATACTCTTTCTATTTAGTGGATCCTTCAATGGATCTACTCAAATATATAATATTTATATTTCTTTAAAATACAAACACGTTCACCCAATATTTATACAGGAATCCTAAATCTAAGCTATGATATCAGATATAACAACCCGAATTCTGACCGACCGAATTTTTTCGAAATTCCAATCTATCGAAACTCAAGTTGTTGTGCTCTGGTATCCTGCAGAAAAGACAGAGACATAAAATATGTCAGAGCTCAGAAAATATCTCATAGCGGAATGGATAAAATATAATGTAATCAAAACACAGACTTACCGTATTAATATTACTGCCTAACCAGTATCCGAAGCTATCATGTTTCTTGCACAAATCTAACCTGCGAGTATGTGATGAGGAAGGAGTTAGAACACAAGTTCTGGTGACTGGATTTAAATTATACATCTGATAACCCTACATATACCGTTCAATCACATTTTATCATTTATTAGGTTACTTGGGTTAACAACACTCAAGGCTTACACACACGTCGTACCCATTTACTTCCCAATGGATTAACGTAATACAATATATATGTAGCTACCCTCCCCCGATATTGAGGTACTCCCCATGGTACCCCACTCGCACAGTCTCTGCCGTATATAAATAAATGAAGTCCCTCATCCTTCGCCGGAGTGACGTACGGATCTCCACATAATGACATTACATTCTGCATATGTCTGTCAATTATTATGCTATGTAAACGTAAAAACTGCCACCTTTGATCGAATCAGATTCCATTTAGAGTAATGCCCTCAATTCTACGATACACCACCCAGAGCAGACATGCATGTATCAAGACTATCCCATATACGTATCGTCATACGTATTCGATGCCTTAACCACATATCATTTCAGATCGCCAAATCCCGGCAATCAGTATAAGACGAAAGGGCTATCAGCACTAATTAACTTAGTGTCGATACAAAAGAAGGTCAAGGCGATAGAGCCATAAGAAACAGGAACACAAGGAAAACATTCTGAAGGGAATCAAGGCTTGTCAAACGCCGAGACATAACATCTAAAGCCATCAGCAGATGTACCGAGAGTATGCTGCCACGGAACTGGAACTAACCCCAAAGGCTTACTGAAAGTAAACCAAAGCTTATAAGAAGAAGAGCTATCCACACTAACTTGCTTAATGTCGATACCGAAAGAGATGAAGATTATGACGTCCTAAGAAACGAAAGCACAAGGATACTACCAAAAAAGCTCAAAGCCAAAACTAGAGCTTGCCGTTGAGAACCAAGAGTTGTTCCGAAAACTATCAATACCAATG
Source organism: Allium sativum (assembly GCA_030737875.1). Lineage (NCBI taxonomy): Eukaryota > Viridiplantae > Streptophyta > Magnoliopsida > Asparagales > Amaryllidaceae > Allium > Allium sativum. Next base: position 808,705,187 of record CM060921.1, on the reverse strand, counting down.
GATTTTGTATCGATACATATGAAAAGCAGCATCAAGATTAAGCTTCTAAAGCCGAAACTGGAACACTAAAAGAAAAATTAGATCCGACAGTTATGATGAGAAGAAAGAAAGGTGGTCGAAACCGAGACAACCAGACCTAAAAGGTGAAAAGCGGTCGACACCATGTCGCCACATCCGAAAGGGGCCTCGTTGAGCCAATGACAAAAGCGGGCCCGATTTGTCTATAAACAAGACCATAGAGGTCACATTTTAGGGGACTTTTCTAGATTCCCCAATCTTGTACTCATTTATTATAGAGTAAACCCTAATTTCTAAATCAATTTGAGGACTTCCCTTTATAAACACTTATGCACTTAAATCAATGAGCAATAAAGAGTGAATCGACACTTAGCATAATTTCTATGATTACCTTTCTACTTCCTTCGCCCACTTCATTATGCTTTCTTCATGACAAAGGCCTCATTCCCAAACCTTAACCTTTCTCCTGGATTATCGAAATACCCTTCTGCAAACCGTTTAGCTTTCTAACTTTTGTTGTGCTTAGGGAACCCTTATCCCAAGATAACTATTCGTTGTTGAGTCTCATAAGCGTGATACTCACCCCTTGAGGGAAGAGTAACTAATCTTCAAGCTCAAGTCCTTGATATCTAGGAAACGATGAACTAACTCAAGTTTGTGGGAACTAAATAATCCCTTACTTCCATTAGGCCCATATCCTTAAACCTATTTCCGGTGTTGACGAAAAATATCGTTAAAAAAAATCTATTTCACTTGATGACTTTAATTTATTTGCGTCCAAATTCATTATTCATTTATGAATTTATAAGTATTCCACTTAAAATCAAATTAATATATATTATTCCAAGAGTTATCCTTATATTTCATACCAATTGCATTCATTCACAAACCAAATTACCACACTCAATTAAGTAAGGATTTCCCTATTTCCAAAAGATTGCAAATGAAATATAACTACTACTAAACTTAGACTCCATTTCATTTAAATAAAGCCATTTACTTTCATTTTATGATTTTATAGATCTTGTTTACCTAAATGTACTTAATATAACATTTTTAAAGTATAAACCCATAATCATTTCCGAATGTCTTAAAATTCATTTACTAATGTTACGATTTCATTTAAGATCAATTTTACTTTTATAATTTAAGTATACACGTTTTAATTTCAATAGATGATAGACTAAGTTATTACTTCATTATAACTTTATATTTGAATTCCTTCGATCAAACTTGGAAAATATAAAGATGGATTATAACTAGTTCAAGTTTAAGACTAAAGGAAATCCTAATCAAAGATAGACCTATCAAAGAAGATTAATTAAATAGAGTGGGAATTTCGAAAAGATTTTAAAATTTAAAATAACTTATATTTTCAAAATATGCTCTCTTAAGAGTGATTCTAGTGACGATTTTACTCATTATAGGGTATTACTACCCTATCTCTAATGAATTAAAACCCCACAAACTATGGTTTTTATTAAACCAAACCTCTGATACCACATTATTAACGACCTGCTATTTCAAACTATCTAAGTCGATAATAAATTCAACTCAAATCGTTCGAAGTAATAGATTGTTATTGCTATGGGATTTGATGAGAATCAAATCACAGGATTAGACAAAGAAATAATACAACATCTCATAGCACAATAAATTTATACAATATATCGTAGTTTACATGCATAAATACAACCAAAATTTAATACATCTGGTTTTCTAATACATTCAAGATTAACAGAAGTAAATACTGAATAGACGAGTCTACAGAAAATCACCAGCCTCGAAAAATAATATCTCAAAGCTGTAATGCTTGGTCTGATCCGAGCATCATGCAAAAACATAAAACACTCGAGTTAGGATAAACATTATCATATAAGTGAATTGACTCAAATGAAATGCCCAATGAAATACATCAATAACATAGTGGATGTTTGGGATTTCCATCCTCTAAGGATCCGTGGAATAGATACATATAATATAACACGCTATTATAATAGTGTCTATTTAGGAAAGTAAATATATTAAAATAGTGTAAGCAGGATTAAATTTTTACTCTTACACTGTTTATAAGCATTGTAGTTTATACACTATAGTATATTCACCGTATGGCTATTATTAGAGGGCACTCCATAGAAAACAACACCAAATCTAAATCGTAGGGGCTCGATAAGGATAATATGACAAGGCAACGAGGCGATACCCAATAGTAGGATTCCACCGAATTGCAGACCCAGGATGTTGGTAGCACATAGTCGCGACTACCACCCATCTCGAACAACACTCTCATAAATCACGAGAGACCACGAATCAACTACAAAGTAAGAGATATAATATCAAAGAAGCGTTCCCGATAGGAGGTGCAACCTCACCTGGCTTGGGTATGGCACCTGTTTTAGTCATTTTAATTATGACACAAAGGTTAGGGCCATCCATCATCGTTCTCTTAATTCATTTTAGTAGCGTTCGCCAAACCATTCTACTTCATTCTGGATTCTTCACCACGTGCAAAGTTTTTAAAGTGGTATCGGTACTGGTAGTGAGTATGACAAAATCGGCTCCAGACTCTTTAACAACCAAATGTTTATAGTTTCCACACCATGGCCATTACATTTGAAATCATATTCCAATATCGAAAATCAATTAACGTCAAATATTGGTTTTATTATCAATTTCTCAAGTGAATTCAATTATTCCATATCGCTTCAAATTCCGAATTGATATTTATCAAACGATTCATCATCAACATTTCATTCGATATCGCTTCAATTTCAAGTTCATATTTATGAATAAATTCAATTTCAAAACTTCACATTCGGTTTACATCCCATATTACAAATATGTCGTTATTCAATTGAATCTTTAAATTCAACCGTTTTGGATTTTAATTGCTTGGATTGGGACATGAATAATGAATGTAATAAAGGAAATGACTTAACTTATACTATATTTTCTATAGATTCGGACAATTAAGAAGTAATGGAGTCTGCCTTTAGTTGCTTGAACCACATTGCAGCTATATCTGTCAAGTAGAGAGAAAAGCACTTCTCCATAACATTTTCTAAAGTAGAGAGGACTTCTATGTGATGAATATATCTCATTAAGTGAGCGGTCGGATCCATGCGGTCGTCATATGGTTCCAAAACTAGAAACTTGAAATCCAGTAGCTTATGAGAGTTGCTGATATCAACAGAGAAACGGACTGCGATTTATGCAATCCAAGTCAGAAGAATAGGCACTGCCTCGAGTGAATCGACGGAGGATATCCGGATCTGAGTGCCATTTCCAAAAGCACGTAACTGGTTAAGATTATCCAAAGCGACATTGGTGCCCCTAGAGTTTAAGTCCATATAAGGAATCAATTGGTTGGTGAGAGGAATATCTGGTTGAATTCCAACCTGAGGGGCTACATCGGGCCCAATCCTGACTCCCAGAACCGTGAGAGCACTACCATCCACAGATGCGCGTGTCAGCACCTGATCAATGTTACCAATAGCGGAGCCCGCAGATTGACCAACCAAAACGTCACGGGCTAAAGAAACATAGAGATTTGGGTGCCCCCGAGTGTAGCGGGACCGCACCATTCCAAAGAGCAGCGTCTGCCTGCTGATTAGTTTGCGGGGTTGCCCCTATTCTCGAGTCGCGGGTGTAGGAATATTGGTAGTAGTTCTAGTGATGTCTGCCTAACAGTCGGGCTCGAAGTATTTCTTATATTGTCTTCAATCCGAGCAAGAAAGATATTGAAAGTGTCTTCCTACCGCTCAAGTTGAGCATTCAAATCCATAGCTGAGTTCTTAATCATTCCATCGATGTCTTCTCCACTAATGTAGTTTGATGGAGGCCCAGTCAAGGAAAGCTATTGACTTTCTCCTCCTTCAGTACCTTAAGATCCATCGATAGGGTTGAGCTTCTTGTGCTTAACCATGGTGGAAAGCTTTGGCCTTTAATTGCAGCAGCACAATGGTATTTAAATTAAGTTTTCAGGAGAACTGAGGGAACGCATATTCAATCAGTTTGTTTGTTGCATTTTTCAACATAGTAGTAGTCTCTTAAATGTCTGAACATGGATGTATACATAAAAATATGCAAAGTAATGTGTACACAGACGTTAACTCATATATTTATTAGTGTCTACGTATTATCTATGCATATGGATGAAAATCAAATATAACTATGTTTTTTCATTTATTAACGATTTTTTGACATTTTATAAGTATGCAGAACTTGAAGTAGGTTACATGATAATGTAGGACCAAAACATGAGGTGTGATAACTAATAAAATTAATCCCATAGATTTATCTACAAGATAAAACACTCTCTACTATGGTATTTATCTCACTCGCATTTTCAAATACTTAAATGTTGATCTTCATGGAGAAGAATTCATGTCTAGAAAAGTGTTTAACGCATCAAACATTCATCTCATGCAAATTCCTCTCACTTTCAAACCATATGAGACATTCGAAGCCAAACAAGCTCGAATGCAACAAGAACAGGACCCAATGGAAGTCGAAGAAGAAGAAGAGGCTTCTATTGAAAGTATTGAGTATCCAACCACTAAACGCATTTACAAAGAGATGATTGTTCAAAATCAAGTGAAAATCATCAACAAACAAAAGAAGCTCAATAAGAAACTTTCCAAAATATCCAAATTCATGGTCAAGATAGGAAGAAAGCTTGGAATTTCATCTTCCTCATAATCATCTGAAAACTAGGCCATCTAGTTTAACCTATCTTTATATATTAAACTATATTTCCTTGTATTTGCTTTCACATCTCGTATTTAAAGTGTGTCTTAATTTGTTGGATGTATTTGCTTTTATTAAGTAATGAATGGAGTTTTAATTTTTTTTTTATGTTTCTGGAAAAACTATAAAACTAATTATAATATAATAGTGTTCAAAAGAATTCAAAATTTTAAAATTTTTAAAAGTTTCCCTATTGTATGTCGACATAGAAAAAAGTGTATGCCGACAATAACTGACAAAATTTCAAATTGCTTCAAATTTTAAAATTAAAATAACTACTCATGTCCATTCAAAATCCAACAAATTCTAGACCTTATTTAAGTCTATTTCTTCCAAAAAAATTCATTATTCTATTTTTCCTTCTTACTTATTCATTTCTCATCAAATCCATGGAAAATCCTATCCATAACTTAAGTGAAAATCTTGATGATTCTTTGAATTCTTTCAAGAAAACTCTCTCCATAGTACTACGTAATCAGCGCAAACTAGAGTTAATTCAAATAAGTATGGTTGAATGTCAAGAAAAACATTTTGAAGTGATTCATTAGGATATCTCTTCTCATTTCAAAAATGAAAAAAAAAATCATATAACGCTTAAGAAGAGTGGAAGGAACCAAGAAGAAACCAATTACTGGACAAGATGAATGGGTTGAAGTCCCAAGAAACATTTAATAATTTAGTACAATTTGATTGATTTGTTTGATATTCTAAGACATATGGTGTGGTGTGATTTGATTTTATTTGGATTCTATAATTTGAAACTTGTATATATATTAAGACATACGGTGTGATTTGATTTGATTTGGTTTGTGTATATATAACAAACAAACATATGTAATTATAATACTTGGATTGGTTTTATTTAATAATCATATTGTTGGGTATTACTATTATAAGTTTGTATAGATTAAGGGGGAGTACTCTACTTAGAATTAGCTAATAGATTAAGGGGGAGTATCATAATTCAGATAACTACTTTAGTTCTATTTAGATAGTTATACTATTTAGGGGGGTACCTTTAAAATTTCTTTTTGATAATGCCAAAGGGGGAGAAATTACAAAATATAGACATAATTTATAGGATTCATACAGACAACGGGAGTATTAGAAGGATCATCATCAACAGGTATATACAGGTATGATATTATATAAACTAAGGTTGTCATCATCAAAAAGGGGGAGATTGTTGGAGAATAAAGTTTTGATGATAACAACCTTATTTCAATATTAATTGATTATAAAATATATACTAACACTTTTGTATAGAACATATATATATATACACACACACACACACATATATATATATATGCAGGAATTATATACAGGAAATATTACTGAAGACTATACAGTTTAAAGATGTTAGATATTCAGAATTCAGAGAATTTTCAAGACTCAAGAGTATTCAAGATTTCAAGAGTTCAAGATTAAAATAGTTATAGAATCTAGATTATGTAAGACTCTAAATAACACTCTAGGTTCAAATTCAAATTATGATTTTCAAATTCTGATTTTCAGTTTCTATTTTCAAATACTATCCTCAATTCTCTCTATTTTAGTTTCTATCTTTTTTATTTTCCTTTCTTATTTTATGTAAGTTTTATATATTTATATTTTTATACTTTATATTTATATAGTATAAAACCTTATAATTTTATAATTATGTTTATATAGTTTAAATTTATGTTTTCATATGATTTTCTTTATAATATTAATTTATAACACTGTATTTTAATTCAAGAATTTCTAGAAATATATTTATATCAAAACACTTGGGAAATGTATAAAATTTTAATTTACACTAGGAGTATGTCGACATACATAAAACACTATGTCGACATATAACTGTCAGAAATTCAAATTTGAAAGGAAGTATCTTTTCACCATTTGTAACGTTCTTGAAACGTTGCAACCTTTCACACACTATAAAAAGGGCTTGAATTCGAATTTTTAATCATCTCTTCTTCTCCACCTTCACTCTCTTCCATTATATCATTATTCTTAATCACTTTTATGATTTCTAGACTTATACTTTACCGAATTCAATTCGGTTTTGATCAAACTTCTTCTCTCTACACTCTCTTCTCATTTCTCTCCTCTATTGAAGAGTAATATGGCTGTTTGTAATTATTTGGGTTGTATTTGAGTTGAATCGGTCGTATCCCTTGTAGCCGTGAAATTAAGGATGGAATCGGTGGAATCCCTTGTAGTCGTGAAATTAAGGACGGAATCGGTGGTGTCCCTTGTATTCGTGAAATCAAGGAGGTTGTAATTGACTACTAAAATAGTAATAAAACTCTACACAATCCAGCGTTGCGTGGGAATGAACGTAGGAGCAATCCGAATCAGTATTAAATCTGGTGTGTTCTTTTCTTTTTTGTATTTTTATTTCTGTTTATTTTGCATCTATGTTTGAATCTGTGTCTCTGATTGTGTTGTGGTGTTTGATTCATCCAGTAGTTCACATAAGTTTTAGATTTTGTTTAAATTCTCAAAAACACTATTCACCCCCTTCTAGTGTTTGTTTTATGATCCATTCCACAATCCCTAACAAAGAGTATAAAATTGGGAAATGGGAATTCGGCCTTGAAAATGTGACCCCTAAGGTCTTATTTATAGAAAATAGGGACCCTTTTGTCATTAGGTCAGCAGAAGCCGTTTTCGGGTGCAACCATTATGCGTTGGCCGCCCTTTACCTTTTAGTTCCGGTTGCCTCGGTTTTCGGCCATTCACTTGGCATTGTTAATAGACATAATGGAGCCTTTGTTTTGTCGATCTTGGCTCTCAGAAAGCTGGTCTTGGTCTTTGGAGCCTCTCTTTGATGTTACTTCTTCCTCTCGTATCGATACCAAGCCCAATTGTACGGACAACTTTGAGAAAGGTTTTCGGCTTCCGATCTTGTCTTCAAGTCTTCATAGTATTAGTGTTCGAGCTTCAACTTCCCACGTTTTGGGAACCGTCACCCCTTTCAGTATCAAGACTAACCAATACTGCAATTCGGAAATTTTCTCTAGATAGGTAGAGGTACACACTAACTGGGAACGACCCACTTGGCCATGATGCCTGCCCTATTTTTGTCATTTCGGTTATGAAGCTTGAGGTAAAAACTTATCTTTAGACATATGACATCTTCATTTACTTTGAATGCCACATCATCAAAATAGCCAACCATAAATTGATTTCCCTAAAAAAATATCATGGATATAAAGCAAGAGAAACGAATTATTTAAATAATCATCCTGAACACAAACTAATATGATCTATCGGATAATAGTGAAATCGTTCAAGTTGGGTATTTTAATTACCTCTCAGACCTTGAGTCAAAATCATTCTTATCGTTAAGATTTGTAGATGTTTGATATCCATATTATTCAACAAACTAGAATTTGTAAATCCATTTGACTTCCAGTTCTTAAACCATTTCCAAAAGAACGTTGTTGTTTTGATCCATTGATTAGCTTAAATATTAAATCGGGGAATTTAATCCAAATAATCGTCTTGATTATTCTATTCTTTCGTAACTAAATAACCTTCTTCACTTAATTAATTGAGAGGTTAATTAAGTTTAAAACATTCTTTTGAGATAATTTATCCAATTTTAAACTGCTATTTAACTTTACCATTATTTTTCCATAATCTATTAATTAAAAAATAATTAACTTCTCATAATCAATTTAAGAAAACTAATAGTTTAAAATGATTACAATTAATCTTTACTTTTTAAATTAATAAATAATATGATTAATTTAAATTAAACCATTTAATTATTTCTTAAAAACAATCAATATCCTATTATTTAAAACTTAAAGTATATAGCAGTTCTTTAACATACGACCTTCAGCTTATTAACCAAATTTGCACAAAAAATCATATAAATACAATTCAATATTATCAGCGGATAATATAATATCTCAACAACATATATTAGCTGATAAAATATGTCAAACTGATATATAATAGTAGAGCGGTGTTTATTTTTGTTAACTGGGTGTTTAAACAATTCAGTCAATACAGTTTATAGTGGAAAGGTGTTTATTTCGACTAACAGATGTCAATAAACATATTTAATTACAATAAACATAATTAAATACAACTTAATTAATAAATAAATTAATTGAACAAACAATTTAGAATTTACTGAATTACAAATCATTACTGATCTATTATAATAGTTTACGTATTAATTTAGTTCAACGACTAAATTTATGTTCGATAAATTTTAAATGATATTTGAAAATAAAACTACTTTTTATTTATTTAATAAACCAATTCTTTTTAACTCGAATTGTTTAAACTCGATAACTTACGTTGAGTTTCTTACATACACCATCGATTTATTCAACTACATACACATGAGCAAAAACTATTTGATCCTATATCTTGATCTAACTTATATATATATACCTTAATGCGTATAATTTAAATATATAATATATTTTATTTTATTTGGATTTAACTTAAAATATTCTCCTTTCCTTTTTATTATTTGTAATGGGAGGAGCCTAATAAAATAAGCCTATACACACATATATATTTATCTATATATATTATAATATTTTAAATATATTATAATATTTAAAATTAAATTAAATTTAGACACTCTTTTTTTATTATTACACATGGGCTTAGCCAGGCCTAGAACTTACAACTCACGCACTGTAGTAACCCGTAACTTCCCCGTGAAGGAAAGCATGGATTGCTTTGAGAACACGACAGATCAGAACACAAACAGAAGAACATTTCATTGCTTATTACAACAATTCCATCAGAATACAAGAATATCACAGAGTATGAATAATTATTACACATTACAAAATATCAGAGATTTAAATACATTACTGCAGCGGAAAAATAATACAAAACACAACTGAAATAAATACACGGATACAGAGCTTTCCGAGTATCGTTCCAGCTGTAAACCAGGATCCTGTGAATATAAATCTGCAAAACCCAACTGCTAGCTGCCCGTGTCAAAATAAAGGCACAGAGAGTTTAGGTTAAAAGAATAAACTCCAGGCCATTCATGTGACTGGTGTGAGAACTAAAAAAGTTATTAATCTTTATTTTAAAGTTAGGTAAATCAAGGGACCACACTGTATAACACGGAACGGGTTTCCTCCCAAGAATACAAGCGCATAAAACAAACAGCGCAATGCTAAATAAATAACAATTGAGCTGTTATAAGACCCAGGTCCCATCACACAATGCAACGCATGCCGGAGGATAGGGTTTTACCTTATAACAGCCAAAAATGCTTGGTACGTGAAATTTAATCTTTTATTATTACTATAAGTGAAGAAATCAATTTCAATCATAAGTATCAATCATAGACGGCATGGGTACCATATATCATGTCGCCATATTAGTTCTACAATTAAAACCGCAAAATGTCATATTTGGAAATTGGATTTCCATCTATGAACCGAGGCTAGGGATCGTCCTCTACCGATTCGAGATTGTCTAGCCCGAGTCTCAGGAACAGAACGCATCGTCCCTTGGATTGTCAGGGCCGGTCCACCGATGTGGATTAAAATGCCTGAACACTGCGTTTCCCCGCCCTTTGGGGCATAAATGAGCCAACGAATGACTCCATCGGTATGAGAACGACCGATATATCCGAGCCGCCTCCAATTCCAACAACCACATGAGTCAAACTCGTCAGCTAATTCAAGCACTGACGCCACTCCTAGCTAGAAGAAAACGCATGTCCTCCCTGAAGTCCTCTCCCGTTTCTCGTTCATACCCGGGGTGTGAGGCTCGCGAATCCATGCTACACAAAGCTACGCCACAAAGGTCGTGCTTTGATCATCAACCACAAGACTTTGCTTTTCAACAGAAGCCTTGATCATTTGCATCTTAGCATGCCACACAGGCAATTCACACTATGCAACCAAAATCAATCACACAAAATGAAATCCAATGTCATACACACAGTCCATTTACAAGTTCGTTCTAGGTCTGAACGAAACCATAGGATCCTTGTTCCTCGCATATCCATCGATCTCAAAATACGTCTGGACGATCACCAACTAATTCCCTCCTCTTGGGTGTACAGCCCAATTAAGATCATCAGTAATTATCCAAACGATGTGAAGACCTCCGGTCTTCAACCACCGTCTTCATCTTCGACATATCGTCGTATCAGTTATTCAGAATGGGATAAACCCGGTCTTTCCGAATAACTCGCGTATTTTATAAACAAGTGTTACACAAACACAACATAAGCCTCATTCCAATCCAGAATATTCTTTTATTCAAATATTATTATTATTTGGGGAAGGTTCCCATTAATTTTATCAAAGATAAATTATTTAAATTTATTCTTTAATCTTCCTTTGAATATCAATTCAAACCAAGTTAAGATTTATCCAAGCTAGTCGGGATTAACGCACCTTACCGAAGTAAACATTTGTTAAATTTCCCAATCCCAACCTATACATCCCATGGAGCAAAACTGGTAATACTCCATATCTAACACCACGGTGTTATCGGTAAATATTAATTACCATTTCATGTTCAAATCTAATTAAATATTTAGCTATCGCTTTGGAGCAAAACTGGTGATACTGCATTCTCGATCATTTTAATCTAATTAAAGATTCATTAAAACTCCACTTAGTTTTAATCTTCCGAAAATCAATATTTATGATTATATAACTTGGGAAATCATATCCAGTCTTTAACTGGGTTAAAGAACCAATATTATTTAAAACACGGTTCGCGATAAACCCAAAATCACATTCTATTCTATCAGTCTCTAATCGTAAATTAGTAAGAGAACAATTCCCTAAATATTAATCCCGAAGGCCGAAACCAACATCAGATCAATACCCAGGAAACCATTCTTCTTAGCTGATCTCCAGTTAGTTTCTAATTTTCTTAACTCCATTGGTTTTAAGAACAGTATTATTAAAGATACCATTCACGACAACCCAAAATCTCATTCCATTGTTAATCGGGTTAAAGAACATGTGTTATTTGAAACACCGTTCACGATAAACTCAAAAATCAATTTCAATTCAATTCTGATTAAATATCAATTAATTGGTATACTTCATTAAATCTAAATAAAAAGATTTAATCTTTTCTCAACTGAGTTTAAGAACAGTGTTAATGAAGACACCATTCACGACAAACCCAAAATCTCACTCGATATTAAATACAAGGCTCTGAACAGAAAATATATTGGCTTATATTCAATATCAAATTATGAGACCAACAAATATCGTACTGGAAAAACGATATAAATATCTTTCAAATTTCCATAACAATATCTGTACAATCACGAAATCTCACATCGAAACATTCCGAAGATAATTTCAATTCAAATCCATTCCAATTCATATATTGGAAATTCTGGTTATTTTTAAAACCATTTCAAATCCCATTTATTTATTTAAAAATATCGGATTATAATTCTAGTTTATAACTAGTTCATTTCGATAAAAATGTATTTTTATCTTTTCAAACATGGAATTCTTCATCCCAATTCTTCCCAAATCATTTATTATGATTTTACACAAATTATTAATATTTTTAATAATTTTATCCAGGCCTGTACAGTCGATTTCCATCAACGGCCGTCGAACTGCACTTAAAGCGACCTTTTCCAAATTTGATTTGGACATAATTCCAAATATAACAGTTAGATTTCAAATCCCTAATATTCGTTGGAAATCTCTTTTCGATATGAACCCAACGGTTCCGGTTTTAGAAGAATCCGACGGTCGGATCTCCCGTAATATCAATTCGAAGTCAATGGTCGAAATTCGCAAACGGCCGCGGCGCGGCGCGTTCTATTCAGGCCATTAATATATATATATATATATAATATATCATCGATTTCCATTCAAAACGTATTTTATAAATTCGTTTTAAAACGATTCTCACTTTTACTTTAATTTTAAATTAAAATTGAATCATCTTTATCACTGCCATATTTAAATGATAATATTTTCAAAATATCAAATTTTGAAATCTTTTCCTTTTCGATATTCGTTATAAAAACGAATAAAATCGATATAAATATCGTTCGCGTCAAAATGGCGCAACTCTAATCAACACGGCTTTATATATTTAAATATTTTTGCGTCCATCCCAAATCGGACATTAAAACCATATTTTGATTCTTTTCTGAATATTGATTTAAATTATTCGTCATTTTAAAATATTCATTTTTTTAAATTTACATTCTTTCTGAACTGGAATCAGACAAAGAAATTACCATATAATGTGATTATATGGATTTCATGCAACACATGTATAGAACAACGATTACAAATAATCATCCATCAACCAGAGTGCGTTCTACATTGTATAAGCATTAAAATAAATAAATAACTCTTATACAGCCTGTCAACCCATCGATTGACATACCATTAATTATCGGGATCAGTGTATGTCAAATATTATCCCAATACCCATGTGGGCTTTCAATCAACAAACACAGATTTTATTTGTGCAGTTTGGGCGATGTGTGAAATTTATCGTCCTAATCAATATAACCAAATTAGTGTACATAAACAAATCGTTTGATTTGTAAATGAATATTTATTTTCATTTCAGTAAATATTTTATTTCATTCATTGCTACAATAAAAATAATATTTTTTTTGTTCTAACACTTTATTCAACACATGAGTATTTTATATTTCATTCCAATTCACATCATAATCATAGTCAATTTCTACAACACAATCACATCAAACAAGTCGTCCATGGTCTATGGGTGTCAGGTGCTGCTAAGCACCGTCTACATCCTAGTATATTTTAACTAGAAAATAAAATAAAAGTGAGGAGTTCTCACCGAGGGTTCCACTCCGCCATTTCATTTCTGAACGGTTCGGATTCGCTTGATATTCTAACTCAAACCTTTCCACGCTGTTCTCAATAAAAATCACATTTTTAATAACATTTTCCGTACATAAAAATCTTATTTTTATGTTTTCTACATATACAAAAAGATCGAATTTTTATTTTCACTTCATATATATAAAAAAATCGATTTTTTATCTTCACTTTATATATATATAAATCAAATTTTTATATTCTCTATCTTATAAAAATAATATTTTTAATCTTCACATCTAATAAAAATCATATTTTTATTATCATACTTATATAAAAATTATATTTTTAACTTCCTACTTATATAAAAATTATATTTTTATATTATAAAAATCGCATCTTCCTGTTTTTAAAAATCAAATCTTGTCTACACAAAAATCTAATCTTTGTTCGCATAAAATTTATATTCTTACTCTCTTTAAAAATCATATTTTTATTCGCTAAAAATCTCATCTTTTTGCCAAATAAAAATCGAATCTTTTAAGCAATAAAAATCAAATCTTTTATGTCTTTCAAAACCACATCTTTTCGTTGTATATAACTCTAATCTTTTTGTTTATATTTTACATCGCAGAAAATAGATAAAACAAGGAAGAAATAAAAAAAACTCACATTGTTAATTGCAGGTAGGGGGGGTTTACTGTTGGAACTGGTGGAGGGGGCTGTCAGGTCAGCGCGACGGGTCGGATGTCCGATGGAGGTTGGCACGGCTACTCAGGGCAATTGCGGAAGCTACTTGCGGGTTCGGGTGGTTTTAGGGGGGCTGGGGGTTCGGATGGGCGCCTATGAGGGAGGAGGGAGAAGAGAGGAGGGGTGTGCCGGAGTAGGGTGGTGACGGGCGGAGGGGGTGGCGGCCTCCTGGAGCTGGGCGACGACGATTTTTCTTTTTCTCTTTTTTTTATTTTAAACTGAATCGGGTTTGGGGAGAGAGACAACTGGGGGGGGTTAAGTGAATAAATATATTTTATTTTATTTTATTTTTAATTCATAAAAAGTTCACTTTTATTTTGAACTCGAAATCAGACCCACCGACTGTCGTCCCTAGCTAATTACCCTTATTCCGAACACAATGGGATATGTATCGTAAGCCAGTTCGGCTGTTTTGATCAGTTTTCGCTAAAATCAAAATATAAATCTATATATATTCAATTTGAACGTACATTTTTATTTACCGGAGCCACATACTAACTCTACAAATTTCAGAAAAATTATTTCTAGCTTCGTATTGATGATACGGTCCTAACAAAACTAATTTCATCAAATTCTGAGACCTTTTGAAAAATGACCATTTTCTGGTCGGTCGAAATTGACTAAAACTGTTAAAACACGTTTTAGTGTGCCATGCTCACATATTGATTCAGAAAATTATGAATTTTGAAGCCTAGCATTAATTTGACATCCCGGATCCAACAAAAGTGGTTTCGTCGAAAACCGAGGTCGTTTGCAAAATTTCCATTTCTAAGGGCCTTTATATATACTAATATATATATAAATTCCACAACGACTTTTGTGAATTTTAAACTGGACATATATTTCAACTTCTAAAGTGTCTTAGTTTCTTACATCCGTTAGAAAGATATCGTCAAACAGATTCAAATATTTCTTGTTTCGTCCAATTTCGACTTAATACGAATTCTACATATTCATTTGAAATTAGAAATCAAATTTTCAAACTGCCGCGCCATTTCAGGCTCGTTATATAATTAAAATAAATTTATTCGTTTTAACTTCATCGAAAATAAATTTTTCGTCGTTATTATTTGAAACAATTCATTTTCAATAATCAAAATTCATTAAAGTAGCCAAAATAAAAATTTTAACTTGGCTCAGAATTTCCGGGTTGTTACACGCACCAGTTCCCTTAAGTTCCAAGCAACACCAACTTTGCCAAACCCAACTCCCTCTTCTCATTTCTTTCTTTCCCTCTTACTTTCTTTTATTTATTTTTTCTCCTATTTCTACCGACCTATATGCCCAACTCCTGTCCCACGCTCAATATACTGGGTTGATCCTCTCTTTCTCCCCTTTGTTTTCTTTCCCTGTTTTCTTTCTTCTATTTTCGTTGCTTGTTTTGTGCACTTGCATGCATGGTGTAAGTGCATAACCACACCCTTCAGTACAACCTTATTTCGATCATCGCCACCTACCACAATTACATGTCTAAACCTATTGCCATTGGCGAGTTTTATTCCAACAACCTGCATCAAATTTTCATGCTTCAACCTAGGCTTCACCACAACCACCCTTCACTTGAATCTATGCCACCTCCTCAATCTGATCATCTTCCAACTCCACCAATGCAAAGCTACCTCAAGGCCCGTTCTATACCCTAAATGTGGTGGCACTTGACGCTGTCATCGAGGTGCAATTCACTCTCAAAGTCCAGCCTTCAAACTGAATCCAAAGACCCTATATCAGATTAGATCTCATGAATTAATCCATGGAAAAATTTATGAACACTTTTCCTATGCTTTCTGGACCCTTGTGCTACCCCAGCTCCAATCCCGAGACCCATGATCCACACCATCGCTTGGGTTTGCCAAATAATCCATTTCTGATCAGCTCAGTGTTTCTCACTACCCACAACACTAAAATCCACAAAATTTCCACTAAAATTCACGAATTTCAAATACTAATAAGATCATATATATGATTTTCATAATAACGATGATCAAAAATTTGAATTTTGGATCAATCGATTTTTGAAGTCAAAGGGGATATGAAATGCTCCCCAGTTTCACATACATAGAAGGTTTTGCTTATTGACAATGGTTCATTTAATCATATATTGAGTTCATAGGTGGTTAAACATAGTTAGAAGCATACACACATGCATATACATTGTGTTAGACCAAAAATTTGTTGAAACAATAGTTCTATTATTAAATCCTCAAAATTTTATTTATAGGTTTAATTTAGTCCACATCATATCCTCTGCTCACATCTGATCAATATGCAGTATACCTGATCTCCAGTCATTTATTCTCATCGTATACCATATTTTATAAAAGTTTTGCAAATAAAAACTTTTGAAAAGGAAATTGGATGATTAGCATACACTAGATTTTTACGAATCCAGTCGTATATATTTATTTTTAATAATGTTGAAGTTGATTATTTTAAAATAACACTACAACAAAAACACCATATTACAACTTTAATTTTACAACGGCGGTAACAACATCGTTGTAATAAATGTTTGTTTACAACTTTTTCCAGAAAAGTTGTAATAAACTTATTTCTAACAACTGTGTTATTTTGGCAATTGTAATAAAAGCCTATCACAACTTTTATTTCTTGACTGTTGTAATATATGACTATATTTTAGTATAATTAATTAACAACTAATAATTAATATTTAATACGTTTATATTGATTATTTATAATTAATAACTAATAATTACTATTAATAATCAATTAGGATGTAATAAACTAATAGTTATTAAGAAGTAATATTAGTATTTAATAATAATAATAAATAATAGTTAATTTGAAAATATGCAATAACTAATATTAATAATAAAGTAATAATTTGAAATTAAAATTTTAGAATTACTAATAAGAAGTAATAAAGTAATATTACTTTTTATTTTGCCTGTTGTAATAGATATTTATTACAAGAATTTTTTATGGCGAGTTGTAATATATATCTATTTCAAACGAACCCTTTTTTTTTCATTTGTAGTAGATGTCTATTACAATTTTATTCGTTTTTCCATTGTAATATGCATATCTCATAAATAGTATAATAATTAAAAATTATTATTAATTTTGAAATATGAAATAATTAGTAACTACTAATATATAGTGATCAATTTTTAAATAATTAATGTTATGTATTTAATAAATTTTATATTCATAACTAATAATTTGGAATTAATAATCAATAATTGAAAATCAAGAATTATGAAGTAATAACTAATAATTAATAATTAAAAAGTAACATTTAATCATTATGAAGTAATATTTAATAGATTAACTACAATTTCAAGCGATTTATATATTATTTTTATATAAATTTTCAAATAATAGTAAACAATTGCTATATGTTATTTAACTTTGGGAGTGACTATTTGAACACAAAATTAGGTACAAATTGAAAGACACGAACTTTTGATCATTGGATCTTTTGTCCTCACATGAAGAGGTGGAATTCAGATGGCATTCAAACGGTTGAGATTAATTGTATCACTAATTGTGTCAAAATATTGTGTCCAAATAGACTCTACCTTTAACTTATCCATTATATTGAATATTTTCAAAACAGTTTGACTGATAGAAACAGTAATCCACTTCCTTCGTACTAGAATTTTTTCTTCTATGTATGTGTTTTAAAACCACAGTTTTTAGCTTATCACGTTGTATAAGTTTCAAAATAATTCAGTTCTGCCTCCAGATTTTCACTCCATCTCTCGAAATTTTGGCTCGAATGCTAAATATTTTCCCTCCACACGCACACGCTAATTTTAAAACGATTGCCCTTGACGTTCATTTTTTTTCGGCTTGGTTAGCCTAACTCCTAAATTAAAAAAGCACAGCTCGTAAAAAATGCTCCCCTAAATCCCTAATTCGCAAAATCAATTTTTCAAGCGAAAAAGGAGGAAAAAGAAAGAGCGCTCACGTTGTGTGGCAACTGGGGGGAGGTCGCCTCCTTGAGCAGCAAATGAAGGATTGTTGGCGATCGATGTAGCTGCAGCCGCCAATAATAGGTGTGGAGTGTTTGACGATGACGCTGGGTGAAGCTTGAGGCTGTCACCATATTGGCGAGAGTAATCGAATGCTGCAAGAAACACGCAGAAGAGACAAATAAGAAGGACAAGGCAGACGGGAAAGATTCTTTGGCTGATTGGGAGGATTAATTTCTGGGTCGTGATTTCAAGGGCTTGTTTGCAATTATAGTTGTAAGTTTCTGTTCTGGGTTCCATTTGTTGATATTATCAATATTTTGCTTTGGGAACTTTGGATTGTGTTTGCTGATAATCGAGTTCTACTATACTTGTTTTGATTTATAAATTAAAAAAAAAAACTTGTTTTGTTTCAGTAAATTCTCATTACCAGGATCATTAATTGAAGCTATTACTTGTCTTAATTATAATTTTCTTTCTGCTAGGCTACAAATTATCTGTATATAAGGAGCTTATCTGATTATGAATGCCAAACTGTTGCTGATTTTGTCAAGGAAAAATCTATTGAAGAAGTTCATGAAATCTTCAATGCCGAGAATGATTACACTGCTCATGAAAAGCGGAATTTGCAAAGAAAAGGTGTAGGCTTTTGAGTAAAGCAACAAATTTAACTTTGGTTTTTCTAGGGCTGAAAATTTCAAATTAAACTGTACAATTTCCCATTGATTCTTTCGTTCCTTGTTTTGAACTACTATGTTTTTTTAATTGTTTTGAACTACTACAATTTCCCATTCATTTTAAGCACTAATATGAGTATGTGTGTGTATATATATATATATATTCATTTTAATAGGCACGACGTTTCACTCAATAGACGAATCTTCACTCGATAGGCAGGACTATTCACTAAATAGACATGGCTATTCATTTTAATAAACATTATACTTTACTTCAATAAACACTGCTTTTCGTTTTGATAGATACAACTCTTCACTTTATCATTGATTCGAGTTTATTCTTTAACATGATGTTGGCAAAGCTTTAAAATGACCATAAGATTTTGCCATTCGTGATGTTGATTTGATAACAAAGGATTAAAGAAGCAGTAGTTTATTCATCTATAGTAAAAGATAAAATTTACTTTCAAGGGGGCTGGATGACGATCTGTGAATGAATGTGTTATAAATGATGTTCTCATAAGGGCGGTTTGATGGCATTTATTTTCTGTTGTTAGTGTGTTCTCGTAGGGGCAGTTAATGACATATAATTTTCTTTTGGTGATGATTGAGCCACAATATTACAGTAGATACCATAAGATGGAACTTCTTTGTCTTATTGGCATGTTATTATTTTATAAGTCATGGTTGGTTTGCAAGCAGTGCTGGACACTATGGTGTACGTTATCACACATGATCAGTGAATGAAATGCGAACTAATAACCATTAATTATTGCGGTAGAAGTCCTACTAATCAAAGTCTGATGATATAAATTATAAACGAAGTACTCGAAATGTAATGGGATGGTATATAACAAGCGTGGTTCATAGTAAGGTATTTGTTAATGCAACTAATTTTTAAGCTGCTTCTTCAATATTTCATTTTCAGTTTCACCAAGCAAGCACTAATATGAGTATTTCATTTTGTAACACCCCGCCTCTGCTAGGGTCACTCGCAAAGGAATGCACTAGCTTTAGAGGGGCATTATTGGTAAACATGCACAGAAATATCACAAGACAGAACATATAAAATAGCGGAAGTAAAATCGAACTTTCATAAGCATTAATAATTAAGGTCTAAAGCCTTTTACATCAGAGTACATCAGAACCTGTTTTGCAATAGTAAAGAAGCATAAAAACTTTTTCATAAATTATTCCCCAAGTAAAACAGTAAAGTAGCCATAACCAAGAAAAGTCCAAGCCATCCATGATGACCTTCAAGCAGAAGAAGTCCGAACTAAACAACAGTATTTCCTCCCTGTAACCTGGGGGGGGGGGGGGGGGGGGGGAACGGAAGAAAAGAAGCGAAACAAAATGGGTCAGTCAAAAAGACTGAGTAAGCCCTATCTACTATTAGCATAAAAACTAGTAAAGTTAACTGGCATGAGAAACTGAGATGAACATAAGGATAATAGCATACTGGCATGATGAATAACTAACAAGATAGATCAACTAAACCAAGAAAGCAGGATGAACTACTGTACCCAGATAAACTAAGGTGTCATGATAAATTACGATGTCAAGATAGACAAGGTATCACATCGTCAGGTTTCTATCAAGTATCATATCCCAAGGTATCTATCAAGTCTAACGCCCCACGGTATCTATCATGTGTATCTGCTCTGCACCTACTGTACTAGTATCCGAATCGTATCATGTGTTAACCATGAATGACCCCTTTCTCAAAAGTCGTGTAATGGTCCATGTCAACCTAACATATCGCATATATATAGGTTACTTAACTTGTATGTTTCTTTCCATGTATATGTTCAGTCTGTCGCCGTAGACCGTACGGGCTTTCTTACATAACTCTGTACTACTTCAACGTAGTTCCATTTCCCTTGAAATCGCTTGGACTGTTACCCTAGACCTAGCTAGGTTCTTTCCCAACATGAATCACTGTTTGTTCAACTAGGACTTATGCTACCTAGGACTACTAGGGATTATGCTTACCTATTGAACGTTTTCGTATCTCGGTTTTGGGTTCAACTACCTAGGGCCACTAGGAATTACGCTAACCGCCAACCGCGCCCTTTTTCCCACGCATTCACCGTGAATCGTTTTTCCATGACTGCATGCACATGTATCACATCGTGCCATCCGAGTCCTGTCACAGGGCAAACCAAGAAATACAGGACTCGGTCGGGAGCCTTTGATTTATCTGCCGATGCAGATGCTAAGGTCTGTTTTTCTTATACGTGGCTATGGTCCCACGAGACCACTCCCTCAACTAGTGAAAGACAAGACAGGATAAATCCTGTATGAGAACTACACTATGGCCAGCCCACACTCCTACGGCCTTACCTCAACCATAATTAGATAGCAATTATGGTCGTTGGGTGTTCTCTGCCTTTCCGTACGTACACGCTTGACCCAGAATGGTAGGTAGTCTGACGAAATGCTATCTAGGGCTCTACATGTATCGTCGACTATCCCCTATCCATCCCTGTCTTTAGGTCGCTCGTATAGCAACCAAGGCATACTCTTGGCTCTTCTAACGCAGACCTTAACCTCTCCTGAGCCTAGTATAATTACCTGGCAGCTCACAGAGGGATACCAAGAATATCCTCACGTTCCCCGAAGCCGCTGCTTCGTCACCCAGTTCGCTGGAGCCTTTATCTAAATCAGATACTTGCTCCAACTCGTATACTTAAACGATGACCTACCATATTAAGTTACTCATCTATCTATGAACTGGTCTAAATTTCCTTGACTAAGAATTTTTACTTAGTTATTCTTCAGCTAAGGTTTACTACTTAGCCTTATTCCCGTTATCTTTGTTAACTATGGTTATCCACCTAATCCTCCGAATTAGGGAATTCATAATGGATTAAGTGTCACTTAAGTTCATGACTTAACCCGTCTACAAATCGTGTCAAAGTTTGGCTAAGTATCCAAGTTCAAGACTTAACCCTACAAACCATGTTCAAGTTGGTTAAGTATATTTTAACTTGACCCTACCAATTTACTGAGTCAAATTGGTCAAGTGCATTCAAACGATTCATGACTTAGCCTTATCATGTTATCACGTTAGATTGGTTAAGTATTGGTTAACTTAACCTTGTCAAATAATCGAGTTAGAGTGATTAAGTATAGGTCACTTAATCACTTCAAAATTACCGAGTTAGGTTGGTTAAGTGTTGGTTAACTTAACCACTTCAAAATCACCGAATTGGATGGGTTAAGTCTAGGTTAACTTAACCACATCCCCTAACTGTATTATACGGTTAAGTGTAATTAGGAAAGCTTAATCAACCGTATCAAATTCACGTGTTGGTTTGGTTAAGTGTTGGTTAACTTAACCCCGTCCACTAGTCGTATAAAAAAAATGGCTAAGTGTCATTAGGCAAATCGAGTTACTTAACCTACCCAACCTTGTCATGTTTTGTTAAGTATCATTAGCCTAATCAATTAACCCATTTGTCCATGTCATATTTGGTTAAGTGTCATTAATCAAATTAACTTAACCCTATTATGTGGCATTAATTACTTAATGCACCCCAACCTCTCACATTAGACTTTGTTGCGGTTACTAGTTAAGCCGGTCGGTTCCGGGTAGTTTTCCACCACAACTTGGTCTAACCTCGGGTTCAAGGTACAACATGACCAACTTCTCACATTGGGTCCTATTGTTTGTAGCCACTAGTTAAGCCGGTTGGTTCCGGGTAGATTTCCGCTACAAACTCAACCCAACCTCGAGTTGGCCACACTTATATTATCTAAGTGTCATGTCCATTATGTTTCCAAAACATATTACAAGTTTTCAAGAACTTGGGTAGACCTAACTTAATAGGTAAATTCCCAAGGGGTAGACCTAACTTAATAGGTAAATTCCCAATCTTATGTTTTATGTCTTTTAAGTTTACCCAAAACATAACCCCAACGCTTTTAAGCTCGCATATACGTTCGCAACAACGAAATGGATTAAAAGAAGAGACTTGGCAAAGGTATGTCAAAAGGGGTATAAGGCCACAAGTTAGACATGGTGGCAAACGAGGCATAAATGTGTCCATTAACTTGCATATTACATTCCTAAGCCTCAAAAACATGCATAAACCCAAACTTAACACATAAGCGAATCATGGTGACAAATGACATGGAAAGATGGCCATAAGTTCGCATATGGCATTACATGCAAGCTATCATAAGGGGTATGATAGTTCTCATGTTGCCAAAATGCAACATCTAACATAAAGGTCATGGCTTTTGGCCCACAAAACCAAGGTAATGACTTTAGAGTCATGATATGATACATGTCATGATAGTATGCAACATACTTAATGTTCAAAACCCAAACTTGCAACATTCATTTAACTTCATAGTTGATATCTAAGAGTAGGGAAAGGGCTTACATTGCTATGAAGGCACAAATCGATTTAAACACAAAGATGGAGACGAGGCCTATTCATGCTATCACCCCAAAAACCCAAATGGGAAAGCTCTTTAGAAACCCCATGAACAAAACCCATAAAAATCTCATCTTGATGAACAAAGATCAAAGCTTTGGCATGAAATCAACTTGAAAAGCTCTCATACAAGCATAGAGACTCTCTAACACTCACAAGATCATGAAACCTCTCATAGAAAAGAAGATAGCAAGAGGGTGGAGGCTAGGGTTTTGAGTGGAGGCCATGAGAGGAGAAATCTTGCCATAGTTTAGTTGCATGAGTGAATAATGGGGATTTTAGGAGGGGGTTAGGGGCTTATTTATAGAGATTAGGATAGTTTAGGACCCTTAGATTAGACCTAGGATCAATCCCAGCCCTAAAAATCCGAACCAGGCCCAAAGACTCAACCAAAACAGAAAACAGGTGCACCAGGCAAAAGTTGCCTAGGCACGCCGTGTCGACCCCCAAGTCGACAGCCCTGTCGACTTGGGCCCTGGGGGGTCGACAGCCCTGTCGACTCCCCAGTCGACTTGGGCTTTGGCGGGAAAATTCCCGCCTACCCCGCCTGGACTTAAACTTCGAATTTTCTGAGCTGTTTTTAAACTTGAATTTTCTGCAAACTTCGTTGGGCCATACCTGGGCCATACGGACTCCGATTCACGAAATTTCGGACTCTATTTCGCGTATTTTTTCGAGACGAACGCAATGGCATAGCCCGTTTCACTTGATTCAGAATTTATAATTAAATTCTACCTTGATTCTCGTCTTAACACGTTATCGGAAAATTTGGGTTGTTACATTCTCCCCACCTTTTAGGATTGCGTCCCCGAAATCTCCAAGTTAGGAAGAACGTATCCTACCATCCATCAACCATCTACTCAAACCATCATCCACAAGCAAAAATGGTCCTTAGAAGACTTCTAATGCTTTATGAATGAATGCAAGACGTGTGTGTACATGTTCCTTAGCTAATGCTAATGATCAGGCCTGAGTGATCTTCCTAATGCAAAATATGTTTAGTGCCATGAATCCAACATGTATGCAAAATAGTCCTAGTCATATAAAAACTATATGTGTGCACAATCATTCATTCATATGCAACATCCGCATGATAACACATTCGATTTCATCCATAAACAAGCGTAAATATGCATATGCAATATGAAATGTGACTGAACCGTTCTAATGCCTAATGTACATTAAAGCATCCACGAGCAACCACTGGCAACCATATCAATCATAACATGTTTTCAAATACATGTTTTACATCCATAGGGTTCTACCTAAGATTCACTGAAACAGGGTCGAGAAGATAAACAAGATAAACTCCTTACGGGGTTTATAACAGAAACAGGACCGAGAGGACGTTCACGAAAGATTGCCTACAAGTAGGCTCTACAGAAAACCGGGATCAAGGATATCCTCCCAGAACTAGATATCATGCGCGTATTGAGTCTTCAGTCTTCCGAGTTGTGCTTCCTTGAGCTCAATTCCATCGTGCTTTGACCGTCTTTGACTTCATGACTTCGTAGCTTCTTATTTCCTGTTTCCATAACATGAGTTGGAACTCATTTCCTTGTCGCCTCTCGTTCCACTTGCACTTATTCTCCTTCTAGAATACTTGGCGCACACAGGACTGTGTACTCATGATTCCATGCGAGCCCTCCGAAATTCACTAGTGAATCTTGGACCTCGTACCACAAGGTATTCCACGTAGAAGAACTTTCTCTTGAAAGTAAACAGATGTCAACCAGGTTACCAAGCGCACTTACCAGGGTGATTTCTATAACCCATGCATAAGTGAAATAAACCATCCGTCTTCTTGGCGAACACCACTCGATCGGGCTTCAAATTTCCAATAAAGGCATCCAGGGATTCTAAGTAACTAATCATGACAGAACCCAAAAGGTTACACAATACTTCGAGGGTATTACCAAGGCTAGCCAAAAGTCTAACTACCCTCCTATCAAAACCAAGAGTGGCACCCCTTACTGGATGACCACTTCATCCCTAGAATCCGTCCATAGCTTATAAACATAAGCATTATTCCCAAACTCAACACTTGGCATAGCCATTCTCAAATCCAAACAAGCCATGAATAAATGGACCGATTCTCCAACAGGACTTGAGACAAAATGGGATTCTCTATTACACTAGTACTAAGGTGCAGAGACTCAACTATCGAAGCAGACTTAAATGATGCGGTGATCAAAACTAAGTCTTGGCGGGATGATAGAACTAAACTTTCCACAAGGATGTTATCCCCTTCTCAGGTACTCTAGTGAGGGTATACAATTGTCTTCACGACGATCTTGTCCTTGTCCTATAATACTTGACTATCCGTCCCGTTTACAATTCCAAAGATACTTTCTCTCTCATCCTGGGTTGAGCCATACCAACAAGTTGCTCATTCTTAAGCTCGTATCCTTTATCCTCTTTCTTACTATCCTTTCTTGTAACGCGGCCACTGGTCTCTCTAGAACCACCTCCATCGTACGGAAAACATTTACGTGGCTAGAAAAGACTAGTCGCAGATAAAACCACTGTGACTATAGATGGAGGAAAGAAAGGAAAAGAGATTCAATCAAGGAAACAAGGATAGTGCTAATGGCCTTTGGGGAATAGCCTTTTTCTTTTAAAAGAAAATTTTCTTGAAAAATGCTTCTTTGTAAACGATTTTCAAATAGTTTTCAGAAGGTTTTTAAAAACTTTTGCCCAGTCTGGTAACCTTCTGCTCTGATACCAAATGTAACACCCCGCCTCTGCTAGGGTCACTCGCAAAGGAATGCACTAGCTTTAGAGGGGCATTATTGGTAAACATGCACAGAAATATCACAAGACAGAACATATAAAATAGCGGAAGTAAAATCTAACTTTCATAAGCATTAATAATTAAGGTCTAAAGCCTTTTACATCAGAGTACATCAAAACCTGTCTTGCAATAGTAAAGAAGCATAAAAACTTTTTCATAAATTATTCCCCAAGTAAAACAGTAAAGTAGCCATAGCCAAGAAAAGTCCAAGCCATCCATGATGACCTTCAAGCAGAAGAAGTCCGAACTAAACAACAGTATTTCCTCCCTGTAACCTGGGGGGGAAACGGAAGAAAAGAAGCGAAACAAAACGGATCAGTCAAAAAGACTGAGTAAGCCCTATCTACTATTAGCATAAAAACTAGTAAAGTTAACTGGCATGAGAAACTGAGATGAACATAAGGATAATAGCATACTGGCATGATGAATAACTAACAAGATAGATCAACTAAACCAAGAAAGCAGGATGAACTACTGTACCCAAATAAACTAAGGTGTCATGATAAATTACGATGTCAAGATAGACAAGGTATCACATCGTCAGGTTTCTATCAAGTATCATATCCCAAGGTATCTATCAAGTCTAACGCCCCACGGTATCTATCATGTGTATCTGCTCTGCACCTACTGTACTAGTATCCGAATCGTATCATGTGTTAACGATGAATGACCCCTTTCTCAAAAGTCGTGTAATGGTCCATGTCAACCTAACATATCGCATATATATAGGTTACTTAACTTGTATGTTTCTTTCCATGTATATGTTCAGTCTGTCGCCGCAGACCGTACGGGGTTTCTTACATAACTCTGTACTACTTCAACGTAGTTCCATTTCCCTTGAAATCACTTGGACTGTTACCCTAGACCTAGCTAGGTTCTTTCCCAACATGAATCACTGTTTGTTCAACTAGGACTTATGCTACCTAGGACTACTAGGGATTATGCTTACCTATTGAACGTTTTCGTATCTCGGTTTTGGGTTCAACTACCTAGGGCCACTAGGAATTACGCTAACCGCCAACCGCGCCCTTTTTCCCACGCATTCACCGTGAATCGTTTTTCCATGACTGCATGCACATGTATCACATCGTGACATCCGAGTCCTGTCACAGGGCAAACCAAGAAATACAGGACTCGGTCGGGAGCCTTTGATTTATCTGCCGATGCAGATGCTAAGGTCTGTTTTTCTTATACGTGGCTATGGTCCCACGAGACCACTCCCTCAACTAGTGAAAGACAAGACAGGATAAATCCTGTATGAGAACTACACTATGGCCAGCCCACACTCCTACGGCCTTACCTCAACCATAATTAGATAGCAATTATGGTCGTTGGGTGTTCTCTGCCTTTTCGTACGTACACGCTTGACCCAGAATGGTAGGTAGCCTGACGAAATGCTATCTAGGGCTCTACATGTATCGTCGACTATCCTCTATCCATCCCTGTCTTTAGGTCGCTCGTATAGCAACCAAGGCATAATCTTGGCTCTTCTTACGCAGACCTTAACCTCTCCTGAGCCTAGTATAATTACCTGGCAGCTCACAGAGGGATACCAAGAATATCCTCACGTTCCCCGAAGCCGCTGCTTCGTCACCCAGTTCGCTGGAGCCTTTATCTAAATCAGATACTTGCTCCTACTCGTATACTTAAACGATGACCTACCGTATCAGGTTACTCATCTATCTTTGAACTGGTCTAAATTTCCTTGACTAAGAATTTTTACTTAGTTATTCTTCAGCTAAGGTTTACTACTTAGCCTTATTCCCGTTATCTTTGTTAACTATGGTTATCCACCTAATCCTCCGAATTAGGGTTTTCATAATGGATTAAGTGTCACTTAAGTTCATGACTTAACCCGTCTACAAATCGTGTCAAAGTTTGGCTAAGTATCCAAGTTCAAGACTTAACCCTACAAACCATGTTCAAGTTGGTTAAGTATATTTTAACTTGACCCTACCAATTTACTGAGTCAAATTGGTCAAGTGCATTCAAACGATTCATGACTTAGCCTTATCATGTTATCACGTTAGATTGGTTAAGTATTGGTTAACTTAACCTTATCAAATAACCGAGTTAGAGTGATTAAGTATAGGTCACTTAATCACTTCAAAATTACCGAGCTAGGTTGGTTAAGTGTTGGTTAACTTAACCACTTCAAAATCACCGAATTGGATGGGTTAAGTCTAGGTTAACTTAACCACATCCCCTAACTGTATTATACGGTTAAGTGTAATTAGGAAAGCTTAATCAACCGTATCAAATTCACGTGTTGGTTTGGTTAAGTGTTGGTTAACTTAACCCCGTCCACTAGTCGTATAAAAAAAATGGCTAAGTGTCATTAGGCAAATCGAGTTACTTAACCTACCCAACCTTGTCATGTTTTGTTAAGTATCATTAGCCTAATCAATTAACCCATTTGTCCATGTCATATTTGGTTAAGTGTCATTAATCAAATTAACTTAACCCTATTATGTGGCATTAATTACTTAATGCACCCCAACCTCTCACATTAGACTTTGTTGCGGTTACTAGTTAAGCCGGTCGGTTCCGGGTAGTTTTCCACCACAACTTGGTCTAACCTCGGGTTCAAGGTACAACATGACCAACTTCTCACATTGGGTCCTATTGTTTGTAGCCACTAGTTAAGCCGGTTGGTTCCGGGTAGATTTCCGCTACAAACTCAACCCAACCTCGAGTTGGCCACACTTATATTATCTAAGTGTCATGTCCATTATGTTTCCAAAACATATTACAAGTTTTCAAGAACTTGGGTAGACCTAACTTAATAGGTAAATTCCCAAGGGGTAGACCTAACTTAATAGGTAAATTCCCAATCTTATGTTTTATGTCTTTTAAGTTTACCCAAAACATAACCCCAACGCTTTTAAGCTCGCATATACGTTCGCAACAACGAAATGGATTAAAAGAAGAGACTTGGCAAAGGTATGTCAAAAGGGGTATAAGGCCACAAGTTAGACATGGTGGCAAACGAGGCATAAATGTGTCCATTAACTTGCATATTACATTCCTAAGCCTCAAAAACATGCATAAACCCAAACTTAACACATAAGCGAATCATGGTGACAAATGACAAAGAAAGATGGCTATAAGTTCGCATATGGCATTACATGCAAGCTATCATAAGGGGTATGATAGTTCTCATGTTGCCAAAATGCAACATCTAACATAAAGGTCATGGCTTTTGGCCCACAAAACCAAGGTAATGACTTTAGAGTCATGATAGGATACATGTCATGATAGTATGCAACATACTTAATGTTCAAAACCCAAACTTGCAACATTCATTTAACTTCATAGTTGATATCTAAGAGTAGGGAAAGGGCTTACATTGCTATGAAGGCACAAATCGATTTAAACACAAAGATGGAGACGAGGCCTATTCATGCTATCACCCCAAAAACCCAAATGGGAAAGCTCTTTAGAAACCCCATGAACAAAACCCATAAAAATCCCATCTTGATGAACAAAGATCAAAGCTTTGGCATGAAATCAACTTGAAAAGCTCTCATACAAGCATAGAGACTCTCTAACACTCACAAGATCATGAAACCTCTCATAGAAAAGAAGATAGCAAGAGGGTGGAGGCTAGGGTTTTGAGTGGAGGCCATGAGAGGAGAAATTTTGCCATAGTTTAGTTGCATGAGTGAATAATGGGGATTTTAGGAGGGGGTTAGGGGCTTATTTATAGAGATTAGGATAGTTTAGGACCCTTAGATTAGACCTAGGATCAATCCCAGCCCTAAAAATCCGAACCAGGCCCAAAGACTCAACCAAAACAGAAAATAGGTGCACCAGGCAAAAGTTGCCTGGGCACGCCGTGTCGACCCCCAAGTCGACAGCCCTGTCGACTTGGGCCCTGAGGGGTCGACAGCCCTGTCGACTCCCCAGTCGACTTGGGCTTTGGCGGGAAAATTCCCGCCTACCCCGCCTGGACTTAAACTTTGAATTTTCTGAGCTGCTTTTAAACTTGAATTTTCTGCAAACTTCGTTGGGCCATACCTGGGCCATACGGACTCCGATTCACGAAATTTCGGACTCTATTTCGCGTATTTTTCCGAGACGAACGCAATGGCATAGCCCTTTTCACTTGATTCAGAATTTATAATTAAATTCTGCCTTGATTCTCGTCTTAACACGTTATCGGAAAATTCGGGTTGTTACACATTTTAAGCACTAATATGATTATTTCATTTTAAGCACTAATATGAGTCAATTTATTACTCTCATTCCTTGAAAACAATATACTGTGCGTCAACTGATTTGGTACTTTCTTCCTGTTATATTTTGAGCAGGGTAAAATATTTGGCTTTGGGTTTCTCCTGTTGTAAGCAACATTAATTTTAAGTTCCTCCCCATCCATATTCCTTAGTTTATTTCCATTTCATGTCATGTCAGGATTTACTAATTTGATACCTTGCCAGAATTTGACAAAGACGTGGATAAAGTAATCCATAGTGCAATCACTACTGATAACAAATAGTCTTAAAACAAAACCATCTTCATATTCCATAATAATCTTCATATTCAAAAGTAATCTTCATATCTATTCATAACCTATTCATTGTCAACTTAGGGGTATGCTTCTGTTACTTGTCAGGCATCTATTTTAAGGTAAATTATACATTCAACATTTGTAGCCTCTATTCACAGAACTTATTGGAACTTTTGATTTCAGCTTGTAGCAACAGGTTATTCATTAACTTTTTTGAAACTATGATTAGGTTATGAATGATAGATTCAAAATTCGTTAACTTTCTGTTACTTCTTTAAAAAGTTATATGATTTCGGTACATTATAGTGGCTTTTGCTGCGAGCATACTTACATGTGGTTACAGTGAGAAAGTTAGAGATGCCATTTCTTTTATAATTAGCTGTTACTAAGTATCTTGCTTTTTTTTTAAAATTTTCTTTTATTGTTTAAGATTGTATAATAATTTATGCTCCTTCTTTGTCAGGTAAGAGTTTGCTGACTTCAGATTCATATTTGGCAAGGTCAATCTGTGAAGGTTGATATTTTGGATTTTGGATTTTTTTTCTAACTTGGCTAATTCTATCTCACTAATTGGAAATGCCACCTGAAATCATGGATCAGAATCAAAGAGTGTCTTTCTTCTTAGAAGAACCCAAATGTTCGACAGATGTAAGAACTATATTTGAAGATATAATTTTTCAGCATTGCATTATTATATGTATTTGGATTGTAATTCAAATACTTGTAAGAACTGTATTTGAAGATATAAATATGTGATTTTTATCAATGAATGGATTATGGTGCCTTTAAATTTACATCTAGTTTGTATGTTATTTATCTATTTATTGTTGCATATATAAAATATATATAGATTCTTATGCATATAATTTGTGGATATATTACAACAGTAAAATAAAAGTTGTAATAAAATATATCACAACGGTTACAAATAGTTGTAAAAATTACAACAACAACTGTGCATATTGTAATAAAGTTTATTACAACGGTGGAAAAAAGTTGTAAAATGTACATATTACAACGGTGTTGCAACGGTGCAGAAAAGTCATAAAAGATTTTAGTCTATTACAACTTCTTAATACACGACGGTTAGCCCACCGTTGTAAAATGTATATTACAACGGTGTTCCACCATTGTAATATGGTCATTTTGTTGTAGTGTAATCAAATTAATTAAAATTCATTAATGGAGGTTTATGAAACAATAAGGCACTATTTATTATTAAATGAGGTTTAAAAGCAAATTACATTAATAGTAATACAAGTTAAGTTTAAATTGAAGTTTAAACTGAATTCTTATTGGAATTATATTTAATTGAATTTTGTAAAATCCAAGATTTGATGAAGTTATAAAACCCAAGTTGTATTGAACATATTATTGGGAAGAGTTATTAGAAATGGCTTATGAATAAAATAAAAGCTCAAGCAATGAAATTAAAGAATTGGAACCTAACTGAAGATCGGTTGAGTTAAATAAATTTCTAAATGTTGATCTGATGTTGGTTTCGACCTTCGGGGTTAATACTTAGGAAATTATTTTCTTACTGATTTACGGTTAGGGACCGATGAAGGTAGGAAATAGAAATCGATATGGAAAACAAAATTTGAATAAAGTGGTTAGGCGAGTTAAGTTATAAAGATGCGATCTAAATTTGCTAAATTATATAAGAGAATAGGTTTTATTGAGATGTAACTAAAATAGGTTTGGAAGAAACTTATCAGAAGTTTATAAATGGATCCTATTTATGATAGAATTGAGGCTCATATATAATGGTTTAAAGATTGTTAAATTTAATAGAAAAGGTTTTAAATAATAATTTAATATTTAAATTAAGTAAACGTAGTTAAGATTGAAATAAGATTTCCAAAGAGAGAGTATGATATTATAAACTATAATTCGTAAAGTTTTATAAGATAAATAGAAGTGTTTGAGTATAATATTATTTTTGAAATAAGAATTAAAAAGTCATGTTTCCATATATTGGGAGATTTAAAGGTTTTAATTAACGAATGGAAAAATAAAAAGGCCAACTGACGTTGTGTAATAAACCAATCAATCCATTTTATTTTTTATGATTGTTTATTTTGATAGTTAAATAACTGACCATAAAAATCATGCCTAATTCGTTGTTGGTACCGAAAGACCGAGATCGAAATTATATTCGAAAACATTTCTGAACCAATGAATACATCAATGAAGAAGATATCTGATGCAAATCGAGGTAGAGCAATTGAAAATCGTAAATAATTTGCAAGAATTCCATTTTTAGAACCTAATTAAATAGCTAAATTAATTACCGCCAAAATTCTGGGTTGTTACATTAGTCGTTGTCGATTTCTTTTTACCAAGAATAGTCGAACTCAACTTCATTTAGGGATGCTTAATGAAACTTGTAATGATTTTAGATTTGTTTGTATAAAGAATGCATAGTTAGATATGTTGATTCTGATTGCAATTGCTCCTATAACTCAAAATTACACTTTGTTCTTGGTAAACTGGAGATGTAAAGTCAAACCGGAGAAAAATGGACTTGATTCGATTTGAAAATTATTAGAGTATAAGTATATTTTTTTAGATTTTAAGAGAGAAGATAACAAAGTGATGAAATATGATAGAGAAGTTAAAAAATCATTTCTGGAAGAGGATATATAAATGGACGAAAGAAATGGCAGTTGGTGAATGGTTATGGCGAATAGACACTACCATTCAAATTTGAATTTTGAAAAATACTAGTCTATATCGACATACTTTAGAGGACATAGTGACATGTCTTACTTCATTTTTGGAAACTACTTTTTTTTTGAAAATGGAAACTTATATATAAAGATTCAAAACTTTGAAAAACTATTCAAACATGGTAAAAAAATACTTTTTAATTATAGATATGCTTCAGAAAACTTGTTAAAACTGTATTAGCAAACAAATAATAATTATATTTAAAACTACATATAATCAAATATATTAGCCAAAAAATGTATGTGCCAAAATTATAACAGTATTAAATCATATTTATTACATTTAAAATAAAAATCTAGAGTAAAGTCAAAGAGTAAAGTAAAATATCAAAATATAAATATAAAAATCAAAAGTATAATTAAAATATTAAAACCAAAGTATGAGAATATATAAAAGACCAAGTATAACTAAAATATGAAAACATAAATAAGTGTTTGAAAAGTAAAGATTACTAGAGATAGTTAATCTCATTGCTTGGTTGGCACTTGTACTTTCAGAGAATCAAGTGACTTTTTAAAGAAATGACCTTTAAAATAATTAGATGAATAATAAAAAGAGTTTTCAAATAATTAAATGACTTTTCAAATATGTATCTACAATTTTTAAAAACAATGTCATGATGGTTTTGTAACATATCCATATATAAAAAATTTCAAAATTTAAAAAATTTCAAATTTTAAAATTTCAAGTTTCAAAAATCAAATCATAGTAAATTTTTCTTGGAGAAGTTTTTATTTCCTGTGCCCCAGACAGGTCTTATAACCTAACGTTTGTCTCTTCCAGCCAAGTAAATTGGGCATCCCCTTCTAGGACTTTTTCTTAATCCAACGTTCGTCTCTTCTGACCTTGTAAATTAGGCCTCGAAGAAACTAGATTGGATGCCCCGGACAGGTCTTATAACCAAATGTTCATATCTTCCAGCCTAGTAAATCAGGCATCAGAGATTAGATTGGGCGCCCACAGCCAGGAATTTTTCTTAATCCGACGTTCGTCTCATCCAGCCAAGTAAATCAAACATCGGAGACTAGATTGGATGCCCCCGGACAGGTCATATAATCCAACGTTCATCTCTTCCAGTCAAGTAAATCAGGCATCAAAGACTAAATTGGGTGCCTCCAACCAGGACTTTTTCTTAATCCAACGTCCGTTTAAGCCAACCGAGTAAATCAGGCATCAGAGACCATGCTGGATGCCGTGGACAGTTCTTATAACCAACGTTAATCTCTTCCAGCAAAGTAAATCAGGCATCAGAGATAAGATTTGGCGCCCTTAGCCAGGGTTTTTCTTAATCCAACGTTTGTCTCTTTCGATCTTTTAAATCAGGCCTTGGGGAAACTAGATTGTATGCCCCAGGACAGGTCTAATATCCCAACGTTAATCTCATCCACAGAGTAAATCAGGCATCAAAGATTAGATTAGGTGCCCCCAGATAAGACTTTTTCTTAATCCAGCGTTCGTCTCTTCCGACCTTATAAATTAGGCCTCGGAGACTAGATTGGAAGCCCCAGACAAGTCTTATAACCCAATGTTCATCTCTTTCAACCGATTAAATCAGGCGTCAGAGACCAGATTGGGATTCCCCAGCCAGGACTTTTTCTTTCTGCTTCATTTGGGAAGCTCTTCTCGTTGCATCGTTTTATGGTGCCGACATCGGTCCTTTTACCAGATGCTTCCCTTGGCAAGTGATCATGGTTAGAGAACTAGGGCCATGTACCTCCAACTTTGGGAGGTGCCCCTTCGGTGGGACTTACAACCTCTGATCTTTTCCTTTCTTGAGAAGCTTTCACCATTGCATCATTCCATGGGAAGGACGTCAGTCCGTTTACCAGATGCTTGACTTGGAAAGTGATCATTATTAGAGAGCCAGGGCCCTGTTCCTCCAACTTGGGAAGGTGCCCCTTGGTGGAACTTGCAACTCTTTTTTTGTGTGTTTGCATGTCGTGCTTTTCTCCTCTTGACTCTCAGTGACTTCCCCTTTCATTCTACAAAGTGGTGCGTTACACCCTCACATTTATGAAGAATGATGTTTGTGGCACTCGACACTTAAGCGTCTCTATCGGGATGTGTTGTAAGGGTCACTAGGTTTTGTCGGACTTTGAGGAAGCAAGCGTTCTTTAGGTAGCTTGCAAAGTTAAATCGATTTTAAGAAAATTTCGAATTATTTAACCAAAAAAATTCAAATGTATGACTGAGATAAGCAGACATGCTTTCATTCATAGAGATGATGTTCAATTACCCCCTTTAAGTATGGGAGGTTTATGCTTGCAAAATATTTACAATTTTTTTACAAGAATTGAACGATGCATTAAGTAAAATATCGACAAAGGTGGTCGTTCCAGACTCTTGGTATCGGAACCCCATCAACTGTTAATAACTTTAATGTGCCATCCAAGAGATTTTGACTGATGATGTACGGTCCTTTCCAATTTGGCCCTAATACTCCAGTTCCAGTCATCACCCGCTTTAGCACAAGGTCACCAACTTCGAAAGTTCTCTGGCGGACTACGGAGTTGAAATGTCTGGCTATCCTTCTCTGGTGTGCTGCTATTCGGAGTTCTGCTTCATCTCTTCTTTACTCAAGTTGATCGAGAGATTCTAGTTGCAGCTGTTCATTCTCCACCTGATTGAAGTGAATTCTACAATGAGTGGGAACATCCAGCTCTACTGGAATCACTGCTTTGGAGCCAATGCAAAAGAGAATGGTATGTGCCCAGTTGCATATTTGTAAGTCGTGCGATACGCCCATAGTGCAAGCGGCAACTCATGTACACAACCACCTTTTTCTTTCGCCAGACACTTTTTGATGGTTGATTTGATAATTTTATTCACTGCTTCCACTTGCCCGTTCTGCCGATGGGCCACTGCTGCAAAGCTTTTCTGGATCTTGTACTTAGCACAGAAATCCTTGAATTGCTCACTCTCGAATTGAGTCCCACTATCCGTTATTATCTTTTGTGGCACACCAAACTTGCAAATAATAATTTTCACCACAAAATTAATAGCTTTCTTTAAGGTAATGGTGGTTAGTGGCTCTGCTTCAGCCCATTTGGTGAAATAATCAATGGCTACAATGGCGTATCTCTTGTTGGACTTGGCGGTCGATAATTCCCCCATTAAATCAATTTCCCAAATGAAGAAAGGCCATGGGCTGAGCATTTAAGTTAACTCTGTGGATGGTGCTCTTGTAATCTTGACAAATCTCTAGCATCAGTCATATTTTCTGGTATATGCTGCAGAGTCTCGGTTTAAATCGGGACAGATATAACCATATCGAAGAATCTTCTTAGCCAATGTCTGACCACACGAACGTCCTCCACACTCTCCTCCCTGTAACACTGCTAGAATTACTTTGGGTTCCTCTTGGTTAACACATCGAAGCAAAGGCATAGAGATACTCCACTTGTACAACCGACCATCATGTATGAGAAGAAGAGGTACCTTTCGCAATAGCTTCTACTGCTTCATTGGGTCTGCTGGAAGTGTTCCGTTGAGAAGGTACTCTTTGATTGGAGTCACCCACGATTCCGGCTCTTCGGTTGTTTCCACGACCTAATGAACATCATCAGTATTGGGTTTTGAGAGGACCTCCATGGGCACTAACCCTAACAATTGAGCATCACCTGAACTAGCATACTTGGCAAGCAAGTCTACATTCATATTCTCTTCTCCGAGGATATGAGCTATGGTGTAATAGTTGAGGTTTTCTAGGACTTCCCAATCTTTCGAAAGATAAGCTGGAATATTTCCTCCTTTAACTTAAAACTCTCTGCGGATCTAACACACCACCAGCTGAGAATCACTTAAAATCTGTAAAGCTTTCAAATTCAATTCCTTTGTTATAATCAATCTAACAATCAATGCCTCATACTCTACTACGTTGTTTGTCGATAGAAATTCCAGTCTTAATGCATAACACACTGAGCGTCCTTCAAGAGTCCCTAGAACCACTCCTTCCCCTGAACAATACTCATTCTTGGGATTTGGAAAATCTCCTGAGGGCTTGTGTGTTAGACTTCGGAGTATCATGGGAAGACCATCTACATCTAGTTGAGTTTGCATATAATAATAACAACCAGTCTAGCATTGGGATGGCACCATACAAGGTGTATATATTAGTTTCGAGAGGTCTAGTGCACAAATATATATAACATGAAATAAATAAATGAATAAGAGTAATAATGTCTGTTGGGGTACAACAAATAGATATTCGGACTGATAAAGTAAGGATAATCCATTGTTAATCAATGTCTTAGGAAAAAGTTGGAATCGTGAAGACGAGAAGCTGTCTGTGAACTTAGAGCCACTACAGGTTTGGATTAATGTCTTCTTTTTAGAATTTTGTTTGTAGGAAGAAGCCACAGGTTTTCCACAGTAATCCATCCAAATAAATTATTTCTAGATCTCACGCCAGCCAGGAGTATCGCTTCCAGCAACTGACGCATCCGCAACTGCAGAATCTCTGGAGGCCGGCGATCAAGATCTAGGTCGTTTAACCATTTTGTCTCCGGTCAGTGGAGAAACTCGACCCCCTGGACCAACCGAACAACAGCTGGATCGACTGCGATCAATGCCATTTCCATTACAACCCAACATCTTACCACAGACTTGTCGTATGCCACCCCTCTTGCAACAAAGAAATGGTGTCGCCTTCCCTTCGAACCAGGAAGACCACTCTACCATGCTGGCGCCTAACGTGGCAGAGGAAAACGCTATAATACTTTTGAGATCAACCTTCACACAGAATTTACTAACTCCACTCTTCTTAAAATCTCTTAACAATTCATGTGCTAACATGATATCCTCACCTATATGTCTGTTAGGAACATACACACATTAATTTGATAATATAAGATGAGGCATATACCACTTAATTCTGTTGCACAATATTTTACTAAATTTTTTGTAAAACATATTGCAACAAGAAATTGGACGATATTGTGAAATATAAGTAGGCCTTTCTACCTTACGAATTAAGGTAATAAACATATGATTGCTACCTGTTGATACCAAAAAATGGCACAACACAGAATTTACTTGTGAACAAATAAGGACGAAGGTAAAAATAAATGAACATAAGGCAAAGAAAATCACACACAGATTTATAGTGGTTCGGCGTTAAAGAGCCTACGTTTACTTTATAAGTTTGTTCTTTGAATATTGCCTTGAGGTGGTTACAATGATGGAGTGATAGAATAATTTAAATGGAAAATACAAAAAGTTTCAGCTTCGTACTATTCTTTTGTCTCTCTAAAACTTCTTACTTCCAAAAAAGGATCCCCTTTCTTTACTGAAGAGAGGTACTTATACACTACCTAGTATTAAACCATTTTAGACACGTTTCGTAGGATCCGAAAGGGTAGCTGATACTGAAAGAATCGGTCTCTCCTGAAGAATAGGTATTCTCCACACATTTATCATCATAGATTAGCAACAGAGCCTCCCTTTTTGAATAATTCAGGAGGAAATATCCAGAGCGAACTAGTCCCTAGGCCGGTGTCTCGGATCTCTCCATAAGGCAATAAGGCTAACTTTGCCCAGTTATACCGGACTCCTCCGGACTGCACTAGGGGAGATGAGCTTCGGTGCTGGGCCTCATGGATCACCCCATCTTGAATCACTTCAGGTATGCCTTTTCTACACCATTCTGTCTTGATGGGCTGCCCGAATGACCCGTAAACACTTTGCTTCCCCAAAGTATGGTGCGTTGGTAACGGGACATACTTTGAAAGCATGTAACCTGAACAAATAGTCTTGAGAATCGGGTCGGATAATTTTCTCTAATGAACCTTAAAATCCACTGTGGATCTCGAACTGCTTGGTGGATATCAACGGACTCAAATAATGATAAAGCCTCGTCGTCACTCATCTTAATGGTTGACCTTTGGCTTACCCAATTTCTTTACACATCAGTCGCGTCTAATCTGATAACCATATTACCCGTATCCAAATGGTCCCTTTCCCACAATATGTTATAAAGGTAAAATCTTCTTCTTTCACCCTATTTACTGCTGCAAAGGGCTCCTTTACTGCTTTGGGGAGAAAGAAAGAAGGTTGTTCATCATGCTAGTCCATCCCTCTCAGGTAAAGACCCTTTCTTTACTTTACTCCCGCCATGCCAATGACATTTAATCATTGGGTCTCTCTTTCCTTATGTTGTCATAATCCGGTCCCTGTGAGGTCTATGGTCAGAGTCGCTGACACCGGCTCGTCTGAGTCAGCAGTACCATAGCGGCCTCGGGCGACTAATCTATGAGAAGCGGATGATGATACATCACCTTCCTCTGTGACTTTAAGAGGATTAATTTATTTTGGAATCTGACGCGTTCTCCCCCTTTTTTTAACAGTTTTCTAATCATGGTCAAATTACAGGGCGATCCTAAAGATGACTCCACTAAGAACTCATCTCCTCATATAGAGGTTAATATATGTCCCAAGTCCTTGATCGGATTGGATCGGATAAGAATCCAAATAGCAGCTCTCCTAGTCGGTCGACAGAAGTATCGGCGCTTCCTGATGTGGCGGTTGATGGCACCCGACATGTTTCCAAAGGCTGAGATTTTGAGAAACCCTCTAGTTACCTTGGATTCTAAAAGGACCTGCACACGATTGGAGAACTTAACGGCTAAACACAAGATTCCCTTCACAGACGTTCTTCTTCCAAAGGACACTGATCGACCTCACAATTCACCAGAAGATTATATGGCGATGTCTCTCCCAATGTGTAATGTGGGAGCCATTCCTCCTTTCCATCCATTTATTATAAACTTCTTGTGACGTATGAACTTAGCCCCGATGCAGTTTCATCCGGTGGCCTATGGCAGTCTTCTATCCATGTACTTCTTGTTTATGACATATTTGGGCCACCCCCAACCTTTGAAGACCTGACTTTCTTTTTACGTTTTAAACATAATGAGATGCAATCTCCTTCCCTCCTTTACTTTGAGTCTGCTTAGGGTTGGAAAATTATAGAGGATATTCCCAGCAAAGCGGGTGATCCAAAGCGGGAGTGGTTCTGGATTAAGGAGCAGACGGGATGCGTCCGATATTGGCTTCAATGCAGTAAGTCCGTTTGTCAACTAGAGCACTTGCAATAAATCTTTATTTTTTCTTTTCCTTCCCCTTTTTTCTTAGGAGATTATCCCACGAGGCCTGAGGGGGAAGTGATCGAGGAGAGATACAGGTGACTAATCAGCTTAGACGTTAAGCAGCGGCGGTTTTGGGACTGCCTGTCGGATCAACACCTTCATCAATATGCTCTCCTAAATTAGAACAAGTCCATTGGGCCTGGTAAGGAGGGAATTGGGTCGATTGCCCTCATTCAGAATGAAGCGTCCTTGATGAAAAGAAAATCATCGGTCGACAAGGCGCTTTCCCCATTCGGGGGGTCTTCCGCCCACTACTCGAGGAAGTGAAGGATCTTGATCCAAAGAAAACCACATCGAAGATTTAAATTCGAGAGCTCAAGCATAGAGAAGCCAAACTCCGGAAGCTAGAAGGCCAGGGAAGGGAGAAAGTTCTTATTGAGAATTCCCCAAGGAAAACAGGAAAAGAGCCAGCCCGAGAGAGCCTTGTTGAAAATTATCTAATGGATCCTATAGTTGGAAAGGATTCTTCTTTAACTCATGATCACCAAAAAGAACATGCCGAGTTACTCCCTTTAGAGCTAAAGTCACTGCAGATGCCCGTGTCATTCTTTCGTCGCGGAGTTTGGATCCGAATCAATTTTTTGTTAATCAGTCAGAAGGGATGTCAGTCGTGCATGAAGGTATCGGGGGTATGATTTCGTTCTTGGTGTCAAAAATCACCATGAATGATCTGTCACATAATATTTGCGTTGCACGTCACAACGTTGGGATCTCCACACTCATCTTAGGTGTGGATCACTTTAACGGTTGTCTAACCTTTCTTCCCCCTCTTTTTAATAGGAGACATCGATGAAGAGTTTTATCGCAATCTTTTCACCTCCTTTCCAACCGACGTAAACTCAAATGAACCTATTTCAAAACATATCAAGAAAGGCAACAACGTGGCAGTTGATAACAGCCAGAAGGAGGAAGGAAAGAAAGTCACATACATGGAGGATGACATGGAGAAGAAGGAAGATAAGCGAGAGACTATGAGGCAGGGAAAGAATTATGGGAAAGCAGAGAAAAGGAAAGAATCGGTCCGAGGTTCCGGTGGGCAAAAGATGAGATGCTTAGAGAAGCGTGTTTGGATATCAGAGGACAGAGAAGATCCAAGGGGCATTCTCAAAAAGAAAAGGGAGAACGCATCCTCTGGGTTTCAACTTTCCTCATGCTCTCGTGAAAATATTGTTGAGGAAGGGTCGAAGACCGAACATTCCCGAACTACACCAGATTGACCTAAATCCTTGGTTGAGCCTTCTCCCGCTAGTCGAGCCAGAGAACTAGAAAGGGATTTTCCAGACCTCATTTTTACAGGGATTGAAGCAGCCCCCTAGCTACAGCCACTGTCGGGCAGATTTTTTTATCGTATCCGCAACAATTTCGACCACGTCCTTTCTCAATATGACATATTGCGTGAATATGCCGGGAAAATAAGCAAGATGTTGGCAGGAAAAATGACTGAGGCTGTAGGTTTGAAGAGGGACTTGGATAGGGATAAGAAGACCTTTGGGTCTTTTGAAAAGAGGATAAATGGCTTGGAGCGATAGGTGGCTGATGACAAGGCAAAGCATAAGAAAATAATAGAAGATTTGAATGCCTAGGTCAAGCAGAAAGGTTTGGAATGTGACTCTATAAAGGATGTGATCAAATCCTTAGAAGCTAACAAGGCTTGATTGGATTTGGAAGTGCAAAATATCAAAGCCACGCTTCACTCATCCGAGTTAGCCAAAAGGTTGACTAAAGAAAACGCTGTTGTCGTGATTGAGTCGGTTAGTAATCTACAGCTTCAGCACGACATTGATGTCAAGGCAATCAATTGTGAGCATGCTAAGGAGAGGAACGAGCTAAAGAAGGGGCACGCTCCTTAGGTTCTTGAATTTTTTGCCAAGTTCCTCCATCACAGAGACCTATCCTGGATGTCGAAATATCCCATGGTTCTAGCAGATGTATGGAAGATTATTCTGGCGGAAGAGAGAAGAGCAGTGCGAGGACAAGCACTAGATGAAGAGCTTATAATGACCCGGATTTTAAATGAAGAAGAAAGGGCGGTGTTGGTTGAAAGGAGAAGGCAGGAAGAGCTTGCAATGGTGGCAGAGCACTATAGGATAAAAGGGAAGTCAGTCCCTGGAAGCAACCAGGCCAAGGCATCTACTGCTTTTGTCATTGCTAACATTGAGAAAGGCTCGTCATCTTCTTCTCCACCCGATCTAACTGAGGTCGCTATAGAGAAAATGACCGATCTCAACGTCAGAGGTGGAGTTTCTTGATTTCAAATTTCCTTATCTCTCTTTAACTTGTGTGCGCTACCTTTTTCCTCCTTCCCTTTCTTTTTTAGGTCCCACCGAAGCAGGCGAGTGCGTTGAAATGTTCGCCGCCATTGATGAGCGACGGAGTGATGGGGATGCAACTGAAGGGCCAAAGACGAAAATAATTAACATAATGTTATCGGAAGATGATGATATCAAGATAATCTCAGAACTGAAGAAAGGTGATCATCCGTCTATGGCGGAGGCTCAAGCTCGAATGGAGAGGGATCTTGCTTCCGTAAAACCTGAACCATCTGAGGATGTCATGCACATTCAACCTGCTCAGGCTATTCCGGTGACAATCCTTTGGTCGATTGAAGTTCCTCCCTTTTCGGACTCCACTTGTCTGTTGGTTTTGACATCAGTTCCCCATCCTTCTGGAAGCACGCTTGGGGGACCTCGAAGTTTGTTGCGTTTCGGGGAAACAACAGAGGATGTTAGTCGAAAGGGGACAACAGAAATGGAGAAGCCTAGGGAGATGCTGTCTCATTCCTAGGCTTTTAAGTGTAATCAAATCTTATAGGCCATTTTTTGTAACTCTTGTGCATGTGTGGTCATTGGTCTTTATGTGTCTGAAGACAAGGCCTGAAATATACCTGTTACATAACAACAGTTTGTAATTATAATCATGGCATTGCGAATGATAGTTTACTAGCTTCATGAGTATATGTGTGAGAAAGTTTCAAAAAAAATTTTGTTTTATATTTCAGCTTCCTGGCCCCGGTGTCGTGGGAGTTATTCGGATAGCGAACCACTTAGTCGTGCTTAGACGGATTCAACCCTGATCAGGAGTTGAATGTCATCGAGCGGTCTACGCCATCAGTCTTTTATACTCACCCCTTATTCGATAAAGGGGAGAGTTCTGTCAAGGTTCAGCGGTCTTTAGTCGGGGTGCACCTTTCACGCTCTTTTCTATGTCTATACTCGTCCTTAAGTCGTGAGGATCAGAGTTAAGTCCGGGTGATTAGTCATGGTATCATCCTTACTTATAGTCATCAAAAGAAGGAACCAAAATCTAATCGACTAATTCAAGTTTAAAACATAAAATCAACCATGGCGGGAACTGAGCTTCTTATTCATAAACTACTGCAATCGACAAATTCTCGCTTATTACAATGCTCAAGCAAATACAAGAAATAAAAACATTTGGAAAATTTAGCAAAAGTAAAGTCGTAAATGCTCTGCGTTCCACGCTCCGGGGAAGGGTTCACCGTCAACGGTCGATAACCTAAAACTCCCATTGTCAAGCTTTCACTGAATGACGTAGGGTCTTTCCCATCGAGGACCCATACAGATAGGCACCGGGAAAATTCACTTTAATACGAGATCGTCGAAAGTCTTTGGTCGGACCTTTTTGTTGTAATATCGCGCGATCCTTTGCCTATGAGCCGTTGCACGAAGGTTGGCTTCCTCCCTTTTCTCATCAATCTTGTCCAACAATGTCAAGAGAAGTGCTTTGTTAGATAAAGGGTCATAGTAAGTCGTTCGGTGCGATGGGACTTCAAGCTCTATCGGGAGGACGGCTTCCGAACCATAGGATAGGGAAAGGGGGTATGACCTGCTACGGTTTTGTGGGTGGTTCGATATGCCTACAAGGCTAGAGGCAGTTCATCAACCCATTTTCCTTTCACCCGTTCTAGTCGTTTCTTCAGGATGGTTTTAATGATCTTGTTAACTGCTTCAACTTGACCGTTCGACTGAGGATGTGCAACCGTAGTATACTTCTTCTCGATGCGGTATTTCTCACAAAAGTCTCGGAACTCGGAACTATCGAACTGTGTCCCATTGTCTGTGATAATTGTTCGAAGTAC
The DNA here is from genome assembly GCA_030737875.1 of Allium sativum. Taxonomy (NCBI): domain Eukaryota; kingdom Viridiplantae; phylum Streptophyta; class Magnoliopsida; order Asparagales; family Amaryllidaceae; genus Allium; species Allium sativum. The sequence continues at coordinate 808,660,543 of CM060921.1, read as the reverse complement.
TCCATATCGACATATAATGTTTCTAACAGAAAAGTTGATGACCTTCTTTGTTGTTATTGTAGTTATTTTCTAACCTTATGCCCATTTTGTGAAATAGTCTACAGCTACTATTGCGTATCTGGCGCCTCCTTTTGAGATGGGCAATATCCCGATAATGTCTACTCCCCAGACGGCAAAAGGCCAAAGGCTAGCCATTTGGGTGATTTCTATCGGCGGAGCTCAAGGAATCCGTGCGAACCTTTGACATTTATCACATCTCTTAGAATAATTGGCGACATCTGTGTTAACGGTTGGCCAAAAGTGTCCATAGCGCAGTATCTTCCGAGCCAAGGCCTGCCTCCTGGTGTGTGCCCCACAATCTCTTTCATGCACCTCTTTCAATATCCTTTTGATATCCTCGCCAACCACACATCGAAACATAGGAACGGAGAATCCTCTTCTGTATAATTGACCTTGTTGAATTACGTACCTGGAAGATTGTCGCACCAAGGCCCGTCTTTCATTCTTTCTTTCGGGCAACGTATTGTGGAGGAGGAAATTTTTAATGGGGTCATCCATGATTCCTTCTCGGGTTCAGTATCAACGTACCAGGAAACACATAAAATTGTTACAATCAAAACTTATCCAACCGTTGGGTAGGCTCCAGATTTAATCCATGTATTTAAATTACTAATTTTTATACTTGAATTTTAAACATTGTATGAAATAGTCATATATGGTTAATATAGTTAACCGTGATTGTCTAGTTTTTCAACCGCTACCATTATAGATGATAACTGCTCAGATGGTTAGTGCGGTTGAGCGATTAATGGTTGAATCCTAACACTGTTCCAATTTAGAGTCTGTGGAGTGCTGCCGACCCAAAATAATCGACTTAATCCAATGCAACAGTCCAAAATATCGCATATAAATTTCATAACTTGGACGCTGACTTTCACCCTAACACTAGAAGAAATAAAATCAATGGAGTGTGTTTAACAAGTTGTACAATGATCAACATATTTCATACATGATGTGGAACTATAGTGAATTATGTTATTTCATTGGTTGCGGCTTCTCTCTCTCGTAAAGAGATAGTTGAGGAATCCCAAGCATGTAAAGCTAAATAAATGTTAGAAAAAAAGATGTATGATGATTAGTATATTACATTGAATAAATTGAATCTATTCTTATTAAATAAATATGGTTCTATTTTAGAACTGAAATTCTTTAATAATTAACAGAATTTTTTTTAAAAAAATTGAGTTTGCATCAATATCTTATATATGAAACTAAGATGGTTACTAAATATAAAACTGGCATAAGTATATTTAAAAAAGAGGGAAGCACAAAATTAGTATGTCCATCATGTGTACTGTGTTTCTCACTCACGAAAACTGAGAAGGAAATACGGTAACCACTTTTAACATGGCAGTCGCACTGCTAATGTAAATATAAAATGAATCTGATTGATGTCATTAACAAAATAAATCACTTAAAAATTTCTTATCAAACACACATGTCTATTATATTAAATCACATAACCGCTAATACCACGTTCAACCCTACTGTAAATTTACTGTAATTTGGATGCCATGTCATATTTAGCATTTCCTATTAAGATATTATAATACTGTCTCAAATGTTAATTTCTTTGGGATGTAATTTGAATGGCTGTCATTGTTTAACGTAAATCTTAGAAGACAGTATATATCAGATATAGATGGGAGATGCTAAAACCTATTCTCCTACCACCCTTTTCAACAACACTACTCCAAACGTTATGACAAGCAGTGTGTTTTTGAAATCAATTGTTTGACCTAATGTACTGTCGGCTGGCCGGCAAATAATCACCTGGTCTGAAATCCCCTGGACCCGGTGAGACAAATAAAAATTTCTCCCTGATTTCATGTAGGTCCCAGTGAAATTAATGAGAAAGATTAATATGCCTTACTGGGTCTTGGGGATTTCAGATCGTAGGATTTATCCAGGCTAGCCTACCATGATCCAAAATTTGAAGCATGGTATTACTGTCGGCGGGCCTTCTCTATCTCGTCGAATAGGACAAGGATGAATATGTACGGGCAGCGGTGTATGACATCAGTTCGTTTTTTTTTTAATTTCTTCCATTACCGTGTTTTAGTCTCTAAGGTTGTCACTAAAGATACCGGCTTGTGACTCATTCCCACATTTGCCTCCCTTGTCGAAGGAGAAACAAGAATGAAAAGCAACCCCTCTTCTGCGAAAGACGCCTCCTATTCACTATGTCTTAGCCCTTTGCCTCCACCTGAGCTCCTACCACCCTCCAGTTAGTTGGGGGCACGTCGGAAAGCACTACCGTAAGCACCTCCATGGAAGCAGACCCAAGGGCATTAGTCCTCCACTAATTCCCACGACCGTCAACTTCAACGCAGTGGTTCCTAAGGTCGTGCTTAGAGAAACTGATTTGCGATTTACTCCCACCTTCTTCTACCTCGATTGGAGACAAAACGGGAACGAGGCGCAAACCCTCATTCTCCAACTGATACCTCCTCTTCAACGTCGTTACAACCTTTGGCCTCTAACTGAGCTATGGCCACCCTCTAATTAGTTGGGGGAACATCGGGAAGCACTATTGGAGGCACATTCGAAAGCGGACCCAGGAGCGCCAATCCTCCACCAATCCCATAATTCGAAGTAGTGGTCTCTAATGTCGTCACTCGAGAAATTAGTTTGCGACTCATTCCCACATTTTTCTCCCTCGTCGGAAACGAAACAGAAATGAGATACGAGAAACGAACCCTCCTTCCCTAGTTAACGCCTCCACTTCATTGTTCTCACAACCTTACGCCTCCACCCAAGCTTCGGCATCCTTCCAGTCAACTGGGGGCATGTTGGAAAGCGTAACCAGAGGCATGCCACTAAAAGCAGCCTTGGGGGAATCCGTCCTCACAAGTTCCTGAATTCTCACGGTCACCACCTTCTCTGCGACCGTAGAGCAACCTTTTGGGTGCAAACCCACCATACGGAGAAGATAGTCCAAAACCGAAGTCTTGGCGCCATGGAAGTCATTTGTAACATCCCTCGACGCTAAGTTTTCTCATATACAAACGGCCTGGAATGCGATGACAAGCTTTAGCCTTACAACCAAAACAATCGTCATCGCCGACCATCGATACCACACCTGGATCGAATCCCAATAATGACGTGATTGGATAAAGAATCAAATCTTGGATTGGCGAATCAACTATATATCCACATCTTATGTGCATATCTGAGTGGTCCGTCCGAACAAGCTCGCTTCTCGAATGTCATGTCAATAAGTTCCATTACGTTCGACTTAATTCCAATCCAATCGTGCGATGTCGCGATGCGATCCGAGCTTGCTAAATCGGACTTGGGATCAAGAAGAATTTGGCATTGTTATTGGTGATAGCTCTTGAGTTTGTTTATCATTATGTTTGTTATGTATGTATGGGCTTAATTTGTTATGAAAGCCCATAGTAGTGTTTAGCCCATGGAGTTGTATTAGGCCGCAACTATTTAAATTTGAGTTTCCCTCTTGTACAACCCTAATAAGAAAAAGTAAATAAAAATAATGGTGTTTGATAATTACGTCTCAACTATCATTTTCTTCTATTAATAACATGGTATCAGAGCCATCGATCTGAGAAGCTCGATATAAGTATGCACATTCTTCGTCTTCCTCTCTGTTTCAGTTTTCTTATCCAATTGGTGAAGCATGGCAGAATCCAAGGGTTGGATGTAATGTCAATGATGCCTAAAATTACGGATCGAAAATTGAATAGCTCAAATTATCATGACTGGAATAAGACAATTCGGTTATACATTAGAAGCATAAATAAGAATGATCACCTGATCAACGAGCCGCCCCAATCAGATTCAAAAGACAAAGTACATCAGGAGTTGCTTCGCGATGATGCTCGTCTCATTTTGCTAATTAGAAACTCAGTTTAGAATGAGGTTATTAGATTAATCAATCACCGTGAAACCGTGAAGGAATTAATGGAGTACTTGGAATTCTTATATTCTGGAAAAGGGAATATGACGAGGACATATGATGTGTATCAAGCTTTCTATAGAGCCAAGAAAAAAGAAATGAGTTTAATGAATTAATTTATTGCATTTAAAAAAACATATGAAGATCTCAATCTCCTTTTTCCAATGAGTATAGATATCAAGATACAACAAAAACAAAGGGAACAGATGGCCATAATGAGCTTTCTAGCTGGCCTTCCATCAGAGTTCGAAGGTGTTAAATTATAAATTCTTGCAAATACCGAAATTACTACCCTTAATGTAGTGTATAGTCGATTGTTAAGAACTGAAATTGGATTACATGGTGGTAACATGAGTGGAAACACTGTTAATAGTGCTTTCATTGGTAGTGTAAATGCAGTATCACGCACAACCAATCTGATGCACAGAATATAAGTGCACAACAACATGTACAAGCATGGAAACCACAAAGACTACCCAATACTCATTCATGAAGACCACCTCGATCATGGGGATGATCACAAAGATCACCATGGAGGCCACTTGTGAACCAAAATAAGATGTGTAACTACTGTAAACGGATTGGCCATGTAATCTCTGAATGCAGAAGTCTCCAGTGGAATCAAAGGAATAAGACCCCATCTAATATCAAGATTGTTTTAATGACGGTTGAAGAATTTGACAAATACTCTAAGTTGCGAAGCTCAATGCACAACACTCCATCTGATTCTTCCACTACTTCAGCAACCACTTTAGTAGCAAATACTAATACTAGTTCCTCTACTTCAAAGTGGATAATTGACTCAGGCGCTTTTGATCATATGACAGGTAATCCACATTTGTTTATGAGTTTAAGAGGATACAATGTGTCCCATACGTTGATCTTAGCAGATGGTTCTCAATCGGAATAGGTGAAGTAATACCTAATAATGTTATCCCCATAAAATCAGTGTTATACTTGCCATCATTTAATTTGCTCTCTGTGAGTCAAATTACACACAATTTCAATTGTAGTATTACCTTCTTTCCTGGTCATTGCATGTTTCAGGATCTTGTGATGGAGCAGATTATTGGTAGAGGGAGTGAATCTGGTGGATTATACTCTCTTGACACATTTTCTGAATTGGTGGCTTGTGCAGTAATGAATCCAGTATTGAAATTAAATTGTAAACTTAGTCATCCCTCTCTAACTTTGTTCAAAAGACTCTGTCCTTAGTTCAATAGTGTCACTGCAATTAATTATGAAGCTTGTCAGTATGCAAAACACCATAGGAGTAGCTTACAACCAAGAATAAATAAATGTGTTGATAGTCCATTTACTTTAATTCACTCAGATATTTAGGGACCGTCATCAATTGTATCTAAACCTAGGTATAGATATTTTGTAATGTTTGTTGATGATTACTCTTGCATAACTTGGTTATTTTTGATGAAATCTCAAAGTGAATTGTTTGATATATTTTGTAAATTTCATGCTGAGAAAAAACACAGTTTAGTGCCTCTATAAAAATTCTTCGTAGTGACAATGCAAAGGAATACATGTCTGCTGAATTTAGCAACTATTTAGCTCAAAATGGTATTTTGCATGAGACATCATGCGTTGATACCCCTACTCAAAACGGTGTCGTTGAAAGGAAGAATCGACACATGTTAGAAACTACTAGAGCATTATTGTTTCATATGAATGTACCCAAGGTATTTTGGGTTAATGCTGTACCTACTGCATGATTTCTCGAATGCCTTCCACAATACTTAAAATGAGATCCCATATCAAGTCTTACAACCAAACAAAAACATGTACCCAGTTAAGCCTCATGTATTTGGATGCACATGTTTCGTAAGAGATGTTAACCAGCAGCTAGGAAAACTTGATCACAAAGCCATAAAGTGTATCTTTGTTGGGTATGTAAGACTTCAAAAGGGATATAGATGTTATTGCCCAAGCTTGCAGAAGTATATCATATCAATAGATGTGACATTTATGGAGGACATATCTTTCTATCATGGCTGTATACCTCATGCATAAGATGATGAAGAGGAATTCTTAGTCTATTCTACTATACCAAGTGGGACTACTAATGTAAATGAAAATGGTGATAGTCATTCAACTGAAGAACCTGCACTTGATCCAAATTCGGATCTAACCATTGCATTGAGGAAAGAAAGAAGAGAGTGCACATATCCTATAGCTTCATGTGTATCCTATAGTAAGTGTTAACGATGTTTTTAGTTAACACCGGAAATAGGTCAATGGGGATGGACCTGAGGGGAAAATAGGTTGTTTAGCCTTTACGAGTTTGGGTTAGATCACCGTCCCTAGGTATCAGGGCCTCGGAAAGAAGGATCACTAAACTACAACCCTTGATAATGGAATTAACAGAGGGTAGCAAAGAATTCTACACCAAGCCCACTGAGTGATCTAAGCTTGTAGAGAGGGCCTAAGCTTGCAGGAAGGGTTTAAACCTATAGGAAGGGGAGTTTCCTCCGATCTGCGGAAAGGTTCAGATAAGAATCCACGCATATATAGGAAGTAAACAGTAAATCGTAGCAACGACAATTAAGAAATAATATAATGAACTCACTAGAAAATACTATAAGTATGGAATCACTCTTTATTAATCTTTGATTTGGAATACATGAACAGAATAGAAGTAATCCTCCAATGGATCTAAGTGTTAGGGTTTTCTTTTAGAGAGAGGGAGTATCAGAATCAAAAAATGAGAGTGCCCCACCAAATGAGGCCCCTAGGGTCTAATTTATAGAGGATTCCGGGTCCCTTCTGCGTTGGGCTATTGGGCCTGTAAGGGTCTCTGTCGGACGCTTTTTTTTCTTAGTCCCGGGTGTTTGGCTTTCGGCCGCTTTTGTAGTGCTAATTGTAGCCTCCGAAGTGAGGGTCTGAGACGTAAGCTTGTCGATGTGGTGACTTTTATGGAGGACATATCTCTATATACTTCTGACGTGATACTTTTAATGTCTTCATCTCTCAATGTATCGGTATTAAGTAAGTTAATACCGATAGCCCTTCCGGGTTTCAATAAGCAGAGGTCTTATCTCCCTCTTGCTTGGTTTTCGGTCTGGACAACCTTTCGTCATGGACTTCCCTGCCGTATAGATCCTGTCAGATGGATCCTGTCGGATAGGCCCTGTCGGGTATACCTTGATGGCACTTTGAAGACTTTGAGCTCCTTTCTCCCTAGAGGGTGTCGGTTTATGCTATTTTCAGTTCATTCTTTATTGCTTTCGGCTCTTCCTATTATTCGGCTTTTTTCTTTCGGAAGGTTCTTCTATATTTGTGTTCTCCCGATACCTTTTCATTGTCAGTCGGTTTCAGAGTTAATTTTCGTAGTAACATTTTCCCCCTAGTGAAGTGGTGTTTTCAACTTTTCAAGTCAAACTTTTTGTCTTTTCCGAAGTGTCATTTCTGTGTCTTTTAATCTTCCTCGATCAGGGGCGTTGACTGGTCTTCGTTTGTACGGTGTGGATGGGGATAATTATTATTTTTGCATAATTACCATCGCTCCTTCTTCTTCTTCTTCACTTTTTACCTACAACATTAATTTTTCGGACCAGATTATTTGTTCATTGAGGATTTAAAGTTTACTTCGATGATTTCTTGAATGAATCTCTGGTAAATATTTCTGCTTTAAACCCTAAGTTGGAATCAAATCGTTCTGTCTGAACCGATTAAGGGTCTATGTGTTAGATGTGAATTGTTTGAAAGTCCATGATCCTGGATTTCGATTCATGGTGAGCTACACGTATACTTTTTCCCAAAAATGTTAATTTCAAGGGTTTGAGATATGTAAATTGCACAAAAATAATCTGTTTTTATGATTAAGTAACGGTCATGGTACCATCATCATTGTCAATTTATGGCTTCAAGAACCAACTAGGTCTTACGGTGTTGACTTATGGTTGCTTGGTTCCGGTTCAACTGTTACCTCTTCCTCTGAACCTTCTAATTGTTATCCTCAGGAAAATAAAATGATTCCGTCATTGCTAAGGGCTTGATTGTTCTTTACCAAATGTGATATTTGTCGTGTTCCTTATCTAAACCAGTATTCGGATTATCTTAATATGCACTATCTCTACTATTTACCACTAATAGTTTTATGTGCTATTATTCCATTGTATTCTAATGAGTATGATATGAACTTATGTATTTATGAAATTATATCACCTGACAGTGTTATGTCTGATAAAAGGAGTCTCGGTCCACCATTAACTGGTGTTTGTGGTATTTCTCGGAAGAGGAAGCCTTTTGCCTTGAAGAAGTCTTTGATTACTTCTCAAGATGAGGTAAGCTCCATTCTTGTCATCTTTGTGATGGATAATGTGGAGGCTATTCCTGTTGCTTATCATGATAATATTATGAATCCTCCCGAAGGCTATTTTGCGTATTCAGCTATACATATCTAGCATGGAGGCTTTTTCCCTTTTCCATCTTTCATATTTCGAATTTTTACGGGATTTGGAGGTTGCTCCTATTCAACTCCTCCCCAGCACTTATACACTACTTCTATGTCTCGAAATACTCGCTCTTGAGTCGGGTCAGGCTTCTCTTAATTCTAACCTTATCCAACACTTGGTGCATTTTTCAAAAGTTGTCGACTTCCCCGTATTTCATGCTACCCCTTCGCGGAAGATCATTAGTGATGGTGATGGTAAGGCTATATCTTGGGAAGACCAGTTCTTCTTCATCAAATGCCATGTTGGTATCTCAGGCAAATTTGCTGATTATGGTGAATCCCTCAACCTTTTGTGAGCGATTACTTTTCTTTTCTATGACCTAACTTTGGTTGTTTTTCTTCAGATCCTGCTTCTAAGAAGTGCCTTTAATCGAAAGCGAATCCTGTGTGTTTGAACTCATTTTGAAGCTACTCGAAAAGTCGTTGTGTCGGTCTTCTCTATTAACCAAGGACAAGATGTGTCACTGTGATCTTTCTAATAGACAGAAGGTTTTGGGGAGTCCACCTATTCGTTTTCCAGGCTCTAAGCGTTTATTGTCAGGCTCAGAAGTGTTTACCTCCTCTACTCCCTTATCTCCTGGTATGTTTTGTTGATTCGATAGTTTCTTTATCGAAGTCTCTTTGGTACCCAAGTTTCGCATTGAATTTTTCTTTGGTTTTTCCTTTGATTAGGAGTTTTGACTTTAGAAGTCTTGATCCTCATTGATGTTTTGTATTGATCTACTATTGTTGCTATTAAGAGGTTGGCTGAGTTGTCTGTCGATCCGCCAACTAATAAGCTAAAGCTTGATTTGCCTGCTTCTGCAATTTTCGAGGGTGCTTCCGATTGAGAAATTGGAGGTTGCGTCTTTCCGTCATCCCTTCCAAGTACATCAGGAGCGGGTGCAGATGTTACACCGCGAATGCCAATTTCTCACTCTGCTGAGCCTTCAAGCCTTTCGATCCTTCAACGGATTTAACTGATTTTGTGAAGCTTGTTCTTTCTTGTCCGGAATTATCTAATATCTCGTTACCCTCATCTTCATCAAACACGGTGGATTTCTATCAGCATTTGATCACCCGAAAGCTTAAGGTACAAAATTTTCATTTTACTTGATTTTCAATCTGTTGCGACTGTATATTAAATGCTTCTAATTTCCTAGATTACCAAGAGATGACTCTTGTCTAAGCCAATTCCTTCTTCCTCTGCCATTGAAATCATTCGGCTTCAAGAAGTAAACGAAGCTTTGAGTGACGAATGCGACAGGTTGAAAGCTTCCCTGGAACACGCGAGGCAACTTTAGAGAGAGAAAGGTAGACTAAGGACGTAACCCCTGACAAAGTGTCGGCCTTAGAACATCAAATAGCGGAAGATGTGGTTACTCATGCCGATGAGCTTCAAAAGAAGGATGAGAAGCTTTCCCGCGCTGCGCAGATAATTTATGCAACTGAAGACAGGATTTCTAATTTCTTTCAATTTCATCTTCCGCAGATTAAGTCCAACTGTTATGAAGATGCCTTATTTCACCTTCTTTCCAATAATCTTCAAAGCTTGCCTGAGATCCGAACCACCAAAGTTCCGCCTTTCGTCAAGGATCGAGTTATGGAAAGGATTAAGTTGGGTGAACGAGGTGTTGAGACATCACAGAAGGGTGAATCTAAAGTCAAGTATCTTCTATATATTAGCAATCTTTTTGATGATTTAGGAGAAGAAGGGGAGACTTTTGCTTTTGTTGGCAACGATGGGAAAAATGACGGTGACGGCTCCGGAGGTAGTGGCCGCCAGGATAAACATGGTCGGGATAGGAACGATCCTCCTTTGGGTGCCGAAGCTTTCCACGATTCTGTTAAGAGTGATTCTAAGGTAGGAGGTTTCCATATGTTCCGCGATTCCGAACCATCTTTGTCTAAAGAAGGTGACCCTGTTGGTCCTAAAGCTCCTTTTTCTTGGATATAATTCTTGCTCCGGCAATGTTTTTCTCTTTCCCCGAATATTTGACTCTAACTAGTCTCCGGTCACTACAATGGACAAAGGAAAATTTGTTTTCTGCCTTAAGCAGAGTTAGGCAACAAACTAAAAGGAATCAAACCATTTTTACGTAGAGTAAGAGGCATATTTGTAAATTTAATTCAACGATCTATGTAACATTTTTATGGAGTCCCATTTTCTATATGTGAAGGCTAATACGCTTATTTGCATTATGACAGAATTTTGTTTACTATGAAGATGCATTACGTATGACTTGTAGACTTAAAAAGGAGTTTTTAACAAAATATACTCACACTTTCAAGAAAAGCGTTTTCTTGATAAACTTAAGAGTGTCTACATTAAATTTCCCCGACTCTCTTTTGTCTTTCTAAGTGAAGATCGCGAAGCAATTCTAAAGAGTCTGAGGGCTAATCATGCCAAGATGTTATGTAAATGATAGATGTATTAATCAAGTGAAAATTATCTTTTTTAATTCTCTTTTTATCTATATGTCGTGGTAGATTGGTTTCGGATTTAACCCACATCAAGTTTTTATATAAGAATGTGGTCTTATTTTTGTAAACCGAAAAGAAAAATATAATTGTAACTACTTTCCTATGTGCCTGTGGGTAGGTTGACCAGCGTGAGATCCTTCCGTCTCAGAGAGAAGTAGTGTCGACAAAAGAGATTCCTTCTGTGTCTTAAGAGAGGAAGATTTTACACCAGAATTTATCCATTAAACATTTGACTGAGAGAATGAATGCTTTAAAAGGCCAGTTAGAAGAGAGAGATAGGACTATTCTTGGATCATGGGCATTCATAAAGACCACACCCTCTATTGAGTTTGAGGATGAACTGAGGAGTTTAGGCCAACATATTTTCAACTTGGACACTGATTTAAATAATGTCAATACAAAGTGCGAGACGTGGGAATATTGTTTCAAGAATATTCTTATCATGACGACATCTTCATCTTCTGGTATTGCGACCGCTCGCAAGTCCCCTTCCCTTTAGAAGTATTGTTACTTGAATAACCCTCTTATTGGGTTAAAGAAATCATCCATTTCTGAGTGGTGCAAAAGAGTGGTGGCCGAGATGAAGGGGACCTATGACACTAAGTTAATTAAGGATTCTCATGACCGTGTCATCAGGTATGCTGATCAAATTAGGCATTTACAAGAAGAGAGACATGATTTACATATGAATGTTTTTGATTTAGAGAAAGAAAACAAATCTCTCGGAGCTATGTGTAGGGCTTACAACAGGGCTTTGAAGCTTCAAATCAAACCCTCTGACCATCTAGATGAAATGAGTAGAAAAGTGTGAAAGCTTAATAAGCTACTAAGTATTGCACTCTGCCATGCCATTAATCCCCCTATACTTGTGGATGGAGAGGACCTAGATATTTGATTTTGTAATAATGATATGTAATTATACCCATATTTGGGCTATTGAGAGTATAACTTCTGTGAATGAAATTAAGTATTGACAATGTCTATTATGTAAATAGTTGTTGATATAAAATATGGATGATAATTGTTTGCATATAAATGGCTTAAGAAGTTTCTTTGAATACGAAAAGTGATAACCCTTTAATCGGAATTGTTTTGATGATGAGCTTTTCGTTTCCTTCCAAAAAATTTTTTGTGGCCCTTCTCCCGTGAGCACATCTATGGTTGTTCCAATTTGAGACAGTTACTTCAGAGCTCTTCTGTTGGTGGATTATCACCTTTCGGACCCGTTACAAGTCAAGATTATTCATATTTAGGTAGCAGTGTAAGACTGGAGATCCTATTCTGGTGTTTGATGTAAGCCGAATCAACCCAGATTCGGGTTATCGAAGTAAGAGGCCAGGAACCCGCTTCTGGTCTTTGCTAAGGGCCGAATTACCCTAGATTCGGGTATTATATAGAGGACCTGAACCAACCTTTGTTCAGGTAATTTGTGATTGGGTACCGAAAATCCACTTCCAGTATTAATAGAAGTCCTGAACCGACCCTTATTCGAGTAATTAAGAATCAAAGACTAGAAATCCCCTTCCGACATTTGTAAAGAGCTGAATCAACCTAGATCCGGGTGTTATATAGAGGACCTGAATCAACCTTTGTTCGGGTAATTGGAGATTAGGTACCAGAAATCCACTTCTGGTATTAATAGAAGTCCCGAATCGATCCTTATTCGGGTAATTAAGAATCGAAGACCGAAAATCCCCATCCGGCATTTGTAAAGAGCTGAATCATCCCAGATTCGGGTATTTAAAGATTGAAGTCCAAAAACCCCTTCCGACATTAATGTTTTGGTGTCCCATTGGATTTAATTTGTGAAGCAGAGGTTGTAGGTGCTTCCTGAGCCACTCTCTGGGCTTTCGATGTCAAATCAGAGGATGTACGTGCTTTGTTGGCTACTCTCTGGGCTTGTGCGTCCGGTGCGCATGGCTAGCTTATCCACAAGCAGGATCCAAGGACTTACCCGACCTCCCTCTAGGAGACGCCTTATACCGATTATCATAGGTGATGATAAGGTCTTAGAACTTAGACGGGGCCATCATAGGCATATATCTAAGGTTTACACTTTTAATGCTCCATACTGACCATATTAGTACTGATAGAGGCTTACACGCCACACCACTCCGAGGAGTGCCCTATGCTGACCATCGTAGGCAATGATAAGGGTCTGCGTTCCCATCTACGGATATAATGGAATATAAGCATAGGTAGGACGTGCTCTTCTACGAGCAGAGGTAAGACGCGCTTAGTTCTAGCAGAGGAAGGGAGTACTCTACTACGAGCAGAGGCAAGGCGTGCTAATTTTAGACGCACCGCCATGACCATTTTTTATGTGAAACGGAGGCTTACACTTTTTGTATTAACCCGGAAATTTGGAACCAATTTAAAATTTCCAAATTTCATAAAGATCAGAATTAATTTGGATTTGGGCAGGAATAAAATTGAAATAGTCCAAAAGGAATGAATTTTGGATTAAAAATAGTACGTTTACAAAGGAAGTATACGAAATATTTATTTCCAGACCCTGAAACTGGTTCCATTGAATCCAGAATAATGAAATTAGGTAACCAACCAAGTTTGGCCAAAAATAGAATCCGTTTAATATTGATTAAGATTGAAAGGTTAAATTTTGAACTGAAAACGGATGATTTTGAGGATTTCTTGAGAACGGGATATCGCTAGATCGTGATACCACCTCCTTGGATCCGGAATAGTGAATTTTAGTACTCAAGGAAGTTTCGCGCAAAACAGTATCCGTATGTGGAAAAGAAAAAAATAAAAGGCCAAAATTTGAACTAAATTTTGATGGTAATTGGAATTTGTTTGTTCTAATGGCAAAACTAAAACCTGAGACCTATCCAGGAAAATTTAGAGCATAGAATATTAGCTATATATAAAGTCTGGGAGGATGCCTTATCAAGTATAAAAAGTTATTACCAAAACATAACTAAAATAAATTATTTGAAATTGCAAATGAATTCAGATTTTGGATTTAAACACATAGGATTGAATTACGTTAGAAACCGGACGATATGGTGAAAGAATTTCTGGTAACCATTATCGTTTGATACTCCGACGTGAGATCGGAAAGAGTGTGAGAAAACATACTTTCTATTCATTGTGATAAGCGTGAATTATAGCCTTTGATTTTCCATCCTTATCCATAAGGACACATGTCATGCATCCATGGAATTAGCCTTTCTTTAAATAAGCCTCCATCCTTATATTTTCTTCATTTCATCACCTCTCTTCCACCTTAAATTTCCTCCACCATGGCTTCCCATGGCCGCAAATAATATATATAAAAGAAGAAGACAAATAAAGAGAAAAGATGAAGGAAAAGGAATCCACTCTCTCACCACCTCCTCAACAACCCTAAGGCCTAAATCCGCCACCACCTTCACCCAACAGCCCCCACCTGCCACGGCGAGATCCCCCTCCAGCAAAAACGTGGGTCCCACTTGAGATCTAGACCTCGTCTGTCCGTCAATCGGACCCATTTCTGCCTTCGCCTGAAATATGCGAACCCTAACAGTAAAACTACCATAACTTTCTCATAGGAGACAAAATTACGCGTTCTTGGCGGTGTTGGAATCGTGAGAACGAGTACTTTAACTTAGTGAAGGATATATAAGCCTCAGATCAAAGAAAATATCAGATTTGGCCAAGAAGATTTCGGATTTCATAAAAATTGGAGAAAAGATGGATCTAGGAGCATCCGACCTTGTAACGAAAGCTAGGACGTCACGGGGTGAGAAAAACTAAACTTTTAAAGGGTTTTGTTGCTTGATTTAATGATTGCATGTAAGGTGTTTGTTGTAATGTTTCTTAGAGTTTTTATGGTGAATTCATGATTGATTTGATGACATATGATTGCTAAAAATCCCTAAATAGGTTCATGAAGTAAGAATGGCAATTTGTTTGGAGTTTGGACTGAAAACCTTTATGTTAGGTTCAAAAAGTTGCACCTTTATGGAATATTTGGTCGATCCATGCTTTGATTAAATTTTGATGGTATCTTTTAGTCATTAGCAAGTGATTTGATATGGTTAAGGGCATTAAATCCCTAAAGATTCGACATTTATGTGAAATCATCCGTAAAGGTATGATCTTTAGGTGTAAATTTGTGTTTATACATGAAAAGATTAGACCTTAATTGAAATTCAAGGAGTTGGATCTTATGTGAAGAATTTGTGGGTTAATAACTATGGTTTAAGTTGGTAAAAGAGAGATTAAACCCCCTTAGACTTGGCCCATATATGTAATTACATATATAGGTAAAATCTTTAAGTGTATATTCACAAATAATAAGGAGAACCGAGACCCTTTATTTAGTTTCACGAAGTTAGACCTTAATTGAATATTTCTTGGGTTGAAAGCTAGGGGTATGGATAATTGAAACATATAACATGGTTTTAGCACCATAACATGCTTATGTTAAGATGTGAATTTCGAGCTAATAAATACGAAATAAATTTTCATGTTTAGAAGTTGTTGGATGAGGTTGATTTGATTTAGATGTTTTGATTTGGTTGATCAATGGTTATGAATACCGTTTGGTTGTTAATTAATAAAATGGAACCCAATTATGACACTGACATCTGATCTTGTAAAAACCCGTAACTTCCCCGTAAAGGAAAGCGTCGGATAGTTCGAGAACAAGCCACAACAGATACATATAAAAGAACATTTCATTGTATATTACAACAATGCATCAGATTACAAGAATATACAGAGTAAAAATGAATATTACACAGAAATATCAGAGATTTAAATTACATTTAAATACATAGCAGCGGAAAATAATACAATATACAACTAGAGGAGATATACGGATACAAAGCTTTCCGGATATCGTTCCAGCTATAAACCAGGATCCTGTGAATAAAAATCTGCAAAAACCAAAACTACTAGCTGCCCGTGTCAAAATAAGGGCACCCAGAGTTTAGGTTAAAACAATAAACTCCAGGTCAGTCATGTGACTGGTGTGAGAACTAAAACAGTTAATCTTTATTTTAAATCATTAGGTAAATCAAGGGACCACGCCGTATAACACGGAACGGGTTTCCTCCCAAGAATACCAGTGCATAAAACCAACAGCGCAATGCTAAATAAAGAAAAATGAAGCTATTATAAGACCCAGTTCCCATCACACAATGCAACGCAAGCCGGAGGATAGGGTTTTTACCTTATAATAGCCAAGAATGCTTGATACGTTTAAAACAAATCAGTTGATACTATTATAAGTGTATAGTGTATAAAGCAACTTCAAATCATAAGTATCAATCCTAGGCAGCATGAATGCCCCATACCACTATTTCGCCATAAATAAGTTTACAATCAAAACCGCAAAGTCACGTATTTGGAAATTGGATTTCCATCTATGAACCGAGGCAAAAGATAGTCCTCAACCGATTCGAGACTGTCTAGCCCGAGTCTCAGGTCAGAGCTCGAGTGACCTTGGATTGTCAGGGTCGGTCCACCGATGTGGATTAAACTTAAACCCTGAACATGCGTTTCGCCGCCCTTTGGGACGTAAGTGAGCCAACTAAATGACTCCATCGGTTCGAGAACGACCGATCAATCCGAGGCGCCTCGCAACAGCAACAACCACATAAGTCAAACTCGTCAGGGCGTGTAAAACCACTGACGCCACTTTTTAGCTAGAAGGAAACGCATGCCCTCCCTGAGGTCCGTCTCCCGTTTTTGGTTCATACCTGGTGTGAAACACGCGAGGTAAACGTTACACAAAGCTACGCCACAAAGGCCGTGCTTTGATCATCACCACAAGACTTTGCTTTTCAACAGAAGCCTCGATCAATTGCCACTTAGGCATGCCACACAGGCAATTCACTCCATACGTTTGATATCCATCAATATATAACCCCTGAGCTCGTACGTCTCAGAGAAGGGCGTTAAGCAAGAGAATAAATTCTTCGCCGCCAAACAGATATATATTTAATAGAGATCAATCACACGGACTAAAATCCAATGTCAGACACACAGTCCATTTACAAGTCCGTCCTGGGTCTGAACGAAACCGGAGGCACCTAGTACCCCTCATATCCATCGATCTCCAAGTACGTCTGGACGATCACTAACTGTTTCCATCTTCTTGGGTGTACAGCCCAATCAAGATCATCAGTAATCACCCAAACGACGTGAAGACCTCCGGTCTTCGACCATCGTCTTCATCTTCGACTTATCGTCGTATCAGTTATTCAGAATGGGATAAACCCGGTCTTTCCGAATAACTCGCGTATATTTTAAATAAGTGTTACACAAACACAACATACGCCTCATTCCAATTCATCAGTCACTAACCGTAAATTAATCAAGAGAATAATTTCCCAAATATTAACCCCGAAGGCCGAAACCAACATCAGATCAATATTCAGAAAACCATTCTGCTTGGCTAACCGACAGTTAGTTTCTAAATTTCACGTTCATAGGGAAAGGTTCCCATAAATTTTATCAAAGATAAATTCTTGAATGTATGCTTTAATCTACTTTTGAATGTTAATTCAAATTAGTCGGGATTAACGAAACTTACCGAAGTAATCATTTGTTTTAATTTCCCAATCCCAACCTATTCATCCCATGAAGTAAAACTGGTAATACTTCATATCTAACACCACGGTGTTATCGGTAAATTCAATTACCATTTCACGTTCAAATCTAATTAAAGATTTAACTATCGCCTGGAGCAAAACTGGTGATACTCCATTTTCGATCATTTCAATCTAATTAAAGATTCATTAAAACTCCGCTTAGTTTTAATCTTCGACTGGGTTAAAGAATCGGTGTCATTTAAAACACGGTTCACGATAAACCCAAAATCACATTCATTAATTATCGGGTTAAAGAACGAGTGTTATTTAAAACACTGTTCACGATAAACCCAAAAATCAATATCAATTCAATCCCAATTAAATATTATTTAATTGGTACACTTCATTAAATCTAAATAAAAAGATTTAATCTTTTCTCAACTGGGTTCAAGAACAGTGTTAGTGAAGACACCATTCACGACAAACCCAAATCACATTTGATATTAAATACAAGGATCTGAATAGAAAATATCCCGGCTTATATTCAATATCAAATTCTACGATTAACAAATATCGTATTGGAAATAACGATATAAATATATATCTTTCAAATTTCCATAACAACACCTGTATAATCACGAATTCCAACATCGAAATATTCCGAAGACAATTTCGATTCAAATCCACTCCAATGCAATCATTGGATATTCTGGTTATTTTTAAAACCCTTTTTAAATTCAATTTATTTATTTAAAAATAATTAGAATTATATTTCTAGTTCAAAACTAGTTCATTTCGATAAAAATCTATTTTTATCTTTTCAAATATGGAGTTTTTCATCCCAAACCTTTCTAAACCATTTCTTATGATTTTACACAAATTATTACTATTTTTAATAATTTTATCGAGGCCCGTACAGTCGATTTCCATCAACGGTCATCGAACTGCACTTACACCGACCTTTTTCGAATTTGATTTGGACGTAACTCCAAATCCAACCGTTAGATTTCAAATTTCTAATATTCGTTAGAAAGCTCTTTTCGATACGAACCCAACGGTTCCGGTTTTAGGAGAATCCGACGGTCGGATCTCCCGTAATGTCCGTTTGAAATAAATGGTCGAAATTCACGAACTGCCGCGGCGCGGCGCGTTCTATTCAGGCCATTATATTATATATATAATATATATATAATATATTTCGTCGATTTCTATTTAAAACGAATTATATAAATAGTTTTAAATTCGATTCAAAAGCAATTTCAACTTCCGTTTCAATTCAAATCAAAATTGAATTCTTCTCTATAAATTCGTTTTAAAATTCATTTCTATTCAATTCAAATTTCAATTCAATTTGAATTCATTTCAATTCGCTTTCAAATCAATTTGAATTCGTTTTCAATTCAATTCATTTCGAAATCATTTTCAATTCAATTCATTTCGAAATCGTTTTCAATTCATTTCATTTCGAAATCGTTTTCAATTCAATTCATTTCGAAATCGTTTTCAATTCAATTCATTTCGAAATCGTTTTTCAATTCATTTCATTTCGAAATCGTTTTCAATTCAATTCATTTCGAAATCGTTTTCAATTCAATTCATTTCGAAATCGTTTTCAATTCAATTCATTTCGAAATCGTTTTCAATTCAATTCATTTCGAAATCGTTTTCAATTCAATTCATTTCGAAATCGTTTTCAATTCAATTCATTTCGAAATCGTTTTCAATTCAATTCATTTCGAAATCGTTTTCAATTCAATTCATTTCGAAATCGTTATGAATATCGTTCACGTCAAAATGGCGTCAGTCTAATCAACACGGCTTCATAAATTCCTTTATTTTCAAATATTCTATTTCAAATATTTTTTTTCAAAATAGTTGTTATCAAAATATTTCGTTCAACACATGACCAATCTCAATGGATGAGTACTGTCAACACATGAACTTTTATTTTATATCGATAAAGATGTAAATTTTATTACTAAAATATTTCGTTCAACACATGACCAATCTCAATGGATGAGTACTGTCAACACATGAACTTTTATTTTATATCGATAAAGATGTAAATTTTATTACTAAAATATTTCGTTCAACACATGACCAATCTCAATGGATGAGTACTGTCAACACATGAACTTTTATTTTATATCGATAAAGATGTAAATTTTATTACTAAAATATTTCGTTCAACACATGACCAATCTCAATGGATGAGTACTGTCAACACATGAACTTTTATTTTATATCGATAAAGATGTAAATTTTATTAATAAAATATTTCGTTCAACACATGACCAATCTCAATGGATGAGTACTGTCAACACATGAACTTTTATTTTATAATATTCTTTATTTTTCAAATTGGAATGAAGCCCAATCAATTACCATATAAAGTTAATTATATGGATTTTCATACAACACATGTATATAATAACATTGAAAATAATCAACCATCAACCAAAGTGCACTACACTGTAAAAGCATCGAATATAGATATTCAACGCTTATAACAGCCTGTCAATCAATCGATCGACATATTTAATCAATCAGGATGAGTGAACTTCAAATTTCATCCCAACACCCGTGTGGGGTTTCAAACAATCAAACACATATTTTATTTGTGCTGTTGGGCGATGTGTAAAATTTATCGTCCCAATCAATGTCATTCAAATAGGTGTACATAAACAAACCGTCTGGTTTGTAAATGAATATTCTATTTTATTCACTTCACGTTAAAAATTATATTTTTAACGATAAAACATTTTATTTCAACCTATGAATTTCTATTCAATTCATTCTTTAAATAAAATGATATTTTTATTTTTCTAACTTATTTTAGAAAATTTCGGCGGCATAACGGCACGATACTAGAAACGGGACAAGGCCTAGCCTTATCCCCGGTCTAGTGAAGGCCCACGCCATTCACACATCAATCATATTAATTTCATTTCACCAAACAATTCAAATCAACTCAAACAATCTAACTAACAACACAGCCAAACAAACAAGTCCATGGTCTGTGGACGATTGTGTCGGGTGCTACTAAGCACCGTCTGCATCCTAGTATATATATATAACTAGAAAAGAAATTGAAAGGTGAGAAATTCTCACAGATAGCTATCCAATCATCTGGACTCTTCTTTTGCAGAATTCTTCATCGTTATCGCCTTTTCGTTATCTTCACTGCTGTAGCCACTACATATGTAAAAATCGAATTTTTACTTTACTATTCAATATATAAAAATCATATTTTTATTTCGATGTTCAATATATAAAAATTCTATTTTTCTATGGAAGTTCAATATATAAAAATTCTATTTTTCTATGGAAGTTCAATATATAAAAATTCTATTTTTCTATGGAAGTTCAATATATAAAAATTCTATTTTTCTATGGAAGTTCAATATATAAAAATTCTATTTTTCTATGGAAGTTCAATATATAAAAATTCTATTTTTCTATGGAAGTTCAATATATAAAAATTCTATTTTTCTATGGAAGTTCAATATATAAAAATTCTATTTTTCTATGGAAGTTCAATATATAAAAATCGGATTTTTACTTCGTAAAGCTCAAATCCTTTTTCTCTTTAAAGATTAAACCTTTTTCCTATTTAAAGTTTACTTTTAAACAAAATCAGTTTTTATTTTTAAAACAAAATCAGTTTTTTTGAAAACCTAAAAATCAGTTTTTTTTTCTTTAAACAAAATCAGTTTTTAAACTGTTAAAATAAAAACAGTATTTAATCTTTAAAATAAAAACAGTTTTTAATCTGTAAATATAAAACAGTTTTTCATCTGTAAATATAAAACAGAAATAAAATATTAATAAAAAAACGAAAACTTACAGCCGAGGGGGGGGGGGGGTTTCTTCCTGCGTCGGAGGAGGATGGTAGGGGGGGAGCGCGAGTCAGCAGGGAGGAGGAAGGAAGAAGAGGGGGGCGGTGGTCCTAGGGCTCGCGGTGCTCGATTCGTGGAAGAGGGGAGGCTCGCTGATGAAGGTGGACGAAGTGGAAGCCTGGGCGGAGGCGTCGCGACTTCGATGGGGGAGAAGGAAGAGGGAGCGGTCGTGGGGGAAGCGGGATCCGCCGCCTTCATCTTTTCTCTTTTTTTTTTCTGAACGATTCTCAGATGAATCGGGGGGGGGGGGCAGAGGGTAATAGGGGAAAGAAAGTTTTTTTTTTATTTTTTTTTGAAAAAGTTGACTTTTACATATGACCTCTAAACGAGGCCCACCGCCTGTCGCCCATAGCGTTTCACCCCTATTTCGAACACAATGGGATATGTACCGCAAGCTGAATCGACCGTTTCGATCAGTTTCCGTTGAATTTACATTTAAATCACTATATTGAATTTTAAACGTACATTTCAAATTACCGGGGTCACATACTAACTAGAAAAATTCTCGAAAAATATTTTCTAGCTTCGTATTGACGATACGGTCCTAACAAAACTAATTTCATCGAATTCTGAGACCGTTTGAAAAATGGCCAATTTCCAGTCGATTAAAATCAACTGAAACTGGTCAAACGCGTTTTCTTTTGCCACGCTCACATATTGATTCGAAAAATTATGAAATTTGAAACCTAGCAATAACTTTACATCACGGACCCAACAAAACTGGTTTCGTCGAAATCCGAGGTCGTTTGCAAAATGTCCATTTTTAAGGGCCTGAATTCCATAGCGACTATTCA
Organism: Allium sativum; assembly: GCA_030737875.1. Lineage (NCBI taxonomy): Eukaryota > Viridiplantae > Streptophyta > Magnoliopsida > Asparagales > Amaryllidaceae > Allium > Allium sativum. The sequence continues at coordinate 808,638,398 of CM060921.1, read as the reverse complement.
GAATTTTCAACAGGACATATCTTTTGATTCCCGCTACGAAATTTCGATTGGTCGGATTCGTTGGAAAGATATCATCAATTAGATCCTAACGTTTTTGGTTTCACTAAAATCCGGATTGTTTTGCACCCGGTACATTCAATTGAAGTTTGAAATCGAATTATTGAACTACCGCGCCATTTTCAATTCTATTTATAATTATATATAAATATTTATATTCTAACGACGACGCGTATAAAATATACGTCGAATTCTATTCAAAATAAATTTTCTCGTCGATATTATTTAAAATAATCTATTTTAAATATTCAAAATTCGCTAAAATTGCCAAAATAAAATTTTTAAACTGGCCCAGATTTTCGGGTTGTTACAAATCTTAAAGAACTAACGAGTTTAGTTACAACTTGTTAAACACATGACATCTTGTTTATGTTTATTGGATGTATGTATATACCCAAATTCTCGGGTATACAGGAGTTGAATGAGTCTCATTCAAGAAATTGGATTTTAAATGATTATTTTAATAATAAAAAAATTGGGGAAAATAAAAGTTTGAATTTAAGTTCTAGTACCTTTTGGATATGAAATTTAGTTAATAATGATGAACTTTCGCAAAAGAACGAACTGGGTTTGAAGAAGTTAAGAACAAATTATGGCTTGTTGAATTTTGAAATCAATAATAAATGATTTCAAGGGTTTTTGAAAGGAAATATCAAGTTTTGAAGATTTGTGAACCCTTTGGAGGGAAACCGAATTTGATATTTAACTGAACCTTTATTTAAATATAAGGGTGTTAGGCTTTTAATTAATAATCGAATCGCTAATAATGATTAACTAGAGTTTCCAATAGTTAAATTTTAAATTGGAATTAAATAGAAACCAGATTGGTCATTGACTGAGAAAAGTCTCTATAGATGATGACTTAGACTATTTGAGGGATTTTAAAAGGCTATGTCATTATCCCGCTTATAGTGTTTGTTGGATATGGAGGTTTATATCGATTATAAGCCAATGTGATTTCAGTATAGATTCCAATATAAAAGAAAATATGATTTTGGGTTTGTTGTGAATGATGTCTTCAATAACATTGTTCTTTGGCCCATGTAAAAGTAAGATAATTTTCCTAGTTAAGCGAATAAAAACCTTTATTCATGAAGATGGTTTGAAAGAGGAACGAACATGTTTTTGGATGAAGCAAATGGCGAGTAATCAGTAAGGATTATTTGAAAGAGTTAACTTGGAATTTGAAGTTAAGTAATCGTTAAAGAATGATTTGAATATTTAAAAATGAATAAGTTTTAATGGAAGCTTAAATGATGAATATTCCGGAAGGGACTGAAATTTAGGGAAGCTTGAATATCCATTGATTTTAAAGATACGCTATTTATTTGGAAAGACCGGGTTTTTACCCATTCTAAATAATTATACAACGTGATGATGATGTCAAGATATCGACGACGATGGTGGAAGACCTAGATTTCTTCACATCAGATGGATGGCCAGTTGATGCCTCGGGCAACGGCCCATATGAGGTTAAAGTAGCGGCCAATCTGACCGTACTTGAAGCGATTTGGTTTGCAAGGACTTGCACTCCCAGACGGGGACGTGGAATCAAGTTCCATTGGTTTCGTTCCTATTCTCGGAATGGACTTGTTGATGGATTTCATGTCTGACATTGTATTTTATAAAATACAGACTGACATTTACTAAACATACTTCTGTTTGGTGGCGAAGAATTTATTCTCTTGCTTAACACCCTTCTTTGAGACGTACGAGCTCAAAGGTTGTATGTTAGTGAATAACAGTTTGTGATTTAAGGAATGATAGTGTGACATGGTAAGTGGAAATGATCAAAGCTTTTGTTGAAAAGCAGGGCCTTGTGGTTGAAGACCAATGCATGGCTTAAATGCGTAGCTTTGTGTATGACGTGACTTCACGGGCCTCACAACCCGGAATGAGACGAAACAGGATTATAGACCGTAGGGGTAGGGACTTAATGTTCCATCTAGCAAAAGGTAACGCCATGGTATGAAGCTCAGGCATTTACTTATGTGGTTTGTTGGATGAGGCACCTCATACTAGGTCAATATACCTAGATGACAGTCTACACATAGACTAAGGGACGTTATGTTCAGGCTGTTACTTTAATCCACGAAGTAGGGTGGACCGGCCCTGTTGCTCTAAAGGAGCCAGACGGGATCCTGGAATCTAGCTGGGGGTTCCGAATCGGATTGGGAAGATCCTTGGCCTATGCTCATTGATGGAAATCCAACTTCCAATACGAAACCCTTTATGATTTTCGGTTGTATATCTATGTAGCCAACATAATGGGATGGGGCACTATGCGAGCTAAGATTCATAAGTTTATTTTCGAAAGGATTTTTCACACCTAAGTCATTATAATATTATCAAATGTTTTTATATTAAACTATATCAAGCATATTTTGCGATTATAAGGCAAACCCCTATCCTCTAGTGTGCACTTGCATTGTGTGATGGGACCTGGGGATTATAATCGTTCATTTTTCTAAAGTCATGTTTCAAAATCTGGTTTATGGTTGCTATGTTTGTTTCTGGTTGTGCACGTATTATGGGGAGGAAACTGTTCCACGACATGCGGCGTGGTCCCGAGATACCTTATTCGAATTAAGGCTAAGTATCAGATTAGTAATAAAAGTTTTCTCACACTAGTCCTATGACTGACCCATAGTTTGTTTTTCCCTTGCAAACTGCGGGTGCACGTAATTTCCACATGGGCAGTCTGTTACTTTGTTTTTCAGTTATCGAGATCGAGTTCAAGCTTAAATATTTGGAGTTCCAGAGAGAGCTAAAGTTTAATATGAAGGCCGAACGTACCCTACTATCGGTATATTATGTTAAGCCTACATGGTTGTAATGGTATGTAAAATCAGATTTGTATTCAAAAATGTTTCCGCTGCAATGATATATCCTTATTATATTTTATCTGTTCCGCTGTGAGTTTTGTATTCCGCTGTGTTTTGCTCTGATAAACCCTAACGAAGCATACTTTTTCTTATCTTGAATCGACGTGGGTTCGGTTTTTGGTTGGTTTGAAGTAAGTGGAAGTGCGGGTCGTCACAACTACGCCACAAATTGAATCATACAATAGATACTACACAACATAAGATAGATTCTTTGTTATCCCACTTTTTTGCACAACAAAAGGAGGAATCATCTGTTGTCTATCAAAGCCCATGAAATCATTATGTTTTAAAGATTTCATGCATGACATTCAAACAACATTTTATATGTTGTTTGATTGCAGTTACAAAAAAATTAGATTTGGCTTCACACAAATGTTTTTCCCTCCGAAATGTTGGTCAACGTTTTATTTCCTTCACATATTTCAGATATGATTTCAGACCATACTTTTATGTTGTTTGATTAGAGTTAAAAAAAAATCTAATCTTGCTCCAGAGAAATTTTCTCGCCCTCCAAAAACTGGTCAATAGTTTGACTTTTCCTTCTCATATTTTAATTTTGTATTCAGACCAAATTTATTTGTTGTTTGGAGAAGTAGTAATTTTTCAGTCCGTTTCCACGTCTATATTGTTTTATCGTTTCCGTTGTTTGTTGGGGTTGTGAAAATATTACGTGTTCAGATCCATATTATACTTTACTTTCCCACTCGCTGTTTTATTTTCTCTCATCTTCTTCTTATTATTTTTCACTTTCTCTCTCTCCCCCAATAATCAATCAAACCATAATCTTGACGATTCAGCAGCCATTACACCGTTTCTCCCTTGCTGACGCATTCACCAACCATTTAACTTTCTCAATTTCGTGGTTTAGGGTTTTTTCCATTTTACGCAATTCATACGTACTCTCTCGTGATTCTGGTCTTTCTAATCCATGGCTTGTTTTCTCTCGCAATTCCAGGGTTTCTATCCTCTACAATAGGCCATCGCGCTTTAGGGTTCTTAATCAGTCAGTCAGTCGGAAAGGTAAAAAATTTATGATTTCCTTTTAATACGTTTTAATTTTATTATGAATTCAGTTTTATGTATAAAAGCAGGCGCTGCGGAAATTAATTTTTCTAGTCAGCTTATATGCAATATACATCAAAATGGATCCAAATTAGTTTCAGTATCATGACAAAACCAAATTAATTTTTCAAGTCGGCTATTGCTCATGTTTTCAATGTTTGCCCATATTTTGTTGTACTTTTTCGATGTGATATGTGTTTATATTGTGAAACCCGAATTTATGCAATAGTAAGGTAAACCCTATGAAATTATGATGAGAAATTGGATATTGTTATCGGTTGTTACTGGTTGTTCATTGTTGGGAAATTTGGCTATTGTGCTTACTGCAATTGTACTATGTTATTGTTCTTCTTCTTGTTGGTTAGGCTACTCACTGATTTTGGATTTTATTCAGTGGTTTCAACTCTATTGTCGGTTATCTATTAGTACCGAATAAAAAAATGGTGTGTACTAAAATTTACTTATTGTGCGTGTGCCATTAAATATACAAGTAAATGACCGTGCTTCCGCAATTCGTATACTATCCAGAAATTTTGTTGCAACATTTTTGCATTGTTAAATGCCAGCTGATTTTGTAAATTAATATCGGCACTTGGATTGGAATTCTTTTGTGGATAAATATAAAGCCACTACTCAAGAATTAATATGTGCATAAAATGTGCTTACATGTATTGTACTTTAGTGACTTATTATACCTTTGATATTAGGTTAGTTCAGAACATGTAATTCATAATTTTCTTTCTTTTTAATAAAACATGTTATCCTTTGGAATTAGTTCTTATTTAATGTTTCAAATTTCTAAATACAAAACAATTGATTTTTATGTATGCAGAAGCTATATGCAGATAGATTACATCACCTTGATCTTGGGAAGAATGCTTGGTAAGGTTCTGACTAGAGATGTACTCCATTATTGAGGGGTTTCAAAAGATTTTTTATGTAGATTTAATTTAGAGATCAATAGTGCAATGAATGCTCAGCTTAGTTGAAAGTTTTCATTATTGATCTCTTGTGCTGTTAAATCTACAATGGAGGATCGACTTATCAGTTTATTGTTTGAATCTTGGCTTTTACTAAGATGTATGGTGCGTGTGCGTTCTAGATGATGGAGATAACTTTTCAGGCGAGATTCTATAGTGGATCTATGTTGAATCAAGATAATTCATATATATAATTATGGTCTCAATAATGTTTAGCATATTTCTGTTTTCAATTAAAGTATGTCATGCATTTTGTAATTATAAAGTATGCAACATGATTGATTCTACAAATTATTTTATGCTACTAATTTTCTTGCCTCAAAATTCTATTTTAGGTGCTTATTAATTGTGGCAGGTCATCAAAAGATGCGGAGCAAGTTTCCAAAGAAGCCAGTTTTGTTGAACTTATGATTTTTTATTTGATGATAACAAACATAATTTATTTTTACAAATGTGTTTGAAACTGTACTGAATTCTATTCTCTACTTCGTACAGAAATGAAATTGATTTTTGACTGATAATATCTATACACAAGATTGAAATATTCGCAGAAGAATTTATTATTCAAAAATCATTTTTATTTCACAGATAATTCAGTACATCTTTTTAGAATTCCTTACTATATACATTCATGTGCTCACAAATCATTTTCTTTACAAATGGACCTTAGTACATTTTTTTTCTCTCACACTCAACTACATATATCTTTACATTCTCACTGTCTCTACATCCCGATTTCCTCCTGTTGCATCATACTGAAACCTGTCACAAAAATGAAATACACACTGTAGACTGGAACTAAAATGAACACTGAACAAATAAAAAATTATTTTATAATTTTTTATTTTGCCTCAGATTTTCTGTGTGTTTTTTCTCATCATCTTTCTGACTTGATCAGCCTCGACATAACCACACTGGTTTGCTGATAAGAACCAGCATTACACTCTACTAATTCCGACCTGTCTCAACACAGTGTAATCAGTCTGCTGATGTGTATCACAGTTTCACATATATTGGTCAAAATTGACACAAGACAGGTCAAAGCCCAAGAAGAAAACAAAAATGCAAAACAAATACGCAAATCAACATGGAGCAAAGATGCAAATAAAATGCAAATCAGATCAGCAAGCTCACTAACACTTTACAGTGGTGATAATACAAGTGCCAAGGTGGTGTAACTCAACTACAAGTGGTCAGCTCAGGTTAGACGTGCACAGTGTATGGTATGAAACAAGTTTCTATGCACAAACATATTTCAACATGTACAAGGTGGCAGTACAGCAAGGTTCAGCAAAGCAAGTATATGAAGAATGCAAGTGTAAGTGTAAAATGGTGCAGCTGGTTTGTACATGGCAGCATGAAGGCAGAAATCAGCTCAGCAAGGTCAAAAATGACAAGGTAGATCAACTCATATGCAACTGATCTCTCAGCATGATCAACTCATTTCCACAAACATTCGACAAGGGTGCAGTGCAACAAATACAAAGAATATCATCCATGGATACATAACACTTGTGTACACCAATGAGTCACAAGTGCAAAAGGCAACACCACATAGTCAAGGGTGCAAAATTATATACAAAATGATCATAGCAGAATATACATGGAGTTTTCATTGTGCAAATATGTTTTCAAGTAATTAAGGCAGTTCAGAATTGCAACATATCAAATGCAATCTTGTTCATGTCATGGCACAAGTGAAGCTGCAGTATAGTGATGAAAGCAGTCTCATAAACATGCACAGAGAAACAACACTGAAGTAGATGCAAAGATGGTGCTCAAAATGTGTATGGATACATTTTTTTAAAAAAAGATTGGTTTACACTCAACATATGAAACGTTTTTAAAAAGAAAACATATATGGCATAAATCATGGGAAGAAATAAGGGAGTGATGAAATTGTGTTCATATTGTGAAAAGAATGAGAGAAATGAATTTCTTGGAAAGAGTTTAATGTCTTCAAATTCGAATTTCTTTTTCTTCAGAATTTTTCAATCATACATGGGAAAATAAAGGTTTGATTCAATCATATATGGCATGGTGACTAGGCAGATTAAAACTCGGCAAGCATAACTGTTTTTCATCAATGGAAATAAAATCAATCACGTTCATGAAGAAAGAATATATTGTGTCCAGATTCATTGCTTGATTTTCAAATTTCGAATTGACAGAAAGATTGTTGGTGAGAAACAAATAAAACCCTTCCAAAATATTTCTCAATTTGGACAACTCTAAATCAAGGATACAAATTCGATTCGAATATTCCTCAGTCAAAACAGGCAAGTCTTTGAATCGAAATCAGAGGGTAAGGGTTTCGAATCTCCTATTTAAACGCACTATTTCCTCACTAGCAAATTATCCAACCATTCGACAAACAACAAAAACCCTAAAATTAAATCGGAAAACTTACTGTGTTGAATCAAAGCAGAGAGCAATTCGAAGTCGAGGAAGAAGGCTCCGTCAATTATCTGAAGGAGAATCAAAGCAACGAAGATTTCAATTTGAAGAAACCCTAGCTGAAATAGCTTGCAGAAACAAAAGTGACGGATGACTATTTTCAAATGAAAAAATAAAAGTGGGCCACTCTCTTTTATAAAGGCTTTTATGTTTTTAGGGTTTAATTTTCGTTGTATTCTTATTTTTGTTTTTTTCGAAAAACACCGTATAGTTTTTCTAGTTTACTATCAAACTAGGATTTACAGATTATTGCTTTGTGATCTGGGGAAAATATGATATAAGGTATACATATCAGTCTAACATTTTGAGCTTAGGGTTAGGATAGGAGCACAGACTGTGAGTTTACATGGGTTTGTAAGCGGGATCTATTACCAACACCTAGTAGAAATATTAGGAGTGCAGCAGTAGGCACAGTTAGCCGAAGCTGGACAATTTCTGTATATGATTTTCTTTTACTGCATTTCTTATTTTTCTGAGATTGTTTTAAATATCCATTAAACTATATTCACCCCCCTTCTAGGGTTAATTCAAATCCAATAAGTGGTACCAGAGCCCGTGTCTAATTAACTCCAGAGTCATGAGTTCAACGAATACTGCTTTTTCTGAGGGTCTGTCCATTACTAGGCCTCCTATGCTCAATGGTAGTGATTACGCTTACTGGAAAGCTAGGATGAAAATATATTTAGTTTCTGTTGATTACGATGTGTGGGACATTATTGAAACTGGATATAAAACTCCTACTACAATTATTAATGAAGCTGAATTTCCTAAACCAAAGGATATGTGGGATGCGAATGATAAGAAGTTTTATTCTATTAATGCTAAAGCAATGAATGTTTAATTTGTGCTCTTGATAAAAATGAATTTAATAGAATTTCTCATTGTAATAAAGCTCAGGAAATCTGGCATACTCTGGAGGTCACCCATGAAGGAACATCTCAAGTAAAAGAATCCCGCCTTGCATTATTCAGTAATGAATATGAAAATTTCACTATGCAAAAGGACGAGAGTATAAAGGACATGTATGGTCATTTTTCTGTGCTAGTCTACAATGCTAGAGCCCTTGGAAAAGTATATACTGAGGTAGAAGGGAGAAAAATCCTACGAGTTCTGCCAATGAACTTTGAAGAAAAAGTCATAGCAATCCAAGAATCAAAGGATTTAAGCAAGCTGAGCATGGAAGAGCTGATCGGAAATCTGATGACTTATGAAATGGGGCTGAAAGTTCGAGAGGATCGCAACAACTCAAAACTGAAGAAGAAGTCGATTGCCTTGTCCAATACTATCAACGGTGATGACGAAGATCCCATCGAACAACTTGCTACGGCCGTCTGACAAATCGCAAAATGGAGCAAATTCAAACCTCGAAGGAACAAATCAAAAGTCAACAAACCAAAGAATTAAGACAATTTAGACGAGGAACCTATTTGCTACAATTGCTAGAAGCCTGGGCACATAAAACCAAACTGTCCACTACTTCAGCACAACAAAAGAAACAAAAAGAAGAAGAAAGCTTTTGCAATAACTTGGGATGATGAAGAAGGAGAAGAGGCCTCAGATAGCAGCAAGGAAGAAGTCAATCTATGCTTGATGGCAAAATCAGATTCAAAAGATAACGGAAAATAATCTAGTGAGGTATACAGTTACAATGACTTATTTTTTATGTATCAAACTCTTTTTGAAATTATTGGAACACTTGAGACTAAAGTGGAGAAATTAAAAGTAAAAAATCTGAAACTTGTTCACAATAGTAATAGATTAGAATCTGAACTTGAAAAAGTTTCAAATGTTCGAAATCTAGATTAAAATTGGAATTGTCTGAATCTTGAACTATCAACACTCAAGTCCAACGTTGAAAATCTTGAAAAAGAAAATTTGCGTTTGAAAGAAAATGGTGATATCAAAAGGGATAATTTCATAACCCGATGCACCTCCCTTATGAATGAAAACACAACACTAAGAACCAAAGTCCAAGATCTTGAAATTATTTTAAATAAATTTTCAATTGGTCAAACATCATTTAAAATGTTGTTAGGAAAATAACTGTTTGCTAACAATAGAAAGGGACTAGGTTTTGGAAAAATACAGAATGATATAAATGATAATGGAGAAGGTAAAAGCATCTTTCCAAAGTGTGGGAAATGTGGGGTAATTGGGCATAGTTCTGAAAATTATAAGAGTAATAAAGAAACTAGAAAATTCACTCAAGTTTGAATTCCTAAACACTTATCCCACAATTATCATCACTATTGGAACATGAATAAAAAGATAAAAGAATTTGGGTTCCAAAAGATTCTTTTGCTCACAATACCTCAGTCACTAATACTCTTGGACCTAAGACCTTTTCTGGGTCATTCTCTTCTCTTTTTGTGTAGGTATGTTGGCGGGCTAGGGAGCAACAAAAATGGTATTTTGATTGAGGTTGCTCTAGACATATGACAGGAGATAAAAGACTGTTCCTTAGCCTAGGAAAATATAAAGGTGGAAATGTGATGTTAGGGGACAACAACAAATGTAAGATCATTGGTAAAGGGAAAAGAAAGGGAAATTTTTACGCACATTCAATTAATGATGTATCTCTTACCAGATGTTAGGTAGCTACAGATGAAGAGGCAACTCTATGGCATAGGAGACTAACACATGCTAGTATGATCCTTCTGGAAAAATTGGAATCAAAAGAGCTTGTAAAGGGACTGCCACATCAAAATTTTAAAAGCTCTAAAGTGTGTAAAGCTTGTTCATTGGGAAAACTTAGTCATTCTTCATTTCGCTCTAAAAATGTTGTTAGCAGCTCTCGGGTTCTTGAATTAGTTCATATGGATTTGTTTGGACCAAATGATATTGCTAGCTTGAATGGAAAACGTTATTGTTTTGTATTGGTTGATGATTATTCTAGACTCACATGGGTATACTTTCCAGCCAAAAATTCTGAAATGTTTGATTGTTTTTTTAGTTTTCAAAATTAGTTCAAAATGATAAAGGTGTTTCAATTACAATATTGAGAAATCATCATGGAGATGAGTTTGAAAGACTTTGAAAATTTTTGTGATGAAAATGGTGTTAAACATGAATTTTCCGCTCCTCGAACACCTCAAAAAAATGAGGTAGTCGAAAGGGAAAATTGTACACTTCAAGAACTGGCTAGATCCATGTTAAGTGAGTATAAATTGCCTCAAACCTTCTAGGCTGATGCAATTAATACTTCTTGTTATGTAATGAATAGAGTTATGATTAGACCAATACTTAATAAAACATCATATAAATTATGGTCTGACAAAAGCCTAACATCTCTTACCTCAGAGTTTTTGGATATCCCTATTATATTCTCAATGTAGGTGATCAACTTGGAAAAATTGAATCAAAAGACGATAAATGAATTTTCATGGGCTACTCATCAAGGAGCAAAGCATATAGAATCTTCAACAAACGATCAAGAACGATTGTTGAAACCATTATTGTGAAGTTTGATGAAGCAGACTTGGAAATTGCTTGTGGTAAAGATGATGGTGTTGTACAAGGATGTGAAAAGGAAAGCAATGAAACTGAAGTTGGCAGTGATGAGGTCACAGAATAAATTGTAGAAACTGAGAAGTTGAAGTTCAAACACAACCATCCCCCAGATTTGGTAATTGGAAGTTTAACTGCTGGTGTTCGCACTCGTTCCTCCCTCAATAAAAATGTCTGTGGTTTTTGTAATCATAATGATTTTATTTCTGAGATTGAATCAAACTCTTATGATGTTACACTTAATGATGAATGTTTGGTTTTAGCTATGCAAGATGAACTCAACCAATTTGAGAGGAATATGGTCTGGAAACTAGTTCCTAGACCAAATGACTATCCAATTGTTGGAACGAAATGGGTGTTTAAAAACAAACTTGATGAATCTGGAAACATGATCACAAATAAAGCTAGGTTGGTCGCAAAAGGATACAATCAAATTGAATCGAGAGCTGAAAGAAGAAGTTTTTTTTGAACAACCCCCTGGTTGTGAGAGTCATGAATTTCCAAATCATGTGTACAAACTAGAAAAAGCATTATATGGTCTTAAGCAAGCTCCTCAAGCTTGGTATGACTGTCTATGTTCATATCTTTTGGAAAATGGTTTTAAAAAGGGATGTGCTGACACTACTCTGTTTCTTTTACATGATGGTAATGATTTCTTGATTGTCAGATTTATGTTGTTGATATCATTTATGGTGCTACTAATGATATTTTGTGTGAGAAATTTGAAAAAGTTAAGCAGGACAAATTTGAAATGAGCTTGGTTGGGGAACTGAAGTACTTTCTTGGATTTCAAATCAAACAAAGTAGCAAAGGAATCTTTATTTCTCAAACGAAGTATGTGATGGAGCTGTTGAAGAAATTTAAAGTTGAAGATGCAAAACCAACGAGAACGCCCAACAACTAAGCTTGACAAAGATGAAAAAGGCGTTTTTGTTGATCAAAAAAATATCATGGTATAATCAGCTCACTTTGCAATCTCTCTACATCAAGACCCGATATTATGTTTTTTGTTTGTTTGTGTGCTCGTTTTCAGTTTAATCCAAAAGAATCTCATTTAAAAGCTATAAAACGAATTTTGAGAAATCTTTTGCACACACAAAAACTTGGCTTGTGGTATCCCTCCTGTGATAATTTTGATTTAGTTGGTTTTTTTGATGCTGATTATGCTGGTTCACTCACCGATAGGAAGAGCACTAGTGGAACTTGTTTCATGTTAGGACATTCTCTGGTTTCTTGGTCAAGTCGTAAACAAAATTGTGTTGCTTTGTCCACCACTAAAGCTGAATATATTGCCTTAGGACGTTGTTGTGCATGGATGTAACAACCCGGAAAATCAGGGCCAATTTAAAATTTTTATTTTAAATAAATTGGTTGAAAAATGTGACGGAATTTAAAATTTTCATCTTTAAATAATATTAAAGCCAGTGAAAATAGTCAATTTTCAAACGACCTCTGTTTTCGACGTAATCACTTTTGTTGGAACCGGAATGTCGAATTATTGCTAGGTTTCAATTTTTAGAATTTTCCGAGTTAGTATGTGAGCGTGGCAAAAGAAACTGTGTTTTGTTCAATTCAATCAAATTTAATCGACTGAAAAATAGCCATTTTTCAAACGGTCTCAGAATTCGATGAAATTAATTTTGTTAAGACCGTATCGTCATAACGAAGCCAAAATATTTTTTCTGGATTTTTCTGAGTGCGTATGTGCCTCGGCGAATTTATTTATACGAACGAATTAAATTTATAAAGGATTTAATTATTAATTTAAATAATTCAGGCCACAGACAGCCGTTTGGGCTGACGGGACCTGGTCCATTGGGTCCGGAACATGGGCTATTGGCTAGGGTCACCTTCTGCTGGGCTGGAAAATGAATGGTTTAAAAGTTACGGATTTAATTGTAAAAATACACTAAAATTAATATAAAAATAGAAACCCTAAAACAAAAACACTATTCATCTCTTATAAAAGCCGCCGCCTCCCTTATTATCCGTGGCCGAAATTGTTCAAAGTTTCCCCCACTAAAATCTACACATCCACTGACTTTCAAACCCCAATCTTCACATCATATCGAAGCTCCTTCTCTCCTCTTCCCAGCCGTACGATGAAAGCTACCTGAAATCGCACACAGACCGAGAAATCACCCCCAAACCTCGCGGGTTTCCACCGTCGCCCTGCCCTATAACGGCCGCCGAGTTCGACGGCGAGTTGGCCGTGGTTGCGCCGCTCCAAGGCCGACAGTGTCCCCCCGTCTGATCTGAAAACCATTGCTCGGATTGAACGATTTCTGGATCCAAAGGTTTGAACCTTTTATTTAAAACCGCGGCCGATAATTATCAGAGAAGAAGAAGAAGGGTATTTTTTTATTAAATTAATTAATTAATTAATTAAAATTGTTTTAATCTTATTTTGACCATAACTAATGCATACGTAAACGAAATCTAACGATTTCAGAAGCGTTGTGATCGTATTGACAAGATCTACATTCCTAGACTGAAACGGGACAATTCTGGACTGTTGAAATTTTAGACTAAATCGCGAACGAATGTGAGGATTCTGATTTATTTAATTAAAATAGTGAAATCATGATATGTATGTTATTATTGATGATCTGCGATGTGGTAATTAGAATTTATTTATCTGTGTGATTTGTAATGCTTGTGATGTCATGATAGAACCATGTTAGTCTCGATCTATAATTCTGATGTAATCTCTATAAATTTCTCATCTTTATTATTTTTATTTTTATTTTTATTTCTTTCTAAAAATAAAAAGAAAAATTGAATCTTTGTTTTTGATTCACAACATAAAATCAAAAGTTGAAACTTTATTTTGATTAACAAAATAAAAGAAAGGTAAATCTTTATCTTTGATTCACAAATAAAAAGAAAGGTTTGAATCTTTGTTTCACAAATAAAAAGAAAAGTTAGAATTTTTATTTAGTTTTACAAAAAAAAAAACTTGAATCTTTATTTTGATTTATGGTTTATAAAATAAAAATAAAATTGAATCTTCATTTTGTTTTACAAAATAAAATGGAAAATTGAATCTTCATCTTGTTTTACAAAATAAAATGAAAAAGTTGAATTTTTATTTTGATTTACAAAATAAAAAGAAAAGTGAATCTTTATTTTGATTTACAAAATTAAAGTTTGAATCTTTATTTTGGTCTATAAAATAAAGAGAGTTTAAGTCTTTTAAATTTTAATTAAAAGATAAATAAAGATTAGATATTTCATTTTGATTTACAAAATAAAATAAGGATTAGATATTTTATTTGATTTACAAATAAAATAAAGATGAGACCTTTTATTGTTATTCATCAAATTTATGCACCAAATCATATATTGTGTTGTATGCGTGGACATTAAAATTACGACGTTGGGTAAATAGAAATGGTTAGACAAAAACCATATTATCATATTTGTGGACATTGAAATTACGACGTTGGGTAAATAGAAATGGTTAGACAAAAACCATTATTTTTTGTTATCATATTTTGACACCAAATTTGACATGTGAGTTAGATAGGAAAATATCCCCTATAAAATGTACATTTACAAAAGAATACAAAAGGAGAACAAATATGAGACAACAACCTATTTACATTTCTCAATGTATTAAAAAGGAATTAGCGAAAAAGTACATTTTTATGTATTAAAAAAAGAATTAGAGAAAAAAAGGACATTTTTGTGTATTAAAAAAAATGAAAAGGTAAAAAGGACAAAACTTGATAACACACATTTTATTTACATTCCCTTTGTAAATAAAAAGGACAAAATTTAGCGATGGAATTTTATTTACATATCTTATGTGAATAAAAAAGAACAGAATTTGAAAACAACTTTATTTACACCTCCTTGTGTAAAAGAAAGGAATAAAAGTGACTTTACATTTTTTAATGTAAAGTAAAGAATAAAAGAGAATTTACATTTCTTTTTGTAAAGAAAAGAATAAAAGTGACTTTACATTTTTAATGTAAAGTAGAGAATAAAAGAGAATTTACATTTTTTAATGTAAAGTAAAGAATAAAAGTGAATTTACATTTTTAAATGTAAAGTAGAGAATAAAAGTGAATTTACATTCTTGTAATGTAAAGAAAAGAATAAAAAGAATGAATTTATATTTTTCAATGTAAAAATTAAAAAGAATATATTTACATTTTTCAATGTAAAGATTAAAAAGAATGAATTTACATTTTTCAATGTAAAGATTAGAAAGAATGAATTTACATCTTTCAATGTAAAATTAAATAGAATGAGTTTACATTTTTCAATGTAAAGCTTAAAAAGAATGAGTTTACATTTTTCAATGTAAAGATTAAAAAGAATGAATTTACATTTTTCAATGTAAAGATTAAAAAGAATATATTTACATTTTTCAATGTAAAGATTAAAAAGAATGAATTTACATTTTTCAATGTAAAGATTAAAAAGAATGAATTTACATTTTTCAATGTAAAGATTAAAAAGAATGAATTTACATTTTTCAATGTAAAGATTAAAAAGAATGAATTTACATTTTTCGATGTAAAGATTAAAATAATGAATTTACATTTTTCGATGTAATGATTAAAAATAATATATTTACATTTTTCAATGTAAAAGAGAATAGAATAGATTTACATTTTCTAATGTAAATAAAAGAGAATCGACTAGATTTACATTTTTCTGATGTAAATAAAAAGAAAAGAAAAGAATTACATTTTTCAATGTAAAGAAATAAATAGAAAAGAATTACATTTTTCTAATGTAAGGAAAATGAAACAAAGATTTACATTTTTCAATGTAAAGAATATAATAGAAAGAATTACACTTTTCAATGTAAAGAATATAAAAGAAAGAATTATATTTTTCAATGCAAAGAAAAAGAAACAAAGAAGAAGAAAAAGAAAAGATTACATTTATTTAATGTAAAATAAAAAGGGATTTATACTTTCAATATAAATAAAAAGTGTGATATTTTTTATCGTCACTTTAGGTGCGATAAAAAGAATAAATTATAATAGTTGAAATCACTAAACAATTTGTATTTATATATAAATATAAAATTAAATGAAACGAGCGCGGCAGTTCGTGTATCGGCAATCGTAACTTTAAACGGTTATACTGAAAGATCCGACCGTTGGATTTTTTCCAAAACTGGAACCGTTAGGACCGCTTTGGGAAGAACTTTCCAATGATATAAATTTCATCAAAATCCAACGGTTAGATTTTAAGATATGTGTAAATCAAATTTTAGTAAAAACAGCGCCAGGGCCGCCCATCGACCTGAAGCGTCGTTTAATTAAAATCGAGCTATTTTAAATAAATAAAAATAGCGATAAATCGTTATAAATAAATATTAACGATATTAATGCTTTAAATAATAATTACGCGATGATTATTTGAAAAGACCGAGTTTAACTCATTTCAAATAATTACACGACAATTAAATCGAAATATAAAAGACGATGTTGAAGACCGGCGATCTTCACGTCGAACGGACGACGATTACTGAGACCTTGGATTGACTTGCTCCCAGGAAGGGGTTAAGGTAGTAGTTTTCCGGACGTATGGGTTGATTGTCCGGATAAGCGAGAACCTCTCTGGTGTCTCCGGTTTCGTTCAAACCCAGAACGGACTTGTATGGATGCGCGTCTGACGTTGGAATTTGTTTCGTATAATTAATCAATTTTTATTGACGTATGCCTGTTTGGTGGTAGAGAATTTATTCTCTGCTTAACACCCTGGTATATGTTAGTAGTTATCGATAGCATGGCGCGAATTGTCAATGTGGCACGCTAAGATGCGAACGATCAAGGCTTTTGTTGAAAAGCAGGCCTTGTGATTGATGATCAAAGCACGGACTGTTTAGGCGTAGCTTTGTGTATAGCGTAACTTCACGAGCCTTACACCCCGGTATGAGTCTAAAACGGGAGAAGGGACCGTTGGGAGTGCACACGTTTCTTTCTAGCTAGAGTAGTGTCAGGGACCTACCAGCGCTGACATTTTACTTATGTGGATGATGGATTATGAGGTACCTCGTGTTTTTATAGGTTGTTAGTGGCCATATTATAGGTCCAAAAGGACCGAGAAATCGTGTGTTCAGGAATTGCCAATCCACTAATATATATGTGGACCGACCCTACCACTCCAAGGGTTCGCCAGAGTCCGAATCCTGGGGCATTTGCTAGAGTGTCTCGAATCGGTAAGGAGCTCTTCCCTAGCCTTGACTCTTGATGGAAAACCAAATCTCCAATATGACATGTCGGTCTTGATTGCAAACTTATATACGGCGACATAGTATATGGTAGCTATGCCGTCTAGGATTAATATATTTATACTGAAATGATTTATGAAAACATATACACACTAGTAGTAATACGTTTTACGTATTTATCATCTTTTGATCATTATAAGGTAAAACCCTATCCTCCGGTTTGCGTTGCATTGTGTGATGGGACTTGGGTCTTATAATGATCTCATTTTTCTAAAAAGCATAGCGATATTTGAACGATTTACTTTACTTATGCACTGGCAATCCAATGGAGTAAACCTGTTCCGCGTTAGTGGCGTGGTCCTGTGATTTGCCACATTGTTAGATAAATTAGTTAAGATTTCTCATACCAGTCCCATGATTGACTCGTAGTTTGTTTCACTTTTGCAAACTCGGGTGCCCTCTTTCCACACGGGCAGCCAATTGACAGGTTCAGGTGATACATTCTTGTTGGAGCTTGCTTGGAAGGAAGAAGAAGACCTTTTCTCTATCTTTTATTCTGCTTTGAGTCATTTTTGTTCATCTTTGGTTTAGATGTATGGAATCGGATTTAAAACTTATTTTCTTTCATTGAGACATGTTTCTCTTTTGTTAAGACTTCTATTATGCTAAGTGGATCCTGTAAAACTGCATACTCTGATGTTCTGTTATGATGCTGATGACATTTTATTTCCGCTGAAATGGTTTTATGTGTTATGATATTATCTGAGATCTGTTTTTGTTGTAAATATGTTGTATTCCAAAATGATTATCCTTACTTTCGAACCACGGAAGTTTGGGGTCATCACAATGGATTTTGTGGATGATGCAAACTCTTTCTGTTTTTGGGCTATTTTATAAACAAGTTCCTTTGAAATGTGACAGTAAGAGTGCAATAGATTTATCAAATAATCATGTCCATGATTCACGTACAAAACACATTAATGTGAGACACCACTTCATTAGAGATCATATTGCTAGTGAGGACATTTGTATTGAACTTATTCCAACTGAATCTCAACTTGCTGATTTTTTTACTAAACCCCTTCCTAAAGATAGATTTTCTAGATTACGATTGGATTTGGGGATTATAGAAATTGATTAATCTCTCTGCATTTTTGGCAAAAAAAAAATTCTTGGGTGTTTTGTTATCAATTTCATTTTCTGACAAATCTAATCATTCTTTGAAATCTTTGAGATAAGAACGGTTTCTCTTGGATACTTGTGATAAAATTGCGATTGTATTATATTTCAAAATATGAGATAGTTGAAATATTCCCAATAATCTTGATTTGTTTGAATATATTTCATAATATGAGTAATTTAGGAATTTATTTCACATCCATCTCTATCTCTATCATTTTTTTCTATCATCCATTATAGTTTGATATATTAAGGGGATTTTGTGTATAATAATAACGACAACAGTAATAATAAGTGTTTGTCTAACCTCATTCAAAAATCCATTTTCTGGTCATGCACGGCTATGAGATTGCTTATTTTTTTTCATGTTGCAACTAATCCCACTTAAAAACCCAAGATATGGTTATGCGTGAATAGTGTGCTCTTGAAAAAAAGGTGAATTCCTCCCTAGTATATGGTAACTTTTTCTTTAATCCATCTTCTAAATTGTGAAATGTGTTTCTATCTTATGGGTTATTATGATTTTTGCTTGACTGTTTGGAGTATGCGGTATCTGATTTTGTCAATTGATTTGTTTTTCTATTTATGGTGCATATCCTTTGCAAATGTCCAGTTATGTTCATCTTTTGATGATTACAAAAGTGGGAGAAGAGTTATGATTTTGATAAGTATGAAGACATCTGTAGAATTTATTTTTCCATTAATGTTAAGTGTTTAACTATTTTATATTTTTTCAAAATTGCCTTTTAAATTTTTTATGTCTATTTACATCTGTAGGGGGAGCAGTGCTATAGGGGGAGCACATATATAGGGGGAGTTCTTATAATCTCATTTTCGAACACTTTTGTTATATTCAAAATCTTAAGTATGTATGTCATCATCAAAAGGGGGAGATTGTTGAACCTATGATTTTTTATTTGATGATAACAAATATACTTTATTTTTACAAATGTGTTAGAAACTGTACTGAATTATATTCTCCACATCATACAGAAATGAAATTGATTTTTGACTGATAATATCTATACACAAGATTTAAATATTCACAGAAGAATTTATTATTCAAAAATCATTTTAATTTCATAAATAATTCAGTACATCGTTTTAGAATTCCCTACTATATACATTCATGTTTTCACAAATCATTTTCTTTACAAATGGACCTTACAACATTTTTTTCTCTCACACTCAACTACATATATCTTTACACTCTTACTGTCTCTACATCCTAATTTGCTCCTGTTGCTTCATACTAAAACCTGTCACAAAAATGAAATACACACAGTAGATTGGGACTAAAATGAACACTGAAAAAATAAAAATTTATTTTATAACTTTTATTTTGCCCCAGATTTTCTATGCGTTTTTTCTCATCATCTTTCTGACTTGATTAGCCTCGACATAACCACACTGGTTTGCTGATCAGAACTAGCATTACACTCTACTGATTCTGACCATCCCCAACACAGTGTAATCAGTCTGCTGATGTGTATCACAGTTACACATATATACACACTTAAACAAAATGCCAAGCAGCATGGTAAAAATTGACACAAGACAAGCCAAAGCCCCAGAAGAAAGTAAAAATGCAAAACCAATATGAAAATCAACATGGAGCAAAGATGCAAGCAAAATGCAAATCAGCTCAGCAAGGTCACAAATACATTACAGTGGTGATAATACAAGTGCCAAGGTGGTGCTACTTAGCTACAAGTGGTCAGCTCAGGTTAGATGTGCACGATGTAAGGTGTGCAACAAGTTTCTATGCACAAACATATTTCAATATTTACAAGGTGGCAGTACAGCAAGGTTCAACAAAGCAAGTATATGGAGAATGCAAGTGTAAGTGTAAAATGGTGCAGCTGGTTTGTACATGGCAGCATGAAGGCAGAAATTAGCTCAGCAAGGTGAAAAATGGCGAGGCAAATCAACTCATATGCAACTGATCTCTCAGCATGATCAATTAATTTTTCACAAACATTCAACAAGGGTGCAGTGCAACAAAAACAAAGCAAAGCAGCATGGATACATAACAATTGTGTATATCAATGAGTCACAAGTGCAAAAGGAAACACTACATGGTCAAGGGTGCAAAATTATATACAGCATGATCATAGCAGAATATACATGGAGTTTTCATTGTGTAAATATGTTTTCAAGTAATTACGGCAATTCAGAATTGCAGCAGATCAAATGCAATCTTGTTCATGTCATGGCACAACGAAGCTACAGCATAGTGATGAAAGCAGTCCCATAAACATGCACAGAGAAACAACACTGAACCCAATGCAAAGATGGTGCTCAAAATGTGTATGGATACATGTTTTTTTTTTAAGATTAGTTTACTCTCAGCATATAAAATGGCTTTTTAAAAAAAAAAAAACATGTATGGCAAAAATCATGGAACAAACAAGGGAGTGATGAAATTCTGTTCATACTATGAAAAGAATGAGAGAAATGAATTTCTGGAAAGAGTTTAATGTAATAACCCGGAAAATCTAAGCCAATTTAAAATTTTTATTTTGGCGATTTTAATGAATTTTGATTATTTAAAATGAATATTTTAAATAATAACGACGGAAAATTTATTTTCGACGACGTTAAAACGAATAAATTTATTTTAATTAAATAACGAGCCTGAAATGGCACGGCAGTTCGAAAATTCGATTTCGAATTTCAACTGAGTATACAAAATTCGTTTTAAGTCGGAATTGAACGAAACACGAAATATTTGAATCTGTTCAACAATATCTTTCAAACAAAGTTAAGAAACTGTGATTTCACTTTATAGAGTGTAAGATATGTCCAGTTTAAAATTCAGAAAAGTCGTTGTGGAATTTATATATATTTTAAATATATATAAAGGCCCTTAAAAAGGAAAATTTTGCAAACGACCTCGGTTTTTGACGAAACCACTTTTGTTGGATCCGGGATGTCAAATTATTGCTAGGTTTCAAAATTCGTAATTTTCTGAATCAATATGTGAGCGTGGAAAAGAAAAATGTGGTTTGTCAATTTCAGTTGAATTTAATCGACTGGAAAATGGCCATTTTTCAAACGGTCTCAGAATTCGACGAAACTAGTTTTGTTAGGACCGTATCGTCAATACGAAGCTAGAAATATTTTTTCTGGAATTTTTCGGGTCCGTATGTGGGCCTGGTAAATTGAAATGTGCGTTCAAATTCGATATATAGAGTTATATTTTGATTTTTACGAAAACTGATCGAAACGGCCAAACTGGCTTACGAAACACATCACATTGGGTTCGGAATAGGGGCAATTAGCTAGGTATGACAGTCGGTGAGGTTGGACTGGAGTTCGAAATAAAAACTTACCTTTTTTGAATTTAAATAGAATTAAATTTATATATATTTTTTTAATCCCCCCTTCCTTTTCTCCCTTAGTCAACCCGAGCCCCCCCTTTAGTTAATCGAATTAAAAGAAATTAAAAAAATGGCGATGTCGATCTCATGCTGCCTCCGCCGCGTCGCTTCCACCTTCGCTCCCTCCTCCGCCAAACCACCCTCCATCGATGGCGCGCCAGTCCCCCAGACACCCACCTCACGGACGACCCCCTCCTCCCCCAATTCGAACGGAAAACCGTTGCCTCGTGTCACAGCCAAAAGTCGCCACCACCTCACGCCTGCATCCACCCGCGACGCCCCACCACCCACCTGAATCCGCACGAGGCCCTCGCCTCCGCTCCAGTACACCGAAAACAGTAGGTTTTCTTTGTTTATTTTCATGCATTTTATAAATCCAATTTTATTATATATAAGCATGTTTAAAAATTAGATTTTTTATTCCTATGTATAGCAAAGCAAAATTTGATTTTTATTATGTGATAGGAAAGATTTTTATCAAAGAAAGATTAGATTTTTGAAAAGGAAAAGTTATGAAAATTCGATTTCTATATATGTATTAAGAGATAGGATTTTTATTTATATTTCTAGCGAATAAAAATATGATTTTTCAAAAGAGAAAGAATAGATTTTTGGCGAAAGAAAAATATGATTTTTCAAAAGAGAAAGAATAGATTTTTGGCGATAGAAAAATATGATTTTTCAAAAGAGAAAGAATAGATTTTTGGCGATAGAAAACTATGATTTTTCAAAAGAGGAAGAATAGATTTTTGGCGATAGAAAAATATGATTTTTCAAAAGAGAGAATAGATTTTTAGCGATAGAAAAATATGATTTTTCAAAAGAGAAAGAATAGATTTTTGGCGATAGAAGAAAAGAAAAGATTTTTCTTATATGAACAAAGGCGAAAAGAAATGATTTTTATGATATGAAAATAGCGATAAAAATTCGATTTTTATTATAAGAATTGCAAAATAAAAATGAGATTTTTATTTTAAAAGTAGCGATATAAAAATATAATCTTTATATATAAAGCTGAATAATAAAAATGTGATTTTTACTATGAACAGAGTGAAATAGACTACGATGGAACCGACTGCAATGAAATTCAATTCCGAACCGTTCAGAATAAAGAATGGAGGAGTGGATCCCAAAGGTGAGAACTTCTCACTCAAATTTCCTTTTCTAGTTATAAATATATACTAGGATGCAGACGGTGCTTAGTAGCACCCGACACAATCGTCCACAGACCATGGACTTGTTTGTTTGGTTGTGTAGTTGATAGGATTATATTGTGTTGTGGTTGATTGGTTTATTTGGTGAAATTGGTTTGGATTGAGAAATGGTATTGGATAAAAATTGGTATGGGTATGGCGGGGCCATTAGTAGATTGGGGATAAGGCGAGACCTTATCCCGGACCTAGTATCGTGCCGTTATGCCGCCAAATTTTCTAAAATAAGTTAGAAAAATAAAAAGATCATTTTATTAATAAATGAAATGGATAGAATATTCATAGGTTGAATAAAATGTTTTATCGTTAAAAATATAAAATTTAACGTGAATGTGAATAGAATAAAATATTCATTTACAAATCAGAAGATTTGTTTATGTACACTGATTTGACCGATATTGATTGGGTCGATAAATTTTACACATCGCCCAACTACACAAATAAAATCTGTGTTTGTTGATTGAAACCCAACACGGGTATTGGGATGATATTTAACATACACTAGTCCCAATTGAATAGTTGTTTGTCGATTGATAGGTTGACAGACGACGGCGTTGTGCACTTTGGTTGATGGTTGATTATTTATTATTGCTATTGTACACATGTGTTGTATGGAATCCATGTAATTAACATTATATGGTAATTGATTGGGCCTCATTCCAATCTGGAAAATAAAGAATATTTTAAAATAATATTCAGAAAAGGAATAGAAAATTCACGTGTTGAATAAAATAGAAAATTCACGTGTTGAATAAAATAGAAAATTCACGTGTTGAATAAAACAAAAAATTCACGAGTTGAATAAAATAGAAAATTCAGGTGTTGAATAAAATAGAAAATTCACGTGTTGAATAAAATAGAAAATTCAGGTGTTGAATAAAATAGAAAATTCACGTGTTGAATAAAATAGAAAATTCATGTGTTGAATAAAATAGAATATTCATGTGTTGAATAGAATAAACATTCATGTGTTGAGTAAAAGCCGTGTTGAATAGATATGCGCCATTTTGACGCGAACGATATTTATATCGATTTTTATTCGTTTTTATAACGAATATCGAAAAGGAAAAGATTTAAAAATCAAATATTTTGAAAATATTATCATTTATATATAATTGGTATAGAATATTCAATTTTGATTTAAAATTGAACGGAAAGTGAAAATCAATCTAAAACGAATTTATAAAATACGTTTGAACGAAATATATATAATATATTACATATATATATATATATATTAATGGCCTGAATAGAACGTGCCGCGCAGCGGCCGTTCGCGAATTTCGACCATTGATTTGAATGGACGTTACGGGAGATCCGACCGTCGGATTCTCCTAAAACCGGAACCGTTGGGTTCGTATCGAAAAGAGCTTTCTAGCGAATATTAGAAATTTGAAATCTAACGGTTAGATTTGGAGATACGTCCAAATCAAATTTGGAAAAGGTCGCTGTAAGTGCAGTTCGATGACCGTGTATGGAAATCGGCTGAAATGGCCTTAATAAAATTATTAAAAATATTAATAATTTGTGTAAAATCATAATAAAGGATTTGGGAAGAGTTGGTGGTGAAAAACTCAATATTTGAAAAGATAAAAATAGTTTTTTATCGAATTGAACTAGTTATCGACTAGAATTAGAATCCAATTATTTTTAAAGAAATAAATGGGATTGAGAATGGGTTTTAAAATAACCAGAATTTCCAATATATGAATTGGAATGGATTTGAATCGAAATTATCGTCGGAATATTTCGATGTTGGATTTCGTGATTATACAAGTATTGTTATGGAAATTTGAAAGATATATTTTATATCGTTATTTCCAATACGATAGTTGTTGGTTTTAGAATTCGATATTGAATATAAGCCGATATATTTTCTATTCAGAACTGTATATTGAATATCGAATTGGGTTTTGGGTTTGTCGTGAACGGTGTATTAAATAACACTGTTCTTGAATTCAGTTTAGAAAAGAATAAATATTTTAATTAAGATTTAGTGAAATTGTCCAGTTAATTGGTATTTAATTGGAATTGAATTGAAATTGATTCTTGGGTTTATCGTGAACGGTGTTTTAAATAACACTTGTTCTTTAACCCGATTAACAATGGGATGTGATTTTGGGTTTATCGTGAACCGTGATTTACATGACATTGGTTCTTTAACCCAGTTAAAGATTAAAACTAAGTGGAGTTTTAATGAATCTTTAATTAGATTGAAAAGATCGAGAATGGAGTATCACCAGTTTTGCTCCAAGCGATAGTTAAATCTTTAATTAGATTTGAACGTGAAAAGGTAATTAATTTTACCGATAACACCGTGGTGTTAGATATGGAGTATTACCAGTTTGCTCCAGGGGATAAATAGGTTGGGATTGGGAAATTAAATAAAGAATTACTTCGGTGTGGTCCGCTAATCCCGACTAGTTTGGAAAACTATTATATAGTTTGAAATGATATCCAAAGGAATATTAAAGAATAAATTTTAAAGAATTTATCTTTGATAAAATTAATGGGAACCTTTCCCTAAAAATGTGAATATTTGAATAAAATAATATTCTGGAGTGGAATGAGGCGTATGTTGTGTTTGTGTACACTTGTTTATTATATACGCGAGTTATTCGGAAAGACCGGGTTTATCCCATTCTGAATAACTGATACGACAACACGTCGAAGATGAAGACGGTGGTAGAAGACCGAGGGTCTTCACATCGTTTGGGTGATTACTGATTATCTTGATTGGGCTGTACACCCAAGAGGAGAGAATCGGTTGGTGATCGTCCAGACGTACTTGGAGATCGACGGATATGCGAGGAAAGTGCCTCCGGTTTCGTTCAGACCCAGAACGAACTTGTATGGACTGTGTGTCTGACATTGGATTTCATTCTGTGTGACTGATATCGGTTGCATAGAGTGGTTTTCCTGTGTGGCATGCTAAGATGCAAATGATCAAGGCTTCTGTTGAAAAGCGGAGTCTTGTGTAGCGTTGATCCACGAGCCTCACACCCCGGTGTGAACCAAAACGGGAGAACGGACTCAGGGAGAACATGCGTCTCTTTCTAGTTAGAAGTGGCGTCAGTGGTTTTACACGCCCTGACGAGTTTGACTTATGTGGTTGTTGTTGTTGCGAGGCGCCTCGGATATAGAGCCAGTGGGCTCATTTACGCCCCATAGGGCGGAGAGACGTATTGTTCAGGGTGTTATTTAATCCACATCGAGTGGACCGACCCTGATGATCCAGGGGACGATGCGTTCTGTTCCTGAGACTCGGACTAGAGAGCTCGAATTCGGTGAGGATCTTTCCCTAGCCTCGGTTCACAGACGGAAATCCAATTTCCAATACGTGATTTTGCGGTTTTATTTATAGAGCCTAGTAGTGGCGACATGATAGATGGTACCCATGTCGCCTATGATTGATACACTTATATTTGTAGTTGTTTTTGACACTATACACTTATAGTACTATCAAAATAATCTGTTTTAAATGTATCAAGCATTCTTTGGCTGTTATAAGGTAAAACCCTATCCTCCGGCTTGTGTTGCATTGTGTGATGGGACCTGGGTCTTATAACAACTTCATTGTACTTACTTTAGCATTGCGCTGTTTGTTACACACACTGGTATTCTTGGGGTAAAAACCCGTTCCGTATTATGCGGCGTGGTCCCTTGATTCACCTAACTTAAAAATAAAGATTTATAACTGTTTTAGTTCTCACACCAGTCACATGACTAACCTGGAGTTTATTGTTTTAACCTAAACTCTGGGTGCCCTTATTTTCCGCACGGGCAGCAAGTAGTTTTGGTTTTGCAGATTTGTATTCACAGGACTCTGGTTTACATCTGGAATGGTATTTGGGAAGCTTTGTATCCGTGTATCCCTTTAAGTTGTACTTTGTATTATTTTTCCGCTGCAGTAATGTATTTGAATCTCTGATATTTGTCAAATGTAATTTATTTGTTCATACTCTGTGATATTCTTGTATTCTGATGGAATTGTTTGTAATAAGCAGTGAAATGTTCTTCTGTTTGTGTTCTGATGTGTATTGTTCTCAAAACGATCAGGGGTTTCGAATGGTCTTGATCGGTTTAGCGATCGATTCGGATCGAGCGAAATTCCATTTCGTTACAGTGGTATCAGAGCTTTGGTTTACAAAGCTCGAGAACAAGACACATTAGAACCGAACGAAAGAATTCATCAGAGATTGGATTAGTAATATTC
Organism: Allium sativum; assembly: GCA_030737875.1. Taxonomy (NCBI): domain Eukaryota; kingdom Viridiplantae; phylum Streptophyta; class Magnoliopsida; order Asparagales; family Amaryllidaceae; genus Allium; species Allium sativum. The sequence continues at coordinate 808,611,262 of CM060921.1, read as the reverse complement.
AATGAGAATTACTCGTTAGAGATAGGATTAGTAGTATCCTAGAACGAGTGTAAAGAGTGAAATTTTTGAAAATAAAAGTGAAAACCCATTTGGTTTTGAAAATTTAAACTCTATCATACGTATTTGAGTATATTGTTTATATTAAATTTGGACAATCGAGTATATAAAGATTTTTCATATAGGCGTCATGAACGTATATTCGAAATTTTAATATACTAGATAGATATAGAATCACACTCTAGTCGCCCGGGGATGATACTGGTAATTGTGATCACATTACCAGTATTTATGTTCGAGTTTCGAAAGTGAGATTATCTATATATTTCCATTAGACTGGTGTGAGAACCAAATCTAGATAGGGCTTATTGTTGTGACTTGGCATCAAAAATGAATTTTTGTATATCAAAGCTATAAATTTGAAACGTTAACCAACTAATTGATTGATGGTTGTGTTGTTTGATTATTGGTTTGATTTATTTAGAATTTTGAACCATTAAGCCAAATTGTACCCAATATTGAACTGTATTGAAAATTTATCAAATTTGCATATATGTACATGTATATCTATTGAACAGGTCATAGCAGGAGGCTAAAAGCAAAGGAATAAAATTGTTTGCTCGACAAATAGGTACATGTTTATTGTATTTCTTGGGTGAATGATTTTATGAGCCGTATCGGCTAGCCGCTTGGCTTTTTCTTTTTCTTTTTGATCCACCATTGATTGGTGAGGGCCATGGGAGGCTTTTTGAAATATCCCGATGCTCCCAGTGCAGGGGAGGTTACGGCGAAATTTTTCGAAAATTTAGGGTGTTAGCCTAATTTTTGAAAAATTTGAAAAGTTTTCAAAAACTAAAAAGTTGGAAAACTTAAGCCGTAATGAAAATATGAAAGTTGAGTTGATTAGAAAACAACTTTCAGCCTCGTTCCTTTTCGAGGACGAAAAGATTTTAAGTTGGGGAAATTGTAACAACCCGGAAAATCTGAGCCAATTTAAAATTTTTATTTTGGCGATTTTAATGAATTTTGATTATTTAAAATGAATATTTTAAATAATAACGACGGAAAATTTATTTTCGACGACGTTAAAACGAATAAATTTATTTTAATTAAATAACGAGCCTGAAATGGCACGACAGTTCGAAAATTCGATTTCGAATTTCAACTGAGTATACAGAATTCGTTTTAAGTCGGAATTGAACGAAACAAGAAATATTTGAATCTGTTCAACAATATCTTTCAAACAAAGTTAAGAAACTGTGATTTCACTTTATAGAGTGTAAGATATGTCCAGTTTAAAATTCAGAAAAGTCGCTGTGGAATTTATATATATTTTAAATATATATAAAGGCCCTTAAAAAGGAAAATTTTGCAAACGACCTCGGTTTTCGACGAAATCACTTTTGTTGGATCTGGGATGTCAAATTATTGCTAGGTTTCAAAATTCATAATTTTCTGAATCAATATGTGAGCGTGGCAAAGGAAAATGTGTTTTGTCAATTTCAGTTGAATTTAATTAACTGGAAAATGGCCATTTTTCAAACAGTCTCAGAATTCGACGAAACTAGTTTTGTTAGGACCGTATCGTCAATACGAAGCTAGAAATATTTTTTCTGGAATTTTTCGGGTCCGTATGTGGGCCCGATAAATTGAAATATGCGTTCAAATTCAATATATAGAGTTATATTTTGATTTTTACGAAAACTGATCGAAATGGCCAAACTGGTTTACGAAACATATCCCATTGGGTTCGGAATAGGGGCAATTAGCTAGGGACGACAGTCGGTGAGGTTGGATTGGAGTTCGAAATAAAAACATACCTTTTCTGAATTTAAATAGAATTAAATTTATATATTTTTTTTAATCCCCTCCTTCCGTTTCTCCCTTAGTCAACGCGAGCCCCCCCTTCAGTTAATCGAATTAAAAGAAATAAAAAAATGGCGATGTCGATCTCGTGCTGCCTCCACCGCGTCGCTTACACCTTCGCTCCCTCCTCCGCCAAACCACCCTCCATCGATGGCGCGCCAGTCCCCTAGACACCCACCTCGCGGACGACCCCCTTCTCCCCCAATTCGAACGGAAAAACGTTGCCTCGCGCCATAGCCAAAAGCCGCCACCACCTCACGCCTGCAGCCACCCGCGACGCCCCACCACCCACCTGAATCCACACGAGACCCTCCCCTCCGCTCCAGTACACCGAAAAGATTAAGTTTTCTTTGTTTATTTTCATGCATTTTATAAATCCGATTTTATTATATATAAGCATGTTTAAAAATTAGATTTTTTAATCCAATGTATAGCAAAGCAAAATTTGATTTTTATTATGTGATAGAAAAGATTTTTATCAAAGAAAAATTAGATTTTTGAAAAGGAAAAGTTATGCAAATTCGATTTCTATATATGTATTAAGAGATAGGATTTTTATTTATATTTCTAGCGAATAAAAATATGATTTTTCAAAAGAGAAAGAATAGATTTTTGGCGATAGAAAAATATGATTTTTCAAAAGAGAAAGAATAGATTTTTGGCGATAGAAAAATATGATTTTTCAAAAGAGAAAGAATAGATTTTTGGTGATAGAAGAAAAGAAATGATTTTTCTTATATGAACAAAGGCGAAAAGAAATGATTTTTATGATATGAAAATAGCGATAAAAATTCGATTTTTATTATAAGAATTGCAAAATAAAAATGAGATTTTTATTTTAAAAGTAGCGATATAAAAATATAATCTTTATATATAAAGCTGAATAATAAAAATGTGATTTTTACTATGAACAGAGTGAAATAGACTGCGATGGAACCGACTGGAATAAAATTCAATTCTGAACCGTTCAGAATAAAGAATGGAGGAGTGGATCCCAAAGGTGAGAACTTCTCACTCAAAATTCCTTTTCTAGTTATAAATATATACTAGGATGCAGATGGTGCTTAGTAGCACCCGACACAATCGTCCACAGACCATGGACTTGTTTGTTTGGTTGTGTAGTTGATAGGATTATATTGTGTTGTGGTTGATTGGTTTATTTGGTGAAATTGGTTTGGATTGAGAAATGGTATTGGATAAAAATTGGTATGGGTATGGCGGGGCCATTAGTAGATTGGGGATAAGGCGAGACTTTATCCCGGACCTAGTATCGTGCCGTTATGCCGCCGAATTTTCTAAAATAAGTTAGAAAAATAAAAAATCATTTTATTAATAAATGAAATGGATAGAATATTCATAGGTTGAATAAAATGTTTTATCGTTAAAAATATAAAATTTAACGTGAATGTGAATAGAATAAAATATTCATTTACAAATCAGACGATTTGTTTATGTACACTGATTTGACCAATATTGATTGGGTCGATAAATTTTACACATCGCCCAACTGCACAAATAAAATCTGTGTTTGTTGATTGAAACCCCACACGGGTATTGGGATGATATTTAACATACACTAGTCCCAATTGAATAGTTGTTTGTCGATCGATAGGTTGACAGACGGCGGTATTGTGCACTTTGGTTGATGGTTGATTATTTATCGTTGCTATTGTATACATGTGTTGTATGGAATCCATGTAATTAACATTATATGGTAATTGATTGGGCCTCATTCCAATCTGGAAAATAAAGAATATTTTAAAATAATATTCAGAAAAGGAATAGAAAATTCACGTGTTGAATAAAATAGAAAATTCACGTGTTGAATAAAATAGAAAATTCACGTGTTGAATAAAACAGAAAATTCACGTGTTGAATAAAATAGAAAATTCAGGTGTTGAATAAAATAGAAAATTCACATGTTGAATAAAATAGAAAATTCAGGTGTTGAATAAAATAGAAAATTCACGTGTTGAATAAAATAGAAAATTCATGTGTTGAATAAAATAGAATATTCATGTGTTGAATAGAATAAACATTCATATGTTGAGTAAAAGCCGTGTTGAATAGATATGCGCCATTTTGACGCGAACGATATTTATATCGATTTTTATTCGTTTTTATAACGAATATCGAAAAGGAAAAGATTTAAAAATCAAATATTTTGAAAATATTATCATTTATATATAATTGGTATAGAATATTCAATTTTGATTTAAAATTGAACGGAAAGTGAAAATCATTTTAAAACGAATTTATAAAATACGTTTGAACGAAATATATAATATATATATATTATATTATATATATATATATATATATATATATATATATTAATGGCCTGAATAGAACGTGCCGTGCAACGGTTGTTCGCGAATTTCGACCATTGACTTTGAATGGGCGTTACGGGAGATCCGACCGTCGGATTCTCCTAAAACCGGAACCGTTGGGTTCGTATCGAAAAGAGCTTTCTAGCGAATATTATAAATTTGAAATCTAACGGTTAGATTTGGAGATACGTCCAAATCAAATTTGGAAAAGGTCGTTGTAAGTTCAGTTCGATGACCGTGTGTGGAAATCGACTGAAAGGGCCTTAATAAAATTATTAAAAATATTAATAATTTGTGTAAAATCATAATAAAGGATTTGGGAAGAGTTGGGGGTGAAAAACTCAATATTTGAAAAGATAAAAATAGATTTTTATCGAATTGAACTAGTTATCGACTAGAATTAGAATCCAATTATTTTTAAAGAAATAAATGGGATTGAGAATGGGTTCTAAAATAACCAGAATTTCCAATATATGAATTGGAATGGATTTGAATCGAAATTATCGTCGGAATATTTCGATGTTGGATTTCGTGATTATACAAGTATTGTTATGGAAATTTGAAAGGTATATTTTATATCGTTATTTCCAATACGATAGTTGTTGGTTTCAGAATTCGATATTGAATATAAGCCGATATATTTTCTATTAAGAGTCGTATATTGAATATCGAATTGGGTTTTGGGTTTGTCGTGAACGGTGTATTAAATAACACTGTTCTTGAACTCAGTTTAGAAAAGAATAAATATTTTAATTAAGATTTAGTGAAATTGTCCAGTTAATTGGTATTTAATTGGAATTGAATTGAAATTGATTCTTGGGTTTATCGTGAACGGTGTTTTAAATAACACTTGTTCTTTAACCCGATTAACAATGGGATGTGATTTTGGGTTTATCGTGAACCGTGTTTTACATGACATTGGTTCTTTAACCCAGTTAAAGATTAAAACTAAGTGGAGTTTTAATGAATCTTTAATTAGATTGAAAAGATCGAGAATGGAGTATCACCGGTTTTGCTCCAAGCGATAGTTAAATCTTTAATTAGATTTGAACGTGAAAAGGTAATTAATTTTACCGATAACACCGTGGTGGTAGATATGGAGTATTACCAGTTTTCTCCAGGGGATAAATAGGTTGGGATTGGGAAATTAAATAAAGAATTACTTCGGTGTGGTTCGCTAATCCCGACTAGTTTGGAAAACTATTATATAGTTTGAAATGATATCCAAAGGAATATTAAAGAATAAATTTTAAAGAATTTATCTTTGATAAAATTAATGGGAACCTTTCCCTAAAAATGTGAATATTTGAATAAAATAATATTCTGGAGTGGAATGAGGCGTATGTTGTGTTTGTGTACACTTGTTTATTATATACGCGAGTTATTCAGAAAGAACGGGTTTATCCCATTCTGAATAACTGATACGACAACACGTCGAAGATGAAGACGGTGGTAGAAGACCGAGGGTCTTCACATCGTTTGGGTGATTACTGATTATCTTGATTGGGCTGTACACCCAAGAGGAGAGTATCGGTTGGTGATCGTCCAGACGTACTTGGAGATCGACGGATATGCGAGGAATGTGCCTCCGGTTTCGTTCAGACCCAGAACGAACTTGTATGGACTGTGTGTTTGACATTGGATTTCATTCTGTGTGACTGATATCGGTTGCATAGAGTGGTTTGCCTGTGTGGCATGCTAAGATGCAAATGATCAAGGCTTCTGTTGAAAAGCGGAGTCTTGTGTAGCATTGATCCACGAGCCTCACACCCCGGTGTGAACCAAAACGGGAGAACGGACTCAGGGAGAACATGCGTCTCTTTCTAGTTAGAAGTGGCGTCAGTGGTTTTACACGCCCTGACGAGTTTGACTTATGTGGTTATTGCTGTTGCGAGGCGCCTCGGATATAGAGCCAGTGGGCTCATTTACGCCCCATAGGGCGGAGAGACGTATTGTTCAGGGTGTTATTTAATCCACATCGAGTGGACTGACCCTGATGATCCAAGGGACGTTGCGTTCTGTTCCTGAGACTCGGACTAGAGAGCTCGAATTCGGTGAGGATCTTGCCCCTAGCCTCGGTTCACAGACGGAAATCCAATTTCCAATACGTGATTTTGCGGTTTTATTTATAGAGCCTAGTAGTGGCGACATGATAGATGGTACCCATGCCGCCTATGATTGATACACTTATATTTGTAGTTGTTTTTGACACTATACACTTATAGTACTATCAAAATAATCTGTTTTAAACGTATCAAGCATTCTTTGGATGTTATAAGGTAAAACCCTATCCTTCGGCTTGTGTTGCATTGTGTGATGGGACCTGGGTCTTATAACAGCTTCATTGTACTTACTTTAGCATTGCGTTGTTTGTTATACGCACTGGTATTCTTGGGGTAAAAACCCGTTCCGTGTTATGCGACGTGGTCCCTTGATTCACCTAACTTAAAAATAAAGATTTATAACTGTTTCAGTTCTCACACCAGTCACATGACTGACCTGGAGTTTATTGTTTTAACCTAAACTCTGGGTGCCCTTATTTTCCACACGGGAAGCTAGTAGTTTTGGTTTTGCAGATTTATATTCACAGGACTCTCGTTTACATCTGGAATGGTATTCGGGAAGCTTTGTATCCGTGTATCCCTTTCAGTTGTACTTTGTATTATTCTTCCGCTGCAGTAATGTATTTGAATCTCTGATATTTGTCAAATGTAATTTATTTGTTCATACTCTGTGATAGTCTTGTATTCTGATGGAATTGTTTGTAATAAGCAATGAAATGTTCTTCTGTCTGTGTTCTGATGTATATTGTTCTCAAAACGATCAGGGGTTTCGAATGGTCTTGGTCGGTTTAGCGATCGATTCGGATCGAGCGAAATATCATTTCGTTACATTTAATGTCTTCAAATTCGAATTTCTTTTTCATCAGAATTTTTCAATCATACATTGGAAAATAAAGGTTTGATTCAATCATATATGGCATGGTGACCAGGTAGATTAAAACTCGGCAAGCATAATTGTTTTTCATCAATGGAAATAAAATCAATCACGTTCATGAAGAAAGAATATACTGTGTCCAGATTCATTGCTTGATTTTCAAATTTCGAATTGACAGAAACATTGTCGGTGAGAAACAAATAAAACCCTTTCAAATTATTTCTCAATTTGGACAACTCTAAATCAAGGACACAAATTCGATTCGAATATTCCTCAATCAAAACAAGCAAGTCTTTGAATCGAAATCAGAGGGAAAGGGTTTCGAATCTCCTATTTAAATACACTATTTCCTCACTAGCAAATTATCAACCATTCGACAAACAACAAAAACCCTAAAGTTAAATCGGAAAGCTTACTATGTTGAATCAAAGCAGAGAGCAATTCAAAGTCGAGCAAGGAGGCAGCGTCAATTATCTGAAGGAGAATCGAAGACAGGAAGGTTTCAATTTGAAGAAACCCTAGCCGAAATAGCAAGGAGAAACAAAAGTGACGGCTAACTATTTTCAAATGAAGAAATAAAAGGGGATCACTCTCTTTTATAAAGGCTTTTGTGTTTTTAGGGTTTTCATTTTTGTTGTATTCTTTTTTTTTTTTTTGAAAAACAACCTATTTTTTTCCTAGTTTATTGTCAAACTAGGATTTACATATTACTGCTTTGTGATCTGGGTAAAATCTGATATAGGGTATACATATTAATCTAAGTTTTTGAGCTTAGGGTTAGGACAGGAGCACGTATTGCGAGTTTACATGGGTTTATAAGCGGGATCTGTTTATAACACCTAGTAGAAATATTTGGAATGCAGCAGTAAGCATAGTTAGCCGAAGCTGGGTAATTTCTGTGTGTGATTTTCTTTTACTGCATTTCTTATTTTTCTTATATTGTTTTAAATATCCAATAAACCCTATTCACCCCCTCTAGGGTTAATCTAGATCCAACAAGTTTCATTCCCTTTTCCATGTTATGTGTTTATGACATTCTTTGTTGTAGTTAATTTTGAGCTGATATTCATATTGGATGAATTTCCATGTATTTTTATGCCCTTTAGACACTCTGACCTGTGCAATCTTCTTTTTAAATAAGCGATTTTGTAGTTGAACAAGTACAATACTATGCAATCTTCGATGGGGAGATTTGGTTATTTTCCTTGAAGTGTCCCATGTAGCATCTTCTTCCACTATTAAAATACAAAAGCAGAATATGCTTAGGGATTTGATGAGAACATTGCAAAGATATGGAAATCTTTTTAGTACCTACAACTTATACTTTCTGTTTTTTTAGGTAGCATTTCCATAAGCGAACGAATGTAGAAATTACAGGTTGTCATTAAAACTTGGAATCATAAAGTTTTCACCATTAGACGACTATTAAACAAGCACCCAAGCTCATGTATAAATTAAAATGCTCTAGGAGATTGCTTAATTTGTCCTTATATAAGTTAAGGAATAGTAGTTGATGCCTGTTAAACATGCACCCAAACGAGTTGTTTTAGTCCAAAAATAAGTCGACCCAAACGAGCCAAAACAGTTGGGTAATCTTCCTCTATGGTTGTCATGTATAATCTTCCTTCATGGCTGTGTATGAAGAGGAAGTTTATGATGTTGATGTTATTAATTTCTAAACCAAAACAGTTGGGTAATGATATCGACATCTATCTTCAACCCCTAGTAGAAGATCTTAAGTTATTATGGGAGGGTGTTGATGGAGTATATGATGCACTAAAATGTGTCAACTGCTTATCACTGTTATTACAATGCTCGACTAGTCGCAGCTAGTCATCGACTAGTCGATTAGTCAACATTAGAGCATTGACTAGCACACGTGGAGCTAGAGTAGTTTAGCAAAACTAGATACAGTTTCTTAGTGCATATTTCTCATTTTACTCAAGGTGAGGCACTGATACAAGTGACTATTAAATTAAGATCGATTTATCTTGGGAGTTACTAAATTAAGATTGATTTATCTTGAGAGTTACTAAATTAAGTTCAATTTATCTTGGGAGTTACTAAACTAAGATCGATTTATCTTGGGAGTTACTAAATTTGAAATGTAGCACTAACATGGTGGGATCTCCTATCAAAGTTCATTGTTGGTGTATAGTATTGTTGTCAGAAGGTATATTTCAGATCCATGTCGACAAGTGTTTATAATTTTTAGGATACAACTACTTATTTTCATGGAAATGGAACATTCACTTGTTATTAAAAAACAAATCATGAGTTGTATGTGTATACGTGGAGGTAAGAGAGGTATTGACCTAGCTTTCTGTGGAGTGGTTATGAAAACACTTTGGAATGATGAAAACTATAAATAAAATTTTCAGTCATTTAAATAGCTTCACAATATGCCTAGGGTTTGTTAACCAGACCAATTTAGTAACTCCTAAAATAAATCGAGCTTAGCTGGTTTTCTTAACCAACCAAATTATTAAACAGTAAGGCGTAAAAAATGGTTTCCTCGCTTGAACTTGTCGAGTTTTATATGATTTTTACTTGTGAAAATATTCGTCCACATGATCAACTTTATCATTTCGAAGTGTTTCCTCAATCAGCCCACAGAAAGCTTGTTTAGGTCGCAGTATCTTAAAGATACTGAACACCTCATAGACATGGTTCGGAAATAAACTTTCTGTCAGTAAAGGTAAATAGTGGCAGTACTATATTGTTATATAATATCATAAAATATTCCTTGTAGGCTCAGGAGAAGCATTACGTTACATAGGGAAACTCGGTTTCTTCTTAACTGATCGCCCAAAGGAGGCAAAGAATATTTGTTTTAGGCTCTTGCCTTATCAACATTAATAATCGAGATAGCATAATTTCTTGTAGCTTCCTACTGCAGACACAATTTGTGTTAGGCCATCAATGATCAAGTTGAACCTAAATCGTATTGCAATCTTGATTATTAATATTAATAAGGCTAGAAAAACCTGAATTGATGTGGGAAACTGAGCGAAGAAACCCACCTTGACGTAGGAAACCATATGTGCTCTTTATAGTTACTAGGAATAGAGAAACTGTAACAACCCGGAAAATCTAAGCCAGTTTAAAATTTTTATTTCGGCAAATTTAATGAATTTTGAATATTTAAAATGAATTATTTTAAATAAAAACGATGGAAAATTTATTTTCGACGAAGTTAAAACGAATAATTTTAATTATATAACGAGCCTGAAATGGCCCTGCAGTTCGAAAATTCGATTTCGAAATTCAAATGGATATACAGAATTCAATATAAGTCGGAATTGAACGAAACAAGAAATATCTAAATCTGTTTGACGATATCTTTCCAACGGATGTAAGAAACTGAGATTTCACGTTAAAAGTTGAGAGATATTTCCAGTTTAAAATTCAGAAAAGTCGCTGTGGAATTTATATATATTTTAATATATATAAAGGCCTTGAAAATAGCCGTTTTGCAAACGACCTCGGTTTTCGACGAAACCACTTTTGTTGAATCCGGGACGTCAAATTATTGCTAGGTTTCAAAATTCATAATTTTCTGAATCAATATGTGAGCGTGGCAAAGTTAAACGTGTTTTGAACAGTTTCAGTTAATTTGGTGTAACAACCCGGAAAATCTGGGCCAGTTTAAAATTTTTATTTTGGCAATTTTAGCAAATTTTGATTATTTAAAATGAATTATTTTAAAAAATAACGACGAGAAATTTATTTTGAATATAATTCGAACGTATATATTTAAACGCGTCGTCGTTAGAAAATAAATATTTATATATAATTATAAATAGAATTGAAAATGGCGCGGTAGTTCGATAATTCGATTTCAAACTTCAATTGAATGTACCGGGTGCAAAACAATCCGAATTTTTAATGAAACCAAAAACATTAGGATCTAATTGATGATATCTTTCCAACGAGTCCGACCAATCGAAATTTCGTAGCGGGAATCAAAAGATATGTCCAGTTGAAAATTCTGAATAGTCGCTATGGAATTCAGGCCCTTAAAAATGGACATTTTGCAAACGACCTCGGATTTCGACGAAACCAGTTTTGTCGGGTCCGTGATGTAAAGTTATTGCTAGGTTTCAAATTTCATAATTTTTCGAATCAATATGTGAGCGTGGCAAAGGAAAACGCGTTTGACCAGTTTTAGTTGATTTTAATCGACTGGAAATTGGCCATTTTTCTAACGGTCTCGGAATTCGACGAAACTAGTTTTGTTAGGACCGTATCGCCAATACGAAGCTAGAAAATATTTTTCGGGAATTTTTCTAGTTAGTATGTGACCCCGGTAAATTGAAATGTACGTTTAAAATTCAATATAAAGATTTAAATGTAAATGCAACGGAAACTGATCGAAACGGTCGATTCAGCTTGCGGTACATATCCCATTGTGTTCGGAATGGGGGTGAAACGCTATGGGCGACGGGCGGTGGGCCTCGTTTTGAGGTCGTATGTGAAAGTCAACTTTTTGAAAAATAAAATAATTAAATTAATAAAAAAAAAATTTTAATCTTCTCCCTTAACCAGGCCCCACCCCCCCCCCCGATCTCTTTTCATTTCAGATCGATTATAAAAAAAAAAAAAAGGAGACGAGCGCCCTCGCGCTCGAACCCAGGCCGGCGGCGATGCTTCGCCGAACCCCCCCACCGACCAGAGCGCCGCCCCCTCTTCCTCTTCCCTGAGCTCCTCCTCTCCTCCACCGCCATCAGAGCCCGCGCGAACCCTTCCTCCCTTCGATTTAAAGTGCGGCGCCCTTTTTTTCCTCCCATTTCCGCCACCAGGCCGCCGCCTCTGGCCAAGCACCACTACCTCCGATGCGACACCAGCGAGCTCCCCTTTCCAGACGTCAGCGACAAACACCACCCCCTCCTTCCTTTGTAAATGTAAGTTTTATACTTTACTTAATTATAGATTTGTTTTTCTTTAATGCAATTAGGTTAAAAATGTAAATCAGCCTTATTTATTATTCATAGGAAATTCAGATTTTTATAAATGAAGACAATTAGATTTTTAATTAGGTAAAGTTATGATTTTAATTAGAGAAAGACTGGATTTTTAATAGAATAAAAATATAATTTTTATCATAGTAGAAGAATAAAAATATAATTTTTATAATATAGGAAAGATAAAAATATGATCTTTATATTTTTAAAGTAATAAAGATATGATTTTTATATTTTTAAAGTATTAAAAATATAGTCTTTACTATATAGATGATATAAAAATATGATTTTTGTTTATGTAGAGAAGTAAAAATATAATTTTTACATGATAGAAATATTAAAAATAGCATCTTTATATGTGTAGAAAAATAAAAATGAGATTTTTATAAAGATGAAATCTTTAAAGTTGAAAAGGCGAAGTCTATATGTTTATAAAGGCGAAATCTTTAGGTGGAAAATAGCGTGATAAAAATATAATTTTTATCTATATAACATAATAATAAAAATGTGTTTTTTATATATTGAACATCGAAGTAAAAATTCGATTTTTATATATTGAATAACGAAGTAAAAATTCGATTTTTACATATATAGTGACTACGGGCAACGAAGCTGACGAAGATGCGAAAACGTTGAAGATTTCTATCAGAGAAGAGTCAGGATGATTGGATAGCTATCAGTGAGAATTCCTCACTCTTCAATTTCTTTTCTAATCATATATATATACTAGGATGCAGACGGTGCTTAGTAGCACCCGACACAATCGTCCACAGACCATGGACTTGTTTGTTTGGTTGCATAGATTAGTTATATGATTTGATTTGAATTTGGTTGTTTGGTGATTTTGATTGAGGTGTGAATGGCGTGGGCCTTCACTAGACCGGGGATAAGGCTAGGCCTCGTCCCGTTTCTAGTATCGTGCCGTTATGCCGCCGAAATTTTCTAAAATATGTTAGAAAATAAAAATATCATTTTATTGTGTAAATGAATTGAATAGAAATTCATAGGTTGAAATAAAATGTTTTATCGTTAAAAATATAATTTTAACGTGAAGTGAATAAAATAAAATATTCATTTATAAACCGGACGGTTTGTTTATGTACACCTATTTGAATGACATTGATTGGGACGATAAATTTTACACATCGCCCAACAGCACAAATAAAATATGTGTTTGATTGTTTGAAACCCCACACGGGTGTTGGGATGAAATTTGAAGTTCACTCATCCTAATTGATTAAATATGTCGATCGATCGATTGACAGGCTGTTATAAGCGTTAGATATCTATATTCGATGCTTATACAGTGTAGTGCACTTTGGTTGATGGTTGATTATTTTTCAATGATATTATATACATGTGTTGTATGAAATCCATATAATTAACTTTATATGGTGATTGATTGAGCCTCATTCCAATCGTGAAAATAAAGAATATTTTGATAATAACAAATATTTTGATAATAGGAAATATTTGAAATAGAATATTTGAAAATAGAAATATGTGAAGCCGTGATGATTAGATTGACGCCATTTTGACGTGAACGATATTTATATCGATTTTAAACGATTTCGAAATGAATTGAATTGAAAACGATTTCGAAATGAATTGAATTGAAAACGATTTCGAAATGAATTGAATTGAAAACGAATTCGAATTGAATTGAAAGTGAATTGAAATGAATTCAAATTGAATTGAAATTTGAATTGAATAGAAATGAATTTTAAAACGAATTTATAAAGAAGAATTCAATTTTGATTTGAATTGAAAAGGAAGTTGAAATTGCTTTTGAAACGAATTTAAAACTATTTATATAATTCGTTTTAAATAGAAATCGACGAAGTGTATATTATATATATAATATATATAATATAATGGCCTGAATAGAACGTGCCGCGCCGCGGCAGTTCGTGAATTTCGACCATTTATTTCAAACGGACATTACGGGAGATCCGACCGTCGGATTCTCCTAAAACCGGAACCATTGGGTTCGTATCGAAAAGAGCTTTCTAACGAATATTAGAAATTAGAAATCTAATGGTTGGATTTGGAATTATGTCCAAATCAAATTCGAAAAAGGTCGCTGTAAGTGCAGTTCGATGGCCGTGGATGGAAATCGACTGTACGGGCCTTGATAAAATTATTAAAAATAGTAATAATTTGTGTAAAATCATAAGAAATGATTTGCGAAGATTTGGGATGAAAAACTCCATGTTTGAAAAGATAAAAATAGATTTTTATCGAAATGAACTAGTTTTGAACTAGAAATATAATTCTATTTATTTTTTAAATAAATAAATTGAATTTGAAAAGGGTTTTAAAAATAACCAGAATTCCAATGATTGCATTGGAGTGGATTTGAATCGAAATTGTCTTCGGGATATTTCGGTGTTGGATTTCGTGATCATACAGTTGTTGTTATGGAAATTTGAAAGATATAGATATATATATCGTTATTTCCAATACGACATTTGTTAGTCGTAGAATTTGATATTGAATATAAGCCGATATATTTTCTATTCAGAGCCTTGTATTGAATATCAAATGTGATTTGGGTTTGTCGTGAATGGTGTCTTCACTAACACTGTTCTTGAACCCAGTTGTGAAAAGATTAAATCTTTTTGTTTAGATTTAATGAAGTGTACCAATTAAATAATATTTAATTGGGATTGAATTGATATTGATTTTTATGTTTATCGTGAACTATGTTTTTAAATGACACTGATTCTTTAACCCAGTTAAAGATTAAAACTAAGTGGAAGTTTTAATGAATCTTTAATTAGATTGAAATGGTCGAGAATGGAGTATCACCAGTTTTGCTCCAGGCGATAGTTGAATCTTTAATTAGATTTGAACGTGAAGTGGTAATTGAATTTACCGATAACACCGTGGTGTTAGATATGAAGTATCACCAGTTTTACTTCATGGGATGAATAGGTTGGGGATTGGGAAATTAAAATAAATGATTACTTCGGTGTGGTTCGCTAATCCCGACTAGTTTGAATTGAGATTCAAAAATAGAATAAAGAATATTCTGAATTGGAATGAGGCGTATGTTGTGTTTGTGTAACACTTTTATAATATATACGCGAGTTATTCAGAAAGACCGGGTTTATCCCATTCTGAATAACTTATTCGACGTGGTGTCGAAGATGAAGACGGTGGTCGAAGACCGGAAGTCTTCACGTCGTTTGGGTGATTACTGATGATCTTGATTGGGCTGTACACCCAAGAAGATGGAAACAATTTGTGATCGTCCAGACGTACTTGGAGATCGATGGATATGCGGGGTACTAGGTGCCTCCGGTTTCGTTCAGACCCAGAACAGACTTGTAAATGGACTGTGTGTCTGACATTGGATTTTAGTCCGTGTGATTGATCTCTATTAAATATATATCTGTTTGGCGGCGGAGAATTTATTCTCTTGCTTAACGCCCTTCTCTGAGACGTACGAGCTCAGGAGTTATATATTGATGGATATCAAACGCATGGAGTGAATTGCCTGTGTGGCATGCCTAAGTGGCAATTGATCGAGGCTTCTGTTGAAAAGCAAAGTCTTGTGGTGATGATCAAAGCACGGCCTTTGTGGCGTAGCTTTGTGTAACGTTTACTTCACGAGTTTCACACCCGGTATGAATCAAAAACGGGAGACGGACCTCAGAGGGGACATGCGTTTTCTTTCTAGCTAGAAGTGGCGTCAGTGGTTTTACACGCCCTGACGAGTTTGACTTATGTGGTTGTTGCTGTTGCGAGGCGCCTCGGTTTGATCGGACGATCCGGGTCCGATGGAGTCATTTAGTTGGCTCACCTACGCCCCAAAGGGCGGAGAAACGTATTGTTCAGGCATTATAATCCACATCGGTGGACTGGCCCTGACGATCCAAGGTACGGTTGCGGCTGTGCTTGAGACACGGGCTAGAGCGTCTCGAATCGGTTGAGGACTATCTTTTGCCTCGGTTCATAGATGGAAACCCAATTTCCAAATACGTGACTTTGCGATTTTAATTGTATAACCTAGTATGGCGACATAGTGGGATGGGGCGCTCATGCCGCCTATGATTGATACTTATGATTTGAAGTTGTTTTATACACTATGCACTTATAATAGTATCAAACGATTTGTTTTAACCGTATCAAGCATTCTTTGGCTGTTATAAGGGAAAACCCTATCCTCGGCTGCGTTGCATTGTGTGATGGGACCTGGGTCTTATAACAGCTTCATTTTTCTTTATTTAGCATTGCGCTGTTTGTTTTATGCACTGGTATTCTTGGGAGGAAACCCGTTCCGTGTTAAACGGCGTGGTCCCTTGATTTGCTTGATGATTTAAAATAAAGATTAATAACTGTTTTAGTTCTCACACCAGTCACATGACTGACCTGGAGTTTATTGTTTTAACCTAAACTCTGGGTGCCCTTATTTTGACACGGGCAGCTAGTAGTTTTGGTTTTGCAGATTTATATTCACAGGATCCTGGTTTACAGCTGGAACGATATCCGGAAAGCTTTGTATCCGTATATCTCTTCTAGTTGTGTATTGTATTATTTTTCCGCTGCTATATATTTAAATGTAATTTAAATCTCTGATATTTCTGTGTAATATTCATTTATACTCGGTATATTCTTGTAATCTGATGCATTGTTGTAATATACAATGAAATGTTCTTTTGTATGCGTTCTACTTTGTCGTGTTCTCAAACGATAGGGCGTTTGGAACGGTCTGGGTCGGTTTAGCGACTGGTTCGGACCGAGCGAAATTCCTGCTCGTCACATTTGGTATCAAAGCTTTGGTTTACAGAGCTCGAGAACAAGACGCATTAGAACCATACGAAAGAATTCATCAGAAACTGGATTAGTAATATCCAACGGGAATGACTCGTTAGAGATGGGATCAGTAGTATCCTAGAACGAGTGTGAAGAGTATATTTTTCAAATGAAAACAAATTTTGTTTTGAAAATTTAAATCAATTATTCGTATTTGGTTATTTATTTATATTGATGTGGACAATCCAGTATATATAGATTTTGCGTATACGTCTGATCCGCGTGTATTCGAAATTTTAATATATTGGATAGATATAGCATCACACTCTAGTCGCCCGAAGATGATATTGATGATAGCGATCGCATCGTCAACATTTATGTTCGAGTTTCGAAGGTGTGATTTCTATATGTTTCCATTAGATTGGTGTGAGAACCAAAACTTATCTATATAGCTAGAATACAATGTTGTGATTTGGCATCAAAAACATGATTTTTGTATATGTATCAAATTATGAATTTGAAACGTTAATTCACTAATTGATTGATGTTTGTGTTGCTTGTTTAGTTGTTTGCTAATTTTTTTTAAACATTAAGCCTAATTGAAACAAATATTGAATTGTATTGAAAATTGGTTGCATTTGCTTGCATATGCATATATATCATTGAACAGGTCATAGCAAGGAGGCTAGAGCCGAAGAATAAAATTTGTTTGCCCGACAAATAGGTACATGTTTATTACATAATTTACTGTTTTGTTTGGGTGATGATGATTTTGTGAGCCTATTGGCTAGCCGCTTGGCTTTTTCTTTTTCTTTTTGAGATCTGAAGGACCGGGGAAGCTATTTGAAATTCCCCGATGCTCCCATTGCAGGGGAGGTTATGGCGAAATTTTTCGGAAATTTAGGGTGTTAGCCAAATTTTTGAAATTTTGAAAATTCTCAGAAACTAAAGAGTTGGAGAATGGAAGCCTGATCGATCGTAGAGTTGATTAATCAAACCACTTTCGACTTTGTTCCTTTTCGGGGATGAAAAGTTTTAAGTGGGGGAGATTGTAACAACCCGGAAAATTTGGCCAGTTTAAAATTTTTATTTTGGCAATTTTAGCAAATTTTGATTATTTAAAATGAATTATTTTGAATAATAACGACGAGAAATTTATTTTGAATATAATTCGAACGTATATATTTAAACGCGTCGTCGTTAGAAAATAAATATTTATATATAATTATAAATAGAATTGAAAATGGCGCGGTAGTTCGATAATTCGATTTCAAACTTCAATTGAATGTACCGGGTGCAAAACAATCCGGATTTTAATGAAACCAAAAACATTAGGATCTAATTGATGATATCTTTCCAACGAGTCCGACCAATCGAAATTTCGTAGCGGGAATCAAAAGATATGTCCAGTTGAAAATTCTGAATAGTCGCTATGGAATTCAGGCCCTTAAAAATGGACATTTTGCAAACGACCTCGGATTTCGACGAAACCAGTTTTGTTGGGTCCGTGATGTAAAGTTATTGCTAGGTTTCAAATTTCATAATTTTTCGAATCAATATGTGAGCGTGGTAAAGGAAAACGCGTTTGACCAGTTTCAGTTGATTTTAATCGACTGGAAATTGGCCATTTTTCTAACGGTCTCGGAATTCGACGAAACTAGTTTTGTTAGGACCGTATCGTCAATACGAAGCTAGAAAATATTTTTCGGGAATTTTTCTAGTTAGTATGTGACCCCGGTAAATTGAAATGTACGTTTAAAATTCAATATAAAGATTTAAATGTAAATGCAACGGAAACTGATCGAAACGGTCGATTCAGCTTGCGGTACATATCCCATTGTGTTCTGAATGGGGGTGAAATGCTATGGGCGACAGGCGGTGGGCCTCGTTTCGAGGTCGTATGTGAAAGTCAACTTTTTGAAAAATAAAATAATTAAATTAATAAAAAAAAAATTAATCTTCTCCCTTAACCAGGCCCCCCCCCCCGATCTCTTTTCATTTCAGATCGATTATAAAAATAAAAAAAAGGAGACGAGCGCCCTCGCGCTCGAACCCAGGCCGGCGGCGATGCTTCGCCGAACCCCCCCCCCCCCCTCCGACCAGAGCGCCGCCCCCTCTTCTTCTTCCCCGAGCTCCTCCTCTCCTCCACCGCCATCAGAGCCCGCGCGAACCCTTCCTCCCTTCGATTTAAAGTGCGGCGCCCTTTTTTTTCCTCCCATTTCCGCCACCAGGCCGCCGCCTCTGGCCAAGCACCACTACCTCCGATGCGACACCAGCGAGCTCCCCTTTCCAGACGTCAGCGACAAACACCACCCCCTCCTTCCTTTGTAAATGTAAGTTTTATACTTTACTTAATTATAGATTTGTTTTTCTTTAATGCAATTAGGTTAAAAATGTAAATCAGCCTTATTTATTATTCATAGGAAATTCAGATTTTTATAAATGAAGACAATTAGATTTTTAATTAGGTAAAGTTATGATTTTAATTAGAGAAAGACTGGATTTTTAATAGAATAAAAATATAATTTTTATCATAGTAGAAGAATAAAAATATAATTTTTATAATATAGGAAAGATAAAAATATGATCTTTATATTTTTAAAGTAATAAAGATATGATTTTTATATTTTTAAAGTATTAAAAATATAGTCTTTACTATATAGATGATATAAAAATATGATTTTTGTTTATGTAGAGAAGTAAAAATATAATTTTTACATGATAGAAATATTAAAAATAGCATCTTTATATGTGTATAAAAATAAAAATGAGATTTTTATAAAGATGAAATCTTTAAAGTTGAAAAGGCGAAGTCTATATGTTTATAAAGGCGAAATCTTTAGGTGGAAAATAGCGTGATAAAAATATAATTTTTATCTATATAACATAGTAATAAAAATGTGTTTTTTATATATTGAACATCGAAGTAAAAATTCGATTTTTATATATTGAATAACGAAGTAAAAATTCGATTTTTACATATATAGTGACTACGGGCAACGAAGCTGACGAAGATGCGAAAACGTTGAAGATTTCTATCAGAGAAGAGTCAGGATGATTGGATAGCTATCAGTGAGAATTCCTCACTCTTCAATTTCTTTTCTAATCATATATATATACTAGGATGCAGACGGTGCTTAGTAGCACCCGACACAATCGTCCACAGACCATGGACTTGTATGTTTGGTTGCATAGATTAGTTATATGATTTGATTTGAATTTGGTTGTTTGGTGATTTTGATTGAGGTGTGAATGGCGGGGGCCTTCACTAGACCGGGGATAAGGCTAGGCCTCGTCCCGTTTCTAGTATCGTGCCGTTATGCCGCCGAAATTTTCTAAAATATGTTAGAAAATAAAAATATCATTTTATTGTGTAAATGAATTGAATAGAAATTCATAGGTTGAAATAAAATGTTTTATCGTTAAAAATATAATTTTAACGTGAAGTGAATAAAATAAAATATTCATTTATAAACCGGACGGTTTGTTTATGTACACCTATTTGAATGACATTGATTGGGACGATAAATTTTACACATCCCCCAACAGCACAAATAAAATATGTGTTTGATTGTTTGAAACCCCACACGGGTGTTGGGATGAAATTTGAAGTTTACTCATCCTGATTGATTAAATATGTCGATCGATCGATTGACAGGCTGTTATAAGCGTTAGATATCTATATTCGATGCTTATACAGTGTAGTGCACTTTGGTTGATGGTTGATTATTTTTCAATGATATTATATACATGTGTTGTATGAAATCCATATAATTAACTTTATATGGTGATTGATTGGGCCTCATTCCAATCGTGAAAATAAAGAATATTTTGATAATAACAAATATTTTGATAATAGGAAATATTTGAAATAGAATATTTGAAAATAGAAATATGTGAAGCCGTGATGATTAGATTGACGCCATTTTGACGTGAACGATATTTATATCGATTTTAAACGATTTCGAAATGAATTGAATTGAAAACGATTTCGAAATGAATTGAATTGAAAACGATTTCGAAATGAATTGAATTGAAAACGATTTCGAAATGAATTGAATTGAAAACGAATTCGAATTGAATTGAAAGTGAATTGAAATGAATTCAAATTGAATTGAAATTTGAATTGAATAGAAATGAATTTTAAAACGAATTTATAAAGAAGAATTCAATTTTGATTTGAATTGAAAAGGAAGTTGAAATTGCTTTTGAAACGAATTTAAAACTATTTATATAATTCGTTTTAAATAGAAATCGACGAAGTGTATATTATATATATAATATATATAATATAATGGCCTGAATAGAACGTGCCGCGCCGCGGCAGTTCGTGAATTTCGACCATTTATTTCAAACGGACATTACGGGAGATCCGACCGTCGGATTCTCCTAAAACCGGAACCGTTGGGTTCGTATCGAAAAGAGCTTTCTAACGAATATTAGAAATTAGAAATCTAACGGTTGGATTTGGAATTATGTCCAAATCAAATTCGAAAAAGGTCGCTGTAAGTGCAGTTCGATGGCCGTGGATGGAAATCGACTGTACGGGCCTTGATAAAATTATTAAAAATAGTAATAATTTGTGTAAAATCGTAAGAAATGATTTGCGAAGATTTGGGATGAAAAACTCCATGTTTGAAAAGATAAAAATAAATTTTTATCGAAATGAACTAGTTTTGAACTAGAAATATAATTCTATTTATTTTTTAAATAAATAAATTGAATTTGAAAAGGGTTTTAAAAATAACCAGAATTCCAATGATTGCATTGGAGTGGATTTGAATCGAAATTGTCTTCGGGATATTTCGGTGTTGGATTTCGTGATCATACAGTTGTTGTTATGGAAATTTGAAAGATATAGATATATATATCGTTATTTCCAATACGACATTTGTTAGTCGTAGAATTTGATATTGAATATAAGCCGATATATTTTCTATTCAGAGCCTTGTATTGAATATCAAATGTGATTTGGGTTTGTCGTGAATGGTGTCTTCACTAACACTGTTCTTGAACCCAGTTGTGAAAAGATTAAATCTTTTTGTTTAGATTTAATGAAGTGTACCAATTAAATAATATTTAATTGGGATTGAATTGATATTGATTTTTGGGTTTATCGTGAACTGTGTTTTTAAATGACACTGATTCTTTAACCCAGTTAAAGATTAAAACTAAGTGGAAGTTTTAATGAATCTTTAATTAGATTGAAATGGTCGAGAATGGAGTATCACCAGTTTTGCTCCAGGCGATAGTTGAATCTTTAATTAGATTTGAACGTGAAGTGGTAATTGAATTTACCGATAACACCGTGGTGTTAGATATGAAGTATCACCAGTTTTACTTCATGGGATGAATAGGTTGGGGATTGGGAAATTAAAATAAATGATTACTTCGGTGTGGTTCGCTAATCCCGACTAGTTTGAATTGAGATTCAAAAATAGAATAAAGAATATTCTGAATTGGAATGAGGCGTATGTTGTGTTTGTGTAACACTTTTATAATATATACGCGAGTTATTCAGAAAGACCGGGTTTATCCCATTCTGAATAACTTATTCGACGTGGTGTCGAAGATGAAGACGGTGGTCGAAGACCGGAAGTCTTCACGTCGTTTGGGTGATTACTGATGATCTTGATTGGGCTGTACACCCAAGAAGATGGAAACAATTTGTGATCGTCCAGACGTACTTGGAGATCGATGGATATGCGGGGTACTAGGTGCCTCCGGTTTCGTTCAGACCCAGAACGGACTTGTAAATGGACTGTGTGTCTGACATTGGATTTTAGTCCGTGTGATTGATCTCTATTAAATATATATCTGTTTGGCGGCGGAGAATTTATTCTCTTGCTTAACGCCCTTCTCTGAGACGTACGAGCTCAGGAGTTATATATTGATGGATATCAAACGCATGGAGTGAATTGCCTGTGTGGCATGCCTAAGTGGCAATTGATCGAGGCTTCTGTTGAAAAGCAAAGTCTTGTGGTGATGATCAAAGCACGGCCTTTGTGGCGTAGCTTTGTGTAACGTTTACTTCACGAGTTTCACACCCGGTATGAATCAAAAACGGGAGACGGACCTCAGAGGGGACATGCGTTTTCTTTCTAGCTAGAAGTGGCGTCAGTGGTTTTACACGCCCTGACGAGTTTGACTTATGTGGTTGTTGCTGTTGCGAGGCGCCTCGGTTTGATCGGACGATCCGGGTCCGATGGAGTCATTTAGTTGGCTCACCTACGCCCCAAAGGGCGGAGAAACGTATTGTTCAGGCATTATAATCCACATCGGTGGACTGGCCCTGACGATCCAAGGTACGGTTGCGGCTGTGCTTGAGACACGGGCTAGAGCGTCTCGAATCGGTTGAGGACTATCTTTTGCCTCGGTTCATAGATGGAAACCCAATTTCCAAATACGTGACTTTGCGATTTTAATTGTATAACCTAGTATGGCGACATAGTGGGATGGGGCGCTCATGCCGCCTATGATTGATACTTATGATTTGAAGTTGTTTTATACACTATGCACTTATAATAGTATCAAACGATTTGTTTTAACCGTATCAAGCATTCTTTGGCTGTTATAAGGGAAAACCCTATCCTCGGCTGCGTTGCATTGTGTGATGGGACCTGGGTCTTATAACAGCTTCATTTTTCTTTATTTAGCATTGCGCTGTTTGTTTTATGCACTGGTATTCTTGGGAGGAAACCCGTTCCGTGTTAAACGGCGTGGTCCCTTGATTTGCTTGATGATTTAAAATAAAGATTAATAACTGTTTTAGTTCTCACACCAGTCACATGACTGACCTGGAGTTTATTGTTTTAACCTAAACTCTGGGTGCCCTTATTTTGACACGGGCAGCTAGTAGTTTTGGTTTTGCAGATTTATATTCACAGGATCCTGGTTTACAGCTGGAACGATATCCGGAAAGCTTTGTATCCGTATATCTCTTCTAGTTGTGTATTGTATTATTTTTCCGCTGCTATATATTTAAATGTAATTTAAATCTCTGATATTTCTGTGTAATATTCATTTATACTCGGTATATTCTTGTAATCTGATGCATTGTTGTAATATACAATGAAATGTTCTTTTGTATGCGTTCTACTTTGTCGTGTTCTCAAACGATAGGGCGTTTGGAACGGTCTGGGTCGGTTTAGCGACTGGTTCGGACCGAGCGAAATTCCTGCTCGTCACATTTGGTATCAAAGCTTTGGTTTACAGAGCTCGAGAACAAGACGCATTAGAACCATACGAAAGAATTCATCAGAAACTGGATTAGTAATATCCAACGGGAATGACTCGTTAGAGATGGGATCAGTAGTATCCTAGAACGAGTGTGAAGAGTATATTTTTCAAATGAAAACAAATTTTGTTTTGAAAATTTAAATCAATTATTCGTATTTGGTTATTTATTTATATTGATGTGGACAATCCAGTATATATAGATTTTGCGTATACGTCTGATCCGCGTGTATTCGAAATTTTAATATATTGGATAGATATAGCATCACACTCTAGTCGCCCGAAGATGATATTGATGATAGCGATCGCATCGTCAACATTTATGTTCGAGTTTCGAAGGTGTGATTTCTATATGTTTCCATTAGATTGGTGTGAGAACCAAAACTTATCTATATAGCTAGAATACAATGTTGTGATTTGGCATCAAAAACATGATTTTTGTATATGTATCAAATTATGAATTTGAAACGTTAATTCACTAATTGATTGATGTTTGTGTTGCTTGTTTAGTTGTTTGCTAATTTTTTTTAAACATTAAGCCTAATTGAAACAAATATTGAATTGTATTGAAAATTGGTTGCATTTGCTTGCATATGCATATATATCATTGAACAGGTCATAGCAAGGAGGCTAGAGCCGAAGAATAAAATTTGTTTGCCCGACAAATAGGTACATGTTTATTACATAATTTACTGTTTTGTTTGGGTGATGATGATTTTGTGAGCCTATTGGCTAGCCGCTTGGCTTTTTCTTTTTCTTTTTGAGATCTGAAGGACCGGGGAAGCTATTTGAAATTCCCCGATGCTCCCATTGCAGGGGAGGTTATGGCGAAATTTTTCGGAAATTTAGGGTGTTAGCCAAATTTTTGAAATTTTGAAAATTCTCAGAAACTAAAGAGTTGGAGAATGGAAGCCTGATCGATCGTAGAGTTGATTAATCAAACCACTTTCGACTTTGTTCCTTTTCGGGGATGAAAAGTTTTAAGTGGGGGAGATTGTAACAACCCGGAAAATTTGGCCAGTTTAAAATTTTTATTTTGGCAATTTTAGCAAATTTTGATTATTTAAAATGAATTATTTTGAATAATAACGACGAGAAATTTATTTTGAATATAATTCGAACATATATATTTAAACGCGTCGTCGTTAGAAAATAAATATTTATATATAATTATAAATAGAATTGAAAATGGCGCGGTAGTTCGATAATTCGATTTCAAACTTCAATTGAATGTACCGGGTGCAAAACAATCCGGATTTTAATGAAACCAAAAACATTAGGATCTAATTGATGATATCTTTCCAACGAGTCCGACCAATCGAAATTTCGTAGCGGGAATCAAAAGATATGTCCAGTTGAAAATTCTGAATAGTCGCTATGGAATTCAGGCCCTTAAAAATGGACATTTTGCAAACGACCTCGGATTTCGACGAAACCAGTTTTGTTGGGTCCGTGATGTAAAGTTATTGCTAGGTTTCAAATTTCATAATTTTTCGAATCAATATGTGAGCGTGGTAAAGGAAAACGCGTTTGACCAGTTTCAGTTGATTTTAATCGACTGGAAATTGGCCATTTTTCTAACGGTCTCGGAATTCGACGAAACTAGTTTTGTTAGGACCGTATCGTCAATACGAAGCTAGAAAATATTTTTCGGGAATTTTTCTAGTTAGTATGTGACCCCGGTAAATTGAAATGTACGTTTAAAATTCAATATAAAGATTTAAATGTAAATGCAACGGAAACTGATCGAAACGGTCGATTCAGCTTGCGGTACATATCCCATTGTGTTCGGAATAGGGGTGAAACGCTATGGGCGACAGGCGGTGGGCCTCGTTTCGAGGTCGTATGTGAAAGTCAACTTTTTGAAAAATAAAATAATTAAATTAATAAAAAAAAAATTAATCTTCTCCCTTAACCAGGCCCCCCCCCGATCTCTTTTCATTTCAGATCGATTATAAAAATAAAAAAAAGGAGACGAGCGCCCTCGCGCTCGAACCCAGGCCGGCGGCGATGCTTCGCCGAACCCCCCCCCCCTCCGACCAGAGCGCCGCCCCCTCTTCTTCTTCCCCGAGCTCCTCCTCTCCTCCACCGCCATCAGAGCCCGCGCGAACCCTTCCTCCCTTCGATTTAAAGTGCGGCGCCCTTTTTTTTCCTCCCATTTCCGCCACCAGGCCGCCGCCTCTGGCCAAGCACCACTACCTCCGATGCGACACCAGCGAGCTCCCCTTTCCAGACGTCAGCGACAAACACCACCCCCTCCTTCCTTTGTAAATGTAAGTTTTATACTTTACTTAATTATAGATTTGTTTTTCTTTAATGCAATTAGGTTAAAAATGTAAATCAGCCTTATTTATTATTCATAGGAAATTCAGATTTTTATAAATGAAGACAATTAGATTTTTAATTAGGTAAAGTTATGATTTTAATTAGAGAAAGACTGGATTTTTAATAGAATAAAAATATAATTTTTATCATAGTAGAAGAATAAAAATATAATTTTTATAATATAGGAAAGATAAAAATATGATCTTTATATTTTTAAAGTAATAAAGATATGATTTTTATATTTTTAAAGTATTAAAAATATAGTCTTTACTATATAGATGATATAAAAATATGATTTTTGTTTATGTAGAGAAGTAAAAATATAATTTTTACATGATAGAAATATTAAAAATAGCATCTTTATATGTGTATAAAAATAAAAATGAGATTTTTATAAAGATGAAATCTTTAAAGTTGAAAAGGCGAAGTCTATATGTTTATAAAGGCGAAATCTTTAGGTGGAAAATAGCGTGATAAAAATATAATTTTTATCTATATAACATAGTAATAAAAATGTGTTTTTTATATATTGAACATCGAAGTAAAAATTCGATTTTTATATATTGAATAACGAAGTAAAAATTCGATTTTTACATATATAGTGACTACGGGCAACGAAGCTGACGAAGATGCGAAAACGTTGAAGATTTCTATCAGAGAAGAGTCAGGATGATTGGATAGCTATCAGTGAGAATTCCTCACTCTTCAATTTCTTTTCTAATCATATATATATACTAGGATGCAGACGGTGCTTAGTAGCACCCGACACAATCGTCCACAGACCATGGACTTGTATGTTTGGTTGCATAGATTAGTTATATGATTTGATTTGAATTTGGTTGTTTGGTGATTTTGATTGAGGTGTGAATGGCGGGGGCCTTCACTAGACCGGGGATAAGGCTAGGCCTCGTCCCGTTTCTAGTATCGTGCCGTTATGCCGCCGAAATTTTCTAAAATATGTTAGAAAATAAAAATATCATTTTATTGTGTAAATGAATTGAATAGAAATTCATAGGTTGAAATAAAATGTTTTATCGTTAAAAATATAATTTTAACGTGAAGTGAATAAAATAAAATATTCATTTATAAACCGGACGGTTTGTTTATGTACACCTATTTGAATGACATTGATTGGGACGATAAATTTTACACATCGCCCAACAGCACAAATAAAATATGTGTTTGATTGTTTGAAACCCCACACGGGTGTTGGGATGAAATTTGAAGTTTACTCATCCTGATTGATTAAATATGTCGATCGATCGATTGACAGGCTGTTATAAGCGTTAGATATCTATATTCGATGCTTATACAGTGTAGTGCACTTTGGTTGATGGTTGATTATTTTTCAATGATATTATATACATGTGTTGTATGAAATCCATATAATTAACTTTATATGGTGATTGATTGGGCCTCATTCCAATCGTGAAAATAAAGAATATTTTGATAATAACAAATATTTTGATAATAGGAAATATTTGAAATAGAATATTTGAAAATAGAAATATGTGAAGCCGTGATGATTAGATTGACGCCATTTTGACGTGAACGATATTTATATCGATTTTAAACGATTTCGAAATGAATTGAATTGAAAACGATTTCGAAATGAATTGAATTGAAAACGATTTCGAAATGAATTGAATTGAAAACGATTTCGAAATGAATTGAATTGAAAACGAATTCGAATTGAATTGAAAGTGAATTGAAATGAATTCAAATTGAATTGAAATTTGAATTGAATAGAAATGAATTTTAAAACGAATTTATAAAGAAGAATTCAATTTTGATTTGAATTGAAAAGGAAGTTGAAATTGCTTTTGAAACGAATTTAAAACTATTTATATAATTCGTTTTAAATAGAAATCGACGAAGTGTATATTATATATATAATATATATAATATAATGGCCTGAATAGAACGTGCCGCGCCGCGGCAGTTCGTGAATTTCGACCATTTATTTCAAACGGACATTACGGGAGATCCGACCGTCGGATTCTCCTAAAACCGGAACCGTTGGGTTCGTATCGAAAAGAGCTTTCTAACGAATATTAGAAATTAGAAATCTAACGGTTGGATTTGGAATTATGTCCAAATCAAATTCGAAAAAGGTCGCTGTAAGTGCAGTTCGATGGCCGTGGATGGAAATCGACTGTACGGGCCTTGATAAAATTATTAAAAATAGTAATAATTTGTGTAAAATCGTAAGAAATGATTTGCGAAGATTTGGGATGAAAAACTCCATGTTTGAAAAGATAAAAATAAATTTTTATCGAAATGAACTAGTTTTGAACTAGAAATATAATTCTATTTATTTTTTAAATAAATAAATTGAATTTGAAAAGGGTTTTAAAAATAACCAGAATTCCAATGATTGCATTGGAGTGGATTTGAATCGAAATTGTCTTCGGGATATTTCGGTGTTGGATTTCGTGATCATATAGTTGTTGTTATGGAAATTTGAAAGATATAGATATATATATCGTTATTTCCAATACGACATTTGTTAGTCGTAGAATTTGATATTGAATATAAGCCGATATATTTTCTATTCAGAGCCTTGTATTGAATATCAAATGTGATTTGGGTTTGTCGTGAATGGTGTCTTCACTAACACTGTTCTTGAACCCAGTTGTGAAAAGATTAAATCTTTTTGTTTAGATTTAATGAAGTGTACCAATTAAATAATATTTAATTGGGATTGAATTGATATTGATTTTTGGGTTTATCGTGAACTGTGTTTTTAAATGACACTGATTCTTTAACCCAGTTAAAGATTAAAACTAAGTGGAAGTTTTAATGAATCTTTAATTAGATTGAAATGGTCGAGAATGGAGTATCACCAGTTTTGCTCCAGGCGATAGTTGAATCTTTAATTAGATTTGAACGTGAAGTGGTAATTGAATTTACCGATAACACCGTGGTGTTAGATATGAAGTATCACCAGTTTTACTTCATGGGATGAATAGGTTGGGGATTGGGAAATTAAAATAAATGATTACTTCGGTGTGGTTCGCTAATCCCGACTAGTTTGAATTGAGATTCAAAAATAGAATAAAGAATATTCTGAATTGGAATGAGGCGTATGTTGTGTTTGTGTAACACTTTTATAATATATACGCGAGTTATTCAGAAAGACCGGGTTTATCCCATTCTGAATAACTTATTCGACGTGGTGTCGAAGATGTAGACGGTGGTCGAAGACCGGAAGTCTTCACGTCGTTTGGGTGATTACTGATGATCTTGATTGGGCTGTACACCCAAGAAGATGGAAACAATTTGTGATCGTCCAGACGTACTTGGAGATCGATGGATATGCGGGGTACTAGGTGCCTCCGGTTTCGTTCAGACCCAGAACGGACTTGTAAATGGACTGTGTGTCTGACATTGGATTTTAGTCCGTGTGATTGATCTCTATTAAATATATATCTGTTTGGCGGCGGAGAATTTATTCTCTTGCTTAACGCCCTTCTCTGAGATGTACGAGCTCAGGGGTTATATATTGATGGATATCAAACGCATGGAGTGAATTGCCTGTGTGGCATGCCTAAGTGGCAATTGATCGAGGCTTCTGTTGAAAAGCAAAGTCTTGTGGTGATGATCAAAGCACGGCCTTTGTGGCGTAGCTTTGTGTAACGTTTACTTCGCGAGTTTCACACCCGGTATGAATCAAAAACGGGAGACGGACCTCAGGGGGGACACGCGTTTTCTTTCTAGCTAGAAGTGGCGTCAGTGGTTTTACACGCCCTGACGAGTTTGACTTATGTGGTTGTTGCTGTTGCGAGGCGCCTCAGTTTGATCGGACGATCCGGGTCCGATGGAGTCATTTAGTTGGCTCACCTACGCCCCAAAGGGCGGAGAAACGTATTGTTCAGGCATTATAATCCACATCGGTGGACCGGCCCTGACGATCCAAGGTACGGTTGCGGCTGTGCCTGAGACACGGGCTAGAGCGTCTCGAATCGGTTGAGGACTATCTTTTGCCTCGGTTCATAGATGGAAACCCAATTTCCAAATACGTGACTTTGCGATTTTAATTGTATAACCTAGTATGGCGACATAGTGGGATGGGGCGCTCATGCCGCCTATGATTGATACTTATGATTTGAAGTTGTTTTATACAATATGCACTTATAATAGTATCAAACGATTTGTTTTAACCGTATCAAGCATTCTTTGGCTGTTATAAGGGAAAACCCTATCCTCGGCTGCGTTGCATTGTGTGATGGGACCTGGGTCTTATAACAGCTTCATTTTTCTTTATTTAGCATTGCGCTGTTTGTTTTATGCACTGGTATTCTTGGGAGGAAACCCGTTCCGTGTTAAACGGCGTGGTCCCTTGATTTGCCTGATGATTTAAAATAAAGATTAATAACTGTTTTAGTTCTCACACCAGTCACATGACTGACCTGGAGTTTATTGTTTTAACCTAAACTCTGGGTGCCCTTATTTTGACACGGGCAGCTAGTAGTTTTGGTTTTGCAGATTTATATTCACAGGATCCTGGTTTACAGCTGGAACGATATCCGGAAAGCTTTGTATCCGTATATCTCTTCTAGTTGTGTATTGTATTATTTTTCCGCTGCTATATATTTAAATGTAATTTAAATCTCTGATATTTCTGTGTAATATTCATCTATACTCGGTATATTCTTGTAATCTGATGCATTGTTGTAATATACAATGAAATGTTCTTTTGTATGCGTTCTACTTTGTCGTGTTCTCAAACGATAGGGCGTTTGGAACGGTCTGGGTCGGTTTAGCGACTGGTTCGGACCGAGCGAAATTCCTGCTCGTCACATTTGGGTCGACCAGAAAATGACCATTTTTCAAACGGTCTCAGAATTTGACGAAATTAGTATTGTTAGGACCGTATCGTCAATACGAAGCTAGAAATAATTTTCTGGAATTTTTAGAGATAGTATGTGACCCCGGTAATTTGAAATGTGCGCTTAAATTGAATATATAAAGATTTATATTTTAAATTCAACGAAAACTGGTTGTAACGATCGAATTGGCTTTCGTGACATATCCCATTATGTTTAGAAAAGGGGTAAAACGCTAGTGACGACAGTCGTTGGTTTCCGTTTCGAGTTCAAATGGAAAGTCAACACATTAGGAATTAAAATAGATTAGAATAATAAATAAATAAATTATAAAACTCCTATACCCCCTCCCCCTTCTTCCTTTACACGCCGATTCAGATAAATTAAAAAAAAATGATGCTGCTGTAGCCCTAAACCAGACGCGCCCTTCCACAGCGCCGCCAACGCCTCCTATAACCGGCATCGTTCCCTTGCTCCGATCCTCCTCCTTCTTCTTCCTCCCTCCCTTCTTTCTCTCTCACCTTCAAACCTCCAATCAAGACCCCCGTGACCTCAAAACCCGCTCAGCCTGCATCCCCAAATCGCGACCCTTACCTCCGACGGAGCACTACCTCTCTGGCCCCCTCCGCCTTCAACGCTACCTCCCCTTTCCGCGAGTCCACCGACCTTCCTTAGCCACCGCACCCCCACTCGCCTGAAGCCGACGCGATTTAACCTGCGCACCCCCCCTAAGAAACCCAATCGCCAAACCCTACCATTCCAATCGACTGCTGAAATCACCCCCTTCTTCCGAACGACAATGAGCCCCTCCTCTTTGTGAAACGCGCGAGCATCAACACCCCCAGTCAACTCGTAGGAGGTAATTTAAATCAATGTATTGATTTTATTTATTTATTTCAGTTTAAATTTTTATAGTTCGAAAGAAAGGATTTTGACTCTAAGAAAGAAAGGATTTTTATCTCATAAGAAAGAGGTAATTCTTATCATAAGAAAGTAGTGATTTTTGAAAGAAGAAAGTAGTGTTTTTTTTTTAAAATGAGAAAAGATAGGATTTTTGTTTATGCAAAGATCCAATTTTTAAAATATAAAGAAGTGATTTTTTTTTTTACATATATATTAAGTTGCGATTTTTATTAGTGTATAAAAATAAAATTCTTACTCGTATAACATTAGAATATAAAGAAATGATTTTTCCTTATATAGTGATTTGATTTTTGAACTAGAGAAGATAAGGTTTTTAAAAGATTAAAGATATGATTTTTATATTTTTAGAAAGGTCAAAAATATACTTTTTATAATATAGGAAAGTTAAAAATATAATTTTTATACTAGGGAATGATAAAAATACGATTTTTATAAAGTGGGACGAATAAAAATATGATTTTTATAAAGTAGAGATTATAAAAATATAATTTTTATAAGGTAGAAAATATAAAAATTCGATCTTTGTATATGTAGCGATATAATAAAAATGCAATTTTTATTATATATATAGTGAAATCAAAATGTGATGTTTATACTGAAAGTGAACAAAGAAAAATGTGATTTTTATTTATATGAAGTGGCGAGAAAAAAATATGTTTTTTCATAATATAAAAATTCAATTTTTATATATATGAAGTGGAAATAAAAATATAATTCTTATAGATCAAGTGATAATATAAAAATGCGATTTTTATGTATGTAGTGGATACGGGCGACGAAAGTGATGAAGGGAAAGACAATGAAGATTTCCTACATATGAAGAGTCGTGGCGTTTGGATTATCTTTGGTGAGAACTCCTGATATACACATAAATGTGTATATTTTATCCGCTTATTTATCTTATTTTCCCTTTAAAATAATTGATACTTTGTATTTATAGCTGTATTTTCAGATTGTTGACAAGAAGCATGGTTTAGAGCATTTGATGGATAAAAGCATGAAGAATTTGCTTAAAAAAGAGTGAAGGTTAAAATTGCTAAAGCTTGAAGAGTCTAAAGCTTGAAGAACGGTTGCAATTATATTTCAGTTAAGAAGATTTGGCTCAATAAAGACTCAAACTGCATTCACATTAGCTCATTTGGAAGGCCTCTTACTCATGTTGCATTCACACTAGCCTATTTGCTAGACCACTCACTCTAAAGCTGCGTTCACACTGGCTTATATGTTATTTGGGTTATTTCTTTAGTCCCACATTATGTAATTAGCTAGCTAGCCTTTGTCATATGAGCTATAAATACATTGTATCTTAGTCTTGTAAAAGACACATTGGGTTTTATTCTGTAATTCTCTTCTTGGAATAAAATCATTCTTCTTCCTCTTTTCTATTTAGTTTTAGTTTTATTTATGTTCTTGTTATTTAATTTCTGTTTTTCTTCTTCTTTAGCTATGTCTAGCTAATCCCCTTTGATTAGGGGGTGATGACGCTGATAGTATGATTCAATATGAATCACATAGCCAAAGGATGAGGAATTCATGTATATAGATCTAGAGCTGAACCAAGGGTTAGATCTGAACCTTAATATCCTGTGTCGTTTAAGAGCTATGCTCCTTCACAGGGTATATTCGTGTTCGATCTAATGTTTATCAGATCTAGATCTAAATTTAGGGTTTTAGAAATAAAATAGTGAATCTGTCCTGATAGCCTATGGTTGTAGAGCTGAGCTCCTGCATAGGCTATGCTTGTCGTTATTGACTTATTTGTTTCTTCAAACCCAATTATCGTTGATTCATGTTTGTGACAGAAACATGTATTAGATCTGGTTAATCTTTTGGCTATTGATGATTATGAATCTGATCTATGTCATTATCCCCTAATTGCTTTCACTTATTGTTAAAACTCTCTTTTATTTAATTTCTGCTATTTTCTTTGTTTTCCACCAATCAAAAGTTAGGGATAACTTGATTGGATTTATTAATAAAATAATTTGGTCCCAGAGTTCGACACCCTCTACAACAATCCTTGTTGTTTAGGAAAGCCGAACGGATTTTGCAGTTGTTTACAATTGTATAATTTGTTCGCAAACAAATTTTGGCGTCGTTGCCGGGGACCAAAATAATTTTTTATTACTAAATTCTTCGGGTTACATTTTTTTTTTCTATTTCTCCTTTTGTTTTCTATCGTTAAAAAAAAAAATTCTTGTTAGTTTTATTTTTATTTATTTCCTTTTGTTTTCCTTTAGTTAGAAGAAAAAATTGCAATTTTTGGTTTAATTTCTCTCCTTTCATTGTGTTTCTAATTTCTTGGTAATACAACATTCTCGACAAATAAAAAAAAAATCTTGACAGATTTTGTTTCAATTTCTTTCCATCTATTTCTTTCCTTCTTTAACACAAATTCCTTTCTTCTTTTACAATTTAAAAAAAAAAATCCTTTGCAAGTTTTTCTGCTGTGATTTTCTCTTTCCCTTTTCCTTAATTTCTTTCCCTGTTCTGCAAAATTATTGTTTCCTATTTCTCTTTGCCAAAAGGTCCAAGTCCCATTTCTTCTACCATCAGTCCACAAAACACAGCTCTCAAGCACCCACTCTCCAATTCTGACCATCTAACCTACCCGCAAATCCATTCTCCAATCACAGTCTTCACATCCTCAACAAACAATACACTCCAGAGAACATCCCATCACCGACCCTCTGCCATACACCATCCCTCTTCAAGCCTGCAGTCCACATATCCACGCTCTTCACAACCACACTGAAACCAACGTTTTCAACCCATTCATACTGCCTACTGCCCTACCACACTGACCATCCAAATACAGGACCTCCACTCAATCGCCCTTCAACTAACTGTCATCTTCACCTGAAACCAAAGTCAAGATATCACTCCACCAGTCAACAACGATCCGGCCTCAACTCACCCAAAACTCAAAACTACCGAAAACAATCCACCTAATTATCTACCACGCTCCAACTACAAACCAGAACCGTCCAAACACCTCTCCCCGTACCATCATCCGTACCATAACCCACGTTTGCCACGTTCCAACTCCACTTCCTGATCAACAAATCCGCAACTTCACTCCAGTTCCCTCTAGAAACCCCCAACCAAAAACCGCAAGCTTCAGCAACCAACCACAACGAACCCTATTCCCAATCGAAATCGCTAGATCCAAAATACGAAGCTGATTCACAGGCTAGCAACCTCCAATTTGAATTTGAATCGCAAATTGCTTCGAACAACAAAAAAAAAAAAAAAAGAGGCGTGGTTGATTAGGGTTAAGGACACAAATTTTGTAATTTTGTGGATCAATTATTTTGAGTTTGAGCTTTGTGTTGCTGGAGTTTATAATCTGATTTTTGCGAGATTTGTTTCCAGAAGAGAGGCCTGATTTCTTTCCTGATTTGTTGTTGGTTGTGATTTCTTTTTCAATAAGAAAAGAAGGCATGACTTTTTCTGTTTGACCGCTTCTTTGTGGTTGTGAAGTAAACAACGACGTGATTTTGTTTTGGGTGTATAAGTTGGTGCATCAGTTTTCCATTTAATCAGGGCGTGTGTTGTTTCTACAAACGTGCGGCGCACTTCTTGATTTTAATTTGCTTGGCTTTTTCTTTTTTCTTTTTTTTTTCTTTTTTGTTTAACTGTCTAATTTCTTTTCTTTTTTGTTTGCCATTCTTATTTTCTTTTTAGTTTGGCGTTTGTTTAATTTTGTCGAGTTTAGTTGTTTCAAGTTGTTCATTGTTTTCTAAAAAAAAATTCGAAAACAGGTACAGTGGAAATTAGAAAAAGGTCATAAAAAAAAAAATTCGGGCTCCTAGCCCGAACCCGTGCCGCAGCGCAGTCAAGCAAATAATAGGAGGCGACAACAATAAAAAGCAGCAGACAATTCAGTGTTTCGAGCGGTTGCACACCAAGTGGGGTGTGAACGCGCTAGCGCGACTCAACTGCACTGGACGGACGGCCGATCAAGGTGAGTATTTTCTAACTCTACAGGGACCGCTGCTGCAAATAAAAAAATATATATATATAGACATTGCTTGTAAAAATCTTCTACAGGGCATCGGCTTGCTTGTAAAATTTCTTTTATTTATTTTTGCAATTGCCTGTTCTGTGACTGTTCTGAGACTGTTCATTCTGTGATTGAAAAAAAAAAAATATTTGCATTCATCTTAGCTTTGTTTTTATTATATTTTGACAATTTGGTTTAGTTCTAACGGATTATTTCTCGGTGTCTAGACTACGGCAGAGTAATAACTGTTTATAAATATTACGGTGATTCGTAAATATTATATCGGTTGTTCCTCTGAGGGTACTTAAACCTTCGGCTGCATTGCTAGGGTGATTCCTGGTGCACCGATAACTCCTGTCCGTTAACTGGCTGAGAAGTCTTTTGTTGAAATAAATCAAACCGTCATTATATAATTCTAGAAATTGTAAATTGCATTAGGTTCATTTAAAAAAAAAAAATCGCTCAAATTTGTTTTTCTCGTCTTCCCTTATTCTTTTCTCTAGTGCATGCGTGGTTGGATCCGTGATCCTTCTACTAATCGTTTAGTCCGAACAAACACCCCTTTCACCATGGCCGAAGAAACTCCCCCTCGAACTCTTATGGATAGATACTTTCCCGACCGAGTTTCTATTCCTTCCTGCATCATATTGCCCGCCCCAACGGGTAACCATTTTGAAATTCATTCGAATCACATAAATACTCTTCCAAAATTTGGCAATCTTCAACGTGATGATCCTTATATTTTCTTGACCAAATTTGAACAAGTTTGTGCAACCATGAAATTTCAACAATTAAGTGACGATGGAATCAAACTTAGGTTAATTCCATTTGCACTTACCGATTATGCTGAGAAATGGTTGTATAGCTTGCCTTCCAATACGATTGGAACTTGGGGTGAATTTGTAAACATTTTTCTAAAGAAATTTTACCCTCTGGAAAAAACATCTAAAATTCGAAATGAAATCGTCAATTTTCGTCAATTTGGGGGTGAATCCTTTGCAAAATATTTTGAAAGATTCAAAGAGCTTCTAGTCAAATGTCCACATCATAATTTCGAAAAATGGACTCTTTGTCAAATTTTATACGATGGACTAGAAAATAACTCTCGAACTATGCTCGAATCAATGTGCCAAGGAAATTTTCTAGCCCAACATCACGATGCCGCTTGGAAATTTCTCGAAGATTTGGCCGAAAAATCAGCTCAATGGGAAAGATCTAATGAGAAATCAATTTATTCCCGATCAAACGCTCATTCGGTAGGATCCTCAACGGCTTTAGAAGCGAAAATAGATGCAATGTTAACCAAATTTGATAATGTCCTTTCATCAACTCAAGCAAACCAAGCTCAAGCGTCTCAGCCCTCATGTTACAAATGTAACGATCCTAACCACATTGCTGACCAATGCCCACATTCGTTAGAACAACTCAACGCATTTAATAAAGTTAGGAATGATCCATTCTCCCCAACTTACAATCCAGGTTGGAGAAACCATCCTAATTTCTCTTGGGCCCAAAACAATGCAACTTCGAATTTGGTTCGACCTCCTTTTCAACCATTTTCGAATAATACCTCGAATCCTCCCTTTCAACAAAGTCAATTCCAAAATCCTGCGCCAACCCCTCAAAATCAAGCACAACAATCTTTTGTTCCCCAAGATGATAAACGATTGACATCACTGGAGAAAACTCTCGAAGAATTGGGTAAAGCAACAACTCAAAATATCAAATCAAATACCAATCTTCAAAACTTACTGACTTCACACATGCAAACCACGACTCAACAAATGAGTGAACTTCAAAAACAAATGTCTCAACTTAACACTAGATTAAGTGAAAGGGAAAAGGGTACGTTTCCAAGTCAACCCATCCAAAACCCTAGAGGACAGACTTCAAACCCTAACCAAATTCACATCATTCAAGACTCAAACGTTAGTCACTTGAATGCGGTCACGACTCTTAGATCCGGCAAAAAGATTGACAACCATGTGGTCAACCCAAATGCTTTACCGGACGATCTTCCAAACCCTATCGACAATTCAACCAACTCAGATCAAAACATTAAGCCAATTTCTGACAAGGACCATCCTCAAACTCAAGTAGCCCAACCTACTGAGTTGTCTGCTCCATTTCCTCATAGACTCCGACCTAGGAAAAAGACGGATCAGCTAGAAAAAATCCTTGAAATTTTTAAGCAAGTTAAAGTGAACATTCCTCTTTTAGATATTATACAACAAGTTCCACAATACGCAAAATTTCTAAAAGATATGTGCACTCAAAAACGTCATACACATATACCTAAGAAAGTGTTTCTAGCGGCAACTCTAAGCGAAGTCTTGTCCCAATCGATGCCAGTGAAATACAAAGATCCTGGCTGCCCCACAATATCATGTACTATTGGGGACAAGAAAATCGATAGATGCCTGCTTGACTTAGGCGCTAGTGTTAACTTTCTGCCGTATTCCGTCTATCGCCAATTAGGTCTAGGAGAACTGAAACCCACCAAGGTTACCCTTCAGCTTGCTGACCGATCAATTAAAAAACCTATGGGAGAAATCGAGGATGTGTTGATCAAAATAGGCGAATTCATCTTTCCAGTTGATTTCATTGTCTTAGAAACTCAACAGGTTAGCAATCCTGCAAACCAAATCCCTTTGATTCTAGGACGACCCTTCTTAGCCACCTCTAATGCTCTTATCAACTGTAGAAATGGGTCTATGAAACTTTCTTTCGGTAACATGACCGTCGAGCTAAACATCTTTAGAACCGAAAACTCTCCTGCCTCTTATGTGGACCAATTTTCTGAAATCCATGCTGTCCACGATAATGAATCTGAGCTCGACCATCTGAATAACGAAATTGAATCGAATTACGAAACCTTATTTCAAGATATTCCTGAAAATGTCTCTGATTCGATTCCTGTCGAGCCGCTCATGACTGAGCCTATTCCTCAACCAATTTCTTCGGTTGAGTCGCCCCCAAAATCTGACCTCAAAGTGCTGCCCAGTCATCTTAAGTACGCTTACTTAGGAGACAATGAAACTTTTCCTGTCATTATCGCTTCTGACCTTACTTTAGAGCAGGAACAATTGCTCCTTCCCATTCTTAAGAAAAATAAGGAGGCAATTGGTTGGTCCATGGCTGATATTAAGGGGATTAGTCCTTCGATAGTCCAACACCGAATCCACCTTATAGATGATGCAAAACCCACTCGTGATCCCCGACGTCGACTAAACCCTATCATGAAAGAAGCAGTTCGTGCTGAAATCCTTAAATGCCTTGACAATGGAATAATCTACCCGATTTCTGACAGTCAATGGGTTAGTCCGATTCATGTCGTACCTAAGAAATCAGGGATTACTGTGATCCAAAATGAAGCTAACGAGCTTATCCCAACCCGCACCCAGACTGGTTGGCGTGTTTGCATTGACTATAGGAAACTTAACGCTGCAACACGTAAGGATCATTT
The DNA here is from genome assembly GCA_030737875.1 of Allium sativum. Taxonomy (NCBI): domain Eukaryota; kingdom Viridiplantae; phylum Streptophyta; class Magnoliopsida; order Asparagales; family Amaryllidaceae; genus Allium; species Allium sativum. The sequence continues at coordinate 808,571,621 of CM060921.1, read as the reverse complement.
CCCGCTGCCATTTATCGATCAAATGTTAGAACGACTAGCTGGTCATGAGTATTACTGTTTCCTTGATGGGTACTCGGGCTATAATCAAATCCCTATCGCTCCTGAGGACCAAGAAAAAACCACTTTCACTTGTCCGTTTGGTACATTTGCGTACCGACGTATGCCTTTTGGTCTCTGTAATGCACCTGCAACCTTTCAGAGGTGCATGATTACCATTTTTTCTGATATGATCGAGCGATTTTTGGAAGTGTTCATGGATGATTTTTCCATATTTGGTGATTCTTACTCTGAGTGTGTACATCATCTCGATCTTGTTCTTAATCGCTGTAAAGAGAAACACTTAACGCTTAATTGGGAAAAGTGTCACTTCATGGTTAAACATGGCATTGTTTTGGGACATGTCATCTCTAACAAAGGAATTGAAGTAGACAAAGCCAAAATCGAAGTTATTTCAAATCTTCCCATTCCCAAATCAGTTAAGGACATCCGATCCTTTTTAGGTCATGTTGGTTTTTACCGTCGCTTTATAAAAGATTTTAGCAAAATCACTCGACCGTTGACCAATCTTCTTGGTAAGGATGTTCCTTTCGACTTCAATTCTGAATGCATTTCATCTTTTGAGCATCTTAAAAATGAACTTGTCTCTGCTCCGATCATCTGCTCTCCCAACTGGAAGCTGCCTTTTGAAATCATGTGTGACGCCTCGAATTTCGCTGTTGGCGCTGTCCTAGGACAACGTATCGATAAGATTCTTCACGTCATTTACTATGCGAGTAAGACTTTGAACGATGCCCAAATCAATTATACGACCACTGAAAAAGAACTTTTGGCAGTTGTTTTTGCTCTAGAAAAATTCAGGCCTTATCTAGTTGGCTCACACATCACGGTTTATACCGATCATTCCGCACTTAGGTATCTTTTCTCTAAAAAGGATGCTAAGGCCCGTCTCATTCGTTGGATCCTTCTACTTCAAGAATTTGACCTTACCATTAAGGATAAAAAAGGATCTGACAATGTTATTGCAGACCACTTGTCTCGTCTTCCAAATGCCCCGTCTTCTTCTCTTCCGATCAACGAGAATTTCCCTGATGAACAGCTGTTTTCTTTGTCCATTGATCCTTGGTTTGCTGAAATTGTCAACTACTTAGTCACCAACCAGATCCCTTCTTTTTGGTCTAAGCAGGATAAACACAAATTCTTTTCCCAAGTGAAACATTTTTATTGGGACGACCCCTATCTTTTCAAGTATTGTCCCGACCAAATCATTCGAAGATGTGTTCCTGACACTGAAATTCACAGTGTCCTCTCTTTCTGTCATGACCAAGCATGCGGTGGTCACTTCGGTCCCAAAAAGACAGCCGAAAAGGTTCTCCAATCGGGTTTCTACTGGCCGAACCTTTTCAAAGACGCGTACGAATTTTGCAAAACTTGTGATCGATGTCAATTCTTGGGGAAAATTTCTAAACGGAATATGATGCCCCTCAACCCCATTCTAGAGGTCGAAATTTTTGATGTGTGGGGTATAGACTTCATGGGACCCTTCCCTAATTCTTTTGGAAACCTTTACATTCTCTTAGCTGTTGATTATGTTTCCAAATGGGTCGAAGTTGTACCATGCAAAACAAACGATAACAAGGTTGTTGTGCGCTTCTTGAAAGAAAACATCTTTTCTAGGTATGGCACACCTCGCACAATAATCAGTGATAATGGTACACACTTCTGTAATCGTTCTTTTGAAGCTCTCATGAGAAAGTATTCGATAACCCACAAGTTATCTACTCCTTACCATCCTCAAACTTGTGGGCAGGTTGAAGTATCGAATAGGCAGATTAAACAAATTCTTGAGAAAACTGTGAATCGAAATCGTAAAGATTGGTCTCAAAAGTTAACCGACGCTCTTTGGGCTTACCGCACCGCTTTCAAAACCAACTTGGGTATGTCCCCTTATCGGTTGATTTTTGGTAAGCCATGTCACTTGCCAGTTGAACTAGAACATAGGGCGTTATGGGCAATAAAAACTTTGAATCTTGATTTAGAGCAAGCAGGAGAACATAGGAAGCTTCAACTTAATGAACTTGATGAAATTCGAAATGATGCCTATGAAAATGAACGAATTTACAAGGACAGAACAAAAGTTTTTCATGATAAATCAATTTTACGTAAAACTTTCATGCCAGGCCAAAAAGTTCTGTTGTATGACTCAAAACTGCATCTATTTCCGGGTAAGCTAAAATCTAGATGGACAGGACCTTACACTGTACGGACTGTTTTTCCGTATGGTGCGGTAGAAATTGAGAATCCAACTGATGGATCATCCTTTAAGGTCAATGGTCAACGCCTTAAACCTTACTTGGAACCAATACCCAACCAAGAGGAAGAGCTCGTGGTCCTCCATGAGCCACATTACATTCGGTAAGACGCACTAACCCTCTTTTGTACATATGTAAATATTCTCTTATTTGTTTTTCCCTTTCACTAAGATATGTCTGATTAAGACTGTGAGGACACAGTCACACTCAAGTGTGGGGGGAATTTACATTACATCAGCAATCAAATTTTATGAAGTAGGTCATTCATTGAACAAGGATTAACTTAAATTCATAAATAACACCTTGGTTCTTGTTTGATAAGTTGAATTGTTGGGTGATGGGAATGAACATTATTTATTCATTGAATCGTAATGTGTCTTTTTAAGATGCTAGCTTGAGACTGTGCAGACGTTAGTCGTGTTCTGGAGTAAGCGTTTCAACCTTTGTTATACATGTTAGAATGTGCAAGTAAAAATGATCAAAAAAAAAAATCATGAAATAAAAGGATTTTGCACCTACATTTGTTGGATTTTCTGAGTTTGTTTTCATGCATAATATTTTCTTTTCCACTCAAATTTTCAAAATCGTAAGTTCTAAAATCCACTTGGCCCAATTAAGGAGAAATGACTCATTGTAGCGTTCTTCTTCGATACCCCACATTATTCAAACCCAAGTTTTAGTCGATTTACATCCATGTTTCGACAAGTTTATCTTATATTGGCATACTCAAGAACCTTTTCACTGATTTATGTTTAAAGGTCAAAAATGTCACTTTTTATATACCAATATTACACTACCCATTCCGTACTTGTTTTAAGGTAGGATAACCATATACCACATCTTATTTTATATGGGTTATCTATCTTACGAAACTTTGTTTATCATTCCTTTCAGCTTTTTGTATAACATCAATCCAGACTTGTGTGTTGAATTAAGGTTATAGAAGTAGAGTAACTAGGGCACAAAACTTTCCTTTCATGAAGTGTTGGTTTAGTAGAGGAGGAATCAAATGAAATAATGTGCGGTATCATTCCATTCCATCTCCATTCATCATTCATCATGCAAAAGAAAAAAAAATGAATGAAAAAAAAAGGGAAAAGAAAAGAAAAAAAAATGAAATAAAGAGAGAGTCTCTCAGAATAAAATAGTCATTCATCATTCTTGACTATAAAGCATTCAGTTCCATTCCATCCACATCCATTATACCGTACTTGGAAGTGAGGATTGTAGTAGAGGAGATGAAAGGAAATAAAATGTCAATATGTGCCTTAGTATTACTTTATCTTTTGTAATTTGAAGTTCAACTAATACACTTGCCCTCTTATCTAGAATATTTTTAGAACTTACAAAATTTTCCTTCATCTATGCATAACTCATATCCAATACATTACAGTTACATTGGTGCAAAATTATTCAAAAAAAAAAGGGTCAAATAAATGATTGGGTGTACATTGTGGATGTGTAGAACTTTGGTTGACACCACGCTCTTAACCTTCAAGACAATTACAGTGTTATCAAGGAATTACGATTCAGCTTGAAAATTTTTATTCATTTTTGCACCAATTATGGGATGGACAATTTGGGACTAAACCGTTATTATTGAAGTTAGGTGAAATCCTTGGAATGTGAAAGACCTTAAATATAATGTTTGATTTATCTGCGTACACAAGACGCTTGGATTTTGTGGGTAGTATCCGCTGAAAACCCTCACGAGACAACACTCATCCTACTGGGGACACCCAGAGGTTTAACGGCTTGTTGCATACGCTAAATGCAATCGTGTTTCCTACGAAAGTGTGACATATCTTAGTTTAGTTTATTCGAGGACGAATAAAAAGATAAGTGTGGGGGTATTTGATATACACATAAATGTGTATATTTTATCCGCTTATTTATCTTATTTTCCCTTTAAAATAATTGATACTTTGTATTTATAGCTGTATTTTCAGATTGTTGACAAGAAGCATGGTTTAGAGCATTTGATGGATAAAAGCATGAAGAATTTGCTTAAAAAAGAGTGAAGGTTAAAATTGCTAAAGCTTGAAGAGTCTATAGCTTGAAGAACGGTTGCAATTATATTTCAGTTAAGAAGATTTGGCTCAATAAAGACTCAAACTGCATTCACATTAGCTCATTTGGAAGGCCTCTTACTCATGTTGCATTCACACTAGCCTATTTGCTAGACCACTCACTCTAAAGCTACGTTCACACTGGCTTATATGTTATTTGGGTTATTTCTTTAGTCCCACATTATGTAATTAGCTTGCTAGCCTTTGTCATATCAGCTATAAATACATTGTATCTTAGTCTTGTAAAAGACACATTGGGTTTTATTCTGTAATTCTCTTCTTGGAATAAAATCATTCTTCTTCCTCTTTTCTATTTAGTTTTAGTTTTATTTATGTTCTTGTTATTTAATTTCTGTTTTTCTTCTTCTTTAGCTATGTCTAGCTAATCCCCTTTGATTAGGGGGTGATGACGCTGATAGTATGATTCAATATGAATCACATAGCCAAAGGATGAGGAATTCATGTATATAGATCTAGAGCTGAACCAAGGGTTAGATCTGAACCTTAATATCCTGTGTCGTTTAAGAGCTATGCTCCTTCACAGAGTATATTCGTGTTCGATCTAATGTTTATCAGATCTAGATCTAAATTTAGGGTTTTAGAAATAAAATAGTGAATCTGTCCTGATAGCCTATGGTTGTAGAGCTGAGCTCCTGCATAGGCTATGCTTGTCGTTATTGACTTATTTGTTTCTTCAAACCCAATTATCGTTGATTCATGTTTGTGACAGAAACATGTATTAGATCTGGTTAATCTTTTGGCTATTGATGATTATGAATCTGATCTATGTCATTATCCCCTAATTGCTTTCACTTATTGTTAAAACTCTCTTTTATTTAATTTCTGCTATTTTCTTTGTTTTCCACCAATCAAAAGTTAGGGATAACTTGATTGGATTTATTAATAAAATAATTTGGTCCCAGAGTTCGACACCCTCTACAACAATCCTTGTTGTTTAGGAAAGCCGAACGGATTTTGCAGTTGTTTACAATTGTATAATTTGTTCGCAAACAACTCCTCACTCTAAATTTTATTTCCTAGTTAGAAATATATACTAGGATGCAGACGGTGTTTAGTAGCACCCGACACCCTCGTCCACAGACCATGGACTTGTTTGTTTGGTTGTGTAATTGATTGGATTATTTGATTTGAATTTTATTGTTTGGTGAAATGGAATTGATTTGTTTGATATGTGTATGGCGTAGGCTATCACTAGACCAGGGATAAGGCTAGGCCTTGTCCCGTTTCTAGTATGGTGCCGTTATGTCGCCGAAATTTTCAAAAATATGTTAGAAAAATAAAAATATCATTTTTATTGTGTAAATGAACTGAAGAAAAATTCATGTATTGAAATAAAATATTTTATCGTTAAAAATGTAATTTTTAACGTGTGTGTGAATAAAATAAAATATTCATATACAAACCAGACGGTTTGTTTATGTACACTGATTTGACTGATATTGATTGGGACGATAAATTTTACACATCGCCCAACTGCACAAATAATATTCAGTGTTTGTGGATGTGAAACCCCACACGGGTGTTGGGATGATATTTGACGTACACTAGTCCCAATAATTAGTTGTTTGTCGATCGGTAGGTTGACAGACAGCTGTGTTGTGCACTTTGGATGATGGTTGATTATTTATTTCTGATGTTATATACATGTGTTGTGTGGAATCCATATAATTAACTTTATATGGTAATTGATTGAGCCTCATTCCAATATAGAAAATAAAGAATATTTTAAAATATATATTCATGTGTTGAAATCAAATATATATTAATGTGTTGAAGTAAAATATATATTCATTTGTTGAATAGAATAACGAATTTATTGAAATATATAAAGCCGTGTTGATTAGATCTGCGCCATTTTAACGCGAACGATATTTATATCGATTTTATTCGAATATCGAAAAGAAGTAATTTCAAAATATAACGTTTTGAAAATATTATCATTTATATATATATCGATGATATGGAATATTCAATTTTGATTTGAAATTGAATATGAAGTTGAAATCGTTTTGAAAACGAATTTAAAACGATTTATAAAATACGTTTTAAAAGGAAATCGACGAAATATATATAATATATTATATATATATATATATATATATATATATTTAATGGCCTGAATAGAACGCGCCGCGCTGCGGCAGTTCGCGAATTTCGACCATTGACTTCGAATCGACATTACGGGAGATCCGACCATCGGATTCTTCTGAACCGGAACCGTTGGGTTCGTATCGAAAAGAGCTTTCTAACGAATATTAGAAATTTGAAATCTAACGGTTGGATTTGGAGATACGTCCAAATCAAATTTAGAAAAGGTCGCTGTAAGTCCAGCTCGACGACCGTTATTGGAAATCGACTGTACGGGCCTTGACAAAATTATTAAAAATATCAATAATTTGTGTAAAATCATAATAAATGATTTAGAAAGAACTGGGATGAAAAATCCCCTATTTGAAAGGATAAAAATGTGTTTTTATCGAAATGAACTAGTTATGAATATACGTATTGGAATGGATTTGAATCGAAATTATCTTCGGAATATTTCGATGTTGGATTTCGTGATTATACAGATATGGTTGTGGAAATTTGAAAGATATATTTATATCGTTATTTCCAATACGATATTTGTTGGTTTCAGAATTTGATATTGAATATAAGCCGATATATTTTCTATTCAGAGCCTTGTATTTAATATCGAATCTGATTTGGGTTTGTCGTGAATGGTGTCTTCATTAACACTGTTCTTGAACCCATGTGAGAAAAGATTAAATCTTTTTATTTAGATTTAATGAGGTAAACCAATTAATTTATATTTAATTGGAATTGAATTGTAATTGATTTTTGGGTTTATCGTGAACAATGTTTTAAATAACACTTGTTCTTTAACCCGATTAACAATGTGATGTGATTTTGGCTTTATAGTGAACCGTGTTTTAAATGACATCGGTTCTTTAACCCAGTTAAAGATTAAAACTAAGTGAAGTTTTAATGAAATCTTTAATTAGATTGAAATGATATTCAAAGGAAGATTAAAGTATAAATTTAAAAGAATTTATCTTTGATAAAATTAATGGGAACCTTTCCCTAAGAATGTGAAATTTAGAAACTAATTGTAGGTTAGTAAAGAAGAATGGTCTCCCGGGTATTAATCTGATGTTGGTTTCGGCCTTCGGGGTTAATATTTGGGGAATTATTCTCTTGCTAATTTACGGTTAGTGACTGATAAATTGGAATGAGGCGTATGATGTGTTTGTGTAAACTTTTGTTTATTATATACGTGAGTTATTCAGAAAGGCCGGGTTTATCCCATTCTGAATAACCGATACGATGATACGTCGAAGACGAAGACGGTGGATATGCGAGGAATTAAGTTCCTCCGGTTTCGTTCAGACCCAGAACGGACTTGTAAATGGATGTATGTCTGACGTTGTGTATGGACGACGTGGCATGCAAAGATGATGTGATCAAGGCTTCTGTTGAAAAGCAAAGTCTTGTGGTGATGATCAAAGTTTAGCTTTCGTAGCTAGCTTTGTGTATAGCGTGGATTCGCGAGCCTCACACACCGGTATGAACCAGAAACGGGAGAAAGGACTCAGGGAGGACATGCGTCTCTTTCTAGTTAGAAGTGGTGTCAGTGCTTAAAACTGGCTGATATTTACTTATGTGGTTGTTGGAATGCGAGGCGCCTCGGTTATATCGGTTTCGGCCGATGCTTCTGGTCGGCAGACGGACCAGACTTACGCCTCATAGGGCGGAGAGACGTATTGTTCAGGATTTCGTCTAATTCACATCGGTGGACCGGCCCTGATGATCCAAGGTCACTCGAGCTCTGACCTGAGACATGGACTAGATTGTCTCGAATTCGGTTAAGGATCTTGCCCCTAGCCTTGGTTCATGACGGAAATCCAATTTCCAATACGACATTTTGCGGTTTTAATTGTAGAACTAGTATGGCGACATGATATATGGTACCCATGCCGCCTATGATTGATATTTATGATTGTATATAAAATCAGAAACTAACAGTAAACGAGCCAAGATGAGTGGTTTCCTTTGTATTGGTCTGATGTTGGTTTTGGCCTTCGGGGTTAATACTTAGGGAATCGTTCTCTAACTAATTTACGGTTGGAGTCTGATTAAGAATTAAAAGATAAAATTTCGCGTATCAAGCATTCTTTGGCTGTTATAAGGTAAAACCCTATCCTCCAGCTTGTGTTGCATTGTGTGATGGGACCTGGGTCTTATTACAGCTTCATTGTTCTTTATTTAGCATTGCGCTGTTTGTTTATGCACTGGTATTCTCGGGGTAAAAACCCGTTCCGTGTCATACGGCGTGGTACCTTGATTTACCGAACTTTAAAAATAAAGATTAATAACTGTTTTAGTTCTCACACCAGTCACATGACTGACCTGGAGTTTATTGTTTTAACCTAAACTCTGGGTGCCCTTATTTTGACATGGGCAGCTAGTAGTTGGGTTTTGCAGATTTATATTCACAAGATCTTGGTTTACAGCTGGAACGATACTCGGAAAGCTCTGTATCCATGTATTTATTTCAGTTGTGTTTTGCATTACTTTTCCGCTGCAGTAATGTATTTAAATCTCTGATATTTTATAATGTGTAATATTGATTCATACTCTGTGATATTCTTGTATTCTAATGGAATTGTTGTAATATACAATGAAATGTTCTTCTGTCTGTGTTCTGCTTTGTCGTGTTTGTAACGGCCAGAAAAAAAATTCGACGTTCGAATTTTCAACAATAACACAAAATCCTGTATTACTTGTCAAAAATCTAAGTATCGAACTCTGACTGTTAATAGAAAGAAATTAGAGGATGAGATAGAAAAGATAGAACTATTAGAATAGAAGAAGAAGAAGATTATCAGAATCTCACAGCGGAACGAACAAAGTATAATATCAAAATACTTTATACAAAGAACTGTATAAACATGATTTACAACATCAGAGTATACATTCATATCAATCAATACACACAGCGGAAATAAACTAGTACCAGTATATATGAAATACGCCTCGACTTCAACTTCATCTCTGGAACTCCAAGCGATTCCTAACCGGGAAATATGCTGGGTCTGACCCGAGCACATTTGATTTAAAACAAAATTCACCCGGATCAGTCTGGAATACTTTCAGTGATAAATTCATACAGCAGCCAACTTGGTTTGACTTTGGAAATCCTTTTGAAAGAAAAGGATAATAGTAAGACCAGTCCACACATAAATACGGATGGTTTTTACCTTACTATAACCCAAACAGTTTTGATATATCAAAATACAGTGATATTATAATAATGTCTATCAACCACAAATAAATAATCATCTAGTAGAACGCTTGCATCTCACGCTCTACATATTTATTATATAATCAAAAACCGCAAGACGCTTATTGGAGATTGGATTCCAACTAGACAAGGTATGGGAGCACCTTCCGATCAGTGTACTCTAGAGGGATTACACTGGGGTTCAACAAGAACGTCTTGCAACCCGGCCTCACATGACCGACCACTCATTTAACTTGAGTGTATCGAATATATTGTCACCCTTACGGCTGCGCAGCTACCGTTTTTCCCGGGAGATATAGAAATGAAAAGAAGTAACAAATATGAATGTTCTCTAGATTGGTGACAATACACCCTACTTGGGGATGACCCACCTAGCCATGTTGCCCTGCCCAACTTCTGTCTTTCCCGGTTGATGAGGCTAGAGGCTACGTTTATCTTCTTAGAATATCTGTCCACCATTTACTTTGAATCTTCCCTCGCCCATACACGTCATCCAGGAACAGGATGAACCGAAGGCACCCTCCTACTGCATCCTTATATAGGAGTCACCCCAAGGATCAGTAGCGAGCAGTCCTTGCAATCCACAGATTTCAACCACGACAGAATCACAGTATATCTCCAGGGATCAGCTAGAGATTTTAAGTAACTCTTCCGTTTTATGAAGATCGATTGTCTTCAATGCTCCATCTTTATCCCAGCAGATTAGTTTTCGAGCGCTACGTTGATTCGAAGTGGTTTTGGGACCAGTTCCCATCCCGGTCTCTTCGAAACAACACGTCAAAAAGGTCTAGTAATATTTCATTGATAGTCGGTGTTTTAACTATCAATATCAACACAGTAGGGTCGAGTATATTGGCAGCTCAGGTCTTATTATTCAAAATCATTCCATTAATGCTTTTAAATCATTACATCGATTTAAAATCGATTTCACTTATCTCGACAAAACTATATTCTTAACATTTAAGAATAAACGTATTCACCCGTCTCCTATTAACTTTCTTCTCTTCGAGAATATCACCACATTTTCTACTCGTTTCCTTTAATTTGGACATATAAATTTCTATTTGCAAAAGTCTTTCATCGTTCCTTTACCTTGGCCACTTCGATATATATTATTAACTTGGTTGTAGAAACCAATTATCATTCCTCATACGGGCCAAGCAAATGTTGATTTATCATTATTTATCTTAGGACCTAATGTGCTTATTTACATTCGAAATCTCGCAACTAAGGTTGCGCTGTTATTCAATTCAAATCCTGCTGCAATATATTTTATTCAGTGTAGATTCCATAACTAAGTTGCGATATTCTTTTATGGAATTAATACACTAATTTCAATAACCTTTGCCGTTATGAATTAATACTATTCCTTGATAATAGTGAAGTCGTTCAACTTGGGGTATTCTATTTACCTCTCAGACCTTGATCAACAACGTTTTTATCTTAGAATAAATAGAAATCCATAACTCAAACCTCCATGTCGTAATACCTCAAAACTTATTTTCTATTCCATTTAACCTAGGGTTTTATAACCATAACCTTACTTTGAACTCGATCGATTTCGTCTTATTTAATATTAACATTACGATTTACTCTTTAATGTACAACTTCATTTATAATTGGAATAAATCTCGCGACAATCTTATTTCGGATTACTTAACCTATAAATTAAATATTATAAAACTAATTTGAATTTTTATAATCCAAACCCATTTAATGGTTTTTAAACCATTAACATCATACTTTGTCGACCTCCTTTAATTTAGAACACTTACTTAATTCTATTTTAAGTAAACACCTTATCGAGGTCTAAACTTTACTTCCTTTTGATAACTCTTCCTAAGATGTTTGGAAGAAGCCTCTTTATAAATGTTTCAAATGTCATTTTAAACTTTACTACCAACTTAGTCGGTTTCTTAAATGAACAGCACTTAATGAGTACTTATCTTAATGATTATTAATTAGAATGATAATCACTTTCCTACCTCTATTATAAAACTAAATTTTATAATTTGAAATCCATTTAACATCTATGGTAGATTATATTTGGAAACTTTCCCTCTTTAACGATCTCGATTCACTAATTTATAGAATATTTATTTCAGTACCTATCACATTAGTCTAATTTTCCTTTTAACTTCAATTATATTATTGGACCCCTTCCTAAAATTAGCCAATCTTATTACACACTTGATTATCTTCTTAAACAATTTCATTTAAGAAGAAATTACTTTAGTTATAATCAACTTCATTATCTACTGAAGTAAAAACAGTTTATCCCATCATTAACTAAACACGCTCGGTTAATCATCTTTGAAATTATTAAACAATATCTAATTATAATATAAATCTTTAAATATCGTTAATTAATAATAAATCTCACTGGAGAAATCTTTATTTAATTAACAACTATTTGTTAATAACCACTTTTGATCGAACAGTTGATTTGGTCCCTTTAAAATCTTTGGTTAATTCTTAACCGTTTAAAATCTCTTCTCCTTATTAGATTAATATAAATAATGTAATAATATTACTAAATTGTTTATTTAAATATAATTATTCCAAATAATAACCAGGGTAAATTGGTTTAACCGTTCTGTCCTGGCCATATAATCATTTTATACTATTTTACGAAAACCCAATTCCTGATATTTATTTATTTTTAACATCATCATATCGTATAAGATATAAATAAAATTCCACTTCAGTTATAAATTAAATATTATAACTTCACTTTGTTAACTCGCCTAATGGTAATTCAACGTTTAAACAAAACGGTGGGTTTCGGACCATTAGCTGCCAATTTCTCAATCAATATTGTGTATTGATTCAAATCATAACAACGGTGAATTTCAATTCAACGATCAACAATCAAACAGATTTTAACATCAATGGGGTTCAGTTAGTTCATAAGCAGCATACCAATATTTTAACGACTAAAATATAATTAATGACAACCATTCAATCAACGATGAGCATCCAAGGTAACCAAACATCAATTATCAACGATTAAATCTAATTATATGAATTTGATCACATCATAGCATTTCAGAAGGTGTGAGAATTAACTCACTTGTATTTCGATCGATGGTTCACGCGTTCTGCGATCCGGCTGCATCCGAAACTTCCCGAACGTCCAGCTCAGCAGCTTAGTGCTCGATCTCTACTGCGATTTCAACGTGACCGACTTCGCACGATTCTGCCACCGTACGGATGAGTTATCATTATTATAAATTTAATAATTTAAACGATTAATAAAATTAAGTAATAACTAATTTAAATACTCTAATTACCTCTAAATATTTAATAGCGTCATTAACCTCTTTAATCAATGCGTTAATCACACATGTTCCTTGCGATGGCCTTCTCCAACCCGATTCCTCCTTCCACCTAGACTTCCCCACTTTTAGATGATATCTACCCTGTACGTCTTTCTCACGTGAAACATACTGGCCTTTCAGATGGTATCTACCTTGACAATTCATTTTCTTCCCTTTATATATGCTATATATTTTGTTTATTATGATAAGCCTGCAAGCCCACTTACCAAAGCTACAGCCCGTCTACTTATTTGCTCCTCCTCCACGCATATACCCGTCCCTTTCACAGTTCGAACTGTTAAGCTCGCCATGCCGAAACTTCCTTCTCACTATGCTGTGTTTTTTTTTCCAGCATGTATGTCACCTTCCACTTCATTATACATGGAACCATCATGTCAGAACCTCCCTCAAACCTGCTGCGGCCTTGTTTTCCATACTCCGGCCATGTACTCTACTTCTAACACCGTAGTCTTCTTCCTTTCCCATGATTTCGAAACTACCTGAAACCATTTCCTCATACAAACTTCTTTTCTCACGACACACTTCCGCAACGTGCAAAGCAATTTACTCCATCAACTCTCCTACGTTACTTTACCAATCAGTCCGCAATCATTTTTCTCCTTTCATATTTTCATTTCTGCGTTCTGCATGCCTGCAGGCTTCCCATTTTGAAATCTGCATATCACTTCTTTCACCGCAGAACTCATGAAATCGCCTCCTCCTATGTCCTATTCTTCTTCTCCTTTGTTTAATCTTCTTTTTGCATCTTTTTTTTTTTTTTTAGTTTCCCAACTCCCTGTATGTATTTTATTCCTCTCCCCATTGAAATACACACAGCAAGCTCCTCACTCCACTGTCTTCGCTGGCCTCACCTCCCCATACACTGCAGTTCCATCATGGTGATCATATACCCGCATCACTGGTCCGGCTTCAACGCAGAGCTTCTTCATTTTGAAATACCACGGTTTCACTGTATGAGCACACCGGTCCCTTCCTCTCACTATCGTATTTAACTTCATTTCTTCCCGGTTATGTTACAGACAACGCCCCTCCAACCTCCATGCTTCTTACTCCTCACAACGTTCTCGTCCATACTGCAAAACCCTCTCAGTAAAATCCAGAGCCATTTACTTCCAGTCCGAGCTCACCATTTCCAAAACACTCCGCCTGCTCTTCAAACACTACTGCCCTGTACGTGAATACCCATCTTAAAACTGACCTTCATGCTGACAACGCCGGCGCAGGCGCCTTACTGCCATCATCGTTCAACGCCAGCAACGTCGAGTCCGGTTTCAACTCATCACTTACACCACGTCTGACAGCTCGCACTATTTTATATCTATATTTATTTATTGATGAAGATCCGATTACACTGTGTCTTTGCTTTTGTGATGAATTGAAGAGGGCAGGCTGGTTAATATATAATAGGGAAGCTTAGCGATGAAGGGAATGAGAGCATGAGGGTTGTCAGAGATTTTTTTCCCTTGTTTTGCGTCTAGGCTTATGGTGAGTCTAAAAATAGGATTTGAAAATTTAGTTTTGTCAATTTTTAAAGTATGTCTAAAGACTCTAAACCATGCCGCTAGATGTAGGGTTGGAAAATGTATATGCTATCGATTTTGTTATGTCACTTTCAATGTTTAATGCGATATGGGATTCACAGAGATATTTTCCTAAATAAGGTACACGGTGCATAGATTTCATAGGGTTTAGGAAATATACAAGGCATGGTCTCTGTTATGTCACTTTCAGCATGGTTTTGAGATTTTGTCAAGATTTTTCTTCTTTAGCCTTTAGGCGTTTAGGCGTATGGTTTGAGACATTAGGGGTTGAAGAAATTACCTAGACGTTGAAATTAGAGGCTAGAAGCTTGGTATTGTCACCTTCATGAATTTAATGAACCCTACAACACTTTATAAGGAGACTACATTCAGGTCGGTAGGTTAGGGTATGACTTTTATTTATTTATCTTGATTTTTAGACCAACGATATTTTTAGTTATAACGTTAACGTACCATATTTATATAAAACTCCATCCACATACGATTTGCTATCGACTGATATAAATATACCGTCGCGTTCAGCAGTGTGCCACGATCACAAATATATAATAATATCGGTAGGTTGAATAATTCTGTGGACCCCCAAAATGCTGATATAAGGTGTAAAACACTCCAAATAAAAACTTGAATATTTAATTAATTAAAATTTACAGTAAAATTCTAAAAATTAAATTATAACTGCGTCATAGAAATCTTCTCCAAATTCGAAACGGATATTTAATTATTTATAAATTTGCCAGATCATTAAATTTAACCATTTAAATTACCAAAACAATATTTAAAACCATATTTAAATATTAAATAATGCCATTAAAATCTGGGACGTTACAGTGTTCTCAAACGATCAGCGGTTATCGAACGGTCTTAGTCGATTTAACGATTGATTCGGATCGAGCAAAATTCCTTATTGTTACAGTGGTATCAGAGCTCTGGTTTACAGAGCTCGAGAACAAGACACATTAGAACCGAACGAAAGAATTCATCTGAAATTGGGTTAGTAATGTCCAATAAGAATGGCTCGTTAGAGATAGGATCAGTAGTATCCTAGAACGAGTGTGAAGAGTATGTTTTTCAAATGAAAATGAAAACAAATTTTGTTTTGAAAATTAAATTCAATTATTCGTATTTGAATATTTTATTTGTATTTAAGTTGGACAATCTAGTATATGATTATTTTGTGTATACGCGTCATGAACGTATATTCGAAGTTTCAATATACTGGATAGATATAGAATCACACTCTAGTCGCCTGGAGATGATTCTGATGATTGATGCATCATCATCAGAGTTGTGTTCGTGTTTCGAAGGTGTGATACCTATATGTTTCCATTAGACTGGTGTGAGAACCAACTAGATAGGGCTTATTTGTTGTGATTTGGCATCAAAAACATGATTTTCTGTATATATATCAAAATTAGGAATTTGAAACGTTAATTCACTAATTGATTGATGGTTGTGTTGTTTGATTATTGTTTTGGAAACCTTGAACCATTATGCCAAATTGAACCGAATATTGAACTGTATTGAAAATTGTTTGAAATTGCATACATGTGCATATATATCTATTGAACAGGTCATAGCAAGGAGGCTAAAGAAGAGGAATAAAATTGTTTGCCCGACAAATAGGTACATGTTTATTGTATTCATTTGGGTGATGATGATTTTATGAGCCGACTAGCTAGCCGCTTGGCTTTTTCTTTTTCTTTTTAAACCACCATTGGATTGGTGAGGGCCTTGGGAGGCTATTTGAAATATCCCGAAGCTCCCGGTGTAGGGGAGGTTATGGAGAAATTTTTCGAAAATTTAGGGTGTTAGCCAAATTTTTGAAAAATTTGAAAATTCTTAGAAACTGAAAAGTTGAAGAATTAAAGCCATAATTAAAATAACGGAAGTTGAGTTGATTATAAAAACAACTTTCGGCTTCGTTCCTTTTCGAGGACGAAAAGATTTTAAGTTGGGGAGATTGTAACAACCCGGAAAATCTGAGCCAGTTTAAAATTTTTATTTCGGCAAATTTAATGAATTTTGAATATTTGAAATGAATTATTTTAAATAAAAAGGACGAAAAATTTATTTTCGACGAAGTTAAAACGAATAATTTTATTTTAATTATATAACGAGCCTGAAATGGCCCTGCAGTTCGAAAATTCGATTTCGAAATTCAAATGGATATACAGAATTCAATATAAGTCGGAATTGAACGAAACAAGAAATATCTAAATCTGTTTGACGATATCTTTCCAACGGATGTAAGAAACTGAGATTTCACGTTAAAAGTTGAGAGATATGTCCAGTTTAAAATTCAGAAAAGTCGTTGTGGAATTTATATATATCTTAATATATATAAAGGCCTTGAAAATAGCCGTTTTGCAAACGACCTCGGTTTTCGACGAAACCACTTTTGTTGAATCCGGGACGTCAAATTATTGCTATGTTTCAAAATTCATAATTTTCTGAATCAATATGTGAACGTGGCGAAGTTAAACGTGTTTTGAACAGTTTCAGTTAATTTGGGTCGACCAGAAAATGACCATTTTTCAAACGGTCTCAGAATTTGACAAAATTAGTTTTGTTAGGACCGTATCGTCAATACGAAGCTAGAAATAATTTTCGGGAATTTTTAGAGCTAGTATGTGACCCCGGTAATTTGAAATGTGCGTTTAAATTGAATATATAAAGATTTATATTTTAAATTCAACGAAAACTGGTCTTAACGATCGAATTGGCTTTTGTGACATATCCATTGTGTTCAGAACAGGGGTAAAACGCTAGGGACGACAGTCGTTGGGTTCCGTTTCGAGTTCAAATGGAAAGTCAACACATTAGGAATTAAAATAGATTAGAATAATAAATAAATAAATTATAAAACTCCTATACCCCCTCCCCCTTCTTCCTTTACACGCCGATTTAGATAAATTAAAAAAAATGATGTTGCTGTAGCCCTAAACCAGACGCGCCCTTCCACCGCGCCGCCAACGCCTCCTCTGACCGGCGTCGTTCCCTTGCTCCGATCCTCCTCCTTCTTCTTCCTCTCTCCCTTCTTTCTCTCTCACCTTCAAACCTCCAATCAAGACCCCCGTGACCTCAAAACCCGCTCAGCCTGCATCCCCAAATCGCGACCCTTACCTCCGACGGAGCGCTACCTCTCTGGCCCCCTCCGCCTTCAACGCTGCCTCCCCTTTCTGCGAGTCCACCGACCTTCCTTAGCCACCGCACCCCCACTCGCCTGAAGCCGACGCGATTTAACCTGCGCACCCCCCCCCCCAAGAAACCCAATCGCCAAACCCTACCCTTCCAATCGACTGCTGAAATCACCCCCTTCTTCCGAACGACGATGAGCCCCTCCTCTTTGTGAAACGCGCGAGCATCAACACCCCCAGTCAACTCGTAGGAGGTAATTTAAATCAATGTATTGATTTTATTTATTTATTTCAGTTTAAATTTTTATTGTTCGAAAGAAAGGATTTTGACTCTAAGAAAGAAAGGATTTTTATCTCATAAGGAAGAGGTAATTCTTATCATAAGAAAGTAGTGATTTTTGAAATAAGAAAGTAGTGTTTTTTTTTTAAATGAGAAAAGATAGGATTTTTGTTTATGCAAAGATCCAATTTTTAAAATATAAAGAAGTGATTTTTCTTTTCTTTTTTTTTTACATATATTAAGTTGTGATTTTTATTAGTGTATAAAAATAAAATTCTTACTCGTATAACATTAGAATATAAAGAAATGATTTTTCCTTATATAGTGATTTGATTTTTGAACTAGAGAAGATAAGGTTTTTAAAAGATTAAAGATATGATTTTTATATTTTTAGAAAGGTCAAAAATATACTTTTTATAATATAGGAAAGTTAAAAATATAATTTTTATACTAGGGAATGATAAAAATACGATTTTTATAAAGTGGGACGAATAAAAATATGATTTTTATAAAGTAGAGATTATAAAAATATAATTTTTATAAGGTAGAAAATATAAAAATTCGATCTTTGTATATGTAGCGATATAATAAAAATGCAATTTTTATTATATATATAGTGAAATCAAAATGTGATGTTTATACTGAAAGTGAACAAAGAAAAATGTGATTTTTATTTATATGAAGTGACGAGAAAAAAATATGATTTTTCATAATATAAAAATTCGATTTTTATATATATGAAGTGGAAATAAAAATATAATTCTTATACATCAAGTGATAATATAAAAATGCGATTTTTATGTATGTAGTGGATACAGGCGACGAAAGTGATGAAGGGAAAGACAATGAAGATTTCCTACATATGAAGAGTCGTGGCGTTTGGATTAGCTTTGGTGAGAACTCCTCACTCTAAATTTTATTTCCTAGTTAGAAATATATACTAGGATGCAGACGGTGTTTAGTAGCACCCGACACCCTCGTCCACAGACCATGGACTTGTTTGTTTGGTTGTGTAATTGATTGGATTATTTGATTTGAATTTGATTGTTTGGTGAAATGGAACTGATTTGTTTGATATGTGTATGGCATGGGCCCATCACTAGACCAGGGATAAGGCTAGGCCTTGTCCCGTTTCTAGTATGGTGCCGTTATGCCGCCGAAATTTTCTAAAATATGTTAGAAAAATAAAAATATCATTTTTATTGTGTAAATGAACTGAAGAAAAATTCATGTATTGAAATAAAATATTTTATCGTTAAAAATATAATTTTTAACGTGTGTGTGAATAAAATAAAATATTCATATACAAACCAAACGGTTTGTTTATGTACACTGATTTGACTGATATTGATTGGGACGATAAATTTTACACATCGCCCAACTGCACAAATAATATTCAGTGTTTGTGGATGTGAAACCCCACACGGGTGTTGGGATGATATTTGACGTACACTAGTCCCAATAATTAGTTGTTTGTCGATCGATAGGTTGACAGACAGCTGTGTTGTGCACTTTGGATGATGGTTGATTATTTATTTCTGCTGTTATATACATGTGTTGTGTGGAATCCATATAATTAACTTTATACGGTAATTGATTGGGGCTCATTCCAATTTAGAAAATAAAGAATATTTTAAAATATATATATTCATGTGTTGAAATCAAATATATATTAATGTGTTGAAGTAAAATATATATTCATTTGTTGAATAGAATAACGAATTTATTGAAATATATAAAGTCGTGTTGATTAGATCTGCGCCATTTTAATGCGAACGATATTTATATCGATTTTATTCGAATATCGAAAAGAAGTAATTTCAAAATATAACGTTTTGAAAATATTATCATTTATATATATATATCGATAATATGGAATATTCAATTTTGATTTGAAATTGAATATGAAGTTGAAATCGTTTTGAAAACGAATTTAAAACGATTTATAAAATACGTTTTAAAAGGAAATCGACGAAATATATATAATATATATTATATATATATATTTAATGGCCTGAATAGAATGCGCCGCGCTGCGGCAGTTCGCGAATTTCGACCATTGACTTCGAATCGACATTACGGGAGATCCGACCGTCGGATTCTTCTGAAACCGGAACCGTTGGGTTCGTATCGAAAAGAGCTTTCTAACGAATATTAGAAATTTGAAATCTAACGGTTGGATTTGGAGATACGTCCAAATCAAATTTAGAAAAGGTCGTCGTAAGTGCAACTCGACGACCGTTATTGGAAATCGACTGTACGGGCCTTGACAAAATTATTAAAAATATCAATAATTTGTGTAAAATCATAATAAATGATTTAGAAAGAACTGGGATGAAAAATCCCCTATTTGAAAGGATAAAAATGTGTTTTTATCGAAATGAACTAGTTATGAATATACGTATTGGAATGGATTTGAATCGAAATTATCTTCGGAATATTTCGATGTTGGATTTCGTGATTATACAGATATGGTTGTGGAAATTTGAAAGATATATTTATATCGTTATTTCCAATACGATATTTGTTGGTTTCAGAATTTGATATTGAATATAAGCCGATATATTTTCTATTCAGAGCCTTGTATTTAATATCGAATCTGATTTGGGTTTGTCGTGAATGGTGTCTTCATTAACACTGTTCTTGAACCCAGGTGAGAAAAGATTAAATCTTTTTATTTAGATTTAATGAGGTAAACCAATTAATTTATATTTAATTTGAATTGAATTGTAATTGATTTTTGGGTTTATCGTGAACAATGTTTTAAATAACACTTGTTCTTTAACCCAATTAACAATGTGATATGATTTTGGGTTTATAGTGAACCGTGTTTTAAATGACATCGGTTCTTTAACCCAGTTAAAGATTAAAACTAAGTGGAGTTTTAATGAAATCTTTAATTAGATTGAAATGATATTCAAAGGAAGATTAAAGTATAAATTTAAAAGAATTTATCTTTTATAAAATTAATGGGAACCTTTCCCTAAGAATGTGAAATTTAGAAACTAACTGTAGGTTAGTAAAGAAGAATGGTCTCCCGGGTATTAATCTGATGTTGGTTTCGGCCTTCGGGGTTAATATTTGGGGAATTATTCTCTTGCTAATTTACGGTTAGTGATTGATAAATTGGAATGAGGCGTATGATGTGTTTGTGTAAACATTTGTTTATTATATACTCGTGTTATTCAGAAAGGCCGGGTTTATCCCATTCTGAATAACCGATACGATGATACGTCGAAGATGAAGACGGTGGATATGCGAGGAATTAAGTTCCTCCGGTTTCGTTCAGACCCAGAACGGACTTGTAAATGGATGTATGTCTGACGTTGTGTATGGACGACGTGGCATGCAAAGATGCTGTGATCAAGGCTTCTGTTGAAAAGCAAAGTCTTGTGGTGATGATCAAAGTTTAGCTTTCGTAGCTAGCTTTGTGTATAGCGTGGATTCGCGAGCCTCACACACCGGTATGAACCAGAAACGGGAGAAAGGACTCAGGGAGGAAATGCGTCTCTTTCTAGTTAGAAGTGGTGTCAGTGCTTAAAACTGGCTGATATTTACTTATGTGGTTGTTGGAATGCGAGGCGCCTCGGTTATATCGGTTTCGGCCGATGCTTCTGGTCGGCAGACGGACCAGATTTACGCCCCATAGGGCGGAGAGACGTATTGTTCAGGATTTCGTCTAATTCACATCGGTGGACCGGCCCTGATGATCCAAGGTCACTCGAGCTCTGACCTGAGAGATGGACTAGATTGTCTCGAATTCGGTTAAGGATCTTGCCCCTAGCCTTGGTTCATGACGGAAATCCAATTTCCAATACGACATTTTGCGGTTTTAATTGTAGAACTAGTATGGCAACATGATATATGGTACCCATGCCGCCTATGATTGATATTTATGATTGTATATAAAATCAGAAACTAACAGTAAACGAGCCAAGATGAGTGGTTTCCTTTGTATTGGTCTGATGTTGGTTTCGGCCTTCGGGATTAATACTTAGGGAATCGTTTTCTAACTAATTTACGGTTGGAGTCTGATTAAGAATTAAAAGATAAAATTTCGCATATCAAGCATTCTTTGGCTGTTATAAGGTAAAACCCTACCCTCCGGCTTGTGTTGCATTGTGTGATGGGACCTGGGTCTTATAACAGCTTCATTGTTCTTCATTTAGCATTGCGCTGTTTGTTTATGCACTGGTATTCTCGGGGTAAAAACCCGTTCCGTGTCATACGGCGTGGTCCCTTGATTTACAGAACTTTAAAAATAAAGATTAATAACTGTTTTAGTTCTCACACCAGTCACATGACTGACCTGGAGTTTATTGTTTTAACCTAAACTCTGGGTGCCCTTATTTTGACACGGGCAGCTAGTAGTTGGGTTTTGCAGATTTATATTCACAGGATCTTGGTTTACAGCTGGAACGATACTCGGAAAGCTCTGTATCCGTGTATTTATTTCAGTTGTGTTTTGCATTACTTTTCCGCTGCAGTAATGTATTTAAATCTCTGATATTTTATAATGTGTAATATTGATTCATACTCTGTGATATTCTTGTATTCTGATGGAATTGTTGTAATATACAATGAAATGTTCTTCTGTCTGTGTTCTGCTTTGTCGTGTTCTCAAACGATCAGGGGTTATCGAACGGTCTTGGTCGATTTAACGATTGATTCGGATCGAGCGAAATTCCTTATTGTTACAGAAACCCACCTTTTATGCACATTGCATGCATTCAAATGACCAACATTTGCATGAAAATTTTGCCTTTTTTTATAAAATCACTAATACTTGTTGCAACTAAATTTGTTGTGAGATATTTGAAAGCTGATGCACATGTCGTTTTCTAGTTGTCTACCGCTAACTGCTTATTTATTTTCCTGGGGTATATGTTAGATGGTTGAGTTGAACTTCAAAAGGTAATGTTATTGCTGATTATTTATTTTCTTAGAAAGTGCTGGTAATAATTTGAGTACAAGTTAAGCATAAGTCGAGTACATCCTGTGTATTTTTGTTTATGTTTTCTGTCGCTAGAGTCATAGGACTCCATCACAAGTGAATAAATGGCCAGATCTGTGGATGGGTAGAAGGAAGTTTCTCTAAATGCTGTGTTGGTTGATATCTTAGCTGAGGTACGTAAGTTGATCATAGTAAGATAGTGTTCAAAAGAATATATTAGTGGTCACTCAAATAGCCTCTTTTAGGGAGCTCCAAAACAGAGATGTCATTTGACGTGTGGGTTATGTGCTACATGAAAGACATCTTGGGAGACAAGAATCAACTATGGGATGCTAAGGTAATATATATACATACATATATTTTTGTGTGTGTGTGTGTCCCTTGCATACTGAATCCTTGTACTGCGAAAAATATACTTCCAGTACACTACACACTTGTTGTGTTCATTGTTATGCTGTGTCGCTACAAGTATTGAAGTCATGCTTTGTCCATTGTTGGTGTGCCATGTCATTGTGCGTTTTTCTCCAATATTGCACTTGCATGTGGATATATTTCTCATATAAATAATTGACATCAACTATGGTCTATTTATTTAAGTGTGAATTATGGTTGTTGCAATGATAAGTTCTGCACCCATTTTAAAATGTCATCCATTAATATGGCGTATACACCTGCATGGCCTATGCAGTTAATGCCCCGCTATTACCCCGCTATATCCTGTAGCACACTGTCACCGCTACGCTTTTCCTCAAATAGCCTCTGATATAGCCTCTCCGCTTTAAGCCCCGCTATATTCCGCTATTCCCGATATATCCCGTTATTTCCGCTATATTTTGTTATTCCCGCTATATCTTTGATGAAAGAGATGAACTCAAAAATGAAATTTATGCATTTAAAAAATTATTAAATTAGTTTTTTTAATATCTACTTTTTGAAACAAAAATACTCCAATACGCTATTGAATTTAATTAATTTAAATGAAATTTATGTTTATTTGTTGATATTTGCACATATCTGATTTAAAATTAAAAAAGTACTAACTAAAGTTTAATAAAGTTTGAGTTTTTCACTTACTTATCATTTATTTATTCATATAAAATTTTTGATGTAGTTGTATGTGTTATTTTAGAGTCATCCGCTATACCTGCTATTTCCTCGCATTATCCCCGCTTTGACTTTTTGTACCTCCGCCGCATTGGATCCGCTAAGTGCTTTAACTGCACAGTGCATGGCACAATTGTTCACATTTAATGTATTGTGCAAATTTGATTTATTGCACACGTAACAGCCTGCATTTTACGTATTAGAGGATCGTAAAATATTTTTATTTAACTCCCTAAGGGTTGGATCACTCTCATATTTTGATATGTTGTTCATAGGGATGTGAGACATGTCAACAATTTTTACCAATTTTATTTGTGACCATTTTTCCTCTATCAGTTTTGTGCAGGGAATAACTTTTAACTAGGATCAAATCAGGTGCTGAGATCGATTTCACTATAAAGGAAATGGTGTTCCCAATTCCGTAGAGTGGACATATTAAAGATTTGGTTCAGCGGTTTGGGAGAAATCGTTGTTTTAGCGCTGCACAATTTCTTTTTGGGTCAGGCTAGTCATTAATGGGTTGTTTTGGTGTGGCCCATTAGTGGGTTGATTTAAGACTATAACTGGGGGTTAAAGGCATGGAGAGAGGGTTACTTTTATTCATTCTCTCATTTGGTTGAGCTCGTGATCCTTCTTGCTCAGTCAAATACACCTTTCCACCATTAAAATCTAGATCTAAGAGAGAAGATTGAAGATCGACATCAAGCAAAGCTAGATCTACATCAAGTGAAGAGAGATCGCATCAAATTGGGAGGTTTGAAGAACATTCTTCACTGTTCGGATTGAGAATTTAGTGATTTAAAGTTAATTCGAAGAATTAGTGAGTGATAAGCATCTCTCACACGAATTCAATCAAGTATATGGGTTGTTTGATCTTATTTTCATCATTTTATGTTGCTTTCACCAAGATCAACATCATGGTAAGTATATTTTCACTTGAATCGCCATAGGATCTAATTTAGAACCTTAAATCGGTAATTCTTATGTTAATTCATATGTTTATGCAAGTTTAGATCCATTATTTTGTGACGGCCGCCCACAACCCATGCGCTAAGCAAGAGGAATAATGAGCTGAAAAGTGTGCTAGGTGGACGATCATCATAGGTAAAAAACATCATCAGGTCTTGTCGTAGAACTCATAGCGCAAGGATAAAATATAACAGAACATATACAACAGGTATTATTAGTGAAGCAGAAAACACTAAACTTTCATAATAACTAGAAAGTAATATCCATAGACTTGAACTACTATAATAGTGTTTATACAGATTACCACACTACAACACTCAGAGAATAACAAACAGCGGAAATCCAAATACTATATAGTAGGTAAGATAATATGCCAGCCTCCAGCTTGCCTCCAAACCGCAACATCGCTATCATTAAGCTATCACTTGTCACTTGCCACCTAGTTTGCCCATCCTCAACCGGATGAATAGCCCAAGGTAATAAGAGGGAACATAAAATCTTGAGTCAGACAACAGTCTTAGTGAGCGATAAAACATTTAACAAACATGAACAATAAAGTATATGAGAATGGATAGATAAACATACTAATCTACCCACAACACCAGAAAAGAACTCAACCCTATCTTCCCCATATCGGACAGTGATAACCTGTACATCAAACACTTCAACCATTCATTCATGAAAACCAGAACAACCATTTAATCATGGCAAAGCACTTATGACATCCAAATTATATATATCTCATGTAAATCACCCTAATCGAACTCAACATCCCTCGGACACTGATTGACATAGAAATGTGTTTATTTTATGCTCGTATATCTTATCTTTTGTATATAAATAAATATTACTTGGGTATTGTTTTGTTATTTTTACAGATAGTCCAACCCAGCCTGCATGCAACCAGAAATGTAGAGAAATAGAGTTCAATTTGCTGTTTATTTGCATTTTGAAGAATTGTAGATGAAGATATCACATCTAGTTGCTGTTGGACAAGAAAAGGAGTGATAAAAAGGCTTTGCACATCACAAATCAATGAAGAAATATCAAGGAAGCAAGAGGAAAAAGAGAAAAGGCCAAATTTGCTTTATTTATCTAAGGCCCATTTATGTTTCTCATTGTAAACTAATTAGTGGTGTAATGACCAGGCCCATTTACCATTAGGGTTAGGGTTAGGGTTTGGCTATCTACCATATATATACCCTTGTAATGGCATTGTAGCCACCATCCTATCCTATATCTCATTCTATTCTCTTCTTCATCAATAAAACTCATTTTTCTTTTTATGCAATTTTCTATTTTTCTTAGCAATTAGTGTTGTCTACACGATTAGATTCGGTAGAACACTATTTGTCTTTTGCATTTCTTTTCATTAGTGATTGACCGTCTGATTAGATTCAGCGGTAATCCTAATTGTTATTTTCTGTTCGTTTAATTCTGTTCTGCAATTTTATTTCCATTATTCTATTTTATCTTTAATCGTTGAATTTATTACAGATCTGATTAGATTCGAATCTGCAGTAAATTTAATTGCATCTTTTAATTGTAGTTTCACTTTTTATTTTGTTTTGCAAAATCAACCTCCAGCTTCGTCTAACACGCCCAAGAAAAAAATAAATAATAAGTTTTAATTAAACCTCCCTGTGTTCGACCTGTATGCTACATGCCTGTATGCTTGCAGAATTTATTACAAATGTCACGCTTTTCTAATTCATAGATTAGCGACGATCAAGTTTTTGGCACCGTTGCCGGGGAGGTAACGTTAAATTTTATTATTTATTTAATTCTGATTCGTGTTAGTTTTATTTTTATTTTTTTTCTTGTTTTTGTTTTCTTGTATATATATATAAAAATAAAATCTTGTTAATGGATTTGGTATTAAATATTGATTATTGCAATCCATAAAACAAGGGGAAAAAAAGAACTTACCAAATTCCCTTTATTTTATTTCCTTTTCTTTTCATTTATTTCTTTCCCTTTTTCTAATTTTTCTTTTTTTAATTTTTTTTTCTCTTTCTTCTTTTATAATTAAAAAAAATCTTCTTTTTTGATTCCTTGCTGTTTTTATTCCCCAATCACCAGCTCTTCTCCATAAATCCACAAACCTCCCTTCATCTTCATTACAAAATCCCTCCCCACCGTACACAAACTTCATCATACCAGACTCCCCCATACACACGTTTTCCCCTCTCTGCTGTTGAAACCAAACCGCAAATACTATCTTTCCATTGACCATCTTCATACCACAAAGTATAACCCTCGTGCTGTAAATTCTTGTGAGGACGAAAACCATAATCCTGTCAACGCTATTACAACCCTTCGATCTGGAAAGAGGATTGATAATAACGTGGACGACCCTGACGAACCTCCTAACTCGACCCCAATCCCTAATCTTGATGATCACCCATTGGCTTCGAATGCCAATTCTTCTAAACCTCAAGTTCCCTTTAATGTTGGCAATCCCAACAGTTCTTCTCCCAGTGTCGGCAAACCCGACCCACCTTCGAAAATTAATGTTGGCAATCCCAACATTTCATCTTCTACACCCCTACCACCTTCTTCTTCGAATGATGAAACTCATCCCAGAATCGAAAAACCAGTAGCTCCTTTTCCTCATAGACTCAATAATAAGAAGAAAGCTGCAAATTTCGATAAAATCTTGGAAATTTTCAAACAAGTTCGTGTGAACATTCCTCTTTTAGACACCATTGAACAAATCCCTCAATATGCCAAATGTCTTAAGGAATTGTGCACACAAAAACGTGCAACCAATGTCCCAAAAACCGCCTTTCTAACTGCGAATACAAGCTCTGTTCTTTCGAATCTTGCCCCAGTCAAGTATAAAGACCCTGGTTGCCCTACGGTTGATTGTAAAATAGGAAACACTCACATCTCTCGTGCCCTACTCGACCTTGGTGCCAGTGTCAACCTTCTCCCTTATACTGTCTATCGTCAACTTGGACTAGGGGAGATTAAACCAACAAACATCACACTTCAACTAGCCGATCGATCTGTCAAAAAGCCATTGGGAATTATCGAAGACGTCTTGATACAGATCGAACAGTTTTACTTCCCTGTCGATTTTATAGTTCTAGAAACAGAGCCTGTCTCAAATCCCAACGTTCAAATACCATTGATCTTAGGACGCCCTTTCTTAGCAACCTCTAATGCTGTCATTAATTGTAGGAATGGTCAACTTCGACTTTCCTTCGGGCACCTAACCATTGAGCTAAACATCTTTAATCTCAACAAGCAACCTAGGGATTTTGAGATCGATGAAATTGACATGATTCAAACCACAGTTGATGAAACCTCTAATGACACTTCTGAAGCTTTAAAAATGTGTCTTGACCATTTCGACTCTGATTTCGATGAACTCGAATACATTTCTGAACTCAACAAAATTCTTGACTCCGACACTTCGTCACCTGAATCTAACCAAGGAATGTTGACCAATGTTGATACACAAGAACTTCCTAAGTTAGACCTCAAACCCTTGCCACCAGACCTTAAGTATGCCTACCTAGACTCCTCAGAAACTTTCCCCGTAATCTTGGCCTCTGATCTTACCGAAGACCAAGAAGAAAAAGTTTTGGAAACTTTACGGGAAAATAAGGACGCCTTGGGATGGGAAATTAGCGATATAAAAGGAATCAGCCCATCAATTGTGGAACATCGCATACATTTAGTTGATGAGGCTAAACCCACTCGTGAGGCTCAAAGGCGATTAAACCCGAACATGAGAGAAGTAGTCAAGGAGGAGATAATCAAATGTCTAGACAATAACATCATCTATCCCATCTCTGATAGTACTTGGGTGAGTCCGGTACAAGTTGTACCAAAGAAGTCAGGAGTCACAGTGATCAAAAACGACAGTAATGAACTCGTCCCAACAAAAATCAAAACCAAATGGCGTGTGTGCATCGACTATCGAAAGCTTAACTCAGCCACACGAAAAGACCATTTTCCCTTGCCTTTTATTGACCAAATGCTCGAACGCTTAGCGGGACATGAGTACTACTGTTTTCTCGATGGATACTCAGGCTATAACCAAATTCCTGTTGCTTTAGAAGATCAACATAAGACCACCTTTACTTGTCCCTTTGGAACCTTTGCTTATCGTCGCATGCCTTTTGGTCTTTGTAATGCCCCCGCGACTTTCAAAAGGTGTATGATGAGTATTTTCTCTGATATGGTGGAAGAATTCTTGGAAATATTCATGGACGATTTTTCAATATATGGATCATCTTTTTCCCAATGTCTCACTCATCTAGAACTTGTCCTCAAACGTTGTAAGGAGAAATCACTCGTGCTTAATTGGGAAAAATGCCACTTTATGGTAAAAAGGGGGATAGTTCTAGGTCATGTCGTCTCCAAAGATGGCCTAGAAGTCGATAAATCCAAAATCGATTTGATTGCTAATTTACCTCCTCCCAAGTCTGTCAAAGATGTTCGTTCATTTCTTGGCCATGCGGGATTCTATAGAAGATTCATTAAGGATTTCTCGAAAATTTCAAAACCTCTCTCGAATTTACTTGCCAAAGACGTAAAGTTTGAATTTTCCAATGATTGCAAAACATCTTTTGAAACTCTTAAATCACTCTTGACCACAACTCCCATCATTCAACCTCCTGATTGGACTCAACCCTTCGAACTTATGTGCGACGCTTCTGATTTTGCTATTGGAGCCATCTTGGGTCAGCGTATCGATAAACTCCCTCGAGTCATTTATTACGCTAGCAAAACTTTTAACGAGGCCCAACTAAATTACTCAACTACTAAAAAGGAATTTTTGGCAGTTGTCTTCGCTCTTGAGAAATTCAGACCATATCTCATAGGATCCAAAGTCATAGTTTACACTGACCATGCTGCCCTACGATATTTGCTTTCTAAAAAGGATGCCAAGGCCCGCTTGATTCGTTGGATCCTTCTTCTTCAAGAATTCGATATAGAAATACGGGATAAAAAGGGTTCTGAAAATGTCGTAGCTGATCATCTCTCTCGAATTGCGCACGAAAATGATAACGACACCCAAATCGATGACTATTTTCCTGACGAACAACTCCTTTCGATCTCTAACACCCCTTGGTACGCTGACATTGTGAATTATCTTGTCACACAACAAATGCCCGCTGAATGGTCGAAACAAGATAAACAAAAATTTCTCTCGAAAGTTCGAAACTTCTATTGGGACGACCCATATCTTTTCAAATACTGTCCAGACCAAATCATTCGAAGGTGTGTGCCCGATCATGAACACCAAAGTATTCTCTCCTTCTCACATGACCATGCTTGTGGCGGTCATTTTGGAGCAAGAAAAACTGCTGCAAAAGTTTTGCAAAGCGGTTTTTATTGGCCCACACTCTTCCGTGACGCTTTCGAATTTTGCTCTAAATGTGAGCGATGTCAAAGAACGGGTCGAATCTCTAAGCGAAACATGATGCCTCTCAACCCCATTTTAGTGATTGAGTTATTCGATGTTTGGGGCATCGATTTCATGGGACCATTCCCTAATTCATTTGAGAATCTTTACATCTTACTTGCGGTAGATTATGTCTCAAAATGGGTTGAAGCCATTCCGACCAAAACCAACGACAACAAGGTTGTTGACAAATTCCTCAAAGAAAACATCTTTTCACGCTTTGGCACACCTCGAGCTATCATTAGCGATAATGGCACTCATTTCTGTAATCGTGCTTTTGAGTCCTTGCTCAAGAAATACTCAATCACACACAAGCTGTCAACACCTTACCATCCACAAACTAGTGGACAAGTAGAAGTTTCCAATAGACAAATCAAACAAATTCTTGAGAAAACCGTGAATTCCAATAGAAAAGATTGGTCTGTAAAACTGATTGATGCACTTTGGGCTTTTCGCACTGCTTATAAAACCAATCTAGGAATGTCCCCATATCGATTAGTCTTTGGAAAGGCCTGTCACTTACCTCTTGAATTAGAGCATCGTGCTCTTTGGGCCATAAAATTTTTGAACTTTGACTTAGAAAAAGCCGGCTCACACAGGAAGTTACAAATTTCTGAATTAGAGGAATTAAGAAATGAGGCGTATGAAAATGCGAAAATCTACAAAGAAAGAACCAAAGCCCAACACGACAAAAACATACTTCGTAAGGAATTCAACGTAGGTCAAAAAGTTCTTTTATACGACTCTAGACTTCACTTGTTTCCAGGAAAACTCAGATCTCGATGGACTGGACCTTATGTCGTGAAAACAGTATACCCTTATGGAGCGGTTGAAATTGAAAATCCTAGGGATGGAAAAGTCTTCAAAGTAAACGGTCAACGACTGAAACCATTTTTGGAATTCGAGCAATATGACGAAGACGACTCTATCGATCTGCATGATCATCCACCATGAAATCAGGTGGTACACGTTCTTTTTCTTTTACTTTTCTTTTTCATTTTTTTTTCACTTTATTTTTGTTTTTCTGCCTTAGACAGTTGGGACACTGTCTGAATCAAGTGTGTGTGGGGGGGGGGGGGGGAGTCTGCATTTCATCCATTTTCATTTTTCTTTGTTTTTATTTCTTTTTATTTTCATCCATTTAAGTAGGACCTTCATACATTTTAGATTGTAGTAACATACCATAATTTTTTTTTTGAAATACGACTCATTTTCAATTGATACAGAAAAATAAGTTTACAATTTGTAGCCAGTTGATAGTATTTTTCTCTCTTAACTTAGATCGAATGCGAAATATAATGAAAAGTTTAATCTTGAGGGATAATAGTGTAACCGGTACATAGGAAGATTCTTAGGTGATGGCCATGAAATCTATTCTATATTGTAGACTTTGTTTAAATAAGTGGAGGACTTAAAATACTTATATTGGCTTTTCGAATCTTTAAAACTAAGTTGTGTTAAGTTGAACTCGCATAACTCTCTTTTGTGCTTATATTTTCGATAATAATAATAATAGTATTCCAAGGGTATCCAACATTGCTTGTATATCGAGCGTTGGTGTGCAAACCCGCCAAGCTCTATCCGACACGTTGTTGACAATGTCAGCGTTGGAATATCTTGGTCTCATTTTATGAGATTGGACACCTAAGGATTACCGACACGTTGTTGACAAAGTCAAAGTCGGCCTGCACAATCCACCAAGCTCTTTACCCACTCTCCGTTAGTCCGCGAGGCAGTGCATGGGTGGTAAACCTTGGTCTTTTTAGTTAGGTGTATGTACTTAATCATAAATCTTAAAATTTTATAGAATAAAGAATAAGCGATGATACCCAAACACTTCTTGACCTTATTGATTTGACTAGCCATACATGAGAAAATTAGAATACCACTTTGCAAATTGTGCCAAGCAAACTAAGAATTTATTTCATGGCTGCACTATTTTATCAACCGAACTAACTGGCCAAACTGGAATTTAACATTTGAAAACTTGATTTATATTGAAAATTTGTGACAAGTCGAGGTATCTAAAATAGAATCAACTGGTTAGAAATTATTAACTTAATTTGTTGTACCACTTTCCTGAAATAAGTCGTGTTGTCATTTTTCATTTTTATTTTTGCATATGTCCATTGCATTCATGTAGTTTCATTAGAATCATAGCATACTGCATGTGGATTTTGTGGGTAGTATCCGCTGAAAACCCTCACGAGACACCACTCGTCCTACTAGGGACACCTAGAGGTTTAACGGCTTGTTGCATACGCTCAATGCAATCGTGTTTCCTACGAAAGTGTGACCTATCTAGTTTAGTTTTTCATTTTTTTGTTTTACTCGAGGACGAGTAAAAGATAAGTGTGGGGGTATTTGATTGACATAGAAATGTGTTTATTTTATGCTCGTATATCTTATATTTTGTATATAAATAAATATTACTTGGGTATTGTTTTGTTATTTTTACAGATAGTCCAACCCAGCCTGCATGCAACCAGAAATGTAGAGAAATAGAGTTCAATTTGCTGTGTATTTGCATTTTGAAGAATTGTAGATGAAGATATCACATCTAGTTGCTGTTGGACAAGAAAAGGAGTGATAAAAAGGCTTTGCACATCACAAATCAATGAAGAAATATCAAGAAAGCAAGAGGAAAAAGAGAAAAGGCCAAATTTGCTTTATTTATCTAAGGCCCATTAATGTTTCTCATTGTAAACTAATCAGTGGTGTAATGACCAGGCCCATTTACCATTAGGGTTAGGGTTAGGGTTTGGCTATCTACCCTATATATACCCTTGTAATGGCATTGTAGCCACCATCCTATCCTATATCTCATTCTATTCTCTTCTTCATCAATAAAACTCATTTTTATTTTTATGCAATTTTCTATTTTTCTTAGCAATTAGTGTTGTCTACACGATTAGATTCGGTAGAACACTATTTGTCTTTTGCATTTCTTTTCATTAGTGATTGACCGTCTGATTAGATTCAGCAGTAATCCTAATTGTTATTTTCTGTTCGTTTCATTCTGTTCTGCAATTTTATTTCCATTGTTCTATTTTATCTTTAATCGTTGAATTTATTACAGATCTGATTAGATTCGAATCTACAGTAAATTTAATTGCATCTTTTAATTGTAGTTTCACTTTTTATTTTGTTTTGCAAAATCGACCTCCAGCTTCGTCTAACACGCCCAAGAAAAAAATAAATAATAAGTTTTAATTAAACCTCCCTGTGTTCGACCTGTATGCTACACGCCTGTATGCTTGCAGAATTTATTACAAATGTCGCGCTTTTCTAATTCATAGATTAGCGACGATCAGACACGAGCCCAAGAGGCCTAAACCAATATCAGACAAGCACCCAAGGAACATCTCCTTCGATGTTGGATAATCTACATGAGACGATACAAACAGAACAACCAATCATCCATGACTTACTTTTGCTATCACCGTCAATCTTTCTTTGAAACAATCGTTAATCGTATGACGGCTAACCTTGCCATATGTTAAGGGCTAATGATAACCCCAGTTCTAGTATAAACTCCATACGACTTTCAACGAAACGTATGCTTGTCCAACCTTGACAACTAGGCCTTTCAATGATACCCAGGTACTCGACCTACAACCGGTCTTTTAGACGTCTCTAGTGTACCCCTGCTTCCAGCCTGCTAGAACTTATGACAACGATAATCTCTCGGTTTTCACATCTCTAGTCATCCAACCCGACGACTTTTCATAGCTCAAGAAACCTTCTCAATCAACCATTATCCACCAACTCACGACCTTTGAGTTGTCACCACATTCACTATTCGACAATGATCAACGAACACCTTTCAACAGTTTGAGCCTTCCTACTTGAATTTACTTCGAAGTCATACCATCACTATGCTGCGGCTAGGGTTCGGGGGGTTTCCCCAGAATTTTTTTTTCAAGCTTTTTTGTTCAAGCCTAGGTTGTACTCGAAAAATATATTTTTTTCAGAAATAACCCTGTGCGACTGACCCGTCTTCTTGGAGCCGACCGACCCAAGCCTTCCAGACTGACCCATCCCTCAGCATCCAGGTCGACTGACCCGACCTCTTGTGAAACACGACCGACCCAATATTTGAAGCAAGGACCAACCCAAACCAATTGAGCACGACCGACCCGACCCACTTGAGTACGACCGACCGACCTATTCGCTGCTCGACCCAGAACATAACAAAACAAGCAGTGACCAACCCAACCAGTTCGGACCGACCGACCCACTACTGGCTTGTTCCCCAAGATAAGGATTTCGGTCGACCGACCACTTTCGATCGACCCAAAACCATGCCAACCGACCCAACTCCTAGACATACCAATTCACCCTTGAATTCAACCAGAAGTCCTCCAAATGACCAACTCGATGAAACCAGCTCATCTGATTCATCCAATATAGCCATAAGCATGTTATGAAATCAATAACAACATGAAAATGACAACTTTAATTAAAAGTTATGTAAACTTTACCAAAATCATGATAAATGATCGTACGAACAAAACGATGGATCTAACTTGCATAAATATATGAAATTACATAGAAGTTACCAGTTTTAATTTGCTAAATTAGATCCTATGGTGATTCATATGAAAATAAGCTTTCTATTATGTAGACCTAAGGAAAACGACTTGAATTTAATGAAAAACATGATCAATATTCATATACCTAATTGAATCCGCATGAGAGATGCATATCACTCACCAATTCTCCAAATCAAAGCAAAAATGGTGAAATTAGATCTCGGACAGCGAAGAACTTGACCTGAATCCTTCGATTCAATGAACTCTCACTTCAAATGATGTAGATCTAGCTTCAAATGATGTAGATCTAGCTTCAAATGGTGGAAGGCGTTAGAGGAAGGAGGAACAAAAGGCCACCAAATGAGAGAATGGAGAAAGTAAAATGTTCGTCATGCCTCCTACCCCCTATTTATAGCCTCCACCAGCCCACTAATGGGCCTTCCCAAATCAACCCATTATGACTTTATAAACCTGAACAGCCAAGTGTAAAACCTTAAAACAGTGATTCCTCCTTATCCATTGAGCCAAATCTTTAATGTGACTACTCTACAGAAAGGCAAACATCATTTCCTTTCCAATGGTACATGTGTCAGCTCCTGATTCGACCTGAGTCAAAAGTTATGCCATGTTCAAGACTGAAGGGGCAAAATTGGTAAAAATTATGGACATGTCTCACATCCCCATAACCAACATATTAAAATTTGAGAATGATCCAACCCTCAAGGAATAAAATAAAAATATTCTACGATCTTCCGATACGTAAAATGCGGGCTGTTACATTCTCCCCCTCCCTTTTGGAATTTCGCCCCCGAAATCCCAGCAAACATAGAAATTATGCATGCTTATCATTCACGAGCAACCAATTCTATCACCCAAACTAGCAGCCATCAAGCCATGCATCCATTGCCTTATCCTAACACGCGGAATTCTAACACGAACATAATAGTACATGCTACAATGATGTAAGGTGGCACGGTACTAATGGGTCATACCGACGAAGAGTTCCAGATGGGTCGCCTTCCTGCTCTCTTCCGTCTCCCACGTACAATCGTCGCCATCCTCACTCCATTGTACCTTGACTAGCTTAACTGTCATCCTCCTAAGCAGTTTCGTGTCATTACCCACAACACGAAGTGGCTTACGAGGTCTCGCAACTACAGTCTCTACTTCTAGGTCTTCATACTGCTCTGGAGATACCACCACATTCGAATCATGCATGAACTTCCGTAGAAATGACACATGGAACACATTATGCACGCTCGACATCTTCTGGGGTAACCCCAATCTAAATTCGAGCTTTTCAATCCGCTCGACTATCGGAAATGGTCCAACGAACCTAGGAGCTAAATTTCCTTTATTTCCGAACCGAACAACATGCTTTAATGGTGAAATCTTCATGAAAACCATCTCGGCTACGTCGAATTCCAAGTCCTTTATCGGCGTAACTCTTCTAACGATCTTGGGCTGCCTTCATTCATTGCCGAACGATCTCGACATAATGCGAGGTCTCCCTGATCATCTCTGGCCAAAGTATCAACTTATCTCCAGTTTCTAACCAACATGCTGGAGAATTGTACAGCCTCCTATACAACACCTCGTATGGTGCCATCCCAATGCTAGACTGGTAGTTATTATTATATGCAAACTCAACTAGATGTAGATGGTCTTCCCATGATCCTCCGAAGTCTAACACACAAACCCTCAGGAGATCTTCCAAAACTCGGTTAACCCTCTCAGTTTGACCATCGGTTTGGGGATGATATGTCGTACTGAAACACAACTCGGTTCCCAAAGCTTCTTGCAAACGTTTCCAAAATCTACTTGTAAACAATAGATCTCGATGATTCACTATACTCTTTGGGATACCATGAAATCGAACTATCCACTTCACATAAAGTTTAGCCAACTTCGATGTCGTCCTAGTCGACTTGACATGAATGGACCTTGCACTTTTTGTAACGTCCCGTATTTTATAATAATTAATTTATTTAATTATTTAAATATTGATTTAGATAATTAAATGGTTGTTTAATTAAATTATATTGAATATTTAATTAGTATAAATAATAGAATAATATATTCATTTCTGAGATAGTCGGAAATAACTGAATTCACAATATTGGTTGAGCTGGATTATTTATAAGATTTAATTCGGTTTAGAATTGAATTATAATAACGAATATATTTAAATAACGACAGTTGAACGTATAATTATATTTTAATTATAATCGAGCTTGAAATGGCGCGCCAGTTCGTAATTTGGTGATTCGAACTTTAAACGAATATACAAAATCCGTTTTAAGCTGGATTTCTGTGAAATAAGAAACGTTCAGAGCTGGTGAACTATATTTTTCTAATGGAAGAGAAAAATCGAGATCTCTTCGGGTAGATTTTGATTTATGTCCAGATCAAATTTTCAAATATTCGCTATGAAATTCCTTTTTATTTATATTATAAATGGATTTTTAATATAAATTGAATACAGATTTAATCTGGATTTGAAGCGTCGAGTTATCAAAGTCAGATATGTATATTTTAGATTGTATGATATCCTATGTGAATATATACGATAATATTAATTTATTAATATTTAGTTTAATTTCTTTTAAATATATTAATATTTAAATGGCTTACTTTAGAGATTTAAAAATAGCCAGTTTTGCAAATGAGCTCCGTTTTCGATGAAACTAATTTTGTTGGATCCGGAATATTAAATTATTGTCGGATTTCAATTTTTCTGATTTTTGGAGTGAGTACGTGGCCGTACGGAATTTTAATGTGAAAAATAGTCAATAATTTGACTTTAAAAATACGCTGTGTGAGCAAACAATGTCGGGATTCGACGAAACCAGTTTGTTGGGTCCGTAATGTCGAACTGTAGTTGCACGCTCATTTTCATGATTTTTGGATATCGTGTGTGATCATGAGGGTTTTTAGAAGACAAACACAAATAAAAATACAATATAAATGAATAAAGTAATACATAAAACTTAACCACTAAGCTATCTACCCCTATATATACATCCTATATTTACCCTTAAACCTAATTCTTTAGTTCTCTGGTCAATAAAAATCCGCCGCAAGTCTTTCTTTCCAAGAACCCAAATATGATCTTTATAAATTCAAAATAAATATAAATAAAATCCAATAAAATGGAAAATCGGTCTCTTTGTGTTTGTATAGGGTAGTTCTTCGAATTCCTACCCATTCTATAGTGTTCGATCTTGTTTTGGTCGACATGGGTTTTTGTCTTGTGAACAGGGTTGAATATCGCGAGATATAGAAGCCTCGATCCTTGGTTTCGAGTTTGTATATGGATTTAGGGGATCGAACGACACCTAGTAGCAAACTTTGGTGAATTTTGGTGACAACTTGGGTCGTGATGTCCTGTTAGAGTTGTTTCACGGATTCTGTCTGATGACATCGAGTGGCGTGAGGAGGCAATGGGGATGTAGAGTTTTGGAAGAGGAATCGATTGCAGCTTTCTATGTGATTTTTTATGGATCGTTGGAGGAGGATCTGGAGAGGAAACGATCGAAAATGGCAATATACTGTGCGTATTTCAATTCTGGGACGAGAGGATTTAATTGGGGAAGAAGGGTGTGTGCGGGTATGGGCTTCAACGGGAGTGGTTGGGCCATGGTACGTTGTTGAGGCCCAAGTATATTAATGAAGTTTTAATTTAAATATAAATATATACACAACTTGTAATTTTCATATTTTGGCCATATGGTGTCAGATTAACGAATGGTCAGATCCGTTAGGATCATATGGACGACGGCTACGCAATGGAACTGACTGGAAGTAAATTGGAGCTCGTTACAATTTATAGCAAAATAAATTGTCCGCCTGAATCAAAGATAGTTAATCGTTTTTAACGATAACCGTCCAATGTGAGTAAAACTCACCAACTCTACCAGTTCATACTTTTATAACGTATATTTAGAATTGATAAACTATGATTGATATCTGTGTGTTGACTGTTTGATTGAATTGTTGATTGATTGGTTGAAAATATAGATATAGTTATATATATAAATCGTTAATTTTATATTATGTTTATCAGAATATTTCATATAGAAATGAAATTGATGTGAATCATATTGTGTAACATCTGTGGATGAAGGGAAACAGGTTGGAGGAATCCAATAGGATCCCTCAATATTTATAATACTGTTTGTTTTCATATATTGTGATATATAATGTGAAATATAATCTGTGATTTGATTATGATGATACTGGTCCTGTTATTTGGTATTTTAAATACCACAAGAAATACTGGAATGTAAAAAGGGAATTTTCAAAGTGTATATTGAAAATAATATATTTATAAAATCAAACGATTTTATAAAACGAAATATTTATAAAATTAAAAG
Source organism: Allium sativum (assembly GCA_030737875.1). Lineage (NCBI taxonomy): Eukaryota > Viridiplantae > Streptophyta > Magnoliopsida > Asparagales > Amaryllidaceae > Allium > Allium sativum. The sequence goes on along the minus strand of CM060921.1, from coordinate 808,532,255 downwards.
ATTTTATAAAAGGAATTATTTATAAAATCAAAAGATTTTATAAAAGGAAATATGTATAAAATCATAGAATTTTATAAAAGGAATATTTATTTAGAAAATAAATAAGATATTATATGGGATATTTATTTGGAAAATAAATAGGATTAAAAAGGGAAATATTTGTAAAACAGATATAAAAGGGAAATATTTGTAAAACAAATATAAAATGAAATATTTGTAAAACAAATATAAAAGGAAATATTTGTAAAACAAATATAAAAGGAAATATTTTTGAAACAAATAGAAAAGGAAATAATTATAAAGCGAATAGAATTTTATAAAAAGGAGAATTTTACATTAGGAAGGTTTAGACCCGTACTTCGCATACGGTTATAACATGATACGGACTTAAAGTAAATATTTAATAGAAAATTATTTTAACAGATAAACGGAGAAGATTAATTTATAAATAATGTTTTATAAATTAAATAAAACATTTATCATGTGATAAATGGAATATATAAGTCAGAACTTATATAGAGAAGTATAATCGGTTTCAACACCGATATTTGAAATGGAATGTGAACTCAGCATTTATAAAGGGAATTTTAAATGCGATTTAAGTGTTAGAAATAAAAAGGAGATTTCGTATGAATAATTCTATAAATAGAAGTATAAATAGAATTTGGAAATGGGATACTATTTTGAAATAAGAAGTCCAACTTAATGGAGTTAATCGAATATAGTTATTCGAATGGAGTTAATTGAATATATTTATTTGAGTGGAGTTAATCGAATATAGTTATTCGAATGGAGTTAATCGAATATAGTTATTCGAGTGGAGTTAATCGAATATAGTTATTTGAATGGAGTTAATCGAATATAGTTATTCGAGTGGAGTTAATCAAATATAGTTATCCGAATGGAGTTAATCGAATAGAGTTATTTGAATAAGAGTTAATCAATTAGAGTTAATCGAGTTAGGGTTAATCGAATAAAGTTAATCAAGTTAAAGTTAATGGAATTGGTGTTAATCGAGTTAGAGTTAATTAAATAGAGTTAATCAATTAGAGTTTATCAATTAGAGTTAATCGAATAAGAGTTAATCGATTAGAGTTAATCGAATAGAGTTAATCGAATATAGTTCTTTCGAAAGGAGTTAATCGAATATAGTTTGTTCGAAGAAAGGAGTAAATCGAATATAGTTTATTCGAATGGAGTTATCGAATACAGTTTATTCGAAAGAGAATTTATCGAATATAGTTTATTCGAATGTAGTTAATCGAATATAGTTTATTCGAAAGGAGTTAATCGAATATAGTTTATTCGAAGAGAGATAATCAAATATAGTTATTCGAAAGAGAGTTAGAGGGTTATCAAATAGAGAATATTCGAGAGAGGATTATACGTTGAAATTCGATTATTTCGAATTCGGGAAAGTACTATTCACTTTCCATTTTTAATCAAGATTTATTTATTTACTAATAAATTGTGTTTTGTTTATTTATCTAAATTAATAAATAAAATTTATACTTAAGTTATTATATTTCGGAAACATGGGATTATAACGCTATTGTTATGATAAAATGATTTCTGTAAAAGAAGTGGATTCGTTAATAGAATCCTAGAGTTACGTAAGGAAGTTGTTAAAGATTTAAAAGGTGAGCTTGTCTATTTCAAGGTTAATAATGTTATTCTGTTAAGGTCTGAGAGGTAGTTATACCCCAACTTGATTGACTCTATGTTTAACTAAGGAATGGTTAAGGTTCGACGGTGAAGGTTGGTTAAGTGAATTTAGTTAATGAGTGTGATGTTTTGAGTTGGCATGGCGATGTTTTATTTAAACATCTGTTTAAATCCAAATGTAGGAGTTTTGGAAATGTTTTCTAATATAGAAATAAGAAAAATGGAAATGTTTTCCAATGTTAATAACATATATTTTCTAAATTTAGAAAATAAGAAATGTTGAATATATGGAAACAGGAAATGAAAAAGGAATAAATTAATGAACTAAAGAGATAAATGTTCAATGATGATTGATCAATATAATTTCCATCTGGGAAATAATATCGTTGTTTGCACATGTGTTTTTCTTTGATAGTTAACTCACTGACTATCGAAGTTTTTGACCATTTTTCCATCGTCGGTACTGAGAGACCGAGATCAGATTTATTATCTAAAAACCACTCCGTATGGGCACTAGCGCTGCGAATCAAATATGATGAAGATAATTGAAGACAGAGTTATGAAAGGGCTGTTCTGGAAATCCTAGGTAGAAATTTCCTAAGATGGATTTAAAGAATAGTGCCTTCGATTTGTCCAGTCCCAGGATGACCTATATGGAAGAACGTCTGACAGAGTATATTTAATAGATCGCGTAAGTTGATCTCTTCAAACGTATTTACGTTTGGTGGCGGAGAAATTCGTTTCTCTTGGCTGTATACCCGTAGTATTTTTGGGGAAATCAATTTGTGATTTGGCGGGTATGGCGATGTAACATTCAAAGTAAATAAAGGTATGATGTGTACGTTATGGCCTCTAGCCTCACAACTAGGAAATGGTATAAAATCTGGTAGGTCGCATGACTAAGTGGTTAGCTGCCAATTAAGGTGTATTGTCACCTGATCTAGAGAAATTCCATTTACTTCTATAATCTATTTCGATGTTGTCCCTTTCGGGAAACGGTTGCTGATCCCAACCGTTGGTGATAATACATTCAGTACACTCAAGCGATATGAGTGACCGGTCATGTTTAGCCCAGGTTACAAGATGTTCTTGTTGAACCCGGTGTATTTCCCTCTAGAGATACACTGTCGGAAGGTGGTCCCATACCTTACCAGTTGGAATTCATTACCCAATAAGCACCCATGGTTTTTGATTATATATTATGTATGTGGAACGTGAGATGAAAGTGTTCTGCTAGATGATTAATATATTGTAGTTGATAGACACTATTATAATATCAAAGGAATTTTTGATATAAAGATTAACATTTGTTTCAAAAATATTTTGAGAGTTAATTCGAGTATTTTGGACACTCATAAGGCAAAAACTTGTTCCGTGTTATACGGCGTGGTCTTATGAGATATCGTTTATTTGCTCAAACTTTTTTAAATTGTTTTACTCACACCAGTCCCATGACTGACCTGGAGTTTATTTTGTTTCGTTTTCCTTAGACTCTTGGGTGCTCAATTTTGTACGGGCAGTCAAGTAGTCGGGATTTTACAGATATACTGAGAGCTTGGAGTAGGAGGCTTCAAGAATATATAGCTATTGTTTATTTCCGCTGTGTTGTAAGTGTTATACCCTAATAATGTTACTGTATACCTATACTGATTTTATTTCAAAGTTATGTATCTATTATATATTGTTCATTCTGCTGTGAGATTCGTGTTTACTCTGATGTTGTGCGTTTGTCTTCTTCTTCTATTCTAAGTTTATATCTTATCTATTCTCACCCTCTAATTTCTTTCATGGACTATCCGGTGTTTTCTGATGCTTGGGTAGTCGACATTTAGTTTATGTCGATTACTCAGGATCGCGAAAACACGGGTCGCTACAGTGGTATCAGAGCTAAAGGTCAAGTAATTACCTTGGCTCTCTGGCGTGACTCAGTAGAGATGAGGTTAGTAATACCCTAGATTGAGTTTGAATATATATATATATGAGTGAACGTATTTGTAGATTTTATAAAAAAAATATTTTATATTGTGGAGATTTATTGGTTGAGTTGTTTATGGGTTCTGGTCGATCAGTTTGATCCACTGTATTGGTAGGGGTTTATAAACACTCGAATACGATGAACCGACACGGTATGTTTTGAAAAGAGGGTAAATGAAATACTTTTACGCCAAATTATATTTTGATATAAAGGATTTATATTGAAATTATTATCATATATAGGGTATGCTGGTTGTTATTATAATCAAATGGGATTATAAAGGTAATATGGTTATGTAAATAGCCAATCAGGATTCATACAAGCGTAGTATATGGAATCAGATGAATTAAATCTGAATTGAAATCAGAATTGAAATTACAACTCTGGAAAGTTGGAGAAGTGTTTGTAAATGAATTTGTATTAAAAATATGAGAATTTTAAAATCCTAGGAGATTTTTAAATTTGTTTACAAGTATTGTGAATAATATTTTGAACTGATTTCAAAATAGAAGTGTTTGAATATGAGTTTTGAAAGTAATATAGTATTGAACTCACTTCGGTCACTGGAAAATAAATTCCGATGATGATCATGACATCATTGGTGTTCATTTTCGAGTTTTTAAGTGACGGATTACTACCAAAGGTTTTGTTTTTGGAAATGTTTTGCGAAAACAACTTGTTTGAATTTCGAAAAGGGTTGTTGGATTTTTGAGAAAAGCGAAGCTGTTTAAAACTCCCAAGGAGAGATTAATGAATTAAAAACAAGTTAAATAATACTTGTAAAAACAAATTGATATTAAAATAAAGCCAGTTAAGTGGTAATTGGAATTGAATTGGATTATAATGATATCGAGAAAATTGGATTTGTGACATAGGAATTTGAAATGATATTGATTGGTAAGTTAAGAAATTGAAAATCAAGAATGGTGTTGATACCAAAAAATGGTTCAACACCCAATAGAATAGATTTATGAAGAGATTAAGTGAAGACAATCGGTAATAACTAAGAAAAAGCAGTAATCACACACAGATTTATAGTGGTTCGGCGTTAATCAGCCTACGTCCACTTTATAGGGTTTATATTATGAATTTGATGAATGATTACAATAATTCAATCCCCTTTTCTGAACTAGGGTATCGGTATTTATAGGTGATACATTAATGGACCGTTCCTTAAGATGTGGCATTAGATCCACGAGAATAGTTGCGGCTGGTGGATCTAGTCCTTGCCGAAGAATAGGTATTCCGCCCTTTATGCTAGATAGAAATATCCTGAGCGATTTGAATGAAGAGAACTCGGAATGAACGGGTCTTTAAGTTGGCTTCTTGGGCCTTGGACGCATAACAAACAATCAGACTCGATTCCTCCATACTACCTCCAATCCGCTTCTCGTTGCGTGTGGTTAATCAATCGGACCGGGCTTCTTTAATTCACTCGCCTTAAGCATTAGAGTCTCGGGCCTTATCTCATTGTTCAGCCTTGATGGGTAGTCCGAAAGGCCCATCAACACTTTTCCCCCAACAAAGTATATTTTATTTATGAAGTATACTTTGTTTCAGTTCTATGAATTAGATTCCGCGTCATTTTATCTCGCCGGCTGTTCCAATTCTCACCCACCACCCTTTGGTTCAGAGTCATCAATGGGCTCAATTAATAACATCATCCTGTTGGCTTCACGTCGCATCCACTGGTTTACATCTCTTCAGCTTCTCATGCGCCAACCTGGTCCGGTTAAATCAACCGAGTTTGAAAAGCCACTCCTTTGTCTTATTATAAAGGCAGGAATCCTTTTTGCCTCTCCTCTTTTATCTTTTACCATATCAGCGATTAAACAGTTGGTTCAAGACAGAGACAATCATCGTTTTCCTTCAAACTTCGCAATTTTCAGGTATGCGTTCCTTTTTTATACCAGATCGTCGGAGTCAACGACGATGTAGTTCTTCAAATTGAGACCATTGTTGGCTATTTTTAAATTTGTATTTTTGAATTAAAGATCTTCTCTTTTCTTGCTTCTTTTTGTAGGGCTTTGACATGCTTATGGTCGAGCTGCGAGATAAGCGTAAACAAGAAGCGGGTGGACATCCGTCGTGTTCAATTAGGATAGATAGTTCTTCAGAGTCTCCAAGCCATTCAGAATCTTCTTTGGGCAACGATCCTCGAAGTCAGTCGACGGATCTATCACCTGTCCTTCCACTAGCGGTTGACCTGTCTGGGGCGATACCACCCCCCTTACCACCAGATATGATTCCTGGTTCAGAAATATTGAAGAATCCTGTGGAGGAAGAAGAGTCCAGGATGACTCTCAAGCGGTTACAAACCTTGACAGCTAAGCACAACATTCCTTTCGATGATACTCTCGTCCCGATCAATACTGCTAGACCCCATATTCCCCCAGACGATTATATGGCGATTTCTGTTCCAATGTGCAACGTAGGAGCCATTCCACCTTTTCCTCTTCCAATCGTTGAATTTCTACGCTGGATGAATTTGGCCCCAATGCAACCAAGCCCGATCGCTTACGGCCTTCTATTGTCTTCCTGCTACTTGTTCCTGAAATATCTGAAATATCCTCCAACCTTTGACGACATAGCTTTTCTCTTTAATTTTAGGCATAACGAGACACAATCTCCCTCCACTCTTTATCTAGAAGCCGTCCGGGGGTGGAAAGTTATCGAAGATGTTCCCAGTAAGGCGGGTGACGCAAAATGAGACTGGTTCTGGATCAAACGACAACCAGGTTGCGCCCATTATTGGTTGCAATGTGGTAATCTCTGCTTCTTTTTATTTACGCACTTCCCGAATTTCTTATTATGATTATTCTGTCGTCATGTATTTCCTTCAGAGGGAGAGCCTACGAGACCCGACGAGGAGGTTTATAAAGAGCGTTACAGGCGACTGGTCGGCCTGTCAAAGGAAACACAGACATTCTGGAATTGCCTGACCGAGGCAAATCTACACCGATATGCTCTCCTTGATATCAACATGAGGAGGGATTGGACAAAAGACGGGACAGAACAGACCGTGCCAGCCCAAGATGAGGTGCCCCCAACTGGACGGGAATCGGGGAGTAAACAGCAGTTCACTCGGTTGGAGGATCCTCTACCCAACCTCCGTCAAGAAACACAGAGAAAATGGGCCCCAAGAAAACTACCTACAAGAAACCACTTGGAAAGGTTAGTTTTTCGGGGATCGAGAAGGATGAGGGCAAAGCTCGACAGAAAAAGAAGGCTGTCTCCCGGAAAATCCCAAAGACGTTCCAGGGACGGTCGAGCGGGAAGAAACCTATAGAGAAAATACCTTCTAAGGTTGATCCAAAGGTGCCAGTGACTTCGGAAAACCTCCCCCCAACTCATAACTCGAGGGATGGTCAGGGCATTTCTCCCCGTCCAGGGTTGGAAATTCTTTAGATGCCCAACACCATTCTGTCACCTCACAGTTTAGACCCAAATCGGTTTTTTCCCAATCAGTCAGAAGGAATGCCATTCTTCGACAAGCATGATAACATCGATGGTATGATTTTTATAGTGATTTCAAATGTGTATACCATATTATCCCTGAACAGTTTGGGAGGCATTTATCTCTTTTTCTTTTGCAGAGTTCGACGAAGAGTACTATGGAGATCTATTCGCCTCTCTCCCAACTGATCCAGGATTGGATGATTCCTCTCTTCCCCATGTTGAGAGAGACGGCCCCACTCGAACTAGTGAGAGTAAAAACAAGGAAACAGAGGATGCGAGGGATGATAGGGAGGAAGAGGTGGGTGATGACGTGAGGAAGGAGAAAACAGACAAGCCGCTTGAGGATCATGGTAGGCGGAAAAAGAGATTTTTGAAGAAGCATGGTCGAGTGCTAGGGGACAGCGGAGAGTCGAGCAATGTCCCCAAGAAAAGGAAGGTGGATGAACCTTTTACGTCTAAAGAATGGAGGGCCGAGCATCTTCAGGCAGAGGCTCATCGGTCCAGTCAAGTGCACGGGTCCTCTTCCCGCGATCGCTTCCAAGAATTGGAACGAGACTTCCCTCACTTTGTATTCTCAAAGACCGAGCCTGCCCATGAAATACAGCCACTGTCCCGCAGTTTCCGTCGGCGCATGCGTCACAATTTCGGATATGTCTTTACTCAATACGACGCTATGCAGGAGTACGCCGGACAAGTAAGCGAAGCGTTAAAAGGAAGGCTCGCCGAGATTGCGGGTTTGAAAAGAGATGCTGACAACAATAAGAGCACTATTGAATCTTTAGAGGAGAGGGCCAAAAGTCTGGAATTACAGGTGATGGCAGAGAAAGAGGAGCATGAGAAAAAGACTACAGAGTTGAACAATCTGATTCAGTAGAGAGATCAAGAGTATGAGGCGACGAAGGAGGAGATCGAGTCCTTGAGGAAGGACAAGGTTCGCCTTGACCTCGAGGTTCAAAATTTGAAAGCGGCCCTTGACTCGGCCGATCTAGCATGAAACCAGGCCGAACAAAATGCTGATGCGGCCATCGAGTCTGCCAGCAACCTGAAACAGCAGCATGACATCGAGAGCGTGAAAGCCGAGCATGCCCGAGAGAAAGGCGAGATAAAGAGAGGGAATGCTCGTCAGATCCTTATGTTTTGTGTGGACTTTCTTCGTCAGAGAGACCTGTCTAGGATGCTTGGGTATCCCGGGTTTTTGATTGATGTGTGGAAGACGCTCTTGTGGGGTGAAAAGAAGAAAGCTCAGGGTCATCCTGTGAATGAAGCGTCATTAATGGCTAATATTCTAAATGACACAGAGCAAGCCATTGTGAAGGAAGCTCAAGGCCGGGAAAAGCAAAAGGTTGAGGCAGAACGTCTCAGGGCGAAGGGGAAGTCGGTCCTCGGAGCTGAGACGAGCGGTAGTCAGCCTCGTGTTTCCGCCCCTCCGCCTATAGCCGTAGGAGGTAGCTCGACCTCTTCCATCCCAGCAGATTCTGCCAGAATTATGGAGGAACGGGCGATCAGCCCGAATGTCGAGAGTAAGTTTCTACTTCTGTTAGGCCTACAGTCTTTTACCCGTATTTTATGTATTTCTCTTTTTTGGCAGGAGATTCTCTTAATACTCGCAGGAAGGATGATGAATCTGCTACTCAGGAAAGGAATGTTGTTGAGAAAGCAGGAGAGGCTGCAGAAGCGGTTAGGGTCGAGCCAGTGCAGCCCGAGGACTCGGACATTCAGATCGTCGAAGAGTCAAGAGAAGAAGGTCGTCCGTCCCTGGCTGATATGAAGAGCCAGAGGGAAGAGGAGGTATTCGCTATGAAATTAGAGTCCACCGAAGAGCTTTCGAGTGCTCAACCTCCTCATTCTATTCCTCCAACTTCTCTCTCCTCAATTCCCGGTCCTGCTGCCCCCATTCTCCCGCAGACTTCTTCTTCAGCTCCCAAACCTTTTGGCAGCACCCTCGGGGGGAAGAGACGTTTGATGACCACGGAGGAGATGCAAGAGATGGTCAAGCAGAAAGAGCTGGCTGAGATAGTGGAGCAAGGGTTGATGCCGCCTCCTTCTTAAGATCTATTTTCTTTGTTTTCTACGCTTGTTTTGACGTTGTACCGTTCGTGACAATCTTTGATTAGTACCTGTTAAGCGGTAATATTTTGTAATGATGTTAGAACATCTTGAAAAATCTGTGTATTGTGCAAATATGTGTTATTGTGAACGCCATGTAAATCTGAGACTCGGCCCTTCCTGTGTCATCAGGAAGGAGTCACGTTTCCACTTTTGTCGGGAGTGTTAGTCTTCACCCTTGCCCCCAGTGTCGGGGTAGGTGTGTTAAAAGGCGATCCCTCCTGTCAAACCTAAGCAGAGCCATTCTCGGTCGCAGCTCAGATGCAATTGAGTAGGAGTACCTATAGTCTTTTATACTTATCCTTTAATCGGTAAAGGGCAAAGTTTGTCAGTTTGAGCGGTCTTTTGTCAGGGTGCACCATTCACGCTCTAGTGTCTTTTATACTCTTTCCTAAGTCGATAGGGTCGAGTGTCTTAGTCCTGCAAGTCGATCAATTTGTCTAGGCAGGAGTCGACCTTCCCTTGAGTCAGCCAAGGTATGGGTCTTAAAATTAGTCAATAAGTCACAGATGTTTACTCATTTCAATCACAAGTCAGAACGGAAACGGAAAACTCTTATTAATATGCTACGGCGGCTTATGAAGGCCGCTTATTACAATACTAACAAATAAATTCAAAGAATTCAGAAATAAAATTCTAAATACTAAAGTCTAAAAAATGCCAAAAGAAATGAAATAATGACTCTTAAGAAAGATAAGGTCGTAAATGCTCCGCGTTCCACGCCCTCTGAAATGGTTCGCCATCCACAATTGTCAACCTGAAACTTCCGTTCTCGAGCTTGTCTCAAATGACGTAGGGTCCTTCCCATCTTGGGCCCATATGTACAGGAACTGGGAATATTCTCTTCAGAACTAGATCCCCTGGTTCAAAAGTTCTCGGGTGGACCCGCTTGTCGTTGTATCGAGCTACCCGTTGTCTGTGGGCCGCAGCGCGAAGGTTCGCCTCATCCCTCTTCTCATCGACCATGTCCAACGATGTCAGGAGAAGTGCCTTGTTAGTCAGAGGATCGTAATAGGTTGTTCTATGGGTCGGAACTTCAAGCTCGATCGGGAGAACCACTTTGGAGCCATATGACAAAGCGAAAGGGGTGTGTCCTGTAGCAGTCTTATGGGTAGTACGATACGCCCATAATGCTAGGGGCAACTCATCGACCCACTTCCCTTTAGCTCGCTCCAATCGTTTCTTCAAGATAGTTTTAATGATCTTATTAACTGCTTCGACCTGCCCATTGGACTGGGGATGGTCAACTGCTGTGTATTTCTTTTCGATGCGATACTTCTCACAAAAGTCTCGAAATTCCACAGTGTCGAATTGGGTTCCATTATCTGTGATAATGGTCCGAGGTATCCCATACCGACATATAATATTTCTAACGATGAAGTTGATGACCTTTTTTGTCGTGATTGTGGTCAGTTGTTCGGCTTCTGCCCACTTTGTGAAGTAATCCACAGCCACAATTGCATATCTAGCCCCGCCTTTCGAGATAGGCAATGTTCTGATAATGTCGATTCCCCATACAGCGAACGGCCAGGGGCTTGTCATCTGAGTTATTTTGGTAGGCGGTGCTCGAGGGATACGTGCGAAGCTTTGGCATTTGTCGCATCTCTTGGCTTAGTGGGCGGCGTCCTTGTTGAGGGTCGGCCAGTAGCACCCGTAGCGTAGTATCTTTTGCGCCAAGGCTTTCCCACCAGTGTGTGCCCCACAGTCACCTTCGTGCACTTCTTGTAATATCCTTTTGACGTCATCATTTGCTACACCGAAACATGGGCACAAAAAACCCCCTTCTATAGAGCTGGCCTTCTTGGATAAGATACCTGGAAGACCGTCGTGCCAAGGCCCGCTTCTTGTTCTTCTTTTCGGGAAGCTGCCCGTGAGGAGAAAGTTTTTGATGGGAGTCATCCACGACTCCTGCTCAGGTTCATCGTCTGTTTGATCGATCTCCATCTGATCGATACTCGGCACCTTCAAAGTTTCTATGGGTACTATCTCCGACTCATTCGGATGATCCGAGCTAGCTAGCTTTGCCAAACTGTCCGCCTTTCGGTTTTCTTCCCTATGAATATGGGAAATACTGTACCGGTCGAAATTCCATAGCAACCTTTAAACCTCCTCAAGATAAGAGGAAAGCCGCTCTCCTCGGGTAGCGAACTCTTTTCGCACTTGGTTAACCACAAGTTGAGAGTCGCAGAAGATATCCAATGAAGTTATTCTTAATTCTTTTGCTAGCTTAAGCCCGGCGATCAGGGCTTCATACTCGGAATCGTTATTGGTGGCCAGAAATTCCAATCTCAAGGCATAGTACACTGAGCGTCCTTCAGGAGACAAAAGTACAACACCGGCCCCGGAGCGTTGCTTATTCCGAGCTCCGTCCGTGTAGAGTTTCCACGCGGCAGGCTCCCAGTCAACCTTGACCGGCTTGGGATGGTCGTCTTGATCTTCTTCCTCCGGGATCGTGAATTCGGCTATAAAATCAGCCAATGCTTGCCCCCTGATCGACTTTCGAGGGACGAATGTTAAGTCGAACTGGCTTAACTCGATATTCCATTTCAACAATCTACCACTCGCTTCAGGCCTTTGCAAGATTTGGCGGAGAGGTTGGTCAGTAAATACCTTGATGGGATGAGCTTGGAAATAATGCCGAAGTTTTCTTGATGCAATCAGCAGGATATATGCTAATTTTTCGATCTTAGGGTAGTTTTGCTCGGTTCCAGTTAACTTTTTGCTAACATAGTAAACTGGTCGCTATATCTGTTCCTCCTCTCGAATCAGAACTGAGCTAATGGCATGGGCAGATACAGCTAAGTACACAAACAAGTCTTCATGGTTGACCGGTTTAGATAGGATGGGAGGCGTTTCGAGGTGGTTAAGCAGGTTCTTAAAAGCTTCAACGCAGTCGGGCGTCCACTCAAAATGTCGCTTCCCCCTCTTTATTAACTCAAAGAAGGGGAGGCATTTGTCAGTGGCTTTCGAAATGAACCGCCCCATGGCCGCTACCTTACCTGCCAAACTCTGGACATCCTCTATCCGTCGGGGCTCTTGAATTCCCTTGAGGGCTGCAATTTGGTCAGGGTTGATTTCGATTCCGCGGGAGCTTACAATGAACCCAAGGAACTTACCTGAAGCTACTCCAAAAGAACATTTTAGTGGGTTCAGTTTCATACCATACTTCCTCAGGATGTCAAACATTCTTGATAGGTCGCCCACATGATCGACCGATTGTTTTGATTTTACCAGCATATCGTCCACATACACTTCCATCGTCTTCCCTATTTGATCATGAAACATTTGGTTAACTAACCTTTGGTATGTGGCGCCAGCGTTTTTTAGACCAAAAGGCATTACCACATAACAGTATAACCCAAGATCGGTTATGAAGCTGGTATGTTCTTGATCAGGGATATGCATGGCGATCTGGTTGTATCCTGAGTATGCGTCCATGAACGAAAGAAGTTCATGTCCAACGGTCGAGTCAACCAATTGATCAATCCTAGGTAACGGGAAGATGTCTTTTGGGCATGCTTTGTTTAAGTCGGAGAAATCAATGCAAGTCCTATACTTCCTGTTAGCCTTCTTTACCAGTACCGGGTTCGCTATCCAGTCGGGATAGGTCGAATCCCGGATAAACCCATTAGCTTGCAACTTCCCAACTTCCTCTTTCAAGGCTCTCGATCATTCAGGACCGAGCATTCGCCTTTTCTGTTTTACAGGAGTGTACTTTGGGTCGATACTGAGTGAGTGGGTTATAATGGACGGAGATATCCCACACATGTCAGCATGGGTCCAGGCAAATACATCCAGATTTGCTCTGAGGAATTCACTTAGTTCCCTTGTCCGGAGGGAATCAAGATGAGAACCTATCTTCAAAACTTTGGAAGGATCGTGGTCGTCAATAGGGATGTCTATGGTGGCCTCATTTGGGGCGGCCTTTCTGCACTCCGACTCCTCATCGTCCCGTGGATCGATGTCCTAGACCTCGCAGGGTGACGGTCCTGGCCGGGGTGCGCTCCGTAGTTTCTATGCTCCCTTCTTCTCCCCCGAAGGGGAAGGTTTATCGGTTTCCTTATCACCACCACTTCTCAGCTCCTTCCATTCTGCCATATAGCATTCTCGGCCATCCACCTGGTCCCCTCTCATAGTCCCGATTCCACTCTCTATGGGAAATTTCAGAAGTAGGCACCAGGGGGCGATACAAGCTCGGAAAACCGCTAATGCAGGTCGTCCTAGGAAGGCATTATAATGCGACTTGATGTTCAACAAACGGTAAAATCCTGACCCTCCGTCTGTCTCCATCGCCTAATTCTACCGACAACCTGACCTGTCTGATCGGCTCGGTAGATGCTCCATTGAAACCGCGTATATGGCCTTCGTACAGTTCCAGGTCCTTTGTCTCTAATTTCATTTGGTCGTAAGTTTGCTTAAATAGGATGTTCACCGAGCTCCCATTGTCGACCAAGACTTTTCGTACAGTAGCTGGTCCAATGATTGCGGTTATCACTAATGGATCGACCGTTGGGGATTCTATACCGGTCGACTCTCGATCGTGAAAGATGATCTCCTCACCCATTGTTTTTCTCATCTTAATAGGGTTCGCGACACCATTGGGATCTACTTCTCCAACATCCACATGCTCCGCGGCATTAACATATCGCTCCATGGCTCTAAAGCTATTTCCTGCCGGGTGCGGTCCTCCTACGATGGCATTGATCACAATTCCCTTCTCTTTTTCTAGGGGGTGGCGCGAGATGTCGTTTGATTCGGTCGAGATCTCAAAGTTCCTTGCCCCCTTTCCCTTGGGGCTATCTTGTACTCGTCGATCTTCCCTTCTCGAATCAGCTTCTCGACAATGTCTCGGAGGTGTCGCCACTCGTTGGTCGTGTGACCATAAATGTCATGGAATAAGCAATATTTCCCCGTTGCTCGCTCCCTCTCCGTTACCTCTCGTGGGGGCGGTTTCTTATACCGCATCGCGTCACAGGTGTCAAGGTATATATTCTCCAGACTGTCGCTTAGGGTAGTATATGTCTCGAACACCCGGAAACGGGGACGCTTACGAGAATTTCCTTTTTGCTTCGAACTTTCGTTGCACCCTTTCGACTCCTCACCGTTCCGCTTGCCACGGTTTTCAACATTTACCTCGACCTTACCCGAGCTATCCCCCGACTGTTTTACTGCAACATTGTTTCGGGCAGTCGAGTTGGGAACATTCCTTGGTCCGTCTTCTTCTTCCAACTGAGCGTCCTCCTGCCTTAGGCGGATATGGTCCTTTTTATAGAAAGCTTCAATCGTGGTAGGTGGCTTCCCTATCAGATATCTCCCAAACTCAGTTCGTTTGTCGATACCATCGACCATGGCCATCAAGACGGTCTCATGGTTGGGGTTACTTACTTCGGTGACAGCCCGATTAAATCGGCTAAGATAATTCCTCAGGGATTCGCCTCTTCCTTGCTTCACTGCCGACAAGGCCATGACATGTTTTGATTTGGTGGCGTGGAGGCGGAACTGAGTCAAGAACTTTTCACTAAAGTCTTTAAAATTGGGAACCGACTTCGCAGGCAAGCGCACGAACCACATGAGGGCCATTTGGCTTAGAAATATCGGAAAAGCCTTGCATTTGATCATATCAAGAGCGTCTGCCATGTCCATATGCCAAGAATATCTCATCAAATGCTCTTGTGGGTCTGACGTTCCATCATAATGATCCATTTGAGGCATGTTGAACCTTCTAGGGAATTCCTCTTGTAATATATCTTCGGTAAACGGCGTGTGACTTCGATCGATTCCCCAGTCTTCGTTTATATGTCCTCGACTGTCGTTCATAATCTGTCGCACCATATCGGCTAGATTTGGGGGAACAACTGTATCTGGGTCGATCTGTTCAACAGGCGTACCACGTCTGGCTTCCCCGTCGGAGAGTGCCGTCCGGGCACCTCTCCTGCCCCTCCGGTTTCCTTGGTCAATCACAAGATTCCTGGGGGGACGCTCCGGGACTCGGCCTCCTCGAGCAACATTTCGGTTGGGAGGAGGCTCTTCTAGATGGTGAGGAGCTGCCGGGTCTATAATTTCTATTTCATCTCGATCGATACGTCCTTGGTCGCGCTCATTCGGGGGGACATGGTGTCCTTCCGTCTGCTGTGGCCGGACGTTTTCAATCCTCTCTAGCGGGCGTCGATCTCGACGATGGTCTCTGTCCCCTTCAGATGATGAAGAGTCCCTCGATGCTCAGTCTGGCTGAGGAGGAGGAGACCGATGACCCTGAGCTCCTTGAGGCTGGTCTCTGAATTCTTCCCATTGCCTTGATATGCGGTTCACGTCCTCGCGCATAGCAGCATTCTCCTGAGATTGCGTCCTCAAAGCATCTGTGGTTTCTCTGAGCCGGTCCATCATGGACATAAACTCGTCTCGAGTGGCAAAGGCAGAGGCTGGGGCTATATCCCCTCCGGTTAGCAATAGGGGCTGATCTGAGGCAGTTTCGGGATTGGCCGATCCACCAGCTGCTCCTGTAGAGGAACCCACCTGCGGATTTTTCCCTGTATTATGCGCTGTTTTCCCTACCATTATTAAATCAACGTAATAATAACGAAAAATAGGATTTTTGTCTTGGACTTGGTGATCCAAAAGTAGAGCAAAAAATCCGAAATGATCCGAGAAAGTCAGCTCTCAATGAAAGCACCAAAATGTTGATACCAAAAACTGGTTCAACACCCAATAGAATAGATTTATGAAGAGATTAAGTGAAGACAATCAGTAATAACTAAGAAAAAGCAGTAATCACACACAGATTTATAGTGGTTCGGCGTTAATCATCCTACGTCCACTTTATAGGGTTTAAATTACGAATTTGATGAATGATTACAATAATTCAATCCCCTTTTCTGAACTAGGGTATCGGTATTTATAGGTGATACATTAATGGACCGTTTCTTAAGACGTGGCATTAGATCCACGAGAATAGTTGCGGCTGGTGAATCCAGTCCTTGCCAAAGAATAGGTATTCCATCCTTTATGCTGGATAGAAATATCCTGAGCGATTTGAATGAAGAGAACTCGGAATAAACGGGTCTTTAAGTTGGCTTCTTGGGCCTTGGACGCATAACAAACAATCAGACTCGATTCCTCCATACTACCTCCAATCCGCTTCTCGTTGCACGCGGTTAATCAATCGGACCGGGCTTCTTTAGTTCACTCGCCTTAAGCATTAGAGTCTCGGGCCTTATCTCATTGTTCAGCCTTGATGGGCAGTCCGAAAGGCCCATCAACAAATGGTACTTGAGATTGAGAATGGGATTTGGATTGGATAAGAAAACGGTTGTGTTGGAGATAAAAGTGATTGGAATTGATTAGAATGACATTTGGTTATGTGGAATTGGTAACAGATGGAATTGATATAATGATATGTCCGACAAAAAGGTACCAATTTATATTTTATATTGGGTACGAGATTTTTTTGGGCCAGATTGGCAAGCTGCTTGGTTGTTTGATTTTCTTTTAGGTTGGACAATGCCTAGAGAGAGGCGAGTTGTAGTTGTACCGTTTGAGCCGTACAAAGGAGACATTGGCGAAATGTTTCGAAAATTTAAGATGTTAGAATTTTTTTAGGATTTTTGAAATTTTTTGTTAATAGAAATGAATTAATAATTTAATTGAAATCAATTAATTCAGTTAAAACTGAAGTTAAGAAGTAAACGAATAATTTTTAACCCAGTTAATAGGGTTTGTTTTCTACCTTAGCAATTTCGAGGACGAAATTATTTTAAGGGGGGGAGAATGTAAAGTCCCGTATTCTATCGATATAATAATTAATTAATTTAATTATTTAAATATTGATTTAGAGAATTAAATGGTTGTTTAATTAAATTATACTGAATATTTAACCAATATAAATAATAGAATAATATATTCATTTCCGAAATAGTCGGAAATAACTGAATTCACAATATTGGGTGAGTTGGATTATTTATAAGATTTAATTCAGTTTAGAATTGAATTATAATAACGAATATATTTAAATAATGACAGTTGAATGTATAATTATATTTTAATTATAATTGAGCTTGATATGGCGTGGTAGTTCGTAAATTGGCGATTCAAACTTTAAACGAATATACAGAATCCGTTTCAAGCCGGATTTCAGCGAAACAAGAAACGTTCAGAGCTGGTGAACTATATTTTTCTAATGGAAGAGAAAAATCGAGATCTCGTTGGGTAGATTTTGATTTATGTCCAAATCAAATTTTCAAATAGTCGCTATGGAATTCCTTTATATTTATATCGATTTATTTATATTATAAATTGATTTTTAATATAAATTGAATACAGATTTAATCTGGATTTGAAGTGTCGAGTTATCAAAGTTAGACATGTATATTTTAGAGCTATATGATACCCTATATGAATATATACGATAATATTAATTTATTAGTATTTAGTTTAATTGTTTTTAAATATATTGATATTTAAATGGTTTATTTTAGAGCTTTAAAAATAGCCAGTTTTGCAAATGAGCTCCGTTTTTGACGAAACTAATTTCTTGGATCCGGAATATTAAATTATTGTTAGATTTCAACTTTCGTGATTTTTGGAGTGAGTATGTGACCGCACGGAATTTTAATGTGAAAAATATTCATTAATTTGACTTTAAAAATACGTTTTGTGAGCAAACGAAGTCGGAATTCGACGAAACCAGTTTCGTTGGGTCCGTAATGTCGAACTGTAGTTACATGCCCACTTTCATGATTTTTGGATATCGTGTGTGATCATGAGGATTTTTAAAAGACAAATACAAATAAGAATACAATATAAATTAATAAAATAATACATAAAACTTAACCACTAAGCTATCTACCCCTATGTACATCCTATATTTACCCTTAAACCTAATTCTTTAGTTCTTTGGTCAACAAAAATCCGCTGCAAGTCTTTCTTTCCAGGAACCCAAATCTGATCTTTATAAATTCAAAAGAAATACAAATAAAGTCCAATAAAATGGAAAATCAATTTCTTTGTGTTCGTATAGGGTAGTTCTTCGAATTCCTACCCATTCTGTCGTGTTCGATCTTGTTTTGGTCGACGTGGGTTTTTGTCTTGTGAACTAGGGTTGAATATCGCGAGATATAGAAGCCTCGATCCTTGGTTTCGAGTTCGTATATGGATTTAGGGGATCGAACGACACCTAGTAGCAAACTTTGGTGAATTCTGGTGACAACTTGGGTCACGATGTCCTATTGAGAGCTGTTCGACGGATTATGTCTGATTGCATCGAGTGGCGTGAGGAGGCAATGAGGATGTAGAGTTTTGGAAGAGGAGTCGATTGCAGTTTTCTATGTGATTTTTTATGGATCATTGGAGGAAGATCTAGAGAGGAAACGATCGAAAATGGCAGTATACTGTGCGTATTTCAATTCTGGGACGAGAAGATTTAATCGGGGAAGAAGGGTGTATGCGGGTATGGGCTTCAATGGGAGTGGATGGGCCATGGTACGTTGGTGAGGCCCAAGTATATTAATGAAGTTTTATTTTAAATAAAAATATATACACAACTTGTAATTTTCATATCTTGGCCATACGGAGTTAGATTAATGAACGGTCGGATCCGTTTGGATCGTATGGACGACGACTACGCAATGGAACTGACTGGAAGCGAATTGGAGTTCATTACAATTTATAGCAAAATAAATTGTCCGTCTGAATCAAAGATAGTTAATCGTTTTTAATGATAACCGTCCAATGTGAGTAAAACTCACCAACTCTACCAACTCATATTTTTATAACGCATATTTAGAATTGATAAATGATGATTGATATCTGTGTGTTGATTGTTCGATTGAATTGTTGATTGATTGGTTGAAAATATAGATATAGTTATATATATAAATCGTTAATTTTATATTGATTATGTTTATCAGAATATTTCATATAGAAATGAAATTTATGTGAACTATATTGTGTAACATCTGTGGATGCAGGGAAACAGGTTGGAGGGATCCAACAGGATCCCTTAATATTTATAATACTGTTTGTTTTCATATATTGTGATATATGATGTGAAATATAATCTGTAATTTGATTATGACGATACTGGCCCTGTTATTTGGTATTTTAAATACCATAAGAAATACTGGAATGTAAAAAGGGAATTTTCAAAGTGTATATTGAAAATAATATATTTATAAAATCAAACGATTTTATAAAATGAAATATTTATAAAATTAAATTATTTTATAAAAGGAAGTATTTATAAATCAAAAGATTTTATAAAAGGAAATATGTATAAAATCATAGAATTTTATAAAAGGAATATTTATTTGGAAAATAAATAAGATATTACAAGGGACATTTATTTAGAAAATAATTAGGATTAAAAAGGGAAATATTTTTAAAACAAATATAAAAGGGAAATATTTATAAAACAAATATAAAAGGAAATATTTGTAAAACAAATATAAAAGGAAATATTTTTAAAACAAATATAAAAGGAAATATTTGTAAAACAAATATAAAAGGAAATATTTGTGAAACAAATAGAAAAGGAAATAATTATAAAACAAATAGAATTTTATAAAAAGGAGAAATTTACATTAGGACGGTTTAGACCCGTACTTCGCACGCGGTTATAACATGATAAGGACTTAAAGTAAATATTTAATAGAAATCTGTTTTAACAGATAAACGGAGTATATTAATTTATATATAATGTTTTATAAATTAAATAAAATATTTATAATGTGATAAATGGAATATATAAGTCAGAACTTATATAGATAAGTATAATCGGTTTCAACACCGATATTTGAAATGGAATGTGAACTCAGCATTTATAAACTGAATTCTAAATGTGATTTAAGTGTTAGAAATAAAAAGGGGAAATCGTATGAATAATTCTATAAATAGAAGTATAAATAGAATTTGGAAATGGGATACTATTTTGAAATACGAAGTCAAACTTAATGGAGTTAATCGAATATAGTTATTTGAGTGGAGTTAATCGAATATAGTTATTCGAGTGGAGTTAATCGAATATAGTTATTCGAGTGGAGTTAATCGAATATAGTTATTCAAGTGGAGTTAATCGAATATAGTTATTCGAATGGAGTTAATCGAATAAAGTTATTCAAATAAGAGTTAATCGATTAGAGTTAATCGAGTTAGGGTTAATCGAATAAAGTTAATCAAGTTAAAGTTAATCAAGTTAAAGTTAATGCAGTTAGTGTTAATCGGATTAAAGTTAATCAAATAGAGTTAATCAATTAGAGTTAATCAAATAGAGTTAATCGATTGGAATTAATCGAATAAGAGTTAATCGATTAGAGTTAATCGAATAGAGTTAATCGAATATAGTTCATTCGAAAGGAATTAATCGAATATAGTTTATTCGAAGAAAGGAGTAAATCGAATATAGTTTATTCGAAGGGAGTTATCGAATATATTTTATTCGAAAGAGAATTAATCGAATATAGTTTATTCGAATGGAGTTAATCGAATATAGTTTATTTGAAAGGAGTTAATCAAATCTAGTTTATTCGAAGAGAGATAATCGAATATAGTTATTTGAAAGAGAGTTAGAGAGTTATTGAATAGAGATTATTCGAGAGAGATTTATACGTTGAAATTCGATTATATCGAATTCGGGGAAGTACTATTCACTTTCCGTTTTTAATCAAGATTTATTAATTTACTAATAAATTGTAATTTGTTTATTTGTCCAAATTAATAAACAAAAGTTATACTTAAGTTATTAGGATTATAGCACTATTGTTATAATAAAATGATTTTTGTAAAACAAGTGGATTCGTAAACATAATCCGAGAGTTACGTAAGGAAGTTGTTAAAGATTTAAAAGGTGAACTTGTCTATTTCAAGGTTAATAATGTTGTTCAGTTAAGGTCTGAGAGGCAGTTATACCCCAACTTGATTGACTACATTTTTAACTAAGGAATGGTTAAGGTTCGATGGTGAAGGTTGGTTAAGTGAATTTAGTTAATGAGTGTAATGTTTTGAGTTGACATAGCGATGTTTTATTTAAACCATCTGTTTAAATCCAAATGTAGGAGTTTTGAAAATGTTTTCCAAATAAGAATTAGAAATTTTTTCTAATATAGAAAACAAGAAAAATGGAAATGTTTTCCAATGTTAATAACGTATATTTTTTAAATTTAGAAAATAAGAAATGTTGAATATATGGAAACAGGAAATGAAAAAGGAATAAATTAATGAACTAAAGAGATAAATGTTCAATGATGGTTGATCGATATAATTTCCATTTGGGAAATAATATCGTTGTTATCACATGTGTTTTTCTTTGATAGTTAACTCACCGACTATCGAAGTTTTTGACAATTTTTCCTTCGTCAATATAGAGAGACCGAGATCAGATTTATTATCTGAAAACCCCTCCGTATGGGCACTAGCGCTGCGAATCAAATATGATGAAGATAATTAAAGATAGAGTTATGAAAGGTTTGTTCTGGAAATCCTAGGTAGAAATTGCCTAAGATGGATTTAAAGAATAGTTCCTTCGATTTGTCCAGTCCCAGGACGACCTATATGGAAGAATGTCTGATAGAGTATATTTAATAGATCGCGTAAGTTGATCTCTTCAAACGTATTTACGTTTGGTAGCGGAGAAATTCGTTTCTCTTAGCTGTATACCCGTAGTATTTTTGGGGAAATCAATTTGTGATTTGGCGGGTATGGCGATGTGACATTCAAAGTAAATAAAGGTGTGATGTATACGTTATGGCCTCTAGCATCACAACCAGGAAATGGAATAAAATCGGGTAGGTCGCATGACTAAGTGGTTAGCTGCCAATTAGGGTGTATTGTCACCTGATCTAGAGAAATTCCATTTACTTCTATAATCTATTTAGATGTTGTCCCTTTCGGGAAACGGTTGCTAATCCCAACCGTTGGTGATAATACATTCAGTACACTCAAGCGAAATGAGTGACCAATCATGTTTAGCCTGGATTACAAGATGTTCTTGTTGAACCTGGTGTATTTCCCTCTAGAGATACACTGTCGGAAGGTGGTCCCATACCTTACCGGTTGGAATTCATTACCCAATAAGCACCCACAGTTTTTGATTATATATTATGTATGTGGAACGTGAGATGAAAGCGTTCTGCTAGATGATTAATATATTGTGGTTGATAGACACTATTATAATATCAAAGGAATTTTTGATATAAAGACTATTGTTTGTTTCATAAAAATTTTGAAAGTTAATTCAAGTGTTTTGGAATCTCATAAGGGAAAAATCCGTTCCATGTATACGGCGTGGTCTTATGAGATATCATTTAATTGCTCAAACTGTTTTAAATTGTTTTACTCACACCAGTCCCATGACTGACCCAGATTTTATTTTGTTTTGTTTTCCCTAAACTCTTGGGTGCTCAACTTTGTACGGGCAGTCAAGTAGTCGGGATTTTACAGATATACTGAGAGCTTGGAGCAGGAGGCTTCAGGAATATATATAGCTATTGTTTATTTCCGCTGTGTTATACTCTGATAATGTTACTATATACATATACTGATTTTATTTCAAAGATATGTATCTATTATATATTGTTCGTTCTGCTGTGAGATTCGTGTTTGCTCTGATGTTGTGTGTTCTTCTTCTTCTTCTATTCTAAGTTTCTATCTTATCTATTCTCACCCTCTAATTTTTTCATGGACTATCCGGTGTTTTCCGGTGCTTGGGTAGTCGACATTTAGTTTATGTCGATAACCAAGGTCGCAAAATCCCCGAGTCGTTACACTTTTGGTCAACCGATCCACGATGACCCAAATCCCTTCGTTTTTTGCCCTGGTTCTTGGTAGTCTATTAATAAAATCCATCGATATTTGCTCCTACGTCCACGTAGGAACTTCCAATGGTTGAAGCAATCTACTCAGCCTTTTCTATTCAGCTTTCACCAATTGACAGCTCATGCACTTTGAAATGAACTTTCCAATATCTCGCTTCATCTCCTCCCAGTAGTAGATCACTTCATGTCCTGATACATCTTATTACCACCGGGATGAATCGTCAACTTTGAGTGATGACATTCCCTCAGAACCTCATTTCTCAATCCGTCGATATCAGGAACAACTAGTCGTCTTTGCTTTTGAAGCCAACCTTCTCGATCGATTTCGAACTATTTATCTTCTAGTTCCAGTTTCTGGATAAACTCGACAAGCTTTTCATCTCGCTTTTGGCTCTCGTCAATCCTTTCAATAAGGGTAGGTCTTATCGATAAGCTTGCCAACATTTCAGGTTCCAATTCACACCTTGGCCTGAAATCAAACCTTGCCAAATACTCAAGACTCTTCCATTCCAAAAACATCGCTCCCAAAACTTGTGTGTCTTCGACTCAATGCATCTGCCACTGCGTTACCTTTGCCTGGAGTATAAGATATACCAAAATCATATGATGTTAGAAAATCTATCCACCTTTGCTACCAAAGATTCAAATATTATTGGAAGAAAAGATACTTCAACGACTTGTGATCCGTGAACAACTCGAATCGAACCCCCAACATGCAATGTCTCCACATCTTCAAAGCAAACACAATCGCCACCAACTCCACATCATGAGTTGGGTAATTTTTCTCATACAGCTTTAGTTGTCGATTCGCATAGGCCACAACTTTATCCCTCTACATCATCACTGCTCTAAGTCCAGTACCACATGCATCGGTGTATACCACCATCTCTTCATTCCAACTTCGAATAGTCAACACAGAAGTACTCGTCAGTTTCTCCTTCAGGATTCCAAACGCTTGCTCACACTTTGCATCCCATGTGAACACTTGGTTCTTTTTCGTCAATCCCATCAACGGTGCAGCTATCTTGGAGAAATCCTTTATAATCCATCGGTAATAACCTGCTAACCCAAGGAAACTCCGAACATTCGTCGCATTCTTAGGTCGATTCCAATCCTAGATTACTGGCACCTTAGCAGGGTCAACCGCTATCCCATTTCTAGAAACTACATGTCCTAAGAACCTCACTTCACTCTTCCCGAAGTGACACTTCGAAAACTTAGCTCTCAGCTGATGCTTTCTCAAGACTTCCAACACAACTCTTAAGTGCGTCTTGTGTTTTTCCTCATTCCAAGAGTAAACCAGAATGTCATCCACGAATACAAGCACGAACTTGTTCAACTGATCTCTGAAAACTCCATTCATAAGATCCACAAAGTACGTTGGTGCGTTAGTCAACCCGTATGGCATCACCAACCATTCGAAGAAACCGGATGGTGTCCTAAAAGCAGTATTCGGCAGACTATCTTTTGCCACCCTCACTACACCAAAACAGCAAATTTGGCACGCGGGGATGTCGATATCTGATACGGCTTTAAGCTGTATCAAATTTGATACAGCTCATAGCCGTATCAAATTTCATATGCTATAGCTCAACCGATCTGCACCTCCCCAATCCCTAAAATCTAACCGTAGATCTTTGAAGCTTCGGATTAGTTAATTTGATGGGGTTTGAGATGTATTAAAACACCATATATTTTCCCCATCCCTTCTCGTTTTTATTTTCCGCTTCTCCCTCTTCCCATTATCATTTCAACCGAAATAAAAAAATTCCCGAACCAAAAAAATGATTTCCTCACTCGTTTGTCGGATATGTTGCTAGATTGTTGTGTGGTTTTCTTTCTTTGTCATCACGGCATCGAATTGATTCTTGCGTATGTTATGTCGGCTGATCCAAGAAAATAGGGTTTTGTTGAAAAATCCCAAATCGCAATCTTCAAAATCAATTCCTCTTGATTTACTCTCTGATACTCTGATTCTCTCGATGCTCCTTTATTCTCTAACTTGGGATTTCGATCGAAAACAGTTGTAAGTATTTCTAATTTTAATTTTTCTCTCGAATTCGTGGCTTGTTGTTTTCGATAATTAGCCTGTGATGAATTGGTGAGTATTTATACGTTTATAAAACCCTAATATGTTCTCTGATGAAATGCTTTGTTATGAATATTCATAATCAATTTGATTGAATGCATTTCTTTTATTCTGTTATCCCATGAACCGTACTGTAATGAATCATAGCTTAATATGAGTAAATAATCACTGATTATATCACCTGCATGTGTAGAAGTTAATAACAGAATTTTGATATCATCTTTAATGCGACAATGGTTTATATGAGTTCACACAACATATATCCTTTTCTTGGTAATTGGTACCATGTCTCGATAAGGTGGTTTCTTTTATAACTGAAATAAATTTATATTGCATACAAAACACAAAACAAAAATTATCTTAATGTTAGAACTATGTAAAAGTCTAGTTACCTGGTAATAATATTACAATTTTCCAAAATAAAAATCACATTTCTATATTTGATATATGAAACGCCTGCAAAGCATGATCAAGCATCAGTTAATATGGTTGTTAATTGATTGAAGAGGTAAAATTGTTGGAATAACCTGTGTTTGCTGAAAATGATTTTTGAAATGATTTATTTATTTATGACATCCATTTTGTATTCATTTCATCAATAACAAAAATAAATAAATATGATTTAAGTAAGGATATCAAATGATACTTCACTTCCATCTAAACACTAACTGCACTAATTGGTTGTGTTATAAACATGCAAGCTGCTTATGACAAAAAATTATTACAGCTAAGATTTGATATTCTATGTTTTTAACTTAATGATCCAAATACCATTGAGGGATCTTATACAAAAGTGTTTGCTTGCAACTAAACATCCAGTATATTTGTTAGCAGTTGAGGTTAAATCGAAGCACATAATTGACTATGGTATATAATGTACGTACCTCTGGCTCGTAGATATCAACAATGATCACTAGGTCCAAAATCCACTAATTTTCTATAGGGCACTTCACACTGTAAAAATTATTTACGCAGTCAACATGTGGTCCAACCTATTCAAAGTTTGAAGCAAAAATTTTCTATCTTGACACCCATTTTTGTGACCATGACCAAGTGATGCACTGTCCTGTATTTGTGCACATTACTCAAGCACATGAGTACTATCTCAACCATCTTGCTGTGTCGAGTTGCATATGTAAACTTGGTCTTGTCTGTGTGTATTTCTTCATTGTTGCTTTTGTAACTGCTGCATTTATGGCTTGACTTTGCCTTCTTTTATTATTTGACATTTTAGCATAGAAAAACTTTGAGCATTGATCCCCAGTAGTTAACCATTGCACTTTAGATTTTTGTCTAATCTCTGTTGCATGATAATACATAAAACATTCCATTTGCACAATGTTGGCTTTATATTGTTGTAGTATCATAAGGTCGTCCGGATTTGCAATCATCTGATTGTACAAATGATCCAATTTCTCCCTCAACATCGAGATCTCCATTGACAACAAGATCCTTCATTTATTCCAAGACTTAAGAGCATGTTTTACTGCTTCTAACTTGCATAAGAATTTGTAAAAGTTATTCGCAGAGGTATAACCAGTCCAGTTGTTCGTAATTATGTCATTATACCCATGCATATTTGCCCATGTATTATTATATCTAAATACAATTTTCATATTTATATGCCCAGTATTAACATTTAGTTGCACCAAGATTGGACAATGATCGCTTGTTGAGTGCGTTGGGATCCCTCCTTAATTGGAGAGTTTCTAGAAAATTCTAGATCTTTCTAGAGAAATCTAGAATTTTCTAGAATGTTCCGGAGAACTCTAAAGAAGTGTAGAACCCTCTAGAAGCTTGTGGAAGAGTGTGGAACCCTCTGGAATTTTCTAGAGATGTGTGGAACCTTCTGGAACCTTATGGAAGAGTATGGAATGATGCATAAGGGAAGGGAAGAGTGCCGAGATTCCTAGAGTGTATGGAGCATTCTAGAGAATCAATCCCCACCCTTGGATGCAAGTAATCTCCACCATTCATCATGGAGGTTGAATAGTATAAATAGGAGAAGGAGCCTTCATTACTATCCATACAAGAGTCTAAGGAAGAAGCCACTTCTTAGAGTGAGAAAATTACTTGAGAGTTAGCAAGCCTCTTTAAGTGAAAAGAGAGATAGCTTGGGAAGTATCTATCCCTAAGCTTGAATTGAGTCTGAGTTACTTTTGTAATCATATTCTTATAACCCTACTATTCTTTTGTATAGTGGAAGAATCTCCATATTGGAGAATTATAAAATCTTGTGCTTTCATTGCTACGTTTAATCGTAATTGCCTATCTTAACTACACGAAGTGGGAAAGACCGAGATTCTCCAACAGTGGTATCAGAGCGAGGTTCATCAGTAGTCGTAATCAAACTCGTGTAAGTTCAAGATGGAGGATAATGTCGTTCATGATGGAGACATGTTCAAGCTCATAGCCAACAATTACTCCGACTGGACATAGTAAGAGCCAAAATCCACATCAATCTCGAGGTAAAGCCAAGTAACACTCGAAGATTGCATGCTATTACTGTGGAAGGATGGGTCACAATAAAATGGAATGTCGAAGCTTCAAAAGAGACCAAAAGGCTGGTAATGTTAAGCCAGACCAAATAAGCCAAACAAAGAAGCAAGAAGAAAAGAGTACTACTGCCACAGTATTAAATGAAGATGTGCTATATATCGTTGGTGAAAGTAACATTCTAAACATTGCTTGTGATGAGAGCTCTTGGATTGTTGATTCTGGTGCTTCCTTCCATGTTACTCCACATGAAAATTTCTTCTCATCCTACCAAAGAGGTGACTTCGGCATGGTGCAAATGGAAAATCAAGATAGAAGCAAGATTGGAGACATCATTGTCACGACAAGCACGGGTGCAAGCTTGTTTTTAAAGATGTAAGGCATGTCCCGACCATGCGCCTCGGTCTTATCTCCGCTGGAAAGCTAGATGATGATGGTTTAATGAATTACTTTGGTGAAGGGAATTGGAAGCTCACCAAAGGAAGTTTTACAATGGCTCGACGAAAGAAGGCAGGATCATTATATGTTATGCAAGCTAAGATATGCAAAGGAAACATCTCTACTGATGATATGGAAACATGGCATAAACGATTTGGGCACATTAGTGAGAAAGGTCTTCACGCACTCGCTCAGAATAAACTCCTCCCTAATGTGAAAGGTAAACCACTTCATCCTTATGCTCGTTGTTTAGCTGGAAAACAACACAGAGTTGCTTTCCAAAGATCTTCTCCGCCCACAAGAAGAAAGAACATTCTAGACCTCGTGCACACTGATGTATGTTCGATGTCTAAGAGATCCATTGGTGGTGCTCTAAATTTTGTCACCTTCATTGATGATCATTCAAGAAAAGTATGGTTGCACCTATTAAAATCAAAGGATCAAGTGCTTGATGCCTTCAAAGAGTTCCATGCTCTAGTGGAGCATGAAACTGGATGGAAGATCAAGTGTGTACGATCAGATAACGGAGGTGAGTATAAAGGTCCTTTTGAAGTCTAATGCAAGAAATATGGCATTAAGCTAGAGAAGACTCCACCCAAGACACCACAATTGAATGGACTAGCTGAGAGAATGAACCGAACCATTAAAGAAAGAGTTCGTTGTGTGCTCTCTCATGCTAAGTTACCCAAATCATTTTGGGGAGAAGCTATAATGGACGTGGTCGACATTGTCAGCCTCACACCACCAGTTCCTTTGGATGGGGCTATTCTTGAGGAAGTTTGGGCGGGCAAGAGGGCTTCATATAATAATCTCAAGGTGTTCGGGTGCAGGACATTTGTTCACATCTCCAAAGATGAGAGAGCTAAGCTTGATGCAAAGACAAAGGAGTGTATTTATCTTCGTTCCCCTAAGGATGAATTTGGGTACTGGTTGTGGGGTCCAATCAACAAGAAGGTTATTCGCAGTAGATACGTTGTATTCTTCGGAGACCAAACAATTGAAGACATCAAGAATTCAGAGAGGCCAAGATTGAGAAGCTATAAGAACACTGAACCTACCGGGTTCGACATGAAAATAATAACACACAAGAAAGTAGTGATGGTGAAGATCATGAAATTCATGATGAATTAGTTCAGGAAGAACCTCAATATAGCACTCGAATCACACCAGAGCCGAGACGGTCTTCAAGGGACAGAAGACCATCCACCCAATACAACAAAGAGGAGTACATTACACTCACTGATGAGGGGGAGCCTCAATGCTATAAAGAAGAAATGAGTGATTGTCGTAAAGAAGAGTGGAGAATAGCCATGTAAGAGGAAATGCAATCCTTGCATGAGAATAGCACATATCAACTAGTGGAGCTACCAAAAGGGAGTAGAGCTTTGAAGAATAAGTGGGTGTATAGAATCAAGACCAAAGAAAACTGTTCAAAGCCTTGCTACAAAGCTCGGTTAGTCGTCAAATGATTTGGACAAGAAAAAGGTACTGACTTTGAAGAGATATTCTCTCTCGTGGTAAAGATGTTATCAATTCGAGTTGTCCTTGGCCTAGCAGTCGTGCAAGATTTTGAGATTGAACAATTCGATGTCAAGACGGCGTTTCTACATGGTGACCTAGAGGAATAGATCTACATGGAACATCCTGAGGGATTAAAAGTTCCAGGCAAAGAAAATCTAGTGTGCCGCCTCACAAAGAGTCTATATGGAATTCAGCAAGCACCAAGGCAATGGTACAAGAAGTTTGACGCATTCATGGCAGAACATGATTTCGAAAAGACGGAAAGCAATCATTGTCTCTTCATAAAGAGGTATGTAAGTGGATATTTTCTCATACTTCTGCTATATGTTAATGATATGCTAATCATTGGACAAGATCGCATAAGGATAACTGCTTTAAAGAAATATTTAAGCAAGAGCTTTGCCATGAAAGATTTCGGACTGGCTAAACAAATCCTTGGGATGAGAATAACTCGTGACAAATCAAAAAGACTGTTGTGGCTATCCCAAGAGAGATATATCGAGAAAGTGTTGGAAGGGTTCAACATGCACAAATCAAAGCCGGTTAATACTCTACTAGCTGGGCACTTCAAGCTAAGTTCGAAGCAGAGTCCGACAAGTGAAAAAGACATGGAGGAAATGAAGAAGAAACCATACTCATTTGTAGTAGGCATTCTCATGTACGTAATGATATGCACAAGACCAGATATCGCTTATGTAGTTGGTGTTGTCAGTCGCTTGTTGGCTAACCCGGGGAATGAGCATTGGGTTGTAGTCAAATGGATCCTCCAATATCTACGTGGAACTTCCAGAAGATGTTTATGCCTTGGAAAAGGAAAACCTGTGTTAGAAGGATATACAGATGCAGACTTAGCTGGTGACATTGATTCAAGGAAATCAACATCGGGATACTTAACCACTTTTGCAAGGGGAGCTATTTCATGACAAACAAAGCTGAAAAAGTGTATTACATTATCCACTACAGAGGCAGAGTATATCGTAGCTACTGAAGCTTGCAAGGAGATGTTGTGGGTGAAGAACTTGCTGCATGAATTAGGGGTGGATCAAGAAAAGTATCTTGAAGTGTGACAATCAAAGTGCAATTTACTTGTCAAAGAATTCAACATTTCATTCCCGCACAAAGCATATTAATACAAGATATCATTGGATCCGAGGAGTCCTCGAGGAAAAGTAAATACATCTTGACAAGGTTCACACAGATGAGAAGTGGTCTGACACGATGACCAAGGTAGTACCAACAAAGAAGTTTGAAGATTGATGTCAAGGTGCCGGTGTACTGCTACCCCCAATTACGTCGGGAGGGGGAGATTTGTTGGGCTCCCTCCTTAAATGGAGAGTTTCTAGAAAATTATAGATCTTTCTAGAGAAATCTAGAATTTTCTAGAATGTTCCGGAGAACTCTAGAGAAGTGTAGAACCCTTTAAAAGCTTGTGGAAGAGTGTTGAACCCTCTAGAATTTTTTGGATATGTGTGGAACCTTCTGGAACCTTATGGGAAGAGTATGGAAGGGTGCATAAGGGAATGGAAAAGTGTAGAGATTCCTAGAGTGTATGGAGCATTTTAGAGAATCAATCTCCACCCTTGGATGCAAGTAATCTCCACCATTCATTATGGAGGTTGACTAGTATGAATAGGAGAAGGAGGCTTCATTACTATCCATCCAAGAATCCAAGGAAAAAGCCACTTCATTGAGTGAGTAAAATACTTGAGAGTTACAAGCCTCTTTGAGTGAAAAGAGAGATAGCTTGGGAAGTATCTGTCCCTAAGCTTGAATTGAGCGTGAGTTACTTTTGTAATCATATTCTTGTAACCCTACTATTCTTTTGTATAGTGGAAGAATCTCCATATTGGATAATTATAAAATCTTGTGCCTCTGTTGCTACGTTTAATCTTAGTTGCCTATCTTAACTTCACGAAGTGCGAAAGACCAAGATTCCCCAACAGTGCGGTAATATAGTAGTTGTGAACTTATTGAAAACTTGCTGAAAATCCATATTAACAAAAATGCAATCAATCTTACTATGTATAGAAAATCCAATTTCTCCCTCAACATTGTGAACTGATTTTTGTTGGTTTTGATTTGTGCACTCTTTTCCTAACTCTTCCTTTTTTAATACATTTGATGATATATCGTACTGATATTACGATTGACAAACTTAACATCTTAGCTTCGATATACTGGGTAATTTTTTTGCAACCAACAAACATATTACAGGTATGACTGCCTTTTTTAACTTTCTTGATCGATTATGACTTACAATTCATGTTATAATTTTTTTAGCCATTCTTGATGTTAATTTCCATTATGTGCTCCATCGATTTGCTGATTAGGTTATCACCTTTCGAAATTGGTTCGGGAAACTTAGCATCTAGCGGGAATAGTGTTAACTGTGCATTGAATGTTGAGGTACAATTTTCCTAACTCATGCTCGGCGAATTTCTCCTTAGGCTCTTGGCCTGTAGAATCCAATGGTCTACTGCTATAATTTGAATCTACGTTTTTTCCTCCCCACTATTCCCATGCTATTGATTGCAGTAGTTTTGATTGACGATTCCCTCTTCCATCCTTAGTACTTAACCTTTTGATGCTCTCTTTTTGTTGTTGCTTTATTCAACCTTTTGCAACCGCTCAAAGTTATGCCCTCCGCTTGCATTTTGTTTTAGTTTTTCTTTACCAGCAAAAATAAAGGATGGTGATTTCTATCATCGATAACAGTTAATTTTTGTAATCCCAATTCGCTCGATTTAAATCAAGTTTTATAATTACATTTACTTACTGAGTTGTCTTTGTTAGTTTACGTTAACCATAAATGTTTATGACTAACAATTACTGATTTGTCAACTGATGACATTGCCCCTAATCTTTTCATAGTGATGTTTAAAAATCTTTACCTTGTAACAGTTTGGTTATATTACAACCCAATAACTCACCCACTGCTCCATGACACTGTCGACAATAACCTATTTTCTTACATATTACATTACGCTTTCATTATAATGAATATGAAATTGAATTATATTCTAATACTTTTAAGTCCCATCCAAAATGGTATGTGAAATAGATCTCGTGTGATATGCTGCTAAAAGGACACTGCCTTATATAAGTACCTGCAAATATGTTTATACTATCATGTACCGTTTATAACCAAAGGGTGTGAAATCCTCATCATGATTGTAAACCGTGCATTATTCTAGGTTGTGCCATTTCGTCGATTACTCAACTTGATCAGTCTAATAGTATATTATGATGTTCGAATCAATATCTGGTAGGCATAGTTTAACATAAAAAATCCTATAAATGTCTGGAAATATCAAATATGGTATATGTAAGTCTATTCACTGTTCTTAGTATCTTACTGGACATAGCTCCACAGGTCTGTTAATTTTTATTTCCATATTATTCTACCTAATCCTTACTCTTTATTGAAATGTTAGGATCGGGTGTTGATTACTTTCCATGCCTATATGCTCTGGTACATTAGCTCCTTCATATTTTTGATGCCAATACCAAGTTACAACTAATTACAATGTAATTTTATCCCTTTTAAGTATCATTACAAAAAATACGTCTAAGATAAGATTATTTTTTATCAACTTAATGAATAAAAGAATTAATATTTGGATGTTGTTGCCTTTGACTTAAGTCTACTCTATGTATACAATAAATCTAATGGTGTGAATTTTTATTATGTTTATTCCTGGATAATGAACTAGTATTGAATAGGTACTATTTTACACGTATCACAAATCTATATCTTCTTAAATTGTTTTGCTTTTTCCAAGATTGATATAATTTGCGGAACTGATTGTGTATTGTAATTAATTTGTTTCCAGTAACGGATTTCTTAAATGCATTGTAAAGCATGCAAATTGTTTCATTTTGAATTGCAAAGGTAGGCATTCAAATTAAATATGGTAACAGTTTTTATGAGCATCCTTGATATATTTGGTGGATATTTCGTTGATACGGTTTAATGAGCAATATATAGCTATTCTCCCCTAATTATGAAATTGTTTAAACTATTGGATTTGGGTACGTAATTGAGTGATTCGATAACGAATACTTGGTTTTAAATAAGTCAGTAACCATTTTCTCATTTAAAGTAAATATTTTTTTCTAAAATAATTAACACTAAATAAGTCAATAATCGTGTTTCTATAAATAGTTTATTTAGTTTCTGCAAACTAATAAATCAGTCTTATTTTTCTACAAATATCAATTCTGTTATTCTGTTTTTTTAATGTAAATCTTTGATTATTGTTGTTCTTATATTTCTTCATTCCCATCTCATTGGATGATCTCTCATTGTTTCAAATTGGTATTACACTTATAACAGCCCACTAATCATTATATTTTGTTTTCTCTTTATTATTCAATTCAACACAGTAGTGTGTCATCTTAAAAATCTCACAATTATTTTTGCATTTAGACTTGAAATCATTTCAGATGCTTGGAATTTTCTCAGAACATGGGAGAGCTGATTAGTAACATAAGAGGTTTATTTTGACCTCACAATAATAAGTTTATTTGCACTTAGAATATGTAACAACTAATATCATTACCATTTTACATTATGAGGTATCTCATATACTACACCATCATTAATATTGCAGGTTTAGAGATACAGTTAACAAGTTTACAAAGGATGGATATTGCTTTCATCTACCCAGCTGAGAGCGTGTGAGAATCAAACCAATGGCACAAAACTTCAAGTTAGAGTGTTTCATTGTAACCTCAGATATATTCAAGTATTTTTCCTAATCCTGAGTTTTCTTTCTCAGTAAGGGTTTGACTGCAAACCTCCATCGTCGTAGAGATATCAGGTAACATTGTTTTTTATTTCAATTATTTTTTCTGTTACTCAAACTAATATAAATTTCCAATATCACTATTGTTGTTAGAATTCAAAACAATGATTTTTCACTCCTTCAAGTCTAGGTTACTTTCGTCAAGCAAGTTGAATTTAAGTTTGAATTTATGTTTTAGAATTCGAAATCAGGTGATTGCTCAGATTTATTCATATTATTTGGTACCGAGGCAGTTCTAGTTAGCATTGCCGAAACCATTGCACTATCCTTGTTCACATTTAATTCTGATTCTATATGTCTAGGTTATACATTCATGATTTCTCCACCCAGTCCTGTGTCATTCTCATGCAATGCATCATTCACAGGAATATCATCCATAGATTGCTCTTTTGTAGCTTCCATTCTTGTTGTATTTATATTAGTCTGCTCCTTTTGAAGCTCATCCAAACTCCTTGTTGGCCATTTATTATTTGTATTAGTAACATTATAGTTTACTTTAGTCTGCAACCGTGTAATTGGCAGTTTCTTTCTGAACTTGTTCTTAAAATTTGTCCAGTTTTCTTATATGTTGAGTTAGACATTATGTTTTTGTTTAGACTGTCTATATGTATTGGTCAAGTATCATGTGAAATATATATTGTATGAATTTGCAGTCTACCATATTCTCGACTTTGTTATAATTAATTTGCTGTAATGAAGCAGCTAATTGTATATTTTCTTATTTAAATTTGATATGGCCATTAACCGTATCAAATTGAGAATTTGATACGGCTAATGGTCGTATCTTTTTTAAAATTTGATACGACCATTAGTCGTATCAAATTTAGAATTTGATACGGCTAATGGCCGTATCAAATTTTAAAAAGGTATGACCATTAGTTGTATCAAATTCTCAATTTGATACGGTTAACGGCTGTTTCAAATTGGCAAAGTCGCCAAAATTTGATACGGCCTATAGCACTGCCAAATCGAATTTGATATGGCCATGAGCACTGCCTAATTGGCATTTTTGGTGTAGTGCCTCAACTGGTGGAACCCCGTTGCCAAATCCATCTGAGAAAACACCTTTGCTTCGTGAAGCTGATTGAACAAGTTATTTATCCTTGGCAATGGATACTTATTCTTTTTGGTCACCTTGTTGATAATCCACACACAATCTCAACGAGCCATCCGCCTTGGTTGCAAACACCACTGGTGCACCCCATTCGGAAACACTCCTCTGAATGAATCCTTTTCCCAAAAGGTCACGAACATGTACCTTTAACTCTCGCTGTTCCTTAGGCGCCATCCACTTAAGAGGCATAACGATCGGTCTAGTACCCTCGACCAAATAGGTCCTAAACTCAATCTCACGATGCGGTGGTAACCTTTTGACCACGTCAAAGACATCCTCATACTCATTAGCGATCAGCACAGATGACAAGTCTTCTTGTGGAATCACAAGCAAATATAGATAGCTTACGAAGACCCTGTCTTCAGGCTTACATCTAATCAACACCTTTCACCCTTCCACATCCCCGACTCTCACCTCTAGCTTCTTGCAATTCACCCTTGCCGCATACCTCTTGAGCCAATCCATACCCAAGATGTTCCTGAACCCAATGAAGTTAAGAACAAAGCAATCACACACAAAAGAGCAACCATGACTCGACAAAAGTAGACCACGACACAACATGCACAAAATGGACGAATGCCCAACTGGATTAGTCATGATCAATGGTCTATCACAAATTTTGGGTTCCAAACTTGTAAATGAATAAATCTGATTATCCAGTTTTGAACAACACACGAACTGAAACACCATTAACTGAAAAAGTACCTTGTACGACGACATCCTTTCCCTTCTCCTCTACATTAGGAGCTCTCAAAGAAGATGGCACGACTTCCAAAGCATATGCGTTCACAACCTGCTTTCCCTTAGCTGATTGTGGACAATCTTTCTTCTTATGCCCAGGATTTCCACATTTGAAGCTCTTCTTCTCAGCTTTGGGATTCTTGCACTCATTCGAGTAATGACCCTTCTATTGGCAGTTAAAGAAAACCCACCTCACTCTTAGGCTTCTTCTATCCATCCATTCCTTTTTGCTGTTGCTGCTTCCTCTTCTTATTATTACCACCTTGCTGTGGTTTCTGAACTTCCTTGGTTGCAGCGACAACATTTGCTTCCTAAGGAAACAAGCTCTCATGGCGAACAACTTTTTCCACAATCTTATCAAATGGATCATCAAGATAATCCACTAACGACCTTCCAATATAGGTACCCAGACCCATAATAAACTTCTCGTTCTTCTGATAGGGTGTGTCAATGTTTGAACGAGCATATTTGGACAAGGCCTCGAAATCAGAAACATAATCAAGCATAGAGCTCTGTGAACTTCTTGAACAAAGCAGACTTCCGAGCAGTGGAGATGAACTTCGTCTCAAATTTAACTTGGAACTGCTCCTAAGTTATTTCCTCTTCTGGAGTCTCAAGTGTAACTAAATTCCACCATTCCATGGCCCTGCCTTGCAATTGCCTTGTCACAAGCTTTCTCTTAGTCTCGCCATCCAACCCAAAGTCTCTAAAAATATGGACACAAGAATCCATCCACCTCTAAACCTCTTCAGCTGACTCAGTTCCTTTGAATGGCTTCCCGCCTAGAGATGTATAATCTTTGCACAGCTTCACAAAATCCACAACCCTAGGCAACTGAACACCTACATCTACCGTGGCTGCCACTGAAGCGAGTACTCTTCGCATGAATGCCTCCATCATGGCTTCAAACATGGTTGGGTAATCTAGTGCACCGCCATTACCTCCTCCAGGCGCAGCCCCTTCCCTAGCAGTATGTCTTGAAGCATGTTAACTCATTCTAAATCTGCAAATTAGAATGATTAGCCACTTAAAGAAGTACAAACGCTACTGTGCTATATGCACTATATAGTATACATTCAACTGAAATCTACAAATATGTCTCTCATACGTAATTATGTCTTCGAACTTTGGCTAAAATCGTTAACCAGAGCTCTGGTACCAAATGTGACGACCGCCTACAACTCCTGCACTAAACAAGAGGAATAATGAGCTGAAAAGTGTGCCAGGAAGCTGTGGATGATCATCATAGGTAAATAACATCATCAAAATCTATTTTAGAACTCACAGCGCAAGGATAAAATATAATAAAACATATACAACAGGTATTATTAGTGAAGCAGAAAACACTAAACTTTCCTAACAACTAGAAAGTAATACCCATAGACTTGGACTACAGTAATAGTGTTTATACAAATTGCCTCACTACAACACTCAGAGAATAACAAACAGCGGAAATCCAAATACTATATAGTAGGTAAGATAATATGCCAGCCTCCAGCTCGCCTCCGAACTGCAACATCGCCCTCATTAAGCCATCACTTGTCACCAGCCACATAGTCTGCTCATCCACAACCGAATGAACAACCAAGGTAATAAAAGGGAAACATAAAACTGTGAGTCAGACAACAGTCTTAGTGAGCGATAAAGCAGATAACAAACATCAACAATAAAGTATATGAGAATGGATAGATAAACGTACTAATCTACCCACAACACCAGAGAAGAACTCAACCCTATCTTCCCCACATCGGATAGTGATAGCCTTTACATCAAACACTTCAACCATTCATTCATGGAAACCAGAAAAACCATTCAATCATAGCAAAGCACTTATGACATCCAAATTATATATATCTAATGTAAATTACCTTAATCAAGCTCAACGTCCCTCAGACACGAGCCCCAGAGGCTTAAACCAATATCAGATAATCACCTAAGGAACATCACCTTCGACGTTGGATAATCTACATGAGACGGTACAAACAGAACAACCAATCATCCATGACTGACTTTGGCTATCACCGCCAATCCTGCTTTGAAACCATCGTTAATCATATGACGACCAACTTTGCTTATGTCAAGGGCTAATGGTAAACCTAGTTCTAGCATAAACTCCATACGCCTTTCAACGATTATTTGTCCAACATTGACAACTAGGCCTATCAACGATACCCAGGGTAATCGACCTACAACCGGTATTTTAGACGTCTCTAGTGTACCCCTGCTTCGAGCCTACTAGAACTTACGACAATGATAATCTGTCGGCCTTCACATCTCTAGTCATCCAACCCGACGACTTTTCATAGCTCAAGCAACCTTCTTAAGCAACCATTATCCACCAACTAATGACCTTTGAGTTGTTACCTCATTCGCTGTTCTACACTGGTCAACGAACACCTTTCAACACTTCGAATCTTCCTACTTGAATTTACTTCGAAGTCATACCATCACCGAGCCAAAATTACATCACTGTGCTGCAGATAGAGTTCAGAGGGTTGCCCTCGAATTTTTTTCAAGCCTTTTTGTCTAAACATGGGTCATACTCGAAAAAAATAATTTTTCAGAAATAACCCTATGTGACCGACCCATCTTCTTGGGGCTGACTGACCCAAGCCTTCCAGACCAACCGACCCATCCCTCAGCATTCAGGCCGACCGACTCGACCTCTTGTGAAACACGACCAACCCAATATTTGAAGCTAGGACCGACCCAAACCAATTGAGTACGACCGACCCGACCCACTTGAGTACGACCGACCCATTCGCTGCTCAACCCAGAACATAACCCAACCAGCTGTGACCGACCCGACCAGTTCAGATCGAACGACCCACTTCTGGCTTGTTCCCCAAGGCAAGGATTTTGGCTGACCGACCACTTCCGACCGACCCAAAACCATGTCAACCGGCCCAACTCTTGGACAGACCCAATTCACCCCTAAATTCAACCAGAACTCCGCTAAATGACCAATTCGACAAAACCAACTCATCTGTTTCATCTAATACAGCCATAAGCATGTTATGAAATCAATAACAACATGAAAATGAAATTTTCGTAAAAAGTTATGTAAACTTTTCCAAAATCATGATAAATGATCATACGAGCAAAACGATGAATCTAACTTGCATAAACATATGAAATTACGTAGAAAATACTAGTTTTAAGGTGCTAAATTAGATCCTACGGTGATTCATATGAAAATAAGCTAACCATGATATACATCTAAGGAAAACGACTTGAATTTGATGAAAAACATGATCAAACATTGATATACTTGATTGAACTCGTGTGAGAGATGCATATCACTCACCAATTCTCTAAATCAAAGCAAAAATGGTGAAATTAGATTCCTGACAGCGAAGAACTTGATCCAAATCCTTCGATTAAATGAACTCTCACTTCATCTAATGTAGATCCAGCTCCAAATGGTGTAGATCTATGATTCCCTTCCTTAGATCTCGATTTTAATGGTGGAAAGACGTTATAGGAAGGAGGAACACAAGGCCACCAAATGAGAGAATGAAGAAAGTAAACCGTTCTCCATGCCTCTTACTCCCTATTTATAGCCTCCACCGGCCCATTAATGGGCCTCCCCAAATCAACCTATTATGACTTTATAAACTTGAACTGTCAACTGTAAAACCTTAAAACAGCGATTCCTCCCTAACCACTGAGCCAAATCTTTAATGTGACCATTGTACGGAAAGGAAAACATCATTTCTTTTCCAATGGCACTGGTCTCAAAACCTGATTCGACCTGAGTCAAACGTTATGCCTTATTCAAGACTAACAGGGATAAAATGGTCACAAATAAAATTGGTAAAAATTATGGATGTGTCTCACATCCCCATTACCAACATATTTAAATATGAGAATGATCCAACCCTTAGGAAATAAAATAAAAATATTTTACGATCTTCCGATACATAAAATGCGGGCTGTTACATTTTTTGTTTATTCATTGATTTATCATGATTTGGTGAATTCTACATGGTTGTTGATGAATGATTGGCTTTCTAAGTGCTGTTGATGATTTCATAAAGTGTTGATGATTTAATTGGATGATTTGGATGAGTTGCATGCATCGATGTTGTCGTTTGGTGATGAATTCGTCGGGATTAGAGGTAAATTGGTTAGATCTGGAGTCGGGCCGTTTTTACATGGGTCGTTTTTACATGGGTCGTTGACGACGTGACATAAAGCTTGGGTCGGGGCTTGTGCTCCAAGACATGGATGGGTCGTGGCCAAGTCGGGTCGTTGGGCTTGGGTCGTTAGACTTGGGCAGTAGTTGAATCATGTTGTGGAGCTTTTGAAGGACTTTGGTTCGCTAGGAGACGTTGGCTTCAAGTCGTTGTGGCTTGAGTCATTGGAGGCTTTGAAGCATCAGGCCGTTGGACCACCCAAGGTGTTGGGTCGTGTGAGGCACTGGGTTAGTGCAAATCAAAGGCGAGTCGTGTGTGCTTGGCTTGCAAGAAGATGGTCGGTCTACTGTAAAGGTGATGGCCGTAGGAAGTGATGTCGGCCAACACTGAAGGAGGATGGGTCGTTGATCTGGTGGGATGACCCAGTGGGTCACGTTGTTGGTTATGGGTCGGTCGCGACCTAAAGGAAGACGACCCATTGAGTAGTGGACCACATATTATTATTTTGGTTCAACATTGGTTGTGACTTCGAAGTAAATTCAAGTAGGAATATTCGACGTGTTATAGTATGTTCGTTGATCGATGTAATGCAACGAATGTGAAGACGGGTCAAGGATGAATCCATGGATAATGGTTGCTCGAGAATAGGATTGAGCTTATGAATAGTCATCAGGTTGGATGACTAGAGATATCGAGGGCTGAGGAATTATCGTTGTCGTAGGTTTTAGCAGACTCAAAGCACGGGTATAATGAGGACGCCCAAAAGACTAGAAGTGGCTGGTCGAGTACCGTAAGCAGCTCGACCGACCTAGATATGTCTCGTCGTTTGGCATATAGAGTTTTGTTGGAACCAGGGTTTACCATTAGCCTTTGACGGATGACAAGGTGTTTGGTTGGTCATACGATTATCGAGGGTTTCAAAACAGGATTGGCGGTGATAGCCAGGGTCATGGATGATGATTTTTTCTTGTATCGTCTCGTGTATATTATTTGACATCGAAGGAGAAATCTCTTGGGAGTTTGTCTGATGCTGGTTTAGGCATTCGAGGCTTGTGCTTGGGAGATGTCGATTAGAATGGTCTACGCTTGATAACCGATTGCCATGAATGTACTGCATTTCTTCTTGGTTATTGTAAAGGCTATTGCATTTCTTCTTGGTTGTTGTAAAGGCTATCACTGTCAGATGTGGGGAAGACGGGTGTTGGTAGATTGGTTGATTAATCTGCCTATTCTCATATACTTTATTGGCGATGTTAGATTATTGTTTTACCACTCACTAAGACTTTTGTCTGACTCAAGGTTTTATGTCTCCCT
The DNA here is from genome assembly GCA_030737875.1 of Allium sativum. Taxonomy (NCBI): domain Eukaryota; kingdom Viridiplantae; phylum Streptophyta; class Magnoliopsida; order Asparagales; family Amaryllidaceae; genus Allium; species Allium sativum. Next base: position 808,490,588 of record CM060921.1, on the reverse strand, counting down.
TTTATTACCTTGGGCTGTTCATTCGGTTGTGAATGGGAAAACTAAGTAGCAGGTGAAAAGTTATAGATCTTGATGAGGACGATGCTATTAAGCAATGACGAGCAAGAGGCTGGCGTATTATTTTCTACTTTATAGTGTTTGTTGTTTTTTTCTATTTGATGTATTCTCTGAGTGTCTTGCAGTGAGGCTTAGTGTACAGACTCTTATAGTGTAATATAAGGTTGTATGGATATTTTCATGGTGATATGAAAAGTTTAAGATTCTGCTCAATTGTGCTTCTATATTATTGCATGTTTTATATGTTTTGTTAGGAGTTGTGGGCGGTCGTCACATTTGATATCAGAGCTCTGGTTTTCGATTTTATCCCAAGTTCAAGGACGTAATTACATATGAGAGACGTATTTGTAGATTTCTAATGGATGTATAATATATATGAGTGTATGGTATAATAGCATTTGGAGTCCGACTGTAATTTTTTTTCGTTTATCGACTAATCATTATATATTACATATTTAGAATGAGTCGTCGACCATCGAGACATGCTGCTAGGGTTCCTGTAAGGGGTAATGGCAATATACAGACTACCCAGCTATGTTCGAGGCCATGATGGGAGCGATCATGAGGAGGTTACCTGCTTAGGAGACAGTCGCGGTAAATGTAGGAGTTCAAGTGCGGGTTCTTAGGGACATGGAGATCTATGCAAAGATTTCACCACCCTAGGAGGGAAGCAATTTAAGGGGACAAAGCCGATTGAAGAGATTTAAGGGTGGCTTGTTACTTGCATTAGGATCTTTGGAGACTTGGGAATTGATGGTGCGATTAAGAGGAAGCTTGCATCGGGACATCTACAGGGCAGAGCTATGGATTGGTGGAACTCTGTCACTCTAGAAACTCTAGAAGATGAGATTTCATCACTACACCAGAAACGTCGTTTAGGAACGGCTTTGGACCGTTCTAAAGTCGTTTTGTAATGGTTTTAAACCGTTCCTAAATGGGGAGTGGCTAAAAATTTTAAACAACCAAAAACCGTTCCAAAATAAGAGTTAAAGTCGTTCTAGATGCATGTTTAGACACAGCCAATGTAACACCCCACCTCCACTAGGGTCACTCACAAAGGGAATGCACTAGCTTTGGAGGGGTATTATTCTAGTAAACAGGCACAGAGATAACACAAGACAGAACATATATTAAAACAGTGTATATAAAGCAGCGGATAAAATTTAAAAACCAAATCTCATTACTGAAAAATAGAGTCAAAACCTCTTACATCAAAATACCAAGTCATTATTTCATTACATCAAGTTCTAAAGAAGCAAAGTACTTAAAATAACATAAGTAAAACGTTATTCCCCAAAAAGAGCAAGAGTGCAACTATAGCATAGCTCAAGTCCAAACCGTACATGAGCCTTCAGAAAACAAGCTAAGTCCAAGCTAAGAGCTGGAATTTCCTCCCTGAGAACCTGAGGGGGGGAAAACAGAAGAAAACGAGGTGGAAGAAAACGGGTCAGTCATAAAGACTGGTAAGCCCTAGTGACTATCAATATAAAAACTAATAAAGTTAACTGGACATGAGAAACTAAGATTAAACATAAAGATAATAACTGGACTGGCATGATAACTAAAGATAAGAGTGGCATCGCATATACAAGGTTTACTGCACTGACTGTACTAGTGTTCAAATCCATGTCAAGTATAAATCCAGAAATGATCCCTTGGCCCAATATCATGAAATGACCCACTACGGGGTCCAACAGAACGATCTAATCGATCGGCTCCCTACAACCTAACTCGTTGTGTATCGGTGTCATACGGCCTAAACCCGGAATGTAGTCACCTGTGCTAGGTCCACCCTAGGGGTGTATCAAACCCTAGGGTGTCAACCACTGACACAATTCAAGCACGCACAGTGTAGCCCTACGGGTGCCCATGCCTAATTCTTCAACTCCGGACGATGTGCACGACCATAGTCCGCATGAACCTACTATGGCACACCCACTCAACCGTCTTTTTGGTCGCTTATAGTCAGCCTAGTAATCGTGCCCCTCCCTGCCTAGTCTCAGGGTACCGTGATACTCCTAAGTGGGTAACTGCTGAAAGGGACCGCGTAACTAGGGTTTCTACGGGTTAAGTGTTGTCCTTTGTGACCTAACCCATCAACCGTGTATCAGGTTGGTTAAGTGTGTCCAAACAGTTCATGACTTAACCCTATCCAAACAACGTGTCAAGTTGGTTAAGTATATTCAAGTGGTCCATGACTTAACCTTATCATGTGGCATTAATTTACTTAATGCACCCCAACCTCTCACATTAGACTTGGTTATGGTTACTGGATGTGCCGGGCGGGTCCGGGCAGCTTTACACCATAACCTAGTCTAACCTCGGGTTTCAAGTGCTATATGACCAACTACTCACATTGGTTCCTATTATTTGCAACTACTGGATTTGCCGGGCGGTTCCGGGCAGGTTTACGTTGCAAATTCAACCCAACCTCGAGTTGGCCACTTTCAAGTTATCTAATTGTCATGTCCCAAATTCATGTTTTCAAGCTTATTCTCATGTCAAGTTTACATGTCATATTTTCATGTTAATTTCATAGCCAATTTCAAGTTTGCCCATTCTACCCAAAACGTTTCCCCAACGTACGTGAATTCACATCAACACAACATGTCAAGATAGGGAATAACACAAAAAGGATAGTCATAGGATGGCAAAGGTGTTTACAAGTTAAGCATGATGATTATAACATTACAGGCATATGAAATAGGGTCTCAACATCGACTTGGTAAAATATGGTGATAGACATGGTAAAGGATTGACATAAGATAGTAACCCCAATAATAGTTTCAACATCACAGGCATGTCAAGATAAAGGTCATGAGGGGTTTTTAGGTTTAAACATGAATATGCCCCAAATCAAGTTCATACTAATATTCCATAAGTCGAAGTTTAGGATGAATAGATCTAGGGTGTACAAAATTAGATCTAAAAGGATAGATCTAAAAGGGATAGTCATAGATCATGAATATAAAATGATAGATCCAGTCTAGTTATCATGTTTAGGCATAATTTCAATTTACATCGTGTTCAGATTAAATTTACAGTTTAGATCTAAGAGTGACAAGGGCTTACAGATCATGGTCTAGAGAAATAGAAAGCAAAAGGGTTGAAGAAGAATCTCTAGAAGTCCCCCAACTAGCAAAGCTCTAACAAGGTCTTGAATAATCCCCTTCTCTCTACTCTTCCAGTCAGAATTTTAGCAGCATAAGGCCGGTGAAGATATGTGTAGAGAGTCTATGGTTAGGGGCTGTTTATATAAGGTTTAGGGGATTAACAAGGACTGAAAATCGAACCAGAAACATCAGAAAGGGTTCTGGCCCAAAAAGAGTTTCGGGGACCAGGTCGACACTATGGTCGACCTGGCTAGGGGAGTCGACTGCCCAGTCGACCTAGCTCCTGTAGCGGGAATTTTCCCGCCAGTCTGCTTGGCTTTAAATTCAAATTTTGAATTCGAATTCGAACTGTTTTAAACTCTGAAAATTTCTGAAACTTCGGAAGGCCATAACTTGGTCATACGGACTTCGATTTTCGAAAACTCGGACTCGTTTCCAAGCAGAATTTCGAGACGAACGCAATGGCGTAACCCGTTTCCCTTGATTCTTATTTTAAAAATAAATTATGCCTTGATTTATAGTTATTACACGTTATCAAAATACGGGTTGTTACATTCTCCCCCCCTTAAAGGATTTCGTCCCCGAAATCTCTAAGTTAGGAAGAATGAATCCTACCATCCATCATCCATCTACTCAAAACATCATCCACAAGCAACCATTGTCCTTAAAAGGATTCTAATGATGTATGAACATATGCAAGAAGTGTGTGTATATGTACTTATCTAATGCAAAAGATCAGGCGGTTACTGATTCAGTAAACCCCCTTAATGCAAAATATGTTAGTGTAATGAGTCCAATATGTATGCAAATTCCTAAATTTATAATCTCTACATGAGTGCACAAACATCATCAATATGTAACATCCACGTGATACCATAACAAGTTTCATCCATGTACAAGTAAAAGCACTCATGCATATGCAATATGAACATGTGACTGAGCCGATCTAGTGCCTAATGTGTGTCATGCATCCACTAGCAATCACTTGCAAACACTTGCAACCATTCGCAAACATCAAGCATAACATGTTTCAAATACATGTTTACATCCATAGGGTTCTACCTAAGGTTCTCAAGATCGAGAAGATAACAAGACAATTATAGGTGGAAAAAGAAAGGTTTCTAAGAAAAAGAGATCGAGAATATACCCTCAAAGAGAAATGGATAAAGTGCGCGTATCTTCTCTTCGGTTTCCCAAGTTGCGACTTCTTGGGCTTCACTCCATTGTACTTTGACTAGCTTGACTTCTCGATTCCTTAGCTTCTTGATTTCCGTTCCTAAGATACGGATCGGAACTTGCCTCAATGTTGCTTCCTTTTCCACTTCTACTCCTTCAAGGATGCTTGGCTCAACCAGTTCGGCAGATTCATGTAAACACTTTCGGAGATGCGAGACATGAAAGACATTGTGTACTCCGGCTAGCCTTTCGGGTAATTCTACCCTATAAGTCATCTGCCCAATCCTCTCAATAATAGGGAATGGTCCTACGAACCTTGGTGCTAGCTTTCCCAATGCTCCAAAATGAACCACATTACGTAAAGGAGAAACTTTTATGAAAACCATATCTCCGACTTCGAACTCTAGGTCTGTCCTTCTCTTGTCCGCATAGGATTTCTGTCTATCTTGGGCCGTTTTCATCCGTCTTCGTATCAACTCAACCTTTTCAGAAGTGTCCCTTATCATGTCGGGCCCAAGTATAAGCTTGTCGGTCGTCTCCCACCAACAAGTTGGTGACTTGCACGGTCTCCCATACAAGGCTTCGAACGGTGCCATCCCTATGCTAACTTGGTAGCTAATATTATATGCGAACTCCACGAGAGGGAGATGGTCTTCCCAAGTACCACCAAAATCAAGAATGCATAGTCTTAAAAGATCCTCTAGTACCCTATTTACCCTTTCGGTTTGTCCATCCGTCTGTGGGTGATAGGCTGTACTTAAATTCAGTTGCGTACCCATTGCTTCTTGCAAACTGTTCCAAAACTGGCTAGTTAAGATCAGGTCGCGATCACTAACTATACTAGAAGGAACCCCGTGCAATCGTACTATCTCTCGAAGGTAAATAGACGCTAGCCATGATGCAGTCCTCTTGCTTTTCACCGGAATGAAGTGAGCACTCTTCGTGAGTCTATCAACTATGACCCATATGCTAGTATTTCCCTTCCTTGACCTAGGCAATCCGTCCACGAAATCCATGGAGATACTTTCCCACTTCCATTGTCGAACCTCCAACGGATGTAATAGCCCACCGGGCTTCTTCGATTCGGCCTTTACTTGTTGGCACATCATGCATTTTGAAACGAACTCCGCCACGTCCTTTTTCATTCCAGCCCAAAAGAAAATGCGTTTCATATCTCTGTACATCTTATCCCCTCCGGGATGTATAGTCATCTTCGAGTGATGTGCCTCTTCGAGAACTTTATTCACTAAGTCTCCCACCTGTGGGACACATAGTCTTCCATCGCGCCTTAGCCATCCCTTGTCATCTATGGCATACCTACCAAGGTGACTTGACGTCTCACCTCTAATCAACCTGTCCATGATCTCGACTATCTGTGGGTCTTCTTTCTGTGAAGTCCCTACTTGGTCTAGAAGTGTAGGTCTTAGCTCAAGAGATGCTAACGTAACAGTCAACGACTCAACAGCGGGTGCAAAATCGAAGGTTGCTAAAAACTCTAGACTTTTCCTTTCAACAAACAAGGGACTCAAAGTCAACCTTTTTCTGCTTAGCGCATCCGTCACCACGTTACCCTTGCCAGGGGTATAAGCTATATTGAAGTCATATGATGCCAAGAATTCCATCCACCGCTGTTGCTTGAAATTCAAATCTTTCTGTGAGAAGAGGTACTTAAGCGACTTGTGATCGGTATACAGCTCGAACTTCTCACCTAGAAGATAATGGCGCCACGACTTGAGTGCAAAAACAATCGTCGCCAACTCCAAGTCATGTGTGGGATAGTTTTTCTCATGAACTTTAAGTTGTCTACCCCCATAGCAAATCACCTTTCCTTCTTGCATTAGGACCGCGCCTAACCCCGTGCCACATGCATCAGTGTACACGGTGAACATCTTACCTCCGCCGGGTAATGCCAAAACTGGAGCTGTGGTGAGGGCTCTCTTAAGTTTCTGAAAAGCAACCTCACACTCTATGTCCCAAGAAAAAACCTGGTTTTTCATCGTTAACCTAGTAAGAGGAGCTGAAATCTTAGCGAAGTCCTTAATGAACTTCCTATAGTAGCCTGCCAATCCGAGAAAGCTTCTCACTTCGGTTGCGCTCTTCGGAACTTTCCAGTCTTGCACCGCGACCACCTTGGCGGGGTCTACGGCTATGCCTTGCTTAGAAACTACATGCCTAAGAAACCGAACTTCCTTCCTCCAAAAATGGCATTTGGAAAACTTGGCTTTCAATTTGTGTGCTCTAAGTGTATCCATAACTTCCTTGAGATGCCTAGCATGTTCTTCCTCGTCCTTGGAGAAGATCAAGATATCGTCCACAAAAACCACCACGAATTTGTTAAGGAACTCCCTAAACACCCTACTCATCAAATCCACAAAGTACGCGGGTGCATTTGTTAATCCAAACGGCATGACGAGCCATTCGAAGAAACCATCTGGAGTCCTAAACGTCGTCTTGTCAATGCTATCCTCAGCCACTCGGAGCTGATGGAATCCTGTGGCTAAATCGAGTTGAAAGAAAATAGACGCTCCTACAAGCTGGTCAAATAAATCATCGATTCTCGGTAGTGGGTGCCTATTTTTCTTCGTCAGCTTGTTTAATTCACGATAATCCACACACAGACGAAGCGAACCATCCGCTTTGGTAGCGAATACCACTGAGCACCCCATTCAGAAATGCTTCGCCTTATAAATTTTTTTTCAAGCAACTCCTTAACTTGCTTACTAAGCTCTCTTCTTTCTCGCGAAGCCATGTGCTTAACGGGCAATGAAACAAGCTTGGCATTATCAACTAGATAAATACGGAAATCTGTCTCATGCTTAGGGGGTAACCCCCTAACTTCATCGAAGACATCGGGATATTCTCGGACCACCCTAACAGATTGCAGATCGTCGATGGACGAGTCAAGGGATTCAAGATAACATAACATGACAGGACCCATAGGGTTACAAGAAATTTCTAGGGTATTACTAAGGCGAGTCATGAGCCTCACTACGCTACGCTCACAATCAAGAACAGCTCCATAATTGGATAGCCAATCCATGCCCAAAATCAAACCGTATCCCATGAACCCGAGAACATAAGCATTACATGAAAATTCTATGCTCAAGATAGAAATCCTCACATCCATACAGATCATAGATAAATGAGTGGAGCCCCCAATTGGGTTTGAAACACTAACGGGATCCTCAACTAGACTAGTACTTAGGTGCAGATTTTCAACAATATCAGATGAAAAAAAAGTATACGATGCGCCAGAGTCAAATAAGTTTCGAACAGGCAAGTCAGAAATGTAAATAAGACTTTCTACAGAAATACTACCTCGGTCAAGAGCTGGAGTGGTGTTGAGAGCCTGCAACTGCCCTCCAGAAGGTCCTGCTCGCTGAGTCTGCCCTTGCCCCTGTGCTGGCTTCTTAGGGCAATCCTTACTAAAATGTCCAGTCTCTCCACAATGAAAGCATTCGCCCATCTTCCTCTTCTTCTTTCTACAGTCCTTGGCAATATGTCCCACAATCCCACAGCAGTTACACTTTCTCATCTCACGTGCCTTGTTGTTATTGTTGTTGTTATTGCCCTTGTTATTCTTGTTATTCTTGTTACCTCCCTTCTTGAAATCCACCTTCTTGTTCTGAGTCTCATCGGGCTTAACCTCTTTCTTCCCCTTCGTGTCTTCCTCATACAGAAGGGCCATATCCACCAAGCTTTCAAAGCTCGCTCCCATGGGTATATGAGTCATGGCCAACCCGCGTAATGGCTCATTGAATCCTCGAGCAAAACGTAGAGCCTTCTTCTGGGCTGTATTGACCAAGTCCAAACCGAACCGAGCAAGCTGATTGAATCTATTCACGTATTCTCTAACAGACATGTCCCCTTGCTTGAGTGCTAGGAACATTTCCATCTGGAGACTCTCTTCTGCCTACGACAGAAATTTACGCCCAAACCTCATCCTAAAGTCGATCCAAGTCTCGATGGGTCTGGTAGCGTTGGTGACTTCCCACCAGAATGCAGCTTCATCCTTCAGTAGCCATGCTGCCAATTGGAATTTCCTACGGTCCTCTACGTCAAAGATATCAGATAGCTCTTCAGTCTCCTTTAGCCAGTTTCTTGCTTGAACAAAGGTCTCGGTCCCTATGAAATCCTTGCAGCCCATTGCCTTAAAGTCTTTGCAAATCTTAGCGAAAGGATCCACTCGAGGGGGTAAAGGAGGAGGAGGAGGAGCATTGGCTGGAGGCACCACATTAGCTGGGCCCGCGGCCGATGTAGTGGCATCTAAGTACCGACGAAACCAATTGGGTACTTGTACGCCTTCGGGTAAGTTGAGATCACCAGACATGCTGGAAAAACGAAAAGAAAAAGGATTCAAACGAGGGAATCAAAAAGGAAGTGCTTATGGCTTTTGGGGAATAGCCTTTATAAATAAAACTTTTCTTGAAAAAATGCTTCTTTATAAGTGGCTTTGAAAATAGTTTCAGAAGGTTTTTAAAACTTTTCTTAAAAAAACTTTTGCCCAGTCTGGTAAACTTATGCTCTGATACTAAATGTAACACCTCACCTCCACTAGGGTCACTCACAAAGGGAATGCACTAGTTTTGGAGGGGTATTATTCTAGTAAACAGGCACAGAGATAACACAAGACAGAACATATATTAAAACAGAGTATATAAAGCAGCGGATAAAATTTAAAAACCAAATCTCATTACTGAAAAATAGAGTCAAAACCTCTTACATCAAAATACCAAGTCATTATATCATTACATCAAGTTCTAAAGAAGCAAAGTACTTAAAATAACATAAGTAAAACATTATTCCCCAAAAAGAGCAAGAGCAAAGTACTTAAAACCTCCCCGTTCTTTAGATTTACAAACCTGATCCCAACTTACAAAGCAACTGAGCTTTCTGGTCTCTTTATCACCAATCCAAAAGAAATTTCTTCGAAGTGGATCAATTTTATCAACAACCCATTCAGGACATTTGAAAAAGGATAACCAATATAGAGGCAAAGATGAGAGAACCGAATTCACCAGTACCGGTCTTCCTGCCCTTGAAAGAGAATTATCTTTCCATCTAGCAAGTATAACATCAACTTTTTCAATGAGATGTTGCCAATTTTTCTTCATCAACTTCTTTGGACGAATGGACTTGCCCAGATAGTTTAGTGGGAACTTGTCCTCCTTGTAATTAAGAAGCTCAACACAATTCCTTCTTAACTCTTCACTACACCCGAGAGTGTATACATTGCTTTTGTGAAAGTTAATTTTCAAGCCTGATAAACTCTCAAAAGCATACAAAGAAAATTTAAGAGCAGCAATATATTTACATTAAAGGTTACTAAAAATAATAGTATCATCGGCATAGTGTAAAGAATTGATACCCCCGACCACGTGCTCACTCCCAAAGCTTTTTATGATGCCATTGTTACAGCTGACCTTCAATATTTGAGAGAACACATCAGCCGCCAAGTCGAAAAGAAAAGGAGACAAAGGATCACCTTGCCTCAATCCCCTCTTGGATATAATAGGGTTTCCAGCAACTCCATTGAAAAATATTTGATTTGCTAGATGATAGAATCAAGTAAATCCAATTAATCCATCTTTGGGGAAATCCTCTCGCCTTCAGAACATCAATCATGATCCGCCAATCAACCGTATCAAATGCCTTAGTAAAATCCGGTTTATTAATAGCAAATGGGACATCAAAACGATCACAATGCGAGATGACCTCCTGAACCAACACCGCACCATCCAAAATAAATCTGCCACTGATGAAAGCCGTTTGAGATTTATCAATTAACTCATCCATCTTCTCTTTCAATCTATTAGCTAACACTTTCGTAATCAGTTTGAAAGTACTGTTCAAAAGGCTGATTCAACTTCTTTTATCTCTTCTTTTTAATTAAAAAGGAGGGAATGTTGTAATTTATTTATCCAAAAACATAAAATATAAGGAAAAAACTAGGCTATTTTTGTACCTCTAATTCTAAATATGTCGAACATAGACCTCAAGGGTATCTTCAATGGGTTCAGCTCTAATTAAACCTTGAATATTAAGGAACATTAAGGTTGAATTCGGTGTAAAACGTCAGTAGTCGAAAGTCCAAATAATGGACACCTGACTCCAGGAATTAAAATTATCGCATCCTAAATGCGAAGCTCTCCACCTTAAGAAGCGATGCGAAGAGACTGCTCTTTGCCTTCCCCCTTCCTTTGTCCTTCTCTACCCCCGATCGTCTTCCATCCTCCCTTGAGAACTCAAAAACGCATCCTAGGAATTCGAGATCCTCTCCCAACACGATCTCGAACACCCAAATCACGGGGCGTTTAGTCGAATTCAATTCATGGTCAGGAAGTTGGAATCGAGTTCAATTCAAAGGCTTACCTAGATTGGTCGAATTCAAATTGCTGTGGGAAAAACCAAAGGTTCTAGTATGAAAAAAAATTATGCAAGAAAAGGGGAAGGGTGGACTTCAAGCTGTGGGTTTATATACAAAAGGAAGGAGAACGGGTAGGGGTGTAAATCGGTCAAACTGGACCGGATGGAGTCGTGTTCGGTTTCTGTTCTAAAAAAATTCGGACCGAACGAAAATTTTCTTCGTACAAAATTTGTTGTCTTAAATAAAATCGGTCGAACACAGACATATGTTTTCCGGACACGAACTCGGTCGGACATGACTATTTATATCACATTCTATACTTTTTATTAGATTTTCTCTCAACTATACATCGAACTACATGGAATTCAGACGAATTCGAACGAATACGGACCGAACGTGATTTTTTTGTACAAATTTTATTGTCCTAACTCGTGTTCTAAATTGAATCGGATTATTCGGATGGACGTATTTCAGTCACGGACATGAACGGACGTCAGACATTCGTACAAAATTTACAGCCCTAAGAATGGGTTAGGCCCGTCTAAAAATTCGCATCCCATAAAGGATGCGAAATTTTGTATCCCTCATCGGGATGCGGAGTTTCCCAAAATAAAAAAGTGCACGAGAATATGATTTCCAACTTCGACAAATTTTTAATCGTGACTCCGATTACGGCCGCATGCGCATGTTTTTGTTTTTGATGTTACAATAATCGATACCGATTCGATTTGCCAACCGATCGTATGGTCGTAAGTCTAAGCAACTCGGCAACGTACGCCAAGCCATCGAATCAACGACTCAACATCATTTTCGAAATCCGACTCGCTTAGTCGTAAACCGATGACACATTTACTGTTTATGTGCAATCTTCAAACTCTCATCGCATTGCGCAAAATAGCATCAAAACGTGTGAGCGTACGACGCTACGTCGATAACGACTCATTTACGTTTCAACGTAAGCGAAAGTCGATGGCTAACGTATGCGAAAGTCGAAAGCGAAAGGAACAACCCACCCCCCCCCCCCCCCCCCCCCCCCCGAAAATCGAAAAGGATCTTCCAAACGAACGTGGAGCGCCTTTAAAATATTCTTCAATTACTAAGGAAACACGTGCTCTAAACGCATAGAAATATCAGGTACCTGTCACGGTCATAACTGCATCCCTCGTGAAACAACTGGTCCAATTTAGGCATAATCCAACAAACTTTTCACAAGTGCCCATCCAAAGTAATTTTCATGTTTATGCGACACGGGACTCTTATTCTCACTCATGATCTTCAGACAACGACGGAAGAAGAACAAAATGGGATTGGACAAGACTCATGTTTCTAGTCTCCGGGTGGACACTAAAAATTAGTCTTACAGCCTAACTTCTTGCCTTAATCCATCTAAATGAAGCTTAATGCTTTATGTAAACATATGAGTAGTAGGTTTCAAAAAATATCCAAACTTATAAAAACTCGTTTTGAACAAGTAAACAAACACTAAGCAAAATGCTAAAACTTATTTAAAATTCTTGAGTTTACCAAAAACACCTGGTTTTGATTAATCTCCAGTTAATTATCGTCTAGGTGATTAATCCATAATCACCTTTCCATTTAGCCTTTTTTTGCAAACATTACATCAAAGGTTGAATCTCTCCACCGGTGATGTCCTTACCATTCTTCTTGTGAAGGATTATCCCAAGAAAATTGAAAAGGAACTCCCAAGCCAACGCAAAATATCTTCAATTATTAAGAAAACAGGTGCTCTAAACACACAGAAATATCGTGTACCTGTCACGGTCATAATTGCACCCCTCGTATATTAACTGGTCCAAAACTTGGGAATAATCCAACAACCTTTGCACAAGTGCTCTGTCCAAAGTTATTTTCACGTTTATGAGACACGGACCTCATATTCTTCGCTCATGATCTTCAGACAATACAGAAAAAAGAACAAAATGGGATTGCTGAATACCCACTAGGCGTAATAAAACACGGCCTAATTTGCCAAAAAATTCCAATTACAGATCGTCATACACTGGAATTTTGAAGAAAATACATTAACTCCGGAGAAGTTGGTCGCAAAACCTAGTACGCGAAAAGGCCAAAATCTTTTTACCTTGCAAGTAATAATGCTCTTGGCGACGTTAAGCAGTAAAGAAGACTCGATAAATTAATTATCTGAATCTGAGGTTGAAAAGTAATTTAAGAGTAAATTAAATTATGGGATTATCATGAAAGAGCCTTCTGAACCTCTGAAGTAACTTCTTTTGGTGGTTTCTCGGCGTGGAGTTCCGCTACTATTCCTTTCTTGGTGTAGTAATCAATAACCTGCAAGATTTACATAAAATATGGTAAAATGTAAATTTCCTGTAAAGCAATCGATAGTGGATATGAAAAGGTAGCAATCAAATGATATTCTAGAAAATCATGTGCCTTTATCATAGCAACAACTGGGCTACCCAAATCTATATACCTGTACATCTTATGGGCAATGCATTATTATTATTTTATTTTTAAAAGAAAGAAGAAGACTAATGTTTTCATATGAGTTCAGAATTCAATTAGTCTATTGTGGGTACACACAGCTTTACATTCATGTTAAACTAATATATAGGACAATGTCACAATGGTGAATGGTATCACATTGTTTTCCGCTCGAATCCTCTTCTTGTATTTTTGATTTCAAATGATTTATGTGTGGTAAAAGAATATATATATATATATATATATATATATATATATATATATATATATGGAATGGCCAGAATTCATGAAGTGTGAAATCTTACATGATGAACCAGGTAGTGCACGCATAAATGGGTCACATCCATCAAAATAGTAATAATAATAATAATGTCGGGCCACTCATACATACATATACATAGAGCAACACGAATTTACATCTTTTCATGTTGTACCTCTGCATTATTCATATAAAAAGGACAATACAGCCAAAAGCTGAATAATTCAAAGTAAAAAGGATATGGACAAATTCATCCAATTCAGAGAAAGCACGGACTGCAGATAACAGAAAGAATGAGAAATGATTAAAGCCATACAACACTTGTGGCACCACTTTAACAATATCAACCATATCTTGAGCTACACTATCACAAACTACAAAATCTTGTGATTATGCTCCATCATACTTAAGACCATCTTCAAAAGATATTGGATTCATTTGGATGATTCTAAATTAATTAAAATTTCAAAGCAAAGGTAAAAACACACGTTTTGACATTTACATCAAAACTTACAATTTTGGGGAATGTTTGGCTACATCTCACTTTCGCTACACCTCTTCTCCCCCTAAATATTAAATTCCGGTTTAAATGATATTATTTTTTTTGTCTTCCCACAACACTATATTTAATTCACCAAGAAACAGAAAGTAATACTCTTAAACCAGTGGCTGATATTTAGGAGGAGAAGAGATGTAACAAACCGAGGTGTACTCAACATTGCAACATCCACGAGCACGCGCGCACACACACACACACACTAGTATAAACCGTACGTACGTGCATTTAATAAGTAGAGATTTTACATTTAATAAAAAAAATGAATGCACCGATGCATGCTGCTAGCGTGAAATACAAGATATAATGGACGCTACAAAATATTTTCTTTATCTTCCCACTACACTATGTTTAATTCACTAAGAGACATAAAGTAGAAATCTTAAAACCAGCGGCTGATATTTAGAAGGCGAAGAGGTAGAACAAACCGAGGTGTACTCGAACATTACAACATCTACATGCACGCGCGCGCACACTAGTATAAACTGCACGTACGTGCATTTAATAAGTATATAATTTACATTTAACCAAAATAAAATAAAATTGAATGGCCCGATGTATGTTGCTAGCGTGAAAGTTTTGGTATTCACAACACTTTTATTTCAAGATGTTCTGTTGGTAGCAGTGTAGTCAATAGCGAATAGCGCAAGGCTTGTGCTATGCGCTATAGTGCGCGCTATTTGGTCACCTTTTTTTTTTTTTTTTTTTGCATTTTTTAATAACTGATCAAGTATATTATATCTAATTGAAATTTAATTCTATGTTTTTGCATATTTCATACCATATCCAAACCCTTCAATACCCCAAGCACAAAAACTATCATACTTTATGCATGTACTAAATATTTGTTGATGTAAAATGCAATTATATTAGAGAAAATTTAATAATTTTATATTATACATCAAAAATAATTGATGCCTCATAATATATTTGTCATTTTGTCTTATAGAATTTAAAATCTAGCCTTATATGTGTGAATTATGATAAAATTTCTTCTTGCTTTGTGAGTAATGATGATAAAATTATACAAACAAAATGCATGAAAAATACAATTTTGCATAAACTGTAAAATATTTTCTAATGACAAGAATTAAGTAAGAATATAAACAACAAAAAGCAACAAAGTAAAAATAAAAAAAAGTCAAAAACTATAATTATAAGTAACTTATTTTGTGTTTAGAGATCTCACTTGAAGAGAAGGAAATATTTTGATACTTTAATGGTAGCAAAATAATTGTTGTCCAACATACTAAACATATTGGAATTGCTTTTAGATATTGCATGCATTTTTTTCTAATGATGCTCAAACAAACAAAAGAGTCCATTGTTTCTAGTTATTATATCTAATAGCCTAAACCAAAGAACATAGATATAGAATGGTGTATCTGGACAACGGTCCAACCAAGTCAAGTTCTCAGTAAAAAAAAAAAAAAAAAAAAAAAAAAAAAAAAAAGCGAAATGTGTTGAAAAACTTAATGGAGCACTAGCTAAAGCAATATGCAAACCTTAAAAGGAAAACACACGCATGCAGATTCAGAAAACATTGTAGATATGGTTGCATCTCAATGGGTATGGGCTTTAATTACTATACAAAAATAAAAAATCAAATAGCGCACTATTTTGTGCTATGCGCTATATTGCGCTTCGATAAAATAGCGCGCTATAGGGAACCCCTGCGGTATTTTAGGTTCCACAACGCAGAGCTTGCGCTATGCGCTATATTGCGCTATAGCGCGCGCTTTGATAACACAGTTTGGTAGTTTTAGTAACAAAGTGATAGTAAAATTCCGTTAATAGGTAGTCAAGCAGATGGTGGTGGAAGTTGCAAGACGTTGGTGAGATTTTGTTAATGGATTAGGGTAATTTTCGAATTTTCAAAGACACTGTGGAATTCTATTCACTGAATTCTCTTTATTAATAGTGTGTGTATAGTGTATGTATGTATGTGTGTGTGTGTATACACACACCCCTTCAAAATTTTATCCTATTTGCGAAAAAAGTAAAGGAAAATAGGATAGGAATGTTAGAGGGACGCTACATAGTACAAGTGACACGAATCCTTGTAGATGTATATCCATATATACCAAGGTATAAGGTACCACCCGGTACACCGAAATTCATACCAAACTGGTACCAATCGACCAAACCAAAATCCAACAAGAATTCTAGCTCAGCCCATGATTAATGAAAGAGAATATGGAATCCACATAAAAACATAGAATCAAATCAAGCTACCTTAGAACGTGAAGAAACAGGGAATAATAAGAAGAAAAGGAAGAAAAAATAGAAATCTTGATTAAAAAAAGTTTAAAAAACAATCAGCAACTTTACCACAACCAATTCAAGTTTCTGGTATTGATCTTTTTTTCTTTTAAGCCACTCACATTTTTAACTTAGCGAGTGACAACGAAAGTCGAGATGATAAGGATAAGCAGCAAATTAAATTGAGAGATGAACCAACTATTAACTTATCAACTTAGAATATGTGTTAGATTTTACAATTTGTTGCACTGGGCTTGGGGTAATTTAATTAATTAACTGGTTTATTAATTAGAATTTGAGCAATTTAATAGGATTTCACATGATTTAGCCAGGGTTTTGAACTATTTAATTTTTTATTTGAGCTTAATTTAAATTGTACATACTTTTAAATTTTGTTTAGTCTAATTTTGTTTATTTTTACTTAAAATAAAATTTATAATTTCAAGGATGATATGGCAAATAAAGCTAACGAGATTTGCTGGAATTATGGTACCTCGGTTGGTGTTAAAAAAATAAATGCAAGTTTTCGGTAATTTCCTTATAGGTTATTTCCTTAATCTTATCATTCAAGCTACACAAAGAACACACAATATTGGAACCTACAGAACACAATGATGCACCCTCTCCATTTGATAACATTTTGGCAACAGTTCCTGGATAGTGGATACAAACAAACGCAACAGGCTTCAAGAAACTATCATTTGCATTTCATTTACAATACCTATTAATGCATTATCATTAAGAAGCAGCGAAATAAAACCCAAACTAAAACTTCCACAAAAATTAAAATTAACTGAAACCATCAAATATTCAAATGATCAAAACCGAAATTGAACCGAGTTAATTCATAATACTCTCATACCCATTTTGAAATATTAGGTTTCCAAAATGGTAGCTAAATTTCGAAGCGCAAGTCACAACGTTCAAACTTCAAACCGCAGATTCAAAGCAAGGTTCGAGAACTCGGTTTCGGTCGTTTGAAAATTTGTTAGTTTCAGCTGGTTTCGTAAATTTCAGTAATTTCGGTTTTGTTTCGGTTTCGGTGAATATTTCGGTTTTTAGTATTTTGGTAAAGTATTTGTTAACGGTAGATAAAATAAAAATATATTTAGAGAGCGGAACTGAAAATATATATTACACAGGGAGCACGTAAGGTTAAGGTTATCTGGGTATGCAACATTACATTTATTGTTGAACCGAAACATATCCAAACAAATATAGCCCTACTTGGCATCCAGCCCAAACCCACTCCCTACAGCTTTTTCCTCTCCCCTTTATCGCATCGTCCGAACCCAGCAAACACAAATAAAAAACAAAAGCGACTGCTCTTTGAAATAACTCCCCCCCCAAAAAAAAAAAAAAAAGCGGCTGTTTTCTGAGATCGAGATCGAATAAAGTGAAATCGCAATTGAACGAATAAAATGGAAATTTCAGAATCAATCGATCTCGATCTGTATCCGGTCTCACGAAAAAGGGAAAGAGATTACTCACGAAGATTGTTCTCTGAAGCTTGAAGATCGATCTCGAGTATTCGTTTGTTTTCTTCTGTCGATGCTTTTGATTTCTTTTTCACTGCTCTTGATTCGATCCAGATTATTTTTTTATTTTATTTTTTTTGGCCCTAGGTCCGAAACCGGTTTTCATCGTTGGATTCGGACCGGCGATGACCGGCACCGGTCCGGTAACCCCGAAATTTCGGGGTACCGGACGAAATCTCGAACCTTGATTCAAAGGGAACATATCTTAATCTGTATACATGTTTATATATTAATAAATAGCTCTCTCTCAACATCATTACAGTTCCCATTTTCCAAAATTTGCTATCTCGCGCCTTGACCACAATTAATCCTATTTTTTCTTAGATCATTTTGAGTATTTTTTTCCCATGTTAATCTTGGATTTCATTTTTGTTTGTTTCCCTTTAACATAAAAATTTCTCTCGTCTTCTTATTGGTGCGTCACTTGATTTTCTTTATATGTATCTATACCGCTTGAGTCTATATTCTCATTTATAAGTACAACTTCTAAATTCTCGCTTTCTCATTTTTCTTTAAACTGTTTTTCTCGTAATTCAAAGCATTCCCTTTAACATCCTTGTTTACCTTACAGTAGTTATATTTTCTTGGTTCTTTTTTAAAGATCAACACCCTGTTTCGTACAATAGAGCAGGTCTAATAACTATTCTGTAAGTTTGATTTTCAATTTGTAAATTTTTTATCACATAGAATGATACCAGCTTATCTCTATTTCATCCAACACGTATTAATACGATTTGTATGTCTTTTTTCCTATTTCGCCATCATCCTATATTATTCGACCTTAGATATTTAAAATTATCATTTTTGTTAATCATTTTATTTTTGCATATTTATTGTAATATTATCATTTTTTTTCTTTTTTCTTTTTTCTTTTTTAAGGATAACTGAAGTTACATGTCATATACTCAATTTTAGTACTAAATTTCAATCCTTTCCATTTTAGGGTATTCCTCCATTTTTCCTAACTTGTATTCTACCTTTTTTTGATGTATCAAGCCGCATATCCAGCAAGCTACATGATCATCTTGAATTTCTTTTGCTATTTCAGCAAACACTAATGTAAATAAATAAGATCACAGAACTGACCCCTCATGTTATTGCACACATCATGCAAATAATATTTATGTGAATATACCCCGATTCTTCTTTTCATAGCAATACTTCATATTTTGAATTCTATTTCTTAGTTGTGCATCTATATCAAGTCATAAAGCTATTTTATTTTTTGTTGATATTTATTTTGTTTTGAAAATAATAAAATTTGAATTGTAGGTTTATATAAAGGTTCAACAGTTCGGAATCTGTTTCGTTCATTCATTATTTTGGTTAACTTCAAAAGTTTGATCAACTTTGAAAAACTCGGTATATTTCCATTTCAATTTGGGGTATATTTTATGTAGAATAAACTTATATATATATATATATGTGTGTGTGTGTGTGTGTGTGTGTGTGTGTGTGTACATTAAATAGGTGTTATACATAAAAAATTGTATCGACTTATTGGTTTTTATCGATTTTTTATGTTATTTCTACCAAAATGGGATGGAATTAACTAAAATATCACACGTTATTTTGAAACTATTTGGTCATTTATCTATTTTTTTAGGACAAATTTTCTCTTAAGGCTTGTTTTAAAAACTATTTCGCGTTTAAGGCTGGTTTCCAAACTTATTATCAAAAGGGGCTAGTTTCTGCCAACTCAGCTGACACATCAGCATTTTCTAACTGCCAAATGCAACGCAACTATGAGTTGCTCTAATTTTTTTTTTTAATTTCCACAAGTATGAGTTGCGCATACAAAAAAGAAAAAGAAAATACGCATACAAAAAACAGCGCAAGTATGAGTTGCGCTGGACAAAATTTGTTTTCAGCGCAACTAAGACTCGCGCTATAGGAACTCTAAATTAAACTTGCGTCATGTGGAAATTAATTTTTTTTTTTTTTAGAGCAACTCATAGTTGCGCTGCATCCGGCAGTTAGAAAATGCTGACGTGTCAGCTGAGTTGGCAGAAACAAGCCCCTTTTGATAATAAGTTTGCAAACCTCCTTAAACGCGAAATAGTTTTTAAAACAAGCCTTAAGAGAAAATTTATCCTTTATTTTAATGATCCTATTCGATTTTTTTTACTCTTTCACACGTTTACTCTGAAGTTTTCTCGTTTCAACTATTTTTTTGCTATTTTTTCAGCACATAGCCAAATCCTCGATTTGAATTAGAATTGATATGGAAATATCACGTTTTGTCCTCATTATGACCAAAACCGAAACGGAATTACCACAATGTTCGAAACTCCACCGATCCTTTGAACCATGGTTCTTGATATATTTTTATTTCAATGGGATTGAAAACTTCGCTCAATTGTGATTCTATTCAAATTAGCAATCGAGAATCAAATCGTAACTAAGAAATAAATTTCATATGGGACTCAAAAGTTTAGAATTTTGTAATCATTTTTGAGATAGATATTAAAGCACAGGCTAATAAACTGATGTATCCGAGCTATAATTAGAATTTTCTAGAAAAATGGTTCCAAATCTTTGCCGATCTCGATGCGAAATAATAATTGAAATTATTCATCTTCGGTTTTGGTACAACAATTGATCATTTTCCTGTACTATGAGTCTATGAGTAGGTATTCAGAAAGACACATTGCTCGGTCCCAGATACATCAGTTCAGATGTTTGTTTCAACTTTTTAAAATAATTTTCCACGCGCTTATCTTTATTAGAACATTACGGTTTTGCAGAAACTTCTCATTGAACATAGACACAACAGAAGATTATCATGCAATGCAAAATCAGACAATCATATTCATAGCAATTATGATACATTTGATTACTAAATAATAAACTGGAAATGCCAATCATCTTTTCAAACCAGAGGCATTACGTTATCTGCGGACAACCAAGACCTTATTAACTATATTTTTGAGACAAACATGTTAAATTCTGATGCTAATCCTGATACCAATGAAAACTAAAACCAACTAGAGTAGTAGGTGGTCGATATTTCTGGGTTTATATCATTGTTACTGATGCTAATGTGTCAATACTTTCCAAGACAAAAATAAAGTCTGAGATATAGACCCAACGCACGCTCATTTTGTCTCATCTGATAACTAAACAAATGGTATTCACCCAAGATAAGATTGAGATCTGAAATGTTACCATAAATATGATACGGGATATAGATAATGTTGCCATGAATAAAGCAGCATAAAATGAATATTATTAGCAGCCATAAATTGCTTACGAGAACAAAATAATCATCATCGTAAGTATAATAACAACAATATAAGATGAACTATTAAGTAAAGACAACATACTGGTTCTGTTTGCTTGTGGAAAGCTTCAAGCCTTGACTTGAGAACTGCAGCAGTGTCATCTTTCCTCTGAATCAAGGGTTCTCCAGTTACCTGGATAAGAACGGTGTACAAAACGAGAAAACTGTATAAAACAATTCAATAAGAAACGGCATTTTCTTTGTATTCTTTTCAAACAAATACTAGGATAGTTATGCAGATATTAATCTTACAGATAAGATCATGTGTAAACAAGTAAAGTAAATAAAACATGGGTATCAATATTATATTCCCTCAATTTTACGATCTCTTACTTATAGTGAGATTTTATGCTTTATTCTTAACTACATACTATAATACAAACATGAAATGATGCATCTTGCATGAATTCCATGCTATATACTTTCAGAAAATGATGAATACATCATGATACATGGACTGTGGTTAATATTTTTAAGGGTGGACAGTTCTTCCTCTATTTGGGATCTTATGTTAAGAGAAAAATAATGTTGTGGGTAATTCACAGCTTCTTGTACACAGTTTGTCAATTTCTTCGTTCACACACAGCAGAGAAGGACCATTCTTTAATTTTTATGACCAGATTAAAGCACATATCTGTTGTCTTTTTCTTTAAAGCCCCAATACCGCAAATTTCATATAATTCACTCTCTTTTTGTGCAATTGTTCACCAAGTTCAGTCCACACAGCTTTGTGTTACGAATTGCATCGTCAATTTCAAATAAACATTCTAATCATGTTCAGTCCCCACAACTTGATATTCCTCACCAAGTTCAGTCACCATAGCTTTTATCAATTTACCTTATTTTCAGTAATCACATGCTTTCAGGGGAAAACAAGAGGTTTTTGGCATAGCTTTACTTGAGCTCTTAGAATTCTGCTCTGGCTTTACAGACCAAATTATTACCGCGACATTTACATAAATTTGAATTGAATCGATTAAATTAATGGCTAAGAAAACTAACGAGTAAAGTTGTGATTATACTAATGAAACACCTTATAATTTGTGATTCAATTTAGGGATAGTGCAGAAGATTAAAATCTTATTTAACTAGCAACTATGCTATGCATGTGCATTGCACAAAGCTTACAATTTTAACCCATTATAATATCAACAGGCATCACTGGAAGGGTTATGACGCCTCCAATAACGTTAGAATAATTATTCCTTTGTCCTGAATGTGAATATGAGAAAGACAACAAATATGGATCTAGAAGGAAACAGAGGATCGTTTGGGGGTTTTCATGAAAGATGTATAGTTAAGAGAATCTTTTTTTTTTCTGAATAAATACACAGCATGGTATAAAATGTAACACCCCCACTTGAGTATCACAAGTGAATTCTGACATCACTACGATTTCTATTTTGAACAAAACATAGACATTACAAGTTAATGAATACACTTTGACCAATTAGGCATCCTTCCATATTCAGAAGAGTATGAATTAAACATTAGTTTCTTCATCGCTTTTCCTGCTCTTCAAAACAGACTGCCATCTAAATTAGTGTACCAGTCATCATCTTCAAACATGTTATCCTAGTATGCATAATTATTTGATTTTATTAAGATGAAGATTACACTTAATGGTTTGGGAGAAATACTACGGGTGTTATATTTTTTGATGGCTGGAGTTCCAGATTTATTGTTCAAAGGCTTGGGCCATATGTTATCTTGGTCGTCCTTCTTAGTCAAATGTAGATCTTGACATGATGGAGTGTTAATTTGAAGCGGCAGTGGAAACCCTAAAACTGAGACATCGGTGAAGAAACATGGAGATGTTGCATGACAAAGGATTTCAATGTTTGGAGATGCGTGTGAGCAAAGTGATAGGGTGGCAAAATGAATGGGTTGATCACAAAGTTTGAGCCAGCATGATGGAGGAAGATGTTAACTTGGGGGTGTGGTAACGGATGAAGAAGTGGAAAGTACAAGCTAAGTGGCAAGAAAAAGAGCAAAGAAAGGATTAACATCAAACTCGAAGGGATGGATGATGTTTGTTTAGTGTGGGATTTCAAGGTTGAGAGATACTTGAGGGAGAACCTTAGAAGTGATTGGGTTGACAACATGAGTTGAGCCAATGCAAGAGTGGGCCAAGTGTTAGCTTCGAGGCGTGAAATGGATGAAGCGGAAGTAGGAAGTAAAAGCTGGATCGAAAGAAAAGAAGCAAAGGAATCATAAACATCTTGCTCAAAGAGAAGTGTCAGTAAAAATGCAGGCTGTCATTGCTTCCTTACGCTGTTACTGCTTAATGATTATATTAGTGTTTGGCTTTTTGATAAGCAAGCTGGTGGCATAAGAACGTGAGGCCTGGGATGAGAAGGCAGAAAAAATGCATTCAATAATAAGTGCTAGAGTCGATATATGGAATAAAATCGATACACCAATCAGCAGTGTCATGTGCAAACATTTTGCAAGAGACACAAATGTCAAACTTAAATATGTAATCATATGAAACATCAACAAAGGTAGTGTGACCATTAGAAAAGAAT
This sequence comes from Allium sativum, assembly GCA_030737875.1. Lineage (NCBI taxonomy): Eukaryota > Viridiplantae > Streptophyta > Magnoliopsida > Asparagales > Amaryllidaceae > Allium > Allium sativum. Next base: position 808,466,980 of record CM060921.1, on the reverse strand, counting down.
ATGAAGTCTTCGACAGAACTTAGTTGGAGTTGAGCTCAGTTAGCACCAAAGCATACTCAAATGCAAAAGCCGTTCAATAGACTTATCAGAATGCACAAACTTTTACACATGATAAGATTTTTAACCAGTCAATGTCCAAATATGTGAAGGAATCTTGCAAAAGTGAACCTAAATGGGAATAGAAAGTACCTGCTCACAGGCTACATCAACAATTGGATGATAATCAAAACATCTGAAAGATGATTGGATCAACTTTCAGAATTTGCCATCTATCTTCCATACAAGAGAAATCAGAAAAGAACTTTGATATGTCAGATGTTCCTTCAATGGAACCAGATAACTTCCAAGTTTCCTTACAATGGTTGAATACGACGATATTTGATCTAAAAGGAAACCAACGAGATGGGTCTTCCAATAGGATATCCCAGCACTATGACTTCTTGAAGAGGAGTCAATGCCTCATCGTCTTATACTCACCAAAAAGTGGGATACAAGTGCCAGCTTTTTTCGTTTTTTGATTGAAAAGCAAGGCCCAACCCAAATAGGAACACCAAAGTTTAAATCATACTCGACACATATCTACTAATCTACAGCCTGGTACAGAGAAATATCTGTAGCTGGAGGAATAATAAATGAAGCAAGGACAACTCCAGCAACAGGATGGGAGCCCAATATCACAGTTTCGGTACAGCAATGGTTGTGTGGGATCCAGAGTTTGGCCAAAGCTGGAATATTAGCAGCAGGGCTAGAACTATAAAATGAAGGATATGACTCTGGATCATCAAGGGTTTTAAAGCTAGAATCGCAGAGGTCAGAGGAGTAGTAACAGGTTCAGTTCTAGATTCTTCCTAAAATTGAGGGATGTTACTAGCTGGCTAGGACTGAATAGAGGTTGATGGACAGCATGATAAAACACCCCTACTCATGTCCTAAATCAGCGTTGGGGTTGTGAGGAGGCAGTCAGGTGAAGAGGGAGGCAGCAGATGAGGAAGGCGAGAATAGCGGAAGAGTGTCGTGGGTAGGAAGAAACAGAGCTGATTTCAGGTTCAGAGGTGAGGCAAGTGGTTAAGGCGGTTGCTATTTTCATGCATGGAAAAAAAGTATCCTCCAACTTGTAAGCACAATATTCATACTAATCCTTAAGGCTTCATTATTAGATATCAAAAAACAGTAGGGTGATACTTAAACCAAGGTTCAAGGTATCGCCGGCACCCCGAAATTTCGGGGTTACCGGACCGGTACCGGTGAAGGTCGGTACGAAATCGACCAATAAAATCGGTTTCGTTGTTAGGGCATTAAAAAAAAAGCGAATCTCGACAGAAAAGAAAGAACATGTGAAACACCAGTAGTTCAAACACCAAAAGGACCGACAGAGGAAAAGGAATAAAATCAAACTCATCAATTACCGCAAACGTGAATGCACAGTAAAAATCAAATTATTTACTATATTCGAAAGCCTATAAAATCCATTCAATCGAACTAAAAACTTATAGCAATAATTCAGATTAAATCTAGAAGAATAGCAGCAGCCTACAATCTTCAAAACCAATCTTCGTAAGTATTTCGTCTTCCTGTAAGCGCTATTGAAAGCAGTAGCAAGTTGATCGAAAAATTTTGCCGTCTTCTTGAATCGATTTCAGCGGCTTTATTTTTAATTTTTTCCATGTGGTTTTTCTGGACAAAATTTGCCGCTTCTTGAATTGGAAATTTTGGGGGAAAAACCGATTATTTGAGGGGGTGGCTTTGGTACTGGGTTCAACACGTGTTCGTTTTTCTTTTCTTTTATGCTACCTGTATGTTTTATACATGCTGGCATTTGGTGGGGGGGGGGGGGGGGGGGGGAGCGCACATAATGTTATTTGAGGACTGCTCGTTGAATACTTGTTAATTGTTATGAGTACTGCACATAATGTTTTTTTATGTGCCTGCATGTATTGTAGTATTTTTCAACATGCCTTCTTGAATATTTGTTGTTAGAGTACTGCTTGTTCATACTGTATATTGTTTTTTTAACGTTTCTAACTTTATACTTATTATTCCGACCAGTATATTGTATGTCCACCATACCGTATGTTTGTTTATTTAAATTTTATGAGAATATTTTTTAAATTCTCAGATACGTTATGGAAAACCAAACAAACACTACAGAAATCGGTTAGAATTACGGTACCCCAATCGATGTTAATGTTCAGAAAACGAAGTGCAGTTTCTGCAACAAGCAAATCAATGGTGGTGGTGTAACACGTTTGAAAGAACACTTGGCGGACGTAGGGGGCAATGTAATGGCATGCACAAACGTTCCTCAAGATGTTAAAAAACTTGTGCAATGTAATCGGCTTTCCCCCCAAAATTTCCAATTCGAGAAGCGGCAAAATTTGTCCAGAAAAATCACATGGAAAAAATTAAAAGTAAAGCCGCTGAAATCGATTCAAGAAGGCGGCAAAAATTTTCGATCAACTTGCTACTGATTTCAATAGCGGTTACAGGAAGACGAATACGAAGATCGGTTTTGAAGGTTGTAGGCTGCTGCTATTCTTCTAGATTTAATCTGAATTATTGTTGTAAGTTTTTAGTTCGATTGAATGGATTTTATAGGCTTTCGAATATAGTAAATAATTTGATTTTTACTGTGGATTCACGTTTGTAGTAATTGATGAGTTTGATTTTATTCCTTTTCCTCTGTCGGTCCTTTTGGTGTTTGAATTACTGGTGTTTCACATGTTCTTTCTTTTCTGTCGAGATTCGTTTTTTTTTTTAATGCCCTAACAGTGAAACCAATTTTATTGGTCGATTTCGTACCGACCTTCACCAGTACCGGTCCGGTAACCCCGAAATTTCGGGGTGTCGGACGATACCTTGAACCTTGGTACACATACAATAGATGATTGTTCCAATCAGTTCTGGGTCAACTGCCTATTACTAAATAATCTTGTTTGCTTAACAATCAATATCTAATCAAATGAAAAGGCTTAATAGGAAGGCAAATAATTGGCACTAATGCAAGTTTATTCAGAATGCATAAAATGTCATCGAAATAAAATAAAAGGGGAATAAAATTGTGAAAAAAATTCTTACATCATCTGTGCCAGGAACCTTTGGAGGTGCAGATTTCGTATGGTAAGATCTTCCACTAGATGGATGGATCCAGCGTCCAGTTATTCTCTCCTCTAATATTGCATCATCAACTGCAAAATTTAGCACCTTGTCAATTTTCACACCTTGCTTTTGTAACATCTCATCCAACTGCATCCAGAATAATTAACGCAGTGTTAACAAACTATACGGCATCAAATACGATGACTGTAGCAACCACTTAGTACTACCTTTTCTGCTTGAGTAACAGTTCGTGGAAATCCATCAAGAATGAATCCCTTTTGACATGAAGGCTTCTTCATGGCTTCATCAATTATTCCAACAACCAAGTCATCAGAAACAAGCTCCCCCTATATTATTATGTAAAAATGAGGGCAAAACAAAAATTTATAATACATACTGTATTTTAAATAATAGTCAGCACAATAAATGCATACTTTGTCCATGGCTTCTTTAGCCTTGACATCCAGAGGAGTCTTGGCAGCAACAGCTGATCTTAGCATATCACCTGTGGCCAAATGGCACAAGCAATATTCATCCTTTATAATAGGTGACTGGGTACCCTTTCCTGATCCAGGAGGACCTGTAAGACGTTAAAAAAGAAAAAATCACGCTACATTATTTTCAATGGTTTATGTTTTTTAACGCTATACTATATAACTTAGTTTATGCTCATCTGATTTTAATTTTTTTTTCCTTCTGAACTTCAAGTTGATAAACAGGTCAGTTGTATTCAGGTAAAATTGAATGGTCAAAACACCAATATGAATTTATTAGCACATGCATGCATCTGCATATTTCAGTTAAGTTTGGAGGTTTCATATTAGACCCCTAAAGTTGTACCTTACGTTGTCATAATATCGTTAAAAATGATTCATGCTATATACAACCAATGAGAACAGCAATTTACCGCAAAAGAAATAAAAGGAAAAAAGAATGGAATATGTACTTCATATTACCCATTGTTATTTGATAGTTATATGTCGACCGACTCTTAGTAATACGAAGATCCTCATATTTTGGATCACCGTTCGGTTGTTAGTTGACGCTTCACTCATCACTGTTTAGCTTTTCGGTTTTAACGTACTGATTCGAGTAAAGAAAAAAGAAAAAAATAACAAGGTAAGAGCATTGCAATGATAGAGGCGAGGGTGATGGAGCAGCGATATTTTTGAAAAGAGAACATCGCGAGAGAAAGATATCTTCGAGGGTAGGATTTTGGGTTTTCTAATAGAGAGGGGGAGACAATAAATTGGATAGTATGAAATAAAATATGAATAATATGTAGCACCCAATTAAGCTAGACTGGGTAAAATGAAGAGTGGACAAAATGTAGTCCTCATTTGGGTGTGTATAGTACGCCTCTTAATAATCGTCGTAGTACATTTAGTATAAGTGTGAATTGCCAAAAATGCCTTTCATACCAAATCTTAATATCACTTGAAAATGTGATCTAACAATTATATTTCTTTAATAAATTCAAAACGTTCATCTATAAATATTATCAAATCTTAATATCACTTAAAATAGGATCTAACAAATAAAGTTCTTTTACAAATTCAATATGTTATATATAAATACTATCAAATCTTAATATCACTTAAAAATAAGATTTAATAAATAAATATATTTTTTTTGGGCAAGGCGAACGGGTTTTCATAGTGATCCGTAACACTGAATAAATAAAAGTTCGAAGAAAAAATGAATAGATGTTGCAACTTAAAAATAAAATATAAATTAACAATCAATTATTTCAATGTAAAAATATGGTTAAATATTTTGACAATGTGCTAAACATATATAATTTGCAAAAGAAAACCAATTCACGTACAAAGATAGTACCATTATCATGCACGAAGCACATGCTGAAACACTCGTAAAAAAAAGGATAATTTTATGCTTCATAATTGTTGATAAAATTTCTCAGTTATATTATTGATTAATCTCAACGAATGGACATAAAATCATGCGTACAGCATGTACGCATTTTAAAGTAGCTTTCGTTTGCAAACATGCTATCAGATTAGGGGAAATGCAATGAAAAACAGTATTAAAAAATTAACTAGGCAGGATGAAGGTCACAAATATTGTCCCGGTGATGAAACCAGAATCAACATCAAGTGGACAGTTGTCCATTCCGTAATTTTAAATGAAAAATACCCAAAGTGCTATGAATTAACTCTTTCATCTGTCATATACTTCCATCGGATGAATTTGATTTAAACAAAATTTCTAGAGTACAATTTAAATGGGGCTTTATTATTATTTATGTGGCTCTTTTTTTTTTTTTTTTTCTCTCCCTCTTGAGCTTTGGCTCTTATGTGCTCAAGGGGATCAAAGCCAAGACTTCCAAGAGCTCTTTCAACTCAAACTAGATGTCTTAACATTATTAGCCCATAGTCATTAGCTATATGAGTGTAATAACTGTATTTCAATGATAAAATTTGACTCCAATATATTTCAAAATCAATTAAAATCAGTTGACCTTTACGTTCTTATCTTCAATTCACAGACATTAGTCCTAGTAAAAATGTCAATTTTATTACTATTACAGCTATAGATGGTTCCATATCTTATAAGCAAAATGCCATCACATGTGTGTCCACTTATTGGTGACGCAAAACTACCTACAATTGTTCAAAAATATGAGTGTTCTATCTACTACTAATATTTTATTATTACGCTTTTTGTTTGTATGCAAATGGAACATCTATTATGCGTTTTTCTTGTCCATCGAAAAGAAGGAAAAAAGAAATAAAGAAATAGGCTTATTTTCATCATGTGTTGTCCACGCTGCTTGTCCGTCAACAGTTTCCCAAACAGGCCAAACACTCAAAAGTCATATCTTGTTAAATAGAAACACTAATAAAATGTCTAGCACGGTTCTTTTAGCATGAGGGTTGTCAACGCAAGTTCAAATTGAACTTTAGATCGTCTGCCAATATAAAGGAAATTGCAGAATATCATGTATCAAAGTATCTCACATTTCAAAGAGTGAAAACTACTTTTTCACATTTGTTTTAAGTTTTAACTCAAAAGCATCAAGATGGACAGCTAGAAATGAAAAATGAATTGTCTAGTACTTTGAAATCAAAGCATTGAATACAAAGTATGAATCATGAAGGATTATATAGTGTAATACTGCCATTCTTTTGCAGTTTCCAACCACTATAAAGTATCAAATATTACATATATTTCTATATATGAGGAATGTAACCGTCAAGCTACTGTACATTGCAACATCGCACTTTCAACTTGATATAAAATTGAAGTATGGATAACGAAAAAATAAATCAATAATGAAATATTAAAAATCAAAATAGATGATGTAAATCTGACTTTCAAATGCATGCGAGTGCAGCTCCACTTTTAGCTACATTAAAACTTGATGTACTTGTAAAACAGGAAAATAGTGTGAATGATGGACCTCACAAGCTTTTAGCCCCAAGGATATGCTCTCAATATTTTAGCGAGGACATAATTTTCCACTAAATACACAGCAGAAGGACTATGGTGAAAAGGGCAAGAAAATTTCAACGAACAATAAATCAGTGGTTTGTGCAATTTGCGAGCCGAAACGATGGAGAGGTGAAGCTACTTCAGCAAAGGAATGGCAGTGACAACGACGTAGGTGGATGCAATGATGATCAGATAGTGTTTTGGAACAAGCGTGAAGTTGAACTGTTTCGACAATGTGGTGACGGCGAGTAAAGATGAAGAATGGGCAGCTCTGCAGGAAGCAACGATTTCGAGTTTCGACATGAGCAAAGAAGTGATGTTAGAGAAGAAGCAACAAATTTAGGAAGATAAGATAAAATATAGTAATACGGCTGTGTAATATCCTTTCTTGTTATTTTAATAAATTAAATATGTATATTTGTTTGTAATAGTATTTTATAATAGCATTCCTAAATTGTAGTTGCTAAATTGTAGTAGCATTTTGAATTATAGTATCATTATTTGAATTGTGGTAGTATTTTATTAACAACTATTGTATTTTTTTTTTATATATAAAGTGTTATACTCTATCTCAGAGAGCATTTACAAGTGGTAGTCTCAGTTTATGAAGTATGCTTAAGTTTTTACGAACAATTGTCAACGGTATCATTTTTGAGTAGAGATTTTTAAAATTTTACATTCTCATGTCATTTCATGAATTTTGTATAGATGATATCATTTTTTATTTTTTGAAAATTTATAAAGCTATTTTTATAGACAAATTTATAATGCTAGTACATAGCGGCATTTTTATGTTAACTAATTATAAGAAATGTGGTATCGTTTTTTAATTTTAAAACGTTATCTTTTAAAACAACCTCCTAGTAGCATGTTTTAATGAAGTTTTTCTTTTTTATTCTACCGTATAGTGGTTTTTTATTTTTATTACATAGGTAACTTGTATCAATTCTTTTAAATACTTTTGTTTTATTTTCCTACCAGTAGCATTGTGGAAGGAAGAATTTTTAAAAATTAGTCTCTAATATCATTTTATGAATTATGCAAAAATGATATCATTTCTGTTTATCTTCTTAACATTTATTGTGCTACTTTTCATATGCAATTTTATAATACAACTATGTTGTATGGGTTTTGTATTTACAGAATTAGACAAAAAGAATATACCACTTATGTTTTAATTTTTTCGTGTGATAATTGATTTACATTGCAATAGCATTATGTATTTAAATAAAACGACTCAGTAGCAATTTGTACTTGTATTTTTGCATAATTTCTCATATAATGTGTTGCTCGTATTTCTCATAAATAAAAATAAGCCGATGAAGACATGAAGGCCCGACCCTTTTCAGATCAATCTGCATGATAAAACTCAAGCCGTCAAAGACAAGCCGGCTGTAATTGTTAGCCCGGCCCAGTCCAAAACAACACGCATTCAGACTCGTTTAACCCCAGCGGGCCCAGCCAATCAAAGCAAGCGTCATAGAAAGCCAGTATGGACTCCTAAAACCAGTGTAGCCTATAGCGCATAGCGCAAAATAGCGCAAGGCTTGTGCTATGCGCTATAGCGCATGCTATTGCGTTCATTTAGAGGAAAAAAGTAATTAAGTATATTTTTCCTAACTGATTTTTTTTTTTTGCATCCCATTCAGGACTCCAAATACAAGCACTACCATACTTTATGCATGTATTAAATATATTTTTTTATGTAAAATGTAATAATATCACAAAAAAATTGATAAGTCATATTGTACATTCAAAATAATTGATGGATATAATATATTTGTGATTTACAAATTTGAAATTTGTTTTTATAATTGTGAGTTATAATGAAATTTATTTCTATTTATCAATTATGGTGATGTAAAACTCTAAGAAAAAATGCATGAAAATACACATTTGTACGAAATGTTTAAAAAAATCTACTAACAAGTACTAAGAAAAAAAAATATAAATAAGAAAAGTTGTAAAGTGAAAATAAGATCAAATGAAAATTGAAAGTAATATATGAAATCTACAATAACAAGATTCAAATAAACAAAAGTTAAATGTAAACAAAAGTTAAACGTGATTCAAGTGTACAATAACAAAACATAGAAATTATATTATGCTTCCAAATTTTTTAAACATAGTCATTAGTTTCATCTAAATGATAACCATTAATTATTAATTAAACGATCATCAATTTCTTCTTCTTTCTAGTCATACTCTATGACAATTTTCCTCTGAGTCATTATAAGTACAATAGCATTCTATTTTTGGCTTAATTCACTATCCAAATATTTAAAAAAAAAAAAAGACAAAAACAAAATAGCGCGCTATTTGTGCGCTACAGGGAACCCTTACGCTATGATAAGTACAATAGCGCAAACACTGCGCTATGCGCTATTTATCGCTATAGCGCGCTTTGATAACACAGCCTAAAACTAGCCCGACTCAGCTCAAGACGAGATACAACCAACTGGTTTGACTTGATCTGATTCAAAATGACTAGTCTATGATCCAAGTCTATGTCAGCCTGCCTGCGACACGCTACGTGCAGCCAATCTCCTCCCCCCCCCCCCCCCCCTCTCTCCCTCCCCCTCTCTCTCTATTGAAATTGGGCACTTATATACAAACCTGGATAGTATCCCGGCAAAGAGGCCGACAGAATCGAACTTATTACCTCTTGCATCATGCTCCAATGTCTAACCACCTGAGACAAGGATGCAGCCCATCTCATCACCACATGATTGGTTTGGCTCGTTCCACTCAGCTTTGTCCTTGTCAACATTTGCTTTTTTTCCTCAAAAATTTTCAGTAGCAAGCAACCGACAGTCATCCTGCACGAGATGCGCACTCACTTCTCAGAAATCTAGCCTTGCTACCGATAAAAATGTGTTACGTCGAAAGGTACAACTCAGAACATCTACTACAGTGGCAGTCTGTCAAAAGCCTATCACAACATCACAACTGACATGCATATCAACCACCTATTTCAAACACTTTCCAGCCTGTCTTTTATCAACCCAAGCAACCAGATCTACTACTGAGAATGATTCTCGTCTATTTATAGCGACTCAACCATGCAATGATCCACTTTAGCCGATGTAAATACTTCTTACCATACAACATCAAAGAGATTGATTTTTATGCTCAGAATTAATATTTTCAGCAAGAAAAAACCACGAAAGCTTATATATATATATATATATATATATATATATATATATATATATATATATATATATAACATTACAAGCTTAAATGCTAAACTTAGTGTTAGCAAGTAACAATTGTTTATACAAACACATTGGCTTAGTTTCGAGTTTGGCTAAATTTTTAGTTTACATTTAAATTTGGCTTGAGTCTTGTTACGCAAACTGATCTAGAATGGATCACACATTGATGTGCTGGCCGGCTTAATTTCTACTTGCGAGATATTTAAGCAACATAACAATATTATATTTTACTATTTTTTACATGTTGCTATTTTGGCAGTAATTGATGACTGATGAAGAAGATGGATGAAAAACAATGTCAGTATGTAATGGAGAATATAAATGGAGTGTTCGGTAGTGAGTAAAGGCATTAGTTTATTTGATAGGGTCAGATTCCGAGGAGGTGGTGGGTATGAAAGGCAACTACACTGAGCAGCAACAGAGAGCAAGTACGAGGTGGCATGGGATGTGATAATGTGCAAAGTGACGACGTTGGATGGGGGGATTTTGGTTGCAGCAGCGTGAGATACCGCATCGAGATTTAAGAACGAGATGTGGAGAAGAATTTGTATTTATTACTAAATTTTGAAAAAACAATCCAAGAGGCCAAAAACTTTGAAAGTTACCCTTTATGCTAAATTCCTCCTCATATTTTACAGGAATGTAGATGGCCTTGTAGCTTTTCCTATTTTTACTACAAAGATTTCTGGATTGTGCAGCTTTCTTCTTAGCAAACAAGAATAATAATTGCTAACTACAACCTAATAGCATGGACTTTTTAAGTGGTAATAATATGTAGCTATTGACAGTATCTTAAACTTACAAAACAGGGTATGTACACAAACATGCTTAATATTACTTTGCACTTCGATATTTTTTAAAAATTGAATATCCAGGTAGTAATCTATTAAATAATAGTAAAGAAAAACCTTTTAAAGCTCTCTCGTTAATTCTAGGAGTTTTCTCATTTCTCCTTAATTCTCTCCAAAAACTCTATTCTTAAATTAGTTTATCACTTAACACTTATTTATTGCTTCTCCCGCATTATTTTACCTCTTCCGTCATTTTACATTTCAATATGTACATTTCAAAGTTTACATAATTATTTATTACCAGTTAGCTTCTAACATCTTATATTTAAGTCCACATATTTAAATTAATTACAAAACCCAGAATTTAAGTAATATAAATAAATTAATTAACTATTTTTTCTTTTAAATACTCAAAATGACAAAATAATGTTTTTTTGGCTTCAAATGCATACCACTTTAAATTTTCTATAATTACTTAAGTCTCTTTCAGTTTTTTTCTAATATTTTACATTTAATATTGTATTTTACAATTAGTTACATAATATTAAAACTATTTAAATAACTTTAGCATTATTCATTGATTCGCCTAATAAATCACATCAAGATTAACCATATTCATTTTAACAAAAATGAAAGAAAAATCATATATATAAACACATTAATCATGTAACATAAATTACACATAAATAACTATCATAACTTCAAAGTTAAACCCATCTACGTTAATATATTTACCATGTAATATTAATGCCAAATGCCTATATTTTAAATTTTATTTAGTTATTTACTAAAAGTTGTATACTATCACTTAATATTGTCCATTTAAGTCAACATGTTTAAATTAATAATGTAAATTTGAATATAACAAATGAATTCAATCAATAAATTGTTGCTAACTCATCTAATTAACGCTAAGTATGATGTTTTAAAATGTACAGCTTTATATCAATAAAAAAGGCTAAATTAGTTTTTCTTTCAAATATAAAGTTAAATAATCACACAATTTAAATAACATATGTAAACAATAAAAAAATTAATATATTATATGCTTATCTCAATAAATTTATCATAAATTAAAGAAAAGAATTTCCGCTTTGAATACATGCATCTTAACATTTCTACAATTAATCGTTGAACCTCCTCGATTCTTTCGTGATATTTTATTTTAACTACTCATGAAATCTTAAATTCTAATTATTCAAGTAACCTTAGCTTTTATTTAGTCCATTTTTCTAATAGCTCTTAGAAATACCCGACAATTTTACTATATATTCATATTAGAAAAAGGTAGTTTTTCATGCAACTATAAAGATGCACCTATACCATATATTATATCATAAAATTCTTTTTGAACATTAAAAACTAAACAACAAATTTATATATTTTTTACAAATTTCTTTTCAATTCTTCCTGATATGCTATACAGTTAAACTAACTTCATAATTTTACATTTAATTTATTTAACAAATTATATTTAATAATATTTGCTAATTCATCAAATAAATTACTAACATACATCAATATCAACATGTATATCTATATTTAAAAAATGATTGAAATTTTTGTAAATACACATACATACATATTGTTTATGTAAGCTATAGAACATAAATTACACACATGCAATAATAATAATTTTAATTAATATTTTATGTATTTCACATCAAAATTTATCATATATTTCATAACAAAGTTCTCATTTTAACATTAAAATAATGAATAATATTTTTAATAATATTATCGTGTGCAGTACTGGTTACACACTAGTACATAGTTATACTACGAGTCTTTGGTAGAATATAATATACTACAAGTCGACATATGTCAAGTGGCTCTGATCACGCTATGCAGGGTTCAAGCATGTGACCAAACATGTCAAAGTCGAAGCGCCTAACAAGTACGACGGTGTTGGACTAATTTATAGACAAATGTAAAGAAAAATATATGTCTGAATGAGTGCAACACTAAAATAGTGTTTAAGGGGGTTAACTAAAATGAAGGAAAAAAAATAAAATATGTATTTTTATTCTTTAGTAAAATCATTAAAATAACATTTTTACCATTCTAAGAAATTAATAATTCTATTAAAAGACCAAAAAAAAAATCAATTTTAAAATTTTAAATGTTCCAAGAAAATCGAATGTAAATTTTAAAAATAAATAATAATAAGTTATTTAGAAATTACTTTCTTCGGTATATTTCTAAATTTTGAAATTTATAAAAGGTCAAATACATTTAATTTGCTTGCTCAACTCAATTTGAAGGTTAAGAATACACAATGACTTTAGTCCCTTTGATTTCATCCTATGTTTCTTTTCATTTATTATCTTTTAACTCTACGATTACTCTGATCTAACGGTTATGAAAACAAAAATTTAAGTGTAAGGATCCATTAGCATTTGCAAATGTTTAAAAGCTTAGGATTTGTTTACCTTTATAATTTTATTTTTCCGTTTTACCCTTTCGAATTGTATCTTAAAAGGCATGGGAGAGGAAGAGAGCATTACAAATCCTAATGATTACAATAAAGGGAAGAAGAGGGTGAAAGAATATAGACTTTTGTATATCCTAAAAGGCATAAAACACAACAGTTCGTTTTTAGTTTTAGGCCCAAAAGGCATATATTTTTGAATGCCTTTCTTTTCTTTTTTTGAAAGGTTTTGGAGGTTTGTTTTTTTTTTTTTTTTTTTTGGGGGGGGGGGAGGGGGGGGGGGAGGGGGGGTACCACCAAAATTGGTTCAATTGAATAATGCGTACACAGAAGAAGATAATTTGACAGATAACCGTTGAATTGAGGAATCGCAGTAGCTCCTTTATACAATTCACAACCAAAAAAAAAACTGGTCAAACAATCCAATTTTTCTCTTAAATGAATGCCATAAAATCTTATAAGCTCAAATACAGTTCAGATTCATCAAAAATGCTAAAAAGCAGACGATAAACTTATAGCGAAGTGCTAATTTTATCCGCATCCGGAAACCAAAGCAAGAACATGAAATCAAAATAATCCAAAACAACTTAATTTACCGGAAAAACAAATAAAAAGGATGACCTATGAGAATCAGACGCTTATCGGGTTTGGGATTGGCATTTCATGCGCCGAAGCAACTCAGTCATCAGGTCCATTGATGGTATGTCGGCAAGATCGACGCCATTGTTTGCCATCAGGTAGATCTCTCAAACCCCGATTCCACAAATAACGAGCTTGACAATTGTGATAGACGGTGAAACCAATGTATATTGTACAAATTTGGCACTAGGAATGTTAGATTTTGGCAGGGTAGATCTAAATATTTGGCCCAAATGCTCACGCCTGTTACTTTATTCGTTCCTCCGCTGCCAAATTGGACCACAACGTGAAACGAGAATCTCCTCTCCGGGATGCAGAAGATTGGACCACAATGCAAGGAGGGGATGCGGGAAACGTGAACTAATATAAAGAATTAAAGATCAACGAAACATCACTTTTAATAATTCATGTATGTTAGCTTTGAAATTTGGACTCATTAAATTATAAATTTTTAAAAAAGAAATAACTTTATCTGAAGTTATGGCTAATGCCTAATGGAACTCCAATTTTAATTAAAGGAAAAAGAATTTTAAAAGACTTCTTATTTATTAGTATTTGTTAAGACATGAATATTTCTTTTTTCAAATTTTGTCCTTTAAAAGAAAATCATCTTTTCGAAAATGAATCGATAGAATTCTATCGCGATGCTTTAAAATCCAAATTAAATCACATACATAATCCTAGTTCATCCAAACGAAGATAATGAAAAAAAAAAAAAACAATCAAATCCCAATGTAATAACACAAATTTTGGAAATGTTAGTTCCATCCGTTTTTTCTTCTTTTTTGAAATAGACTGTTTTTGTAAAGAAGAGAAAAACGGTGGAGGATTGCGCTGTATACTGATGAAAAAATGTTGGAATTATAAAGCTATTATTGGAATTTGTATTTATTGTTTTAAGGGGAGACTAATTTATTTTGTTCCCCCATAACAATTTTAAATAAAATAAAATTTTAACCCCCTTAATTAAAATTGGAGTCTCATTAACAATCCTATATCTAAAAAGCATATGATTATTGAGTCGTTTTCACTATAGAATCACAATTGTTATTATCATTCAGATTGCATGTGTTATGGATATGTAAAAATCAAAATTTCAAAACTACATGTGTGTATGCATATAAAAATCAAAACCATCAAATCATACGTACAGGTTTTTAGCTGTTCACATGAATTCGCGTGTATGCATGTAAAAATCAAAACTATTAAATCACACATGCACCATATGTGTATTGTTAGGGATTTTCCTAGGATCCTTGCATAATTAGATTTTAAAAAAGATAAGACTTGAAGGAACAAAACGATGACAAAATAATTCGATCAAAACAAAACTTTTATTAAACACCAAAAGATTACAAGAAAATCTAAAATTGAGAAGATATCTCAAATCCTACAACCTAAAGAGAACAAACATTTTCACCATGTACATATAATGAACAATATAATACGTATTTATAATAGGGTTGACAAAATGTCTTCTTTAAGAAGTCATTGAATGACTCTATAAGTCTTTCCATGTAGATAATTTATTGTCTTTTCTAATACAATAAAAGAGGCAACTAATCACTCCATAAAATCTATCAAATTTTTAAAAGATGCAATTAATCAATCTTCAAAATCTAAGTACCTTATAAAATATGCAATGAATTTTGAGTCATTATTATATTTCATATAGACTCAAATATATCCAAGATCTACATAAATATGAAATGTTGTATCATCGAAAACCTAACAATCTCCATATTGATACTATAATCCATATATGTCATCCAAGTTGCACCTAGAATCCCAGTTTCAAAACAATATCGGCCTGCCCACAAGTTTGAGGATAGTACGGAGTGGATAACTTGTGGGTTATCGAATATTTTCTCATTAGGGCTTCAAAAGAACGATTACAAAAGTGTGTTCCGTTGTCGCTGATTATCGTGCGAGGTGTACCAAACCTAGAAAAGATTTCTTTTAAGAAGCGCACGACAACCTTGCTATCGTTCGTTTTGCACGGAACAGCTTCGACCCATTTAGAAACGTAATCGACAGCTAAGAGAATGTAAAGGTTCCCAAAAGAATTAGGGAAGGGTCCCATGAAGTCTATACCCCAAACGTCAAATACTTCGACTTCTTGAATTGGGTTTAGGGGCATCATATTCCGTTTAGAAATTTTCCCTAAGAATTGACATCGATCACAAGTTTTGCAAAATTCGTAAGCGTCTTTGAAAAGGTTGGGCCAGTAGAAACCCGATTGGAGAACCATTTCGGCTGTCTTTTTGGGACCGAAGTGACCACCACAGGCTTGGTTGTGACAGAAAGAGAGGACACTGCGAGTTTCGGTGTCGGGAACACACCTTCGGATGATCGGGTAAGGACAGTATTTGAAAAGATAAGGGTCGTCCCAGAAAAAATGTTTCACTTGGGAAAAGAATTTGTGTTTATCCTGCTTGGACCAAAAAGAAGGGGTCTGCTTGGTGACTAAATAGTTGATAATGTCAGTGAACCAAGGATCAGTGGATAAAGAAAAGAGTTGTTCATCCGGAAAATTCTCGTTGATCGGAAGAGAGGAAGATGGGGCATTTGGAAGACGAGACAAGTGGTCCGCAATAACGTTGTCAGATCCTTTTTTATCCTTAATGGTAAGGTCAAATTCTTGAAGTAAAAGGATCCAATGAATGAGACGAGCCTTAGCATCCTTTTTAGAGAAAAGGTACCTAAGTGCGGAGTGATCAGTATGAACAGTGATGTGTGAGCCCACTAGATAAGGTCTGAATTTTTCTAGAGCGAAAACGACTGCTAAGAAGTCTTTTTCAGTGGTCGTATAATTGATTTGAGCGTCGTTCAGAGTTTTACTCGCGTAGTAAATGACATGAAGAATCTTATCGATACGTTGTCCTAAGACAGCGCCTATAGCGAAATTCGAAGCGTCGCACATGATTTCGAAAGGCAGCTTCCAATTAGGAGAGCTAATGATCGGGGCAGAGACAAGTTCATTTTTAAGATACTCAAAAGATGAAACACAGTCGGAATTGAAGTCAAAAGGAACATCCTTACCAAGAAGATTAGTCAAAGGTCGTGTGATTTTGCTAAAATCTTTTATAAAGCGACGGTAAAAGTCAGCATGACCTAAAAAAGATCGGATGTCCTTAACAGATTTGGGAATGGAAAGATTAGAGATAACTTCGATTTTGGCTTTGTCTACTTCAATTCCTTTATTTGAAATGACATGTCCTAAAACAATGCCATGTTTGACCATGAAGTGACATTTTTCCCAATTAAGAGTTAGGTGTTTATCTTTGCAACGGTTAAGAACAAGATCAAGGTGATGTAAACACTCAGTGTAAGAGTCCCCAAAGATGGAAAAGTCATCCATGAAAACTTCCAAAAATCGCTCGATCATATCAGAGAAAATGATAATCATACACCTCTGGAAGGTTGCGGGTGCATTACAAAGACCAAAAGGCATACGACGACATGCAAACGTACCGAAGGGACAAGTGAAAGTGGTTTTCTCTTGGTCCTCAAGAGCGATAGGGATTTGATTATAGCCCGAGTACCAGACAAGGAAACAATAGTAATCGTGACCGGCTAGTCGTTCTAACATTTGATCGATAAATGGCAGAAGGAAATGATCCTTACGTGTTGCAGCGTTAAGTTTCCTATAGTCAATGTAAACACGACAACCAGTCTGGGGATGGGTTGGGATAAGCTCGTTAGCTTCATTATGGATCACGGTTATCCCTGATTTCTTAGGTACGACAAGAATTGGACTAACCCATTGACTATCGGAAATCAGGTCGATGATTCCATTGTCAAGACACTTGAGGATTTCAGCACGAACTGCTACTTTCATGATGGGGTTTAGTCGACGCTGAGGATCACGAGTGGGCTTGGCATCATCTATAAGGTGGATTCGATGTTGGACTATCGAAGGACTAATCCCCTTAATATCAGCCATGGACCAACCAGTTGCTTCCTTATTTTTCTTAAGGATGGGAAGGAGCAATTGTTCCTGCTCTAAAGTAAGGTCAGAAGCGATAATGACAGGAAAAGTTTCATTGTCTCCTAAGTAAGCATACTTAAGATGACTGGGCAGCACTTTAAGTTCAGATTTTGGGGATGACTCAACTGAAGATACTGGTTGAGGGACAGACTCAATAGTGAGCGGCTCGACAGGAATCGAATCAGAGACATTTTCGGGGATATCTTGAAACAAAGTTTCGTAATTCGATTCAAATTCGTTACTCAGATGGTCGAGATCGGGTTCATTATCGTGGACTGAATGAATTTCAGAAAACTTGTAACGACCCGGAATTTTGGGGCAAATTTAAAATTTTTATTTTAGTTAATTTAACGGATTTAGTATATTTAAAATAATTTATCTTTAAACATTAACGACGGAATTTTTTTAAATCGAAGTTAGAAAGTATAAATTTATTTTAATTATATTTCGAGCCTGAAATGGCGCGGTAATTTCAGTTTTCAATTTTAAACTTTGAAAAATTATATAAAATTGATCTTAAGTCGGAATTAGATAAAACAGGACACGTTAGGATCATATTGACGATATCTTTCCAACAGATGTAAGAAATTAAGATTTCAGTTTATAAATTGTAAGTTATGGCAAAATTAAAATCTCAGAAAAGCGCTATGGAATTTATATATATAATATATATGGCCCGAAAGGCTACTTTTTGCATAGAAATGAATTTGGACTCGAAACCACTTCCATTGAGTTCAAAATGATGTTTCTGCATTGAAAAAGTATAAACACTTATATATTTCGAATTTCAGAAATTATTCATATTTATTTGTATTATTAATATTCAATATATACGCCTTAAAAATCAGAATTTTGCAAACGACCTCCAAATTCGACGAAACCACTTTCTATGGATTCGTAATATTAAATTATTGCAAAATTCCAAATTTCATAATTTTTGAAGCTAGTATGTGGTCGTAATAAATTTTACAGTGAAAAACGGTCAATTTTCAGACTTTAAAAATTCGCTATTTATTCATACGGACTCGCAATTTTACGAAACCAGTTTCTTTGGATTCGTATCATCAAGAAATATTTATGTTCCAGTTTTCAGAAAAATTGGAAAACGTATGTATTCGTACGGATTTTAAAACTATGTAAAGGACTAGAAATTAATATAATAATATGACATAAGGGTAATCATTATCAAATGAAACATGTTTAAATTAAATAAGGGCTTAACAACGATTTACAATTGCCTATATATTATCATTTAGCCAGCCCTAATCCATTTTTCTAAACCTAATTCTAATCTCCATCTTCATCTCTCTAATGGCGGCACACTTTTTCCACTAAAATTTCTTTACACAAAACACCCCGAATCTTCAACAATTTATATCTCCAAATCAGAACAGAATTAAACCAAACCCTTTCTGGGTTTTGTTCATCTTCCTATCCTCTATCTACCATGAAAAATTCAAGACCTATCGTCGCACGGATTCGCCAGAATCTGAGTTTGAACACAGAAAACTGATTTCGGATTTTGGTGTTTTGTGGCCAAACCGTGAAGAATTGGAGGATGGCGCAATGGAAGAAATTGTAGAGGAGACAAAGATCTACAACTTTGCTTCAGAAAGTTTTGTCTGAAAGTCGATGAAAGGGCACGGAAATCGAGAAAAACTGAATTGGAGCAAAACAGAAAATTCCGGCGAGCTCAGAACATAGATGATCAATTTCCGGCCAATACGGGAAGAATCAGGCGAAGGGCCGAACACGAAAGTTCTTCGTCTACACAAGGAGAAGGTGCTCAGAAAGTTTCAGGTCATTTGGATAAGAGGTGCGGCCTGTGGCGCCCTCGACGTGATTTCCGTTCTCGGTCAGATCGGCGGCGGTCGTAGGCGAACCGGGGGCGGCGGCTTCCGGCGTTGGTGCGTCTCGCCAAGACGAAGAGATTGGCGGTGGTCCCGTGACGTCAGGTGGCTCCAGGCGGCGGGAAACGGCAGTCAAAGGTGTTAAGGGGCTGTTTGACCGAGATTTGGGGTAATTTTGTAATTCAAACTTTGAAATTGTATATCTCTCTCATACGAACTCAGAATATGACAATTTCAGATCCGCTGCGATCGTGGCGACGAGATCTTCGCAATGACACTAACTACGTTCAATTCTGAGCAAGTTGAAAATTTGGGTAATTTCCACGATTTAATTAATTATTTAAATTATTTAAACTTCAGAAATTAATATCTTTTTGATATGAACTCGAAATCGCATGTAACAGGATTTGCTGCGATCGTGGCGTCGAGAGCTTCGCGTGGACATCAATTTTGTCAATTTTCGAGCATGTTGGATTTTGGGCTAAAATTTGACCCGAACCGTCAATTTAAGCCAACAAAGGTGAGAACTCCTTCTCACTCAAAATTTTCAGTTATTTATTTATTTTCATAAATGAATGCAATTATATGCCTGTGATGAAATGTTTGTTTGATTATACTCAGTGCATGGATGTTACGTTGTTATGTCATGATATGTTTGCAAATTGACAATATTTAACATGAAAAATAATGTTATATTATTTATGAAAATAAGAACATGTTTACACTGCCATTTACAAGTTATCTGATTTGTTTATGTTGATTGGGTCGATAATTTTACACATCACCCAAGTGCACAAATAATAATATATTATTTGAATGTTTGATTGGTTGAAACCCCACATGGGTCTTGGGGTATATTCTGATTACACGTATCCCTTGTGTTTAACTGTAAAATGCACTCTGGTTGTTATTTTGATGTGAAGTGAATAATTATCTTTATTTCAGAAATTATGCGATGCATGAAATCCATATAATTAAGATTATATGGTAACTGTTTGAGTGTCATTCCATTTCAAAATTAACCGACTGTTTTGAAATTAAAACGGACATTCTTCACTATCATTTTTATTGGAAATTTAAAAGGATATTTTTCACCTTTATTTTTGTTGAGATTAAAAGGACTTATTTCACCGTCAAATTTTTTTAAATGTAAAAGAAATGAATTGAATTAATTACATTTTTCAATGTAAAAGAAATGAATTGAATTAATTACATTTTTCAATGTAAAAGGAATGAATTGAATTAATTTCATTTTTCAAGGTAATTAAGAATGAATGGAAATTTTACATTTTTCAATGTAATAGGAATGAATTGAAAGTATACATTGTTCAATGTGATTAAATGTGAATTGAAAACTTACATTTTCAATGTGATTAAGTTTGAATTGAAAAGAATACGTTTTTATGGACATTATGTTGAAATAAAATATTTGAATTCCAAATTTAACATTTTTGGAAAGATTATTATTATATTATTATAATAATATGGAAAGTGCAAATTTTTATCAGGAATTAGAATGTAAGTCAGAAGGTTTGAAAAACAAAGGATTTATGAATATTAATAACAATTTAATGTGGAGACCCTTTATGGTATAAAGAATATTTTAATTAGGATATAAATTAGATGATATCTTGAAATCAAGTTATTTTAAAATAAAGAACATTTTAAAATAATATGTTTCAGTTAAACAATTATAATTATAAATTATAATTGTACTTGGACACGAGGTTAGGTAACATTGTGGTGGAAGTCTGCCCGGACCCAACCGGCTATCCAGCAGCCACAAATGTTGGGCCTAATGTGAGAGGTCCAAGTGCGCAAATACGATTGGGTCATGACACGAGGTTAAGCCTAACTTGTGCGATAAGTCTGCCCGGACCCAACCGGCATATCCAGCATCCACGAGTCGCAGGCTTAATGTGGGAGGTTTGGCCCAGTTTTAAAGTATAAAAGAATAAGATAATGAATTGGGTTATTTAATCCGTTTTAAATAAACGCCATTTTAACCCAAACATGTTTATCGATTTATTTTATCCATTTTATAATGCATATTAAAAGAGCTAATTTTAAAATTTATATTTTGGAAATAATATTATTTTAATATGATAATAGATAGAATATTCAATTTTGTTTTAAAATTGAAAATAAAGAATGATTTGAAAATATTACATTTTCAATGTAATAAAGAATGATTTGAAAATATTACATTTTCAATGTAATAAAGAATGATTTGAAAATATTACATTTTCAATGTAATAAAGGATGAACTGAAAATATTACATTTTTCAATGTAATAAAGATAAAATTTAAGATAAAGATTAGAATTAGAATATTACCTTTTTCAATATAATAAAGATTTAATTAGAATATTAAATTTTCCAATGTAATAAAGGTTGAATTAAAAATATTACACATTTCAATGTAATTAAGGTTGAACTAAAAAGATTACATTAAAAAAAAAGATTTCATTTTTATTTAAGATGGATTACATTAGAAAGAATACATATTTATAGTAAATTTGTTTCAAAAGAAAAGGATTCATTTTAATATAAATATACATTTTTATTATGTAAAAGAAAATATAAAGATTAAAATGGTTTTAATAAAAACCAAGATTTTCCAATACATATATTGGAGTGGAATTGAATGGAAATAATCTTCGGATTATTTCAGTATTTGATTCTGTGATTATACATATATTATTGTGGGAATTTGGAAGATATTAATATCGTTATTCCCAATTTGATATAAGTTAATTTTCGGAATTTGATATTGAACATAAATCGATATAATTTCTATTCAAAGCATGATATTTAATATCAGGTTAGAAATTGGGGTTTGTCGTGAATAGTGTCTTAAATAACGCTGTTCTTAAAACCCATTTGAGAAAGAATAACTCTTTTAATTAAGATTTAAATAAGATATCCAATTATTAAACATAATTGAAAATTAAGTAAAACTGACTTTTGGGCTTATTGTGAACAATGTTTTTTTTAATAACATTAGTTCTTAAAACCCGATTGACAGTGAAATTTAGATTGGTAATTCATAAATCTTTTAATTAAGATTTAACAAAATATTCTAAAGAGAAGTTTTCAATTTAATATATTAAATTGGAATATGATTTTGGGTTTATTGTGAACGATGTTTTTAAGCGACATTTGTTCTTTAACCCAGTTAAAGGCAAGATTATTTCTTGGAAGTTAAATAATCATTAAATAATGATTCTTGAAGATTAAAACTAAATATAGTTTTAAATAAATCTTTAATTGGATTGAATGAGGATAAAAGAAATTAAATTTACTTAATCCAAGAAATGAACGATAATGGGGTGCCACCAGTTTTTACTCCAAGCGTTAGTTAAATCTTTAATTAGATTTGAACGATAAAACGGTAATTAAGTTTACCGTAACACATTGGGTGTTAGATATGAAGTACCACCAGTTTTACCCATGGGTTGTATAGGTTGGGAATGGGATATTAATAAATGATTACTCCGGTAAGACGTTAATCCCGACTAGTTGAATAAACCTTAATTTGGTTTAAATTTTAATCAAAGAATACTCTTGATTGGAATGAGACGTTGGTTGTGTTTTAAAGCACATGATTTTAAATTTCGCAAATTATTCAGAAAGACCGGGTTTAACCCATTCTGAATAATTCATACGACAATTGAAGATCGACGATAAAGACGGTTATTCAAGACCGGGAAATTTCCATATCGAATGGATGATTATTGATATCTTGATTGGACCGTAAACCCAAGATGAGGGAAAAATTGGTGATCATTCAGACGTATTTGGAGATCTACCGGGTATGGTTTCGATCAGACCCAGAACGGACTAGTAAATGGATTGTGTGTCTGACATTGTATTCCTTTATATTGTATTCGTTGATCTCTGTCTAATATATAGATGTATGGTGGCGGAGAATTTATTCTCTTGCTTAACACCCTGTTATATATTGGTAGATGATTAATGATATAGTATGGTCTGACAAGGTGGCATGCTAAGATGCATATGATCAAGGCTTTTGTTGAAAAGCAGAGCCTTGTGGGATGATCAAAGCATAGCCTATTTCGGCATAGCTTTGTGTATAGCGTTACTTCGCGAGCCTCACACCCCGGTATGATGGTGAACGGTTTGTTTGATTTGTAGGTTGACCCATATACTTTATATATACATGGATTGGGTCAACTGAGCGTTGCTGGGTGTGGTTGCTCCACATCTGGAGATTGGGATAGGTCATTTCAGCCGAAGCCCATGGGGATAGAACACTAGATTGTTCTTCCAAAGTGCGTATTATATGTATTACGGTGTTTTCTCTTGCCGAGACGTAAGCCGTGGAGATACATTCGCGATATGTCTTTCGAATCAGGAGCCAACATGATGGAAACCCAACTTTCCAATACGAGCTTTGCGGTTTTTAGTTGTATACTTATATGGTGACATAATATATTATGCCGCTTACATAATATATTATGCCACCTAAAATTGATACATTTATATTTGGAAATTGATTTCTACACTGTGCACTTATAGTATAAAAGATGAATTTCGCGTATTAAGCATTTTTGACCATTATAATGGTTTCATTTTCTAAAAGCATTACGTTGTTTTTTTATGCATCGGTATTCTTGGGAGGAAACCCGTTCCGCGTTAGCGGCGTGGTCCCTTGATTTATCCAACTTTAAAAAATAAAGTTAATAACTGTTTTTAGTTCTCATACCAGTTCCATGACTGATCTGGAGTTTATTGTTTTAATCTAAACTCTGTGTGCCCATATTTTCCACACGGGCAGCTAGTAGTTTTGGTTTTGCAGATATTATTTTCACAGGATCCTGGTCTACAGCTGAAGCGATATTCGGAAAGCTCTGTATCCGTGTATTTCTTTCAGTTGTATTTTGTATTATTTTTCCGCTGCTTTGTAAATGTAATTTTAAATCTCTGATATTGTATTTCTAATGTAAGAATATTTATTCATACTCTGTTATATTCTTGTACTCTGATGTAATTTTTGTAATAGCAATGAAAATGTTCTTCTGTTTGTGTTCTGATGAGTGTTGTTCTCAAAGCAATCCGTACTTTCCTTTACGGAGAAGTTTGGGTCGTTTCATTTGGTATCAGAGCTTTGGTTTACAGAGCTCAAGAACAAGACACATTAGAACCGAACAAAAGAATTCATCAGAGATTGGATTAGTAATATCCAATAAGAATGACTCGTTAGAGATGGGATCAGTAGTATCCTAGAACGAGTGTGAGGAGTATTATTTTCTTTAAAATAAAAATAAAAACAAATTTAGTTTTAAAAATCTTATCTAAATATACGTATTTGAGATATTATTGTATTTTACTTTGGACAATCGAGTATATAAAGATTTTGAATATACGAGTAATTAACGGATATTCGGAGTATTAATATACTGGATAGCTATAGAATCACACTTTAGTCGCCCGGAGATGTTCCGATGGTGGTTCGAAACATCATTAGAATTTATGTTCGAGTTTCGAAAGTGAGATATCTATATATTTCCAACTGACTGGTGTGAGAATCAAAACTAGCTAGGATTTATTGCTGTGATTTGCACTGAAATATGATTTTTGACTATATATATAATAGTTATATATATTTGAAAAGTTAATCACCTAATTGATTGCTGGTTGTGATGTTTGATAATTAGCTTAACTAATTAAAATATAGTAATGATAATTAATTAAATCAAAATATTAAATAATGATTAAATTTAATAATGAACTGAATTGAAAATTTGATTAGAAATGAAAGTTGAGTTGGTAAGTTAAACAACTTTCAGCTTCGTTCCTTTTCGAGGACGAAAAGATTTTAAGTGGGGGAGATTGTAACGACCCGGAATTTTGGGGCAAATTTAAAATTTTTATTTTAGTTAATTTAACGGATTTAGTATATTTAAAATAATTTATTTTTAAATATTAACGACGGAATTTTTTTAAATCGAAGTTAGAAAGTATAAATTTATTTTAATTATTTTTCGAGCCTGAAATGGCGCGGTAATTTCAGTTTTCGATTTTAAACTTTGAAAAATTATATAAAATTGATCTTAAGTCGGAATTAGATAAAACTAGACACGTTAGGATCATATTGACGATATCTTTCCAACGGATGTAAGAAATTAAGATTTCAGTTTATAAATTGTAAGTTATGGCAAAATTAAAATCTCAGAAAAGCGGTATGGAATTTATATATATAATATATATGGCCCGAAAGGCTTCTTTTTGCATACGAATGAATTTGGACTCGAAACCACTTCCATTGAGTTCAAAATGATGTTTCTGCATTGAAAAAGTATAAACACTTATATATTTCGAGTTTCGGAAATTATTCATATTTATTTGTATTAATAATATTAAATATATACGCCTCAAAAATCAGAATTTTGCAAACGACCTCCAAATTCGACGAAACCACTTTCAATGGATTCGTAATATTAAATTATTGCAAAATTCCAAATTTCATAATTTTTGAAGCTAGTATGTGGTCGTAATAAATTTTACAGTGAAAAACGGTCAAATTTCAGACTTTAAAAATTCGCTATTTATTCATACGGACTCGCAATTTTACGAAACCAGATTCTTTGGATTCGTATCGTCAAGAAATAGTTATGTTCCAGTTTTCAGAAAAATTGGAAAACGTATGTATTCGTATGGATTTTAAAACTATGTAAAGGACTAGAAATTAATATAATAATATGACATAAGGGTAATCATTATCAAATGAAACATGTTTAAATTAAATAAGGGCTTAACAACGATTTACAATTGCCTATATATTATCATTTAGCCAGCCCTAATCCATTTTTCTAAACCTAATTCTAGTCTCCATCTTCATCTCTCTAATGGCGGCACACTTTTTCCACTAAAATTTCTTTACACAAAACACCCTGAATCTTCAACAATTTATATCTCCAAAT
Source organism: Allium sativum (assembly GCA_030737875.1). Classification (NCBI taxonomy): domain Eukaryota; kingdom Viridiplantae; phylum Streptophyta; class Magnoliopsida; order Asparagales; family Amaryllidaceae; genus Allium; species Allium sativum. The sequence goes on along the minus strand of CM060921.1, from coordinate 808,440,562 downwards.
CAGAACAGAATTAAACCAAACCCTTTCTGCGTTTTGTTCATCTTCTTATCCTCTATCTACCACGAAAAATTCAAGACCTATCGTCGCACGGATTCGCCGGAATCTGAGTTTGAACACAGAAAATTGATTTCGGATTTTGGTGTTTTCTGGCCAAACCGTGAAGAATTGGAGGATGGCGCAATGGAAGAAATTATAGAGGAGACAAAGATCTACAACTTTGCTTCAGAAAGTTTTGTCTGAAAGTCGATGGAAGGGCACAGAAATCGAGAAAAACTGAATTGGAGCAAAACAGAAAATTCCGGCGAGCTCAGAACATAGATGATCAATTTTCGACCAATACGGGAAGAATCAGGCGAAGGGCCGAACACGAAAGTTCTTCGTCTACACAAGGAGAAGGTGCTCAGAAAGTTTCAGGTCATTTGGATAAGAGGTGCGGCTTGTGGGGCCCTCGACGTGATTTCCGTTCTCGGTCAGATCGGCGGCGGTCGGAGGCGAACCGGGGGCGGCGGCTTCCGGCGTTGGTGCGTCTCGCCAAGACGAAAAGATTGGCGGTGGTCCCGTGACGTCAGGTGGCTCCAGGCGGCGGGAAACGACGGTCAAAGGTGTTGAGGGGCTGTTTGACCGAGATTTGGGGTAATTTTGTAATTCAAACTTTGAAATTGTATATCTCTCTCATACGAACTCAGAATATGACGATTTCAGATCCACTGCGATCGTGGTGACGAGATCTTCGCAATGACACTAACTACGTTCAATTCTGAGCAAGTTGAAAATTTGGGTAATTTCCACGATTTAACTAATTATTTAAATTATTTAAACTTCAGAAATTAATATCTTTTTGATACGAACTCGAAATCGCACGAAACAGGATTTGCTGCGATCGTGGCGTCGAGAGCTTCGCGTGGACATCAATTTTGTCAGTTTTTGAGCATGTTGGATTTTGGGCTAAAATTTGACCCGAACCGTCAATTTAAGCCAACAAAGGTGAGAACTCCTTCTCACTCAAAATTTTCAGTTATTTATTTATTTTCATAAATGAATGCAATTATATGCCTGTGATGAAATGTTTGTTTCATTATACTCAGTGCATGGATGTTATGTTGTTATGTCATGATATGTTTGCAAATTGACAATATTTAACATGAAAAATAATGTTATATTATTTATGAAAATAAGAACATGTTTACACTGCCATTTACACTACAACAAAAAAAACACTTTTCGCAACAGGCGATATCTGTTGCAGTAGATCTATTGCAACGGTCCTGGGCCTGTTGGTATAGCCGAAGTTGCAAAAAGTCTGCAACATTTTCCGCCTGTTGCAATAAGATGTTGCAGTATACTTTTTTGCAACGGGCTTTTCCTGTTGCAACAGATCATTTTGCAACAGTATATGCCTGTTGCAATAGATGCATAAATCTGTAAAAAAAAAAATATTACAGCTTATAGATATTACATATTAAATGTATTCGTTTTAGTAATAGTGTATATCAAAAAATAAAATAAACAAATAAAGTTTTTATTTTAACAATGTTTTAATAGTACAAACAATTACAACAAAAATTCCAACAATTTTCATACACCACTCATGTATAACAATTTCTTCTCTCACACAACACATTTTTTTCAAATAGAATATTTTCTAATCATATTTCTACTCTATCATACATATACTATATAACAAGAGAATAAATGTCATCAATTCACTAGAATAAATATGCAGTTCATGCTCCAAATTTGCCGTCGATCATGAACTCTTGTGCGAAGATTCAGCCAAATGATCTACATGTATCACATATTGGTAGTAAATTGGCATTGGCAATGGTCAATCTTTGGGAAAAAAGGCATCCATGAACTTTTCTATCGTGCTTGAATATATGAACGAATGTTCCATGAATGAAAAAATGAAATAGAACTAGCTTAAGTGTACAGCAGTGGGATAGTGAGAACTATTACCCTTTTTTGCCGGCAAATTATTGGATGGACTAAAACCTTCATCCGTCCTGCAGTGCTTGCTGGAAAAAAAATACACGCATAAGTATCAATCTTCGTAAATCATATTTTTTTTATTTCTGTTGAACAAATTTAAATGAAATGGTGGTTCAACAATGAAATGGTGATCTACCGCTACTCAAATTATAGTTTCCTATCGAAGATACATGACAAGATCCAAAGTTGGAAACTAAAATACTGAATCAGGATTTAGCGATTCATGTGCATCTCTGTACCATAAAATGAAAATGCAATATTGATTTATTTTTTCCATAAACCAAAAACAAAAAAGCATCCTCCTACATTATAAAAAATAATCGAGATGGAGTGATATACACATTAGTTTGGTAGTAATTAACTAAGATTTCCTCTTGGAAAAATAAAGTTTATCAAACTTTATGTTGCCATCTAAGATGTGGGAACGGATCTTAGAATTCATCAAAAAAGAATCAGCTCAAATTACAGAAACAGTCATTCTATGAGAACTTTTAACAATAAACATTATCATTATGTACCTGATATTTACCGTTGTTAGTATGCGTAGCCAAAAGCAATAGAACCTGAACTTTATACTTGAAATCTTTCTAAACTGATCAATCATCCAGCTTTTTACTACCATAGAAGGAACAAAGAAAGCAGCTCCATTTATATTGGAATAGAAAATTCTGTAGAACAACATGAGATGCATGAATAAACAACACACAAGTGCAGAAAGACAAAAACTCAAAGATCAGACATTGTTTTCCAGGCATGAGAGAGTCCCAAATTGTTTGTGCAAACAACAAACCACTAATTTGATTTATCGAAAAATAAAAAAATCAGAAGAACTTAACTTAAGTTTTTAAAATAAAACACACACCTAACTGTAGCGGAGGAGTTGACACTGTCTCAACACCAAGAACGACATTATCGCTACTATGAACCACGATGGCTTTGCAACCATTCTTTACAGCTTCAATTGCGTATTCTATTGAATCGGAAATTCTGAAATTGAAACAAATACCCTTCAACGCTCCTCCTCTCTCTCTCTCTTTTATTTCCCAATTGTTACGGGAGGGGATTGGAAATTAATGGAGTAATTTTTTTCTAAAAAAAAACAGCAAATGTTGAGCATCACTTCACATATATTGCAGTTCGGAGGTGATGATAATCAGATAAAACAGGCCTAAACAACTCCAAAATACATCACTCTAACTACTCAAAAAACAGTAACCACAAGCACCAAAACATCAAACCGCATCAAGCAACAAAAAAGATGCATACCAGAAGACAAAAGAAATCACAATCGTGACGGAGCACTAGCCGAAAACCACCACAAAAGCATTCTCGTCGTCTGCTGCTACCAGTCACGTGTAAGGGAGATCCGAGGAAAGAAGGTAAAGTCGGAGGTCCATACCATCGCGCAAGTTCATTCGATGTTGGATCAGCAAAAATCATTAATAAAACGAAAAATGGATGTCTGGAGATTTGGATCGGAGAAATAAGGGGGTTGGAGCGATGAGCTTCTGTAGAAAACCAGACGTGACAAAAGCAAGAAACGAATATTGAGGGTTGCGAGAAATAGGTTTTGATTTTAAGAATTGGAGGAAACATGCTTAAAATTTGTTGTTTTGAAGAAAAGAGATTCATTTCCAAAAGAAGAAGAAGAAGAGTCTAGCGATGGCACGCTGATTTGAGGATAGATGTCACGTGTTTTTGAATATAGCCTGCTTTGATACCAGCGAAAATTTAGGTGAGAATTTTGGTTGTGGAGCCAAAATTTCAAAACGTACGTGCCAAAAAAAATTAACAGCTTAGAGCCAAATAAACGTTGCAGACATTTGCGGTTTGTCATTCAAGTAAAGTAACTAAACAAATCTAATAAAAAAGTATTAAACTTTTATTATTAAATGTTAGCCTTGATTAATTATTAGCTATTTAATATTAATTGTTAGCTATTAGTGTTGATTACTAATTATGAATTATATTTAATAATAATATTGATTATTATTTCTTTTTCGTCAATTGTTAATTATTAGTTATTATATCTTAATTATTAATTATTACTTGTGCAAGTGGTGAAAACCATTACTAAAGATATTTTTTACAAAAAGTTTATTGATTACTAATTATTTAATATTAACTATTTATTTATTACTAATTAAATGTAATTAATGATTATTAACTATAATTTATTGATCACTAATAATTAAATATAAGAAATATAAAAATAATTATCAATAATAACTAGAAACTATTAATTGATTCAAAAAAAATCTCTATCAAACACAAATTATAAATTAATTCATACAAGAAATTGTTATTAATTATTAATTACTTCTTAATAGTAGTAATCAATTATCATTTATTTATTATGAATTTATTAATTACTTAATATATATACATATTCATATTTCAAATTAATTGTTAATTATAGTCCATTAGCATTTTATTATTAAAAGTTAATCATTTAATAGTAACTATTTAAAACTAATGATTAAAAGTTTATTATTAAAAGTTGATGTTTATTTTTAATAGTATGTTTTTCGCAACTGGCTTTACTAGTTGCAAAAAAATACAGTTATTGCAAGTGGCGAAAACTGTTGCTAAATATATTTATTCGCAACTGACTTGGAAGCGCAGTTGCAAATAATATGTTTGTTGCAACTGTCATGTAAGCGCAGTTGCTAAAAGTATGTTTTTGCAACAGGAAAAGAAACGAAGTTGCTAAAAGTATACTTTTCGCAACAGTAAGAAAAGGTATATTGCTAAATCTTATCTATTGCAACTGCTCTTATAGGCCTGTTGCCGAAAATCATTTATTGCAACTGTCGTGTGTCGCTTGTTGCAAATAGCTAGTTGCAATAGGGTATTTTTCTTGTAGTGTTACAAATTATCTGACTTGTTTATGTTGATTGGGTCGATAATTTTACACATCACCCAAGTGCACAAATAATAATATATTATTTGAATGTTTGATTGGTTGAAACCCCACATGGGTCTTGGGGTATATTCTGATTACACGTATCCTTTGTGTTTAACTGTAAAATGCACTCTGGTTGTTATTTTGATGTGAAGTGAATAATTATCTTTATTTCAGAAATTATGCGATGCATGAAATCCATATAATTAAGATTATATGGTAACTGTTTGAGTCTCATTCCATTTCAAAATTAACCGACTGTTTTGAAATTAAAACGGACATTCTTCACTATCATTTTTATTGGAAATTTAATAGGATATTTTTCACCTTTATTTTTGTTGAGATTAAAAGGACTTATTTCACCGTCAATTTTTTTTAAATGTAAAAGAAATGAATTGAATTAATTACATTTTTCAATGTAAAAGAAATGAATTGAATTAATTACATTTTTCAATGTAAAAGGAAAACTGATCCACGTAAGAGTTAAGAGAGTTTTCGGTTCTAAAGATGTTTCGCTCGACGGTCATGTTACCGAAAGAAAGTTTCATTGACCCATTTCTACAGTTGATAAGAGCATTAGAGGTTGCTAAGAAGGGTCGTCCTAGAATCAAAGGGATCTGGTTCGCATGATTGCTTACCTGTTGAGTTTCTAGGACCATGAAATCAACTGGAAAGATGAATTCGCCAATTTTTATTAATACATCTTCAATTTCGCCCACAGGTTTCTTAATTGATCGGTCAGCAAGCTGAAGGGTAACCTTAGTGGGTTTCAGCTCTCCTAGTCCTAACTGGCGGTAGACAGAATATGGAAGCAAGTTAACACTAGAACCTAAGTCTAGCAGGAATCTATTGATTTTCTTGTCCCCAATAGTACATGATATTGTGGGGCAGACAGGATCTTTGTATTTCACTGGCATTGATTGGGACAAGTCTTCGCTTAGAGTTGCCGCTAGAAACACTTTCTTAGGTACTTGTGTATGACGCTTTTGAGTGCACAAATCTTTTAGAAATTTCGCGTACTGTGGAACTTGCTGTATAATATCTAAAAGAGGAATGTTCACTTTAACTTGCTTAAATATTTCAAGGATCTTTTCTATCTGGTCCGTCTTTTTCCTAGGTCGGAGTCTATGAGGGAATGGAGCAGACAACTCAGTAGGTTTGGCTACTTGAGTTTGAGGATGGTCCTTATCAGAATTTGGCTCAATGTTTTGACCTGAGTTGGTCGAATTTTCAGTTGGGTTTGGGACTTTGTCTGGTAAATCATTTGGGTCGACCACATGGTTGTCAATCTTTTTTCCAGATCTAAGAGTCATGATAGCACTCAACTGACTAACATTTGAGTCTTGAATGATGTGAATTTGGTTTGGGTTTGAATTTTGTCCTCTAGGGTTTTGGATGGGTTAACTAGGAAACGTACCCTTTTCCCTTTCACTTAATCTAGCGTTAAGTTGAGACATTTGTTTTTGGAGTTCACCCATTTGTTGATTCGTGCTTTGCATATATGAGTGTAACGTGTTGTCTAACTTGTTTTGATTCTCAACACTTTGCATAGTCATTTGCACCAATAGGTTACTCTCCTCAGATAAATTCCCCTCAATCGTAGAAAGGCGTTTCTCATGTTGAGGTGCAACCGTTTGATTGTGGAAAGGCGTCTGGTTCGAATTGTATTGATTTTGCCTAACGGGAGGGTTTACAGCATTGCTCGGAAATGCTCGATTCGAAGGTCTGTTCATCAGAGGATTATTCGGACCATAAGAAAGATTTGGGTGGTTGTTTGGTTTGTTGAAAGCGTTTACTTGCTCAAGGGACTGGGGACAATCATCAGCGATGTGATTAGAGTCAAGACATATGTGACACGTAGCTTGGGAAACGTTATTAGACTGAGTGTGTGTTCTAACAACGTTCAGGATGGCATCAACAAGAGTATTAGAAGAAGAAGAAGAAGAAGAAGAGGAGGATTCGACAGAGTTACTACTGGATCGCGAATAGAGAGATTTTTCATTAGTTCGTTCCCATTATTTCGATTTTTCTGCTAACTCGTCCAGAAATTCCCAAGCTTCTACATCGGTCTGCTTTAGAAAATTGCCCTGACACATGGATTCTAACATTTGTCTAGAACCATTATCGAGTCCATCGTATACAGTTTGACATAACGACCATGTTTCGTAACCATGATGGGGACAACTTAACAACAGTTCTTTAAATCTTTCAAAATATTGCCAAAAAGATTCTCCCCCTTTTTGGTGAAAATTGGTGATTTCGTTTCTGATTCTAGCTGTTTTTTCTGGGAGGTAGAATTTTTTAAGGAAAACTGCTGTAAATTCATCTCATTTTTTAATCGAATTTGGGGGTTAGCTACGAAACCATTTTTCGGTGGGAGTCGGTTAGTGCGAATGGAATCAAACGAAGTTTAATACCATCCTCACATAACTGTTGTAATTTAAATGTTGCACAAGCATATTCAAATTTCGTTAAGAAACTATATGGTTCATCATGAGAAAAATTTCCAAATTTGGGAAGGATGTTTATCTGACTCGATCGGATTTCAAAGTGATTACCCACAGGATTGGGTAACTGAATGCAAGAAGGGACATAAACTCTATCGGGAAGAATTCTATCCATCAGGGTACGGGGTGCAGGTTCATTACCCATTTCTAAGGGTTGTTCGGGTAAACTGGGTTTTGGGGAGAGAGAAGGTGGTATGACTCGAACTAAACGACGGGATTTTTTGTCACGGGACTAAGTTTGCATGCACCAGAAGGAAAAAGAGGAGAGTTCCTCATAGAAATCTAAACAATGGAGGAGTTCGAAAAGAGGTGAGAAGGAAAAATGTTTTGAAAATGGGAGGTTTTGGGAAAAAAACTGTTAATTTTTTTTTTTTTACAAAACAATCACACACAGAAATTAACTACAATGAATTATCTATCCTTAATAGCTCCTAACCCAAAATTATATAGTGAAAAGTATGATTACTTAGATCAAAAGATTTCCTAGCCAGTTAACGAACAGAAGTTATCGGTGCACCAAGAATCACCCTAGCAATGCAGCCGAGGGTTTAAGTACCTTCAGAGTAACAACCGATATAATATTTACGAATCACCGTAATATTTATAAACGGTTATTTCTCTGCCGTAGTCTAGACACCAAGAAATAATTCGTTTCAAATAAATCAACTATCAAAATAAAATTAAGCCCTATATGAGCCCGTGACTCCCTTAGGTCCAACGTCTAACCGTTATTATTAGTCAGATTCTACGATGAAATGCAATTTGTGGGCTAAGGAAAGGGTGATGAAATCCCTCACCTTATGTGAATTGGGGTATTGCCCTTAACAGAATGAATAAAGATGCAGAAATAACAATCACAATCACAGAAATTAAAAGATTTTACAAGCAAGCCGCTGCCCCTGCAGAAGATTTTTACAAGCAATTTCTATATTTTTTTCTTTGCAGCAGAGCACCTGTAGAGTTTAGAAAATTTTACCATGATCGGCAGTCCGTCCAGTGCAACTGTATAGCGCTAGCGCATTCACACCCCACTTGGTGTGCAACCGCTCCAACCCTTCTGAATCGTTGTTCTGTTGTTTGACCGTTCTTTCACTTTGACCTCTCTGAATTCCTTGTTTGATTTGGATTCCTTGACCTTTGAATTGTTTTTTGCTTTGGCCTTTGAATTGAGTTCTTTATCTAACTTTTTTTTATAGAGAAAACAAATTAGAGATAAAACTAAACTAAACTCAAAACTAAAAAAATAAAAATAAACTCAACAATGGAAAAACAAAGGGGAAGCAAAACAAACTGTAACGACCCGCATTCTACGCATCGGAGGATCGTAGAATATTTATTTCTTCTTCATACTAAGTCGTATGGTCATGTAGAGTTGGGGAATGACTATTGGGGTAATTTACCATGTTCATGATTTTTGCCGATTTTTAAATGACCGTTTTGCCCCTAGCTGAGTTTGTTTTGGCCATAACTTTTGACTGGAAAAGAATTTTGACCTGAAATCGCTTCCATTGTCTTCGAATGATGGTTTACCTTTCCGTAGAGTGGTCACATGTCGAAAACGGACTTACCGTTTGGGCTGTAGGGCTGAATTAAGTTTCAGAAGTAGAAAGACTGCATAATTGGGCCAAACCGGGTGACTAACCACTAGGCCCAATGGAGGATTTCGGGATTGGGGCTATATAAGGGCTGATTAGGGTTAGAAAACATCCTTTTTAGTCATTTTTCCAGCCACCAGTTCATTTCTTAGAACCCTATTAATGGCCTCCAACCTCTAAATCATTCCAAATCACTCATAAATCACTTTCTACTTGAAGATTGGGATTAGCAACATCAAATCAAAGCAAATCAACACCAAATAGAGATTAGAGCTGCTACAACACCTTAGGATCTTCACCAAATCAGAGTTTTATTTCAGATCTAAGTTTATTTGTGGCTAAGGTGAGTGATTAGCTTGCTTTTTGCACTAATTATGGTTATTTGGGGTGATTAGTGCTAATTAGCGTTTTTAAATGAAAATAAATTCTGGAAAAAGGTTCATAAATTCTTAAATAATGTTTTAGACCTCTGATATGAATTTGGGGTAATTTGGATGAGTTTTGCTAATTATATCCTTAACCATGATTAAGAGGGCTTAAGGAAAAAATGGGGTTTTGGGCTATGTTTGATCCATTTTATCTTATCATATTGATGTTTTGGTGTTTGAGGTCACTTGTATATGTTGCTATGACTCTTTGGTATGCTTTGTGATTGATTACAATAGTTAGATTGGTCGAAAACGCCGACGAGAGGCGTATAAACAAGTTGCTGGAAAGTTGCAGGAAATGCTACAGGGATCCGGGTCGGATCGGATGGGGGTATTCGGGTCGGGTCGGGTAGCCCTACCGAACCAGAGTTGTGGTATCTCCAACAGCGTACAAATGCAAGGGCGAAAAGGAAGGCCATTACAACTGGGATCGGATCGGAAGGAGTTTTCGGTGATCAGAGCGGACCGAGAGGCCAGACCAGGGGACGAAGAAAAAGGAGACGAAGAAAAGGAGAACGGATCGGATCGGGTATCCGACCCGAACCGAACTGATGGAAAGTACCCGAGCCGAACCAAATCTTGGAGAGGAGGAGCTTGAGGCACCCAAGTCTTGAACCACCGAACCGAACCGGTTGAAGGGCCATGATGTATCCGAACCAAGCTACATCTGAAGACCGAACCGAACAACATCTGAAGGCCGAACCGATCCGATAAATGAAGTGATGATCCATAACCCGAGATGCAAAGGTAGTTCAAATAGAAGTTAGAGCTCAGGATCCAGGTAGGAACCAATGAGTTCACTTCGTGATTGGACTTTGCTGCGGGACGTGTGCAAAGGGGTTATCGATATCCATAACTTTGATTCACCATTGAAGAGAGGGGCATGTAGACGAACCAGAGCCAGGGAAGTGTGGACTGAGTTGGCCCTTTGACCTAGAGCCAGGGAAGTGTGGACTAGGTAGGGTTATTGACTATAGACCAGGGAAGTTTGGTCATAGCAATAGTCGTACGGAGGGACCAGCATGACCCCAAAGAGATGTGGTGATCAAAGTGGTGGATATCGTATGCTTTACGCACTGAGTGAGAGATGTGAGGATGGTTGCTATGCTTGATTGTTTGACATACACACCCCACCCCCCGTATGCTTTCACACCACATGATAGTGATACCTTAGAGGGTTGTACCGTATGTAGTACTAACTCTTTGGTTGCAGGTCCAGGTTCAGGTATGGTTTAGTATACCTGTCATTATTCTGTTTATGCTTGCTACCACTCATACCAGACTGATGTCTGACCCAGAGTTTTATATTTCTTCTTATTACTCTGGGTGCTCACACGAGCAGACTAGAGACAGGGATAGCTGGTAGTGCACGAGTAGATGGACTGAATACGAGCAGGAGGCTCCACGTATGCTAGATAGTTATTCTCCCTGTGTCGTGATCGGTATCTACTTTGGGCATTAGTAGCATACCTATTTTGTTTATCCTAGAGACAATATTTTGGAGTTGTAATAAGCTGTATTTGATTTTCCGCTACTCTGATGATGTTAGTTCAAGTTTTCAGCTTATGCACTGTCTCGTCTGTTTATGTCAAGTATGTTATTATTATATTTTATCCGATGCGTTGTGAGACATATTACAGATTCTACATTGATTCTTCACCTACTTTCCTTTCTTTCTCACGACCCGTTCCGTGCCAGTTGGTCATGCTAGGCAAAGGTGACGGTTGGTGCGGGGCAGGCCGTCACATTTGGTATCAGAGCTCTAGGTTGCGTAATTCACCTAGGGAAAGACACTAGGGAGAGATAGTACGTATATGAGAGCGCGTATTTGTGATTACTTTGGTTTTCAAAAGATGTATATATATATATAGTATTAGTATGTTTAAGAGTAAAGTCGCATTGCACTGCACTGACACCACTATGGAGATGGTTAATCGTTTTCTCTTTATAGATTTGACGATGAGCCGAGGAAGAGGTGCTGGCAGAGGAGCCAATAATGGGAATCCCCCTGACATGAGGGCTATGTTTACCAACCTCATGACAGAGATGCTTGTGGATGTTCAGAGGGAGGCTCCTAATGTTGCCAATGCTGGGGGTGTAGCGGTGCAAGCGCCTAGGGTCGATTTCGCCAAGCTGAGTAAGGATTACACTAATCTTGGTGGAAAGCCGTTCCACGGAACAGAGTCGGCCACAGATGTTCAGGATTGGTTGGATAGCTGTGACCGTATCTTCGACGACTTAGGTATCGAGGATGCGATGAAGAGAAGGCTAGCGTCTCGTCAACTGCAAGGACGAGCGATGAATTGGTGGAATGCTATCAAGGCAGCCACACCAGAAGATCAAGTAACTTGGGATCAGTTTAAAGCTCGCTTTAGCGACAAGTATATCCCAGCTGCTCAGAAGTCTGAATTGTTCAGGAATTTCTTGGAGCTTAAGCAAAATGGAAGGGCAGTATCAGATTACGTTGTTGAGTTCGACACTTTGTCGAAGTATGGATTATCTCTTATCGATACTCCTGAAAAGAAGAATGAGAGGTTCATCACTGGTTTGGATGAATACTTAGGGGAGAGGCTGATTAACCACATCGATGAGACGTTTGAGTCGATTGTGGGGAAAGCTTTGAGGTCAGAGAGTCTTTACCCTAAGCCGAAGACTGTGATTGTTGCTGCGTCTGCGGAAGGGCCAAAGCCGCAAGCAAGCGGTGGAGGCAAGAATAACTCGCAGAATAAGAGGAAGCAAAACCAAGCTAAGGATGGCCAGAAGAAAAGCAAGAAAGATGTTGAGTGCTACAACTGTGGAAAGAAGGGCCATTATGCAAAGGATTGTCGGTCCAAGCCAACAGAAAAGAAGTGCTTCAACTGTGGCCAAGCGGGACATTTCAAGGACAAGTGTCCGCAACCTCTGAAGGAGAATCAGATTGTGAAAGCATATGCCATCAATGCTGTTCCTTCTTCGTCGAATGCCCCAACTGCAGCGGAGAAAGGAAAGGGAGTCGTCATTCAAGGTATGCTCTCTATTTCTGATATTCCTGTTCGAGTTTTGTTCGATACTGGGGCTTCCCATTCCTTCATATCTAGTGACCTGGTAGATAGGTTGGGATTGGAACCCGAGTTAGTCGATAGACCATTAGCTGTGACGAACCCGATTGGTGGTTCAACAAACCTCTGTATGATCTGTCGTAATGTGGTCTTATCGAGTCATGGATGTTTGTTTGTTTGTGATTGCTTTGTTTTGGGCTTTACTGGGTATGGCATCATATTGGGAGTCGATTGGCTCCAAAGATACGGGGTGGTGGTAGACTATGAGGGCTTTTTGGTGACAGTTAGAGCGGATGATGGGCGGAGGGTAGTGTTTGGTAGTCTACCCAGTGATGGGGTAATGGCTAGTTTTGTAAATTCCCTCGACATCCCGCATGATGAGTTGTCAGTTGTGCCCGTGGTTGGCCTGTACCCGGACATCTTCGAGGAAGTGACCGGACTTCCACCACACCGAGAGATTGAGTTCCGTATTGATTTAGTAAAAGATGCCAGACTTGTAGTGATACCACTTCGTCGTATGGCACCACGAGAACAGCAAGTGCTCGAGTTGCAAGTAAGCGATCTTTTGAAGAAGGGATTTATAAGAAGAAGTGTTTCCGAGTGGGGAGCACCAGTTGTGTTTGCCACTAAGGCAGATGGTTCCCTTCGTTTGTGCGTGGACTATCGCGAGTTGAATAAGGTGACAAGGAAGAATAAGTATCCTCTACCGCGGATAGATGGTTTGTTTGATCAGCTGGAAGGAGCAAGAGTGTTCTCTCAGTTGGACCTCACGACAGGATTTCATCAACTTCGAGTAGCAGCTGATAGTATAGCTAAAACGGCATTTCGAACGCCGTCTGGATTTTATGAGTGGTTGGTCATGCCGTTTGGGTTGACCAATGCACCAGCATATTTTGTGGATCTTATGAATAGGGTATTCAGAGATCAATTGAATAAGTTTGTTCTTGTGTTCGTGGACGATATTCTTGTTTACTCAAGCACAGAGGAGGAACACAAGGAACACCTGAGGATAGTGTTGGAGGTGTTGAGAAAGCACCAATTGAAAGCAAAGTTCTCTAAGTGTCACTTCTGGAGGAGGGAAGTGAGGTTCTTGGGCCATGTTGTTTCAGAGAATGGTATTGCTGTGGACCCTGCAAAGGTGGCTATGGTACAAGATTGGTCTACGCCCAAGAATGCAACAGACGTAAGAAGTTTCTTGGGATTAGCTGGATATTATCGTAAATTTATCCAAGACTTTTCCAAAACAGCGGCACCGTTGACTCAGTTGACTAAGAAGAATCAAGCCTTCGTCTGGGACGAAGTGTACGAGAATGCATTCAAGAGTCTAAAGGAAAAGTTGACGCGTGCGCCAGTGCTAGTCATTACAAAAGGGAATGAGGAGATGACGGTATACACGGATGCCTGTGGTACCGGGCTAGGTGCTGTATTGATGCAAGGAGGGAGGGTAGTAGCGTATGCTAGTCGGCAACTAAAGTCGCATGAGAAAAGATATCCTGTCCATGATTTGGAATTAGCGGCGATCGTATTTTCACTGAAGATGTGGAGACACTATCTCTTGGGGGAAAGATTCGAGTTGTCTACCGATCATAAATCGTTGAAGTATCTTTTCTCTCAGAAGGATCTGAATCTTCGTCAGCAAAGATGGTTAGAGTTTTTGGCTTCTTATGATTTTGATATCGCATACACACCAGGAAAGGGCAATGCGGTAGCTGATGCCTTGAGTAGGAGACATGCCAACTTAGGGGCTATGTTTCTTGAATGGAAGCAACTGGAATATATAGCGGGATATGATTTCAGACCCAAGTGCGAGTTGGATCCAGAGATGTTAGCTAGTTTAACGATCAGACCCACTTTGATTGAGCGGATTAGTTCCAATCAGAGGAACGATCCTAACCTATTGGAAATCATTTCCAAGATAGAGATGGGAAATGAGGTAGATACGAACTTGTATGGGCTTGATCGAGAAGGATGGCTCCGAAAGAATGGAAGACTAGTTGTACCCAATGTCAATGGCTTGAGGGATGAAGTGCTTAGAGAATGTCATCACTCAAAACTGACTATACATCCTGGTGTTAACAAGATGTATCGAGACATGAAGCAGACTTACTACTGGGAAGGGATGAAGAGAGACGTTGGGAAGTTTATATCCAAGTGCATGAACTGCCAGCTAGTTAAAGCCGAGCAAAAGAAGCCTAGTGGGTTTTTACAACCATTAGAAATTCCCGAATGGAAATGGGAACAAGTATCGATGGATTTCATTGATGGTTTACCAAGGACTAGATCGGGATATGATAGCGTTTGGGTAATTGTAGATCGATTGACCAAGAGTGCAAGATTTATACCAGTTAAGTCGAACAGAACTGCAGCTAAGTTAGCATAACTATATATGAAATGGGTAGTGAGATTTCATGGAGTACACAAAGGCATTGTGAGTGACCGAGATCCGTTGTTTACTAGTGGATTTTGGAAGAGCTTACAAGAGGCTTTAGGATCAGAATTACATCTCAGTACCGCGTATCATCCCCAAACCGATGGTCAGACGGAGAGGGTGAATCGAATATTGGAAGATCTCTTGAGGGCTTGTATATTGGATTTTGGTGGAGCATGGGATGACCATTTGCATCTAGTAGAGTTTGCATATAATAATAGTTACCAGTCCAGTATTGGTATGGCTCCATATGAAGCTTTGTACGGGAGACCGTGCAACTCACCATCATGTTGGATAGAGACCGGAGAGAAGTTTGTACTTGGACCAGATGTAATAAGAGAAACTTCAGATAAGGTTAAAGTTATTCAACAACGAATGAAGGCTGCTCAAGATAGGCAGAAGAGTTATGCTGATAAGAGGAGAAGAGACTTGAAGTTCTCCGTCGGTGACTTGGTGTTTGTCAAAATTTCTCCGTTGAAGAGTGTGATTCGATTTGGCAGGGGAGGCAAACTAGCACCAAGATTTGTGGGTCCATTCCAAGTTCTCGAGGAAGTTGGGAATTTGGCGTATAGAGTTGACTTACCAGAGAAGAGGGCAGGAGTTCATAACGTATTTCATGTTTCCCAGTTGAGGAAGTTCGTTCATGACCCTGATACGACTATTTCACCGGATCAGTTAGAGGACTTCGAAGTAGAACCCGAGGCGGTTGGTAGCCGCAAGCCGATTCGTATTGTTGGGAACGATACGAAGCAACTTCGAAGGAAGGCGGTGAAGCTAGTCAAGATTCAGTGGGGCGAGGACGAGAATGACTGTACTTGGGAGACAGAGGAGAGCATTAGGAAGGCGCATCCAGAACTCTTTGCCTGGTAAGATTTTTCTTTATGACTTAGTTATTCCGCATGCTAGGATAGACTTGTTTTACTTGTTTTGCATGTTTGATTGTTGTTTCATGGCTGGTAGGCATGCGGGATCCTTTGTGTGTTTTGATTAAGGAATTTCGGGGACGAAATTTCTTAAGGGGGGGAGAATGTAACGACCCGCATTCTACGCATCGGAGGATCGTAGAATATTTATTTCTTCTTCATACTAAGTCGTATGGTCATGTAGAGTTGGGGAATGACTATTGGGGTAATTTACCATGTTCATGATTTTTGCCGATTTTTAAATGACCGTTTTGCCCCTAGCTGAGTTTGTTTTGGCCATAACTTTTGACTGGAAAAGAATTTTGACCTGAAACCGCTTCCATTGTCTTCGAATGATGGTTTAACTTTCCGTAGAGTGGTCACATGTCGAAAACGGACTTACCGTTTGGGCTGTAGGGCTGAATTAAATTTCAGAAGTAGAAAAACTGCATAATTGGGCCAAACCGGGTGACTAGCCACTAGGCCCAATGGAGGATTTCGGGATTGGGGCTATATAAGGGCTGATTAGGGTTAGAAAACACCCTTTTTAGTCATTTTTCCAGCCACCACTTCATTTCTTAGAACCCTATTAATGGCCTCCAACCTCTAAATCATTCCAAATCACTCATAAATCACTTTCTACTTGAAGATTGGGATTAGCAACATCAAATCAAAGCAAATCAACACCAAATAGAGATTAGAGCTGCTACAACACCTTAGGATCTTCACCAAATCAGAGTTTTATTTCAGATCTAAGTTTATTTGTGGCTAAGGTGAGTGATTAGCTTGCTTTTTGCACTAATTATGGTTATTTGGGGTGATTAGTGCTAATTAGCGTTTTTAAATGAAAATAAATTCTGGAAAAAGGTTCATAAATTCTTAAATAATGTTTTAGACCTCTGATATGAATTTGGGGTAATTTGGATGAGTTTTGCTAATTATATCCTTAACCATGATTAAGAGGGCTTAAGGAAAAAATGGGGTTTTGGGCTATGTTTGATCCATTTTATCTTATCATATTGATGTTTTGGTGTTTGAGGTCACTTGTATATGTTGCTATGACTCTTTGGTATGCTTTGTGATTGATTACAATAGTTAGATTGGTCGAAAACGCCGACGAGAGGCGTATAAACAAGTTGCTGGAAAGTTGCAGGAAATGCTACAGGGATCCGGGTCGGATCGGATGGGGGTATTCGGGTCGGGTCGGGTAGCCCGACCGAACCAGAGTTGTGGTATCTCCAACATCGTACAAATGCAAGGGCGAAAAGGAAGGCCATTACAACTGGGATCGGATCGGAAGGAGTTTTCGGTGATCAGAGCGGACCGAGAGGCCAGACCAGGGGACGAAGAAAAAGGAGACGAAGAAAAGGAGAACGGATCGGATCGGGTATCCGACCCGAACCGAACTGATGGAAAGTACCCGAGCCGAACCAAATCTTGGAGAGGAGGAGCTTGAGGCACCCAAGTCTTGAACCACCGAACCGAACCGGTTGAAGCGCCATGATGTATCCGAACCAAGCTACATCTGAAGACCGAACCGAACAACATCTGAAGGCCGAACCGATCCGATAAATGAAGTGATGATCCATAACCCAAGATGCAAAGGTAGTTCAAATAGAAGTTAGAGCTCAGGATCCAGGTAGGAACCAATGAGTTCACTTCGTGATTGGACTTTGCTGCGGGACGTGTCCAAAGGGGTTATCGATATCCATAACTTTGATTCACCATTGAAGAGAGGGGCATGTAGACGAAGCAGAGCCAGGGAAGTGTGGACTGAGTTGGCCCTTTGACCTAGAGCCAGGGAAGTGTGGACTAGGTAGGGTTATTGACTATAGACCAGGGAAGTTTGGTCATAGCAATAGTCGTACGGAGGGACCGGCATGACCCCAAAGAGATGTGGTGATCAAAGTGGTGGATATCGTATGCTTTACGCACTGAGTGAGAGATGTGAGGATGGTTGCTATGCTTGATTGTTTGACATACACACCCCACCCCCCGTATGCTTTCACACCACATGATAGTGATACCTTAGAGGGTTGTACCGTATGTAGTACTAACTCTTTGGTTGCAGGTCCAGGTTCAGGTATGGTTTAGTATACCTGTCATTATTCTGTTTATGCTTGCTACAACTCATACCAGACTGATGTCTGACCCAGAGTTTTATGTTTCTTCTTATTACTCTGGGTGCTCACACGAGCAGACTAGAGACAGGGATAGCTGGTAGTGCACGAGTAGATGGACTGAAGACGAGCAGGAGGCTCCACGTATGCTAGAAAGTTATTCTCCCTGTGTCGTGATCGGTATCTACTTTGGGCATTAGTAGCATACCTATTTTGTTTATCCTAGAGACAGTATTTTGGAGTTGTAATAAGCTGTATTTGATTTTCCGCTACTCTGATGATGTTAGTTCAAGTTTTCAGCTTATGCACTGTCTCGTCTGTTTATGTCAAGTATGTTATTATTATATTTTATCCGATGCGTTGTGAGACATATTACAGAATCTACATTGATTCTTCACCTACTTTCCTTTCTTTCTCACGACCCGTTCCGTGCCAGTTGGTCATGCTAGGCAAAGGTGACGGTTGGTGCGGGGCAGGCCGTCACACAAACCGTTCGAATGAAACTAAAATCAAATAAGCCCAACAAGTCACACACACTAGACAGTTCCAGAAACAAAATACTCACGCCCCTTTTTACAAATTTGGGAACACCGAACCCCGAGTCCAAAATAATTCACACTTCCTTCTATTCTTTATCTTTCAAAATTAATCCACGCAACAAAAATAAAAAAAATTACAGCTCCTTTCTTTGCTTCTTCGGCCTTGTATTCGGTTGTTACTCTTTTCGCGATTTGGGGATATAAGTGATACTTTCCTAAATTATTATTAATATTTAAAATAATAATTTACTTTAATCACTAACTACGTCAGTAGTTACTTTCCTTTCAACTTCAATTACTCTTTAAATGCATTCCCATTTAAAAGACACTTTCCTAAATTATTATTAATATTTAAAATAATAATTTACTTTAATCACTTACTACGTCAGTAGTTAATTTCTTTATTACAAAAATAAATTGTAAATCCTCTTTTAAAAAAAAAATTAAAACAATATGCTTTAAACCATTTTATTCAAAAATATATATATTTCAAAATCCATCTTTAGTCATAAAATATATATTATAACCTCAGTTCTATCGACTCACCTGACGGTGAATTAATATAAACAAAACGATTTACTTTTAGGCCATTTATTGCCGATTACTCAACCAATATAGCCTATTGGTTAAAACACAACACAGGTTGACTTTTCAGTCAATGATCACTACTAAACTCAATTACCCAATCATGACAGTTCATATATGATAATATGAAAATAAATAATATATTTGAGGAATCTGGTTGGATCCCTCCAACCTGTTCTTCTCGGTATACAAATGGTTATCTCCACAGAGTTCAAAACAATTCAAACAGATCAAACAATTCAAACCATTAAACACGTTTATTGATAAACGTGACCAATAAGGTAAGTTACCTTTAATGGAACCAATCGTTAAAATAACGATTTGATATTTTGCTGAAATTAAACAACGGTTTAATTTCATCAGTTAAATCAGCAAACAAATATATAACTAGAAAATAGTCAACTATCAATAACCAGAGCACACAAAATAAAAATTTAATTTATATAAAATATAAATGGGAAAACTGAGTGTGTAACACCCCACCTCCTCTAGGGTCACTCACAAAGGGAATGCACTAGTTTCGGAGGGGTATTATTTTTGGTAAACATGCACAAAGATAACACAAGACAGAACATAGATAAATAAAAAGTAAAGCAGCGGAAATTAAAAAGCAAATGTCATTACATCCAAAATAGAGAGTCAAAAACAACTTACATCAAACGTGCTTAAAACATTATTCCAATACATCAAAGTTCTAAAGAAGCAAATACTTAAAATAGCATAAATAAAACATTATTCCCCAAACATGGCAAGAGTGCAGCCACAACAAAGCTCAAGACCAAACCGTACTTGAGCCGTCAGAAAGCAATCTAAGTCCAAGCCAGGTTCTGGAATTTCCTCCCTGAGAACCTGAGGGGGGGGGAACGAAAGAAAAGAGGTGGAAGAAAAGGGGTCAGTCATGAGACTGGTAAGCTCTAGTAACTATTAGTATAAAAACTAATAAAGTTAACTGGACATGAGAAACTGAGATTAAACTTACAGATAATAACCGGACTGGCATGATAACTAAAGATAACAAGATAAGAGCGGCATCGCATAATCAAAGTTTACTGCACTGACTGTACTAGTGTTCCAACCCATGTCAAGTATAAATCCAGAAATGATCCCTGGCCCAATATCATGAATGACCCAATAAGGGTCCAATAGAACGATCTAATCGATCGGCTCCCTACAACCTAACTCGTGGTGTATCGGTGTCATACGGCCCAAACCAGGAATGTAGTTACCTGTGCTAGGTCCACCCTAGGGGTGTATCAAGCCCTAGGGTGTCAACCAGTGACACAAAACAAGCACGCACAGTGTAGCCCTACAGGTGCCCATGCCTACTTTTTCAACTCCGGACGATGTGCACGACCATAGTCTGCCTGAACCTACAATGGCGCACCTAACTCAGCCGTCTTTTTGGTCGCTTATATCCAGCCCAGTAATCGTGCCCCACCCTGCCTAGTCCCCAGGGTATCGTGATACATCTAAGAGGGTTACTGCCGAAAAGAACCGCGTAGCTAGGGTTTCTAAGGGTCAAGTTTTGTCATTAAAATTCGTGACTTAACCCTATCCAATCATGTATCAAGTTGGTTAAGTGGTCCATGACTTAACCCTATCATGTCGCATTAATTTTCTTAATGCACCCCAACCTCTCACATTAGACTTGGTTATGGTTACTGGACGTGCCGGGCGGGTCCGGGCAGTTTTACACCATAACCTAGTCTAACCTCGGGTTTTCAAGTGCTATATGACCAACTACTCACATTGGGTCCTATTATTTGCAACCACTAGATTCGCCGGGCGGTTCCGGGCAGGTTTACGTTGCAAATTCAACCCAACCTCGAGTTAGCCACTTTTAAGTTATCTAATTGTCATGTCCCAAATTCATGTTTCAAGCTTAATCTCATGTCAAGTTTACATGTCATATTTTCATGTCATATTATGCCAATTTCAATTTTATCAATTCTACCCAAAACGTGTCCCCAACGTATGCGAATTCGCACTACTATAACAGGTCAAGATAGGGAATAACACAAAAGGATAGTCATAGGATGGCAAAGGTGCTTACAAGTTAAACATGATGATTATAACATTACAGGCATATGAATAAGGGTCTCAACATCAACTTGGCAATATATGGTGATAGACATGACAAAGGTTGACATAAGAAAATAACCCTATTAATAGTTTCAACATCACAGGCATGTTAAGATAAAGATCATGAGGGGTTCTAGGTTTAAACATGATGTGCTCAAATAATTCACAAGTCCAAGTTTTACATGAATAGATCTAGGATGTACAGAACTAGATCTAGAATAATGGATCCATAAGAAATAGTCGTAGGTCAAAGATATAGAAAGATAGATCCAATTTAGTTGTCATTTTTAAGCCTAATTTCAGATTACATCAAGTTCAGGCTAAATTTACAGTTTAGATCTAAGAGTGACAAGAGCTTACAGATCGTGGTCTAGAGAAATAGAAAGCACAAGAGTGTTGAAGTAGATCTCTAGCAATCCCAATGAAGTCTTGAACAGTCCCCTTCTCTCTACTCTTCCAGTCAGAATTTTAGCAGCATAAGGCCGGTGAAGATTTGTGTAGAGAGTCTAGGGTTAGGGGCTGTTTATATAGGGTTTTGGAGACGAACATGGACTGAAATTCGCACCAGAAAGAACCCTGGCCCAAAAACAGATTCGGGGACCAGGTCGACCCCCAGGTCGACTGCCCAGTCGACCTGGTCGGGGGGGGGGGGGGGGGGGGTTCGACTGCCCAGTCGACTCCCCTATCGATCTGGCCTTGGGCGGGATTTTTCCCGCCCAGTCTGTTTGGGCCTGAATTTGAATTTGAATTCGAATTTGGTCTATTTTGAAATCTGAAAATTTTCTGAAACTTTGGAGAGCCATATCTTGGTCATACGCACTCCGATTTTCGAAAACTCGGACTCGTTTCCAACCAGAATTCCGAGACGAACGCGATGACGTAACCCATTTCCCATGATTCTCGTTTTAAAAATTAATTCTGCCTTGATTTATAGTTATCACACGTTATAAAAATACGAGTTGTTACATTCTCCCCTCCTTAAAGGATTTCGTCCCTGAAATCTCTAAGTTAGGAAGAACGAATCCTACCATCCATCGTCCATCTACTCAAAACATCATCCACAAGCAACCATTGTCCTTAAAAGATTTCTAATGTTGTATGAATATATGCAGAACGTGTGTGTATATGTACTTATCTAATGCAAAAGATCAGGCGGTTACTGATTCAGTAAACCTCCTTGATGCGAAATATGTTAGTGTGATGAGTCCAACATGTATGCAAATTCCTAACATAGTTTCCACTCTTTACATGAGTGCACAAACATCATCCATATGCAACATCCAAGTGATAGCATAACAAGTTTCATCCATGTGCAAGTATGAGCACCCATGCATATGCAACATGAAAATGTGACTGAGCCGATCTAGTGCCTAATGTGTGTTCATGCATCCACTGGCAATCATTTGCAAACACTTGCAACCATTTACAAACATCAAGCATAACATGTTTCAAATACATGTTTACATCCATAGGGTTCTACCTAAGGTTCTCAAGACAAGATCGAGAAGATAACAAAACATAGCAAGATACGTAGGATTTCAGGTTTAAAGGAAAAAGAAAAGATCGAGATTGTACCCTCAAAAAGAAATGGGTAAAGCACGCGTATCTTCTCCTCGGTCTCCCAAGTTGCGTCTTCTTGAGCTTCACTCCACTGTACCTTAACTAGCTTGACTACCCGATTCCTTAGCTTCTTGATCTCCGTCCCTAAGATACGGATAGGAACTCGCCTCAATGTTGCTTCCTTTTCCACTTCCACTCCTTCAAGGATGCTTGGCTCAACCACTTCGGCAGACTCGTGTAAACACTTTCGGAGATGTGAGACATGAAAGACATTGTGTACTCCGGCTAGCCTTTCAGGCAATTCTACCTTATAGGCCATCTGCCCAATCCTCTCAACGATAGGGAACGGTCCTACGAACCTTGGTGCTAGCTTCCCAACTGCTCCAAAATGAACCACATTACGTAAAGGAGAAACTTTTACAAAGACCATATCTCCGACTTCGAATTCCAAGTCTGTCCTTCTCTTATCCGCATAAGATTTCTGTCTGTCTTGGGCCGTCTTCATCCGTCTTCGAATCAACTCAACCTTCTCGGAGGTGTCCCTTATCATGTCGGGCCCAAGTATAAGCTTGTCGGTCGTCTCCCACCAACAAGTTGGTGACTTGCACGGTCTTCCATACAAGGCTTCGAACGGTGCCATTCCTATGCTAGCTTGGTAGCTATTATTATATGCAAACTCCACAAGAGGGAGATGGTCTTCCCAAGTACCACCAAAATCAAGAATGCAAAGTCTCAGAAGGTCCTCTAGTACCCTATTTACCCTTTCGGTTTGTCCATCCGTCTGTGGGTGATTGGCTGTACTTAAATTCAATCGCGTACCCATTGCTTCTTGCAGACTGTTCCAAAACTGGCCAGTGGAAATTGGGTCACGATCACTAACTATACTAGAAGGAACTCCGTGTAGCCGTACTACCTCTCACAGGTAAATAGATGCTAGCCATGATGCAGTCCTCTTGCTCTTTACGGGAATGAAGTGAGCACTCTTCATGTGTAACAACCCGGAAAATCTTAGCCAATTTAAAATTTTTATTTTGGCGATTTTATTGAATTTTGATTATTTAAAATGAATATTTTAAATAATAACGACGGAAAATTTATTTTCGACGTCGTTAAAATGAATGAATTTATTTTAATTATATAACGAGCCTGAAATGGCGCGGCAGTTCGAAAATTCGATTTTGAATTTCAAATGAATATACAGAATTCAATATAAGTCGGAATTGAACGAAACAAGAAATATTTGAATTTGTTTGACCATATCTTTCTAACGGGTGTAATAAACTGGGATTTCACTTTAGAAGTGGAGAGATATGTCCAGTTGAAAATTCAGAAAAGTCGATGTGGAATTTATATATATTTTAATATATATAAATCCCTTAAAAATGGAAATTTTGCAAACGGCCTCGGTTTTCGACGAAACCACTTTTGTTGGATCCGGGATGTCAAATTATTGCTAGGTTTCAAAATTCATAATTTTCTGAGTCAATATGTGAGCGTGGCAAAAGAAAACGTGTTTTGTCAATTTCAATCAATTTCGATCGACAAGAAATGGCCATTTTTCAAACGGTCTCGGAATTTGACGAAACTAGTTTTGTTAGGACCGTATCGTCAATATGAAGCTAGAAATAATTTTTCTGGAATTTTTCGAGTCAATATGTGGCCCCAGTAAATTGAAATGCGCGTTCAAACTCAATATATAGATTTATATTTTGATTTTGACGAAAACTGATCGAAACGATGGAATTGGCTAGCGAGACATATCCCATTGTGTTCGGAATGAGGGTAATTAGCTAGAGGCGACAGTCGGTAGGTCTCGATTGGAGTTCGAAATAAGAAGTTACTTTTTGGATTTTAAAATTAAAATAAAATAATATATAAATATTCCTTGGTCAAACCCCTTCCCCTTTATTCTCCCTTCCCCGTTACTTTACTTCAGATCAAGAATTGAATAAAAGAAAAAAAAAACCCTGCAACATCCACGAGCCGTCGCTTCCCCCTACCCGGCCACCACCCCCGTCGCCGACCCTGGCGGATGTCCCCGCTCCCCCTCTCTCGATCTGCGACGTCGGACCTCCCTTTTCCCTCCTCGCGACAACAACCAACCGAAGCCCCCTAAGCCCGAGTACCACCAAAAACCGCCATCGACTGCTCCATCCCCCCGACCTCCGACGCCGGCGTCCAAGCACCTCCTCCCCCTTCCAACGACGCGCAAAACCCCCCCTCCTTAAATCGAATGCTGTAAGTTTTGTTTTTGTTTTTATTTGATTTTATTTTGTTATAAAAGCTGATTCCTTTATATTATAAAAACTGAAATTGTTAGTGTGTTGAAACTGAAATTCTTAGTGTGTTAAAAACAGAAAAGGTCAGATTTTTATTTACATAAAAGATAGGATTTTAGTATAAAAGAAAGATCGGATTTTTATTTGTTTGAATATGAACTAAAGTAATGATTTTTATTTGTTTGAACAAAAACAAAAAGAAATGATTTTTCATATATGAACAAAAACAAAAAGAAATAGTTTAGAGAAAGCGATTAGTTTTTTTAGAAATAGTTATAGGAAAAAGAGTAGATTTTTAAAGTAAAGGTTCGATTTTTATATAAAAGAAAGGTTCGATTTTTATATAAAAGAAAGGTTCGATTTTTATATAAAAGTAAAGGTTCGATTTTTATATAAAAGAAAGGTTCGATTTTTATATAAAAGAAAGGTTCGATCTTTATCTAAAAGAAAGGCGATATTTTTATACTAAGAATGGCGATAGAAAAATATAATCTTTTCTATGTAAATGGCGATAGAAAAATATAATCTTTTCTGTGTAAATGGCGATAGAAAAATATAATCTTTTCTATGTAAATGGCGATAGAAAAATATAATCTTTTCTATGTAAATGGCGATATAAAAATATAATCTTTGCTATACGTGTAACGAAATAAAAATATGATTTTTATTTGTAAACAGCGTGAAAAGATTGAATTGGAATAGAGGGCGAATCAAAACCGTTCAGAAATAAAGAATGGCGGAGTGGAACCCAAAGGTGAGAACTCCTCACTCAAACTTTCTTATTACAGTTATTTTTGTTTAACTGCATATATGATCTATTTCCCCGTCGTCCACAGACCATGGACGACTTGTGTGTTTGTTTGAATTGTTTGTTAAGTTGGTTTGTGTGTTTGGATTGACTGGATTGTTTGGGTTGGTTTTGGTTGGTTTGGAAAATGAAATGGAATGGTATTGAATAGAATTGATATGAGTATGGCGGGGCCATTAGTAGATTGGGGATAAGGCGAGACCTTATCCCAGACCTAGTATCGTGCCGTTATGCCGCCGAAATTTTCAAAAAAGTGTTAGGAAAATTTAGCTAAGCAAAAATATTATTTTTTGCTTAAACAGGCAATAAATAAAATAAATATTCATATACAAACCAGACAGTTTGTTTATGTACACTGATTTGACTGATATTGATTAGGACGATAAATTTTACACGTCGCCCAACTGCACAAATAAAATCTGTGTTTGTTGATGTGAAACCCCACACGGGTATTGGGATGAGATTTGACGTACACTAGTCCCAATAATTAGTTATGTGTCGATCGGTAGGTTGACAGACAGTTGTGTTGTGCAGTTTGGATGATGGTTGATCATTTATTTGCTTGTGAAATACATGTGTGTTTGGAATCCATATAAGTAACATTATATGGTATTTGATTGGGCCTCATTCCAATTTGGAAAATAAATGATATTTTAAAATAATATTCAGAATAGAATAGAAAATTCATGTGTTGAATAAAATAGAAAATTCATGTGTCGAATAGAATAGAAAATTCATGTGTTGAATAAAAGCCGAGTTGATTAGATTTGCGCTATTTTGACGCGAACGATATTTATATCGATTTTATTCGTTTTATAACGAATATCGCAAGGAAATGATTTCAAAATCAAAAATTTTGAAAATATTATCATTTATATATAAATGATATAGAATATCCAATTTTGATTTAAAATTGAACTGAAAGTGAGAATCGTTTTAAAACGATTTGTAAAATACGTTTTGAACGAAATATATATATTATATATATAATATATATATAAATGGTTTGAATGGAACGTGCCGCGCCGCGGCCGTTTTGCGAATTTCGACCATTGACTTTGAATGGACGTTACGGGAGATCCGACCGTCGGATTCTCCTAAATCCGGAACCGTTGGGTTCGTATCGAAAAGAGCTTTCTAGCGAATATTAGAAATTTGAAATCTAACGGTTGGATTTGGAGATACGTCCAAATCAAATTTGGAAAAGGTCGCTGTAAGTGCAGTTCGATGACCGTGTATGGAAATCGACTGAAAGGGCCTTAATAAAATTATTAAAAATATTAATAATTTGTGTAAAATCATAATAAATGATTTGTGAAGGACTGGGGTGAAAAACTCAATATTTGAAAAGATAAAAATAGATTTTTATCGAATTGAACTAGTTATTAACTAGAATTAGAATTCAATTATTTAAAAAAAAAAAAAATGGGATTGAGAATGGGTTTTTAAATAACCAGAATTTCCAATATATGAATTGGAACAGATTTGAATCGAAATTATCATCGGGATATTTCGATGTTGGATTTCGTGATTAGACAAGTATTGTTATGGAAATTCGAAAGATATATTTTATATCGTTATTTCCAATACGATATTTGTTGGTTTCAAAATTCGATATTGAATATAAGCCGATATATTTTCTATTCAGAGCCTTATACTTAATATCGAATTGGATTTTGGGTTTGTCGTGAACAGGGTCTTAAATAACACTGTTCTTGAACTCAGTTAGAAAAGAATAAATCTTTTAATTAAGATTTAGTGAAATTGTCCAGTTAATTAGTATTTAATTGGAATTGAATTGAAAGTGATTTTGGGTTTATCGTGAACCGTGTTTTAAATGACATCGGTTCTTTAACCCAGTTAAAGATTAAAACTAAGTGGAGTTTTAATGAATCTTTAATTAGATTGAAATGATCGAGAGTGGAGTATCACCAGTTTTGCTCCAGGCGATAGTTAAATCTTTAAGTAGATTTGAACGTGAAATGGTAATTAATTTTACCGATAACACCGTGGTGTTAGATATGGAGTATTACCAGTTTTGCTCCATGGGATAAATAGGTTGGGATTGGGAAATAAAATAAATAATTACTCTGGTGTGGTTCGCTAATCCCGACTAGTTTGGAAAACCTTAACATGGTTTGAAATGATATCCAAAGGAAGATTAAAGAATAAATTTTAAAGAATTTATCTTTGATAAAATTAATGGGAACCTTTCCCTAAGAATGTGAATATCTAAATAAAAGAATATTCTGAATTGGAATGAGGCGTATGTTGTGTTTGTGTAACATTTTTTTATTCTATACGCGAGTTATTCGGAAAAGCCGGGTTTATACCCATTCTGAATAACCGATTCGATGATACGTCGAAGATGAAGACGGTGGTCGAAGACCGAGGGTTTCACATCGTTTGGGTGGTTACTAATGATATTGATTGGGCTGTACACCCAAGAGGAGGGAATCAGTTGGTGGTCGTCCAGACGTACTTGGAGATCGACGGATATGCCAGGAAAGTGCCTACGGTTTCGTTCAGACCCAGAACGAACTTGTATGGACTGTGTGTCTGACATTGGATTTTGCTCTGTGTTGATTGATCTTTGTTAAATATACATCTGTCTGGTGAAGGAGAATTTATTCTCTTACTTCACCCTTCTCTGAGACGTACGGGATCAGAGGTTGTATATCGATAGAAATCAGTCGTATGGAGCGAATTGCCTATGTGGCATGCCTAAGTGGCAAATGATCAAGGCTTTTGTTGAAAAGCAAAGTCTTGTGGTGGATAGCATGGATTCACGAGCCTCACACCCAGTGTGAACCAAAAACGGGAGAGGATCTAGGGAGAACATGCGTCTCTTTCTAGTTAGGGTGGTGTCAGGGACCTACCAGCGCTGACATTTATATACTTTTCACCTGTGTGGTTGTTGCTGTTGCGAGGCGCCTCGGATATAGAGCCAGTGGGCTCATTTACGCCCCAAAGGGCGGATTGACGTAGTGCTCAGGGTTTAAGTTTAATCCACATCGAGTGGACCGACCCTGTGGCTCCTAGGTGCAGTTGCGGCTGTAGCCTGAGACTCGGACTAGAGAGCTCGAATTCGGTGAGGATCTTGCCCTTAGCCTCGGTTCACAGACGAAAATCCAATTTCCAATACGTGATTTTGCGATTATGATTGTAGAGCCTAGTATTGGCGACATGATAGATGGTACCCATGCCGCCTATGATTGATACACTTATATTTGTAGTTGTTTTTGACACTATACACTTATAGTACTATCAAAATAATCTGTTTTAAATGTATCAAGCATTCTTTGGCTGTTATAAGGTAAAACCCCATCCTCCGGCTTGTGTTGCATTGTGTGATGGGACCTGGGTCTTATAACAGCTTCATTGTATTTATTTTAGCATTGCGCTGTTTTGTTATATGCACTGGTATTCTTGGGGTAAAAACCTGTTCCGTGTTATACGGCGTGGTCCCTTGATTTACCTAACTTAAAAATAAAGATTTATAACTATTTTGAGTTCTCACACCAGTCACATGACTGACCTGGAGTTTATAGTTTTAACCTAAACTCTGGGTGCCCCTATTTTCCACACGGGCAGCTAGTAGTTTTGGTTTTGCAGATTTATATTCACAGGACTCTGGTTTACAGCTGGAATGATATTCGGAAAGCTTTGTATCCGTATATTTTATCCAGTTGTGATTTGTATTATTTTCCGCTGCAGTAATGTATTTAAATCTCTGATGTCTGTCAAATGTAAATTATTTGTTTATACTCTGTATATTCTTGTACTCTGATGTAAATTGTTGTAATAAGCAATGAAATGTTCTTCTGTCTGTGTTCGAATGTGTATTGTTCTCAAAACGATTCGGGGTTTCGAACGGTCTTGGTCGGTTTAGCGATCGATTCGGATTGAGCGAAATTCCTTCTCGTTACAGTGGTATCAGAGCTTTGGTTTACAAAGCTCGAGAACAAGACATATTAGAACCGAACGAAAGAACTCATCAGAGATTGGATTAGTAATGTCCAATGAGAATGACTCGTTAGAGATGGGATCAGTAGTATCCTAGAACGAGTGTGAAGGTTATATTTTTAAAATAAAAAAAATGAAAACAAGTTTTGTTGTGAAAATTTAATTCAATTATTCGTATTTGACTATTTTATTTGTATTGATTTGGACAATCGAGTATATAAAGATTTTGCATGTACGCGTCATGAACGTATATTCGAAGTTTTAATATACTGGATGGATATAGAATCACACTCTAGTCGCCCGGAAATGATTCTGGTGATGTAGCGCCACATCATCAGCATCTGTGCTCGAGTTTCGAAAGTGGAATATCTATATATTTCCATTGACTGGTGTGAGAACCAAAACTAGATAGGGCTTATTGTTGTGACTTGGCATCAAAAATTGAATTTTTGACTATATCAAAATTATGAATTTGAAACATTAACCC
This sequence comes from Allium sativum, assembly GCA_030737875.1. Taxonomy (NCBI): domain Eukaryota; kingdom Viridiplantae; phylum Streptophyta; class Magnoliopsida; order Asparagales; family Amaryllidaceae; genus Allium; species Allium sativum. The sequence continues at coordinate 808,410,344 of CM060921.1, read as the reverse complement.
ACTAATTGATTGATGGTTGTGTTGTTTGATTATTGGTTTGATTTATTTAGAATTTTGAACCATTAAGCCAAATTGTACCAAATATTGAACTGTATTGAAAATCTATCGCATTTGCATATATGTACATGTGTATACATTGAACAGGTCATAGCTGGAGGCTAAAGCAGAGGAATAAAATTGTTTGCCCTACAAATAGGTACACGTTTATTGTATTTCTTGGGGTTTGGATGATTTTATGAGCCGATTGGCCTTTTCTTTTTCTTTTTATTCCACCATTGATTGGTGAGGGCCATGGGAGGCTTTTTGAAACATCCCGATTCTCCCGGTGCAGGGGAGGTTATGGCGAAATTTTTCGAAAATTTAGGGTGTTAGCCAAATTTTTGAAAAATTTGAAAATTTTTCAGAAACCGAAAATTTGGAAATCTTAAGCCATAATTAAAATAACGAAAGTTGAGTTGATTATAAACAACTTTCACCTTCGTTCCTTTTCGAGGACGAAAAGATTTTAAGTTGGGGAGATTGTAACAACCCGGAAAATCTGAGCCAATTTAAAATTTTTATTTTGGCTATTTTATTGAATTTTGATTATTTAAAATGAATATTTTAAATAATAATGACGGAAAATTTATTTTCGACGTCGTTAAAACGAATGAATTTATTTTAATTATATAACGAGCCTGAAATGACGCGGAATTTCGAAAATTCGATTTCGAATTTCAAATGAATATACAGAATTCAATATAAGTCGGAATTGAACGAAACAAGAAATATTTGAATCTGTTTGACCATATCTTTCTAACGAGTGTAAGAAACTGGATTTCACTTTAGAAGTGGAGAGATATGTCCAGTTGAAAATTCAGAAAAGTCGCTGTGGAATTTATATATATTTTAATCTATATAAAGCCCTTAAAAATGGAAATTTTGCAAACGGCCTCGGTTTTCGACGAAACCACTTTTGTTGGATCCGGGATGTCAAATTATTGCTAGATTTCAAAATTCATAATTTTCTGAGTTAATATGTGAGCGTGGCAAAAGAAAATGTCTTTTGTCAATTTCAGTCAATTTCGATCGACCAGAAAATGGCCATTTTTCAAACGGTCTCGGAATTTGTCAAAACTAGTTTTGTTAGGACCGTATCGTCAATACGAAGCTAGAAATAATTTTTTTGGAATTTTTCGAGTCAGTATGTGGCCCCGGTAAATTGAAATGCGCGTTCAAACTCAATATATAGATTTATATTTTGATTTTGACGAAAACTGATCGAATCGATGGAATTGGCTAGCGAGACATATCCCATTGTGTTCGGAATGAGGGTAATTAGCTAGAGGCGACAATCGGCGGGTCTCGATTGGAGTTCGAAATAAAAAGTTACTTTTTGGATTTTAAAATTAAAATAAAATAATATATAAATATTCCTTGGTCAAACCCCTTCCCCTTTATTCTCCCTTCCCCGTTCCTTTACTTCAGATCGAGAATTGAATAAAAGAAAAAAAACCCCTGCAACATCCATGAGCCGTCGCTTCCCCCTACCCGGCCACCACCCCCGTCGCCGACCCTGGCGGACGTCCCCCTCCCCCCTCTCTCGATCTGCGACGACGGACCCCCCCCCCCCCCCCCGTTTTCCCTCCTCGCGGCAGCAACCCACCGAAGCCCCCTAAGCCCGAGTACCACCCAAAACCGCCATCGACTGCTCCACCCCCCCGACCTCCGACCTCCGGCGCCGGCGTCCAAGCACCTCCTCCACCTTCCAACGACGCGCAAAACCCCCTCCTTAAATCAAATGCTGTAAGTTTTGTTTTTGTTTTTATTTTGTTATAAAAGATGATTCCTTTATATTATAAAAACTGAAATTGTTAGTGTGTTGAAACTGAAATTCTTAGTGTTTTAAAACAGAAAAGGTCAGATTTTTATTTACATAAAAGATAGGATTTTAGTATAAAAGAAAGATCGAATTTTTATTAGTTTGAATATGAACTAAAGTAATGATTTTTATTTATTTGAACAAAAACAAAAGAAACGATTTTTCATATATGAACAAAAACAAAAAGAAATAGTTTAGAAAAAGAGATTAGTTTTTTTAGAAATAGTTATAGGAAAAAGAGTAGATTTTTAAAGTAAAGGTTCGATTTTTATATAAAAGAAAGGTTCGATTTTTATATAAAAGAAAGGTTCGATTTTTATATAAAAGTAAAGGTTCGATTTTTATATAAAAGAAAGGTTCGATTTTTATATAAAAGAAAGGGTCGCTTTTTATCTAAAAGAAAGGCGATATTTTTATACTAAGAATGGCGATAGAAAAATATAATCTTTTCTATGTAAATGGCGATAGAAAAATATAATCTTTTCTACGTAAATGGCGATAGAAAAATATAATCTTTTCTATGTAAATGGCGATTGTAACAACCCGTATTTTCAACGACATGTTATAACGTAAATCAAGGCAGAATTAAATGTTAAAATCTGAATCAAGGGAAACGGGCTTTTCCATTGTGTTCGTCTCGGAAAAATACGCGAAATAGAGTCCGAGTTTTCGAGAATCGGAGTCCGTATGACCAAGTTATGGCCCGTCAAAGTTTTCAGAAAATTCCACGTTCAAAAATTCAAGTTCGAAATTCAAATTTCAACCCAGGCAGGCCAGGCGGGAAGATTTCCCGCCAGGCCCCAAGTCGACAGGGGTGTCGACACACCCCACCCCAGGTCGACTCCCCAGTCGACATGGGTGTCGACTTGGGTGGTCCGGGCACTTTTTCCTAGTGCACCTGCTGAGTGATTTAGGTCATGTTTTAGGGCCTGTTTCGGGATTTGATGGCTCATATTTAAACTAGGGTTAATCCTATGGCCTAAACTAACCTAAACTTCTATATAAGGACCCTAAACCTAACCCTAAATCACCACAAATCAATCCTACAACTAGGTTATGCCAAAATGCTAGTTGATCATGGCCTCCATCTTCAAACCATGGCCTCCATCTCCTTCCTCATGAAAGCTTGAGTGTTCTAAGCTTGTTCCAAAGTAAAAGAGCCTTCTTTCTTCTTCAAATCAAGGATCTTTCTTATTTCTCAAGGGTTTTATTGAAGCTTATTATCTTTATTTGGGGATTGCTAGTGTGGCTTCGACTCAATCTTGTTTTATTTTATTCTAGATCTCATAGCCACGATTTCTAAGCCCCATTCTACTCTTAGACTTAAACTATGAACTTAATATGACATGATGCAAGTTGGGTTTGGGTTTAAGTGTAACTAATTGCCTTAGATCTATCATTTTATGCATAGATCTTTTCCTGACATTGTGGGTTTATGATTATGAGACTATCACCTTGACTTTTGGGGTTGAAAGCTATGATCTTTGTTTGAGAATGTTGCATAATGCAACATAGATACTCTCAGGAACCTTGATGTTAACTTGCTATGTTATGAACCATATGCTAGTCACACCCTTACCATGTTATCACCTATTTGCTAAGTTAATGTCATACATGTTTTGAGGCCAATAATGCCATATGCAAGTTATGTTGAACACTTATACCTTGAATGTCACCATGTTTAACTTGTGACCAACTTTGCCACTTTATGTGATATATTTGTTTTGATGCGAACTTATGTGCGCTGGGGTTACGTTATGGGTAAACTTAAATGACATGAAACATGACTTGAAAATATGACATGAACATTGACTTGTGGTTATGCTTGAAAACATGAACATGGACATGACACTTAGGAAACATGAGAGTGGCCAACTCGAGGTTGGGTTGAGTTTGTAGCAAAAATCTACCCAGAACCGACCGGCAATAGTGGCTACAAACAATAGGACCCAATGTGAGTAGTTGGTCATGTCGCACTTGAAACCCGAGGTTAGACTAGGTTGTGGTATAAAGCTACACGGACCCACCCGGCTTAACTAGTAACCACAACAAGGTCTAATGTGAGAGGTTAAGGTGCATTAAGTTAATTAATGCAACATGATAGGGTTAAGTCATGGACCACTTGATACTTAACCAAACTTGACATGTTGATTGGATAGGGTTAAGTCATGGATTTGAATGACAACACTTAACCCAATTAGAAACCCTAGTTGCGGGGTCCCTTTCAGCAGTAACCCTCTTTGTTGTATCATGATACCCTAGGGACTAGGCTGGGGTGGGGCACGATTACTGGGCTGATTATAAGCGACCAAAACGACGGCTGAGTTGGTACGCCGGTGTAGGTTCAGGCGGACTATGGTTGTGCACATAGTCCGGAGTTGAAAAAGCAGGCACGGGTACCAGTAGGTTTAGACTGTGCGTGCTTGATTTGTGTCCGTGGTTGGCACCCTAGGGCTTGATACACCCTAGGGTGGACCTAGCACAGTCTGACTACATTTCGTGATTGGGCCGTATGACACCAACACATGACGAGTTAGGCTTATAGGGAGCCGATCGGCTAGACCGTGTAGTTGGACCTTGATTTAGGTCATCTCATGATATTGGGCCTATTGGGCTAAGGGATCACTTCTTGTTTATACTTGACATGTTTCAGAATACTAGTACACTCTTGGTGCAACCTAACCTTGCATATGCGATGCCACACTTGATCTATCTTGTTATTTACTTATCATGCCAGTTTGGTTATCCTTATCTCAGTTTCTCATGATCAGTTAACTTTATTAGTTTTTATACTGATAGTAGTTAGGGCTTACCAGTCTTTTTGACTGACCCATTTTCTTCCACCTCTTTTCTTTCGTCCCCCCCAGGTTCTCAGGGTGGGAACACTAGCACCTAGCTTGGATCTTTTGCTTGGTTTGCTGGATAGCTCATGTACGGTTTGGACTTGAGCTCGCTATGGCTTTACCACGTCTATCTTGGGGATAATTTACTTTATGTTATTTTCAGTTTTCAATTTATGTTCTAGACTTTGTTTATGTTGGAAAAATGATGACTAAGTACTTTTCATGTAACTTGACTATGGTTTTGAAATAGTACTTTTATCCGTTGCTTTACTTACTCTGTTCTACTTACATATATGATTTATGTTCTGTCTTGATATCTTTGTGCATGATTACCCGGTTAAACGCCCCTCCAAAGCTAGTGTACTTGCGAGAGTGACCCTGGCGGAGGTGGGGTGTTACATTTGGTATCAGAGCCAGGTTTTACAAGATTGAGCAAAAGGTTTTTAAAACTTATCTTTTGAAAAACTATTTTCAAAACCAATTAAGTATTTTTCCAAGAAAAGTCTAGTTTATTTTAAAAGGCTATTCCCCAAAAGCCATTAGCACTATCCTTTGTTTCCTCATACTGAATCTATCTTTTCCTTCATTTCAGTATGGCCGATAACTTTGCCATTCCGGAGGGAGTTCAAGTGCCTATTTGGTTCAGGAGGTACATGGAGGCACTGCTGAAGCCGACCCCGCGGATATTCCTCCTCCCGTGGCTAATATTCTTCCTCCCATGGCTAATATTCCTCCTCCCGTGGCTAATGTTCCTCCTCCTGTAGCTGAGGTTCCTCCTCCTCCTCCCCTTCAGCACCCTCCAGTGGATTTCACGAAGATTTGCAAGGAATTTAAGGCGATGGGTGGCAAGAATTTTATGGGGACCGAGACTTTTGTTGAGGCACGAAATTGGTTGAAGGAAACTGAAGATCTTTTTGCTATCTTTGGTATAGAGGATCATAGGAAGATCTTGTTGGCGGTATGGCTATTGAAGGATGAAGCTGCTTATTGGTGGGAAGTCACCAACGGTACCAGGCCTATAGAGACTTGGGCCGACTTTAGGATGAGGTTTGGGCTTAAGTTTCTATCATCCGAAGAGGAGAATATTCAGATGGAAAGATTCATAGCATTGAAGCAAGGGGACATGACTATCAAGGAGTATGTGAATAAGTTTAACCAGCTTGCTCGATTCGGTTTAAAGATGGTTAGCACGACTCAGAAGAAGGCTCTACGTTTTGCTCGAGGATTGAATGAGCCATTGCAAGGTTTGGCCATGTCTCATATACCCATGGGGGCCACTTTTGAGAGCTTAGTGGATATGGCATTGCTTCAAGGAGATGATAAGAAAGAAGTCAAGGCTAGTGAGACTCAAGCCAAGAAGGTTGACTCCAAGTGGGGAGGCAACCAGAACAACCAGAGCAACAAGAATAACAAGAAAAACAAGGGTAACAAAGGCAACAACAACAACAACAACAACAAGGCAAAAGAGGCAAGGAAATGCAACTTCTGTGGGATTACTGGGCACATAGCCAAAGACTGTAAGAAGAAGAAAAGGAAGTTGGGCGAATGCTACCATTGTGGAGAGTCTGGACATTATAGCAAGGACTGTCCTAAGAAGCAAGGATAAGGGCAGACTCAGCGAGCAGGACCTTCTGGAGGGCAAGTGCATGCTCTCAAAACTGTTCCAGTTCTTGATCGAGGTAGTGTTTCTGTAGAAAGCCTTATTTACATTTCTGATTTTCCTGTTCGTACTTTATTCGATTCTGGCGCATCGCATAGTTTTATTTCTTCTGATCTTGTTGAAAGTTTGCACCTAAGTACTAGTCTAGTTGATGATCCCGTCAGTGTTTCAAATCCAATTGTGGGTTCCGCCCATTTATCTATGATTTGTGTGGATTTGAGGATTTCTATCTTGAGTGTAGAATTCATGTGTAATGCTTATGTTCTCGGTTTTATGGGATACGGGTTGTTTTTGGGCATGGATTGGTTGTCCAGATATGGAGCCATTCTTGATTGTGAGCATAGGGTAGTGAGGCTCATGACTCGCCTCGGTAATACCCTAGAAATTTCTTGTAATCCTATGGGTCCCGTCATGTTATGTTATCTTGAATCCCTCGACTCGTCTATCGATGATCTTCGATCTGTGAGGGTGGTCCGAGAATATCCTGATGTCTTTGAAGAGGTTACGGGGTCACCCCCTAAACGAGAGATTGATTTCTGCATTTGTCTTGTTGATAATGCCAAGCCAGTTTCATTGCCCGTTAGGCACATGGCCCCGAGAGAAAGAAGAGAGCTTGGCAAGCAAGAAAAGGAGTTGCTTGAGAAGATTTTTATTAGGCGAAGCATTTCTGAATGGGGTGCTCCTGTGCTATTCGCTACTAAGGCGGATGGTTCGCTTCGTCTATGTGTTGATTATCGTGAGTTGAACAAGCTGACAAAGAAGAATAGGCACCCGTTACCGAGGATTGATGATCTCTTCGATCAGCTTGTTGGTGCTTCTATTTTCTCTCAACTCAATCTAGCTACCGGTTTCCATCAGCTCAGAGTGGCTGAGGATAGTATTGACAAGACTGCGTTTAGGACTCCAGATGGATTCTTCGAATGGCTTGTCATGCCATTCGGTTTGACTAATGCACCCGCCTACTTCGTAGATTTGATGAGTAGGGTGTTTAGGGAGTTCCTGTACAAGTTTGTGGTCGTTTTCGTGGATGATATTCTGATCTTCTCAAGGGGCGAGGAAGAGCATGCTAGACATCTCAAGGAGGTTATGGATACGCTTAGAGCTCATCAATTGAAAGCCAAGTTCTCCAAATGCCATTTTTGGAGAGGGGAAGTTCGGTTTCTTGGGCATATAGTCTCTAAGCAAGGCATAGCTGTGGATCCCGCGAAAGTGGTTGCAGTTCAAGACTGGAAAGCTCCTAAGAATGCGACTGAAGTAAGAAGCTTTCTCGGTCTCGCAGGCTTTTATAGGAAGTTCATTAAGGACTTCGCTAAGATTTCGGTGCCTCTCACTAAGTTAACGAAGAAGAACTTAGTCTTTGCATGGGATATAGAGTGTGAGCTTGCTTTTCAAAGGCTCAAAAGAACTCTCACCACAGCTCTAGTTTTGGCTTTACCCGATGGTGGTAAGATGTTTACCGTGTACACCGATGCTTGTGGAACGGGGTTAGGCGCTATCCTAATGCAAGAAGGAAGAGTGATATGTTATGGGGGTAGACAACTCAAAGTTCATGAGAAGAATTATCCCACTCATGATTTGGAGTTGGCGGCGATTGTCTTTGCACTCAAATCTTGGCGCCATTATCTTCTAGGCGAAAGATTCGAGTTGTATACTCATCACAAGTCATTGAAGTACCTCTTTTCGCAAAAGGATTTGAATCTGAGGCAATAGAGGTGGATGGAATTCTTGTTATCGTATGACTTCGATATAGCTTATACCCCTGGCAAGGGTAATGTGGTGGCAGATGCGCTAAGTAGGAAAAGGTTGACTTTGAGCCCTTTGTTTGTAGAGATGAAGAATCTAGAGTTCTTAGCAACCTTTGATCTTACACTTGCTGTTGAGTCAATGACTGGCACGTTAGCATCCCTTGAGCTTAGGCCCACACTACTTAATCAAGTAGGGACTTCGCAGAAGGAAGACCCGCAGATAGTCGAGATCATGGATAAGTTGATTCGTGGAGAAACGTCTAGTCATCTCGCTAGATATACTATTGATGACAAGGGGTGGCTAAGGCATGATGGAAGACTTTGTGTTCCACAAGTGGGAGACTTAGTGAATAAAGTTCTCGAAGAAGCTCATCATTCGAAGATGACTATACATCCTGGAGGGGATAAGATGTATAGGGATATGAAGCGCATTTTCTTTTGGGCCGGAATGAAGAAGGATGTGGCGGACTTTGTTTCAAGGTGCATGGTTTGCCAACAAGTAAAGGCCGAGTCAAAGAAGCCCGGTGGGCTATTGCATCCTTTGGAGGTTCCACTTTGGAAGTGGGAAAGTATCTCTATGGATTTTGTGGATGGATTGCCGAGATCAAGGAAGGGGAATACGAGCATATGGGTCATAGTTGATAGGCTCACGAAGAGTGCTCATTTTATTCAGTGAAGAGCAAGAGGACCGCATCATGGCTAGCATCTGTTTATCTTCGAGAGATAGTGCGGTTGCATGGAGTTCCTTCTAGCATTGCTAGCGATCGTGACCAAATCTTCACTAGCCAGTTCTGGAATAGCTTGCAAGAAGCAATGGGTACGTGATTGAATCTAAGTACAGCCTATCACCCACAGACGGATGGTCAGACCGAAAGGGTGAATAGGGTACTAGAAGATCTGTTGAGGCTATGCATTCTTGATTTTGGTGGTACTTGGGAGGATCATCTTCCTCTCGTGGAGTTTGCTTATAATAATAGCTACCAAGCAAGCATAGGGATGGCACCATTCGAAGCTTTGTATGGGAGGCCGTGCAAGTCACCAACTTGTTGGTGGGAGACGACAGATGAGCTTATACTTGGGCCTGACATGATAAGAGACACATCCGAGAAGGTTGAGTTGATTCGAAGGCGGATGAAAACGGCCCAAGACAAACAGAAATCCTATGCTGACAAGCGAAGGATAGATTTGGAATTCGAAGTTGGGGATATGGTTTTCGTGAAGGTTTCTCCTTTGCGTAATGTGGTTCGTTTTGGAGCAGTTGGGAAGCTAGCACCAAGGTTCGTAGGACCATTCCCTATCATTGAGAGAATCGGGCAAAAGGCTTATAAGGTGGAATTGCCCAAGAAGCTAGCCGGAGTGCACAATGTCTTTCATGTCTCGCATCTCCGAAAGTGCCTACATGAGTCAGCCAAGGTGGTTGAGCCTAGCATTCTTGAAGACGTGGAGGTAGAGAAAGAGGCAACCTTGAGGAGAGCTCCGATTCGTATCTTGGGAACGGAGATCAAGAAGCTGAGGAATCGAGAAGTCAAGTTAGTAAAGGTTCAGTGGAGTGAAGCCGAAGAGGACGCAACTTGGGAAACCGAGGAGAAGATACGTGGGCTTTATCCATTTCTTTTTGACGGTACATTCTCAATCTATTAGCATATCTTTCTTTTGCTATCCATGTTTATCTTGTTTATCTTGTTATTTCGTAAATCATCTCATGAGAACCTTAGGTAGAAACCCTTTGGATGAAACATGTAGTTGGAACATGTTATGCTTGATGTTTGCAAGTGGTTGCAAGTATTTGCAAGTGGTTACTCGTGGATGCATGAAACACGTTAGGCACTAAGATCAGCTCACACACTTTCATGTTGCATATGCATGAGTGCTTATACTTATTCATGGATGAAATTTGTTTTGTTATCACATGGATGTTGCATATGAATGAATGTTATGTGCACGCATGTAGAGATTATAAATTATGTTAGGAATTTTCATAAATATGGATTCGTTTCACTAACATACTTTGCATTAGGGAGGTTTACTGAATCAGTAACCGCCTGACTTTCGCATTAGATAAGTACATATACACACACCTTTTGCATATGTTCATACAACATTTAGAATCTGTTAAGGACAATGATTACTTGTGGATGATGTTTTGAGTAGACGGATGATGGATGGTAGGATACGTTCTTCCTAACTTAGAGATTTCGGGGACGAAATCCTTTAAGGAGGGGAGAATGTAACAACCCGTATTTTCAATGACATGTTATAACGTAAATCAAGGCAGAATTAAATGTTAAAATCTGAATCAAGGGAAACGGGCTATGCCATTGCGTTCGTCTCGGAAAAATACGCGAAATAGAGTCCGTATGACCAAGTTATGGCCCGTCAAAGTTTTCAGAAAATTCCAAATTCAAAACAGATTCAAATTCAAGTTCGAAATTCAAATTTCAACCCAGGCAGGCCAGGCGGGAAGATTTCCCGCCAGCCCCCAAGTCGACAGGGGTGTCTACTTGGGTGTCGAAACACCCCATCCCATGTCGACTGCCCAGACGACATGGGTGTCGACTTGGGTGGTCCGGGCAGTTTTGCCTGGTGCACCTGCTGAGTGATTTAGGTCATGTTTTAGGGCCTGTTTCGGGATTTTATGGCTCAGATTTAAACTAGGGTTAATCCTATGGCCTAAACTAACATAAACTTCTATATAAGCACCCTAAACCTAACCCTAAATCACCACAAATCAATCCTACAACTAGGTTATGCCAAAATGCTAGTTGATCATGGCCTCCATCTTCAAACCATGGCCTCCATCTCCTTCCTCATGAAAGCTTGAGTGTTCTAAGCTTGTTCCAAAGCAAAAGAGCCTTCTTTCTTCTTCAAATCAAGGATCTTTCTTATTTCTCAAGGGTTTTATTGAAGCTTATTATCTTTATTTGGGGATTGCTAGTGTGGCTTCGTCTCAATCTTGTTTTATTTTATTCTAGATCTCATAGCCACGATTTGTAAGCCCCATTCTACTCTTAGATTTAAACTATCAACTTAATATGACATGATGCAAGTTGGGTTTGGGTTTAAGTGTAACTATCTGCCTTAGATCTATCATTTTATGCATAGATCTTTTCATGACTTTGCCGGTTTATGATTATGAGACTATCACCTTGACTTTTGGGGTTGAAAGCTATGATCTTTGTTTGAGAATGTTGCATAACGCAACATAGAAACTCTCATGAACCTTGATGTTAACTTGCTATGTTATGAACCATATGCTAGTCACACCCTTACCATGTTATCACCTATTTGCTAAGTTAATGTCATACATGTTTTGAGGCCAATAATGCCATATGCAAGTTATGTTGAACACTTATACCTTGAATGTCACCATGTTTAACTTGTGACCAACTTTTCCACTTTGCGTGATATATTTGTGTTGATGCGAACTTATGTGCGTTGGGGTTACGTTATGGGTAAACTTAAATGACATGAAACATGACTTGAAAATATGACATGAACATTGACTTGTGGTTATGCTTGAAAACATGAACATGGACATGACACTTAGGAAACATGAGAGTGGCCAACTCGAGGTTGGGTTGAGTTTGTAGCAAAAATCTACCCAGAACCGACCGGCAATAGTGGCTACAAACAATAGGACCCAATGTGAGTAGTTGGTCATGTCGCACTTGAAACCCGAGGTTAGACTAGGTTGTGGTATAAAGCTACCCGGACCCACCCGGCTTAAGTAGTAACCACAACAAGGTCTAATGTGAGAGGTTAAGGTGCATTAAGTTAATTAATGCAACATGATAGGGTTAAGTCATGGACCACTTGATACTTAACCAAACTTGACATGTAGATTGGATAGGGTTAAGTCATGGATTTGAATGACAACACTTAACCAAATTAGAAACCCTAGTTGTAGGGTCCCTTTCAGCAGTAACCCTCTTTGTTGTATCATGATACCCTAGGGACTAGTCTAGGGTGGGGCACGATTACTGGGCTGATTATAAGCGACCAAAACGACGGCTGAGTTGGTACGCCGGTGTAGGTTCAGGCGGATTATGGTCGTGCACATAGTCCGGAGTTGAAAAAGCAGGCACGGGTACCAGTAGGTTTAGACTGTGCGTGCTTGATTTGTGTCCGTGGTTGGCACCCTAGGGCTTGATACACCCTAGGGTGGACCTAGCACAGTCTGACTACATTTCGTGATTGGGCCATATGACACCGACACATAACGAGTTAGGCTTATAGGGAGCCGATCGACTAGACCGTGTAGTTGGACCTTGATTTAGGTCATCTCATGATATTGGGCCTATTGGCCAAGGGATCACTTCTTGTTTATACTTGACATGTTTCAGAATACTAGTACACTCATGGTGCAACCTAACCTTGCATATGCGATGCCACACTTGATCTATCTTGTTATTTACTTATCATGCCAGTTTGGTTATCCTTATCTCAGTTTCTCATGATCAGTTAACTTTATTAGTTTTTATACTGATAGTAGTTAGGGCTTACCAGTCTTTTTGACTGACCCGTTTTCTTCCAGCTCTTTTCTTTCGTTTCCCCCCAGGTTCTCACGGTGGGAACACTAGCACCTAGCTTGGATCTTTTGCTTGGTTTGCTGGATAGCTCATGTACGGTTTGGACTTGAGCTCGCTATGGCTTTACCACGTCTATCTTGGGGATAGTTTACTTTATGTTATTTTCAGTTTTCAGTTTATGTTCTAGACTTTGTTTATGTTGGAAAAATGATGACTAAGTACTTTTCATGTAACTTGACTATGGTTTTGAAATAGTACTTTTATCCGCTGCTTTACTTACTCTGTTCTACTTACATATATGATTTATGTTCTGTCATGATATCTTTGTGCATGATTACCCGGTTAAACGCCCCTCCAAAGCTAGTGCACTTGCGAGAGTGACCCTGGTGGAGGTGGGGTGTTACAGCGATAGAAAAATATAATCTTTTCTATGTAAATGGCGATAGAAAAATATAATCTTTTCTATGTAAATGGCAATAGAAAAATATAATCTTTTCTATGTAAATGGCGATATAAAAATATAATCTTTGCTATACGTGTAACGAAATAAAAATGTGATTTTTATTTGTAAACAGCGTGAAAAGATTGAATTGGAATAGAGGGCGAATCAAAACCGTTCAGAAATAAAGAATGGCGGAGTGGAACCCAAAGGTGAGAACTCCTCACTCAAACTTTCTTATTACAGTTATTTGTGTTTAACTGCATATATGAACTGTTTCCCCATCGTCCACAGACCATGGACGACTTGTGTGTTTGTTTGAATTGTTTGTTAAGTTGGTTTGTGTGTTTGGATTGATTGGATTATTTGGGTTGGTTTGGGTTGGTTTGGAAAATGAAATGGAATGGTATTGAATAGAATTGATATGAGTATGGCGGGGACATTAGTAGATTGGGGATAAGGCGAGACCTTATCCCGGACCTAGTATCGTGCCGTTATGCCGCCGGAATTTTCAAAAAAGTGTTAGGAAAATTTAGCTAAGCAAAAATATTATTTTTAGCTTAAACAGGCTATAAATAAAATAAATATTCATATACAAACCAGACGGTTTGTTTATGTACACTGATTTGACTGATATTGATTGGGACGATAAATTTTACACGTCGCCCAACTGCACAAATAAAATCTGTGTTTGTTGATGTGAAACCCCACACGGGTATTGGGATGAGATTTGATGTACACTAGTCCCAATAATTAGTTGTGTGTCGATCGATAGGTTGACAGACTGTTGTGTTGTGCAGTTTGGATGATGGTTGATCATTTATTTTCTTGTGAAATACATGTGTGTATGGAATCCATATAAGTAACATTATATGGTATTTGATTGGGCCTCATTCCAATCTGGAAAATAAAGGATATTTTAAAATAATATTCAGAATAGAATAAAAAATTCATGCGTTGAATAAAATAGAAAATTCATGTGTCGAATAGAATAGAAAATTCATGTGTTGAATAAAAGCCGAGTTGAATAGATTTGCGCTATTTTGACGCGAAAGATATTTATATCGATTTTATTCGTTTTATAACGAATATCGAAAGGAAATGATTTCAAAATCAAATATTTTGAAAATATTATCATTTATATATAAATGATATAGAATATCCAATTTTGATTTAAAATTGAATTGAAAGTGAGAATCATTTTAAAACGATTTATAAAATACGTTTTGAACGAAATATATATATATATATATATAATATATATATATATAAATAAATGGTTTGAATAGAACGTGCCGCGCCGCGGCCGTTCGCGAATTTCGACCATTTACTTTGAATGGACATTACGGGAGATCCGACCGTCGGATTCTCCTAAAACTGGAACCGTTGGGTTCGTATCGAAAAGAGCTTTCTAGCGAACATTAGAAATCTGAAATCTAACGGTTGGATTTGGAGATACGTCCAAATCAAATTTGGAAAAGGTCGCTGTAAGTGCAGTTCGATGACCGTGTATGGAAATCGACTGAAAGGGCCTTAATAAAATTATTAAAAATATTAATAATTTGTGTAAAATCATAATAAATGATTTGGGAAGGGCTGGGGTGAAAAACTCAATATTTGAGAAGATTAAAATAGTTTTTTATCAAATTGAACTAGTTATTAACTAGAATTAGAATTCAATTATTTTAAAAAGAAATAAATGGGATTGAGAATGGGTTTTTAAATAAGCAGAATTTCCAATATATTAATTGGAATGGATTTGAATCGAAATTATCGTCGGGATATTTCGATGTTGGATTTCGTGATTAGACAAGTATTGTTATGGAAATTTGAAAGATATATTTTATATCGTTATTTCCAATACAATATTTGTTGGTTTCAGAATTCGATATTGAATATAAGCCGATATATTTTCTATTCAGAGCCTTATACTTAATATCGAATTGGATTTTGGGTTCGTCGTGAACAGAGTCTTAAATAACACTGTTCTTGAACCCAGTTAGAAAAGAATAAATCTTTTAATTAAGATTTAGTGAAATTGTCCAGTTAATTAGTATTTAATTGGAATTGAATTGAAAGTGATTTTGGGTTTATCGTCAACCGTGTTTTAAATGACATCGGTTCTTTAACCCAGTTAAAGATTAAAACTAAGTGGAGTTTTAATGAATCTTTAATTAGATTGAAATGATCGAGAGTGGAGTATCACCAGTTTTGCTCCAAGCGATAGTTAAATCTTTAAGTATATTTGAACGTGAAATGGTAATTAATTTTACCGATAACACCGTGGTGTTAGATATGGAGTATTACCAGTTTTGCTCCATGGGATAAATAGGTTGGGATTGGGAAATAAAATAAATAATTACTCCGGTGTGGTTCGCTAATCCCGACTAGTTTGGAAAACCTTAACATGATTTGAAATGATATCCAAAGGAAGATTAAAGAATAAATTTTAAAGAATTTATCTTTGATAAAATTAATGGGAACCTTTCCATAAGAATGTGAATATCTAAATAAAAGAATATTCTGAATTGGAATGAGGCGTATGTTGTGTTTGTGTAACATTTGTTTATTATATACGCGAGTTATTCGGAAAGGCCGGGTTTATACCCATTCTGAATAACCGATTCGATGATACGTCGAAGATGAAGATTTGGTGGTTGAAGACCGAGGGTCTTCACATCGTTTGGGTGATTACTGATGTTCTTGATTGGGCTGCACACCCAAGAGGAGGGAATCAGTTGGTGGTCATCCAGACGTACTTAGAGATCGACGGATATGCGAGGAAAGTGCCTCCGGTTTCGTTCAGACCCAGAACGAACTTGTATGGACTGTGTGTCTGACATTGGATTTTGCTCTGTGTTGATTGATCTTTGTTAAATATACATCTGTCTAGTGAAGGAGAATTTATTCTCTTACTTCACTCTTCTCTGAGACGTACGGGATCAGAGGTTGTATATCGATAGAAATCAGTCATATGGAGCGAATTGTCTGTATGGCATGCCTAAGTGGAAAATGATCAAGGCTTCTGTTGAAAACCAAAGTCTTGTGGTGGATAGCATGGATTCACGAGCCTCACACCCCGGTGTGAACCAAAAACGGGAGAGGATCCAGGGAGAACATGCGTCTCTTTCTAGTTAGGGTGGTGACAGGGACCTACCAGCGCTGACATTTATATACTTTTCACTTCTGTGGTTGTTGCTGTTGCGAGGCGCCTCGGATATAGAGCCAGTGGGCTCATTTACGCCCCAAAGGACGGATTGACGTAGTGTTCAGGGTTTAAGTTTAATCCACATCGAGTGGACCGACCCTGTGGCTCCTAGGTGCAGTTGCGGCTATAGCCTGAGACTCGGACTAGAGAGCTCGAATTCGGTGAGTATCTTGCCCCTAGCCTCGGTTCACAGATGGAAATCCAATTTCCAATACGTGATTTTGCGATTATGATTGTAGAGCCTAGTTTTGGCGACTGATAGATGGTACCCATGCCGCCTATGATTGATACACTTATATTTGTAGTTGTTTTTGACACTATACACTTATAGTACTATCAAAATAATCTGTTTTAAACGTATCAAGCATTCTTTGGCTATTATAAGGTAAAACCCTATCCTCCGGCTTGTGTTGCATTGTGTGAAGGGACCTAGGTCTTATAACAGCTTCATTGTATTTATTTTAGCATTGCGCTGTTTTGTTATATGCACTGGTATTCTTGGGGTAAAAACCCGTTCCGTGTTATACGGCGTGGTCCCTTGATTTACCTAACTTAAAAATAAAGATTTATAACTATTTTGAGTTCTCACACCAGTCACATGACTGACCTGGAGTTTATTGTTTTAACCTAAACTCTGGGTGCCCCTATTTTCCACACGGGCAGCTAGTAGTTTTGGTTTTGAAGATTTATATTCACAGGACTCTGGTTTACAGCTGGAATGATATTCGGGAAGCTTTGTATCCGTATATTTTATCCAGTTGTGATTTGTATTATTTTCCGCTGCATTAATGTATTTAAATCTATGATGTCTGTCAAATGTAAATTATTTGTTTATACTCTGTATATTCTTGTACTCTGATGTAAATTGTTGTAATAAGCAATGAAATGTTCTTCTATCTGTGTTCTGATGTGTATTGTTCTCAAAACGATTCGGGGTTTCAAACGGTCTTGGTGGGTTTAGCGATCGATTCGGATCGAGCGAAATTCCTTCTCATTACATCGTGAGTCTATCTACTATAACCCATATGCTAGTATTTCCCTTCCTTGATCTAGGCAATCCGTCCACGAAATCCATGGAGATACTTTCCCACTTCCATTGCGGAACCTCCAAAGGACGTAATAGCCCACCGGGCTTCTTTGACTCGGCCTTTACTTGTTGGCATACCATGCACTTTCAAATGAAATCCGCCACGTCCTTTTTCATTCCAGCCCAAAAATAAATGCGTTTCATATCTCGGGACATCTTATCCCCTCCAGGATGTATAGTCATCTTCGAGTGATGCGCTTCCTCAAGAACTTTCCTTACTAAGTCTCCCACTTGTGGGACGCATAGCCTCCCATCACGTCTTAGCCATCCCTTGTCATCAATGGCATACCTACTGAGGTGACTTGACGTCTCACCCCTAATCAACTTGTCTATGATCTCGAGTATCTGTGGGTCTTCCTTCTACGAAGTCCCTACTTGGTCTAGGAGAGTAGGCTTTAGCTCAAGAGATGCTAATGTAACAGTCAACGACTCAACAGCGGGTGTAAAATCAAAGGTTGCTATAAACTCAAGACTTTTCCTTTCAACAAACAAGGGACTCAAAGCCAACCTTTTTCTACTTAGCGCATCTGCCACCACGTTACCCTTTCCAGGGGTATAAGCTATACCGAAGTCGTACGATGCCAAGAATTCCATCCACCGTTGTTGCCTTAAATTCAAGTCCTTTTGTGAGAAGAGGTACTTAAGCGACTTGTGATCGGTATAAAGCTCGAACTTCTCACCTAGAAGATAATGGCGCCACGATTTTAGTGCAAAGACAATCGCCGCCAACTCCAAGTCATGTGTGGGATAGTTCTTCTCATGAACTTTAAGTTGTCTACCCCCATAGCAAGTCATGTGTGCCTAACCCCATGCCACATGCATCTGTGTACACGGTGAACATCTTACCTCCGTCGGGTAATGTCAAAACTAGAGCTCTGGTGAGGGCTCTCTTGAGTTTCTGAAAAGCAACTTCACATTCTATATCCCATGCAAACGCTAGGTTTTTCTTAGTCAACCTAGTAAGAGGAGCTGAAATCTTAGCGAAGTCCTTAATGAACTTCCTATAGTAGCCTGCTAAACCGAGAAAGCTTCTCACCTCGGTTGCGCTCTTAGGAACTTTCCAGTCTTGTACCGCAACTATCTTTGCGGGGCCTACAACTATGCCTTGCTCAGAGACTACATGCCCAAGAAACCGAACTTCCTCCCTCCAAAAATGGCATTTGGAGAACTTAGCTTTTAACTTGTGTGCTCTAAGCGTATCCATAACTTCCTTGAGATGTCTACCATATTCTTCCTCACCTTTGGAGAAGATCAGGATATCATCCACGAAAACCACCACGAATTTGTTAAGGAACTCCCTAAACACCCTACTCATCAAATCTACGAAGTATGCGGGTGCATTTGTTAATCCAAACGGCATGACTAGCCATTCGAAGAAACCATCTGGAGTCCTAAACGTCGTCTTGTCAATACTATCCTCAGCCACTCTGAGTTGATGGAATCCTGTGGCTAGATCGAGTTGAGAGAAAACGGACGCTCCTACAAGCTGGTCAAACAGATCATCGATTCTCGGTAGTGGGTGCCTATTTTTCTTTGTCAGTTTGTTTAATTCAGGATAATCCACGCACAGACGAAGCGAACCATCCGCCTTAGTAGCGAATACCATAGGAGCACCCCATTCAAAAATGCTTTGCCTTATAAAATTTTTCTCAAGCAACTCCTTAACATGCTTACTAAGCTCTCTTCTTTCCCGCGGAGCCATGTGCCTAACGGGCAATGAAAAAGGCTTGGCATTATCAATTAGATAAATACAGAAATCTATCTCGCGCTTAAGGGGTAACCCCCTAACTTCATCGAAGACATCGAGATATTCTCGGACCACCCTAACAGATTGTAGATCATCGATGGACGAGTCAAGGGATTCAAGATAACATAACATAACAGGACCCATAGGATTACAAGAAATTTCTAGGGTATTACCAAGACGAGTCATGAGCCTTACTACCCTACGCTCACAATAAGGAATAGCTCCATAATTGGATAGCCAATCCATGCCCAAAATCAAACCGTATCCCCTGAACCCGAGAACATAAGCATTACATGAAAATTCTACGCTCAAGATAGAAATCCTCACATCCATATAGATCACAGATAAATGAGTGGAGCCCCCAATCGGATTTGAAACACTAACGGGATCCTCAACTAGACTATTACTTAGGTGCAGGTTTTCAACAATATCAGAGGAAATAAATGTATGTGATGCGCCAGAGTCAAATAAGGTTCGAACGGGAAAGTCAGAAATGTATACAAGACTTTCTACAGAAATACTACCTTGATCAAGAGCTGGAGTGGTGTTGAGAGCCTGCAACTGCCCTCCAGAAGGTCCTGCTCGCTGAGTCTGCCCTTGCCCCTGTGTTGGCTTCTTAGGGCAATCCTTACTAAAGTGTCCAGTCTCCCCACAATGAAAGCATTCGCCCAACTTCCTCTTCTTCTTTCTACAGTCCTTGGCTATATACCCCAGAATCCCACAATAGTTACACTTCCTCGTCTCACGTGGCTTGTTGTTATTGTTGCCCTTGTTATTCTTGTTATTCTTGTTGTTCTTGTTACCTCCATTCTTGGAATCCACCTTCTTATTCTGAGTCTCGTCAGGATTAACCTCTTTCTTCCCCTTCTTGTCTTCCTCATACAGAAGGGCCATATCCACCATGCTCTCAAAGCTAGCCCCCATGGGTATATGAGTCATGTCCAACCCATGTAATGGCTCATTCAATCCTTGAACAAAGCGTAGAGCCTTTTTCTGGGCCGTGTTGACCAAGTCCAAACCGAACCGAGCAAGCTAATTGAATTTATTCACGTATTCTCTAACAAACATGTCCCCTTGCTTGAGTGCTAGGAACCTTTCCATTTGGAGACTATCTTCCGCCGGCGATCGAAATTTAAGCCCAAACCTCATCCTAAAGTCGATCAAGTCTCAATGGGTCTGGTAGCGTTGGCGACTTCCCACCAGTATGCAGCTTCATCCTTCAGTAGCCATGCTGTAACAACCCGTATTTTCAATAACCTGTAATAACATAAATCGAGGCAGAATTTAATTCTAAAATGGGAATCAAGGGAAACGGGCTATGCCATTGCGTTCGTCTCGGAAAAATACGCGAAATAGAGTCCGAGTTTTCGAAAATCGGAGTCCGTATGACCAAGATATGGCCTCGCGAAGTTTCACGAAAATTCCCAAATTAAAGTATACTTAATTAAGTGAAATGGGTTGTGTAGATATATATATATATATATATATATATATATATATATATATTGATATATATATATATATATATAATTGAAAATTTAATAAATAAATATGCAAAAATGCTCAAAACAGCGAATTGGGAGAGGGGAATAACCGAACCGGCCGATTTTTGAAGTCGACCCGAGCCCGCTGGGTCGACTAGGGGTTAATCCAGGGTGTTTGGCTGTCAACCCGTGGGCCGATTCGCTCAAGTGCAGATTTTGCATTTGAATGGTTCTCATGGTCCATCTTTAATCTAAAGGCCCTAGATGGTTCCTACACTTGACTTCTTCCCCAAGACATGCTTTGATGGCTTGGATTGAATCTAGGGTTAATCCTATGGCCTAAAACACTTGCCTAATCTATAAATAAGACCCTAACCTACCCTAATTCATTCATAATTAAACCTAGTGACTAAACTATGGCAAAATGCTAGCTCTCATGGCCTCCACTAATTTTATGAAGAGGGTTGCATACTAATCACTCTCTAATCAACTTCTAATCCCTTCTTAGCATCTTAATCTTCTTCATTTGGTGTTCAAAGTTGCTAGTTGTGAGTTTCTATCACTTTGATGATCTTTTGGTAAACTAATTAGATGAGATGTGATGAGATTTATGGTTTTGTATGTGGGTTAATGAGCTTTGAATCATATGATATGATGTTAGCATTAATCTTATGTTTATGCATGTTGAGTATGTAAGCTTATGCAAGTTTAATATGATGTATGTTATGTTTGCATGATGCTAAATATGCAAGTTGTGGGCTATGTAATCATATGCATGTTATGCAAGTTCATGGTAATATGCTATGCAAGTTACATGTTTGTTAATATGCAAGTTACATGTTTGTTAATATGCAAGTTACATGTATGTAAATATGCAAGTTACATGTTTGTTAATATGCAAGTTACATGTTTGTTAATATGCAAGTTACATGTATGTAAATATGCAAGTTACATGTTTCTTTATATGCAAGTTACATGTTTGTTAATATGCGAGTTACATGTATGTAAATATGCAAGTTACATGTTTATTAATATGCAAGTTCATGATGACACATTATGCAAGTCTATAAGCTAATATGCAAGTTTGTTATGCAAAATGAATATGTAAGTTATGTGACATATTATATGCAAGTTATGTGACATGTTATGCAAGTTCATATGCAAGTTATGTGTTTGTTAATATGCAAGATGGCACCTTTGAAACATGTTCATTCATATGCAAGTTGACACCTTTTATATGTGTTATATCATGAACGAAATTACGTGGGAACGATGGGGTAATTAAATGCATAAGTTAATAAGATTGTGTGAAATTAATATAATTATGCATAACACAAAATAAATAAACATAGTATGGGAATTTGCCTATTTGGTTAGGTGTACCCATACTATGTGTTGGGAATTTACCTATTGAGTTAGGTCTACCCCATGGGAATTTACCTATTAAGTTAGGTCTACCCATGTTAAGAAAACTTGATTAATTAGGGATAATTAATATAAAATTATGAGGGTGATTAATTAGGTGTAATTAATTGACTAAGACACGAGGTTGGACTCAGTTGTAGCGTAAAACTGCCCGGACCCAACCGGCTTAACCAGTTGCTACAAATGTTAGCCCAATGTGAGAGGTCTTAGGCACAAACTAAATACGTAATTAATGTAAAGACACGAGGTTAGACTCTGTTATGACATAAGGCTGCCCGGACCCAACCGGCTTAACCAGCGGTCATAAAAGACAGTCTAATGTGAGAGGTCTTTACAAAGGTTACGTTCTTAATTAATTAATTAAGAAACACTTAACCATATTAGCATGTAGAGGGACATGAGGGGTTAAGTGGGTGCCTCGGGTGGCATGAGAAAATCTAGTGGTTGCCTTGGGTGGCAATAGAAAATACGATTAGAATACTTAACCAAAATGGAACATGTAATTAAAACATGATTAAAGGGTTAAGTGGGATATACTAGAAAAAGGGACAAGCTTAGGTGGGTAGCTTGTGGAGGCCCATTTCAACCAGTAACCCATACGTATCTTTGTGGGCTCGACCCATGTCGAGGACGGGACACACATACTGGGCTTGACTGTAAGAGGCAAACGGGTTAGCGGTGGCAACGCAAGTCCAACGGGCTTCATATGCGTGAGTGGGCCCGGGCTGGTAGGTAAGCCGTTGTTGCATCGAGTAGATATAAGCCGTGCACCTTTAGTTCCATCAGGTTGCCACATTGGGGAATGATACATCCCACGGTGGGGCCAGCACGGGTATCTACGTTAGGGAGCCGATCGAATGGGAGGTAGTGTGTACACCTAGTGGATTGTAGGGCCCCGTGGCGCCTACTTGGTCACCTAGGGGTACGCAGGTACTAATTAGTAAATTTTATAAGTCCTTGGGTGGGATCAACCTTTAAGTTAGGAACGACTGGTGTGGTGCAGTTTAGTAATTTACCTTAGGGAGGGTAGATGCGTCTTTATCCTTTATCTTCGTTTAGTTGACTGCTTAGGGTAGCCATTCATCCCTATATGTTACCGTATATCAGTTTATGTCTTCTCTGGTTACTTTAACGATTGTATTGTTAAAGTTATAGGACTCGCTCAGACTTATGTCTGACCCTGTTGTTTTTATCTTTTTCCCAACCCTCAGGTCCTACGGTGGATCCTAGCAGTAGTGGAGCTTGATCGGATTGCTGTTCCAGTCTTTAGGAGCTTGGATAGATGTAAAGCTCCAGTTATCCAGTTATCTTTTCTTTTGTTTGGCTATTGTATGAGAGTGGGATTATGTACTTCTTTATTTTGATGGATATTGTACTTGACCTTTATTGTGGTTTTATGATGTAACCAGACATGTTTTACTTCCGCTGTTATGAGATGATGTTTTAAAAATTTCAAGTACTATTTATATCTGTCTTGTTGTAATTTTTCTGTTCTATATTCACTAAAATACTCCACCGATGCTATGGCATTCCCTTAGTGAGTGATCATAGCGGGAGTGGGGTGTTACACGTGGTATCAGAGCTTAAGGTTACCAGAACAGATAAAATTTTTGAGAAAAACTACTTTCTAAGAGTATTTTCGAAGAAAGGATTTTTAAAAGCATGTCTTCTAAGAGAAAAAGTTTTTGAAAAAGAAAAGCATAATCCCCAATAGCCATATCTTTATCTTTCGGAATCTCCTTTTTGAATCTTTCCTCTTTCGTTTCAGCATGGCTGAAGATCTTAACATCCCGGAGGGTTTAGTTATACCACTATGGTATAGGAGGTTGCAAGAGGCTAGGGCCGCGGCTGCGGGTCCGGCCAATGCTACTACACCAGAGACAACCGCTCCTCCTCCTCAGCCTAGAGTGGATAATTTTGCTAAGGTTTGCAAGGAGTTCAAGGCTATAGGAGGAAAACCTTTTCTTGGTTCAGAGACTTTCGTAGAGGCTAGAGATTGGCTTAAGGAAGTGGAAGAGTTGCTAGATATCTTTGAAGTGGAAGAGGGAAAGAAAGTCAAGTTGGCGGCTTGGTTAATGAAGGGAGAGGCCTCATTCTGGTGGGAGGTCACTAATGGAGAACGCCCTGTTGACTCTTGGGCAGATTTTAAGCAAAGGTTTGAGGCTAAGTTTCTCTCAAGGGCGGAAGAGAATCTGTTTATGGAGAAGTTCTTGAATTTGAAGCAAGGGAATCTCACGGTGAAAGAATATGTCAACAAATTCAATCAATTAGCAAGGTTTGGCATAGAGTTGGTGAATACACCGGAGAAGAAGGCTTTGAGGTTCGTTAGAGGCTTGAACGAACCATTGCAAGGAATAGCTATGACTCACATTCCTATGGGGGCCACTTTTGAGAAGCTTGTCTACATGGCACTTATGCATGAGGATGATAAGAATTCTAAGGCACCAGAGAAAAAGGGGGATCAGAAGAAACCGCAACAGCAACAACAAGGCAAGGGCGGAAAAGGCAATGGTGACAAAAAGAAGACGAAGAAGAAGTGCTTCAATTGTGGAACACCAGGACACCTTAGTAAGGATTGTCGCAAAAAGAAGAAGACCGGTTGCTTTCATTGTGGTGAAGCAGGGCATCTTGTGAAAAACTGCCCAAAGAAGGGGCAGAAGACGGGGTCTACCTCAGGAGGCCAGGTGCAAGCTCTTATAGCACCACCTCAGTCAGGGGGGGCAAGTTCAGGTTCTCTCAGTTCCACCGATTCAGCAGAGAGGTAGAACTATTTCCGTTGAAAGTCTGGTTTTTCTGTTTGATCATCCAGTTCGTACTTTGTTTGACTCTGGCGCATCGCATTCTTTTATCTCATCATCGTTAGTTGAGTCACTGCACTTAGACACCAGTCTAGTTGATGATCCCTTGGTTGTCTCAAACCCAATTGGGGGCTCCATATATCTGTCTATGATATGTTTGGGTTTGAAGATTTCTATACTTAGCGTTGAGTTTAGATGTGATGCTTTTGTATTGGGCTTCACGGGCTATGGGTTGATCTTGGGCATGGACTGGTTATCCAGTAATGGTGCCGTTCTTGATTGCGAAAGGAGAGTTGTCAGGCTCATGACCCGCTTGGGTAACACTCTCGAGATCTCTTGCAATCCCATGGAATCTGTTTTGCTAAGTTATCTTGAATCGCTCGATGCTTCGGTCGAGAGTTTGTGTTCTGTCAGAGTAGTCCGGGAATATCCGGATGTGTTTGAAGAAGTAAAGGGTTTGCCTCCGAAGCGGGAGATAGATTTCCGAATTTATTTGGTGGATAATGCCAAACCAGTGTCTTTGCCAGTACGCCACATGGCTCCTCGTGAGAGAAGAGAACTTCATAAGCAAGTAGGGGAGTTGCTTGAGAAGGGGTTCATAAGGCGAAGTATATCGGAGTGGGGAGCTCCAGTAGTGTTTGCCACGAAGGCGGATGGGTCCCTCAGACTTTGTGTGGATTATAGAGAACTTAATAAGCTCACGAAGAAGAATAGACACCCATTACCGAGGATAGATGATCTCTTTGATCAGTTGGTTGGCGCGTCAGTATTTTCGCAGATGGACTTAGCTACAGGGTTTCATCAGTTAAGAGTGGCGGAGGACAGTATAGAGAAGACTGCTTTCCGGACTCCGGATGGTTTTTATGAGTGGCTAGTGATGCCATTTGGGTTGACAAACGCCCCCGCATACTTTGTTGATCTCATGAGTAGAGTGTTCAGAGAGTATCTGAATAAGTTTGTAGTAGTTTTTGTGGATGACATCTTGGTCTTTTCCAAGAATGAAGAAGAGCATGCCTTACATCTCAAGGAAGTGTTGGAGACTCTTCAAGCGCATAGTCTTAAAGCTAAATTCTCTAAATGCCATTTTTGGAGAAGAGAAGTGCGATTCTTAGGGCATGTGGTCTCTAAGGAAGGGATAGCTGTGGATCCCGCAAAGATAGTATCTATCCAGGATTGGAAAGTTCCTAGAAATGCTACCGAGGTAAGAAGTTTCTTGGGGTTGGCAGGATATTATAGGAAGTTCATCAAAGACTTCGCGAAGATATCAGCCCCATTAACCCGCTTGACGAAGAAGAATCTGGTTTTCTCATGGGATGTAGATTGTGATGATGCTTTCCGACGGTTAAAGAGAGCTTTGACCACCGCTCCAGTTTTAGTGCTTCCAGATGGGAGTAAGCCGTTTGTTGTTTATACCGATGCTTGTGGAACAGGATTAGGCGCAGTCTTGATGCAGGAGGGAAGGGTAATAGCCTATGGAGGGAGACAATTGAGAGTGCATGAGAAGAATTACCCTACCCATGATCTAGAGTTGGCCGCGATTGTTTTCGCACTTAAGTCTTGGCGCCATTATCTTCTTGGTGAGAGATTCGAGTTGTTCACCGACCATAAATCATTGAAGTACTTATTCTCTCAGAAGGATTTAAACTTAAGACAGCAAAGGTGGATGGAGTTCTTAGCATCCTATGATTTCGAGATAGCGTATACCCCTGGTAAGGGTAACGTGGTGGCAGACGCCTTAAGTAGAAAAAGGCTATCTTTGAGTCCATTGTTCGTGGAACGACGAAGCTTGGAGTTTCTTTCTTTGTTTGACTTCAGACCTTCTGTTGATTTTGTACCTGGTTTGTTGGCATCCTTGGAGGTTAGACCTACTCTTTTGAGACGGATTGGCGAGGCTCAGCGAGACGACCCACAGTTGGTTGTGTTGGTAGAGAAGCTTATAAGAGGGGAGTCGTCCAACCATTTGGGTAGATACACCATAGATGATAAGGGATGGTTGCATAGAGACGGTAGACTTTGTGTACCGCAAGATGAGGGTTTGAAGAAGGCTATTTTGGATGATGCACATCGTTCAAGAATGACTATTCATCCCGGTGGAGACAAAATGTACCAAGACATGAAGAGAGTTTTCTTTTGGGCCGGTATGAAGAAAGATGTGGCCGAGTATGTGGCTAGATGCTTAGTGTGCCAACAAGTTAAAGTGGAGCAAAGGAAACCCGGTGGGTTGCTACACCCATTGGAAGTTCCACAGTGGAAGTGGGATAGTGTCTCGATGGATTTCATCGACGGGTTACCGAGATCGAGGAAGGGCAATACGGGAATTTGGGTTGTGGTAGACAGACTTACCAAGAGTGCCCATTTTATACCCGTAAAGAGTAAGAGGACCGCTCCATGGCTTGCTTCATTCTATGTTAGAGAGATTGTTAGATTGCATGGCGTACCATCCAGCATTGTGAGTGATCGAGATCCTATTTTCACTAGTGAGTTTTGGAGAAGTTTGCAAGAGGCGGTAGGGACTCAGTTGTGTTTGAGCACCGCATATCATCCTCAGACGGACGGTCAGACCGAGAGGGTGAACCGTATCTTAGAAGATCTTTTGAGGCTTTGTATCTTGGATTTTGGAGGTACATGGGAAGAACATCTTCCTTTGGTGGAGTTCGCATATAATAACAGCTTTCAGTCCAGTATTGGTATGGCTCCTTTCGAAGCTCTTTATGGAAGGCCTTGTCGATCTCCTACATGTTGGTGGGAATCTACGGATAAGATCTTGCTTGGGCCGGATATGGTTAGAGAGACTTCAGAGAAGATTGATTTAATTCGAAAAAGGATGAAAGCAGCGCAAGATAGACAGAAATCTTATGCGGATCGGAGAAGGACGGATCTTGAGTTTGAGGTTGGGGACATGGTTTTTGTCAAAGTATCTCCATTGAGAAATGTTGTTCGCTTTGGGTCCATAGGGAAGTTAGCACCGAGATTTGTTGGGCCGTTTCCTATTAAGGAAAGGATTGGACGGATGGCATATAGGGTGGAGTTGCCCGACAGACTTAGTGGTGTTCATGATGTATTCCATGTATCACATTTGAGGAAGTGCTTACATGAGACCGCGGAGGTGGTAGAGCCGAGCTTGCTTAGAGATGTAGAGGTAGAGCGTGATGCGACGATTCGACGAGCTCCTACTCGCATCCTTGGGTCAGAAACTAGGAAGTTGAGGAACAGAGAAGTTCAGCTAGTTAAAGTGCAATGGGGAGATGACGAAAGCAATGCTACTTGGGAGACGGAAGCAAAGATGCGTTCTTTGTATCCATTTCTTTTTGAGAGTATGTCTTTTAACTTCTCCTTTATTGCTTGTCTAGTACTTATCTTATCTTTAGTATATCCTCTCGCTAATACCTATGACCTTTAGATAGGGTAAAACCTATGGTTGAGACATGTGTTTGAAACATGTTATGGTTGATGGATGCATATGGATGCAATTGTTTGCTAGTGGTTGCTCGTGGATGCATATACACACACATTAGGCACTAGATCGGCTCAGTCACTTCATGTTGCATATTGCATAAATGGATGTGGTAGTTAGATTGATGGATGTATCATGGCTGTGTTATCATATGGATGATGCATTTTTGTGTATGGTTGTGCACGCATGTAGAAATTTGTATGTGTCAATAGGGTTTCGCATACATATTGGATGCATGGCACTATCATGGTTTGCATTAAGGAGGTTTACTGTATCAGTAACCGCCTGATTTTCGCATTAGGTAAGTACATATACACACACTTTTGCATATATCCATCCAGCATTTAGAATCTTGTAAGGACAATGATTGCTCGTGGATGATGCTTTGAGTAGATGGATGATTGGATGGTAGGATACGTTCTTCCTAACTTGAAGATTTCGGGGACGAAATCCTTTAAGGAGGGGAGAATGTAACAACCCGTATTTTCAATAACCTGTAATAACATAAATCGAGGCAGAATTTAATTCTAAAATGGGAATCAAGGGAAACGGGCTATGCCATTGTGTTCGTCTCGGAAAAATACGCGAAATAGAGTCCGAGTTTTCGAAAATCGGAGTCCGTATGACCAAGATATGGCCTCGCGAAGTTTCACGAAAATTCCCAAATTAAAGTATACTTAATTAAGTGAAATGGGTTGTGTAGATATATATATATATATATATATATTGATATATATATATATATATATAATTGAAAATTTAATAAATAAATATGCAAAAATGCTCAAAACAGCGAATTGGGAGAGGGGAATAACCGAACCGGCCGATTTTTGAAGTCGACCCGAGCCCGCTGGGTCGACTAGGGGTTAATCCAGGGTGTTTGGCTGTCAACCCGTGGGCCGATTCGCTCAAGTGCAGATTTTGCATTTGAATGGTTCTCATGGTCCATCTTTAATCTAAAGGCCCTAGATGGTTCCTACACTTGACTTCTTCCCCAAGACATGCTTTGATGGCTTGGATTGAATCTAGGGTTAATCCTATGGCCTAAAACACTTGCCTAATCTATAAATAAGACCCTAACCTACCCTAATTCATTCATAATTAAACCTAGTGACTAAACTATGGCAAAATGCTAGCTCTCATGGCCTCCACTAATTTTATGAAGAGGGTTGCATACTAATCACTCTCTAATCAACTTCTAATCCCTTCTTAGCATCTTAATCTTCTTCATTTGGTGTTCAAAGTTGCTAGTTGTGAGTTTCTATCACTTTGATGATCTTTTGGTAAACTAATTAGATGAGATGTGATGAGATTTATGGTTTTGTATGTGGGTTAATGAGCTTTGAATCATATGATATGATGTTAGCATTAATCTTATGTTTATGCATGTTGAGTATGTAAGCTTATGCAAGTTTAATATGATGTATGTTATGTTTGCATGATGCTAAATATGCAAGTTGTGGGCTATGTAATCATATGCATGTTATGCAAGTTCATGGTAATATGCTATGCAAGTTACATGTTTGTTAATATGCAAGTTACATGTTTGTTAATATGCAAGTTACATGTATGTAAATATGCAAGTTACATGTTTGTTAATATGCAAGTTACATGTTTGTTAATATGCAAGTTACATGTATGTAAATATGCAAGTTACATGTTTCTTTATATGCAAGTTACATGTTTGTTAATATGCGAGTTACATGTATGTAAATATGCAAGTTACATGTTTATTAATATGCAAGTTCATGATGACACATTATGCAAGTCTATAAGCTAATATGCAAGTTTGTTATGCAAAATGAATATGTAAGTTATGTGACATATTATATGCAAGTTATGTGACATGTTATGCAAGTTCATATGCAAGTTATGTGTTTGTTAATATGCAAGATGGCACCTTTGAAACATGTTCATTCATATGCAAGTTGACACCTTTTATATGTGTTATATCATGAACGAAATTACGTGGGAACGATGGGGTAATTAAATGCATAAGTTAATAAGATTGTGTGAAATTAATATAATTATGCATAACACAAAATAAATAAACATAGTATGGGAATTTGCCTATTTGGTTAGGTGTACCCATACTATGTGTTGGGAATTTACCTATTGAGTTAGGTCTACCCCATGGGAATTTACCTATTAAGTTAGGTCTACCCATGTTAAGAAAACTTGATTAATTAGGGATAATTAATATAAAATTATGAGGGTGATTAATTAGGTGTAATTAATTGACTAAGACACGAGGTTGGACTCAGTTGTAGCGTAAAACTGCCCGGACCCAACCGGCTTAACCAGTTGCTACAAATGTTAGCCCAATGTGAGAGGTCTTAGGCACAAACTAAATACGTAATTAATGTAAAGACACGAGGTTAGACTCTGTTATGACATAAGGCTGCCCGGACCCAACCGGCTTAACCAGCGGTCATAAAAGACAGTCTAATGTGAGAGGTCTTTACAAAGGTTACGTTCTTAATTAATTAATTAAGAAACACTTAACCATATTAGCATGTAGAGGGACATGAGGGGTTAAGTGGGTGCCTCGGGTGGCATGAGAAAATCTAGTGGTTGCCTTGGGTGGCAATAGAAAATACGATTAGAATACTTAACCAAAATGGAACATGTAATTAAAACATGATTAAAGGGTTAAGTGGGATATACTAGAAAAAGGGACAAGCTTAGGTGGGTAGCTTGTGGAGGCCCATTTCAACCAGTAACCCATACGTATCTTTGTGGGCTCGACCCATGTCGAGGACGGGACACGCATACTGGGCTTGACTGTAAGAGGCAAACGGGTTAGCGGTGGCAACGCAAGTCCAACGGGCTTCATATGCGTGAGTGGGCCCGGGCTGGTAGGTAAGCCGTTGTTGCATCGAGTAGATATAAGCCGTGCACCTTTAGTTCCATCAGGTTGCCACATTGGGGAATGATACATCCCACGGTGGGGCCAGCACGGGTATCTACGTTAGGGAGCCGATCGAATGGGAGGTAGTGTGTACACCTAGTGGATTGTAGGGCCCCGTGGCGCCTACTTGGTCACCTAGGGGTACGCAGGTACTAATTAGTAAATTTTATAAGTCCTTGGGTGGGATCAACCTTTAAGTTAGGAACGACTGGTGTGGTGCAGTTTAGTAATTTACCTTAGGGAGGGTAGATGCGTCTTTATCCTTTATCTTCGTTTAGTTGACTGCTTAGGGTAGCCATTCATCCCTATATGTTACCGTATATCAGTTTATGTCTTCTCTGGTTACTTTAACGATTGTATTGTTAAAGTTATAGGACTCGCTCAGACTTATGTCTGACCCTGTTGTTTTTATCTTTTTCCCAACCCTCAGGTCCTACGGTGGATCCTAGCAGTAGTGGAGCTTGATCGGATTGCTGTTCCAGTCTTTAGGAGCTTGGATAGATGTAAAGCTCCAGTTATCCAGTTATCTTTTCTTTTGTTTGGCTATTGTATGAGAGTGGGATTATGTACTTCTTTATTTTGATGGATATTGTACTTGACCTTTATTGTGGTTTTATGATGTAACCAGACATGTTTTACTTCCGCTGTTATGAGATGATGTTTTAAAAATTTCAAGTACTATTTATATCTGTCTTGTTGTAATTTTTCTGTTCTATATTCACTAAAATACTCCACCGATGCTATGGCATTCCCTTAGTGAGTGATCATAGCGGGAGTGGGGTGTTACACATGCTGCCAGTTGGACTTTCCTACGATCCTCAACATCGAAGATAATAAATAGCTCTTCAGTCTCCTTTAGCCAGTTTCTCGCTTGAACAAAATTCTCGGTCCCAATGAAATCCTTGTCTCCCATTGCCTTAAAGTCCTTGCAAATCTTA
The DNA here is from genome assembly GCA_030737875.1 of Allium sativum. NCBI lineage: Eukaryota > Viridiplantae > Streptophyta > Magnoliopsida > Asparagales > Amaryllidaceae > Allium > Allium sativum. The sequence continues at coordinate 808,378,215 of CM060921.1, read as the reverse complement.
GCGAAAGGATCTACTCGAGGGGGTTGAGGGGGAGGAGGAGGAACAACCTTGGCTGGGGGAACTACATTGGCTGGTCCCGTGGCTGGTGTAGTAGCCTCTAGGTACCTACGGAACCAGTTGGGTATTTGCACACCTTCGGGCAAGTTGAGATCCCCAGACATTCTGAAAAACGAAAAGAGAAAAGAATTCAAACGAAGGAACAAAGGAAAGTGCTTGTGGCTTTTGGGGAATATCCTTTTCAAAAATAAAACTTTTACTTGAAAAATTCTTCTTTGTATATGGTTTTGAAAATAATTTTGGAAGATTTTTAAAACTTTTCTTAAAAAAAACTTTTGCCCAGCTTGGTAACCTTATGCTCTGATACCAAATTTGTAACACCCCACCTCCTCTAGGGTCACTCACAAAGGGAATGCACTAGTTTCGGAGGGGTATTATTTTTGGTAAACATGCACAGAGATAACACAAGACAGAACATAGATAAATAAAAAGTAAAGCAGCGGAAATTAAAAAGCAAATGTCATTACTTCCAAAATAGAGAGTCAAAAACCACTTACATCAAACGTGCTTAAAACATTATTCCAATACATCAAAGTTCTAAAGAAGCAAATACTTAAAATAGCATAAATAAAACATTATTCCCCAAACATGGCAAGTGTGCAGCCACAACAAAGCTCAAGACCAAACCGTACTTGAGCCGTCAGAAAGCAATCTAAGTCCAAGCTAGGTGCTGGAATTTCCTCCCTGAGAACCTGAGGGGGGGGGGGGGGGTGGGGGAAACGAAAGAAAAGAGGTGGAAGAAAAGGGGTCAGTCATGAGACTGGTAAGCTCTAGTAACTATTAGTATAAAAACTAATAAAGTTAACTAGACATGAGAAACTGAGATTAAACTTACAGATAATAACCGGACTGGCATGATAACTAAAGATAACAAGATAAGAGCGGCATCGCATAATCAAAGTTTACTGCACTGACTGTACTAGTGTTCCAACCCATGTCAAGTATAAATCCAGAAATGATCCCTGGCCCAATATCATGAATGACCCAATAAGGGTCCAATAGAATGATCTAATCGATCGGCTCCCTACAACCTAACTCGTGGTGTATCGGTGTCATACGGCCCAAACCAGGAATGTAGTTACCTGTGCTAGGTCCACCCTAGGGGTGTATCAAGCCCTAGTGTATCAACCACTGACACAAAACAAGCACGCACAGTGTAGCCGTACAGGTGCCCATGCCTACCTTTTCAACTCCGGACGATGTGCACGACCATAGTCCGCTTGAACCTACAATGGCGCACCTAACTCAGCCGTCTTTTTGGTCGCTTATATCCATCCCAGTAATCGTGCCCCACCCTGTCTAATCCCCAGGGTATCGTGATACATCTAAGAGGGTTACTGCCGGAAAGGACTGCGTAGCTAGGGTTTCTAAGGGTCAAGTGTTGTCATTAAAATTCGTGACTTAACCCTATCCAATCATGTATCAAGTTGGTTAAGTGGTCCATGACTTAACCCTATCATGTGGCATTAATTTTCTTAATGCACCCCAACCTCTCACATTAGACTTGGTTATGGTTACTGGATGTGCCGGGCGGGTCCGGGCAGTTTTACACCATAACCTAGTCTAACCTCGGGTTTTCAAGTGCTATATGACCAACTACTCACATTGGGTCCTATTATTTGCAACCACTGGATTCGACGGGCGGTTCCGGGCAGGTTTATGTTGCAAATTCAACCCAACCTCGAGTTGGCCACTTTTAAGTTATCTAATTGTCATGTCCCAAATTCATGTTTCAAGCTTAATCTCATGTCAAGTTTACATGTCATATTTTCATGTCATATTATGCCAATTTTAATTTTATTAATTCTACCCAAAACATGTCCCCAACGTATGCGAATTCGTACTACTATAACAGGTCAAGATAGGGAATAACACAAAAGGATAGTCATAGGATGGCAAAGGTGCTTACAGGTTAAACATGATGATTATAACATTACAAGCATATGAATAAGGGTCTCAACATCAACTTAGCAATATATGGTGATAGACATGGCTAAGGTTGACATAAGAAAATAACCCCATTAATAGTTTCAACATCACAGGCATGTTAAGATAAAGATCATGAGGGGTTCTAGGTTTAAACATGATGTGCTCAAATAATTCACAACTCCAAGTTTTACATGAATAGATCTAGGATATACAGAACTAGATCTAGAATAATGGATCTACAAGAAATAGTCATAGGTCATAGATATAGAAAGATAGATCCAATTTAGTTGTCATGTTTAAGCCTAATTTCAGTTTACATCAAGTTCAGGTTAAATTTACAGTTTAGATCTAAGAGTGACAAGAGCTTACAGATCGTGGTCTAGAGAAATAGAAAGCACAAGATTGTTGAAGTAGATCTCTAGCAATCCCAGTGAAGTCATGAACAGTCCCCTTCTCTCTACTCTTCCAGTCAGAATTTTAGCAGCATAAGGCCGGTGAAGATTTGTGTAGAGAGTCTAGGGTTAGGGGCTGTTTATATAGGGTTTTGGGGACGAACATGAACTGAAATTCGCACCAGAAATACCAGAAAGAACCCTGGCCCAAAAACAGATTCGGGGACCAGGTCGACCCCCAGGTCGACTGCCCAGTCGACCTGGTCAGGGTGGGTCGACTGCCCAGTCGACTCCCCTGTCGACCTGGCCTTGGGCGGGATTTTTCCCGCCCAGTCTGTTTGGGCCTAAATTTGAATTTGGTCTGTTTTGAAATCTGAAAATTTTCTGAAACTTTGGAGAGCCATATCTTGGTCATACGGACTTCGATTTTCGAAATCTCGGACTCTTTTCCAACCAGAAATCCGAGACGAACGCGATGGCGTAACCTGTTTCCCATGATTCTCATTTTAAAAATTAATTCTGCCTTGATTTATAGTTATCACACGTTATAAAAATACGGGTTGTTACAGAATGAGTTTAACTCACATTGGGTTTCCGTTCGCCGTCAGAATAGTTTGTTTCACAAGCTTCCAGCTGCGCTCACTCCATCCATTCCCATTCCAAAATCTTACGTCCGTCAATGCTCTTTGTTTGGTCCGAATTTGTCTACGTATGACACAGTTACCATTTTAATGCCATATTTACCTTATTTAAATTATAGATATTTTAATTATTAATGTTATATATAAAACTTTGTAAGGCACATTTTAATCGCGGTTTGGTATTTCTTAAATAAAAGGGTTAGGAACATTAATTATCCATTGTATATTTTCAGGGCGGTGTAAACAAATCGTTTTAGGCACATTCTTAAAATTGTATTAGGTAAAATTAACCCTACTTAGGCATATTACCTTTAAGAATTTGTCACGTTACATCTAAGCAGTTATGATCTCAAGGTTGTACACAGTAACAGGCAGGCACGTTTTATATCGGATACGACATATGAAAAGGTACATCCTGGCATTTGTAAATAATGCTTGGTACGTTGTCATATATAGGCTTGGGCACTTTCGAACAAAATATATATTTCATACTGTTCATGTATAATTTAATTTTACTGTTGTAATGGGTGATACATACATATAAAACTAGGCACTTGTTAAACCAATCTAGGCATGTTTAAATATAGTGTACATAACGTATGAAACCATTATACAATTACTTTGAATATTTTATTACCTAAGCACGGTAAAAACGTCATTTAAATTTAATTAGGCTTTAATTAGGAAGTACAAACCATAGTTAGGCATATTAAAGAATTTACGGTTCATCTTCTCACCTACTGAAGCTTTGCGGAACATTCTTCACTGCTCCTTTTTGACTTCACTCCTCCGTGCAGTCCTCACTCCACACCAGTAAACGCGCCCTACTTTCTCTGTCCCTCTGACCATCAACTCTGTTCTATTCAAATGAAATACTCCTCTCTATCATCACATCTTACGCCCAGACCCTAACCTCCCCTTCACGTTGTACATCTCCACTCCCCTCCAGTTTTCGTTTATCCACTTTCTTTTTTTATTACAAACCGTAAGACCAACGGCCCGCCAGTCCACATTCGAGAATGGACAGCCCACCGCGTTCAATCTACCCACCACGTAACTCACTCCAACATTTCTCTTCTTCCCACATTCGCTCCCCTCTTCCTAAAACTCCCTTCCCACTTCCGTCCAGGTTTCATTTCTATTTTCTCTTTTTTTATATAATGAAAGGAAATGCCTCGTCGCTTACCCTGTTAGCTTACAGAAGAGAGGAAGTGTTTGCCCAATAAAACGAAGATGGATTGCATATTTATAGATGGAGAACGAAGAGATAGAATCAACATCCATCGCATACAGTACAACGTAGGTTATTAGTTCTATTCCTAGGTTTGATGTGCATCTTGTTAAGTCATTTGACAGTTGATTGGCACATTAAGATCGGTTGCAACATAATACTGAGGGCAGAATAAAAAGGTAGGCTCGCAGTTGTGTTTTCACATCCATAGATCGGCCAGAGGCATGTGCTTGTGGGAAGTTTTTCTGCTCAATTAGCTGTGTGACGTCGAAATGAAGAGACATCACGATTACTTTGGGTTGAAGAAAAATGTATAATATATATTGTACATATTTGTGGATTCGGGTGAACATGTGCTGTGTGTTTTTCAAAGGAGGAGACAGAAGCAAGTGTGAGCTGGGAACGTTTACAAGCTGCTTTATTTTTCTTTTCATGGATTCTGCATGATGGGAAAACATATAGCCTGTGCGATCAGAGAGGAGTCTAGTATTTTTGGTGTTGAAAATGTTTAGATAGGCTGCTGTACTTAGGTAGATATTTTCGAATTTAGCTTGGGCGTTGGATGCTTTACATAAAAAAATAGCATGAATGGTTTTATCAACTCTGACATGGTTCGTGCCTATATAATATTAGGGTTGCAGGATTTAGACATTCTGTCGCGTATTTATATAGCAAGGGTTTGGATGGATTTTTCTTCTTCTTATATATATATATTATTTTACGAAACTTTGCGGTGAAGTATTTGACAAAGAACACCATAACGTTTTCTGTTTACTGATAAAAAACCTAATCTGGGTGTAAAAAGATATTCCGGATCCAATGGGGCAAGTTTTGTCGAAATCCGAGGTTGTATAAAAAAATTTCCTTTATAAAACCAGAAAAAAACACGTGTTTAATTTTTCCACGATCACCAGGTAAATCAAATCAACTTGAAACCTTGATATCCTAAAATAATTAATTGATACGAACCCAACGGCACCAGTTTCGTCGCATTCTGAGACTGTTTCCTCGGTAAGCTATTTTTACGTGCACCGCAATGCCATTTTGGACACCAAATTACACGGTCTCCAAAAATAACAAACTATATACCTATCCTGACTATAATCGACGATACGAACTCAACGGAATTGGTTTCGCAGCTTAATTCGATCGTCTGTTCAAGTTATACCCAAATAACCCATTATTAAATAAATTATGCACTATAGAAATTGAACGGACGTTTGTGGCTGCCGTGGTCACATACGACATCGGTTTTGCCATGCCATTCAACACCGTACAAAAATTTAACGATACGGTTCCAATGAAACTGATTTCATCGAAATCTGAGTCCGTTTGCAAAACGGCTATTTTAACGTGTGTATTTTAATAACGATTTCCACAGCGATTATTTTAAAATTTGATTTGGCCATAACTAACAAATTACAACACGAAATCTGGATTTTTCTCTTTCATATTAAAATTATCGTCAATATGGTTCTAAAGTTTCTCGTTTCACAGAAATCCGACTTATATCGGATCATGCATAGTCAATTAAAATTCAGAACTCAATATTACGAACTGCTGCGCCGTTTCAAGCTCGATTTATATTAAATATAAATTTAACGTTCAAATATCGTTTTTAATAACGAATGAAATATTAAAATCCATTAATACCCCAAATATAATATTTAAAATAATAAATTAAATTAAATATTTGACGGCCAAAAATCCGGGTCGTTACATATCCGCTGAACTTTTAAATCTAATTTGCATCATGTGTATTTATCAACATAAATATACAAACAGCTCATAAATATCCTAATCTATTAAACATAATCTGTCATGTATAATGTGCAAGATATAAGATGAAAATTGGTCTTTTAAATCCAATCCTTATCTTGGTGTATATATGTATGTCCAAGCAGTCTATAAATTAGATTTTATAATATTGTTCAATACCCAAATTCAGTGTGTTCATGAAAACAATAAAGTAAGTCACACTTGTTTTAATATAATAAGACATATTAGAACATTTATTATTATGAACACCATTGGCTTGCTATTTAAATTAAACACATAATACGTTATCGAATGTAAATAAAATTTATGTTATAATCTATTAGTTATAGCAAGGCAACAAACATATTATTTTAATAGTTTAAAACAAATGTCTTATATCCATTGCTTAGTGACCATGAATCTAATTCAAATACACGAGTAGAAGGATCTTATCTTTCGAAGTGATGCAAGGAGCTTCACCAAATCATATTTGCGTTATAAAGGTACTATGTCACGAATGGCATTATATAAAACATACATTACATCTTATGCACATAGCTGGTTTTATGTGTTGTATTCATTTATTTAATGACTTTAATTAGTATTAACCTAAGAAACGTCATTATATACATATATGGGCATAATCAAACAGGCATTCTCAAAACAAATATCTAATATATATTTCGAGATGTACATGCATATAGACATATATATCTAAACATTTAGACTACGAGTCTCAGGAATACTATACACCAAAATACAACTGTTAATATTACCAAAAATTGCAAATTGAAAATTTTCTTCATGTTTCAAAATTACAAAACAAGTTTTTCAATAAAATGTATATAACTTTGTCCATATTAACCTATGTTTTATTGAGTCAGTTTGTTAAACAACTCAATAAAAACAAATATATATGTTATATATGATATATGTATCAAAATAAATAACAATAGCATATAGGATCAAAAGTACACATATATTACTGTATGATCCTGTCATACATATTTAGGCAATATTAATACTATGCTTTGCAAGTGGGCGTACTTTGAAGTTAAAAGATATGCATACATCAAGTATAGCAGAGTACATTCAATTACATGTATATATCATTTATTGCCTATAGATATTATGACAGACAATCAAATAACATTTGCAAAATTGTTTTTGAAGTGAAAACATCCTAATGATTGTGTTAGATTATGTGCATCTGCAAACAGTTTTACAGTACAATAAAATACTATATACTGATCTGAACAATTATATCATATAGTTGTTTCATCGTGTACAATATTTAGTGCAATTTGCACGGAATCAACCATATACAACATTGGCAATCCATATTGATCAATACTGCAAGTATGCGGAGTTTCAAATTTTACTGATTTGGTTATTAAGAAAACTATTTCATCACTATGGTCATTACCATAACTAAGATAGAATACACATATATTTAACATTCAGCAAGGCTCAAACTTAAATTGGACATTCAATTAACAGGCACAACATCATTAAACAATTTTAGCAATACTATGTATAGGTATAAGGTCATGGTTATTTGTTTCAATCCAGATTCAACACTCGAACATTCAAGCAATAAACATCAAGGGATAAACTCAATCAATTATTTTCGTAAAACCCTAAGCTCTAATACCATTGAAAGTGACTTTTAGGGTTTTCAAATCGATTGGGCAGCAAAAAATTAAATCCTAAAATGGGATCTAATACGAAAAATAATAGATCGATATAAAATCATGCCTAGGGTCTGCAAGAAAACATGAATTCGAAGAAAGATCTGGGTTAAATCGAAGCCGAGCATGACAAATGTCGCCGCCTCTATAAATTACTCCAAGAATGCATGCTTCGATTTGGTCATACGAATCGATAAAGGATGAAATCGGTGCTAGCCGACATTAATTTAGGTTATCTTTTCCCTAACTTTTTATTCTTCGTTTTATATTCTATGTCATCCAAAGTGACATAAGGGTCGAACCCTTTATAATATTAAAACGAGGGTTTTAAAGGAACGTATAACCCGCTTTTTACCATTTCAAACCAAAAGAAAGTGTCAACGTTTGACGCAATTTTTGTTAAGAATGGTTTTCACCCTTTTACTCGCTCTTATGTGTGATCCCATAGGTTACCATAACGTTGGCAATAATTTAAACGATATTTAGATTATAAACAGTGAACGATATCTAGAAACACATCGTTGTTACCCAAGTTATAATAAGATCAACGATCCGATACAACCTTCTATGTGATTAGTGTCTCGATGTAATTTAATCCTTTTAACCAATATATCCAGGATTAAACTCGAGACATGGAACGTATCATCCTCTTTATAATTTCATCCTTTTATCTTGATCGATGAGTAGACTATATAAAAAAATCAATATTTGAGCACGGGCATGCATTTCATACTCACTCAATAATGAGGCCCATGGATATCACTACATATATTGTAGAGTTAAATTCCATCTAGACCATTCATAATTTTCATTCGATTCGATATGTATCCGATAGTCACCTTTATCGCCTACTCGGTTAAAAATAACTTTTAATGATATCAAAACACAAATATCCTTGAATAAAATTATAATGATTTTAGGTCTAGCGACCATTACGTGAATGTCACTATGAGAATAACTTATGATACTATTAATTATGTTCCATGTAGTTTTCTAATGTTGGGACAACCCAATACGCTATTCTCCAATATGTATTTATGTATTGACATTAATTCACTTATAATAATGATTAATGAGATACGATTATCAATTAATTTGCATACTAGTCTCAATGTTTTATCTTTATCCTATATAAACAATTAAACTTGACTAGGAACATTTAAGAATTATAATACTTATTTTACATTAAATGATCTCAAGTTCAAGTCCCTTGTCTGAACTATATAATTATGTATTATTATTCTAAGGACTTCTATTATGTTAATATTTATATTACGTAGTAAATATAATATGACATAATATTTTATTCAAAATAAATTAATAACATCAATGGTGTTAATTATCAAGTTAATTGGATTTCCACTCCCTTGCGTAAACTCTAATAGGTGGTCTAAGGGGAGGAGGTGGCATAGTATTAGGAAGGAGGGGGAGGAAGATAAATGGTGGTTTAAGGAAAAAAGTGAGAAAAAGGTGGAAAATGAGAATTAAAATAAAATAAACTTTCACATGTTATTGTACTTATGGAGGTGCGCCTTTGTGGAAGAATATGACATGTGGAGGAGGAGTACGATGAGTTGTCTAGTTGGTAGGAAGCATAGGAATTTGTGTACAAAGACATAAAGATGAATTTAAGTAAAAGGTTAATTTATATTTAAGGTTTTTCTTAGGAAGTTGGTATCTATATTTAAATTAATTCCAATACTTACGAATCATTTGTACATGTTAATATGTCAGTTAGGTTATCAGTTTTCATTTTATCAATATTTTAATTTGATCGGTATTACCCAAAACTGCTCATCTTCAAGTCGAAATTCTATAGAATGATTCCCACATGTTTTCAGTTCGTATGATCAAACCGTAAGTCCGATCAATACGAAATTTGAAACCCTACTATAATCCACTAATATGGTTCCAACAAAATTCGTCTCATTGAATTCAAGGACCATTTAAAAATTTACCTTATTTCTAGCTTTTACTAAATTATAACCAGTTTTTATATTTCACGTACTTACATATTAATTCCGATTGACTTGAAATTTAAAATCTTACCGTATTTTGATTGTAACAACCCAGAAATTTAGGGCCAATTTAAAATTTTTATTTTATAAATTTTAATGGATTTTTAATATTTAAAATGATTTATTTTAAATAATAACGACTAAAAATTTATTTTAATCGAAGTTAAAATGAATAAATTTAATTTAATTATGAAAGGAGTTATAAATGGCGCGACAGTTCAAAAATTCGATTTCTAATTCCAATTTAATATACAGAATTCATTTTAAATCAAAATTGAGCGAAACAAGAAATATTTGAATCTGTTTAATCATATCTTTCTAACAAACCCGAAAAACTGAAATTTCACTTTAAAAGTTGTAAGTTATGTCCAGTTTAAAATTTAGAAAAGTCGCTATAGAATTTATATATATTTTAATATAATATATTGGCCTTAAAAATAGCCATTTTGCAGACGAACTCGGTTTTCGACGAAACCACTTTTCTTGGAACCAGAATGTCAAATTATTGCTAGGTTTCAATTTTCATAATTTTTCGAATTAATATGTGAGCGTGGCAAAAGATAAGGTGTTTTGTCAATTTTAGTTAAATTTAATCGACTTGAAAAAGACCAATTTTCAAACGGTCTCAGAATTCGATGAAATTAGTATTGTTAGAACCGTATCATCAAAACATAACTAAAAATAATCTTTCTGTAATTTTTAGAGTCAGTATGTGGCCCAGGTAATTTAAAATGTACGTTTGAATTTAATATAAATATTTAAATTTTGAGAAAAACTTATCGTAACAGCCGAACTGGGTTACGAAACATGTTCCATTGTGTTTGGAACGGGGGCATTTGGCTAGGGGCGACACTAGTTGGGTGTGATTTGGAGTTCGTTTTGATAAACATGAATTTTTGAAATAAATGAATTAAATAAAAAGGAAAAATACTGTATAAATACGGTCCTATATGGTCAAACCTAAAAACCCTAATTTTTATTCTCTCAGCCGTCACCGTATATTTCAATGGCCACAACGTTCAGAAATTCAATCCTTATTTTCTTCCAATCCAATAACTAATTTCAGAATTCACAAATGCAAAATCGTAGAGCATCTCCTGCTCTATCGATCCATAAGGTGATGATAGCGTCCGGAGATCCGAGATGGCTGAACTCACGCTCTAAAGCCGGCGCGTTAGGAGGGATGCTGGCGGTGCTAGGCTCCACCGAGCGGAGGGGGGTTCTGGTCGTAGGGGGTACTCACGAAGGCGGAGAGATTGGTGGCGACCAATCATGGTACGGCGGCTTCTAGAAGGTTGCGGTGGTGGTTCTTTTAGATGAAGATGGGTTCGATGGTTATACGGGTTTCCAGGAATAGATTAGAGAAGAGGGATTAGTACATGTAATTAGATTAATTAATTACATTATTAATTTTATCAATGTAATTCAAATGTTTAATCGCATGTATCTTCTTCATACAATATCAGAAAATTGCAAACCTGGAAGCGTTGGAATCGTAAAATCGAGCTCTACAACACAGAGCAGACTAGATCTGAAACAAAGCACTTTGAAAATTCAGAATAAATCAATGTGAGAAAGTCTATTCTTCTATTTTATAATTAAGATTTGTTAATCATAATTAAGTTTGGACTGATTTGATCTGTATGTGGTGCGTTCTGTGGATTGTTGAAATTAACATTTATTGTTAATTAGGGAATTAGATTAAAACAAATCATCATGTTGTGATCATTAGATTTGTTAATTCAAAAATTTACAATGGTGTTAATTAGAAAAGTATGGGAAGCAGAATCGTCATGTTATGTTCACTTGATTTGTTAATTCAAAAATCAGCGTTTGGGTTAAGTAGCAAAGAGTAAACAAAAATTATCATTTTTTTACTAGTTTATTTGAAAACAAAATGCTCATTTGTGTCAAAAAGGTTAGTTGGATCAAAGACATTCCTTGTGTCAAAACAGTTTAGTCGAGCAAAATGAACATTTGTCAAATTAGAATTATAAAACAAGAATGAAACATTTTTGTCCATTAAAAAGAATGACACATTTTTGTACATTAAGAAGGATTAGACAAAAATTCACATTTGTGCTCACTAAAAAGTATTAAACAAAAATTTACATTTTTGTTCATTAGAAGGAATGAAACATCTTTGTTCATTAAAAAGGATTAAACAAAATATACATTTTTGACAAAACATGCTAGTTAAGATAAAATATACATTTTTGTCAAGAGAACAGAACTGAGAACAAATTCACATTTTTGTCTAAATAAAAGAGTTGAAACAAAAATGAGCATTTTTGTTAAAGAAAGAGTTAGAACAAAAATAACATTTTGGTTATAATTTGTCATATTAGAATGAAATAACATTTTTGGTTATAATTTGTCATATTAGATTTAAATAACATTTTTATTAGAAAATGTCATGTAGATAGAAATGTCCCTTTTTGTTGAATTAGAGCCAACAAAATAAAAGTATCACTTTTATTGTTATGTTAAAATAGAAGTTGTAAACGAATAAGGACATTTTTTTATTTGTCATAATGTGTAGTCACATTAAAGTTTCATGTTTATGTTACATGTTAAAAGAGTAGAAGTTGCATACAAATAAGGACATTATTTTATTTGTTATAATTTGTAGTCATGTTAACATATCTTGTTTATGTTACATGTCAAAAAAGTAGGAAGTGTAAACAAATAAGAACCTTGTTTTTATTTGTCATGTTAATATCACATTTATTTGTTGAGTTGAATTAGAATTGTCGATAAAACAAAAATACCACTTTTATTTGTTTGTTGAATTAGAGTTGTCAACAAACATAATTTCCTTTTTATTTTGTCACTAGAATTATATACATATATATGACAAAAATTTCCTTTTTATTTTGTCACTAGAATTACGGACATACATATGACAAAAATTTCCTTTTTATTTTGTCGCTAGAATTAGAAAATTTGTATGTAGACTAGACAAGAATAGAAATGATTACTTGTCGAAATATATGTTTTGTTGAAACTAAATTATAAATATTTATTTATAATTTAAACAGTGAAAATCTGTTAAATAGAAAATAATCCAAATTGAATAATAATGGTTAAATTTATTAACCAATAATTTATTTAGATGAACTGTTCTTTTTTGAAACTCCACAAGGGTGTTGGGATGACATACACTAGTCCCTTAACTGTATGTCAATCGATGGATTAACAGTCTGAGTTGAGCGTTATTTATTTATTTTAACGCTCACGCAATTATAAATTTCACTCTGGTTGTGAATGGATTGTTGTGTGTTTATTTATCATTAGTGTCATATACATGCAATGTATGAAATCTATATAACTGAAATTACATGGTGATGGATTGAGTCGCATTCCGATTCAGAATATCCTTTATATAAAAAATATTTTAAAATAAAGAACGTTTTTAATATAAAGAATGTTTTAAAGAAATCTTTTAAATAAAGAATATTTTTCAATAACGAATATTTTTATATAAATTTAATGAAGACTAAAATTATGATTCTTATGTCCATTTTTGAATGGACAAACAATATTGAAATATGAAGCCGTGTTATGTAGAAAACGCTATTTTTAACCCGAACGGGTTACAATCGATTTTATTTATTTTAAAATATATATCAGGAAGAAGTGATTTTAAAATTTAATATTTTGAAAATATTAATATTTTAATATGATAAAAATATAAAATATTCAATTTTTATTCAGAATTGAAAATGAAGTTAAAATCATTTTAAAATGAATTTATAAATATTTTATAAATACGATTTAAATAGAAATCGACGATATATATTACATATTTATTTAATGGCCTGAATAGAACGCGTCGCGCAGCGACCGTTCGCGAATTTCGACCGTTAACTTCAAATTGGCGTGACGGAAGATCCGACCATCGGATTCTTCTAAAACCGGAACCGTTGAGTTCGTATAGAAAAGAGCTTTCTAATGAATATAAGAGTTTTGAAATCTAACGTTTGGATTTGGAATTATGTCCAAATCAATTTCAGAAAAGGTCGTTGTAAGTGCAGTTCGGTGACCGTTATTGGAAACCGACTGTACAAGCCTTAATAAAATTATTAAAAATATGAAAAAATTATGTAAAATCATAATAAATGATTTAGAAAGATTTTGATGAAAAATCCATTTTTGAAAAGATAAGGATATATTTTTATCAAATGAACTAGTTTTAACTAGAATAAAAATCCAATGTTTTTTTTAATAAATAAATTGGATTTGGGTTGTCGTGAATGGTGTCTTAAATAACACTGTTCTTAAACCCAGTTGAGAAAAGAATAAGTCTTTTAATTAAGATTATTAGAGTTTCAATTATATTTAATAATTGAAATAAAATGAAATGTGAATTGGGTTTATCGTGAACGGTGTTTTTAACGACATTTGTTCTTTAACTCAATTTACAATGAGAATGTAATTTGGAATTTATAAATCTTTTATTAAGATTTAATAGAAAATTTTCCAAAGTAAAGATTTCCAATTTAATATATAAAATTGGAATTGAATGGAATTTGATTTAATAATAATCGAGATGAGATTTTGTAAAAGAAGACCGTTGCTATATATGGAATTTAAAAGGCTTTCCCGTTATTCCATTTATATTATTGGTTGGATACAGAAATTTATATCGATTATATATTGATCTGATTTCTGTGAAAATTCCATATTTAATGGAAGATTACTTTGGGTTTATCGTGAACAATGTTTTTAAATGACCTTAGTTCTCTAACCCAGTTAAAGTTAAGATTAATTTCTTAAATTTGAATAATATTATGTAATGATTTATGTGATTAAAACCAAACTTGAGTTTTAAATGAATTCCTAATTAGATTGAAATGGAATGAGATAATTAAATTATTAAAAGAATAAATTCAAAAGAATTTATCTTTGATAAAATTAATGGGAACATTTTTCCCTAATAATGTGAATATCTTATTAAAAGAATATTCTGAGTTGGAATGTGGCGTATGATGTGTTTTTATAGCACTTGATTTTTAATTATAAATACGCAAGCTATTCAGAAAGACCGGGTTTAACCCATTCGGAATAATTACTACGACAATCAAGAGTTGAAGATGAAGACGGAAGTTGAAGACCGACGATCTTCACATCGAATGGATAAGGACTACTGAGGCACTAGACTGATTTACACCTAGGACAGGGTTAAAGTGGTAGTTGTCCGGACGTATTGTCGATTGTTCGGATATGCGAGGTACAAGGTGCCTCCGGTTTCGTTCAGACCCAGAACGGACTTGTAAATGGACTGTATGTCTGACGTTGTATTCCTTTATATTGTATTCGTTGATCCCTGTTTAATATATATCTGTGTGGTGGTTAACACCCTTCTCTAAGACGTACGAGCTTAGAGGTTATACATTGGCAGAAATCAATGGTATGGATTGACAATGTGGCATGCCAAGATGCATGGATCAAGGCTTTTGTTGAAAAGCAGAGCCTTGTGGTTGATGATCAAAGCATAGCTCATTTCAGGCATAGCTTTGTGTATAGCGTTATTTCGCGAGCCTCACACCCCGTATGAACCAGAAACGGGAGAAGGACCCCAGGGAGGGCATGCATTTCATTCTAGCTAGAGTGGGTTCAGGGACCTACCAGTGCTGACATTTTACTTATGTGGACGATGGAATGAGGTACCTCAGTTATTAGAGTCCCTAATGGCTCTATTTACGCCCAAAGGGCGGGGAAACGTATTGTCCAAGCATTATTAATCCAACCATTATTGGTGGACCGGCCCGGGCAGATCCAAGGGACGATGCGCTCTGTTCCTGAGGCTCGGGTTAGAGAGTCTTGAATTCGGTAAGGACTATCTTTTGCCTTGGTTCATGATGGAAATCCAACTTCCAATACGACCCCATGCGGTTTTGATTGTAGAACTAGTATGGCGACATGATATATGGTACCCATGCCGTCTATGATTGATATTATGATTGAAATGTTGACCATTATAAGGTAAAACCCTATCCTCCGATTTGCGTTGCATTATGTGATGGGACTTGGGTCTTATAATGGTTTCATTTTTCTAAAAAGCATTGCATTGTTTAATGATTTACTTTATTTTATGCACTAGCAATCCAATGGAGTAAACCCGTTCCGCGTTATCGGCGTGGTCCTGTGATTAGCCGTATTATTAGTTTAGTTAAGTTAGATTTCTCATACCAGTCCCATGACTGACCTGTAGTTTGTTTCACTGGCAAACTCGGGTGCCCTCTTTTCCGCACGGGCAATCAAGTAGCTTTTTGCAGATACTTATCTCTTTAGCAGGATCCTGGATCGAAGCTTAAAGCTGTGTCCAGAGCATAGAAAATCTTCCGCTGTGTATTGTATTAATTCATGTAAATTTTATCTTCCGCTGTAATTTATAAAGTGTACTCTGATATTCTGTACTCTGATGTAACATTATTGTAATGTTTATAAAAGCATGTTGTTATTTGTTCTAATGTATTGTATTCCCAAAGTTAAAGTATTCGAAGATTTCCAATTTTTGGATCAGACCAGTGTGGTTTATGGTCGATTCAAAGGGCGGAAACTTTTGGGTCTTTACATTGATATTATGGATTCAATCAATTTCGTCGGATTCTGAGATTATTTCAAAAATATTCTATTTTTAGGTCATCAAAACAACATTAAATTTTTATTTTTAACATTTTCACTTCAAAATTGATTTTAAAAGTTTACAAACCTTGTTTTAATCCCAAATAAAATATAAAACTAAGTTTAGAATTTATTTCCAATAATTCTCAAATACAGATTCGGTATTCACCATTTCCAAATCCACTAAAATTAATTTAAATTCATATTTTAAATTGAGTAAAAATATGGGTCATTACAAGCTTGGAGCAGGAGGCTTCAACGTTAGATATTTGTTGTTTATTTCTATTGTGATGTGTTGTGTTGTACTCTGATAATGGTACATATAATGGTACAAAATTATGTATTTAAAAGCTGTTATATAATATATTTTATTCCAATGCGATTTGAAATTCTGTTTTGTTGCTTTTATTTTTCTTCTTTTGTCTTTTTTCTTTACCCATGATGATTCGTACTTCTGTGTAATTTGGGTTGGACGTGTGTTGTATTTAGTCAACTCAAATGGTATGAATTTGCGGGCCGTTACAGTTTTAAATTTGTTTTCTGCAAACCGTAGATCTATATTGACCTGAAAATTGCCACAAACGCAATGATACTAATTTTATGACCAAATTCTAAATAAAATCAAAATTTTATTTTATTATTTAATTAAAAATGTGGGTTTCTATAGTTGTTGTTGATTCGTGTGATGGCCCGAATTTCCGTACTATTTGAATGACTAAATATACCACATGTCCAACCCAAATATCACAGAAATACGAATCAATATGAAAAAAAAGAAGGAAAAGATAGAAGAAGAACAGAAACAACAATATAGAATCTCACATCCCAGCGGAACAAAATATAATATATAATTACATTTGAAATACTAATTTTTAACTGTATAACATACAATTATCAGAGTACAACACTTACAACAAAACAGGAATAACAATACTATATATCTAACACTGAAGCCTCCTACTCCAAGCTTCTTCAAATAAATCTATAAAATCTTGAACTACTTGACTGCCCATCCAAATTTGGGCACCTAAGAGTTTAGATAAAACAAAAAAAACCTTGGATAAGTCATGGGACTAGTATGAGTACACAATTAAAAACAGTTTGAGAAAATAAACGAAATCTCATAAGACCACGCCGTATAACACAGAACGGGTTTTTCCATTATGAGAATCCAAAACACTTGATTTAACTTTCAAAATCCTTTTAAAAGAAATGATAATCTTTATATCAAAACTCTTTTGATATTATAATAGTATCGAAATCAAATAATTAATAATCTAGTGGAACGTTTGTATCTCACGTTCCACATAGATATAATATACAATCAAAACCCCGAGCACTTATTTGGTAATGGATTTCCAACTATGACAAGGTATGGAACCACCTTCCGATAGTGGAAGAATACAAATGGTTCAACAAGAACATCTTGTAACCTGACCACACATGACCGACCACTCATTTCGGTAGAGTGTATCGAATGTATATCACTAATGGTTGGAACCGTTTCCCAAAAAGGGACAACATCGAAAAGAATAAAGAATGAAATGAATTCCTCTTGATAGGTGATAATACACCGTAATTGGGAGCTACCCACTTATCCATGCTGCATGTCCGATTTTTGTCATGTCCTCTTAGTTGAGGCCTGAGGCTACGATCACTTACCATTCATTTGATAGCACAATCACTTTGAATGCCACATTGTCCGATCCTTTAATCATTAGTTATTTGCACAAATGTATTCTGGATATTACGCTAGGAGAATAAATTTTCTGCGACCATATATATTTATACAGACCAACTTATGCGATTATTGGAAATACTCTGTCAGACATTCGTCCATACACTTCATTCTAGGACTGAACGAAACTGAAGGCACAATTTCCATTAACCCATCTTAGGCAATTTCGACCTAGCGTTAACGGAGAAAACCCTTGCACTTTACTCCGTCTTTGATTATTTTCATATAATCTGATTCGCAACGCTACTGCCGATACGGAGTGGTTCTCGGATAATAATCCAACCGGTCTCTCCGTATTGACAAGGATATTGGCAAATACTTCGATAGTTGGTTATTTAACTATCAAAGAAAAACAAACATTCAACCAAAGCATCAAACAAATCACCGATCCCCTTAATTAATATTTCATTAATTAAATCACTTCTCCATTCTCTTATCAATATATGTTACCAAATATTTTCAATAATCATCTTGGCCTCTTATGCTCTTTGGAAAACATTTCCATATATCGCCTTCTTCTAATTTCTATACTTAGAAAATAAATTCTATTTATAATTGGAAAACATTCCAATTATTTATCTCTTTCATGACCATTCTTTTCTATACTTAGGAAATATTTATTATTTCATTTCAAAAATTCCACTTACCTGGGTTAAGACGACTGTCGAGTAAAAACATCGTTATGACAACCCAAAATACTGCATTCACTGAATCTTATAAAACACTGACCTTTAGGCCTAAATCTTGATATTTATCGGTTAATAATGAAATCGGTCAAGTTAGGGTATAACTACCTCTCAGACCTTGGCTGAATAACATTCTTAACTTCAAAACGGATAAGTCTACTTATCTCAAATAATCAACATCATATAAACTAATTACTCATTTCTAAAACGTGTATACGTTTCTCTTTTTATTTTTAGTGATTTATTTATAGATTTCCTTTTTTGTTTATAATATTCTATTTTAAGTTCGTTTCCTTATCGAATTCTATATATATCAATATATTAATTTCTAGTTATCAATTTTTCTTAAAAATATTCTAACTCCTTAAATTTTTGGAAAATTTCGCTAGCACCTCCTTTGTACCGGCCAATAGTTCAAACCTTAACTCGCCTCTCTAGGCCCTTTCCATTCAAAAGGAAAATCAAAAAGCCAAGTGGCTTGTCGATTCAGCGCATAAAATCCCATATGGAATTTATACGTGTAGCTTTTTGTCGGGCACTTATATTATAATCTTTGTACACTTCATTCCATGCCTATCTAACCCATTTACGTCCATTCCCAATTTATTCCAACTCAATCTGGTCATTTTAACTTAATTCTCTATTTTTTCTTTAATTAGCTCTTTTGCCTATTTAACTTTTTATTTGAACATATCACGTTCAAATATATATTAATTTGTTTATAAACCAATCGAATGCCATTTCTAATTCAAGTTTCATATTCGATTTCGAATATGACTTTTTAAACCCTTTTTCTTACCTGATATCCAATTTCGTGTAACAACCCGGAAATTCTGAGCCAACTTTAAATTTTTATTTGGCTAATTTAATGAACTTTGAATATTTAAAATGAATTATTTTAAATAATAAGAACGAAAATTTATTTTCGACGAAGTAAAAACGAATAAATTTATTTTAATTATATAACGAGCCTGAAATGGCGCGACAGTTCGAAAATTCGATTTCGAATTTCAAATGAATATACATAATTCGTTTGAAGTCAGAATTGAACGAAACAAGAAATATTTGAATCTTTTCAATCATATCTTTCTAACGGATGTAAGAAACTGATATTTCACTTTAAAAGTTGAAAGATATGTCCAGTTAAAATTTAGAAAAGTCGTTGTGGAATTTATATATATTTATATATATAAGGCCCTTAAAAATGAAAATTTTGCAAATGACCTCGGATTTTGACGAAACCACTTTTGTTGGATCCGAGATGTCAAATTATTGCTATATTCCAATTTGCATAATTTTCTGAATCAATGTGTGAGCGTGGCGAAAGAAAACGTGTTTTAACAGTTTCAGTCAATTTCGATCGACCAGAAAATGGCCATTTTTCAATCGGTCTCGGAATTTGACGAAATTAGTTTCGTTAGGACGGTATCTTCAATACGAAGCTACAAATAATTTTTCTGGAATTTTTTGGGTCCATACATGGGCCGGGTAAATTAAAATGCGCGTTAAAGTCAAGTTTGACTATTATATTAATTTATATTTTAATTTCGATGAAAACTGATCGAAACGATAGAATTGGCTCACGAAACATATCCCATTGTGTTCAAAATGGGGATAATTAGCTAGGGGCGACAGTCGTTGGGTCTTGATAGGAAATCGAATTTTAAAGTTGCTTTTTAGAATTAATTAAATAATTAAAATATATTATTATATAACCCTCCCTCTTACTTTCTCTCTCTCCCTCACTCATTAGTCTCGGTCAACGAAGGAAGAAACAAAAGAAATCGACGTTGCCATCGCGCCTCCAGGCGGACCCACGCCACCGCCGTTGGCGGAGCCCCTCCGCGCCTAGCCCCCTCGCCGTCAGCCTCCCTCTCCAATTTGGAAAACCCGAAAACCCTTTTCTTCCCTGCGCCGCCACCAATGGCTAGCCCCCCAGCCGGATTCCCTGTAAAGACCCGGAAATTCCCGCTCTTTGAATCGACCATAAGCCACACAGGTGTGACCCAAAAATTGGAAATCTTCGAATACTTTAACTTTGGGAATACAATACAATAGAACAATAACAACAGACTTTTATTACATTACAATAATGTTACATCAGAGTACAGAATATCAGAGTACATAAATTATACAGCGGAAGAAAAATTACAATGAATTAAATACAATGCTCAGCGGAAGACTATAAATGCTCTGGACACAGCTTTAAGCTTAAATCCAGAATCCTGCTAAAGAATAGATATCTGCAAATAGCTACTCAACTGCCCGTGTGGAAAAATATGGGCACCCGAGTTTGCCAGTGAAACAAACTACAGGTCAGTCATGGAACTGGTATGAGAAATCTTACTTAACTTATCTAAAAATAAGGCTAATCACAGGACCACGCCGCTAACGCGGAACGGGTTTACTCCATTGGATTGCCAGTGCATAAGAAAAATAAATCGTTTAACTAACGCTATGCTTTTTAGAAAAATAATGAAACCATTATACGACCCAAGTCCCATCACACAATGCAACGCAAACCGGAGGATTGGGTTTTACCTTATAATGGTCAAGAAATGCTTAATACGATAGAACGTATTACCACTAGTGTGTATATATATTTAATGAAAACAATTCAATCGTAATGTATTAATCATAGACGGCATAGTACCCCATCCTACTATGTCGCCATACTAGTTCTACAATCAAAACCGCATGGGTCGTATTGGAATTTTGGTTTCCATCATGAGTCAAGTCTAGCGAGGAGCTCCTTATCGATTCGAGGCACTCTAGCGGATACCTCAGGATCACACCTATGGGCAACCCTTGGATCTTCAGGGTCGGTCCACTCCGAAGGGTCGTCGATTAGTTATACCTGAACACACTATTCCCGGTCCGTTTGGACCTATAATGTGACCACTAACGGCCTATAAAAACCGAGGCGCCTCAAAATCCAACATCCACATAAGTAAACTGTCAGCGCTGGTAGGTCCCTGACATTACCCTAGCTAGAAAGATAATGTGTGCACTCCCTGCAGTCCCTTCTCCCGTTTTAGACTCATACCGGGGTGTGAGGCTCGCGAAGTCATTCTATATACAAAGCTACGCCTAAACAGGCTATGCTTTGATCATCAACCACAAGGCCCTGCTTTTCAACAAAAGCCTTGTTCATCTGCATCTTGGCATGCCACATTGACAATCCACGCCATGCGATCGATAACCGTCAATGTACACCAGGGTGTTAAGCAGAGAATAAATTCTCCACCACCAACAGATATACACCAAATAGAAATCAACGTACATGGGATGAAATTCAACGTCAGACACGCATCCATTTATAAGCTTATGCTCTGGGTCTGAGCGAAAACCAAACCCGAACAATCAACAATAGTCCGGACGGCCACCACTGAAGCCCCATCAAGGTAGCTACTCCCATCAACGGTCTCAGTAGCAACACATCCATTCGATATGAAGATCGTTGGTCTTCAACTACCGTATTCATCTTCGGCTCTTCATTGTCGTAGTAATTATTCAGAATAGGTTAAACCCGGTCTTCCCGAATAACTTGCGTATTTTTATAATTAAAAATCAAGTGTTTGTTAAGAGCACATCAACGCCTCATTCCAATTCAGAATATTCTATCAAAGATAAATTCTTAAAATTTATCCTTAAATCTTTCTTTAAAAGATTTATTAAAATTTCCAATTTGGTTTTTAAATATCAAAATCATTGTTTAATGATTATTTAAATTTAAGAAAAATCTTACCCTTAACTGGGTAAAAGAACTAATGTCGTTCAAAACATAGTTCACTGCAAACACAAAATCATCTTTTATTAAAGATGGAATTTTCACGGAAATCAAATCAATACGTAATCGTTATAAATTTCTGTATCCGACCAATAATATAAATGGAATAACGGCAATGCCTTTTAAATTCCATATGTAGTATCGGTCTTCTTTTACAGAAACTTATCTTGGTTATTATCAAATTGAATTTCCTCTCGATTCCAAACTATTGTATTAAATTGGAAAATTTTCCTTTGAAACAAATTCTTTTAAATCTTAATAAAAAGATTTATAAATCTCAAATTATATTTCACTTTAATTGAGTTAAAGAATAAATGTCGTTTAAAAACATTGTTCACGGTAAACTCAATTCATAAATCATTTTACTCAAATTATATATAATTGAAACTCAAATAATCTTAATTAAAAGAGTTATTCTTTTAACTGGTTTTAAGAACAGTGTTACTCAAGACACTATTCACAACAAACCAAAATCCAATTTATTTAATTTCAAATAAATATGAATTAACCGGAAATTCCTTTAAATCTTGATTATAGATTTATTCTAATTCTTTATAAAAATAATATTTCAAATTTATTTTATTTTGGAAATTGCTATCTTATGTGCACTTAGACCTCTCACATTAGGTTTGGCATTAGTGGCTGCTGGATATGCCGGTCGGATCCGTGCAGACTTCCGCCACTAATATAACCTAACCTCGTGTCAAAAGCACAATTATAATTTATATTTATAATTATAACATTATAAAACATTCTTTAATTTTAAATTATTATTTATCTAAAATATCCTTATTTTAAAATATTCTTTTTCTAGAATTATTCTTCTTCTAGAATTATTCTTTATTGGAATGTGACTCAATCAATAACCCTATTTTGTATATATATATCAACAATCATGATAAATAACTATCACACAACCAAATAATCAACTAGAGTGGATTCTGCACTAAATATTGGGACTAGTGTAGGATTATCCCAACACCCGTGTGGGGTTTCATCCAGCAATCAAATAATAATATATTTGTGCACTTAGGCGACGTGTGAAGATTATCGACCCAATCACATAAACAAGTCGGATGACTTGTGAATGGCAGTGTAATATTCAGTTTGAATATTCTAACATTATATTCAACAAATCAAACATATCCACATCATAGACACATATTTCAATGCTTTTTAATGCGAACAAATGACAATAAAAATCTATAATTTTCAATTCTTTTTATTGTAAACCAATCGACAACAAAAATATTAACTTTTACTTCTAATCTTTTGTGTAATCCATTTTAAGTGACAAAAATGATTATTTTGGTGAAATCCTTTTAAGCGACCCAAAATGATTATTTGGTCTCATTCCCTTTAAATGAGAAAAATGTCTATTTTCAATATCACATAAAAAAAATGTGATACTTTGATTTTATTCCTTTAATGAGAATAATATTACATAGAAACGTATGTTTTCTAATTCATTTCCTTAATGTGATAAAAGTTCACTTTACCTTTTTCTTACTTGTCTACACTATATGTAAATGAATGCTACTTTTCACTAGTTGCAAATAAATGTCACCTTTTCATATTCTTATTTATCTTTATATATAACAAGAAAATGTAAACAAAATTCTACCTTTCAAGTTTAGACCTTTTTATTTACAGAGGAATGTAAATAAAATCCAATGTCACGTTTTGCTCATTTTCTATTTACAAAGAAATGTAAATAAAATTTAATATATCAGGTTTAGTTTTCTTTTACATTTACAAAGAAATGTAAATAAAAATCACTTTTTCATTTATCAAGTTTTGACCCTTTTCTCTTATTTACAAAGAAGATGTAAATAAAATATCATTTCATGTTTTACTTTTGATTTTCAATGTTTATTTCCAATGTATAATTTGCATTTATGAACGCAAATAAAAACACAAGTTCTAATCTCAAAGTATATCTGCATTAGTGAATGCAAATAAAATAGCAAACTTTATTTTTCACCGTTTGATTTCATGTCATATTTGCTTTGAAAAACGCAAATAAAAGAGTCAACTTCTTTTTCTAAGTTTTGATTTGTTTTGAGTGAACACAATAAAAATATAAAATATAAATCTTATTTCTCATGTTTTATTTGCATTGTGGAACACAAATAAAAATGTAAATCTTTTATTCTAAATGATTACGTTCGCCTTGTTGACACAAAATAAAAGTTAATCTTTTTATTTCAAGGATACATCTGTGTCTAATCCTTTTTAAATAAACAAAATGTGTATTTTTGTTTCTCAAAGGTTATTCTAACAAAAATGTAATTTTTATTCTAATAAACATCTTCGAACGAAAATGTGATAATCTTGTCTATTTCTTAAATCAAAACAGCGCAATTAAAAAGTGTCTTTTCATCTTACCCTTTTATTTAACAAATAAAATGTAAATAAATGTATCTTTCCAATGTTATCCTTTTTCTTCAACAACTACAATATAAATAAAAGTGTTCTTTTTATTTATCATAAAAATGTAAAATGTAACTCCTACCATGTGCTTTTGATTACAGCGTAAAATGTAAATTAAAGCGATTCACACAATTTGCACTTTTATTTGCAATGGAAAATGTAAATAAAAGCGATTCACTTACTTGTCATTTTATTTACAGTGAAATGTAGAAGAAAGTCAGTTCACATCATTTGTTCTTTTGTTTACGATGAAAAGTGTAAATAAAATCAATTCGCATAATTTGAACTTTTTACTCACGATGGGGAAATGTAAATAAAACAATTTACTCGTGTCTTTTTGAACATAGCAAACAAAAACGTTAATTAAAAGTAAAACTTTTTATGTTTTCTTAAACTAACAATAAAATGTTAATCCAAAAAGTAAACTATTCATGTATATATATTTATATATGTATATATATGTATATATATATATATTTATGCCTTTAAATTAACAAATGGAATGTTAATTTAAATTGCAATCTCTCACTGTCCCTTTTGTCCTAATGAGTATTATTAACAAAAATGTTAAATTTGTCTTTTAAAATTTAACTAACAAAATGTTAGTTTTGTCCCTTTTATAATATAATTAACAAGAATGTTAATTTTGTCCCCTTTAGTCTAATTAACAAAATATCAATTTTGTTTAACTAAAATTTAACTAACAAAAAGTGTAAATTTTATCGTCTATCCCAACACAATGAAATATATAAGGTTTTTTGTCATCAATCCTAATACGACAAAATATAAAATGTAATATATATGTTTTTGTTGTTGATTCTAGTACAACAAAATATAATGTCGTCATCCATTATAACTAACAAAAGTCTATATTTTTGTTTATCCCCAATTTTTATTACAACACAATGTCATCAAATATATAGATCTATACAGTACAAATCAACAGAACAGCAATCACAATTCATCACAGCACAAATATAATTAATTAACTTACAAGCAGTTATTTAACGGCGAGGAAACAAATAATTAAATTGATTTAATTAAAATTAGAAATCTCACTTTACATTTTGGTTCTGAATAAATCAGAACTGAAATTTGGCCAAAATCTGAACTGCTCCATTTCTGTCCCGATCAGTTCTGACATGTAGTATTTTTCGTTGCGAATCCAACGCTTCTGAAATCGTGTTATTCTATGTTCATATGAATTAATTACGATTAAAACAAGATCGGTGTTATTATAAATATAATTAAATTAATAATTTACTTAAGTATAACCTTCTCCTTCCTTATTGAAGTTCGGCCGCACCTTTTAATATCTGTTCAGAACTTGGTTAGGAAATTCCGCTCGACACAGGACACGTGGGGTTGATCGGGTGGTGCGACGGGAAAGGGGAAGGAGAGGCGCGCCTGGGGGTACCATCGGCGGTGGGCTCGGTCGCCGTAGGAGGGCGTGGCGGCGGCGTTTCTGTCGCGGGTTGGAGGCTTCGGTTCTGGCGATTCCCGACTCCAGGGATGATCCAACCGTACCATTTCGTAGAGAACGAGAATCTCTTCAATCTTGCTTTTGTAGTTCAGTTTGAATTGAAGTGGATTAAAAGATTATAGCGTTTGAAAATCGGAAGGTTTTGGCCATGGAAATTAGTGTATTCGGCGGCTGGAAGAAAGGTTCTAGGGTTTGGTATTTCTAGCGTATTTATACGCGTATTTCTAGTGTATTTTAAATTCTTTTAATCCAAAAATTCATGTTAAATCAATACGTACACCAAATCAAACCCAACAAGTGTCGCCCCTAGCTAATAACCCCCATCCCGGACACAATGGAATATGTTTCGTAACCCAATTTGGCTGTTACGATTGGTTTTTATTTAATTTAATATTTAAATCATTTAATTATTAAATTTGAACGTACATTTAAATTTACCGAGGCCACATATGAACTTAGAAAATTACAGAAAAATTATATTTGGCTTTGTTACGACGATACGGTCCTAACAAGACTAGTTTCGTCAAATTCCGAGACCGTTTGAAAAATGGCTATTTTTCAGTCGATTAAATTTGATTGAAACTAGCAAAACAAGTTTTCTTTCGCCACGCTCACATAATAATTCGAAAAAAATTCTGGAAAATTAGACTTAACAATAATTCGACATTCCGGTTCCAACAAAAGTGGTTTCGTCGAAAACCGAGGTCGTTTGCAAAATGGCTATTTTCAAGGCCAATATATTTAATTAAAATATATATAAATTCTATAGCGACCTTTCTATATTTTAAACTGGACATAACTTATTATTTTTAAAGTGAAATTTCAATTTCTCAAATTCATTAGAAAGATATTGTTAAACAGATTTACATATTTCTTGTTTCGCTCAATTCTGATTTATTTTGAATCCTGTACATTCAATCAAAGTCTGAAATCGAATTTTCGAACTGCAGCGCCATTTCAAACTCCTTTTATAATTAAATTGAATTTATTCGTTTTAATATAAATTTTTAGTCATTATTATTTAAAATAAATTATTTTAAATATATAAAATCCATTAAAATTTCTAAAATAAAAATTTTAAATTGGCTCGGATTTTGCGGGTTGTTACAATCGCCCCCACTTAAAAATCTTTTCGTCCTTGAAAAGGAACGTAGCTAAAAGTTGTTTACTTAACTAACTTAACTTTAAATTTTCATTTATTGTTTTCAATAATTTTATTAGTTGGTCTAATAATCACACAACACAACCAGCAATCAATTAGGTGATTAACTTTTTATATATATATATATATATATATAACTTTTATTTATAGTCAAAAATCATATTTCAGTGCAAATCACAACAATGTGTCCTAACTAAATTTTGGTTCTCATACCAGTCAATGGAAATATAAAGAAATCCCACTTTCGAGACTCGAACATAAATACTGATGATGCGGCCGCATCACCAGAATTACCCCCGGGCGACTAGAGTGTGATTCTATATCTATCCAGTATATTAAAACTTTGAATATCCGTTAATTACTCGTACATTCAAAATCTTTATATACTCGATTGTCCACATTAAAATATAAAATACTCAAATACGTATATTTAGATAAATTTTTCAAAACAAATTTGTTTTTACTTTTATTTTTGAAAGGAAATAATACTCTTCACACTCGTTCTAGGATACTACTGATCCCATCTCTAACGAGTAATTCTTATTGGATATTACTAATCCAATCTCTGATGAGTATTTTGTTCAGTTCTAACGAGTTGTACCCCAAAGATTTGAGCTAACCAGAGCTCTGATACCAACTGTAAAGACCCGGAAATTCCCGCTCTTTGAATCGACCATAAGCCACACAGGTCTGACCCAAAAATTGGAAATCTTCGAATACTTTAACTTTGGGAATACAATACAATAGAACAATAACAACATACTTTTATTACATTACAATAATGTTACATCAGAGTACAGAATATCAGAGTACATAAATTATACAGCGGAAGAAAAATTACAATGAATTAAATACAATGCTCAGCGGAAGACTATAAATGCTCTGGACACAGCTTTAAGCTTCAATCCAGAATCCTGCTAAAGAATAGATATCTGCAAATAGCTACTCGACTGCCCGTGTGGAAAAATATGGGCATCAGAGTTTGCCAGTGAAACAAACTACAGGTCAGTCATGGGACTGGTATGAGAAATCTTACTTAACTTATCTAAAAATAAGGCTAATCACAGGACCACGCCGCTAACGCGGAACGGGTTTACTCCATTGAATTGCCAGTGCATAAGAAAAATAAATCGTTTAACTAACGCTATGCTTTTTAGAAAAATAATGAAACCATTATAAGACCCAAGTCCCATCACACAATGCAACGCAAACCGGAGGATAGGGTTTTACCTTATAATGGTCAAGAGATGCTTAATACGATAGAACGTATTACTACTAGTGTGTATATATATTTAATGAAAACAATTCAATCATAATGTATTAATCGTAGACGGCATAGTACCCCATCCTACTATGACGCCATACTAGTTCTACAATCAAAACCGCATGGGTTGTATTGGAATTTTGGTTTCCATCATGAGTCAAGGCTAGCGAGGAGCTCCTTACCGATTCGAGGCACTCTAGCGGATACCTCAGGATCACACCTATGGGCAACCCTTGGATCTTCAGGGTCGGTCCACTCCGAAGGGTCGTCGATTAGTTATACCTGAACACACGCTTCCCGGTCCGTTTGGACCTATAATGTGACCACTAACGGCCTATAAAAACCGAGGCGCCTCAAAATCCAACATCCACATAAGTAAACTGTCAGCGCTGGTAGGTCCCTGACATTACCCTAGCTAGAAAGATAACGTGTGCACTCCCTGCAGTCCCTTCTCCCGTTTTAGACTCATACCGGGGTGTGAGGCTCGCGAAGTCATTCTATATACAAAGCTACGCCTAAACAGGCTATGCTTTGATCATCAACCACAAGGCCCTGCTTTTCAACAAAAGCCTTGTTCATCTGCATCTTGGCATGCCACATTGACAATCCACGCCATGCGATCGATAACCATCAATGTACACCAGGGTGTTAAGCAGAGAATAAATTCTCCACCACCAACAGATATACACCAAATAGAAATCAACGTACATGGGATGAAATTCAACGTCAGACACGCATCCATTTATAAGCTTATGTTCTGGGTCTGAGCGAAAACCAAACCCGAACAATCAACAATAGTCCGGACGGCCACCACTGAAGCCCCATCAAGGTAGCTACTCCCATCAAGGGTCTCAGTAGCAATACATCCATTCGATATGAAGATCGTCGGTCTTCAACTACCGTATTCATCTTCGGCTCTTCATTGTCGTAGTAATTATTCAGAATGGGTTAAACCCGGTCTTCCCAAATAACTTGCGTATTTTTATAATTAAAAATCAAGTGTTTGTTAAGAGCACATCAACGCCTCATTCCAATTCAGAATATTCTATCAAAGATAAATTCTTAAAATTTATCCTTAAATCTTTCTTTAAAAGATTTATTAAAATTTCCAATTTGGTTTTTAAATATCAAAATCATTGTTTAATGATTATTTAAATTTAGGAAAAATCTTACCCTTAACTAGGTAAAAGAACTAATGTCGTTCAAAACATAGTTCACTGCAAACCCAAAATCATCTTTTATTAAAGATGGAATTTTCACGGAAATCAAATCAATACGTAATCGTTATAAATTTCTGTATCCGACCAATAATATAAATGGAATAACGGCAATGCCTTTTAAATTCCATATGTAGTATCGGTCTTCTTTTACAGAAACTTATCTTGGTTATTATCAAATTGAATTTCCACTCGATTCCAAACTATTATATTAAATTGGAAAATTTTCCTTTGAAACAAATTCTTTTAAATCTTAATAAAAAGATTTATAAATCTCAAATTATATTTCACTTTAATTGAGTTAAAGAACAAATGTCGTTTAAAAACATTGTTCACGGTAAACTCAATTCATAAATCATTTTACTCAAATTATATAATTGAAACTCAAATAATCTTAATTAAAAGAGTTATTCTTTTAACTGGTTTTAAGAAAAGTGTTACTCAAGACACTATTCACAACAAACCAAAATCCAATTTATTTAATTTCAAATAAATATGAATTAACCGGAAATTTCTTTAAATCTTGATTAAAGATTTATTCTAATTCTTTATAAAAATAATATTTCAAATTTATTTTATTTTGGAAATTGCTATCTTATGTGCACTTAGACCTCTCACATTAGGTTTGGCATTAGTGGCTGCTGGATATGCCGGTCGGATCCGGGCAGACTTCCACCACTAATATAACATAACCTCGTGTCAAAAGCACAATTATAATTTATATTTATAATTATAACATTATAAAACATTCTTTAATTTTAAACTATTATTTATCTAAAATATCCTTATTTTAAAATATTCTTTTTCTAGAATTATTCTTCTTCTAGAATTATTCTTTATTGGAATGTGACTCAATCAATAACCCTATTTTGTATATATATATATATATATATATATCAACAATCATGATAAATAACTATCACACAACCAAATAATCAACTAGAGTGGATTCTGCACTAAATATTGGGACTAGTGTAGGATCATCCCAACACCCGTGTGGGGTTTCATCCAGCAATCAAATAATAATATATTTGTGCACTTGGGCGACGTGTGAAGATTATCGACCCAATCACATAAACAAGTCGGATGACTTGTGAATGGCAGTGTAATATCCAGTCTGAATATTCTAACATTATATTCAACACATCAAACATATCCACATCATAGACACATATTTCAATGCTTTTTAATGCGAACAAATGACAATAAAAATCTATAATTTTCAATTCTTTTTGTTGTAAACCAATCGACAACAAAAATATTTACTTTTACTTCTAATCTTTTGTGTAATCCATTTTAAGTGACAAAAATGATTATTTTGGTGAAATCCTTTTAAGCGACCCAAAATGATTATTTGGTCTCATTCCCTTTAAATGAGAAAAATTTCTATTTTCAATATCACATAAAAAAAAATGTGATACTTTGATTCTATTCCTTTAATGAGAATAATATTACATAGAAACGTATGTTTTCTAATTCATTTCCTTAATGTGATAAAAGTTCACTTTACCTTTTTCTTACTTATCTACACTATATGTAAATGAATGCTACTTTTCACTAGTTGCAAATAAATGTCACCTTTTCATATTCTTATTTATCTTTATATATAACAAGAAAATGTAAACAAAATTCTACCTTTCAAGTTTAGACCTTTTTATTTACAGAGGAATGTAAATAAAATCCAATGTCACGTTTTGCTCATTTTCTATTTACAAAGAAATGTAAATAAAATTTAATATATCAGGTTTAGTTTTCTTTTACATTTACAAAGAAATGTAAATAAAAATCACTTTTTCGTTTATCAAGTTTTGACCCTTTTCTCTTATTTACAAAGAAGATGTAAATAAAATATCATTTCATGTTTTACTTTTGATTTTCAATGTTTATTTCCAATGTATAATTTGCATTTATGAACGCAAATAAAAACCCAAGTTCTAATCTCAAAGTATATCTGCATTAGTGAATGCAAATAAAATAGCAAACTTTATTTTTCACCGTTTGATTTCATGTCATATTTGCTTTGAGAAACGTAAATAAAAGAGTGAACTTCTTTTTCTAAGTTTTGATTTGTTTTGAGTGAACACAATAAAAATATAAAATATAAATCTTATTTCTCATGTTTTATTTGCATTGTGGAACACAAATAAAAATGTAAATCTTTTATTCTAAATGATTACGTTCGCCTTGTTGACACAAAATAAAAGTTAATCTTTTTATTTCAAGGATACATCTGTGTCTAATCCTTTTTAAATAAACAAAATGTGTATTTTTGTTTCTCAATGGTTATTCTAACAAAAATGTAATTTTTATTCTAATAAACATCTTCGAACGAAAATGTTATAATCTTGTCTATTTCTTAAATCAAAACAGCGCAATTAAAAAGTGTCTTTTCATCTTATCCTTTTATTTAACAAATAAAATGTAAATAAATGTATCTTTCCAATGTTATCCTTTTTCTTCAACAACTACAATGTAAATAAAAGTGTTCTTTTTATTTATCATAAAAATGTAAAATGTAACTCCTACCATGTTCTTTTGATTACAGCGTAAAATGTAAATTAAAGCGATTCACACAATTTGCACTTTTATTTGCAATGGAAAATGTAAATAAAAGCGATTCACTTACTTGTCATTTTATTTACAGTGAAATGTAGAAGAAAGTCAGTTCACATCATTTGTTCTTTTGTTTACGATGAAAAGTGTAAATAAAATCAATTCGCATAATTTGAACTTTTTACTCACGATGGGGAAATGTAAATAAAACAATTTACTCATGTCTTTTTGAACATAGCAAACAAAAACGTTAATTAAAAGTAAAACTTTTTATGTTTTCTTAAACTAACAATAAAATGTTAATCCAAAAAGTAAACTATTCATGTATATATATTTATATATGTATATATATGTATATATATATATATTTATGCCTTTAAATTAACAAATGGAATGTTAATTTAAATTGCAATCTCTCACTGTCCCTTTTGTCCTAATGAGTATTATTAACAAAAATGTTAAATTTGTCTTTTAAAATTTAACTAACAAAATGTTAGTTTTGTCCCTTTTATAATATAATTAACAAGAATGTTAATTTTGTCCCCTTTAGTCTAATTAACAAAATATCAATTTTGTTTAACTAAAATTTAACTAACAAAAAGTGTAAATTTTATCGTCTATCCCAACACAATGAAATATATAAGGTTTTTTTTCATCAATCCTAATACGACAAAATATAAAATGTAATATATATGTTTTTGTTGTCGATTCTAGTACAACAAAATATAATGTCGTCATCCATTATAACTAACAAAAGTCTATATTTTTGTTTATCCACAATTTTTATTACAACACAATGTCATCAAATATATAGATCTATACAGTACAAATCAACAGAACAACAATCACAATTCATCACAGCACAAATATAATTAATTAACATACAAGCAGTTATTTAACGGCGAGGAAACAAATAATTAAATTGATTTAATTAAAATTAGAAATCTCACTTTGCATTTTGGTTCTGAATAAATCAGAACTGAAATTTGGCCAAAATCTGAACTGCTCCTTTTCTGTCCCGATCAGTTCTGACATGTAGTATTTTTCGTTGCGAATCCAACGCTTCTGAAATCGTGTTATTCTGTGTTCATATGAATTAATTACGATTAAAACAAGAACGGTGTTATTATAAATATAATTAAATTAATAATTTACTTAAGTATAACCTTCTCCTTCCTTATTGAAGTTCGGCCGCACCTTTTAATATCTGTTCAGAACTAGGTTAGGAAATTCCGCTTGACACAGGACACGTGGGGTTAATCGGGTGGTGCGACGGGAAAGGGGAAGGAGAGGCGCGCCTGGGGGTACCATCGGCGGTGGGCTCGGTCGCCGTAGGAGGGCGTGGCGGCGGCGTTTCTGTCGCGGGTTGGAGGCGTCGGTTCTGGCGATTCCCGACTCCAAGGATGATCCAACCGTACCATTTCGTAGAGAACGAGAATCTCTTCAATCTTGCTTTTGGAGTTCAGTTTGAATTGAAGTGGATTAAAAGATTATAGCGTTTGAAAATCGGAAGGTTCTGGCCATGGAAATTAGTGTATTCGGCGGCTGGAAGAAAGGTTCTAGGGTTTGGTATTTCTAGCGTATTTATACGCGTATTTCTAGTGTATTTTAAATTCTTTTAATCCAAAAATTCATGTTAAATCAATACGTACACCAAATCAAACCCAACAAGTGTCGCCCCCAGCTAATAACCCCCATCCCGGACACAATGGAATATGTTTCGTAACCCAATTTGGCTGTTACGATTGGTTTTTATTTAATTTAATATTTAAATCATTTAATTATTAAATTTGAACGTACATTTAAATT
Organism: Allium sativum; assembly: GCA_030737875.1. Classification (NCBI taxonomy): domain Eukaryota; kingdom Viridiplantae; phylum Streptophyta; class Magnoliopsida; order Asparagales; family Amaryllidaceae; genus Allium; species Allium sativum. The sequence goes on along the minus strand of CM060921.1, from coordinate 808,343,733 downwards.
TACCGAGGCCACATATGAACTCAGAAAATTACAGAAAAATTATATTTGGCTTTGTTATGACGATACGGTCCTAACAAGACTAGTTTCGTCGAATTCCGAGACCGTTTGAAAAATGGCTATTTTTCAGTCGATTAAATTTGACTGAAATTAGCAAAACACATTTTCTTTCGCCACGCTCACATATTAATACGAAAAAAATTCTGGAAAATTAGACTTAACAATAATTCGACATTCCGGTTCCAACAAAAGTGGTTTCGTCGAAAACCGAGGTCGTTTGCAAAATGGCTATTTTCAAGGCCAATATATTTAATTAAAATATATATAAATTCTATAGCGACCTTTCTAAATTTTAAACTGGACATAACTTATTATTTTTAAAGTGAAATTTCAATTTCTCAAATTCATTAGAAAGATATTGTTAAACAGATTTACATATTTCTTGTTTCGCTCAATTCTGATTTATTTTGAATCCTGTACATTCAATCAAAGTCTGAAATCGAATTTTCGAAATGCAGCGCCATTTCAGACTCCTTTTATAATTAAATCGAATTTATTCATTTTAATATAAATTTTTAGTCGTTATTATTTAAAATAAATTATTTTAAATATATAAAATCCATTAAAATTTCTAAAATAAAAATTTTAAATTGGCCCGGATTTTGCGGGTTGTTACATTCCCCCTCCCTCCTCTAGGCGCTGGCGCCATCTCTGTGATGACCCCAAACCCCTTTAGACAGTGGCTAGGATAATCTTTGTAATATAACACGTAAACAATATAACAACAGAAATGAAGTAAATCATTACAAAGATAATGAACATCAAAATACACTGGATAAATGTAATCATCAGAGTTACACAGTAGAATAGGATCATACATAGCACAAAATACAGTTTCAGCTTAATATAAAATGTCTACAGCGGAATCAAACATAATATACATAATGGAGACTGAAACAGTAAAATAGAAACGATAAATCCAGCTCGTGTAATGACCCGCATTTGTCAGGGGTATTATAATTAATTTATTTAATTATATAAATATTGGTTTAGGGAATTAAATCGTCGTTAATTAAATTATAGTGAATATTTAATTAAATTAAATAATTAAATAATATATTTAATTCAGAAATAATCAAAAATATTGGAAATCACAATATTCTGTGAACGGGGTCATCCCTGAGATTTAATTCAGTTTAGAGTTGAATTATATTGACGAATATATTCAATCGACGACAGTTTGAACGTATAATTATATTATAATTATAATTAAAATCGAGCTCGAAATGGCGCTGCAGTTCGTAAATTAGCGATTTGAATTTCAACTGAATGTACAGGATTCGTTTTAAGCCGGATTTCTGTGAAACAAGAAACGTGTGGAGCTGGTGGAGTATATCTTCCTAATGGAAGAGAAAAATCGGGATTTCGTCGTGTAGATTTTGATTTACGTCCAAATCAAATTTCAGAAAAGTCGCTGTGGAATTCCTTTATAATTAGCGACGCTTTATATACGTTATAAATGGATTTTCAGTATAAACTGAATATCGAGGTGATCTGGAATCTGAAATATCAAACTGTATATTCTGATATGATATTCTGGAGCTGTACGATATCATATGTGAATATATACGATAATATAATTTTATTTATATTTAATTTAATTATATTTAAATATATTTATATATTTAAATGGGTCATCCAGAGCTGTAAAAATATCCGGCTTTGCAAACGGAGTCGGAATTCGACGAAACTAGTTTTGTTGGATCCGCAATGTCAAATAGTTGTTAGATTTCCAGTTTCGTGATTTTTAGAGTCACTGTGTGGCTGTAGGGATTTTTAGAGTGTAAAACAGTCAGTATTTTGATAGTTAAAAATATGTTGTGTGAGCATACGAAGTCGGAATTTGACGAAACAAGTTTCGTTGGGACCGTAATGTCGAAGAGAAGGTGTATGCCAATTTTCGTGATTTTTGGTTATCATATGTGGTCACAGGAATTTTAGAGGACAAATATACACAGCAGTTGAATAAGAATGAATATAATATTGAATATAAAAATATTAAATTCTTCACTATAAAATGCCCTTAACTTTGTAAACCTAAATTTCATTCTTCAGAAGTCAAAACTATTTCCGCCTCCATTCATTTTCGTTCCACAGTAAAATGCATCTTCTAAAATCAAAGGAAAATTCAAAATAAAATGTTATAAATCAAACCAAAGGTATATTCAAGATGCTGGATGGGTTCTCTTCGCATTGGCATGGCTGTGGTGGAGCTCGACGTGCTGGTTTCATCGCTGGTTTAGAAGGCAGTGAATAAGGGTTTGGAAATACTCGAAGTTAAGTGAGTCTGGGTTCGTTTCGATCTTGTTTTTGGGATGAGGAGATGGAATAACAACTTGTGGTGAATTTGTGGAGGTTCTGGAGTATAAAGGGGTCGCGCGTTTACTTGTAGCAGGCGAGAAAAGCTGATCGACGCAACTCAGAAGAAGGGATCGAAGTAATCATTAATGGTATGAATGGAGAGAGGAGATGAAGATAATGGTTTTGGCGATTTTAGTTGAGAGAACGGTGGTGTATTGTTGGAGATATCGGAGTATGTATAATCGTGAATGGCCATTACCGTGAGGAGCAGCGTGTTCATGGTTTTGGGGAAGAAAGGCTTATACGGGGATGGGCCAAAAGGAAAGGTGCGGATCTGATTTAATTCATGGAATGGGCCGGAAATTGAAAGGGGTAAAGGCCCAAATATTTATAATTCATGTTTTATATAATTAATACAGTGTATGAACTTGTGAACTCAATATCTTTGTCATACGACATCAGATTTACGAACCGTAAGTTGCGTTGGGATCGTATGGACGGGAGCAACACAATGAGACTGACCGGGAGCGAATCCGAGCTCGTTACAATTTATGGCGAAATAAATTGTCCGACTGAATCAGATAACGCAAACCGGTTAACGTGTCAAATGTGAGTAAAACTCACCAACTCTGAACAGTTATATTTTTATAATGTATTTTTAGAGCTGTTAATCATCTGTTGATTGCTGTGTGTTGGTTGATTGATTGAACTACTAGTCAGTTAGTGGAAAATTTTATATATATACATACATATATATATATATATATATAAACCGTTAAATTTTATATATTGATTCTGCTATCAGAATAACTCATATTGAACTGAAAGTGATGACAATCATGTTGTGTAACATCTGTGGATGCAGGGAGACAGGTTGGAGGAATCCGACTGGATTCCTCGACAGTTATTTTATTGTTTTTTTCATATATTATGATATGTGATGTAGTTAAAACCTGTGGTTGATTATATGGGTTTGAATGAGATTTGTCATCGTGATTTGAGGTGTTAAGTACCATAAAATATCGATAAGGGGAAAAGGAGATTTTCAAAGTGATATTGAAAATAAGAAATATTTATAAATGGAATATTTATAAATAAGAAATATTTAAAAATTCGAATATTTATAAATAGGGGATATTCAAAAAGGAAATAATTTCAAAACCATTTTCTTTTTGAATGGAAAGGCCTATGTGGCGGGTTTGGGGATTTTCCCGATGCTCCCGATACAAAGGAGGTTGTGGCGAATTTTCCCGAAAATTTAAGGAGTTAGAATATTTTTAAAGAATAAATGTGAAAACCAAATATTAGGGAAATATTTATGGAAAACAAATACAAAGGGATTTATTTATAAATCTGATAGAAAGGAAATATGTTTGAAAACAAATATAAAGGAAATATATTTGAAAACAAATATAAAGGAAATATATTTGAAAACAAATATAAAGGAAATATATTTTAAAACAAATATAAAGGAAATATATTTGAAAACAAATATAAAGGAGATATATTTGAAATCAAATATAAAGGGAATATATTTGAAAGCAAATATAAAGGAATATATTGGTAAAACATAAAGGAGTTAAATGAATTTATTTATTTAGGAAATAAATAAAGAGTTAAGATGAATTTATTTATTTAGGGAATAAATAAAGAGTTAAAAAGAATTTATTTATTTAGGGAATAAATAAAGATTAAATAAAGGAATATTTATTTGTTAAATAAATAGGATTTAAATAAAGAAATATTTATTTGTTAAATAAATAGGATTTAAATAAAGGAATATTTAATTGAAAAATAAATAGAATTAAGCAAAAGGAATATTTAGGAATAAATGGAAATCTGTTTTAACAGATAAATCGAAAGGGTAAATTTATAAATAACAGTTTATAAATTAAATAAATATTTATCATTCGATAAATAGAATATGTACCCAACACTTGTATAAGTGGAGTAACATTATTAAAGAGGACATTTATAAAGTGAAGAATCGTTACTAAAAGTAAATCTTTATAAATGAATAAACGTTATCAAATAAGAGTTATTCGAATAGGAGAAATCGATTAGAGTTAGAGTTAATCAGTTAGAGTTAACCAGTTAGAGTTAATCGAATTAGTTATTCGAATAGAGTTAAATAAATAAGAGTGATTTGAATTAGTTATTCGAATAGAGTTAAATGAGAAGGAGTTATCGATTATTAGTTAATCGAAGTGAGTTACAGAATATTAGTTAAATCGAAGGAGTTATCGAATATAGTTTATTCGATGGAGTTAACCAGTTAGAGTTAAACAGTTAGAGTTAATCAGTTAGGGTTAATCATTTGAAGTTATCCAGTTGGGTTAAGTAAGTCAAGTTATCCAGTTGGGTTAAGTAAGTCAAGTTATCCAGTTGAGTTAAGTAAATTGAATTTGTTATTCGAAGTTAAGTAAATCAAATTTGGTATTCGAAGTTAAGTAAATCGAATATGGTATTCGAAGGTAAGTAATTGAGTATAGTTATTCAAAAGAAGTTAGTCAAGTATGATTAATCGAGTAGAGTTATCGAATATCACTTATTCGAAGTAGAATTATCGAATATGATGTATTCGAGAGAAGAGTTAATCGAATACTGGTTATTTGAAGTGAGTTAATCGAATATTGGTTATTCGAAGTGAGTTAATCGAATATTGGTTATTCGAAAAGGGGAGTTATCAAATCTAATGGAAGTAAAGGAGTTAATCGAATCTAGTCTATTCGAATGGAGGTAAAGGAGTTAATCGAATCTAGTTTATTCGAATGGAAGTAAAGGAGTTAATCGAATCTAGTTTATTCGAATGGAAGTAAAGGAGTTAATCGAATCTAGTTTATTCGAATAGAAGTAAAGGAGTTAAGTGGAATTAGTTAATGAGTATAGTGGTTTGGGTCGTCATCGCGGTGTGGATTTAAACATCCATTTAAAACCAAATAAAGGAGTATTTGGAAATGTTTTCCAAATCAGAATCAGAATGAAAACAAAGGTTGGAAATTGAAATATGAATTAGAAAAGGAAATGTCAAAGGAGATAAATTAATGATAAATTAATTTAAAAAGGATAAAAGTTGTTTGATGATTGATTGATAAACTTTCCATCTGGAAATAATATCGTTGTTTGCACACTTGTTTTTCTTTGATAGTTAACTCACAGACTATCGAAGTTTTGGCCCTTTTAACGTTGTTAATATGGAGAGACCGGTTGGATTATTATCCAAAGAACTACTCTGTATTGGCATACGCGTTGCGAATCATATATGCCAAAGATAATTGAAGACGGAGTAAAATGCAAGGGCTGTTGTATAAGTCTTAGATAATAGTGACTAAGATGGATGTACAGAACAGTACCTTCGGTTTGTCCAGTCCCAGGACAACTTGTATGGACGAAGGTCTGACAGAGTATATCCAATGAATCGCGTAAGTTGATCTGTTCAAACGTATTCACGTTTGGTGGCGGGGGAATTCGTTTCTCTAAGCTGTATACCCGTGTTATTTTTGGATAAATCAATTTGTGATTTGGCGGGTATTACGATGCGACATTCTAAGTGAATGAGGATGACTCGTGTGGACGAATGTCCGACAGAGTATTTCCAAAGAGGTCACGTACATTGATTTCTTCAACCGTAACAAGAGTGGAAGCGGAGAAAGAAACTTCTTTAGCTAACACGTAATGCACTGTTGTAGACGTCAATTAGTGATTTTTGATGGATCTGACAAGGTGGCATTCGAAGTGAATCTGATATGATGATAAAGCGTAGCTTCTAGCCTCATCATCCGGTAAATGAGAGAAATCGGGCAGGCAGCATGGCTAAGTCGGTCGCACCGAAGTAGGGTGTATAATTACCTATCTAGAGAATATTCATTTGTTTCTTAAATCTATCAATGCTGTCCCATATATATATGGGAACGGTTGCTGATCCCAACCGTTGGTGATATACATTCGATACACTCAAGCAAAATGAGTGGTCGGTCATGTGTGGCTAAGTTACAAGATGTTCTTGTTGAACTCCAGTGTATCGTTCCTAGAGTACACTGATCGGAAGGTGGTTCCATGCCTTGTCATAGTTGGAAACCCATTATCCAATACGTGCTTGCGATTTTGATTGTATACTATATATGTAGAACGTGAGATGAAAGCGTTTCTGCTAGTTGATATCTATTTGTACATAGACATTATTATAATATCAAAAGGTTTTGATATAAAGATATTTTGGATTCTCATAAGGGGAAAAGCCCGTTCCGTTCTGCGGCGTGGTCTTATGAGATATCGTTTACTTGTTCGTATACTTGTTTAAACTGTTTTACTCATAACAGTCCCATGACTGACCCGGAGTTTACTTTGTTGTTTTCCCTAAACTCTTGGGTGCCCAATTTTGTACGGGCAGTCAAGTAGTCAGGAATTTATAGATACATGAAGAGCTGGAGCAGGAGGCTTCAGGATCATATAGCTATATTTATTTCCGCTGTGTTGTAAGTGCTGTACTCTGATAAGTGCTATTGTATACATAACTGTTATATTTCAAAGTTATGTTATCTATTATATGTTATTCGTTCCGTTGTGAGGTTCGTGTTACTCTGATGTTGTGTTCTTCTTCTTCTTCTATTCTAAGTTTCTATCTTATCTATTCTCACCCTCTAATTTCTTTCATTAATTACCGGGATTTTTCGTTGTTCTGCTTATCGACATCGAGCTTATGTCGATAACCAAAGTCGCTCAAAATCCGGGTCGTTACAGTTGGTATCAGAGCTTAAGTTAAGAATTACTTGGCTCTGTGGCGTGACTCGGTAGAGATAGGGTTAGTAATACCCTAGATTGAGTTTGAGTGTATATACGAGTGCGTATTTGTATTTGATATAAAAATGATTTTTATTGTGGAGATTCATTGGCTGAGTTGTTTATGGGTTCTGGTCGATCAGTTTGATCCACTGTATCGGTAGGAGTAAATAAACACTTGAATACGATGGACCGACACAGTATGGATATGTGATATATTATCATATATAGGATGTGTTGGTAGTGATTTTAATCAGATAAGATTATAAAGTGACATGGTTATATATAACCGATCAGAATTCATATAAGTAAAGTATATGAAATAAGATGAATTAAATATGAATTTAAATAAGATTTGGAATTAAAATAAGAAAATTTTAAGTTCCTGGGAGATTTTGAGATGTTTTCAAAATGGATGTATTTAGTAAGGGTTTTGAAATGATATAGTATTGAAATCACTTGGGTCACTGGAAAATGATTCCGATGATGACTGCGCAGTATCATCGGTGTGATTTTCGAGTTCAAAGTGGTGGATTACTACCAAAGATTTTAATTTGAATTGTTTTGAGGAAACAAGTTGTTTAGAAAATTCAAAGGTTTTGAATTGGCAGTATGATTTCAAATTGATTTGAAATTTACCCAGGAATTTAAGTTCTAGAAATTTAAATTTTAACTTGTGAAGTTAATTCGAATGGGATGGTAAAAGAAAATAATAAACCAGAATTTAACTTGAGATGATATGTTAAGAAAAACTGGAAGTGATTAGAGGATAATCTGGATTTGGATTTGAAATGATACGTTGAGAGTTTGGAATTTGAAACTCGAATTTGAAATTCAATTCGGCTTGAATAAGCGAATGGTTGTGTTAAGAATAACTTGGTTGGATTTGATAGGGATGGCATTTGTATATGCCGAGTTGATAACAGATGGTAGGGATATAATGATATGCCCAACAAAAAGGTACAAGTTTATATTTTATATGAGTTTGGAATTTATGAGCCGAATTTGCAAGCCGCTTGGCTGTTTGATTTTCTTTTTGGTTGAAGAAGGCCTAGAGAGGCGAGTTGTGGTTTTACCGATAGGGCTGTACAAAGGAAGTTATGGCGAAATTTTCCGAAAATTTAAAGTGTTAGAAAAATTTTCAGAATTTTTGAAAATTTTAGTTAGTCGGAATGAATAAATATTTTAGTCGATATTAATTGGTTCAGTTGAAATCAGAAACAAAGGGTAAACAAATCTTAGGAATTCCAATAGATAGGGTCGTCCTCTAACTTAGCAATTTCGAGGACGAAATTATTTTAAGTGGGGAAGAATGTAATGACCCGCATTTGTCAGGGGTATTATAATTAATTTATTTAATTATATAAATAGTGGTTTAGGGAATTAAATCGTCGTTAATTAAATTATAGTGAATATTTAATTAAATTAAAAAATTAAATAATATATTTAATTCAGAAATAATCAAAAATATTGGAAATCACAATATTATGTGAACGGGGTCATCCCTGAGATTTAATTCAGCTTAGAGTTGAATTATATTGATGAATATATTCAATCGACGACAGTTTGAACGTATAATTATATTATAATTATAATTAAAATCGAGCTCGAAATGGCGCGACAGTTCGTAAATTGGCGATTCGAATTTCAACTGAATGTACAGGATTCGTTTTGTAATGTCCCGCAGTTTTATCGGCTTATATTTGAATATTTAAATCAGTTTAAATATTGAATTAATAATATAAGTGGATTTATATATTAATTAAAACGAAGATGAACGTATAAAAATATATATTAAAAATAATTCAGCTCATAACGACGCTGCAGTTCGTAATTTAACGTTCTGAACTTCAACTGAGTGTACAGGTTTCGTTTTAAGTCGGATTTCTGTGAAACAAGAAACGTTGGAATCTGTTGAACTGTATCTTTCTAACAAAAGTGAAAAATCGAGATTTCGCGTAATAGATTGCGAGATATATCCAAATGAAATATTCAAATAGTCGCTGTAAAATCGTTTATTGACCATAACGGTTTATTTGATATAACTGGAAATCGGATTCGAATTTGGATAAGGTTCTTTTTAGAGATAGTGATAATTTAATTTTTAGAATTTTATTGAAATTTTTAATTAATTAAATACGCAACTTTTTATTTGAAGTATTTTGCACTCTGTATCGATATTTTGGGGTTTCACAATATAAGTTAAACTACCGATATATATTTTTGGGATCGTGACACCTTGCTGGACACGATCGTATTCTTATTTCTGTCCGTAGCAGCTCGGACGGAAATGTAAATTTACGCAACATGTACCCTTAGTAAGTATCTAGTATAAAACAAAAACGTATATATATATCAATCTTTTGCACAGTACCTAGGCCATAACCTATATGTACGTTCCTTCCTTCAGTGAGAAGTTTTTCTTCCTACATACATGCTGTGTTGGCCTAAGGGATGAAACGGCACATCCTATGATAACCTTGGTGACAACTCTGAAACGAAAACACCTGCCTACCTACATACCTAGTTTGGAAAAATTCACACTACCCTGTACGAGTGGGAAGCAACCTGTCCATAAATTCATTTTATAAATCATGCTATACTTTGTTGTAAGCTTTTAAATATCCAAGTGGATATCTCGACATGTTACTCGTCAATATTTTTACAGCAATTTGTTGTGTGCTTAAGCAGCAAAGGTACATCCATTAAATGAAAACGTACCCTAAGCATTAGACAAAAATCAAGCCTACTAACCTAAAGTTTCTTCTCGTATTTAAAACAAGCATGGCTAATACATGACGGTGCACCAATTTTCAACCAATAGCCGACATTTTCAATCAGCAGTTGACCTAAGAAATCCAATGTTCTGTATATTATTTCTTTTCTTTCTTTTCTGAAGCTGACTTAAGCATGGAACCCCATACCTTTCCATTAAATGAAACGTGACTCGCCTGCATATTCCATACCTTCAAGTTTCAATCACTGACATTTATAAAACTATATTAACTAGCAAGTAAGCCTACATTCATGTATAGTCCTTTCCGCTAAAGCAATTAGCATGTGCCTACCGTATACCCTGATCATAGCTACACTTTCAACATCAAAAGCAACCTGCCATGAGTTTTCAATCTCAGAAGCTTACCCTAAACTCCACAGCTACCCTAAACTCCACAACCACCCTAAACAAGCGTACCTACCGAATCTGACCCTTCAGCAGATGTATTTTCATGGACCAATGGTTGTAAAAGCCTTCACGCCCAAGGGAAACAATACTGAAAACCCCTATGTTAAGTTAAATCAAAATTTATGAAGCTGTACCCCTAAACCATACCCTTCCCTATGCCTAAAACATCAAATAGAAATTGTTTAAATCAATAGACTTCAGACCCTACAATACCCTGTTACTTGGGCATGAAGGTTCATAGCTCTTTAAATACACGAGTGCTCTGCGTTTCGTTTCAGAAAATCAGCCTCTTCCAAACAAATTTATGGCCTCATAAAAATATTCCAAACAAATACTCCATGAAAATTTCCAGTACTCGCACCTCTGTTCTCAGGAAAACCGTGGTATCCAAACTAGTATAGCAACTATAGGATTCGCGACCAGTGTGAAAGCAAGTAAAATGAAGGCAGAAGACTTGAACGTGAAGGGCAGGGAAGCTTGGGGTTTTGCTGTGTATCAGGGGGAAATGAAACTAGCGGGTTTATATATACAGAGAAATGGATGCTTCTTGTTTGTACTAAATGCAAGGAATACAAAGGAGGCCTTCACGTTTTCATGCAAGTGGGAAAGTACGGTTTTCTGTTTTGAAAATGGGCATATTGTAGTTGCATTGGGAGTTCTGGACCGGGTGCATGCAGTTGCAGCGTAGGTTCAATTGTGACGAGGTGGTGTTCCCGTGTCAGTCGAGGCTGTGCTGGGTACTCAGGCGGCCGGGGTAAGGTGGTACGGGTACGGCGAAGATCCGGAGGTGTCGATAGTTGATGCACGCGGAGGGTGAGAGCTGGAAGGAAGAGAAGACGTGAATACACGGGGTAAGTGAAGTCTGGACGTGACAATAGTAATATGGGGAGCATGTTATGGAAGTCATTTATAGGGTGCATGGTGTTGGGGAAAAATGGGTGAATATGGGGTGCATACATATTGTGAGATGGTTTGGAAGGGTCACGTTTGGGATGGTTCAAATTTATTGTATACTGGGGAGAGAGCGGAGTGTTAACGTGGACATAGAAGCTTGAAGTTTATTGTTTGAGGTGAAAATGTTGTGGGATGGAGTAATAGTGAGCACAGAAATGAAAATATAATACATGCGTTGGAAGCAACGAGAAGTCCACCAGTTTGAGGGATCGGACATTGATTTCGAGATCTAGGCAGTAAGCCGCATGTGTGGTGAGTTTATTCTGCCAGTGTGAGTTTGAAGGAGGGTAACAGAAAAGAAGGATCAAAATAAAAATGTTAATTTATGAATGGTAGTTGGCGCCGCGATGAGATGGAGTATGGCTAAGCCGGACAACTATGGTGGTGATGGCGACATGAGGAGATGCGGTGTCAGTTCTGTCCATCGGTTGCTGGTGTGTTGCTACGGATCGGAGAATGCAGTGACAAAAGAGGGCGCTAGCGGCGGATGTCAAGCAAAAGTGATTTAGTCAGAGAAAAAAAAGGAAACGTGTGACAGGAATTTCTTCAGGAAACGGGAAGACTAGAAGATGAAGACACGGGTTAAAGAATGACCGGGAATTGAACGTCTGATTTCATCAGCTGACGCAAATCGTTGTTTAACGGTTAACGCGCCAAGGTGAGTAAATTCACTAACTCTGTTTTATTTTAAAATATTATAATATTTTAATATTGATTGAATGCTGTGTGATGGTTGTTTAGGAAAATTACAATTAAATTGGTTGAATGATATATACTGTCATATATACACATCATTGGTTGGATACCGATCACATCGATTATAATATTCCATAGTATGACATTAGTGTTATTTGGGGTGATTAACATCTGCGGATGCAGGGAATCGGTTGGAGGAATCCAACCGGATTCCTCAACGTGTATATGTTGCGTTTGCATTAATTGTGACATATGCTGTGATCCATCAACTGTGATTAATCTTGTTGTGTTTAAATATCGCTGGCCCTAGAATTGTGATATTTAAATACCGTAAATATTTTCGAATAGAAAAGGAAATTTGTGATTTAAAAAGGAAATATATTTTTCCAAAAATTGAAGTTTAATCTTGAGTTAAAAAGTAGGAACTTGTTTTGTTAAAACAAGAAGTTGATTTTAAAGGAGTTTTTAAATAAAGTGAATTATTTTATCAATGGATAAATGGAAATATAAATTCAAATTTTGAATTTATATGAAAGTGGAAATCGATTTTGAAACCAATATTTGAAATGAGATTTGAACTTAGCTGATTGGAAAGGAAATCTAACGAGATTTTAAAAGTTTGAAATTAATAACGGGATTTTCTATAAATAAGTATAAATAGAATAGGAAATTGAAGCTAAGGTATAAACTGGATTTATAATCAAGGAAAAGTCGATTGTCGACAAAGAAATTATGAAGTAATGTTGGTTTACAAATTTAGAAAATAACTTGGTAGATGTCAAGATTTTTGTAACGAAAAGAGATGTCAAGATTTTTGTAATGAAAAGAGATGTCAAGATTTTTGTAACGGAAAGAGATGTCAAGATTAGCATAAAGTAGAATATAACAGCTCATTGCAAGTCTTAGAACTATAGCGATAGAATAACGCTGTTGACTGGGCTTAAGCGTGATTGTTATGTCAAGATTAGTATAAAGGGGAATATTACAACGTATGATAAGTTTTTAAACTATCACGATAAATTAGCGCTGTTGACAAACTTAAGCGTGATTGTGTGATGTTGTGTTATACCTTGGAATGGATGTTTGTTTTTACTTCGAGTTAAACAACCGACTATCGAAGTGTTTTGACCCTCGTTGTCAATGCGGAGAGACCGGTTGGATATATTATCCGAAAACCACTCCGTATAGGCATAAGCGCTGCGAATTGTGTTATGCTGAAGAAAATTGAAGACGGAGTGAAATGCAAGAGTCGTCCTGTTCCAGAATGGTGTTTTCTGTTTGTCCAGTCCCAGGACAACTTGTATGGACGAATGTCTGACAGAGTATTCCTAACGATCACATAAGACGGTCTTTTTCAAGGTATTACGTCTGGTGGCGGAGAAATTCGTTTCTCTTAGCTTTTATACCCGTAATATCTTTGAGAAGATTTACTAGTGATTTGACGGGTTTGACGATGTGGCATTCAAAGTGAATGGTGATCAGATGTTTTGAAGAAAGACGTAGCCTCTAGCTTCACAACCGGGAAATGACAAAAATCGGGCAGACAACATGGCTATGTGGGTCGTTCCCATTAGGATGTATAATCACCTATCTAGAGAATTTCCTTTTGTTCTTACTCTATCGATTCTGCCCATTCGGGAAACGGTGGTTTGAGCCCAACCGTTGGTGATATACATTCGATACACTCAAGCGAAATGAGTGGTCGGTCATGTGTGGGCCGGGTTGCAAGACGTTCTTGTTGAACCCAGTGTATTCGCCTCTAGAGATACACTAGCGGCAGGTGGTACCATACCTTGTCATAGTTGGAATCCAATCTCCAATAAGCGCCTGCGGTTTTTGATTTTATACTATGTATGTAGAGCGTGAGATGCAAGCGTTCTGCTATTTGGTTATTTACTTGATTAGACATTATTATAATATCACTGGATTTTGATATCAAAATATTTTGGGTTATAGTAAGGTAAAAACCGTCCATGTTTATGTGTGGGCTGGTCTTACTATTACCCTTTTGTTCAAAAGGATTTTCAAAGTTAAACCGTATGATTGGAATTTACTCACACCAGTCCCATGACTGACCCAGAGTTTATTTTGTTTGTTTTCCTTTAACTCTTGGGTGCCCAAATTTGTACGAGCAGTCAAGTGTTTCAGGCTTTACAGATATACTTGGAGGAGCTGAAGCCGAAGTCTTCACTATTGATTATTTAGAGTTATTTCCGCTGTGATATGATGTATTGTACTCTGATAATGGTATGGATATAGGAAACAGATTGTATTTCAAAGTTATGTTATATAATATATTTTATTCGTTCCGCTGTGAGATCCATGTTTACTCTGATTCTGCTCAGTTGTGTTCTCCTTCTTCTTCTTCTATTCTATTAGTTCTATCTTATCTTTCTCATCCTCTCACTTCTTTCTATTAATGATCAGGTATTTTTGATTTCTGAATAGTCAACATGGCAGTTTTGTGTTGATTTTCGGAGTCGAAAATTCCGGGTCGTTACAGTTGGTATCAGAGCATAAGGTTAAGTGATTACCTTGGCTCTGTGGCGTAACTCAATAGAGATGGAGTTAGTAATACTCTAGATTGAGTTTGAGTGTGTATATATGAGCGCGTATTTGTAAATCAATATAAAAACTGTTTTATATTTTGTTGATTGGTTTGGCGGGTAATTTATGAATTCTGGTCGATACTGGATTGCAAACTGTATCGATAGGTGTTTCTAAACTCTTGAACAGAGTAATTCGACACAGTATGTTTTTAAAAGCCGGGTGAATAAAATAATTTTACCCAAAATATATTTTGATGTAAAAAGAAATATATATTTTGAATTATTAAAATATATATTGGATGTGTTGATCATAATTATAATCGAATAGGGTTATAATTAAATTGGTTATAAATAACCAATAAGAATTCACATGAGTATAATATATAAATCGGATGGATTAAATATGAATTTAAACCCGAATTGAAATTAAAATTTCCAGAAATTGGAAAAGTATTTGAATTGAATTTTATATGGGAATTTTAAAATCCTGGGTGAATTTGAAAATGTTTTCCAAGCATTTGAAAGGATATTTCGAAGTAATTTCACACTGAAAGTGTTTGAAATAAGTTTTGAAAGAGATACAGTATTGAACTCACTTCAGTCGCTGGAAAATAACCCTGATGATGAACCATGGCATCATCAGTGTTCATTTTCGAGTCTCTAAGTGACAGATTACTACCAAAGATTTTGTCTTGAGTTGTTTGAGGAAATACGTGTTTAGAAATTCAAATGTTTTGAATAATATATGATTTCAAACTGATTTGAAAAAAAAAACCCCAGGAATTTGAATTCTGAAATTTAAAATTTACTTTTGAAGTAAATAAATAAAGAATATAACTAAGTTAAATTGGAATTAAATTGAAGCCAAGTAGGTGGAAAACGAACTGCAATAAGGATTTGACTTGGCAAAGTAGTTGAGTGTGAATTGAGATTAGGAACGGAGCCGAACTTGGTTGGGAAATTTGGATATTGAGAAAAAAAAATGGAATTGGAATTGAACTGGAGTTTGATAAAGAAATTTGAGTTGGGATGTAAGAGAATTTTTGATTGAGGATAAACTGACTGGAGATCCGTTGGAGATGCATTTGGGAATGCTGAACGGATTGCAAATGGAAGCGAGAAAGTTGGATGCCCGATAAAGGGAGAAGACCCAGAGTGGCGTGTTGTAGTAGTACCGAATGAACCGTGCAGCGGAGAGACTGACGAAATTCTCCGAAAATTAAAGTGTTAGAAAATTTTCAGAATTTTGAAAATTTTCGTTAAAAAGAAGGGAATTAATATTTTGATCAGTTCAGTTGGAGCTGAAATTATAAAGTAAACTAAGAAAATTTTTAACCTGTTTACAACAGAAATTATAGCATTTTCCCCATCTTAGCAATTTCGAGGACGAAATTATATTAAGGGGGAAGGAATGTAATGTCCCACAGTTTTATCGGCTTATATTTGAATATTTAAATAAGTTTAAATATTGAATTAATAATATAAGTGGATTTATATATTAATTAAAACGAAGATGAACGTATAAAAATATATATTAAAAATAATTCAGCTCATAACGACGCTGCAGTTCGTAATTTAACGTTCTGAACTTCAACTGAGTGTACAGGACTCGTTTTAAGTCGGATTTCTATGAAACAAGAAACGTCGGAATCTGTTGAACTGTATCTTTCTAACAAAAGTGAAAAATCGAGAGTTCACGTTATAGATTGCGAGATATATCCAAATGAAATATTCAAATAGTCGCTGTAAAATCGTTTATTGACCATAACGGTTTATTTGATATAACTGGATATCGGATTCGAATTTAGATAAGGTTCTTTTTAGAGATAGTGATAATTTAATTTTTAGAATTTTACTGAAATTTTTAATTAATTAAATACGCAACTTTTTATTTGAAGTATTTTGCACCCTGTATCGATATTTTGGGGTTTCACAATATAAGTTAAACTACCGATATTATTATATTTTTGGGATCGTGACACCTTGCTGGACACGATCGTATTCTTATTTCTGTCCGTAGCAGCTCGGACGGAAATGTAAATTTACGCAACATGTACCCTTAGTAAGTATCTAGTATAAAACAAAAACGTATATATATATCAATCTTTTGCGCAGTACCTAGGCCATAACCTATATGTACGTTCCTTCCTTCAGTGAGAAGTTTTTCTTCCTACATACATGTTGTGTTGGCCTAAGGGATGAAACGGCACATCCTATGATAACCTTGGTGACAACTCTGAAACGAAAACACCTGCCAACCCACATACCTAGTTTGGTAAAATTCACACTACCCTGTACGAGTGGGAAGCAACCTGTCCATAAATTCATTTTATAAATCATGCCATACTTTGTTGTAACCTTTCAAATATCCAAGTGGATATCTCAACATGTTACTCGTCAATATTTTTACAGCAATTTGTTATGTGCTTAAGCAGCAAAGGTACATCCGTTAAATGAAAACGTACCCTAAGCATTAGACAAAAAACAAGCCTACCAACCTAAAGTTTCTTCTCGTATTTAAAACAAGCATGGATGATGCATGACGGTGCACCAATTTTCAGCCAATAGCCGACATTTTCAATCAGCAGTTGACCTAAGAAATCCAATGTTCTGTATATTATTTCTTTTCTTTCTTTTCTGAAGATGACTTAAGCATGGAACCCCACACCTTTCCATTAAATGAAACGTGACTCGCCTGCATATTCCATACCTTCAAGTTTCAATCACTGACATTTATAAAACTATATTAACTAGCAAGTAAGCCTACGTTCATGTATAGTCCTTTCCGCTAAAGCTATTAGCATGTGCCTACCGTATACCCTGATCATAGCTACACTTTCAACATCAAAAGCAACCTGCCATGAGTTTTCAATCTCAGAAGCTTACCCTAAACTCCACAGCTACCCTAAACTCCACAGCCACCATAAACAAGCGTACCTACCGTATCCTACCCTTCAGCAGATGTATTTTCATGGACCAATGGTTGTAAAAGCCTTCACGCCCAAGGGAAACAATACTGAAAACCCCTATGTTAAGTTAAATCAAAATTTATGAAGCTGTACCCCTAAACCATACCCTTCCCCATGCCTAAAACATCAAACAGAAATTGTTTAAATCAATAGACTTCAGACCCTACAATACCCTGTTACTTGGGCATGAAGGTTCATAGCTCTTTAAATACATGAGTGCTCTGCGTTTCGTTTCAGAAAATCAGCCTCTTCCAAACAAATTTATGGCCTCATAAAAATATTCCAAACAAATACTCCATGAAAATTTCCAGTACTCGCACCTCTGTTCTCAGGAAAACCGTGGTATCCAAACTAGTATAGCAACTATAGGATTCGCGACCAGTGTGAAAGCAAGTAAAATGAAGGCAGAAGACTTGAACGTGAAGGGCAGGGAAGCTTGGGGTTTTGCTGTGTATCGGGGGGAAATGAAACTAGCGGGTTTTATATATACAGAGAAATGGATGCTTCTTGTTTGTACTAAATGCAAGGAATACAAAGGAGGCCTTCACGTTTTCATGCAAGTGGGAAAGTACGGTTTTCTGTTTTGAAAATGGGCACATTGTAGTTGCATTGGGAGTTCTGGACTGGGTGCATGCAGTTGCAGCGTAGGTTCAATTGTGACGAGGTGGTGTTCCCGTGTCAGTCGAGGCTGTGCTGGGTACTCAGGCGGCCGGGGTAAGGTGGTATGGGTACGGCGAAGATCCGGAGGTGTCGATAGTTGATGCACGCGGAGGGTGAGAGCTGGAAGGAAGAGAAGACGTGAATACACGGGGTAAGTGAAGTCTGGACGTGACAATAGTAATATGGGGAGCATGTTACGGAAGTCATTTATAGAGTGCATGGTGTTGGGGAAAAACGGGTGAATATGGGGTGCATACATATTGTGAGATGGTTTGGAAGGGTCACGTTTGGGATGGTTCGAATTTATTGTATACTGGGGAGAGAGCGGAGTGTTAACGTGGACATAGAAGCCTGAAGTTTATTGTTTGAGGTGAAAATGTTGTGGGGTGGAGTAACAGTGAGCACGGAAATGAAAATATAATACATGCGTTGGAAGCAACGGGAAGTCCACCAGTTTGAGGGATCGGACATTGATTTCGAGATCCAGGCAGTAAGCCGCATGTGTGGTGAGTTTATTCTGCCAGTGTGAGTTTGAAGGAGGGTAACAGGAAAGAAGGATCAAAATAAAAATGTTAATTTATGAATGGTAGTTGGCCCCGTGATGAGATGGAGTATGGCTAAGCCGGACAACTATGGTGGTGATGGCGACATGAGGATATGCGGTGTCAGTTCTGTCCATCGGTTGCTGGTGTGTTGCTACGGATCGGAGAACGCAGTGACAAAAGAGGGCGCTAGCGGCGGATGTCAAGCAAAAGTGATGTAGTCAGAGAAAAAAAAAGGAAAGCTGCGACAGGAATTTCTTCAGGAAACGGGGAGACTAGAAGATGAAGACACGGGTTAAAGAATGACCGGGAATTGAACGTCTGATTTCATCAGCTGACGCAAATCATTGTTTAACGGTTAACGCGCCAAGGTGATTAAATTCACTAACTCTGTTTTATTTTAAAATATTATAATATTTAATATTGATTGAATGCTGTGTGATGGTTGTTTAGGCAAATTACAATTAAATTGGTTGAATAATATATACCATCATATATATACACATCATTGGTTGGATACCGATCACATCGATTATAATATTCCATAGTATGACATTAGTGTTATTTGGGGTGATTAACATCTGCGGATGCAGGGAATCGGTTGGAGGAATCCAACCGGATTCCTCAACATGTATATATTGCGTTTGCATTAATTGTGACATATGCTGTGATCTATCAACTGTGATTAATCTTGTTGTGTTTAAATATCGCTGGCCCTAGAATTGTGATATTTAAATACCGTAAATATTTTCGAATAGAAAAGGAAATTTGTGATTTAAAAAGGAAATATATTTTTCCAAAAATTGAAGTTTAATCTTGAGTTAAAAAGTAGGAACTTGTTTTGTTAAAACAAGAAGTTGATTTTAAAGGAGTTTTTAAATAAAGTGAATTATTTTATCAATGGATAAATGGAAATATAAATTCAAAATTTGAATTTATATGAAAGTGGAAATCGATTTTGAAACCAATATTTGAAATGAGATTTGAACTTAGCTGATTGGAAAGGAAATCTAACGAGATTTTAAAAGTTTGAAATTAATAACGGGATTTTCTATAAATAAGTATAAATAGAATAGGAAATTGAAGCTAAGGTATAAACTGGATTTATAATCAAGGAAAAGTCGATTGTCGACAAAGAAATTATGAAGTAATGTTGGTTTACAAATTTAGAAAATAACTTGGTAGATGTCAAGATTTTTGTAACGAAAAGAGATGTCAAGATTTTTGTAACGAAAAGAGATGTCAAGATTTTTGTAACGGAAAGAGATGTCAAGATTAGCATAAAGTAGAATATAACAGCTCATTGCAAGTCTTAGAACTATAGCGATAGAATAACGCTGTTGACTGGGCTTAAGCGTGATTGTTATGTCAAGATTAGTATAAAGGGGAATATTACAGCGTATGATAAGTTTTTAAACTATCACGATAAATTAGCGCTGTTGACAAACTTAAGCGTGATTGTGTGATGTTGTGTTATACCTTGGAATGGATGTTTGTTTTTACTTCGAGTTAAACAACCGACTATCGAAGTGTTTTGACCCTCGTTGTCAATGCGGAGAGACCGGTTGGATATATTATCCGAAAACCACTCCGTATAGGCATAAGCGCTGCGAATTGTGTTATGCTGAAGAAAATTGAAGACGGAGTGAAATGCAAGAGTCGTCCTGTTCCAGAATGGTGTTTTCTGTTTGTCCAGTCCCAGGACAACTTGTATGGACGAATGTCTAACAGAGTATTCCTAACGATCACATAAGACGGTCTTTTTCAAGGTATTACGTCTGGTGGCGGAGAAATTCGTTTCTCTTAGCTTTTATACTCGTAATATCTTTGAGAAGATTTACTAGTGATTTGACGGGTTTGACGATGTGGCATTCAAAGTGAATGGTGATCAGATGTTTTGAAGAAAGACGTAGCCTCTAGCTTCACAACCGAGAAATGACAAAAATCGGGCAGGCAACATGGCTATGTGGGTCGCTCCCATTAGGATGTATAATCACCTATCTAGAGAATTTCCTTTTGTTCTTACTCTATCGATTCTGCCCATTCGGGAAACGGTGGTTTGAGCCCAACCGTTGGTGATATACATTCGATACACTCAAGCGAAATGAGTGGTCGGTCATGTGTGGGCCGGGTTGCAAGACGTTCTTGTTGAACCCAGTGTATTCGCCTCTAGAGATACACTAGTGGCAGGTGGTCCCATACCTTGTCATAGTTGGAATCCAATCTCCAATAAGCGCCTGCGGTTTTTGATTTTATACTATGTATGTAGAGCGTGAGATGCAAGCGTTCTGCTATTTGGTTATTTACTTGATTAGACATTATTATAATATCACTGGATTTTGATATCAAAATATTTTGGGTTATACTAAGGTAAAAACCGTCCATGTTTATGTGTGGGCTGGTCTTACTATTACCCTTTTGTTCAAAAGGATTTTCAAAGTTAAACCGTATGATTGGAATTTACTCACACCAGTCCCATGACTGACCCAGAGTTTATTTTGTTTGTTTTCCCTAAACTCTTGGGTGCCCAAATTTGTATGGGCAGTCAAGTGTTTCAGGCTTTACAGATACACTTGGAGGAGCTGAAGCCGAAGTCTTCAGTATTGATTATTTAGAGTTATTTCCGCGATGATATGATGTATTGTACTCTGATAATGGTATGGATATAGGAAACAGATTGTATTTCAAAGTTATGTTATATAATATATTTTATTCGTTCCGCTGTGAGATCCATGTTTACTCTGATTCTGCTCAGTTGTGTTCTCCTTCTTCTTCTTCTATTCTATTAGTTCTATCTTATCTTTCTCATCCTCTCACTTCTTTCTATTAATGATCAGGTATTTTTGATGTCTGAATAGTCAACATGGCAGTTTTGTGTTGATTTTCGGCGTCGAAAATTCCGGGTCGTTACACGTTTTAAGCCGGATTTCTGTGAAACAAGAAACATGTGGAGCTGGTGGAGTATATCTTCCTAGTGGAAGAGAAAAATCAGGATTCCATCGTGTAGATTTTGATTTACGTCCAAATCAAATTTCAGAAAAGTCGCTGTGGAATTCCTTTATAATTTGCGATGCTTTATATACGTTATAAATGGATTTTCAGCATAAACTGAATATCGAGGTGATCTGGAATCTGAAATATCAAACTGTATATTCTGATATGATATTCTGGAGCTGTACGATATCATATGTGAATATATACGATAATATAAATTTATTTATATTTAATTTAATTTATATATTTAAATGGGTCATCCAGAGCTGTAAAAGTAGCCGGTTTTGCAAACGGAGTCGGAATTCGACGAAACCAGTTTTGTTGGATCTGCAATGTCAAATAGTTGTTATATTTCCAGTCTCGTGATTTTCAGAGTCACTGTGTGGCCGTAGGGATTTTTAGAGTGTAAAACAGTCAGTATTTTGACAGTTAAAAATACGCTGTGTGAGCATACGAAGTCGGAATTCGACAAAACCAGTTTCGTTGGGACCGTAATGTCGAACAGGTGTTTGCCAATTTTCGTGATTTTTGGTTATCATATGTGGTCACAGGAATTTTAGAGGACAAATATACACAGTAGTTGAATAAGAATGAATATAATATTGAATATAAAAATATTAAATTCTTCACTATAAAATGCCCTTAACTCTGTAAACCTAAATTTCATTCTCCAGAAGTCAAAACTATTTCCGCCTCCATTCATTTTCGTTCCACAGCAAAATGCATCTTCTAAAATCAAAGGAAAATTCAAAATAAAATGTTATAAATCAAACCAAAGGTATATTCAAGATGCTGGATGGGTTCTCTTTGCATTGGCATGGCTGTGGTGGAGCTCGACGTGCTGGTTTCATCGTTGGTTTAGAAGGCAGTGAATTAGGGTTTGGAAATACTCGAAGTTAAGTGAGTCTGGGTTCGTTTCGATCTTGTTTTTGGAATGAGGAGATGGAATAACAACTTGTGGTGAATTTGTGGAGGTTCTGGAGTATAAAGGGGTTGCGCGTTTGCCTGTAGCAGGCGAGAAAAGCTGAACGACGCAGAAGAATGGATCGAAGTAATCATTAATGGTATGAATGGAGAGAGGAGATGAAGAGAATGGTTTTGGCGATTTTTGTTGAGAGGACGGTGGTGTATTGTTGGAGATATCGGAGTATGTATAATCGTGAATGGCCATTACCGTGAGGAGCAGCGTGTTCATGGTTTTGGGGAAGAAAGGCTTATACGGGGATGGGCCAAAAGGAAAGGTGCGGATCTGATTTAATTCATGGAGTGGGACGGAAATTGAAAGGGGTAAAGGCCCAAATATTTATAATTCATGTTTTATATAATTAATATAGTGTATGAACTTGTGAACTCAATATCTTTGTCATACGACATCAGATTTATGAACCGTAAGTTGCATTGGGATCGTATGGACGGGAGCAACACAATGAGACTGACCGGGAGCGAATCCGATCTCGTTACAATTTATGGCGAAATAAATTGTCCGACTGAATCAGATAACGCAAACCGACATTTAACGGTTAACGCGTCAAATGTGAGTAAAACTCACCAACTCTAAACAGTTATATTTTTATAATGTATTTTTAGAACTGTTAATCATCTGTTGATTGCTGTGTGTTGGTTGATTGATTGAACTGCTAGTCAGTTAGTGGAAAATTATATATATAAAAATATACATATATATATATATATAAACCGTTAAATTTTATATATTGATTCTGCTATCAGAATAATTCATATTGAACTGAAAGTGATGACAATCATGTTGTGTAACATCTGTGGATGCAGGGAGACAGGTTGGAGGAATCCGACTGGATTCCTCAACAGTTATTTTATTGTTTTTTCACATATTATGATATGTGATGTAGTTAAAACCTGTGGTTGATTATATGGGTTTGAATGAGATTTTTCATCGTGATTTGAGGTGTTAAGTACCATAAAATATCGATAAGGGGAAAAGGAGATTTTCAAAGTGATATTGAAAATAAGAAATATTTATAAATGGAATATTTATAAATAAGAAATATTTATAAATTCGAATATTTATAAATAGGGGATATTCAAAAAGGAAATAATTTCAAAACCATTTTCTTTTTGAATGGAAAGGCCTGTGTGGCGGGTTTGGGGATTTTCCCGATGCTCCCGATACAAAGGAGGTTATGGCGAATTTTCCCGTAAATTTAAGGAGTTAGAATATTTTTAAAGAATAAATGTGAAAACCAAATATAAGGGAAATATTTGTGGAAAACAAATATAAAGGGATTTATTTATAAATCAGATATAAAGGAAATATATTTGAAAACAAATATAAAGGAAATATATTTGAAAACAAATATAAAGGAAATATATTTGAAAACAAATATAAAGGAAATATATTTGAAAACAAATATAAAGGAGATATATTTGAAATCAAATATAAAGGGAATATATTTGAAAGCAAATATAAAGGAATATATTGGTAAAACATAAAGGAGTTAAATGAATTTATTTATTTAGGAAATAAATAAAGAGTTAAGATGAATTTATTTATTTAGGGAATAAATAAAGAGTTAAAAGAATTTATTTATTTAGGGAATAATTAAAGATTAAATAAAGGAATATTTATTTGTTAAATAAATAGGATTTAAATAAAGAAATATTTATTTGTTAAATAAATAGGATTTAAATAAAGGAATATTTAGTTGAAAAATAAATAGAATTAAACAAAAGGAATATTTAGGAATAAATGGAAATCTGTTTTAACAGATAAATCGAAAAGGTAAATTTATAAATAACAGTTTATAAATTAAATAAATATTTATCATTCGATAAATAGAATATGTACCCAACACTTGTATAAGTGGAGTAACATTTTTAAAGAGGACATTTATAAAGTGAAGAACTGTTACTAAAAGTAAATCATTATAAATGAATAAACGTTATCAAATAAGAGTTATTCGAATAGGAGAAATCGATTAGAGTTAGAGTTAATCAGTCAGAGTTAACCAGTTAGAGTTAATCGAATTAGTTATTCGAATAGAGTTAAATAAACAAGAGTGATTCGAATTAGTTATTCGAATAGAGTTAAACGAGAAGGAGTTATCGATTATTAGTTAATCGAAGTGAGTTATAGAATATTAGTTAAATCGAAGGAGTTATCGAATATAGTTTATTCGATGGAGTTAACCAGTTAGAGTTAAACAGTTAGAGTTAATCAGTTAGGGTTAATCATTTGAAGTTATCCAGTTGGGTTAAGTAAGTCAAGTTATCCAGTTGGATTAAGTAAGTCAAGTTATCCAGTTGAGTTAAGTAAATCGAATTTGATATTCGAAGTTAAGTAAATCGAATTTGGTATTCGAAGTTAAGTAAATCGAATATGGTATTCGAAGGTAAGTAATTGAGTATAGTTATTCAAAAGAAGTTAGTCAAGTATGATTAATCGAGTAGAGTTATCGAATATCACTTATTCGAAGTAGAATTATCGAATATGATGTATTCGAGAGAAGAGTTAATCGAATATTGGTTATTCGAAGTGAGTTAATCGAATATTGGTTATTCGAAGTGAGTTAATCGAATATTGGTTATTCGAAAAGGGGAGTTATCAAATCTAATGGAAGCAAAGGAGTTAATCGAATCTAGTTTATTCGAATGGAAGTAAAGGAGTTAATCGAATCTAGTTTATTCGAATGGAAGTAAAGGAGTTAATCGAATCTAGTTTATTCGAATGGAAGTAAAGGAGTTAATCGAATCTAGTTTATTCGAATAAAAGTAAAGGAGTTAATCGAATCTAGTTTATTCGAATAGAAGTAAAGGAGTTAAGTGGAATTAGTTAATGAGTATAGTGGTTTGGGTCGTCATCGCGGTGTGGATTTAAACATCCATTTAAAACCAAATAAAGGAGTATTTGGAAATGTTTTCCAAATCAGAATCAGAATGAAAACAAAGGTTGGAAATTGAAATATGAATTAGAAAAGGAAATGTCAAAGGAGATAAATTAATGATAAATTAATTTAAAAAGGATAAAAGTTGTTTGATGATTGATCGATAAACTTTCCATCTGTAAATAATATCGTTGTTTGTACACTTGTTTTTCTTTGATAGTTAACTCACAGACTATCGAAGTTTTGGCCCTTTTAACGTTGTTAATATGGAGAGACCGATTGGATTATTATCCAAAGAACCACTCTGTATTGGCATACGCGTTGCGAATCATATATGCCAAAGATAATTGAATACGGAGTAAAATGCAAGGGCTGTTGTATAAGTCTTAGATAACAGTGACTAAGATGGATGTACAGAACAGTACCTTCGGTTTGTCCAGTCCCAGGACAACTTGTATGGACGAAGGTCTGACAGAGTATATCCAATGAATCGCGTAAGTTGATCTGTTCAAACGTATTCAAGTTTGGTGGCAGAGGAATTCGTTTCTCTAAGCTGTATGCCCGTGTTATTTTTTGATAAATCAATTTGTGATTTGGCGGGTATGACGATGTGACATTCTAAGTGAATGAGGATGACTCGTGTGGACGAATGTCTGACAGAGTATTTCCAGAGAGGTCACGTACATTGATTTCTTCAACCGTACCAAGAGTGGAAGCGGAGAAGGAAACTTCTTTAGCTAACACGTAGTGTACTGTTGTAGACGTCAATTAGTGATTTTCGATGGATCTGACAAGGTGGCATTCGAAGTGAATCTGATATGATGATAAAGCGTAGCTTCTAGCCTCATCATCCGGTAAATGAGAGAAATCGGGCAGGCAGCATGGCTAAGTCGGTCGCACCGAAGTAGGGTGTATAATTACCTATCTAGAGAATATTCATTTGTTTCTTAAATCTATCAATGCTGTCCCATATATATACGGGAACGGTTGCTGATCCCAACCGTTGGTGATATACATTCGATACACTCAAGCAAAATGAGTGGTCGATCATGTGTTGCTGAGTTACAAGATGTTCTTGTTAAACTCCAGCGTATCGTTCCTAGAGTACACTGATCGGAAGGTGGTTCCATACCTTGTCATAGTTGGAAACCCATTATCCAATACGTGCTTGCGATTTTGATTGTATACTATGTATGTAGAACGTGAGATGAAAGTGTTTCTGCTAGTTTATATCTATTTGTACATAGACATTATTATAATATCAAAAGGTTTTGATATAAAGATATTTTGGATTCTCATAAGGGGAAAAGCCCGTTCTGTTCTGCGGCGTGGTCTTATGAGATATCGTTTACTTGTTCATATACTTGTTTAAACTGTTTTACTCATACCAGTCCCATGACTGACCCGGAGTTTACTTTGTTGTTTTCCCTAAACTCTTGGGTGCCCAATTTTGTATGGGCAGTCAAGTAATCAGGAATTTACAAATACATGAAGAGCTGGAGTAGGAGGCTTCAGGATCATATAGCTATAGTTATTTCCGCTGTGTTGTAAGTGCTGTACTCTGATAAGTGCTATTGTATACATAACTGTTATATTTCAAAGTTATGTTATCTATTATATGTTATTCGTTCCGCTGTGAGGTTCGTGTTACTCTGATGTTGTATTCTTCTTCTTCTTCTATTCTAAGTTTCTTTCTTATCTATTCTCACCCTCTAATTTCTTTCATTAATTACCGGGATTTTTCGTTGTTTTGGTTATCGACATCGAGCTTACGTCGATAACCAAAGTCGCTCAAAATCCGGGTCGTTACAGCTCGAGCTATCCAAAATAAGTCTGCTAAGACCTGAATACAAGGCTGCCCGTGTAGAAAAGAAGGGCACCCGAGTTTGCAAGTGAAACAAACTACGAGTCAGTCATGGGACTGGTATGAGAAATCAGCTAAACTGCTTAAACAACAATAATAAGGCGAATCACAGGACCACGCCGCTAACGCGGAACGGGTTTACTCCAGTGATCGCCAGTGCATACAACAAGTAAATCATTTAAACAACGCAATGCTTTTTAATAAAATGAAGCCAATATAAGACTCAAGTCCCATCACATAATGTAACGCAAACAGGAGGATAGAGTTTTACCTTATATTGGCCAAGTATGCTTAATACGATAAAACAAAGTGTTTTGATATTATTACTAGTGTTTATATGTTTAAAAAACAATATCAATCATAATATCAATCCTAGATGGCATGGACCATATATCATGTCGCCATATATAGGTTTACATTCAAAACCGCACATGTCATATTTGGAAATTGGATTTCCGTCATGAACCGAGGCTAGGGGCAAGATCCTCATCGAATCGAGACAATCTAGCCTACCATGTCTCAGGTCAGAGCTCGAGTGACCTTTACAGCCACAGGGTCGGTCTACACTAAGCGGATTAAAATAAAACCCTGAACAATACGCCTCCCCGCCCTTTGGGGCGTAAATGAGCCAAAGGACTCCATATCGAGGCAGCTCGTAACAGCAACAACCACACAGGTGAAAAGTATATAAATGTCAGCGCTGGTAGGTCCTTGACACCACCCTAGCTAGAAAGAGACGCATGTCCTCCCTGGATCCATCTCCCGTTTTTGGTTCATCCCGGGGTGTGAGACTCGCGAATCCACGCTATACACAAAGCTACGCCACGTAGGCCATGCTTTGATCATCAACCACAAGACTTTGCTTTTCAACAGAAGCCTCGATCATTTGCCACTAAGGCATGCCACACAGGCAATTCACTCCACGCGACTGGTTTCTATCGATATATAATCCCTGAGCTCGTACATCTCAGAGAAGGGCGTTAAGCAAGAGAATAAATTCTCTGTCGCCAAAAAGATATATATTTAATAGAGATCAATCAGCACAGAACAAAATCCAATGTCAGACACACAGTCCATTTACAAGTCCGTTCTGGGTATGAACGAAACCGGAGGAACCTTATTCCTCGCATATCCGTACCATAATCAAGTACGTCCGGACGGCTACCACTGTAACCCCTTCAAGGTAGCTACTCCAATCATGAGCAAAAATAGCACACCTCCATTCGACGTGAAGATCGTCGGTCTTGCACCATCTTCATATCTTCGACTTTTAATAGTCGATCAACTATTTGAAATGAGATTTAACTCGGCCTTTTCAAATAATTCACGTATATTTAGTATTTAAACCAATTCTTTTAATGGTTAAATTATTCGACATTCACGTTCAGTTATTTATATAATTTTCATGTCAAACGCGTTGAACCATCTAATATCAAACAAACCAAGCAAAATCGGTTTATTTCCATTCCATATCGCTTATAATATTTTATAACGATTTTTCGCCATTTTTATTTAATAAAAAATGGCTCTATTTGATTAAACGACGTTTCAGGCCATAATGCGGCCGTGGCGCTATTTTTCTTCAGATTTGATTTACACATATCTGAAAATCTAACCATTGGATCTTAACAAATTTTACACCATTGAAAAGATTTTTCCAAGGCAGATCCAACGGGTCCAGTTTCGAGAGAATCTGATGGTCGGATCTCTCTGTATACTCGTTTAAAGTTACGAATTCAAAACGCGAACTGCAGCGTCGTTATTCGTTTTATTTTAATTTTAATTTATATATATATATATATGTATATATAATTTCTTCGTCGATTTCTAAACCATTTTCGCTTCATATAAAGGTTAAAAATAATATTTTTAACTCACAAATATTTATTTCAACACATGAAAATTTTTCTCGCTTCATATAATTGATAAAAATGTGATTTTTATCTTTCTAGTCTTTTATTCAACATATGAATATTTTCTAACTTCACTAACACGATAAAAGGTAATTTTTATCGTTCTATCTTTTTATTCGACACATGAATATTTTATATACTTCACTTACATGATAAAAATGTGATTTTTTATCGTTCTTTCTTTTTATTCAACACATGAATATTTTATATAACTTCTTATACGTGATAAAAGGTTAATTTTATCATTTCACAATTTTATACAACACTTAAGTACTTTATAGCTTCATATTTATAATAAAAATATGATTTTTATTGTTAAAACAATTTATTTATTCAACACATGAATTTGGTTTCAACACATGAATTTATTTTTCAACACATGAACTTCTCAACACATGAGTATTCCACACATGGATATTTTATATAGTTTGTATATATAATAAAGATGTGATTTTTATTGTTAAAAAAATTATTTCAAACATGGATAAATTATCAACACATGAATATATTTCAATACAGGAATAAAATTAAAACATATGAATATTTCAAGAAATTTCAGCAGCATAACGGCAGGGTAGTTAACCCGGCACCGTCCTTCGTACGGCTCCTCGCCCACCTTAAAGCCTCGCAACTTTTGACAATAGGGATCATGCATCCAGTTCGCACGTAGGCGGCATGTTTTTATTTTTCAATTCCTCACCCTTATCCTATTTGGATTCAAACTACTCTAAAATATTCTCTCAACCACAAAGGTATTTTTCAACCACACGGGTATTTTTCAACCACAAGTATTTTTCTACCACAAAGGTATTTTTCAACCACAAACAACCATTCACACATATCAACCAAATTTCTCATCACAACTCAAACAAGTCGTCCATGGTCTGTGGAAGACGGGTGTCAGGAGTTTCTAAAACTCCATCGGCAACCTAATATGTTTTATTCAATTCAAGTGAGTTTAGAAATCTCACTTTTTTTGTCGCTTTGCTAAAAATAGTAGCGAGCTCAGAAAAATATCCGGTCTCTTCTAGAATGTAGAGAGAGTCGACACGGTCCCGAGGTCTCCTGTTTCATTGAATTTCGTCAACACATGAAAAAGATACGATTTTTCAAAGTTTGCAACACTTAAAAGTGTAAAAATCAGTTTAATTGTACACATCCGTATTTTTTTTATAACCTGTTCAAAACTAGGTTTGAGATTTTCACTCAATCCGCGAAGCGATGCGTCGATCAGGTGGTGCAGCATCGTAGAGGAAGGAAGGGGTTTCACGGCGCAGGGTGTGGGGTCCAGTTCGACGGTCCCTAATGGACACGGCGGCGGCTCAAAGCGCCGGTCTTTGAGGAGGTGATTCGCGACGATGGCTGAACGATAGGGGCTCTAACTGGCATGGATTTAAAGAGGAGATCGAGAGCTTCAAAACGTGGGTGGTGGCGCTCGATTTCGTTGAGGGATGGAGGAGAAATTGAAGAGAGAAGTTCTGAATAGCCTTCCGTCGTCGATCGGCTGTTACGGGGAGAGAGAGCGCTTATTTTTATTTTTATTTAATCTATGCAGTTAAAGCCCCGCTAAAGCCCCGTAATATCCCCGCTATAGCCCGTAGTGCTCTTCAACCGCTACGCTATTTCAATTTAGCGCTGATGAACAATAGATCCGCTTCTAGCCCCGCTATTTTCCGCTTCATCCGCTAAATCAACGCTTTTGAGCATCCGCTTTAGCAGTATTAATATATAGATCCAAATTTAACTACTTCTCTTTTTAAAAAGTTCGGTAAATTTAGCGTAAAGGGCTAAATTTAAGGCATATGTGCCTAACATATGGTAACAATTAATTACACTCATCAATTTAGCATGCATAACTATGATATTCATTGATTTTGTTATATAGGATTAATTAATATTAGTTTTTTGTATACATATAATGTGAGAAAGATGATTAATTAATTTTCAAATATTTGGTTTTACATCTAATGAACCTTTTTGTGCTTCCGCTATATCCCCGCTATTTTCTCGCTTTATCCCCGCTACACCTTTTTGAACCTCTTCCGCTATAGAACCGCTAAGCGCTTTAACTGCACAGTATTTAATGAATGGAATTTTCTGATTTGCCGATATATATATATATTTTCAAAAATTAGGGTTTTCTCACACGAACACGAAATCAAACCCAACGACTATCGCCCTAGCTAATTACCCCCATTCCGGACACAATGGGATATGTCTCGTAACCCATTTCAGCTGTTACCATCAGTTATTCTTCAAATTAAAATCTAAAACAATCAAATTCTGTTCTGAACGTACATTTTAATTTGCCGCGCCCGCATACTAACTCTAAAAATTCCAGAAAAATTATTTCTAGCTTCGTATCGACGATACGGTCCTAAAAAAACTGATTTCGTCGAATTCTGAGACCGTTTGAAAAATCGCCATTTTTTGGTCGATTAGATTTAACTAAAACTGACAAAACACGTTTTCCTTTGCCACTCTCACATATTGATTCAGAAAATTACGAATTTTGGAACATATTAATAATTCGACGTCCCGGACCCAACAAAAGTTGTTTCGTCGAATTCCGAGATCCTTTGCAAAATGGCTATTTTAAGGCCTTTATATATATATATATTAAAATATATATAAATTCCACAGCGACTTTTCTAAAATTTAAACTGGGCATATCTTTCCACTTCTAAAGTGAAATCTTGGTTTCTCAACTTCGTTAGAAAGATATAATTCAACAGATTCAAATATTCCTTGTTTTGTTCAATTCTGACTTATATTGAATCATGTATATTCATTTGAAATTTGAAATCGAATTTTCGAACTACCGGGCCATTTCAAGCTCGTTATATTATTAAAATAGATTTATTCCATTTAACTTTGATTTAAATAAATTTTTCGTCGTTATTATTTAAAATATTCATTTTAAATAATCAAAATTCTCTAAAATAGCCAAAATAAAATTTTTTAATTGCCTCAGATTTTCCGGGTTGTTACAATCTCCCCCACTTAAAATCTTTTCGTCCTAGAAAAGGAACGAAGTCGGAAGTTATTTACTAATCCATTCAATTTCCATTATTTTAATTATGGCTTAAGTTCTTCAACTTTTCAGTTTCTAAGAACTTTTCAAATTTTTCAAAAATTTGGCTAACATCCTAAATTTTCGAAAAATTTCGCCATAACCTCCTTTGTACCGGGAGCATCGGGATATTTCATATAGCCTCCCATGACCCTCAGATCTCAAAAAGGAAAAGAAACAGCCAAGCGGCTAGCCAATCGGCTCATAAAATCAACAAAACCCCAAGAAATACAATAAACATGTACCTATTTGACGGGCAAACAATTTTATTCCTCTTCTTTGCGTACCTGCTATGACCTGTTCAATTACATACATAGATATGTGTACATGTATACATGCATATCAATCAAAATTTTTACACAGTTCAATATTTGATTGAAGTTGAATTAATTTAACTCTCATTCTCATGTTGCTTAGATTCATTATCATTTCAAGGTTTGATTAGTCCAATTAATAGTCACACAACACAAACAACAATCAATGAGTTGATTAACTTTTCAAATGTATAATAACGAATTTATATACTTAAAAATCATATTTGTGTTAAGACCAGATTTCATATATTTAAAATATTTCATCCATGAAAAGAAAACAACAAAAAGGTAGAAAACAATGGTAAAGTAGAAAACAAAACAGAAACGCAAAGTATTGTAAGTGTACCTTGCACCGGAGTCAATCAGAGATATGTATTCTACAATTGGGATAAGCCTTCTTAATGCTCTCTTCAGTTTCCCATGTACAGTCTCTAGGATCTCCACTCCACTTCACTTTAACTAAATGAACTTTCTTGTTCCTCAGCTCTTTTGTTTCTTTGCCAACAATACTTATCGGCTCTCTTCTCACAGCTAATTCTGGAGTAATTTCCAAGAACTCTTGAGAGGCTTCTTCCACAACCAAGTCCGGATCGTGTACATGTTTCCTAAGTTGAGATACGTGAAACACATCATGTACTCCAGGCAACCAGTCAGGTAATTGTACTCTATAAGCGAGAGTTCCAATCCGTTCGAGTGTAGGAAATGGACCAATAAATCTAGGCGCCAACTTCCCAGTTTTTCCAAATCGGATCACCCCTCTCATTGGAGAAACCTTTTAGTACACATAGTCACCAACAGAAAAAGCCAAATCTCTTCTTCTCGAATCAACATAGCTCTTCTGTCGACTTTGAGCTGTTTGTAATCGTTTCTTAATCAAATCGACTTTGTCAGAAGCGTCGCGAATCATATCTGGTCCCAATACAAGTCTATTGCCAGGTTCAACCCAACAAGCGGGAGATCTGCACGGTCTACCATACAAGGCTTCAAATGGTTACATTTTCAGGCTCGCTTGTTAGCTATTGTTGTATGAGAACTCAGCTAAATGCAAGTAGTCTTCCCATGATCCGCCATAGTCAATAATACAAGCCCACAATAAATCTTCTAGAATGCGATTCACCCTCTCAGTTTGACCATCTGTTTGAGGATGATATGCGGTGCTCAGATTCAGTTTCATTCCCAA
Source organism: Allium sativum (assembly GCA_030737875.1). NCBI lineage: Eukaryota > Viridiplantae > Streptophyta > Magnoliopsida > Asparagales > Amaryllidaceae > Allium > Allium sativum. The sequence continues at coordinate 808,309,844 of CM060921.1, read as the reverse complement.
TTCTGCTTGGAATGCTTCACAGAATTTACAAGCAAAAATCGGGTCATGGTCACTAACGATACTCATGGGAACTCCGTGGAGTTTAACAATTTCCTTGAAATAAATCTGTGCCAGACTTTGAGCGGTTCTATTAGATTTGACAGGTATGAAATGGGCGGTCTTCGTGAGATGATCTACGATCACCCAAATACTGTCATTTCCTTTCTTGGTTCGGGGAAAACCATCGATGAAATCCATAGAGATTTGTTCCCACTTCCAACCTGGAATGTCCAACGGTTGTAATAATCCATCCAGCTTCTGTTGATCACTTTTGGCTTGCTGACAAGTGGGACACCGGCTAACATATGAGGAAATGTCCCTCTTCATCGATTTCCACCAGAAGGTGCGTTTGATGTCATTATACATTTTGCTCACCCTTGGATGGATGTTCAGTTTGGACTTATGACATTCATCAAGTACCTCTCTTCGGAGCTCAGAAATGTTCGGAACACAAATTCGACCTTTTAACCTTAGAACCCCTTGGTTATCAATCTGGAAACTCGAAGGTTCGCCTTTCTGAATTCCCTCTCTGATCCTCTGAATGAAGTGATCATCCTTCTGAATGTCAGATAGTTTACCCATCAATGAAGTCGTAATAATAATACTGGCGATGATTTCATTCTTTCTGCCACTACAAGAAAAAATAGTTTTAATAGCAGGTATGGACAACTCGAAAATTTGACTTGCTATAATTGGTCAGTTGGTAGCCGTCTACGCTAAAAGACAGCTCATGGCTACGCTCTTGAAGATGAAAAAAATTAGCGGTGAAATTTTAGTCTTCCCTCCATTTCCCTATTCCTTCGTTAACTCCGAACACTTCAGTTTCCAAAATCCAAACTCACGAAACCTACTAAATTACCCTCTTCCTCCTTCATTTCTGTATTCCTCCGACCCTTTGTTGCGTGATTTCTTTGCCTTTCATAACTGGACTTCTCAACTTCATTGGAGCGCGAGTCCTCTACTTCACTAAAGACTCCTCTATTTTGCTGAAGCGCATCGTTGGATATCCAAATCGACGATTTTAGGTATTTTTTTATTCAATTTTTGATTTTTCTTGTAGAGCATTGGGGATTGATTGTTTAATTCCCAAAATTTGTACAATCTATGATGTAACTTCTTTTTTATGCCAGAAAAGATCAATTTGTGGTTACTATCGCATAAAATAGCCTGTTGAGAAACTTGAAAAAGTTATAGGGTTCAATCTGTGGTTACCATGACATAAAATTGCTTGTCTTATAAATAGTACATGTATCTTATGCATCTGTCTATAATCTCCACTCCTCTTTCTTCTTCATAACAAAAGATTTCTTTAATATTTTTAAGTTCTTTTAGTCTCACTTATCTTTTTTAAGTTTTGCTTTGGACAAATTGACTGCATCATTATCTACAAGAACTAGGTTTATAGAAAATATGCATGCTTCCATGAAAGGAAAGATAATTAAATTTCTATGGCTATTTTTAGGTTATTAATTTGTTCTGGGATATGTATGCTTTCATGAAAGAAAATTCAATGTTTGATAGTAAAGTGTTCTGATGTCAGTTCTGGAAGGACAGTACATTTATAGGGATGAAATATACGAAACTTGGAACAAAAGAAGACAGATTTTACACTAAGCAAGCATACAGGTATGTGAATGAAATCCATTCTAGTTATTTATTATGTCAACAATATACGACTTCTGTTCACCCGTAATATTTTGACTCATAAACTAAAAATATTTTTGTCAAAATTGATGATAATAAGTGTAGAAAGATTCCCCTTAAGATAAGAGCAAGCTTGTGCTCCAGATCAGCTGAACCATACATATTGTTTACATATTTTTTTTAACAGTTAAAAACTTACTGCTTCAACCATGTTTATTTTCAATTTTTGTTAGTGATAGATTATTGTGCACAATTATTCTCATTACATATTAAACATGCATTATATTGTTTTGAAGTTATATAATACGTTAGTAAAAGGATCATAACACCATATTTCTTTAGAACACTGAAAATCTTAACACATTGCTCATTGCATTATTTTTCTGTGAATGAAAAAAGGTAAATGACATTTATGTTTGTGCGCAAGTAGACGCCGCTTGAGTAACAGGAGGGACTCCTGCAGTTTCAGGGATCCCCTGAAGTAGTCTTTATAAGGAGAGGGTATATCTGGCTATTAGTTAAATAGTATGTTAGTAATACATCGGGAGGTACTGCTATATGGATGGAATCATCCATGTGGACAAAGTGCACCATGCTATGGGCTATGCCACTAATATACATTGCATCTGGCATGTTTGTGAGCGTATGTTAGGTGTTTAATGCCCAGTCGAATGTCATTTTATGGGAAAATCCATGTAGTAAAAGATTACTAATGACAGCAAGGACCAATTTGCTTTATATATGTATAACTCTGGTGTGGATTTTATTCTCAGATACGTTAGATTTGATCTATGAGAACGCTTGGTTTAACGGTCAGATTTCAAAAAGGTAGATGCAAACTGCTTACAACAACATAGCTTACAAACCACAAGCCATGCTCAAGTTAAAGCCTTGTGCACTGGGTAAATGATATATATGAATAAATTTAAGATAATATTCTATTACATGCTAAAATTACGAGAATTAAGACAAAATTTGAGTCTACTCTTCGTACTGCCTAATTGTATGCTTTGGTCCATTATACGGAGAATGACTATGCATAAGTTTGATTACTTGATACATGCAACGTGCATGCAAATTCCTACCAGTGTTCCAGATAATGAAATGGTCTGAAACAAATTCTATATTGAATTTCCATAGCATCTACTTTCTGTTCTATACAAAAAGTTGTGGTAATATAATTTTAGTAATATGTGTAACCAAAACATTCAAAAAATCTGTACTCTATATACCTAGACCACACATCAAACACTTTGTCTAGACACCGATTAATCGCTTACCGAGCATGTATACTGAATAATTTTAATTCCAACTATTTGCATGTAAAGACCTAGATGTGCACACACACACACACACACACTGTGATTAATAGTCGTGCAATCCTATATATTATTTGTTTATCTCTTAGTAGAGATGTACTGATTCACTTCTCCGTATTACACACCAACTTCTCTGCGAGAACAAAAATCACTATTGTAATAACCTGTATTTTTTATAACCTGTTATAACGTAAATCGAGGCAGAATTTAATTCAAAAATCTTAATCAAGGGAAATGGGCTGTGCCATTGCGTTCGTCTCGGAAATATACCCGAAATAGAGTCCGAGTTTTCGAAAATCGGAGTCCGTATGACCCAGTTAAGGCCCATTGAAGTTTTCAGAAAATTCCAAGTTGAAAACAGATTTAAAATTCAAGTTTGAATTTCGAAATTGGGGCCAGAAAGGGCAGGCGGGAAAATTCCCTCCAGCCACCCATGTCGACAGCCTTGTCGACTGGGCAGTCGACATGGCTAGGCCCAAGTCGACAGCCCTGTCGACTTGGGTGTCGATGCATGCCAGCCGGGCAGTTTTGCCTAGTGCACCATTTTGGGGTTTTGGCTAAGTTTTAGGGCCTGGTTCGGTTTTGAAGGATGAGATTAGAATTAGGGTTTAATCCTAAGGTTTAAACTAATCCTAATCTCTATAAATAGACCCCTAACCCTATCCTAAATCATTAATATTCAACCCTACAACTAAACTATGCCAAATTTGTTCCTCTCATGGCCTCCATCCTCATGCCAAAATTTCTAAGTTTATTTCTATGAGAGATTTTGAGTTCATACAAGTGTTTTCAAGCTTGTATGAGTGTTCTTAGTTTGCATTCAAGTCAAGTTGCAACATTTCTATTTCAAAGCAAGGGTTTTTATTGATTTGGCTCAAGGGTTTTCATTTGGAGCATTCATATTGGGTTTTTTGTGATTGCATAAGGGCTTCGTCTCAATCTTATATATTTATACTCGTTTGAGTCTTCATAGCATTGTAAGCCCTTTTCTACTTTCATTTTTAAACTCTAAAGTTAAATGAATGATGCAAGTTTGGTTGATCATTATGATATGCAAGTTTGGTTGATCATTATGATATGCAAGTTTGGTTTGATCATTATGTTATGCAAGTTTGGGTTGATCATTATACACATGTTATCATGTTATGCAAGTTAATCTTGAGTTTGTGAGCTTAAAGCTCCAAGCTTTATGTTAAAGGTTGCATTTTGGCAACATGGAAGTTATCATATCTCTTATGATAACTTGCATGTGAGGCTAAATGCGAACCTTTAGCAACTTCTACATGTCATTTATCACCATGTATCACTTATATGCTAAGTTTGGTTTTATGCATACTTTTGAGGCCTAATAATGCAATATGCAAGTATATGAACACATGTACATTTCATATGCCACCATGTTAAACTTGTGGCTTCAACACCTTTATGTCATGATTATGCCAAGTTCCCTAATTTTATCCTTTATGCGTTGTTGCGATTATGTAAACGATGGGATTAGTTTGGGGTTGGGTAACATTATGACATGAACATGGTTTTTTTTATAACATGACATGATATGCTAACTTGAAATTAAGTTTTGGAAACACAATGGACATGACATTTAGAAAATATAAGTGTGGCCAACTCGAGGTTGGGTTAAGTTTGTAGCGTAATACTACCCGGAACCGACCGGCTTAACTAGTGGCTACAAACGATAAGACCCAATGTGAGAAGTTGGTCATGTTGTGCTCGAACCCGAGGTTAGACCAAGTTGTGGTGTAAAGCTACCCGGACCCGCCCGGCTTAACTAGTAACCACAACAAGGTCTAATGTGAGAGGTTAAAGCACATTAAGTTAATTAATGCCCCATGATTAGGGTTAAGTCATGATGCACTTAATACTTAACCAATTTGGGCTTGATGGGTTAATCGGGGTTAAGTCGTGAACCGATCGTTACACTTAACCAACTTAATCCATGATTAGAAAAGGGTTAAACCGCACTTAACCCTATTAGAAAACCTTAGCAACGGGGCCCGTTCCAGCAGTAACCCCGCATGTTTGTATCACCGATACCCTAGGGACTAGGCTAGGGTGGGGCACGATTACTGGGCTGATGTAAGCAACCAAAACGACGGCCGAGTTGGTACGCCTGTGTAGTTCCGGACGGACTATGGTCGTGCATGTAGTCCGTACTTGGAGAATCAGGCACGGGTACCAGTAGATCGAGACTGTGCACTCTTGTTTATGGTGTCCGGGGTTGACACCCTAGGGCGTGATACACCCGAAGGTGGACCCAGCACAGTCTGACTATAATCATGTTATTGGGCCGTATTGACACCAACACTTGACGAGTTAGGCTTAGGAAGCCGATCGACTAGACTGTTTGGTTGGACCTTGTATTAGGGTCATTTCGTGTTTTTGGGCCAAGGGATCAATACTTGTTTATACAAGTCATGTTAGAATACTAGTACACCCGTGGTGCAAAACTTAACCTTGATTATGCGATGACACCTTTATCTATCTAGTTAGTTTTTCTTCATGCCAGTATGTTGTTATCCTTATGTTCATCTCTGCTTCTCATGCCAGTTAACTTTATTAGTTTACACTGATAGTAGGTAGGGCTTACCAGTCTTTTTGACTGACCTGTTTTCTTTCGCTTCTTTTCTTCCGTTTCCCCCCCCCAGGTTCTCAGGGTGGGAACGTTGGAGCTTAGCTTGGATTTCTGATCGCTTGCTTGTGGGATTTTAGCTCATGTACGGTTTGACATGAAGCTAGCTATGGTTTATCACTTTTTTTGGGGATAGTACTTATGTATTTCAGTTTTCAGTTGATGTTTTTATCTAGACTTGTTTATTTAGAAAGATGACATTTTGTTGTACCTGACTTGTTTTGAAATGGTTTGAAATCTTCCGCTGTTTATCTATCTTATTTACTCTGTTTACACATATACATATGTTATGTTCTGCCTTGATAAATCACTATGCATGTTTACCCGGTTTAAAACGCCCCTCCAAAGTCAGAGTGCTTGCGAGAGCCACCCTGTCGGAGGTGGGGTGTTACATTTGGTATCAGAGCATATGGTTTACAAGAAGGAACAAAAGGTTTTTAACTTTTGAAAAACTATTTTCAAATCAAGTATAAAGTATTTTCCAAAGAAAAGTCTAGTTATTTTTTTAAGGCTATTGCACAAAAGCCATTAGCAAAATCCTTTCGTTTTTCTCCATTCTGAATCTATCTTTTTTTCTTCGTTTCAGTATGGCCGATAACTTTGCTATCCCGGAGGGAGTGCAAGTACCTGGGTGGTTTAGGAGATATATGGAGGCTAGGGCTACTGAAGCCGGCCCCGCAGATGTTCCTCCTCCTCCTCCTGTGGTTAATGTTCCTCCTCCTCCTGTCGCTGAGGTTCCTCCTCCTCCTCCCCCTCAGCATCCTCAAGTTGACTTCACGAAGATTTGCAAAGACTTCATAGCAATGGGTGGCAAGAACTTTCTAGGCACCGAAACATTTGTAGAAGCCAGGAATTGGTTGAAAGAGACCGAAGATTTATTCGCTATCTTTGGATTAGATGATCAAAGAAAGATCTTGTTGGCGGTTTGGCTTATGAAGGATGAAGCCGCTTATTGGTGGGAAGTCACCACCGCGACTAGGCCCGTTGAGACTAGGGCCGATTTCAGGACAAGATTCGGGCTTAAGTTTCTATCTTCTGCTGAAGAGGATCTGCAAATGGAGAAGTTTATTGCACTAAAGCAAGGAGACATGTCTGTCAAAGAATATGTGAATAAGTTCAATCAGTTAGCTAGTTTTGGTTTGGATATGGTGAGTACTACTCAGAAGAAGGCTCTTCGTTTTGCTAGAGTATTGAATGAGCCGTTACAGGGATTAGCTATGTCTCATGTGCCCATGGGGGCCACATTTTAGAGTTTGGTTGATATGGCTTTGCTTCATGGAGATGGCAAGAAAGAGGTCAAGCTTAATGATACTCAAGCCAAGAAGACTGATTCCCAGTGGAAAGGCAATCAGGGTAATTAGAGTGGTCAAAGCAGTCAAGGCAATCAGAACAAGAACAAGAACAAGAGTCAAGGCAACAAGGGGAACAACAACAAGGGCAATAACAATAAGGCTAAGTGCAATTACTGCGGGTCAGTTGGGCATCTTGTTAAGGATTGTAAGAAGAGGAAAAGGAAGAATGGCGAGTGCTTTCTCTGTGGTGGGACAGGACATTGGAGCAAAGAATGCCCGAAGAATCAAGGGCAAGGTCAGGGTCAGACTCAGCGTGCTGGACCTTCGGGAGGGAAAGTTCATGCTCTCAATGCCGCTCCAGTTCCCGATCGAGGTAGTATTTCTGTTGAGAGCCTTGTATATATTTCTGATTTTCCAATTCGTACCTTGTTTGATTCTGGTGCATCGCATAGCTTTATTTCATCTGATTTAGTTGATAGTTTGCACCTTAGTACTAGCTTAGCGGATGATCCCGTCTGTGTCTCAAATCCTATTGGGGGTTCCGCCCATCTATCTATGATATGTGTGGATTTGAGGATCTCTATACTGAGTGTAGAGTTCTTGTGTAGTGCGTATGTTCTTGGTTTTAGGGGATACGGATTGATATTGGGAATGGATTGGTTGTCCAGATATCGAGCCATCCTTGATTGTGAGCATAGGGTTGTGAGGCTCGTGACTCGCCTCGGAAACGCCCTAGAAATTTCATGTAATCCGATGGATCCCGTCATGTTCTGCTATCTTGAATCCCTCAACTCGTCAATTGAAACTCTTCAATCTGTGAGGGTGGTTCAAGATTATCCGGATGTTTTCGATGAAGTTATAGGGTTGCCCCCTAAACGAGAGATTGATTTCCGCATTTATCTGGTGGATAATGCAAAGCCGGTTTCTTTGCCCGTTCGGCACATGGCTCCGCGTGAAAGACGGGAGCTCAGCAAGCAAGTGAAGGAGTTGCTTGAGAAGAACTTCATTAGACGAAGTATTTCTGAATGGGGAGCGCCTGTGGTATTTGCCACCAAGGCAGATGGTTCTCTTCGACTTTGTGTTGACTATCGAGAGTTGAATAAGCTGACTAAGAAGAACAGACACCCGTTACCGAGGATTGATGATCTCTTTGACCAGCTTGTCGGTGCTTCTGTTTTCTCTCAGCTTGATCTTGCTACTGGATTCCATCAGCTCAGAGTGGCTGAGGATAGTATAGACAAGACTGCGTTCAGAACTCCAGATGGATTCTTCGAATGGCTTGTCATGCCGTTCGGCTTGACTAATGCACCCGCATATTTCGTTGACTTGATGAGTAGGGTGTTTAGGGAGTTCTTGAACAAGTTTGTCGTGGTCTTCGTAGATGATATTTTGATCTTCTCTAAGGACGAGGAAGAGCACGCAAGGCATCTCATGGAGGTGATGGATACGCATAGAGCACATCAGTTGAAGGCCAAGTTCTCCAAGTGTCACTTTTGGAGAAGCGAAGTTCGGTTCCTTGGGCATATAGTATCTAAGCAAGGCTTGGCGGTGGATCCCGCTAAGGTAGTTGCCGTTCAGGATTGGAAGGCTCCGAGGAATGCAACCGAAGTGAGAAGTTTTCTAGGTCTTGCAGGCTTTTACCGGAAGTTCATTAAGGACTTCGCGAAGATATCCGCTCCTCTCACTAAGTTGACGAAGAAGAACTTAGTTTTTGCTTGGAACATGGAGTGCGAGCTTGCTTTTCAGAGACTCAAGAGAGCTCTCACCTCAGCACCAGTTCTAGCTTTACCCGATGGAGGGAAGTTATTTACCGTGTACACCGATGCGTGTGGCACGGGGTTAGGCACTGTTCTGATGCAGGAAGGAAGAGTGATATGCTTTGGCGGTAGACAACTCAAGGTGCATGAGAAGAATTATCCCACTCATGACTTAGAGTTGGCAGCGATTGTATATGCACTCAAGGCTTGGCGCCATTATCTTCTGGGAGAAATATTTGAGCTTTATACTGATCACAAGTCTTTGAAGTACCTCTTTTCGCAGAAGGATCTGAATTTGAGGCAGCAAAGATGGATGGAATTCTTGGCATCCTACGATTTTGATATAGCTTATACCCCTGGCAAGGGTAATGTTGTAGTGGATGCATTGAGTAGAAAGAGGTTGACTCTGAGTCCTCTATTTGTAAAGATGAAGAATTTAGAGTTCTTGGCAACCTTTGATTTCTCTTTGGCGGTTGAGACGATGACCGGTTCTTTAGCATCTCTTGAGCTCAGACCTACCCTTCTTGATCAAGTTGGGGCTTCGCAGAGGGAAGACCCTCAGATAGCTGAGATGATGGATAAGCTTATTCGAGGAGAGACGTCCAGTCATCTCGCTCGATATTCTATTGATGACAAAGGTTGGCTTAGGAGAGACGAAAGACTGTGTGTTCCAATGGTGGAAGATTTAGTGAGCAAAGTTCTTGAGGAGGCACATCGCTCTAAGTTGACTATACATCCGGGCGGAGATAAGATGTATAAAGATATGAAGCGCATTTTCTTCTGGCCTGGGATGAAGAAGGATGTGGCAGAGTTTGTTTCTAGATGTATTGTTTTCCAGCAAGTTAAGGCCGAGTCGAAGAAGCCCGGTGGGCTATTGCATCCTCTAGAGGTCCCGCTATGGAAGTGGGAGAGTATTTCCATGGATTTTGTCGATTGATTACCGAGGTCAAGGAAAGGGAATACAAGCATTTGAGTTATTGTTGATAGACTTACGAAGAGTGCTCATTTCATTCTGGTAAAGAGCAAGAGGACTGCATCTTGGCTAGCATCTGTATATCTTCGTGAGATAGTACGACTACATGTAGTCCCTTCTAGTATAGTCAGTAGACGTGACCCAATTTTTACTAGTCAATTCTGGAATAGCTTGCAAGAAGCTATGGGCACGAGGTTGAATCTGAGTACGGCTTATCACCCACAGACGGACGGTCAAACCGAAAGGGTGAATAGAGTACTCGAGGACTTGTTGAGGCTTTGTATTCTGGATTTTGGTGGTACTTGGGAAGACCATCTTCCTCTTGTAGAGTTTGCATATAATAACAGTTATCAGGCGAGCATAGGGATGGCACCATTTGAAGCTTTATATGGGAGGTCGTGCAAGTCACCTACTTGTTGGTGGGAGACGACAGATGAGCTTATACTTGGGCCTGATATGATTAGAGATACATCCGAAAAGGTCGAGTTGATTCAGAGGCGGATGAAAGCGGGCCAAGACAGACAGAAATCCTATTCTGATAAGCGAAGGACTGATTTGGAGTTTGATGTTGGGGATATGGTTTTCGTGAAGGTTTCTCCTTTACGGAATGTGGTTCGATTTTGAGCCGTTGGGAAGTTAGCACCGAGGTTTGTTGGACCATTTCCTATTATAGAGAGGATCGGGCAGATGGCTTATAGAGTGGAATTGCCCGAGAAGCTAGCCGGAGTGCATAATGTTTTTCATGTCTCGCATCTCTGGAAGTGTTTGCATGAGTCAGCGGAGGTAGTTGAGCCAAGTGTTCTGGAAGATGTGGAAGTGGAGAAAGAAGCTACCTTGAGAAGAGCTCCGATTCGTATCTTGGGGGCAGAGACCAAGAAGCTAAGGAATCGTGAGGTCAAGTTGGTGAAGGTTCAATGGGGTGAAGCCGAGGAAGTCGCAACTTGAGAAACCGAGGAGAAGATGCGTGGGCTTTATCCATTTCTCTTTGAGGGTACTTTCTCAATCTCTTTTCCTAGATTAGCATGTCTTTCTTTTGTTATCTAGTTTATCTTGTCATGAGAACCTTACCTTAGGTAGAAACCCTTTGGATTAAACATGTGTTTGAAACATGTTATGCTTGATGTTTGCAAGTGGTTGCAAGTGTTTGCAAGTGGTTACTCGTGGATGCATTATACATTTTTAGGCACCAGATCGGCTCACACCCTCCTCATATTGCATATGCATGAGTGTTTATGCTTATTCATGGATGAATTTGTTATGCTATCACATGGATTTTGCATATGATTGTATGTTGTGTGCACTCATGTAGATATTTTAAGTTATGTTAGGAATTGCATACATATGGATTCATTTCACTAACATAATTTGCATTGATAATCTTTGCATTAGATAAGTACATATACACACACTTTTGCATATGTTCATACAACATTTAGAATCTCGTAAGGACAATGATTGCTTGTGGATGATGTTTTGAGTAGATGGATGTTGGATGGTAGGATATGTTCTTCCTAACTTAGAGATTTCGGGGACGAAATCCTTTAACGAGGGGAGAATGTAATAACCCGTATTTTTTATAACCTATTATAACGTAAATCGAGGAAGAATTTAATTCAAAAATCTGAATCAAGGGAAACGGGCTGTGCCATTGCGTTCGTCTCGGAAAAATACGCGAAATAGAGTCCGAGTTTTCGAAAATCGGAGTCCGTATGACCCAGTTAAGGCCCATTGAAGTTTTCAGAAAATTCCAAGTTGAAAACAGATTTAAAATTCAAGTTTGAATTTCGAAATTGGGGCCAGAAAGGGCAGGCGGGAAAATTCCCGCCAGCCACCCATGTCGACAGCCCTGTCGACTGGGCAGTCGACATGGCTAGGCCCAAGTCGACAGCCCTGTCGACTTGGGTGTCGACGCATGCCAGCCGGGCAGTTTTGCCTGGTGCACCATTTTGGGGTTTTAGCTAAGTTTTAGGGCCTGGTTCGGTTTAGAAGGATGAGATTAGAACTAGGGTTTAATCCTAAGGTTTAAACTAATCATAATCTCTATAAATAGACCCCTAACCCTATCCTAAATCATTAATATTCAACCCTACAACTAAACTATGCCAAATTTGTTCCTCTCATTGCCTCCATCCTCATGCCAAAATTTCTAAGTTTATTTCTATGAGAGATTTTGAGTTCATACAAGTGTTTTCAAGCTTGTATGAGTGTTCTTAGTTTGCATTCAAGTCAAGTTGCAATATTTCTATTTCAAAGCAAGGGTTTTTATTGATTTGGCTCAAGGGTTTTCATTTGGAGCATTCATATTGGGTTTTTTGTGATTGCATAAGGGCTTCGTCTCAATCTTATATATATTTATACTCGTTTGACTCTTCATAGCATTGTAAGCCCTTTTCTACTTTCATTTTTAAACTCTAAAGTTAAATGAATGATGCAAGTTTGGTTGATCATTATGATATGCAAGTTTGGTTGATCATTATGATATGCAAGTTTGGTTTGATCATTATGTTATGCAAGTTTGGGTTGATCATTATACACATGTTATCATGTTATGCAAGTTAATCTTGAGTTTGTGAGCTTAAAGCTCCAAGCTTTATGTTAAAGGTTGCATTTTGGCAACATGGAAGTTATCATATCTCTTATGATAACTTTCATGTGAGGCTAAATGCGAACCTTTAGCAACTTCTACATGTCATTTATCACCATGTATCACTTATACGCTAAGTTTGGTTTTATGCATACTTTTGAGGCCTAATAATGCAATATGCAAGTATATGAACACATGTACATTTCATATGCCACCATGTTAAACTTGTGGCTTCAACACCTTTATGTCATGATTATGCCAAGTTCCCTAATTTTATCCTTTATGCGTTGTTGCGATTATGTAAACGATGGGATTACGTTGGGGTTGGGTAACATTATGACATGAACATGGTTTTTTTATAACATGACATGATATGTTAACTTGAAATTATGTTTTGGAAACATAATGGACATGACACTTAGAAAATATAAGTGTGGCCAACTCGAGGTTGGGTTAAGTTTGTAGCGTAATACTACCCGGAACCGACCGGCTTAACTAGTGGTTACAAACGATAGGACCCAATGTGAGAAGTTGGTCATGTTGTGCTCGAACCCGAGGTTAGACCAAGTTGTGGTGTAAAGCTACCCGGACCCGCCTGGCTTAACTAGTAACCACAACAAGGTATAATGTGAGAGGTTAAAGCACATTAAGTTAATTAATGCCTAATGATTAGGGTTAATGTAACACCCCGCCTCCGCTAGGGTCACTCGCAAAGGAATGCACTAGCTTTAGAGGGGCATTATTGGTAAACATGCACAGAAATATCACAAGACAGAACATATAAAATAGCTGAAGTAAAATCAAACTTTCATAAACATTAATAAATAAGGTCTAAAGCCTTTTACATCAGAGTACATCAAAACCTGTCTTGCAATGGTAAAGAAGCATAAAATTTTTTTCACAAATTATTCCCCAAGTAAAACAGTAAAGTAGCCATAGCCAAGAAAAGTCCAAGCCATCCATGAAGACCTTCAAGCAGAAGAAGTCTAAACTAAACAACAGTATTTCCTCCCTGTAACCTGGGGGGGGGGGAAACGGAAGACAAGAAGCGAAAGAAAACGGGGTCAGTCATAAAGACTGGTAAGCCCTATCTACAATCAGCATATAAACTAGTAAAGTTAACTGGCATGAGGAACTGAGATGAACATAAGTATAATAGCATACTGGCATGGTGAATAACCAACAAGATAGATCAACTAAAACAAGAAAGCAGGATGAACTACAGTACCCAGATAAACTAAGGTGTCATGATAAATTATGATGTCAAGATAAAACAAGGTATCCCATTGTCAGGTTTCTATCAAGTATAATATCCCAAGGTATCTATCAAGTCTAACGTCCCATGGTATCTATCCTGTATATTCGCTCTGCACCTACCGTACTAGTATCCCAACCTTGTTATGTGTTAACCATGAATGTCCCTTACTGAACGAAAGTGTAATGGTCCACGCCAACCTAATATATCGCATATGTAGGTTACTCAACTCGTATGTTTCTTTCCATGTATATATTCAGTCCTTTTGCCGTAAATCGTACGGGCTTTCTTATGTAATTCTGTACTACTTCAACGTAGTTCCATTTCCCTTGAAATCGTTTTGGACTGTCACCCTAGGTCTAGCTAGGCTCTCTCAACATGAATCATCGTTTGTACAACTAGGACTTATGCCACCTAGGACCACTAGGGATTACGCTTACCTATTGCACGTTTTCGTATTTCGGTTTTGGTTCAACCACCTAGGGCCACTAGGGATTACGCTAACCGTCAACCGCGCCCTTTTTCCCACGCATGTACCTTGAATCGTTTTTCTCATGACTGTATGCACATGTATCACAATGTGCCATCCGAGTCCTGTCACAGGGCTAATCAAGAAATACAGGACTCGGTCGGGAGCTTTCGATTTATCTGCCGATGCAGATGCTAAGGTCTGTTTTTTTTTCTATAGGTGGCTATGGTCCCACGAGACCCCTCCCTCAACTAATGAAAGGCAAAACAAGATAAATCACGTATGAGAACTACACTCTGGCAAGCCCACATTCCTGCGGCCTACCTCACCCATAATTAGATAGCAATTATGGTCTGTTGGGTGTTCTCTGCCTTTCCGTACGTACACGATTGACTCAAAATGGTAGATGATCGACGAACTGCTATCTAGGGCACTACCATGTATTCGTCGACTCACTGCTATCCATCCCAGTCTTTAGGTCGCTCGTACAACAACCAAGGCATACTCTTGGTTCTTCTAACGCAGACCTTAACCTCTTGTGAGCCCAGGAGGATCATCTGCGACCTCACAGAGGGATACCAAGACTATCCTCACGTTCCCCGAAGCCACTGCTTCGTTACCCAGTTCGCTGGAGCCTTTATATAAATCGGATAACTTGCTCCTACTCTGATACTTAAATGATGACCTACCATATCGGGTTACTCATCTATCTAAGAACTGGTCCAAATTTCCTTGACTAAGAATTATTACTTAGCTATTCTCCAACTGAGGTTTACCACTTAGCCTTATTCCCGTTATTCTTGTTAATTACGGTTATCCACCTAATTCTCTGAACTAGGGTTTATATAATGGATTAAGTGTCACTTAAGTTCATGACTTAACCCATCTACAAATCATGTCAAAATTGGCTAAGTATCCAAGTTCAAGACTTAACCCTACAAACCATGTGTCAAGTTGGTTAAGTATGTATTAACTTGACCCTATCAAATTACTGAGTCGAACCGGTCAACTGTATTCAAATGATTCGTGACTTAGCCTTATCATGTTTTCAAGTTAGATTGGTTAAGTATATGTTAACTTAACCTCATCAAATTAACGAGTTAGATTGGTTAAGTATAGGTCACTTAACCACATCAAATCATCGTGTTAGATTAGTTAAGTGTTTAACTTAACCCCATTAAATTACCAAGTTGGATTAATTAAGTCTAGGCTAACTTAACCCCATCCGATTACCCGTATTTTTCGGTTAAGTGTCATTAAGAAAACTTACTTAACCTTACCAAATTATCGTGTTGGATTGATTAAGTGTTGGTTAACTTAACCCCGTCCACTAGTCGTATAAAAATGGTTAAGTGTCATTAGGCAAATCAAGTTACTTAACCTACCCAACCTTGTCATGTTTTGTTATGTATCATTATCCTAATCAAATTACTTAACCCATTTGTCCATGTCATATTTGGTTAAGCGTCATTAATCAAATTAACTTAACCCTATTATGTGGCATTAATTATTTAATGCACCCCAGCTTCTCACATTAGACTTTGTTGTGGATACTAGTTAAGCCGGGCGGGTCCGGGTAGCTTTACACCACAACCTAGTCTAAACTCGGGTTCAAGCACAACATGACCAACTTCTCACATTGGGTTTTATTGTTTGCAACTACTAGTTAAGCCGGTCGGGTCCGGGTAGTTTTATGTTGCAAACTCAACCCAACCTCGAGTTGGTCACTTTCATGTTTAGTCTAGTGTCAAATTACACTTACAACCCATACATGTCTAGTTTTCATATTCTATGTTTATAGCCAAAATTACACTTACAACCCAAATCGTGTTTCATGTCATTAAAATTTACCCATAACATAACCCAACGCTTTTAAACTCGCATATACGTTCGCAACAACATAATGGATTAAAATAAGAGACTTGACAAAGGTAAGACAAAAAGGGGTATTAAGCCACAAGTTAGACATGGTGGTAAATGAGGCATAAGTATGTTCATTAACTTGCATATTAACTCATTAGGCCTCAAAAACATGCATAACCCCAAACTTGGCAAATAGGTGATACATGGTCATAGATGACATGGAATGATGACAAGTAACTCGCATATAACATCATATAAGGGTTATGACTTCATATGCAAGTTAACATAAAGGTTATGAGGGTTCTCATGTTGCATAATGCAACATTTCAACATAAAGGTCATAGCTTTTAGCCCACAAGATCAAGATAATGACTTTATAGTCATGATAGGATACATAACATGATAGTATGCAACATACTTAATGTTCAAACCCAACTTACAACATGTCATATTAAGTTTAAAGTTATATCTAAGAGTAGGAGGGGGCTTACAATGCTATGAAGGCACAAATCAACATATAATAAAAAGATTGAGACGAAGCCACTCATGGTATCACCAAAAACCCAAATGAATGCTCCTTAGAAAAACCCTTGAGCAAATATCAATAAAAATCCAATCTTTGATGAAGAAAGGTTGCAACTTTGACTTGAATGCAACTTCTAAACTCTCATACAAACTTGAAATCACTCATATGATTAAATAATCTCTCATAGGAATGAAGACAGAGATTATGACAAGAGGATGGAGGCTAGGGTTTGAGTGGAGGCCATGATCACTAGAAATTTTGGCATAGTTTAGTTGTAGGAATGAATAATGAGGGTTTTAAGAGAGGGTTAGGGGTCTTTTTATAGAAGACTAGGACAGTTTTAGCCATAGGATAAACCCTAGAACCAATCCTAGCCTTTAAAGCATGTCTTGGGGAAGAAGTCACATGTAGGAACCATTTAGGGCCTTAAAATCAACCCTAGAGTCAATCCGGGCCACCAAAACTCATCCCGGGCCTCAAAAATGGGTTCTGGGCCGCCCCAGGACAAGAAAAACGACGTGTACAAGGGATGAGTCAACAGGCAAGTCGACATCAGGGGTGCAAGTCGACAGCCAAGTCGACAGGGCTGTCGACACTAGGCCAGTCTGCCCGAAAACTGCTGAAAACTTGTTCTGGCCATATCTTCGTCATACAGACTCCGATTTTCGAAAACTCAGACTCTATTTCGCTTATTTTTCCGAGAAGAACACAATGGTGAAGTCCATTTTACCTGATTCTAATTTTAAGATTTAATTCTGCCTTGATTTCTTGTTTTAACGTGTTGTTAAAATTCGGGTTGTTACATTCTCCCCTCCTTAAAGGATTTCGTCCCCGAAATCTCCAAGTTAGGAAGAACGTATCCTACCATCCATCATCCATCTACTCAAACCATCATCCACAAGCGAACATGGTCCTTAGAAGACTTCTAATGATTTATGAATGTATGCAAAACATGTGTGTATATGTTCCTTAGCTAATGCTAATGATCAGGCCTGAATAATCTTTCTAATGCAAAGTATGTTTAGTGCCATGAATCCAACATGTATGCAAATAGTCCTAGTCATATATATACACTATATGCGTGCACAAACATTCGTTCATATGCAACATCTGCATGATAACACATTCGATTTCATCCATAAACATGTATAAATACTCGTGCATATGTAATATGAAATGTGAGTGCGTTGATCTAGTATCTAACGTGTATTCGTGCATCCACGAGCAACCACTTGCAACCATTTGCAATCATATCAATCATAACATGTTTCAAATACATGTTTGCATCCATAGGGTTCTACCTAAGGTTCCCTAAAACAGGGTCGAGAAGATAAGCAAGATAAACTCCTTACGGGGTTTACAACCGAACAGGACCAAGAGGATATCCATTAAAGATAACCTTCAAGCAAGCTCTACAGAAAACAGGGATCAAGGATATACTCTTAAAAGAGATATCATGCGCGTATCTAGCCTTCATCCTTCTGATTCGCATTTCCTTGAACTTAATTCCATTGTGCCTTGACCGTCCTTTAACTTCACCATTTCGCAGCTTCTTATTTCCTGTTTCTATAACATGAGTTGGAACTCATTTCCTCGTCGCCTCTCGTTCCACTTTTGCCTATTCTTTTCCTAGAATGCCTGGCTCAAACATAACCGCGTACTCATGATCTCACGCAAGCTTTCCAAAATCCGCTAGTGAATCTTGGATCTCGTTTACCTACTAAGAGGTATTCCACACAGAAGAATTTTCCATTGAAAACAATCGATGTTGCCAAGTGTACTAACTCACTTGATTTCTACAACCCATGCTTAAGCGAAATGAACCATCCGCCTTATTGGCGAACGCTCCTCGATCGGATTAAAAATTTCCGATAAGTGCATCTAGAGATTCTGGGTAACTAATCATGACAGAACCCCAAGGGTTACACGGGAGTTCGAGGGTATTACCGAGGCAAGCCAAGAGCCTAACTACCCTTCTTTCCAAAACCGAGGATGGCATCCCTTACTGGATAACTACTTCATCCCTAGAATCCATCCGTAGCCAAAACATGTCATCCTCAAATCTAAACAAGTCATGAATAAATGGACCGATTTCTTAACAAGATTTTGAGACAAAATGGGATCCTTTACTACGCTAGTACTAGGGTGTAGAGACTCAACTATCGAAGCAGACTTAAATGATGCGATGATCAAAACAAAGTCCTAACGGGATGATAGAGAAGAAAAGCTAAACCTTTAACAAGATCGTTACCCTCCTTCCGATGTACGCTAGAAATGAGAGCATCCAATTTCCCTCTCGATGATCTTGTCCTTGTCCCATGATACTTAACTATCCGCCCCGTTTTACCATGCCTAAGATACTCTCTCGTCATGGGTTTCATTGTTCATCTTTCTCCCTCCTTTGAGGATTAAGCCATACCAACAAGTTGCCTATCCTTGAGTTCGTATCCTTTATCCTCGTTCTTACTATCCTTTCTTGTATAACTCTGCAATGGGTCTCTCGAGAACCACCTCCATCGTACGGGAAACACTTACGTAGCTAGAAAAGACTAGTCACAGTTAAAACTACTGTGACTACCGTTGGAGGAAAGAAAGGAAAAGCGATTCAATCAAGGAAACCAAGGATAGTGCTAATGGCTCTTGGGGAATAGCCTTTTTCTTTGAAAACTTTTCTTGAAAAACGCTTCTTTGTAAATGGTTTTCAAATAGTTTTTCAGAAGGTTTTAAAACTTTTGCCCAGTCTGGTAACCTTCTGCTCTGATACCAAATGTAACACCCCGCCTCCGCTAGGGTCACTCGCAAAAGAATGCACTAGCTTTAGAGGGGCATTATTGGTAAACATGCACAGAAATATCACAAGATAGAACATATAAAATAGCGGAAGTAAAATCAAACTTTCATAAACATTAATAAATAAGGCCTAAAGCCTTTTACATCAGAGTACATCAAAACCTGTCTTGCAATGGTAAAGAAGCATAAAAACTTTTTCACAAATTATTCCCCAAGTAAAACAGTAAAGTAGCCATAGCCAAGAAAAGTCCAAGCCATCCATGATGACCTTCAAGCAGAAGAAGTCTGAACTAAACAACAGTATTTCCTCCCTGTAACCGGGGGGGGGGGGGGGGGGAACGGAAGACAAGAAGCGAAAGAAAACGGGGTCAGTCATAAAGACTGGTAAGCCCTATCTACTATCAGCATATAAACTAGTAAAGTTAACTGGCATGAGGAACTGAGATGAACATAAGTATAATAGCATACTGGCATGGTGAATAACCAACAAGATAGATCAACTAAACCAAGAAAGCAAGATGAACTACAGTACCCAGATAAACTAAGGTGTCATGATAAATTATGATGTCAAGATAAAACAAGGTATCCCATCGTCAGGTTTCTATCAAGTATAATATCCCAAGGTATCTATCAAGTATAACGTCCCATGGTATCTATCCTGTATATTTGCTCTGCACCTACCGTACTAGTATCCCAACCTTGTTATGTGTTAACCATGAATGTCCCTTACTCAATGTCGTGTAATGGTCCATGTCAACCTAATATATCGCATATATAGGTTACTCAACTCGTATGTTTCTTTCCATGTGTATGTTCAGTCCTTTGCCGTAGACCGTACGGGCTTTCTTATGTAATTCTGTACTACTTCAACGTAGTTCCATTTCCCTTGAAATCATTTTGGACTGTCACCCTAGGTCTAGCTAGGCTCTCTCAACATGAATCATCGTTTGTACAACTAGGACTTATGCCACCTAGGACCACTAGGGATTACGTTTACCTATTGCACGTTTTCGTATTTCGGTTTTGGTTCAACCACCTAGGGCCACTAGGGATTACGCTAACCGTCAACCGCGCCCTTTTTCCCACGCATGTACCGTGAATCGTTTTTCTCATGACTGTATGCGCATGTATCACAATGTGCCATCCGAGTCCTGTCACAGGGCTAATCAAGAAATACAGGACTCGGTCGGGAGCTTTCGATTTATCTACCGATGCAGATGCTAAGGTCTGTTTTTTTTCTATACGTGGCTATGGTCCCACGAGACCCCTCCCTAAACTAATGAAAGGCAAAACAAGATAAATCATGTATGAGAACTACACTCTGGCCAGCCCACATTCCTACGGCCTACCTCACCCATAATTAGATAGCAATTATGGTCTGTTGGGTGTTCTCTGCCTTTCCGTACATACACGATTGACTCAAAATGGTAGATGATCGACGAACTGCTATCTAGGGCACTACCATGTATTCGTCGACTCACTGCTATCCATCCCAGTCTTTAGGTCGCTCGTACAACAACCAAGGCATACTCTTGGTTCTTCTAACGCAGAACTTAACCTCTTGTGAGCCCAGGAGGATCATCTGCGACCTCACAGAGGGATACCAAGAATATCCTCACGTTCCCCGAAGCCGCTGCTTCGTTACCCAGTTCGCTGGAGCCTTTATCTAAATCGGATAACTTGCTCCTACTCGTATACTTAAATGATGACCTACCGTATCGGGTTACTCATCTATCTAAGAACTGGTCTAAATTTCCTTGACTAAGAATTATTACTTAGCTATTCTCCAACTGAGGTTTACCACTTAGCCTTATTCCCGTTATTCTTGTTAATTACGGTTATCCACCTAATTCTCTGAACTAGGGTTTATATAATGGATTAAGTGTCACTTAAGTTCATGACTTAACCCGTCTACAAATCATGTCAAAATTGGCTAAGTATCCAAGTTCAAGACTTAACCCTACAAACCATGTGTCAAGTTGGTTAAGTATGTATTAACTTGACCCTATCAAATTACTGAGTCAAACCGGTCAAGTGTATTCAAACGATTCGTGACTTAGCCTTATCATGTTTTCACGTTAGATTGGTTAAGTATAGGTTAACTTAACCTCATCAAATTAACGTGTTAGATTGGTTAAGTATAGGTCACTTAACCACATCAAATCATCGTGTTAGATTAGTTAAGTGTTTAACTTAACCCCATTAAATTACCAAGTTGGATTAATTAAGTCTAGGCTAACTTAACCCCATCCGATTACCCGTATTTTTCGGTTAAGTGTCATTAAGAAAACTTACTTAACCTTACCAAATTATCGTGTTGGATTGATTAAGTGTTGGTTAACTTAACTCCGTCCACTAGTCGTATAAAAATGGTTAAGTGTCATTAGGCAAATCAAGTTACTTAACCTACCCAACCTTGTCATGTTTTGTTAAGTATCATTAGCCTAATCAAATTACTTAACCCATTTGTCCATGTCATATTTGGTTAAGCGTCATTAATCAAATTAACTTAACCCTATTATGTGGCATTAATTATTTAATGCACTCCAACCTCTCACATTAGACTTTGTTGTGGATACAAGTTAAGCCGGGCGGGTCCGGGTAGCTTTACACCACAACCTAGTCTAACCTTGGTTTCAAGCACAACATGACCAACTTCTCACATTGGGTCTTATTGTTTGCAACTACTAGTTAAGCCGGTCGGGTCCGGGTAGTTTTATGTTGCTAACTCAACCCAACCTCGAGTTGGTCACTTTCATGTTTAGTCTAGTGTCAAATTACACTTACAACCCATACATGTCTAGTTTTCATATTCCATGTTCATAGCCAAAATTACATGTTGCTATGTTTATACAAATTAACCCAAATCGTGTTTCATGTCATTAAAATTTACCCATAACATAACCCAACGCTTTTAAACTCGCATATACGTTCGCAACAACGTAATGGATTAAAAGAAGAGACTTGACAAAGGTAAGACAAAAAGGGGTATTAAGCCACAAGTTAGACATGGTGGCAAATGAGGCATAAGTATGTTCATTAACTCATTAGGCCTCAAAAACATGCATAACCTCAAACTTGGCAAATAGGTGATACATGGTCATAGATGACATGGAATGATGACAAGTAACTCGCATATAACATCATATAAGGGTTATGAATTCATATGCAAGTTAACATAAAGGTTATGAGGGTTCTCATGTTGCATAATGCAACATTTCAACATAAAGGTCATAGCTTTTAGCCCACAAGATCAAGATAATGACTTTATAGTCATGATAGGATACATAACATGATAGTATGCAACATACTTAATGTTCAAACCCAACTTACAACATGTCATATTAAGTTTAAAGTTAATATCTAAGAGTAGGAGGGGGCTTACAATGCTATGAAGGCACAAATCAACATATAATAAAAAGATTGGGACGAAGTCACTCATGCTATCACCAAAAACCCAAATGAATGCTCCTTAGAAAAACCCTTGAGCAAATATCAATAAAATTCCAATCTTTGATGAAGAAAGGTTGCAACTTTGACTTGAATGCAACTTCTAAACTCTCATACAAACTCGAAATCACTCATATGATTAAAGAATCTCTCATAGGAATGAAGATAGAGATTATGACAAGAGGATGGAGGCTAGGGTTTGAGTGGAGGCCATGATCACTAGAAATTTTGGCATAGTTTAGTTGTAGGAATGAATAATGAGGGTTTTAGGAGAGGGTTAGGGGTCTTTTTATAGAAGACTAGGATAGTTTTAGCCATAGGATAAACCCTAGAACCAATCCTAGCCTTTAAAGCATGTCTTGGGGAAGAAGTCACATGTAGGAACCATTTAGGGTCTTAAAATCAACCCTAGAGTCAATCCGGGCCACCAAAACTCATCCCGTGCCTCAAAAATGGGTTCTGGGCCACCCCAGGACAAGAAAAACGACGTGTACAGGGGGGAGTCGACAGGCAAGTCGACACCAGGGGGTGCAAGTCGACAGCCAAGTCGACAGGACTGTCGACACCAGGCCAGTCTGCCCGAAAACTGCTGAAAACTTGCTCTGGCCATATCTTGGTCAAACGGACTCCAGTTTTCGAAAACTCGGACTCTATTTCACGTATTTTTCCGAGACGAACACAATGGTGAAGTATGTTTTACCTGATTCTAATTTTAAGATTTAATTCTGCCTTGATTTCTTGTTTTAACGTGTTGTTAAAATTCGGGTTGTTACAGTTAAGTCATGATCCACTTAATACTTAACCAATTTGGGCTTGATGGCTTAATCGGGGTTAAGTCGTGAACTGATCGTTACACTTAACCAACTGAATCCATGATTAGAAAAGGGTTAAACCGCACTTAACCCTATTAGAAAACCCTAGCAACGGGGCCCGTTCCAGCAGTAACCCTGCATGTTTGTATCACCGATACCCTAGGGACTAGGCTAGGGTGGGGCACGATTACTAGGCTGATGTAAGCGACCAAAACGACGGCCGAGTTGGTACGCCGGTGTAGTTCCGGAGGGACTATGGTCGTGCACGTAGTCCGTATTTGGAGAAACAGGCACGGGTACCAGTAGATCGAGACTGTGCACTCTTATTTATGGTGTCCGGGGTTGACACCCTAGGGCTTGATACACCCGAAGGTGGACCCAGCACAGTCTGACTACAATTATGTTATTGGGCCGTATTGACACCAACACTTGACGAGTTACGCTTAGGAAGCCGATCGACTAGACTGTTTGGTTGGACCTTGTATTGGGGTCATTTCGTGTTTTTGGGCCAAGGCTTGGGCCAAGGGATCACTACTTGTTTATACAAGTCATGTTAGATTACTAGTACACCAGTGGTGCAAAACTTAACCTTGATTATGCGATGACACCTTTATCTATCTAGTTAGTTTTTCATCATGCCAGTATGTTGTTATCCTTATGTTCATCTCTGCTTTTCATGCCAGTTAACTTTATTAGTTTACACTGATAATAGGTAGGGCTTACTAGTCTTTTTGACTGACCTGTTTTCTTTCGCTTCTTTTCTTCCGTTCCCCCCCCCCCAGGTTCTCAGGGTGGGAACATTGGAGCTTAGCTTGGATTTCTGATCGCTTGCTTGTGGGATTTTAGCTCATGTACGGTTTGACATGAAGCTAGCTATGGTTTATCACTTTTTTTGGGGATAGTACTTATGTATTTCAGTTTTCAGTTGATGTTTTTATCTAGACTTGTTTATTTGGAAAGATGACATTTTGTTGTACCTGACTTGTTTTGAAATGGTTTGAAATCTTCCGCTGTTTATCTATCTTATTTACTCTGTTTACACATATACATATGTTATGTTCTGCCTTGATAAATCACTATGCATGTTTACCCGTTTAAAATGCCCCTCCAAAGTCAGAGTGCTTGCGAGAGCCACCCTGTTGGAGGTGGGGTGTTACAACTATCAAATTTTATTGTCTTTTCAACTTTACAACCAGTAATAGTAATAACTAAAGAAAGTAAGGGTCGGTTGAGATGGGAGAAGGAAATGAACTATGGGACGATTCCGCTCTAACTAATGCGTTCAATCACGCCATGGCCAGTTTCAAGGATGTGCATTCCAGTAAAAATCTTGGGGATGATTTGAAGGAAGGAATGTATGCAAGTGACAGTAATGAAAAAGATGTTGCTTTCACTAAGAACACAACGGGGGCATGTAGAGTCCGAAAATGAAAACAAGTGCATCTCCGCCATACAACAGAAACATGCCTGCCTAATGATTGCAACAAAATGCCTCTTGAAGACCAGTCTACTCAAGAAAATGACCTCACACGTGGAAGCAGTTACTTCATTTCTAATTAGCAAAATACCGATTATAACCAACTGATTAACCAGTATTATGAACTTGAGAATCAAAAGCTAAAGATTATGGACCAACTTAACCAAGCGTATTATCAGAACTACAAACTCCTATGCAAAATTCTGCAAGCCAACCTCCACAAGTTTCAGAATGTGTTACATCTATTCATGGTGTTCAAGCATTGTTTCAGTCTTGCTTATGCCACTGTATAGCCGTGCCTTTAGTTTCAGCAGCTTGCTCTCTATGCTGTCCTTCACCACAACTGCATTGCTCTCACTTTTCATGCAGTGGAATTGCTAATGCCAATGCTGCCACAGATCCAGTATATTCTACAAGTCGCATGAAAGAAAATAATGGTGCTATCAAAGTGTGGATTCAGGCTGCTGAGAGCACGAAAAATCAAATGGGAGTAGCTTCATCTTCCAAAGATAACGTAGAAAAAGGTGAAAATGACACGAGCTCAAAAGAATCTAATCAGGCAGATTTGATGATGGTTCTTAATGCATGGTATACAGTGGGTTTTCATACAGGTAGGTACATGGAGCAGTCCAAGAAGAATGCACGCCGTGGGTCTTGATTTTGCTGCATTTCATTCAAAGTAACTTCTGCCATATTTTAGTACCACCAAAAAAAGAGCCCTTGTTGTAGAAGATGGGGACGTCATGGATCTTGATTTTGTATTGTTCTGAATTTGATGATCCAAAACTTTCTTATTTTTTGTCAAATTTACATCATGATGTTTTGTTTTTAATGTTAAAGAACCTGTTTTTGAACAAAAAGAAAGAAAGAAAAAAGAAAAAAAAAAGAGATGTACTAATTCACTTGGATCAAATTTTTTGACATTCATTGTTTTTATCACTATAATGCACAATATTTTTGAACATTATTTTTTAAATTATAGGTTTACCACAAGAAATTTAGTAGAAAAATGTACACTAACATTTCACCAAAGTATCAAATTCAAGTTCCTCTTTATTAGAGGATAAAAGAAACAGGCTGTGTTAAAATTCTAATTGATTTTGAGAGGAGATTGGAATTGAAGTAAGAAGTTCTAAGTTTACTACGTGTGACCGCTGGTCAGTTGCCTCTATTATACGGTCGTAAAACACTAGTGGAGGAGTAAGAAGACTGACTTGGCATGAGTGTATTTACATAATTGCTAATCACAGAAGTAAAGGTTGTTGGGCCATGTCTTTGCTAATGAACTTTCTAGTTTTGCAGAGATAAATAGCTCCATGCAACATAACACAATGCAATAATTTATTTTCATCGGCCTCACTCTTTTTATGTTCAGTCATTAATGCAGGCCCAGATATTCTCAATGACATCTTCATGGCTGATCTCAGATCAAGCAATAAATCTTTGTCTCGTTACCAAAAAGGAATGCACTCAACTCACGGCTGCTGGATGAAAAATTTCACAAAAGAGAAAAGACTTGTTCCAAGCGATGCTTGCATTTTTGTAGGTATTTCTTATTCACTGCATAAATATCTAAAAGTCGTGCGATTGTGACTCTATAGCTTTATTCGTAAATTTGGTAGAGGAAGAGGTGGTGGGTTATATACAGCAGCTTGCCGTGCAAAAAGACCTGACCACTCTGTAAAGCGAAAAGCTGTGGCTGTTCATAGCATGGAGATTAGTATACTTGCATCTGCGTGTCATGCTTTTACTGTCTGTTACAGGCCTAGGTATTTTTTGAAGCATTTCTATGTTTTTTAAATATCTAATCATACTTCTAATTTAATGGCTATATGCTGGTTTTGTTGGGACAATGACTGCTTCGGGTTTTCTTGAACATCAAGTATGATTTTTATGCAACACATTGGTTAATAAACTCTTTAATGGCTTTAAATCTTATACTATTCTGATATTTTTTTCAACTGAATAATATTTTTTAACGTATTTTAGGTATATGTAAAATTGAGTTTTGTCTATAATTTCATCAATTAATTTTTGATTTTGGATCAATTTGTTGTCACATGATACAGTAGTCATATTTTGGTCAAAGCACAACTATTTAATTATAAAAGGGAGAGACTGAAAATATGTTTCATTAACTTTATTTGTAAGAATGTTCATATTTATATTTGTTGCCAAACTTGCAACTATGTATAATAAGTTTGTTCTATATAGAAAAGAAGCCTAAAAATAGATGATGTGAATAAGCATACTTTGTTGCTAATATATTATGACAGTGGTGTTTCCATTGGGTTTGGTCTTGCCAGCAATAATAGATGATGTTCATTATGAATGGGGCCAATCAAAAGGAGGCCACCTTAGACCTACATTAGTTAATACACGCACATGTTGTTTGTATACTTTGCTTCCAAAGTTCCACAGTTATTCAAATGAATTCCATTTGTAGGGCAAATACCTTGTGGCAGATTCAAGTAAATTGGCAGCAAAGTACAAAACAATTTTCCTTCGTTAAAATTTAGAGTTAGTTGAATAACATAATTGATATAAACATTACAAATTATAAGATGCCACTTGAGAAATATGTCTTCTAGTATAATGAAGAATTTAATGTCTTCATTTTATATAATTATAATACATATTGTCCAAGTAGTTGGATGAAAACCAAATGCTTACCTTGAAAAACGTGCCTCAATTTTTTTCATTAACAAAGGACGATGTTTGTACTCTAGAATGTATTCTGCACAAGACTTATTCAAGAAACAATTATTCCTTGCAAAAACATATATCTTACATTAAAAATAACAAAAAAGATAATGCAGAATTCTGATAATTGGTATAAAAGATTAATACTGTAGTGTAAGTCAGATTTGACAACCAAGTCCAATTATAAGTTGGAAAGTTAGTTATAAGTGATTTTCCTCAACAAAAAGTCAAATTCAAAGTTAAAGACCAAAAAGGCTGAATATATGGAGAATTGAATCAGCTAATTAGTACCACTACCGTCTAGAAGACTAGTCGACGAATCGTCCGACTAGTCGTGACTAGTCGACAAGTCTTTTACATACATATATTTATTAGACTTAAATATATAATATAATTAGTTATAATTATAAATTTATAATAAGTTCAAATTCAACAAAGATAACATAATAATAGGTTCAAATTCAACAAATATCCATAATAGATCCTAGTCACAACATAATAATAACCATAATAGATCCTAGTCACAACATAATAATCTCATGCCAAGTATTTTCTTGGTTCCTCTCCATTTCAACTGCTGCATATATAATTAAAAACAAATCAGTTAATAATTAATTAGGTTATAATTTATAATATAATTAAAAACAAATCAGTTACATACCCGGGACTGGCAGCGAGGAGCAGCGACGAGGTGGACGAGAAGCAATTAGTTTTTTTTTATCGATGTGAGATTTAAGGTTTTATTGATCTTTCTGTTATGCGACGAGGAGCATATATGTTTTATCGATGTCGATTTAGCTCGATTTAGGGTTTTGTGGGCTCAATTTAGGATTTTTTGGGCTCGATTTAGGGTTTTCTGGGCTGGTTAACCCAGCATCGTCGAAATGGAAAACTCACCATCGTCGAATCTTCTCGAGCGAGTGGTCGACTAGTCGACGACTAGTCGTCGTCGTGATAACAATGGTACACTCAAAGAATTATGTAACTTATCTTTGTCAAATAAAGAAAGATATTCAATGTCAGATATAAGTAAAATGAACGTAGCTAGTGAAAATGTCAACATATTAAATTATCCAAACATGGCAACTAATCCAAGCAAAAGGCATGGGTTCTGGATAGTAGTGCTAGTTTTGTGCGAGCAAGACAGGGGCATGGGTTCTGAATGGAGGGGAAATTGTTTGCTACTCCACCTTATGATCATATATATAATATTCCACATAGATAATCAACATATGAATACACTTATAAAATATGTTTATATTGAATATTCTTTTGTGATATTTAACACCTTTGTATATGCACCTTATTACCTGCTCTGAGAGTGAACTGGTTTCATTCAACATTATGGTTTCCTTATCCAAGGATATGGTTGTTCATGCTATGAATATACCAATTTTTTTTTTGAAAGAAAAGGTAGTGAATCATCTAGATTCACGCCTAATATATATATCATTCATCAAGTAGCATAAAGTAACAGTGCGGATATGTACAACATATATACAACCAAAACAGGCCATCGCTACATCCCAGCGACTACATACGGCCATACAAAAAGGAACCATACTACATAATTAACATTACATAGATCATTACATAGCTGAACATAACTTTAGAAACACCAAAAGTCAAGACCAGTGAATCAAGCGTCTGGGCCAGTGATGCTCCGCACCCGTACGCGCACTCTGTCCGCAATGCTTTCGACCTGTCTTTTGCGCTCCATGCCTGCCCATTCATATAAAAAATTGAGGATAGAGTAAATAATACTGTTAGGGGCTTTTAATTTGTGCATAAATTTTCTGGAGTTGCGTTCGTGCCAAAGCAACCAAGTGTAGGCAAAGTTCAGCAAAGCAAAAAGAAATCTATCATGAGAATCATGCAAGGTCGGGTAAATGTTATGCCAAAAAACAAATTGATCAGCTATGAAGTCGCTCCAGTGCAAATCAATGTAAAGCGCAACCAAACATTTCGTCCAAATGTAAAAAGCAAAGTCACAGGCCAAGAAAAGATGAAGGTAGTCTTCGTCGTTGTGACCACAAAAAACGCAGCCTTCCAAAATATTCACACCTCTCTGTCGAATTCTGCTAACCGTGTTTAGCCTACCATGTATCGCAACCCACATATGAATTTTAACTTTGTCAGGAACTTTGAACTGCCACATATGCTCGAACCCCAGCCTCTTAATCCCAGCAAAATTGAACAACTTGTAAATACTACGAACGCTAAACAACTTCCTCTCTCCCTCCAACATCCAAATAAATTCATCCCTCGCATTAGTCAAGCTCACCCCTTCAAGCAAAGTAAACAAAATACAAAGTTGTGCTAGTGCATTACCAGCCACCAACGTCGAAAAAGTCAATCTCCAACGGAAACCCACTGCATCATTGTCATACATATCACCAACTGTGAAGTTTTTGTTGCAAGCAATATCAAAGAGTTCTGGAAGCTCCACGCACAAAGGAACATTTGTTAACCAACTATCAAACCAAAAAGATGAATATACCAAATTTGAATGTATCACTGTATCTAAGCATCTTGTTTAAATACATTTTTCTTCTCTTTTAATATGTTTCTGCATATGCAATTAAACTAAAAATATTTACGAGATTTATGAATTACGTCCAAGAGGAAAAGCGTCTATGAATTATGGTTTTATCTGAAGCTTCAAGTTATATGAGATTTACCTTCGTTCATCTATGCTTTTGACATTACCTTCTCCTCGTCTTGGATTTCTTTTTTGTTGTAACTTTCTCTTCGTTTGTGTGGTTGTTGTTTTTTCCTTTGTGTGCTGCACTTAGCCCTCTTTGCTGAGTGCTTTTGTATGTCTCTTTGCTTTTCTTTAATAAATGTGGAAGGGGTCCACTCAAGCCAAAAAAAATATTACTAATGGTTTGATTCCCTTTGACTTAAAGTAATTTCACTCAATCAAAACAGAGCTAATGAATAAATATATCAGAAGTTAGCAGCTTTCATTTTTTATGCGCGTAGCAAGTCCATTCTCATATGCACTTGTGCTTCTTTCATGTGTAAGTAACATGATTCACTAGCTATTTTTTACATTGTCAATCATTGTGGTGAATAGTGTCACAAAATAATTATCTACTGAATGTAAATTATAATTATCTTAAGTTCATGCAGTTGGTATTATTTTCAGAAATCGTAAAGATATTTAGTTGTGCAACTATAATCAAGTTATTTAATACGCTTCTATCATCAATATGCTTATATTTAATATGACCTCAATCCGCCATGCCTCTGCTTGATATAGGGAATGGATGTGGTGAAATTTGAAGCAGTTTGATATGTAGGGTTCGTGGCTTGTAGCAGGATTTTTGAGAGTATTTGATTGAGTTGTGTAGGGTGGTGATGAAGGAGGGTTGACTGATGTAGCAGTGTAGCAGTTGGTTTGGAAGTTGTAAGTGGTGTTTTGGTGTTGGAGATATGCCGGGATGGTGGTTTATGTTGTTTCAGTCGTGGGGTTTGTGAAAGAAAAAGTGGATGGTCGAGGATGGGGTGGTTTGGTCTGTCGAAGTGGAAATGGAAATGCTTGTTTAGATATGTGTATGTGTATGCAAGGCAGAAGTGAAGTTAATAGTCGTTAAACTATGGCCATCGATTGCAATTTAATCCATGGGATCAGGTAGAAATAGGTGTTATAAGTTTGCAGTCCATTGTTGGTATGATCTCCTTACTGTCATTTTCAGCTTTGCACATGAATTTGATCAAACGATAACATAATATCCCTTCATAACTATATTTGGGTTTACCCAGAATTTTAGTTGTAATATACATCAAATTAAATGTGTGATTGGCTAGTGTTTGATCATTAATCTGGAAAATTTAATTCTCTGTCAATGAGCTACTTTCTGTTAGATCTTTGTTATATCTAATCAGACGTTAGATATATACACATGCCACAAAATATTATTTATTTTATTGCCTTGTCAATGAGCTACTTTGCTCTGTTTCAGTTTTTATCCTGCTTCGACTTTTGTTCTATTGGATACCATACACTAAGAGGAGTAGGAAGTTGTTCTATTGC
Source organism: Allium sativum (assembly GCA_030737875.1). Classification (NCBI taxonomy): domain Eukaryota; kingdom Viridiplantae; phylum Streptophyta; class Magnoliopsida; order Asparagales; family Amaryllidaceae; genus Allium; species Allium sativum. The sequence continues at coordinate 808,278,205 of CM060921.1, read as the reverse complement.
ATTATACTCATATTCCGTTAATTGTCAAAGTGCAACATTCTAAAATTTCTTAATTGTTCACTTTTCATGGGAGTTTTAATCTTTGTATGGACATATAATATATGTTGTGTACTTTTAAAGTAATAAAAGAATGCTTGCAGCATAGACCTTTTTGCGATCCATACAAGAATGTTTGCAGGTGTTGAGTTTGTGTATTTAATGGTTCTATGGGGTTTGACATGCCAACAAGATTGCATGTTATCGTCAGTGGTAGGTATTTGTTTTTTTATATCTACTTTCTCTCTCCGTTGTTTTCAGTAGTACAATTTTAATGCAATATCACAATTTGCATATGTTGGTATTATTAATTTACATATGTACTGTAGAGTTGAAAAAAAAAACTATATACAATTACTAATGTGTATAAAACATCTGTGAACCGAATTATAAAGCTAGGCAGTTTTGTCTTCTATAATTTATCAGACTCAATTTCCTCTAGCATCTTTACAACCTCTGCCATTATTGGTCTTTTCAAACAGTCTGGTTCTATGTCTTTTTTTTTATTTTTTTTGGCAGCAACGAATTTATCTGCATTTGGTCTACTCGGTCTATCAGTAGGTATTGCTTTTGGAATACTAGGATCCCAGTTTAAGGAATATTTTGTCATTATTTTTTAAAAACTCATGGCTGTTACATATATGTTAACTTCTATTTCCACATGTCGGTACCGTACTAAATGTCCATTGGAGATTTCTTGATTTTTTATTTTGCAGGCCATTAATTTTATTTTTGAAATAGTTTTCCACTGGAATTCAAGTGTGTTGTTCTTTGATACAATTAAATAAAGAATTGCCAGTTATTGTTGCTTCTAATTGCAGTCAACATGTTATGGAAAAAAAGCATTTTGGTTAGTTCTTTGTCAATGTTTCACACGTGAATTTTTTTACATAAGATAGATTCTTTCCCTTTGTAATGTAAACAAAAAAAAGTGATTAGAGCATGACTTGCAGACTGTCATGGATAATTTGCTTTGTTTTCTTGGCATGGTCATAAATTTTTCTATGAATATATAGTGAGTTATGTGCACATGCTTGCTGAATTATGTTTCTGTCCAAATCTTTCGCTCGTAGTATTTAAATCTAAAATAACCTCAAATCTTTCACTCTTATTATTTAATCTGAAATAACATTTTTATCCTACAACTTCTAGATACTGTATAAATAGGTATCATTATATGACTTCGAATGACTGTGCATATAATTCGGTATAATTTTGTTTCCAAGCAGTGAAGGAAACAAGTCAATAATTCAACTCATGTTTCAACAATCAAGATTGATGGAATTACAGTTTTATGTAAAGGGAAATCAGGCCTTATCAATGATGGAGTCACAGGTATCATCATTTTCAGCTACTATGTGTAATACATTGTGACGGCAAGGAATTTCGCTCGGTCCGAACCAGTCGCTAAACCGACCCAGACCGTTCGAAACGCCCTATCGTTTGAGAACACGACAAAATAGAACCCATACAGAAGAACATTTCACTGTATATTACAACAATGCATCAGATTACAAGAATATACAGAGTATAAAAGAATATTACACAGAAATATCAGAGATTTAAATTACATTAAATACATAGCAGCGGAAAATAATACAATACACAACTAGGAAGAGATATACGGATACAAAGCTTTCCGGATATCGTTCCAGCTGTAAACCAGGATCCTGTGAATATAAATCTGCAAAACCAAAACTACTAGCTGCCCGTGTCAAAATAAGGGCACCCAGAGTTTAGGTTAAAACAATAAACTCCAGGTCAGTCATGTGACTGGTGTGAGAACTAAAACAGTTATTAATCTTTATTTTAAATCATTAGGTAAATCAAGGGACCACGCCGTATAACACGGAACGGGTTTCCTCCCAAGAATACCAGTGCATAAACAACAGCGCAATGCTAAATAAAGAAAAATGAAGCTGTTATAAGACCCAGGTCCTATCACACAATGCAATCGCAAGCCGGGGGATAGGGTTTTCCCTTATAACAGCTAAAGAATGCTTGATACGTTTAAAACAAATCATTTGATACTATAATAAATGCATAGTGTATAAAACAACTTCAAATCATAAGTATCAATCATAGGCGGCATGGGTACCATATATCATGTCGCCATATATAGGTTTACAAATCAAACCGCAAAGTCACGTATTTGGAAATTGGATTTCCTTCTATGAACCGAGGCAAAAGATAGTCCTCAACCGATTCGAGACGCTCTAGCCCGTGTCTCAGGCAAGTACTCAGTCAAGCCTTTGGATCGTCAGGGCCGGTCCACCGATGTGGATTAAAATGCCTGAACACTACGTTTCCCCACCCTTTGGGGTGTCAATGAGCCAACAAATGACTCCATCGGTTCGAGAACGACCGATCAATCCGAGGCGCCTCGCAACAGCAACAACCACATAAGTCAAACTCGTCAGGGCGTGTAAAACCACTGACGCCACTTTCTAGCTAGAAGAAAACGCATGCCCTCCCTGAGGTCCGTCTCCCGTTTTTGGTTCATACCGGGTGTGAAACACGCGAGGTAAACGTTACACAAAGCTACGCCACAAAGGCCGTGCTTTGATCATCACCACAAGACTTTGCTTTTCAACAGAAGCCTCGATCATTTGCATCTTAGCATGCCACACAGGCAAACCACTCTATGCAACCGATATCAGTCACACAGAATGAAATCCAATGTCAGACACACAGTCCATTTACAAGTCCGTTCTGGGTCTGAACGAAACCGGAGGCACCTAGTACCCCACATATCCATCGATCTCCAAGTACGTCTGGACGATCACTAACTGTTTCCATCTTCTTGGGTGTACAGCCCAATCAAGATCATCAGTTATCACCCAAACGACATGAAGACCTCCGGTCTTCGACCATCGTCTTCATCTTCGACTTATCGTCGTATCAGTTATTCAGAATGGGATAAACCCGGTCTTTCCGAATAACTCGCGTATATTTTAAATAAGTGTTACACAAACACAACATACGCCTCATTCCAATTCATTAGTCACTAACCGTAAATTAATCAAGAGAATAATTCCCCAAATATTAACCCCGAAGGCCGAAACCAACATCAGATCAATATCCAGAAAACCATTCTGCTTGGCTAACCGACAGTTAGTTTCTAAATTTCACGTTCAAATCTAATTAAAGATTTAACTATCGCCTGGAGCAAAACTGGTGATACTCCATTCTCGATCTTTTCAATCTAATTAAAGATTCATTAAAACTCCACTTAGTTTTAATCATTATCTGGGTTAAAGAATCAATGTCATTTAAAACACGATTCACGATAAACCCAAAATCCCATTCCATTAATTATCGGGTTAAAGAACAAGTGTTATTTAAAACACTGTTCACGATAAACCCAAAAATCAATACCAATTCAATTCCAATTAAATATCATTTAATTGGTACACTTCATTAAATCTAAATAAAAAGATTTAATCTTTTCTCAACTGGGTTCAAGAACAGTGTTACTGAAGACACCATTCACGACAAACCCAAATCACATTCGATTAATTATCGGGTTAAAGAACAAGTGTTATTTAAAACACTGTTCACGATAAACCCAAAAATCAATATCAATTCAATTCCAATTAAATATTATTTAATTGGTACACTTCATTAAATCTAAATAAAAAGATTTAATCTTTTCTCAACTGGGTTCAAGAACAGTGTTAGTGAAGACACCATTCACGACAAACCCAAATCACATTTTGATATTCAATATAAGGCTCTGAATAGAAAATATATCGGCTTATATTCAATATCAAATTCTACGATTAACAAATGTCGTATTGGAAATAACGATATAAATATATATCTTTCAAATTTCCGTAACAACATCCGTATAATCACAAATTCCAACATCGAAATATTCCGAAGACAATTTCGATTCAAATCCACTCCAATGCATTCATTGGAAATATTGGTTATTTTCAAACCCATTTCGAATTCAATTTATTTATTTAAAAATAAATAGAATTATAATTCTAGTTCAAAACTAGTTTATTTCGATAAAAATCTATTTTTATCTTTTCAAATATGGAGTTTTTCATCCCAATTCTTTCTAAATCATTTCTTATGATTTTACACAAATTATTACTATTTTTAATAATTTTATCAAGGCCCGTTCAGTCGATTTCCAACAATGGCCATCGAACTGCACTTACAGCGACCTTTTTCGAATTTGATTTGGACATAATTCCAAATCCAACCGTTAGATTTCTAATTTCTAATATTCTTTAGAAAGCTCTTTTCGATACGAACCCAACGGTTCCGGTTTTAGGAGAATCCGACGGTCGGATCTCCCGCAATGTCCGTTTGAAATAAATGGTCGAAATTCACGAACTGCCGCGGCGCGGCGCGTTCTATTCAGGCCATTATATTATATATATAATATATATAATATATACTTCGTCGATTTCTATTTAAAACGAATTATATAAATAGTTTTAAATTCGTTTCAAAAGCAATTTCAACTTCCTTTTCAATTCAAATCAAAATTGAATTCTTCTTTATAAATTCGTTTCAAAATTCATTTCTATTCGATTCAAATTTCAATTCAATTTGAATTCATTTCAATTCGTTTTCAATTCAATTCATTTCGAAATCGTTTTCAATTCAATTCATTTCGAAATCGTTTTCAATTCAATTCATTTCGAAATCGTTTTCAATTCAATTCATTTCGAAATCGTTATATATTCAATTCATTTCGAAATCGTTATATATTCAATTCATTTCGAAATCGTTTTCAATTCATTTCGAAATCGTTTTCAATTCAATTCATTTCGAAATCGTTTTCAATTCAATTTGAATTCGTTTTCAATTCATTTCATTTCGAAATCGTTTTCAATTCAATTCATTTCGAAATCGTTTTCAATTCAATTTGAATTCGTTATATATTCAATTCATTTCGAAATCGTTATATATTCAATTCATTTCGAAATCGTTATATATTCAATTCATTTCGAAATCGTTATATATTCAATTCATTTCGAAATCGTTATATATTCAATTCATTTCGAAATCGTTTTCAATTCAATTTGAATTCGTTTTCAATTCATTTCATTTCGAAATCGTTTTCAATTCAATTCATTTCGAAATCGTTTTCAATTCAATTTGAATTCGTTATATATTCAATTCATTTCGAAATCGTTATATATTCAATTCATTTCGAAATCGTTATATATTCAATTCATTTCGAAATCGTTTTCAATTCAATTCATTTCGAAATCGTTTTCAATTCAATTCATTTCGAAATCGTTTTCAATTCAATTCATTTCGAAATCGTTTTCAATTCAATTCATTTCGAAATCGTTTTCAATTCAATTCATTTCGAAATCGTTTTCAATTCAATTCATTTCGAAATCGTTTTCGAGATTACTTTTCAATATTCATTTTAAAATGAATAAAATCGATATAAATATCGTTTACGTCAAAATGGCGTCAATCTAATCAACACGGCTTCATAAATTTCTATTTTCAAATATTCTATTTCAAATATTTCCTATTATCAAAATATTTGTTATTATCAAAATATTCTTTATTTTCACGATTGGAATGAGGCCCAATCTATCACCATATAAAATTAATTATATGGATTTTCATACAACACATGTATATAATAACATTGAAAATAATCAACCATCAACCAAAGTGCACTACACTGTATAAGCATCAAATATAGATATTCAACGCTCATAACAGCCTGTCAATCAATCGATCGACATATTTAATCAATCAGGATGAGTGAACTTCAAATTTCATCCTAACACCCGTGTGGGGTTTCAAACAATCAAACACAGATTTTAGTTGTGCAGTTGGGCGATGTGTAAAATTTATCGTCCCAATCAATGTCATTCAAATAAGTGTACATAAACAAACCATCTGGTTTGTAAATGAATATTTATTTATTCACTTCACTATTTTCATATTCACGTTAAAAAATATATTTTTAACGATAAAACATTTTATTTCAACCTATGAATTTCTATTCAATTCATTTATTCAATAAAATGATATTTTTATTTTTCTAACATATTTTAGAAAATTTCGGCGGCATAACGGCACGATACTAGAAACGGGACGAGGCCTAGCCTTATCCCCGGTCTAGTGAAGGCCCACGCCATTCACACATCAATCAAATCAATTCGTTATGCAAACCACAAAATTTGGAGTAAGGGTCTAACCTAGCCTTACTCCTTCGCCTTATAACGGCGCACGTCTAATCCTAACCAATTTATCGATTCGATTTTTTTTCACACCACAAACCACATTCAAACCAATATCGCAATCAATCACCAAACAGTCAAACAAACAAGTCCATGGTCTGTGGACGATTGTGTCGGGTGCTACTAAGCACCGTCTGCATCCTAGTATATATATAACTAGAAAAATAAATTGAAAGGTGAGAAATTCTCACCTATAGCTATCCAATCATCTTGACTCTTCATTTATAGAAATCTTCGTCGTTTCGCCCTTTTGTCACCTTCGTTGCCCAAGGCCACTATATATATAAAAATCGAATTTTTATTTCAAAGTTCAATATATAAAAATCGAATTTTTATTTCAAAGTTCAATATATAGAAATCGAATTTTTATTTCAAAGTTCAATATATAAAAATCGAATTTTTATTTCAAAGTTCAATATATAAAAATCGAATTTTTATTTCAAAGTTCAATATATAAAAATCGAATTTTTATTTCAAAGTTCAATATATAAAAATCGAATTTTTATTTCAAAGTTCAATATATGAAAATCGAATTTTTATTTCAAATAGATTCCGCCTTTTCCATTTCAAAGATCTAATCTTTTCTTTTACTTTTCAAAGTTTAAATCTTTTACCTTTTTAAAAATTCAAATCTTTTTAAAACCTTTTTAAAATAAAGAATCAGTTTTAAATCTTTATTAAAATTTCAGTTTTAAAATCCTAAACAAAATAAGTTTTAACTTTAAATAAAATTCAGTTTTCACTATAAATAAAATTCAGTTTTCACTTTAAATAAAATTAAAAACAGTTTGATACTTTTTTTTTTTTAAAAAAAACAAATCAGTTTTATATATTTTTTTTTTTATAATTAAAATCAGTTTTTTATAATTTAAACAAAATCAGTTTTTCAATCTTTTCCAAATTCAGTTTTTTTTTTTTTTTTGAAATATATAAAGAAATCAGTTTTTGAAATTAGTTTTAACAAAAGTAAAAATAAATAAATAAAAAAACTTACGGGGGGGGGGGGGCGCTGTGCTTGTTCGTCAGTCGAAGGGGGGGACGCGTCGGCTTCGTCGAGGGTTCGGAGGAGGGGGGGCGTCGGCTTCGTCGAGGGGTCTCGGGCTTGGATTCGATGTCGGCTATGGCTAGGGGGCTCGCGCGAGCTGAGGGTGGAGGAGATGGATGGAAACGAGAAGGGGAGCTCCGGTGGAGACTGGCGAGGCGGTCGTCGGTGGCTCCTGGGCCCCAGGGCGGCGGCGCGATTTAGATTAGGTTTTTTTTTTTTTTTTTTTTATCTGGTATGAATGAGGAATCGAGGGGGGGGGGCAACGAAGAAGAATAGGAGGGATTTTTTATTATTATTATTATTATTATTATTATTATTATTTTATTTTATTATTTAATTATTTATTTTTGCCAAAGGGTTGACTTTTACATACGACCTCGAAACGAGGTCCACCGCCTGTCGTCCATAGCGTTTAACCCCCATTCCGAACACAATGGGATATGTATCGCAAGCTGATTCGTCTGTTTGAATCAGTTTCCGTTAAATTTACATTTAAATCACTATATTGAATTTTAAACGTACATTTCAAATTACCGGGGTCACATACTAACTAGAAAAATTCCAGAAAAATATTTTCTAGCTTCGTATTGACGATACGGTCCTAACAAAACTAGTTTCGACGAATTCTGAGACCGTTTGAAAAATGGCCAATTTCCAGTCGATTAAAATCAACTGAAACGGGTCAAACGCGTTTTCCTTTGCTATGCTCACATATTGATTCGAAAAATTATGAAATTTGGAATCTAGCAACAACTTAACACCACGGACCCAACAAAACTGGTTTCGTCGAAATCCGAGGTCGTTTGCAAAACGGCTATTTTTAAGGGCCTTATATATATAAAAATATATATAAATTCCACAGCGACTATTTCTAATTTTAAACTGGACATATCTTATCATTTCTAAGATGAAATCCCAGTTTGTTAACTTCGTTACAAAGATATAGTTATACAGATTCAAATATTTCTTGTTCCGTTCAATTCTGACTTATATTGAATTCTGTATATTCATTTGAAATTAGAAATCGAATTTTCGAACTACCGCGCCATTTTCAATTCCTTTTATAATTATATATAAATATTTATATTCTAACGACGACGCGTATAATATATACGTTCGAATTATATTCAAAATAGATTTCACGTCGATATTATTTAAAATAATCTATTTTAAATAATCAAAATTCGCTAAAATTGCCAAAATAAAAATTTCAAACTGGCTCGCATTTTACGGGTTGTTACAATCTCCCCCACTTAAAACTTTTCGTCCCCGAAAAGGAACAAAGTCGAAAGTGGTTTGATTAATCAACTCTACGCTCGATCAGGCTTCCATTCTCCAACTCTTTAGTTTCTGAGAATTTTCAAAATTTCAAAAATTTGGCTAACACCCTAAATTTTCGAAAAATTTCGCCATAACCTCCCCTGCACCGGGAGCATCGGGGAATTTCAAATAGCTTCCCCGGTCCTTCAGATCTCAAAAAGAAAAAGAAAAAGCCAAGCGGCTAGCCAATAGGCTCACAAAATCATCATCACCCAAACAAAACAGGAAATTATGTAGTAAACATGTACCTATTTGTCGGGCAAACAAATTTTATTCTCTGCTCTAGCCTCCTTGCTATGACCTGTTCAATATAAGTGCAAGTATATGCAAGCAAACGCAACCAATTCTCAATATAAGTCAATATATGATTCAATCAGGCTAATTGGTTAAAAATTATCAAACAATTTAACAAACAACACAAACATCAATCAATTAGTGAATTTAACGTTTCAAATTCATAATTTGATATATATACAAAAATCATGTTTTTGATGCCAAATCACAACAAATAAATCTATCTATATAAGTTTTGGTTCTCACACCAGTCTAATGGAAATATATAGATATCACACCTTCGACACTCGAATATAAATGCTGATGATGATGCACCATCATCAATATCACCTTCGGACGACTAGAGTGTGATGCTATATCTATCCAATATATTAAAATTCCAAATACACGTGGATCAGACGTATACGCAAAATATTTATATACTGGACTGTCCATATCAATATAAGTAAATAATCAAATACGAATAATTGATTTAAATTTTCAAAACAAAATTGTTTTCATTTGAAAAATATACTCTTCACACTCGTTCTAGGATACTACTGATCCTATCTCTAACGAGTCACTCTCATTGGATATTACTAACCCAATATCTGATGAATTCTTTCGTATGGTTCTAATGTGCCTTGTTCTCTGAGCTTTGTAAACCAAAGCTCTGATACCAACTGTGACGGCAAGGAATTTCGCTCGGTCCGAACCAGTCGCTAAACCGACCCAGACCGTTCGAAACGCCCTATCGTTTGAGAACACGACAAAATAGAACCCATACAGAAGAACATTTCACTGTATATTACAACAATGCATCAGATTACAAGAATATACAGAGTATAAAAGAATATTACACAGAAATATCAGAGATTTAAATTACATTAAATACATAGCAGCGGAAAATAATACAATACACAACTAGGAAGAGATATACGGATACAAAGCTTTCCGGATATCGTTCCAGCTGTAAACCAGGATCCTGTGAATATAAATCTGCAAAACCAAAACTACTAGCTGCCCGTGTCAAAATAAGGGCACCCAGAGTTTAGGTTAAAACAATAAACTCCAGGTCAGTCATGTGACTGGTGTGAGAACTAAAACAGTTATTAATCTTTATTTTAAATCATTAGGTAAATCAAGGGACCACGCCGTATAACACGGAACGGGTTTCCTCCCAAGAATACCAGTGCATAAACAACAGCGCAATGCTAAATAAAGAAAAATGAAGCTGTTATAAGACCCAGGTCCTATCACACAATGCAATCGCAAGCCGGGGGATAGGGTTTTCCCTTATAACAGCTAAAGAATGCTTGATACGTTTAAAACAAATCATTTGATACTATAATAAATGCATAGTGTATAAAACAACTTCAAATCATAAGTATCAATCATAGGCGGCATGGGTACCATATATCATGTCGCCATATATAGGTTTACAAATCAAACCGCAAAGTCACGTATTTGGAAATTGGATTTCCTTCTATGAACCGAGGCAAAAGATAGTCCTCAACCGATTCGAGACGCTCTAGCCCGTGTCTCAGGCAAGTACTCAGTCAAGCCTTTGGATCGTCAGGGCCGGTCCACCGATGTGGATTAAAATGCCTGAACACTACGTTTCCCCACCCTTTGGGGTGTCAATGAGCCAACAAATGACTCCATCGGTTCGAGAACGACCGATCAATCCGAGGCGCCTCGCAACAGCAACAACCACATAAGTCAAACTCGTCAGGGCGTGTAAAACCACTGACGCCACTTTCTAGCTAGAAGAAAACGCATGCCCTCCCTGAGGTCCGTCTCCCGTTTTTGGTTCATACCGGGTGTGAAACACGCGAGGTAAACGTTACACAAAGCTACGCCACAAAGGCCGTGCTTTGATCATCACCACAAGACTTTGCTTTTCAACAGAAGCCTCGATCATTTGCATCTTAGCATGCCACACAGGCAAACCACTCTATGCAACCGATATCAGTCACACAGAATGAAATCCAATGTCAGACACACAGTCCATTTACAAGTCCGTTCTGGGTCTGAACGAAACCGGAGGCACCTAGTACCCCACATATCCATCGATCTCCAAGTACGTCTGGACGATCACTAACTGTTTCCATCTTCTTGGGTGTACAGCCCAATCAAGATCATCAGTTATCACCCAAACGACGTGAAGACCTCCGGTCTTCGACCATCGTCTTCATCTTCGACTTATCGTCGTATCAGTTATTCAGAATGGGATAAACCCGGTCTTTCCGAATAACTCGCGTATATTTTAAATAAGTGTTACACAAACACAACATACGCCTCATTCCAATTCATTAGTCACTAACCGTAAATTAATCAAGAGAATAATTCCCCAAATATTAACCCCGAAGGCCGAAACCAACATCAGATCAATATCCAGAAAACCATTCTGCTTGGCTAACCGACAGTTAGTTTCTAAATTTCACGTTCAAATCTAATTAAAGATTTAACTATCGCCTGGAGCAAAACTGGTGATACTCCATTCTCGATCTTTTCAATCTAATTAAAGATTCATTAAAACTCCACTTAGTTTTAATCATTATCTGGGTTAAAGAATCAGTGTCATTTAAAACACGATTCACGATAAACCCAAAATCCCATTCCATTAATTATCGGGTTAAAGAACAAGTGTTATTTAAAACACTGTTCACGATAAACCCAAAAATCAATACCAATTCAATTCCAATTAAATATCATTTAATTGGTACACTTCATTAAATCTAAATAAAAAGATTTAATCTTTTCTCAACTGGGTTCAAGAACAGTGTTACTGAAGACACCATTCACGACAAACCCAAATCACATTCGATTAATTATCGGGTTAAAGAACAAGTGTTATTTAAAACACTGTTCACGATAAACCCAAAAATCAATATCAATTCAATTCCAATTAAATATTATTTAATTGGTACACTTCATTAAATCTAAATAAAAAGATTTAATCTTTTCTCAACTGGGTTCAAGAACAGTGTTAGTGAAGACACCATTCACGACAAACCCAAATCACATTTTGATATTCAATATAAGGCTCTGAATAGAAAATATATCGGCTTATATTCAATATCAAATTCTACGATTAACAAATGTCGTATTGGAAATAACGATATAAATATATATCTTTCAAATTTCCGTAACAACATCCGTATAATCACAAATTCCAACATCGAAATATTCCGAAGACAATTTCGATTCAAATCCACTCCAATGCATTCATTGGAAATATTGGTTATTTTCAAACCCATTTCGAATTCAATTTATTTATTTAAAAATAAATAGAATTATAATTCTAGTTCAAAACTAGTTTATTTCGATAAAAATCTATTTTTATCTTTTCAAATATGGAGTTTTTCATCCCAATTCTTTCTAAATCATTTCTTATGATTTTACACAAATTATTACTATTTTTAATAATTTTATCAAGGCCCGTTCAGTCGATTTCCAACAATGGCCATCGAACTGCACTTACAGCGACCTTTTTCGAATTTGATTTGGACATAATTCCAAATCCAACCGTTAGATTTCTAATTTCTAATATTCTTTAGAAAGCTCTTTTCGATACGAACCCAACGGTTCCGGTTTTAGGAGAATCCGACGGTCGGATCTCCCGCAATGTCCGTTTGAAATAAATGGTCGAAATTCACGAACTGCCGCGGCGCGGCGCGTTCTATTCAGGCCATTATATTATATATATAATATATATAATATATACTTCGTCGATTTCTATTTAAAACGAATTATATAAATAGTTTTAAATTCGTTTCAAAAGCAATTTCGACTTCCTTTTCAATTCAAATCAAAATTGAATTCTTCTTTATAAATTCGTTTCAAAATTCATTTCTATTCGATTCAAATTTCAATTCAATTTGAATTCATTTCAATTCGTTTTCAATTCAATTCATTTCGAAATCGTTTTCAATTCAATTCATTTCGAAATCGTTTTCAATTCAATTCATTTCGAAATCGTTTTCAATTCAATTCATTTCTAAATCGTTTTCAATTCAATTCATTTCGAAATCGTTATATATTCAATTCATTTCGAAATCGTTATATATTCAATTCATTTCGAAATCGTTTTCAATTCATTTCGAAATCGTTTTCAATTCAATTCATTTCGAAATCGTTTTCAATTCAATTTGAATTCGTTTTCAATTCATTTCATTTCGAAATCGTTTTCAATTCAATTCATTTCGAAATCGTTTTCAATTCAATTTGAATTCGTTATATATTCAATTCATTTCGAAATCGTTATATATTCAATTCATTTCGAAATCGTTATATATTCAATTCATTTCGAAATCGTTATATATTCAATTCATTTCGAAATCGTTATATATTCAATTCATTTCGAAATCGTTTTCAATTCAATTTGAATTCGTTTTCAATTCATTTCATTTCGAAATCGTTTTCAATTCAATTCATTTCGAAATCGTTTTCAATTCAATTTGAATTCGTTATATATTCAATTCATTTCGAAATCGTTATATATTCAATTCATTTCGAAATCGTTATATATTCAATTCATTTCGAAATCGCTATATATTCAATTCATTTCGAAATCGTTTTCAATTCAATTCATTTCGAAATCGTTTTCAATTCAATTCATTTCGAAATCGTTTTCAATTCAATTCATTTCGAAATCGTTTTCAATTCAATTCATTTCGAAATCGTTTTCAATTCAATTCATTTCGAAATCGTTTTCAATTCAATTCATTTCGAAATCGTTTTCGAGATTACTTTTCAATATTCATTTTAAAATGAATAAAATCGATATAAATATCGTTTACGTCAAAATGGCGTCAATCTAATCAACACGGCTTCATAAATTTCTATTTTCAAATATTCTATTTCAAATATTTCCTATTATCAAAATATTTGTTATTATCAAAATATTCTTTATTTTCACGATTGGAATGAGGCCCAATCTATCACCATATAAAATTAATTATATGGATTTTCATACAACACATGTATATAATAACATTGAAAATAATCAACCATCAACCAAAGTGCACTACACTGTATAAGCATCAAATATAGATATTCAACGCTCATAACAGCCTGTCAATCAATCGATCGACATATTTAATCAATCAGGATGAGTGAACTTCAAATTTCATCCTAACACCCGTGTGGGGTTTCAAACAATCAAACACAGATTTTAGTTGTGCAGTTGGGCGATGTGTAAAATTTATCGTCCCAATCAATGTCATTCAAATAAGTGTACATAAACAAACCATCTGGTTTGTAAATGAATATTTATTTATTCACTTCACTATTTTCATATTCACGTTAAAAAATATATTTTTAACGATAAAACATTTTATTTCAACCTATGAATTTCTATTCAATTCATTTATTCAATAAAATGATATTTTTATTTTTCTAACATATTTTAGAAAATTTCGGCGGGATAACGGCACGATACTAGAAACGGGACGAGGCCTAGCCTTATCCCCGGTCTAGTGAAGGCCCACGCCATTCACACATCAATCAAATCAATTCGTTATGCAAACCACAAAATTTGGAGTAAGGGTCTAACCTAGCCTTACTCCTTCGCCTTATAACGGCGCACGTCTAATCCTAACCAATTTATCGATTCGATTTTTTTTCACACCACAAACCACATTCAAACCAATATCGCAATCAATCACCAAACAGTCAAACAAACAAGTCCATGGTCTGTGGACGATTGTGTCGGGTGCTACTAAGCACCGTCTGCATCCTAGTATATATATAACTAGAAAAATAAATTGAAAGGTGAGAAATTCTCACCTATAGCTATCCAATCATCTTGACTCTTCATTTATAGAAATCTTCGTCGTTTCGCCCTTTTGTCACCTTCGTTGCCCAAGGCCACTATATATATAAAAATCGAATTTTTATTTCAAAGTTCAATATATAAAAATCGAATTTTTATTTCAAAGTTCAATATATAGAAATCGAATTTTTATTTCAAAGTTCAATATATAAAAATCGAATTTTTATTTCAAAGTTCAATATATAAAAATCGAATTTTTATTTCAAAGTTCAATATATAAAAATCGAATTTTTATTTCAAAGTTCAATATATAAAAATCGAATTTTTATTTCAAAGTTCAATATATGAAAATCGAATTTTTATTTCAAATAGATTCCGCCTTTTCCATTTCAAAGATCTAATCTTTTCTTTTACTTTTCAAAGTTTAAATCTTTTACCTTTTTAAAAATTCAAATCTTTTTAAAACCTTTTTAAAATAAAGAATCAGTTTTAAATCTTTATTAAAATTTCAGTTTTAAAATCCTAAACAAAATAAGTTTTAACTTTAAATAAAATTCAGTTTTCACTATAAATAAAATTCAGTTTTCACTTTAAATAAAATTAAAAACAGTTTGATACTTTTTTTTTTTAAAAAAAAAAACAAATCAGTTTTATATATATATTTTTTTATAATTAAAATCAGTTTTTTATAATTTAAACAAAATCAGTTTTTCAATCTTTTCCAAATTCAATTTTTTTTTTTTTTGAAATATATAAAGAAATCAGTTTTTGAAATTAGTTTTAACAAAAGTAAAAATAAATAAATAAAAAAACTTACGGGGGGGGGGGGGGGGGGGCGCTGTGCTTGTTCGTCAGTCGAAGGGGGGGACGCGTCGGCTTCGTCGAGGGTTCGGAGGAGGGGGGGCGTCGGCTTCGTCGAGGGGTCTCGGGCTTGGATTCGATGTCGGCTATGGCTAGGGGGCTCGCGCGAGCTGAGGGTGGAGGAGATGGATGGAAACGAGAAGGGGAGCTCCGGTGGAGACTGGCGAGGCGGTCGTCGGTGGCTCCTGGGCCCCAGGGCGGCGGCGCGATTTAGATTAGGTTTTTTTTTTTTTTTTTTTTTTTTTTTTTTTTATCTGGTATGAATGAGGAATCG
This sequence comes from Allium sativum, assembly GCA_030737875.1. Classification (NCBI taxonomy): domain Eukaryota; kingdom Viridiplantae; phylum Streptophyta; class Magnoliopsida; order Asparagales; family Amaryllidaceae; genus Allium; species Allium sativum. The sequence continues at coordinate 808,262,384 of CM060921.1, read as the reverse complement.
GGGGGGGGGGGCAACGAAGAAGAATAGGAGGGATTTTTTTTTATTATTATTATTATTTTATTTTATTATTTAATTATTTATTTTTGCCAAAGGGTTGACTTTTACATACGACCTCGAAACGAGGTCCACCGCCTGTCGTCCATAGCGTTTAACCCCCATTCCGAACACAATGGGATATGTATCGCAAGCTGATTCGTCTGTTTGAATCAGTTTCCGTTAAATTTACATTTAAATCACTATATTGAATTTTAAACGTACATTTCAAATTACCGGGGTCACATACTAACTAGAAAAATTCCAGAAAAATATTTTCTAGCTTCGTATTGACGATACGGTCCTAACAAAACTAGTTTCGACGAATTCTGAGACCGTTTGAAAAATGGCCAATTTCCAGTCGATTAAAATCAACTTAAACGGGTCAAACACGTTTTCCTTTGCTACGCTCACATATTGATTCGAAAAATTATGAAATTTGGAATCTAGCAACAACTTAACACCACGGACCCAACAAAACTGGTTTCGTCGAAATCCGAGGTCGTTTGCAAAACGGCTATTTTTAAGGGCCTTATATATATAAAAATATATATAAATTCCACAGCGACTATTTCTAATTTTAAACTGGACATATCTTATCATTTCTAAGATGAAATCCCAGTTTGTTAACTTCGTTACAAAGATATAGTTATACAGATTCAAATATTTCTTGTTCCGTTCAATTCTGACTTATATTGAATTCTGTATATTCATTTGAAATTAGAAATCGAATTTTCGAACTACCGCGCCATTTTCAATTCCTTTTATAATTATATATAAATATTTATATTCTAACGACGACGCGTATAATATATACGTTCGAATTATATTCAAAATAGATTTCACGTCGATATTATTTAAAATAATCTATTTTAAATAATCAAAATTCGCTAAAATTGCCAAAATAAAAATTTCAAACTGGCTCGCATTTTACGGGTTGTTACATACATGCTATCCAACTGATTTTCAATAAAATTAAATCAAAATTGTTGTTATCCATAAAGTAGGAACATTTGGTTCCAGGTAAGCTCGTTCTTAACGATTCACGGCGAGAGGGGATCAAGCATGGAGCTGTCGTTCCTGCATGTTGACCACCTGGCTTTAATTTCTACCCTTCTAAAATGGACAAAATGGTAATATTAAAATAATTACTACGTTCTTTATGATAAATTATTAATTATATGATCTGCCAGTAGATCCCAATGCTCATTAACATGTTTTTAGTCATCTGCACTCATAATTTCATGTCTTGTTTCCCATCTGAATACACATTTATGTGTGTGTCAACAGAATAGGATTTCATTTGATCATTATCACATAAATTGGTGCTAAACAAATATATCTGTTTATTTTGATCTAATGGCTCGAACTAAATGTTTTAATTTACATAACATGTTTGTGAATCTAGTAAGCAGCCTATTTTTGCATAGTTGAAACATCTTTTTGTCAATGTATGGCAAAGTCGCATATGATTGTTATTCTTGTAGAAGATGTGCTAGAGTCGATTGTATGATCTCTATTCCATTTATTTGTAAAAATAAAAAATTCAATTCTCCTTTTTTTCCTTTATGTATAATCTTAATTCCATTGTGTATAATCTTTGTTTCATAATGAATGAGTCCACTAATGATAATGTTTTTGCTTAGAGGAAAAAACTCATAAATTACATGTCAAAATTTACCTTTTTGACAAAATAATGATCTATTAAGTCTATTTTAAACTAGTAAGTTATAAAAAGTAAACAAGTTTCATAAAAATTAACTAACTTAACTAAGCTTTTTACGAATCAAAAGGTTTATAATAATAAACTAATTTTGATAGAAATTAACTAAGTTTATAAGAAACTAATTTGTTCAGGAAATGGATAAAATTAACTGAGTTTTACAAATACTAACTAAAGGTATATAAAAATTAATTAAGTTAATTGAGTTTTATAAAAATTAACTAAATTTCATTTCTTAATTAAATTAACTTAAGTTCATGAAAATTAACTATGTCCAATAAAAATTAAGTTAGTTTTATAAAAATTATGTTCTCAATTAACTAAAGCTACATATAAATTAATCAAGTTTCACACACACACACACACGCACACACACTCCCTTTATCTTATACATATAATTGCTAATTGTTGAATTTCTTTTTCATAGGTACTTACCCATCTATGGTGCAATGCAAATGACAACATGTTGCGGTATATTAGGGACTTGAAGTCCCTTTGAAGTAACAACTTTTTGGGTTTGCATACTGAATCGTCATGTGTAGTACATCTTTTATCATTGTATTATTTACGCTTATAATATAATGTCATCAAATATTGTAACATACAATGCATTATTTTATATGAAAGTTGAACGGTTAATTTATTTTGGTTTAAGGTGATATATATGATTATGTGAAATGTTACATTGTGTTTATGTAAATCTGTCGATGATAGTGTGATAATAGATACATATATAGCGCAAAAATCACTTTTAATAGCACACTGTTAAATGATTTAACAACGTTTAAAAAACGCCGTTAAATGATTTAATGTTGTTATAAAAACGCTATCAAAGGATTTAATAGCATTTTTAAAATGTTGTTATAGGAAACAATAACGTTTTCTGAAAGCTGTATGTCAGCAAGTGATTAGAATAAAATATTTTTATAGCGGCTTAAATATGCCGTTAATATACATTTTCATAGCGTTTTGATAACGCTATAAACGTATTTGCTTATAGCATGCCTTTTATAGCGTTTCTGGTATTGTTATAATAAGTCACTGACCTATTATAGCATGTTGATATACAGTGTTTATGAAAACGCTATAGTAGCCTTTTATAGCATTTTTTAAACGCTGTTAAAGGGTCATTTTGTTGTAGTGTGCTGAGCGCATCAGCTACGACGTTGGCTTTCCCCGGAGTGTACAAAATATCTAGATCGTATGCTGCGAGATATTCTAGCCAACGCTGCTGTCTCAAGTTCAGATCTTTCTGGGAGAACAAATACTTCAATGATTAATGATCGGTATAGAGCTCGAACTTCTCACCCAATAGATAATGTCTCCAAATTTTCAAAGCAAACACGATGGTCGATAACTCAAGATCATGAACTCTATAATTCTTTTCATGCGGCTTCAACTGTCGGCTAGCATAAGCAACTACTTGGCCTCTTTGCTTTAATACCGCACCAAGCTCTCTTACAGAATCATCTGTCCAGACTTGCAAGTCTTGATTGCCATCAATAATTGTTAACACTGGAGTAGTAGTCAATTTCAAATCCTAGAAAGCTGTCTCACATTCTGGAGTCCACTTAAACCTTGAATGTTTCTTGGTAAGCTGTGTTAATGGACCGGATGTCTTCGAAAAATCGTTAACGAATTTCCGATAATAACAAGCTAATCCGAGGAAACTTCGGACTTCTGTGGGTGTTCTTGGCAGTTTCCAGTTTTGAGTTGCTGTAATTTTACTTGGATCTACAGAAATGCCTTCCTTTGACACGACGTGGCCATGAAACTTTACTACATCTTTCCAAAATGTACACTTGGAAAATTTAGCTTTCAAGATGTTCTTTCTCAGAATCTCTAGAACTTGTTCCAAATGTTTTTCATGTTCGGCCTTTGTCTTAGAGAAGATTAGACTGTCATCAGTGAATACCAGGACAAATTTATTCAAGACACCACGGAACACTCTATTTATTAGATCGACGAAGTATGCTGGATCGTTACACAAGCCGAATGGCATTACTAACCAATCGTAGAATAAATCGGGACATTTGAATGTTGTCAAAGGAACACACTATTCGGAATTACGAAGCTGATGGAAACCTGTAGCTAGGTCCATCCTGGAAAATACCTGTGCCCCATTCAGACGATCTAACAAATCAGCGATTCGCGGCAATGGATATTTGTTCTTTAACGTCTGCTTATTCAAGTCACGATAATCCACACATAACCAGAGAGTACCATCGGACTTTGGAACAAACACCACGGCTGCTCCCCAATCAGAGAAACTAGGTCTGATCAGACCCTTCCATACAAGCTGTCGAGTTTGATTATCTAACTCTTCTTTCTACTTTAGAGTCATTCTCCGAATTGCGTGCACCACTGGCCTTGCGTTCGGAACTAAATCGATCCTGAAATCAATTTCTCTTTGCAGAGGTAAGCTAACAACTTCTTTGAACACATCCGCATAATTTTTGACGACAGGAATATCTTTTATGGCGCCTTCAATATCCTCTGTTACTACAAGGGTAGGTTCTATTTGAATAGGAGAAACATCGAGAGCCGACCAGAAGCCTTACCTATTCGAATCTGAGCCTGTGCTGGGTATAACAATATTGGCGAGCTCTGTCGTAACTTTAACTACTCTTTCTGCGCATTTTACTTCAGCCTCGTACTTAGTTAGCCAATCCAGTCCAAGAATGATATCAAACTCGTAGAAATTCATGATGATGAAGTTATAAGGAAATCGATAATGGGAGAAAGAGACGGGCACTTTACAAACCTGACTAAGATCGAGGGAACCCCTAACTGGATTTTGGATAGTGATGGGTTCTTTGAGCTTCTTTAATTTTAGATCCAATTTCTTAATCACATTAGCTGAAATAAAGCTTCGTGATGCACCTGTATCGAACAGTACTTTAACTGGAATATCTCTGACAGTAAGCATACCTTCCAAAACATCTGGTCTTTCCTGACTAGCTAAGGATGTTGGAACTTCTGCCACTTCATTTACATGTACTGCTTCAGATTTCTTTGATAGCTGGCAAATCTTTGAAAGATGGCCAGTCTGATGGCATTTATCGCATCTTCTATTCTCCTGAAACTTCCTGTTGGATTTGAATCCACTCTTTATTCGTTTCTTCGAGGCTTTACAGTTCCTTATCGAATGCCCTTGTTGATTACACTTTAGACATACGACTGTCTTTACCTTTTTCTGATTGGCCTTGGGCCTCTTACTGACCTCAGACTTCGTACTTGCCTCAGGCTGCATACTTGTCTCTGGACTATCAGTTTCGAACTTTCTTTTGTTGCTAGAACTGACTTCCTCTTTGTCGCGCAACATACCTTTCTTTTCGAGATCCTCATACTGGTAAGCCATGTATATCATTTCAGAAAAAGAAAGCTTCACATGTCCCATTACACTATTCTGATATTTTCTTCGAAGACCATGATAAAATCTCAGATTCTTCCTCTTTGGATCCTCAATTAGATGCGGGGCAAAACAAGAAAGTTCATTAAATTTCTTATGATATTCTGGAATACTCATATCTCCTTGTATCAAATTGTAGAACTCATCGTATAACCGCTCAGTTGCTTCTGGAGGAGTAAATCTTTCTTGGAAAATTTCTTTAAATTTATCCCAGGTAATATTACCTTCTAGATCATTCTGAATAACTGTTTCCCACCAGAAAAAAAACTTCGTCTTTGAGTGCCCAAGATGCCAGTAATCTTTTCTGATCATCTCTTAGCTGGAGACGTTCAAAAATTCTTTCAGCAGTAGTCATCCAATCTTGAGTTTGACTAATGGATTCATTGCCCGAGAATATTGATCCACCAAGATTTAGATACCTCTTAAATAGAGCTTCTAGATCTGGTTCTGCATTAGCTCTTTTGTTTCTGGCACTCATTTTCTAGTACTTCTGCAAATAGCAGACCAAGTGTCAGGTCAACAGAAATGATATTGTAAAGCATAGAGACATATACTTGAATGTAAGTGTGTCTATTGAGGTGTATTTCACTCTGTTATACTCATACTAGGATATTACTGATCCTATCTGTAATGAGTTATTCGTCCTAGAACTCTACTGGTTCTATTTCTGACGAGTTCGTTAATATGTTATATTCCTGAGCTAAGATTAACCAAAGCTCTGACACCATGTGTGATGACCCCAAACCCCATTAGACAGTGGCTAGGATAATCTTTGGAATATAACACATAAACAATATAATAGCAGAACAGAAATAAATCATTACACAGATAATGAACATCAAAATACACTGGATAAATGTAATCATCAGAGTTACACAGTAGAATAGGATCATACTTAGCACAAAATACAGTTTGAGCTTAATATAAAATGTCTGCAGCGGAATCAAGCATAATATACATAATGGTGACGGAAACAGTAAAATAGAAATGATAAATCCAGCTCCAGCTCCAGCTATCCAAAATAAGTCTGCTAAAACCTAAGTACAAGGCTTCCCATGTAGAAAAGAGGGGCACCCGAGTTTGCAAGTGAAACATACTACGAGTCAGTCATGGGACTGGTATGAGAAATCAACTTAACTGCTTAAACAACAATAATAAGGCGAATCATAGGACCACGTCGCTAACGCGGAACGGGTTTACTCCAGTGATCGCCAGTGCATACAACAAGTAAATCATTTAAACAACGCAATGCTTTTTAATAAAATGAAGCCAATATAAGACTCAAGTCCCATCACATAATGCAACGCAAACCAGAGGATAGAGTTTTACCTTATATTGGCCAAGTATGCTTAATACGATAAAACAAAGTCTTTTGATATTATTACTAGTGTTTATATGTTTCAAAAACAATATCAATCATAATATCAATCCTAGACGGCGTGGGTACCATATATCATGTCGCCATATATAGGTTTACAATCAAAACCGCACATGTCGTATTTGGAAATTGGATTTCTGTCAAGGGCCGAGGCTAGGGGCAAGATTGTAATGGCCCGCAGATCCACACTATCTGAGTTGACTAATACAACACACGTCCAACTCAAATAATGCAGAAATACGAATCATTAGGTTTAAAGAAAATAGAAAAAATAGAAGAAGAACAGAAATAACAATACAGAACCTCATAGCGGAACGAATAAAATATATTATATAACATAACTTTGAACACAAAATCTGGTTTGTACATATATATACATACCATCATCAGAGTACAACATAACATTTGATACAGTGGAAATAACTCTAGATAACTAACGGTGAAGCCTCCTTCTTCAAGCTCCTCCTCCAAGTGTATCTGTAAAGCCTGAAACACTTGACTGCCCGTACAAATTTGGGCACCCAAGAGTTTAGGGAAAACAAAACAAAATAAACTCTGGGTCAGTCATGGGACTGGTGTAAGTAAACTCCAACCATATGGTTTAACTTCAAAAATCCTTTGAAAGAAAAGAATAATAGTAAGACCAGTCCACACATAAACACGGACGGTTTTTACCTTACTATAACCCAAACCATCTTTGATATCAAAATCCAGTGATATTATAGTAATGTCTAATCAAATAAATAACCAAATCGTAGAACGCTTGCATATCACGCTCTACATATATAGTATAAAATCAAAATCCGCAGGGCGTTTATTGGATATTGGATTTCAACTATGACAAGTTATGGGACCACCTTCCGATGATGTATCTCTAGAGGCGAATACACCTGGGTTCAACAATAACGTCTTGCAACCCGGCCCACACATGATCGACCACTCATTTCGCTTGAGTGTATCGAATGTATATCACCAACGGTTGGGCTCAAAGCACCGTTTCCCAAAAAGGGACAACATCGAAATAGATTAAAGAAGTAAAAGAAATTTCTCTAGATAAGTGATTATACACCCTAATGGGAGCGACCCACATAGCCATGCTGCCTGCCCGATTTTTTTCATTTCCCGGTTGTGAAGCTTGAGGCTACGTCTAGCTTTTAGAACATCTGGCCACCATACACTTTGAATGCCACATCGTCAAACCCGTCAAATCACTAGTTAGTCTTTTCAAAGATATTAAGGGTGTAAAAGCTTAAAGAATTGAATTTCTCCGCCACCAGACGTAATACTTTGAAAACATCGTCTTATGTGACCGTTAGGAATACTCTGTCAGACATTCGTCCATACAAGTTGTATTGGGACTGCACAAATATAACAGATCTTTGAATTTCACTCCGTCTTCGATTATCTTCAACATAATCTAATTCGCAACGTCTATGCCTATACGGAGTGGTTCTCGGATATTAAATCCAACCGGTCTCTCCGCATTGACAACGATGGTCAAAAATCTTTGATAGACGGTGTTTTAACTATCAAAGGATAAATAAATATCCATCAAACAATTTCACAATCACTGGCCCTCTTCTAATATTTTATATTAAATTCATTTTCTTAGCGAATTCTATATATATTGTTGTATCGATTTCTGTTATCAAAATTTCGTAAAAATATTCTAACTCCTTAAATTCCCGGAAAAATTCGCCATAACCTCCTTTGTACCGGTGAATAGTTCAAACCTCAACTCGCCTCTCTAGGCCCTTTACATTCAGAAAGAAAATCAAAAAGCCAAGTGGCTTGCCGATTCGGCGCATAAAACCTCATATGGAAATTGAAACATGTACCTTTTGTCGGGCACTTAACTATACTCTTCATTCTCTCTTCATATTCTCCATACCCGTTTAAACATATGCGGCCATTTCCATTTCATTTTAATCAATTCAATCCCTTTTTGTTCTATTCGCTAATTAATTTTCTAATTAGCTTCTTTGCTTAATCTGTTTTTGAACCTATCACGTATAAATACACTTACACATAAATCAAAGTCAATTTCCTCGATCGCTTCCAAACTCTAATTCACGTTTCATATACAATTCCCCAATTTCAGTTAATAAATTCAAATCACTTAACAAAGTTAAGTTCGGCCCAAAACTCTATTTACTAATTTCTTTTGAAATTAGTTAACTTCATTTGATAATTAAAAATCTGATTTTTATTTCAAAAATCAATCCATTTATTCGACTTGAGTCTTTATTTATTTTATAACTCAACTCTGGATTTTTACATTGGAAATACGGATTTTTATTCACAAAAATACCTTTATTTTATTTAATAAACCGATATGGTTTATAAACGATTTTACAACGACTTTTCTAAAATTTGATTTTGATATAACTCAAAATCTATATGACGAAATCAAGATTTTTCTTTTCCATTAGAAAACTATCATTCAATCGGTCTGGCTATTTCTTGTTTCATCGAATTCCGACTTATATTGAGTTCTGTATACTCAATTGAAGTTCGAATCGCCAAATCACGAACTACCGCGCCGCGGCGAGTTCGTTTTAATTATAATTAAATTACAACCATTTAAACTTAGTTTTAAAAATAGATTCAACTTCATTCTCTAATATTTACATATAAATTAAATCAGGTTTCCAAATCTAACTTAAATATCTCGATTCCCCAAAATCGCTGGAAAATCCATAACTCGGTCATGAATTATTCACAACCCCACTTCTATATTAAATTCAACTTCCTCGAACATCAATCATTTTGTAAAGAATCAATATAATCGAATTCCACTTGTAAATCCCATTTATGTAAAAAATCAATTAATCCAACATTCTTTGTTATTACAAGCTAATATCATCCCTTGATAATAGTGAAGTCGTTCTAGTTAGGGTATTTTATTTACCTCTCAGACCTTGATCGACAACGTTCTTATCTCGAGATAGATAAGAGTTTGTAATACAAAACTGACACTACTTATCGATAAAATATCCTTTTCTCTTTCATTTGGAATACGATTTTAAATGCCATTTCTTATAATTGGAAATTTAGTTCCAAAATACACAATGAGAAATTATTCATTTTTTATTTATAAACATTGTTTATAAATGAACTGCCTTATTTCATATATTAAAATGAACTTCCATTTTAATATTCAACTTGAACTCGATCCCCTGTTTGGGAGCATTTTATTTTTCTCTTCTAAATCTCAAATTTCTCCTTTCATTTTACATGCGGTGATATTTTATTATTATAAACTTCTATTTAAAAAACATAGAATCTATTTCCATATTTTAAAATATTGAAAATGTCAACTTCCTAAAATATTAACTTTTAAATTTACATTTCTACTAAATAAAATTCAAATATCCTTCCAAAGAATAATTTACTTATAAATTTGACATATTCAAATTCCAATCATAAATCCGAATGGATTTATTTCAATTCATTTTACATCCCGAACATCGGGATAAATTTCATCGGTTTCTTTTCACGAAATGATTTCAAATTATAAATCCCTTTTTAAATTCATACTTGAATTTAAAATTATAAATTATCAAATAACATTTTGCCTCTTTTATTTAAAATTTTCATTTATAAATTTCACTTCTTGTTTTAAATATTAAGGCAAGTTTTTCGTTTTCAAATTCCCTTTGAAATCCAATTTCCACTTTGGGAAACAAATTTACTTTTAACTTCATATTTGAATTTAAAACAAAATAATGATTTTCCTTTCCATTAAAAACATCGTTTATAATTTCAGTTACTTGTTTTTATTATTAAAACAAGTTAATATTTCACATCTCATTCAAGATTCCATTTCTATTTCAAAAATAAAATTTCCCTTTTTAAAACCAAAAAATCCCTTTTATGATATTTTGAATATAAATATCTAAGGCCAGTGGTATTATAATATCTAACACACAAATCATCCATTCAATTCACACATCACATACATCTATACATATTTAAACAACAGTAAATAAATTTAAAGAGTCCAGTTGGGACCCTCCAACCTGTTTTCCCTGCATCCACAGATGTTAGTCACATAAATAATACCAATCCTGCTTCAAGGCAGGATATCGCGGTATAAAAGGGGATCCACTTATGTACGTGGGCGTAGTGTCATCCACTAATGATACTGCAGGCATCCGCTAATAGTATTGCGGGAAATATCCAATAACCACAATCACCAAGCCTAGGTAACTAATATGTATGACCACCGTAATTCAATAATTCATGCAAGCATCCAAGCAACCAAGAATTTATTTTTAACGAGTAAAAATAAAACTTTGAGTGAGATTTACTCACCTTGATTTTCGTTTTCGAATATTCTGTTAATTTCCATTTTGTCGTGGCTACGAATTGTCTTGACCGAATATATTCAACACCTATGATTATTGAATTTTATTTATCGATTAGTCTATTATTAAATTAACTTCTTACCATGAATAATTAAATAACTCTATATGTTATTAAATTTTATAAAGGTGTATACCTTATTGCCTTGCACTTTAGATCGGATAATTTTCCCGAACCGTTCCCAAGCTGAAATCAGTCCCGACACTATCGTATCCTATTCCGGCATTTTTTTCAAACACTTTGCAGACGAAATCTCCATTCTTTGTTGTCACCCAGTCCCACTACTTTGCTACTTGCTATATCACCGAAACGACTTCCCATTCACCCTTATGTCGATCACCCAAAAATTGTCAACTTCCTCCTCTCCTTCCTTGACTATACCATTCCTGATTGATCCCCCTTACTGCCATTTAAAAGCTTCAACTCTCAAAACTAATGACCATGCCACATTCCACTCAACAGACCATTTTGGTCACGCTAACACTCAAATAAAAATCGAACTTCCTTATTTCAGAACTGACCGAACTACCAAGCCCCAAACCCTTGAACACTCCTCAATCAACATTAAAAACATCACACCATTCCATCAGCGTCTTTCCCATAATCATCTGCTGAACAACCCCTTCGACCATAGCAGTTTCTCCTCACCACTGTCTTCATGTCGAGCTCCCCACTTCACATCACAGAATCGCACTCCATCAATATATCACTACCGACTTTTAATTACCCAGTTCAAAACCGCGACCTGCATATATCGATCGTCACAGATCCGAAACCCCTCAATCACCATACCGTCGAATCCCCTATCTGCATCGCTCGTTGAAAACGAATTCAATTCTCTCTTCTTCTTATTGTAAATCATGATATCTGCGTTGACTGTTGAAGGCCACAAACCCTCAAAACTCCATCGTGACTTAGCACAAACCCACAAGAATCCCTTGTCGCAATCCCAGAACAACCAACGATACTCCATCAAATCGCGACAGCATTTACGTTGGATTCGACCTTCAGATCTGTAACAGCTTGAATGGCCTTGCTTTAGTAAAAGGAAAGACAAAGGGGACAAACACCAGTACAAATGATAGTTTGGAGCAATCCAGAACAGAGTTCGTCGGAGAAGAAGGTTCAGGGCCACCTGAGAAGTTGTTGCAAAGTAAGGAGGGTCTGTTAAAAGCATTGCATCATGATCACAAGCTATGTTGAAGGAGATGGGACTGTGTATCAGTGTGTGCATTATTTTCGTGCACACTAGTGATACATGGGAACACAGGCTATATTCAAATTAGAACTGGTGCTTTGTAATTTGATCATGTTGAGTGATTGTTTGGCTAAGAAGTATCAATGTAATAAAAGGAATTGGGCCTTGTGAGAGCTGTTGGTGCTCGGCCTGTTAAGGCTGGATGCATGTATAAATAGTGATACTTGTAATGAAGTGAATATGAATGGAAATTTGGTCATTTTATACAATTCTTATCTCAGTATTAGTTCATAGCTGTTACTGCATTTTCTTGTAGTTACTTACATTGTTTTCCAGTAGCTTAGTGTTCATTTAGATAGTTTAATATTAGTTGGTTTAAATAGAATTAGTGTAATCCTCTTTCTTGCATAGGATTTAATTGTTCATTACTTGATCACCTTGTTGCTGTCTTAGGTTAGATTGTTATCTTAATTCAGTTTGATTCCAGTTCGTGCACTTGTATGCTTATTGCCATTGATTCTATTCTTCCAGTTCTTGAATTCAAGTGTTAGGATTCCCTGACAATTCCACAAACACCCTCGCAATTTCCACATTTTCCCCAATTCCTTGTTGATTCTGCCTCAGAACTTCGCCAATCCACCTAAGATCAATCACTGAATCCCCAAATCCAACTCCAGTTAAACCCTAGCGTGCACTCTGATAACCCCCCCAGCTGTTCGATAAAATTCCTTCATCTTCAGCACTCATAATTTTCCATGGCTCATCAGCAAACCCCCGTCGACCCTACCAATTTGGTATCAGAGCAAGTGTCAGAGGTTGGATCCACCGATGGTCAGCGCCTTAACAATGATCTTCCAAATCAAAACATTCCCCCTCGACACGATGATCCTCAAATAGAAAGATGGCAGCGTCAAGAAGAAATTAACCAGAATCTTGAAAGGAGATTCGATGAAGCTGAACGAAGGATCAATCAAAGATTCGATCAGATCACCACATTGAACGAAAACCGACCTCAAGAAAGACCACCACATCCTCAAACTCCATTCCCACACCCTCCTGTGTACAATGCTCCACCACCGCAAATACCACCGTATGTGCCACCTCCAAGAAATACATTACATCCACCACCCAGGCCTGCACCCAGAAATTTTAATCATCCTCCACATTTTCCAGAAAATTACTATCCCCCACCGTATCCAAAACCTTATAATCCACCACCTCCTCTTCATCAAGATCCAAGGAATTACCCTCCACTTGAAAATCCACCTATTACCCGTACCCATACCCACCTCCTCATCATAATCAATACCCCCATTATACTGTCAGACTGGAGTTCCCTGTGTTTTCTGGAGAAGAGGACATTACAAACTGGCTTAGACAGGTTGAGAAGTACTTTAAATTCCACAGAACAGACGAAGTGTTATGGGTGGAAATGTGTGCATTTGCCCTAAAAGGAGAGGCACTTCAATGGTACTATTGGTACATGGGCACCGTAGAGCATGCAGATGCATGGTCAGTCTTCAGAGAAGAAATCCTTGTAAGGTTTAATCCAGAAGAAATGGAAAGACCATATGAGACCTTGTGCAAGCTCAAGCAAACCACCACTGTGAGAGCCTACCTCAGCAAATTTGAGCAACTCAAAGCTGTTCTTGAAACCTTGCCAGCAAAATTCCTTTTAGATCGATTCATAGGTGGCTTAAAGGAGGAGATCATGTATGATGTGATGACTTCAAGACCACATGATTTCAGAGAGGCAGTGTCCTTAGAAAAATGTATGAAACCAAGTACCTCTTGACCAAGAAACACACTAAGAATTCGTCATTCCATCAGCCACCACCCAAAAACACTATCCACTCCCAACCTACCATCAGTAGTAACCATGCTCCTCAAACCAATAAAAACCAATCAGACCCTAACCCCTCAGAAATAAAAGAGAATTTTCCAAAAGCTCAATCTAAAAGAAGAGGATTGACTCCAAGCCAAATTGTTGAGATGAGGAAGCAGGGGCTATGCTATAGATGCAAGGAAAAGTGGACTCCAGAACATAAATGCAAAGGCCCTAATGTGTATGTTTTGGAAGGAATGATGCCTCTAAATGAAGAAGAGGAAGATGAGAATGCCACTGAATTGGGAACCACAGATGACATTAGTCATGAAACACTATCTATTACTCTTCAAGCACTATGTGGAATACCTGCATTGTCAACTATCAAGGTTCAAGGACACATTAAGGGCAAGCCAGTCCAAGTGTTGATAGATTCTGGGTCAACATACAGCTTTATCAATGAAGATTTGGCTGGGAAATTGGGGCTAAAGGTTGATGAAACCAGGGTGTTTGAAGTGACAGTAGCCAATGGAGAGAAGCCGAAGAATTCTGGCATCTGTAAAGAAGTTTTCCTTACCTGTCAAGGGTGTAACATGCCAGTAGACTTGTTGTTATTCCCTCTTGAAGGTTGTCAAGTTGTCTTGGGTGCTCAGTGGATGAAGGGGTTGGGTGAAGTTACACTCTATTTAGAAAAATTGCAAGTGAGATTTCGATACAAAGAAAGGGAATATACTTGGCAAGGAATGAGGCAGGATGAAATGAAAATTGTTGATAAAAAGAAGTTAAATAAGGAAAGTAATAGTGGACAAATGACTATGATGATATGCCTACAGACCATCACTGTTGAGAGCAACACAGAAACCATCACTCCAGAAATTCCTTTTGAAATACAAGAAACCCTAAATGCCTTTCCAGCCATCACTGAACCTATATTAAACCTACCACCCCAATGACTTCATGATCACAAAATACCCCTCTTACCACAGTCAAAACCTATTTGCCTGAAGCCCTATAGGCACTCCCATCATATTAAAAATGAACTGGAAAAGATTGTCAAAGACTTGCTAGAAACTGGCATAATCAGACCAAGCAACAGTCCTTACTCCTCCCCAGTGGTGATGGTAAGAAAAAAAGATGGTACATGGAGAATGTGCATTGATTATAGGGCTTTAAATTCTCAGACTATCAAAGATAAGTTCCCAATACCATTGATTGAAGATCTCTTTGATGAGTTGCATGGCTCACAATTCTTTTCAAAGCTTGACCTAACTTATGGATATCACCAAATTAGAATGAATGAAACTGATATCTACAAAACAACCTTTAAGACTCATGAAGGCCATTATGAGTTTGTTGTCATGCCCTTTGGCCTTGCTAATGCACCTTCCACCTTCCAATCTCTCATGAATGAGATCTTTAAGCCCCATCTGAGAAAATTCATTCTTGTTTTTTTTGATGATATTCTAATCTACAGTCAGTCATGGAGTGATCACATTGAACAATTAAGGATTACATTTAAAATTCTAGATGAACATCAGCTTAAAATTAAACCTTCTAAATGTCATTTTGCTAAAACCTCCTTGCAGTATTTAGGTCACATCATTTCAAGAGATGGAGTTGCTACAGACCCTAGCAAGATTGATGCAGTAATGAGTTGGCCTGTACCTAAAGATTTGAAGGCACTAAGAGGGTTCCTAGGCCTCACTGGGTACTACAGAAGATTCATCAAGGGTTATGGAATCATTGCCAAGCCACTCACCAACTTGCTAAAGAAGGATTCTTTCAATTGGAGTGAGGCAGCCACACAATCATTCAACCAGTTGAAGGGGTGCCTTAGCAACCCCCCAGTCCTCATCCTACCTGACTTTAATATGCCATTCACTTTAGAGTGTGATGCTTGTGGCAGTGGTGTTGGGGCAGTGCTAACTCAAAATGGAAGGCCAATAGCATACTTGAGCAAGGCATTGCATGGGAGGAATTTGGGGTTATCAACCTATGAAAAGGAATTGCTGGCAATCATAATTGCAACCAGAAGGTGGAGTCAGTACTTGTTGGGAAGGAGGTTCATCATTAAGACTGACCATCAGAGCCTTAAACATTTGCTTACTCAAAGGTTAACCACTGGACTGCAACACAAATGGATGGCCAAACTGCATGGCTTTGACTATAGTGTTGAGTACAAGAGTGGCAAGGAAAATACAGTGGCAGATTCTTTGTCCAGAAGAGATAATGAAGAAGTACAAGCACAGGAGATCACTTCAGTACAGACCCCATGGTTTGATGAATTGAAGAAGGCTCTGCATGAATCTGCATGGTACAGTGAGCAATTGCAAAAGGTTAAAGAAAATAGAATGCCAGAAAAATATAAGGCCATAGAGGATCTGATATATTATAAGGGAAAAATTCTCATTGATCATCACCTCTCTTCCCTCATTCAGATTTTAATAGAGGAACATCACTCAACTCCACTAGGTGGCCATGCTGGAATTAGAGCAACAGTTGTTAAGTTGAAACAGGTTTTCTATTGGAAGAAGATGAAACACCATGTAGAACAGTTTGTGAAGGCCTGTGAGGAATGCCAACGCAATAAAAATGAAAATGTGAAGTATCCTGGTTTACTTCAGCCTCTACCCATACCAGAAAGGATCTGGACAGATTTATCTATGGATTTCATAACTTGCCTTCCTAAAAGTCAGAGACACACAGTAATCTTTGTAGTTGTTGATCGGCTAAGTAAATATGCACACTTTTTCCCACTCACTCATCCTTATACTGCAAAGGAAGTGGCACTTGTATTTTTTCAGGGTGTGTTTAAATTACATGGGTTGCCTAAAACCATTGTAAGTGACAGGGATTCCATATTCATGAGCAGTTTTTGGTAAGAGGTATTCAGGTTACAAGGGAGCTCACTCAAGTACAGTACAGCCTATCATCCCCAGAGTGATGGCCAAACTGAAGTGGTGAATAAGATATTGGAGTGTTATCTCAGGTGTTTTGTCTGTCGTAAGCCAAGTGAGTGGTCACAATGGCTGGCTGTAGCAGAATATTGGTACAATACCAATTGGAAAACCTCAACCAATACCACTCCATACAAGGCTGTATATGGTGTTGACCCCCCTACACTACTTTCTTATGTACCCAACACAACTAAGGTCGAGCAGGTAGAGGAACATCTGTATACCAGAGACATTATGATTCAGTTTTTAAGGGACATCTTGAAAAAGGCACAGGAAAGAATGAAAAGATTTGCTGATCAAAGGAGAATTGAAAGGAATTTTGAAGTAAATGACTGGGTGTTCTTAAAATTGCAACCATATAGACAGATCACTGCTAGGAACCAGAAGACTCACAAGCTTTCTCCCAAGTTTTATGGGCCCTATAAGGTGATTGAAAGAATTGGTGAAGTAGCATACAAGTTGCAGTTGCCTCCAAATGCAAAGATCCATCCAGTCTTTCATGTGTCACAATTGAAAAGGAAGGTCGGTGACAAGGTGATAATACAGCATGATGATCCCAGTTTCACTCAAGAAATTGTGGAGCAACCAGAGCAGATTTTGGATAGAAGAATCATACCCAGAAATAATGAGGCTGTAGTAAAAATCTTAGTGAAATGGAAGGACAAACCAGTGGAGGAAGCAACATGGGAGGACTATTGGCCGATCATTAAGAGGTTCCCTACCTTGGATCTTGAGGCAAGATCCATTTTTGAAGGGGAGAGGGGTTGTAACAGCTTGAATGGCCTTGCTGTAGTAAAAGGAAAGACAAAGGGGACAAACACCAGTACAAATGAGAGTTTGGAGCAATCCAGAACAGAGTTCGTCGGAGAAGAAGGTTCAGGGCCACCTGAGAAGTTGTTGCAAAGTAAGGAGGGTCTGTTAAAAGCATTGCATCATGATCACAAGCTATGTTGAAGGAGATGGGACTATGTATCAGTGTGTGCATGTTTTTCGTGCACACTAGTGATACATGGGAACACAGGCTATATTCAAATTAGAACTGGTGCTTTGTAATTTGATCATGTTGAGTGATTGTTTGGCTAATAAGTATCAATGTAATAAAAGGAATTGGGCCTTGTGAGAGCTGTTGGTGCTCGGCCTGTTAAGGCTGGATGCATGTATAAATAGTGATACTTGTAATGAAGTGAATATGAATGGAAATTTGGTCATTTTATACAATTCTTATCTCAGTATTAGTTCATAGCTGTTACTGCATTTTCTGGTAGTTACTTACATTGTTTTCCAGTAGCTTAGTGTTCATTTAGATAGTTCAATATTAGTTGGTTTAAATAGAATTAGTGTAATCCTCTTTCTTGCGTAGGATTTAATTGTTCATTACTTGATCACCTTGTTGCTGTCTTAGGTTAGATTGTTATCTTAATTCAGTTTGATTCCAGTTCGTGCACTTGTATGCTTATTGCCATTGATTCTATTCTTCCAGTTCTTGAATTCAAGTGTTAGGATTCCCTGACAATTCCACAAACACCCTCGCAATTTCCACATTTTCCCCAATTCCTTGTTGATTCCGCCTCAGAACTTCGCCAATCCACCCAAGATCAATCACTGAATCCCCAAATCCAACTCAAGTTAAACCCTAGCGTGTACTCTGATAACCCCGCCAGCTGTTCGATAAAATTCCTTCATCTTCAGCACTCATAATTTTCCATGGCTCATCAGCAAACCCCCGTCGACCCTGCCAAGATCTCGCGATTCAAGTCGCAAGTTTGATCTTCGATATTATTATTATTTTTATCTAAAGAGGAATTCGATTTAAGCAAAAAGAAATGGGCAATACGATTTATTTATACACGAAGAGGGGAGGGATCATTTTCGCGAGTACAACATAGGTAGGTGTTATTCAACGTAGGCATGTGTTTCATTTATATAGATTTGATTAAATTAGATATGATTAGATTTCGATTTGATTTCGTATTAATTTTGATTCGACATAAAGTGATTTTTATTTTATCTAACCAGATTCTGATTTGATCTTCGATTCGATTTCGATCTTATCCATTACAAATATCTTGGGGTTCACAATTAAAAACCGTGAACCGCTAAATTTAGCGTACCGACTGTCATTCCAATATTATAACGATATTCTGAACTCAACGAAATTGATATTAAAATTTAATCCGAACGTATATACAGAATACCCATATTAAATCATTATAAAATAAATTTAAAATTCAGAAAAATCCATTCCTTGATAATAAATTATTATTATTATCGTTTTTAGTCAAATGCAAATTTGTATTAATCATATGAATCATTTTGATTCAGTTTCAAACTTCGAAATTAATTATATATCATATCACGATGATTTAATATATTCGATATTAAGTCAAAATTGATTATTAAATCGATAACTAAATATAAAATTTATTTATATTATCAACTAACTATTTAAAACCATATTAAATATTTAAAATAAATCAATAGAAAATCTGGGTCGTTACATTCTTCCCCCCTTAAAAGAATTTGTCCCCGAAATTACTAAGGTAGGAAAACTGCTACTAACCCATTTACTTTTCAAAATTCGTCTATGTTAAAACTCAACATTTCAATTTCTACAAATTTTAGTTCAACCAAAACTTTTGGTTTCCGTTTATATTGCGCATCATATATACTCACAGTCAATTCATATTCCATTCATATTGGTTCAACACCAATTTATCCAAATTGATTCTATTCAATTTATTCACTTCGACCCATTTAACTTGCTTAAGTTAAATTTAAATTCCAGAATTCAAATTCCCGGATTTTTGATTTCAAATGCTTTAGAAACCTCATAAAGATATACATATATTTATGACCATCCAAATTCAAAACATTTGAATTTTCAAATCAACTTAATTTCTTTCGAACAAATTTTCATCAAAAACTTTTCTAAGGTTGCAATCCATCACTTAGAAACTCGAAAATGAACCCTGATGATGCCGCGATCATAATCAGAATTATTTTCCAGCCACTGAAGTAAGTTCAGTGCTTTATCACTTTCAAAATCCATCTAAAATGATTTTTATTCAAAAATCTTTCTAAAACAAAGCTATGTGATTTTAATATACTTTGAAAAAAATATTTTCCAACCTTTCGGGATTTAAATTCCAAATTCTTGTTTGAATCTAATTCAACTACATCTCATTTGTATATTTTATTCATATACAAATTTTATTTGGTTATATATATGTAATAACCCAAAATTTCTAGAAAAATCATCTTGATATGAATTCAAATGTTTACTGAATTTTTGATTTGAATTGATAGGGTTTTCGATTTATAATAACCCAAAATATCATCTTGCAAGCAGGTAGGTATCATTTTACTTGCACCAGGTTATCAGTTTTATGTTTTTGATGAAAATTTACTGGATTTATTTGGGATTAGTGATGTTTTGGACTGTGTGCATGAATGTACGTGTGTGCACATGTGTACAACAGGGGATATGCATAAGACAACACCATAATTCCAGGATATGTATATATATATATATATATATAGTATGATTCATGTATGTGAGTATATTGGTGTTTTCTGTGATTAAATCACAGAACTGATTTTAATACTCCCTGAAAAGATGATTGAAATAATACACATACATATTAATGGCGAGGACAAATGTACATAAATTTTCCTGTAGCAATTGAATTAAGTCATATGGACTGATTTAGTATGAGATAATGTATATAATACATATATGGTATGATTCATGTATGTTAAATATGCATAGTAATCAATGAATCAAATCAATTGAGCTGATTTAGTTTTCAATATAAACTAGACCCGAGATAATATTTTCATACATATGGTAAGGCATGTATACAAGGCAACATATATTGAATAAGCAAATTTAGAAAGGGGCCAAGTCCTCATTTTTGTCATGACATGAAAAAGAGGGAAGATATTTTCTTTTAAAATAAAGACAATGCTTTATTTCTGGAAAAAGCAGTAGGCCCATGTTTATCCATTTTCACCCGAGCACCCAAATCAACATATAAGGAAAATGTTTTATTTTGAGTCATGCCATAAGCATGATAAGGGACAAGAATGGAAAACCTTAAAATAACTTTCTCCTTTTTCACATAAGATGAGCCGGCCATAGTTGCATAAATGGTCATGATTTAAGTTAGATAAGGGAGAGGGACTGCAGGTTTTGCCCAGGGGTAAAATGCGTAGAACCATCATTCAAAAACCCTAGAACACTGGCTATAAATAAAACCATAGGATGGAGGAAAATAGGCTAGTTACTCTCTTCCTCACAAAGCAAGTCACAAAAAATATAAAACATGGCAGAAGAATGGCAATGGGGGAAATCTGGGCTGATATACTATTTTTCTCCTCAACACAACAAAAATAAATGGGGGAATGGCAGCAGCTTTTAAGAGGTAGCATGGATCATATCAGACCAGAACTAAGAAACCGAAGGAGAAGCCATGGCAATGGAATATAGGTGAGTATTCTCACTCATAAACATGGCATTAAGTCCTGATTTAATAGGCAGCCAATATTTTTAATACATGTTCATTTTACTTGATTTTGATCTTTTGATTAACTCTCCAGTTTATATGTGACTGGAAATGTATTAATGATTTTATTTAAAATCATTACTGATTTTTAGTTTCATGGATTTAAAGTTAATATTCAAATCTGTCCAGTTTTATGATAACCACAACACCTCTTTTATGATAACTAAAATCTGTATAACAAGAATCTGGGTATATAATGGTATAGATCTGTGGCAAATTCTTTCATGAAACATTTATATGAGCTGTGATATACTGATGTATATGTGCTGAGGCTCTATAAGTGAATGATTTAGAGAGCAATAGATTTTCTAAGTGCTGATCTCTAATCAAGTTTGCACTTATTATGCCTTAGCTGAGTTTTAAGAATTTATTTGAAACCAGTTGGGACATAGTGGCAAAACCTCTCAAAAATATTCCTAAAGAGCCATAGATCAATATCATATCTGTATCCAAACAAGCATGTATATATGCATGAGTGACTGAATTTTTAAGTAAGGATTTTACCTTATTAAAACCCAAAGACAAGATGATTCACTGAACTGTTTATATATATATATATATATATACATACATTGGATGGCTTTATTTTTACCTGAATGGGTGTTTATTCATCTATGAATAATGATTGCCAACTATATGGTGTGTGTTATGGGATGATCTATGATTGAAATACCATAATATAAATGCAATATGATGATCTATTGACTGGATGAATGTCTGATTCCTCTTTGAGTGAATGTTTGCAAGTCCAATGGACTGTAGTGTGATAATGGGTGTTTATGTGTATGTTTTATTCATTTGCTTGAATAATAAGAAATGAAATTAAACACTTTGCAGCCCAACTTAATTTGGTCAAGAACCTGTGGAATGGCTTACACTTGAGTTTGTAAGTTTGGTACACGGCCTAATTTTGGTCCTGAGATCTTTGTGTAGTAGTGTGAATTAGATTGCTACAGTGTGCCCAGTGATTCCTTATGGCAGGTGAGACAGGAACTAAATTCTTGACTAAGAATGAAGAAGATAACTGAAGATGCTAGGAAATGAATATATATATATATATATATATATATATGGAACTTGAGTTTTCCAGGAATATTTCCTAGGGCAGTTATGGATATAAAATATGATGATAACAGAGTGAATTAGTCTGTTATGCTTTTATATTTGAATGGCATGTATTGATGTTGAATGCCAGTGAATTAGACTGGTTATGCTTTCATATTTGAGTGGCATGTATTGATGATTGAATGCTACTGACATGTGACTTATAAATCAGTGAATGTGTACATGCACAAGAATATTTATCAACATGGAAGAAATCTGATAAAAAGCATACAGGTTAAATAGCATTATGGCATTAATTCTAACCTGTTTTGATCAAATAACTGATGTGAAGGTTTTATACCTTTTATGATTTATGGGTAAAAGACTCACAGATTTTATATAAAAGGTAAGTGTACATGCACATTCTTACAAGGCATGCACATTTGTTCAAACATGACTCAAAGCATGATTTTGGAACTTTCAATCCTGTTTTATCATTTAAAATGTGTTTTCATGAATACTCATACCAGACAAGTATGTCTGACCCTATTTTGCTCATGGCATATGGGGTGTCTCATTTATAATGAGGCAGTCTCCATTGCTTTTTACAGGAAATGAAGACATTAAGTAAAAGATTAAAGACATGGATTTGGGGAAAATGAATTAGCAAGCATAGCTTAGCATAAGAAAGGGGATCCAGAGTGTTTAATCTGTATAAGTTTCAAGATATATCTTGATTTAAGATCATGTAAAACTGCTAGGTGTATGACTGTTTGAGGAGTCATATGATTCTATGTTTATGTATCTGTTTTGAGTTAAAAGTTCAAGATTACTTGCATTGTATTTCTTCTAAGATTCTTTATGAAAACTGGAGTTTGAATCATAAATGTCTTGGAAGTACTGAGATTCATTAATATAATTTGTATTAGTCAATCTGGAGTCAGTTAGAAAAGATATGTTTTCAAAGTATGATTTATGTATATACATAATTATCAGTTTATCCTGTACATAGTTATCAGTTTTTAAGTACACCAGTTTGAGATTATCATTTTTATATGACTCTAGTTATCAGTTTTAAAGCTTGGTAAAACCAGGTTATCATTATAGGAAGTACCTGGTTATCATTTTTAGTAAACAATATTTTGTAAGTAAATAAATATCATTTTTACCTGCATTTGATTATCAGTTTTAGCCCTGTGCTAACAAGTTATCATTTATAAAAACAGTAAGTTATCATTATTGGAAAATCACTATTTTGTAAATACTAAGACATCATTTTTGGATAACTTTGGTTATCATTTTTATCAAGATCTGTGTTTAACATTGATTGTATTGAGAATCAATGGATCTCTTGTCCTCCTTTACTTTGATTAAAGGCAAGAGGGGTATATATATCTTCACATATATATATCATAATGTTTTGTATGTACTAATATTTTTATATTGGTAAACTTTAGGGTCCTGGATATTTTATTTTGAATAGAGTGGCTCTGGCTTTTAACTAGAAAACCTTTTTATTCAACATTAAAAAAAAAAACAGACCAGAAAATCTAGTTAAAAGTAGGGTCATTGCATTTGGTATCAGAGCTGTGGTTGTGAAATACACAGCTAGAACAATTAAAAAGGAAAAATTATTACTAATAAAATTTTGGTTGATAGATTCATTGTTTTCTTGAATATGGATGTGTGGATGCTTGTTTGTTTACTTGGTTGAAAATGACCTTTTATGTAAGACAGAAAATTTCACTTTTATTAAGTAATGATGTATGATGTGTGAAAACCATTTTGGTGAAAAGAAAAGGAAACATGCAAATACATTAGTTTATTTGTAGTGAGACATGTATGGGTTAAACCCAGGATATTTTGAAAAGTTGCTGGTAACAGAACTGGCTTAAATTTGATAGATCCAGGAAGGAATATATCACAAGAAAGATATGCATCTTTTATGCATGCATGAAGGTGATATGTATATAGTTATCTGGATGGAAAAATTAAAAGGCCTTTTGTTAAAAAGGGTAAAATACAAGTGGTCAAATTAATTATAAAATTGGCCAAGTACTGTAGAAAATTTAGTTGCAATTTAAATTCTTGGGAGAAAGGTATATTTACATTTGTAAATACTCAGTTAAGCAACATAGAAATATATAAAATGATTCAGATATAATATTTTGTTAATATTCTCTAGGTAAAAATTTATCTACACAAACAGAGTACCCTAATTTTATAAAATAAATGGAAAAAGGGTAGGATACTAGAATGTGGAAAAAAAAAATTATTATTAAAGATTGGTACATGTTTTAATCTTCAGGGAAGAAAGCACCAAAGAGTTAAACACATGTGTATAATTTGAACTGGCTATGTCTTGGAAAAAAAAAAATTATTACTCAGGTTTGGAAAGAATATGACTAAGTTATCCAATCTAAAGGATGAAGTGTCTTAATATTGGAATGAAATAATCTTTTGTCTAATATCAACAGCCTATATGGGAATGCAAAACATGGGGAAATCAAGTTTATACATGTCAGTTAATTTTCTAAAACCCAAAGTAATGGGAGGGTTTTAACACTTGTAAATACATAAGTGTATATAGGATATAATTTCAAATCCAAAAATTTGGAAGATGTGTATGATAAGATACAGAGTCTTGGTTATGTAATAAGACACTGATAAATATGTTTAATTAAATATCTGATTTAATTTTGATTTAAAACGGACAAATATGTGCTGAGCATAACCTAAGGAGTGAACTTTTAAATGCAAAATAAAAGGGAGAACATATACACATTGACATATGATTTGTTATAAGGATATGCATAGGGAAATTATACAGTTAAGAATTTGACCTGAAGAAAAAAAAAATTTGGGAACTTATGCCATGAATATATTTTGATATATTCAAAAAGGGTAAATTATTTAAAAGGTAACTGAATTGGTAAGTTAAAAGCTTTGTTAAGCGATATATTCAAATATAGATATTACCTTATAACCAGAATGAATAATTGAGAAGAAGAAAATTTCTGAAAGGTAGTAAAAATATTAAGTTATGGTGAAATCAGTAAACATATGCCTCAGTAAGAAGTAGTAGAAATTTTGTTTGTGCCCAAAATTTATCTGGAAATGAAAGAGACCATTAGAAGGTTAAATACATATGCATTTTTATATAAATACATATGTATATGGGTAAACAGAAAGATAACCTTAAAATGGGTACAAAATAGTTTTAATCCAGAATTTATTAATACAGAAATAAGCCCTTCAGATTGATATATGATTTCAATATCTGAGGAAGGAATGGATAAAATACAAACATTGACATTTATGAATAATTTCTTTCTTAGTAAAGAGGATTAAAAGGAAGTACACTTAGTAAAATAATCAAATGATATAAGTATCAAAGTAGAACCAAATTGGTACATGAAAAAGTTTTATTATTGATAGTCGATTTGTTTCTGCTGATAAAATACATCAACATGAGAATGTGAAAGTTAAAGGCAATGGAAAAAAAAAATTTATGTCTTGGAATAAAATGAATGAACTTGGAAGGTTTGCAAAATATTTCCAATATGAATAAAATTATACATGTATAATAAAGTGTAAGAATTGCTCTTGGGCTAAGAAACAGGCCCATTTTTGGAATGTAAGTTGCCAAGGCAAAACATAAAAATATGGTTGTTTTATTTTGTGATGCATAGTATATACATCAATCTGATTTGCAAAAATATCACATGTATATGTGTGGCTGAACATATGTATTAATGTTTGCGTGTGTGTTCACTTTAGAAAGTACTAGAAAACTGTATTACCCAAATCTCAACCATACTTAGAAAGCATGGTGGACAGTGAACAACAACTATCCACAAGAAGAAGACATGGGAATTTCAGAAATGCCAAGGCAGAAAGAAAAAAAAAATTGGATTAAAGAAAATAGATGGAGCTGTTACAGATAAGAACAGAAGGAAAAGTGATAACATGTTGTCATTATGGAAAAAGGACATATAAGACCTGAAATCTCAATGGAAAAAAATATAGCAATTTAAAAGAGTTGCATGGGAAGAAAAAAAAAGGGACCATACCAAGAAGGAAATTACCCAGAAATTCATGAAGGCATGGTGACTGATTTTGGAAGAAAAAAGAAGAAGAAAAACAATCAGTGGTACACTCCATTGTGAGTAGACAAGGATAAATGGAAGGCACATAGTTTGTAGGATTATTTGCTAGTGTCCATAGTATATGCTAGAGGGACTGTAAAGTCACAAATATTCCATGATATAGGATAAGGATCCTAGGATGAATTGTCTAAATTTTTATTGATGATTGAACTTGCTTGCTAAATCTGGAATTGCTTGCAAAATTTTGAATGCTATCATCTATGAGTGAATGTGAATTATGGAATGAAACTGTGGATGAACTTGTGTGCTCTCAAATATATTTGTGAAAGTTGGCTTCCAATTATATTCTTGTTTTCATTTTTCTGAATGAAAGTGGATTATGTTGGATTGCAAGTGAACAAGTCAAGTAATTAACTTGAAATAATGTGAACCAAATGTTTGGAGGAGAAAATTAATCACCTCAAATTGCTTGAACTTGAATATACAAGTTGTCTGTTATTGGAAATTTTGCTACTGTTTGAAATTTTTGACTATTTGTATGCAAAAATTTGTTGTTTTGATGCTTGAAAACTGTGTGTGTTTGCACAAAGATTGAATCCTCTGGAATTAAGTTAATGATTACACACTAGTACAAGATAATTGTGAGGACACAATTCCTAAAAGTTGAGGTATTTGTAATAACCCAAAATTTCTAGAAAAATCATCTTGATATGAATTCAAATGTTTACTGAATTTTTGATTTGAATTGATAGGGTTTTTGATTTATAATAACCCAAAATATCATCTTGCAAGCAGGTAGGTATCATTTTACTTGCACCAGGTTATCAGTTTTATGTTTTTGATGAACATTTACTGGATTTATTTGAGATTAGTGATGTTTTGGACTGTGTGCATGAATGTACGTGTGTGCACATGTGTACAACAGGGGATATGCACAAGACAACACCATAATTCCAGGATATGTATATATATAGTATGATTCATGTATGTGAGTATATTGGTGTTTTCTGTGATTAAATCACAGAACTGATTTTAATACTCCCTGAAAAGATGATTGAAATAATACACATACATATTAATGGCGAGGACAAATGTACATAAATTTTCCTGTAGCAATTGAATTAAGTCATATGGACTGATTTAGTATGAGATAATGTATATAATACATATATGGTATGATTCATGTATGTTAAATATGCATAGTAATCAATGAATCAAATCAATTGAGCTGATTCAGTTTTCAATATAAACTAGACCCGAGATAATATTTTCTTACATATGGTAAGGCATGTATACAGGGCAACATATATTGAATAAGCAAATTTAGAAAGGGGCCAAGTCCTCATTTTTGTCATGACATGAAAAAGAGGGAAGATATTTTCTTTTAAAATAAAGACAGTGCTTTATTTCTGGAAAAAGCAGTAGGCCCATGTTTATCCATTTTCACCCGAGCACCCAAAGCAACATATAAGGAAAATGTTTTATTTTGAGTCATGCCATAAGCATGAGAAGGGACAAGAATGGAAAACCTTAAAATAACTTTCTCCTTTTTCACATAAGATGAGCCGGCCATAGTTGCATAAATGGTCATGATTTAAGTTAGATAAGGGAGAGGGACTGCGGTTTTTGCCCAGGGGTAAAATGGGTAGAACCATCATTCAAAAACCCTAGAACACTGGCTATAAATAAAACCATAGGATGGAGGAAAATAGGCTAGTTACTCTCTTCCTCACAAAGCAAGTCACAAAAAATATAAAACATGGCAGAAGAATGGCAATGGGGGAAATCTGGGCTGATATACTATTTTTCTCCTCAACCCAACAAAAATAAATGGGGGAATGGCAGCAGCTTTTAAGAGCTAGCATGGATCATATCAGACCAGAACTAAGAAACCGAAGGAGAAGTCATGGCAATGGAATTTAGGTGAGTATTATCACTCATAAACATGGCATTAAGTCCTGATTTAATAGGCAGCCAATATTTTTAATACATGTTCATTTTACTTGATTTTGATCTTTTGATTAACTCTCCAGTTTATATGTGACTGGAAATGTATTAATGATTTTATTTAAAACCATTACCGATTTTTAGTTTCATGGATTTAAAGTTAATATTCAAATCTGTCCAGTTTTATGATAACCAGTACACCTCTTTTATGATAACTAAAATCTGTATAACAAGAATCTGGGTATATAATGGTGTAGATCTGTGGCAAATTCTTTCATGAAACATTTATATGAGCTGTGATATACTGATGTATATGTGCTGAGGCTCTATAAGTGAATGATTTAGAGAGCAATAGATTTTCTAAGTGCTGATCTCTAATCAAGTTTGCACTCATTATTCCTTAGCTGAGTTTTAAGAATTTATTTGAAACCAGTTGGGACATAGTGGCAAAAGCTCTCAAAAATATTCCTAAAGAGCCATATATCAATATCAGATCTGTATCCAGACAAGCATGTATATATGCATGAGTGACTGAATTTTTAAGTAAGGATTTTACCTTATTAAAACCCAAAGACAAGATGATTCACTGAACTGTTTTTATATATATATATATATATATATATATATACATACATTGGATGGCTTTATTTTTACCTGAATGGGTGTTTATTCTTCTATGAATAATGATTGCCAACTATATGGTGTGTGTTATGGGATGATCTATGATTGAAATACCATAATATAAATACAATATGATGATCTATTGACTGGATGAATGTCTGATTCCTCTTTGAGTGAATGTTTGCAAGTCCAATGGACTGTAGTGTGATAATGGGTGTTTATGTGTATGTTTCATTCATTTGCTTGAATAATAAGAAATGAAATTAAACACTTAGCAGCCCAACTTAATTTGGTCAAGAACCTGTGGAATGGCTTACACTTGAGTTTGTAAGTTTGGTACACGGCCTAATTTTGGTCCTGAGATCTTTGTGTAGTAGTGTGAATTAGATTGCTACAGTGTGCCCAGTGATTCCTTATGGCAGGTGAGACAGGAACTAAATTCTTGACTAAGAATGAAGAAGATAACTGAAGATGTTAGGAAATGAATATATATATATATGGAACTTGAGTTTTCCAGGAATATTTCCTAGGGCAGTTATGGATATAAAATATGATGATAACAGAGTGAATTAGTCTGTTATGCTTTTATATTTGAATGGCATGTATTGATGTTGAATGCCAGTGAATTAGACTGGTTATGCTTTCATATTTGAGTGGCATGTATTGATGATTGAATGCTACTGACATGTGACTTATAAATCAGTGAATGTGTACATGCACAAGAATATTTATCAACATGGAAGAAATCTGATAAAAAGCATACAGGTTAAATAGCATTATGGCATTAATTCTAACCTGTTTTGATCAAATAACTGATGTGAAGGTTTTATTCCTTTTATGATTTATGGGTAAAAGACTCACAGATTTTATATAAAAGGTAAGTGTACATGCACATTCTTACAAGGCATGCACATTTGTTCAAACATGACTCAAAGCATGATTTTGGAACTTTCAATCCTGTTTTATCATTTAAAATGTGTTTTCATGAATACTCATACCAGACAAGTATGTCTGACCCTATTTTGCTCATGGCATATGGGGTGTCTCATTTATAATGAGGCAGTCTCCATTGCTTTTTACAGGAAATGAAGACATTATGTAAAAGATTAAAGACATGGATTTGGGGAAAATGAATTAGCAAGCATAGCTTAGCATAAGAAAGGGGATCCAGAGTGTTTAATCTGTATAAGTTTCAAGATATATCTTGATTTAAGATCATGTAAAACTGCTAGGTGTATGACTGTTTAAGGAGTCATATGATTCTATGTTTATGTATCTGTTTTGAGTTAAAAGTTCAAGATTACTTGCATTGTATTTCTTCTAAGATTCTTTATGAAAACTGGAGTTTGAATCATAAATGTCTTGGAAGTACTGAGATTCATTAATATAATTTGTATTAGTCAATCTGGAGTCAGTTAGAAAAGATATGTTTTCAAAGTATGATTTATGTATATACATAATTATCAGTTTATCCTGTACATAGTTATCAGTTATTAAGTACACCAGTTTGAGATTATCATTTTTATATGACTCTAGTTATCAGTTTTAAAGCTTGGTAAAACCAGGTTATCATTATAGGAAGTACCTGGTTATCATTTTTAGTAAACAATATTTTGTAAGTAAATAAATATCATTTTTACCTGCATTTGATTATCAGTTTTAGCCCTGTGCTAACAAGTTATCATTTATAAAAACAGTAAGTTATCATTATTGGAAAATCACTATTTTGTAAATACTTAGACATCATTTTTGGATAACTTTGGTTATCATTTTTATCAAGATCTGTGTTTAACATTGATTGTATTGAGAATCAATGGATCTCTTGTCCTCCTTTACTCTGATTAATGGCAAGAGGGGTATATATATCTTCACATATATATATCATAATGTTTTGTATGTACTAATATTTTTATATCGGTAAACTTTAGGGTCCTGGATATTTTATTTTGAATAGAGTGGCTCTTGGTTTTAACTAGAAAACCTTTTTATTCAACATTAAAAAAAAAACAGACCAGAAAATCTAGTTAAAAGTAGGGTCATTGCAATATATAACCATTTCAATTTTATAATCTCATTTGATTATAAAAATAACAACCAGCACATCCATATACTATAATAATTTCAGGAAATCGTGCCTTTATATCAAAATAAAATTTTTGGGCTAAATTATTTCATTTACCCGATTTAAAACAATATTGTGTCGGTTCTTCTGTTCAAGTGTTTAGAAACTCCTATCGATGTCAAGGCGTCCCACGATTCGACCTGAATTCATAAACTACCCAACAGACAAGCCAACACAATATAAAACAATTTTTTTATGTCAACATACAAATACGCTCTCTCATATATATACACTGAACTCATTCTAGGGTGCTACTGACCCTATCTCTAATGAGTAAACCCCCACCAAATCCTAGATGTTCGCTAAACCTAAGCTCTGATACCAACTGTAATGGCCCGCAGATTCACACTATCTGAGCTGACTAATACAACACACGTCCAACTTAAATAATTCAGAAATACAAATCATTAGGGTTAAAAAAATAGAAAAGATAGTAGAAGAACATAAATAACAATACAGAACCTCACAGCGGAACGAATAAAATATATTATATAACATAACTTTGAATACAAAATCTGGTGTGTACATATATATACATACCATCATCAGAGTACAACATAACATTTGATACAGCGGAAATAACTCTAGATAACTAACGGTGAAGCCTCCAGCATCAAGCTCCTCCAAGTGTATCTGTAAAGCCTGAAACACTTGACTGCCCGAACAAATCTGGGCACCCAAGAGTTTATGGAAAACAAAACAAAATAAACTCTGGGTCAGTCATTGGACTGGTGTGAGTAAACTCCAACCATATGGGTTAACTTCAAAAATCCTTTGAAAGAAAAGAATAATAGTAAGACCAGTCCACACATAAACACGGATGGTTTTTACCTTACTATAACCCAAACCATCTTTGATATCAAAATCCAGTGATATTATAGTAATGTCTAATCAAATAAATAACTAAATAGTAGAACGCTTGCATCTCACGCACTACATATATAGTATAAAATCAAAACCCACAGGGCGCTTATTGGAGATTGGATTCCAACTATGACAAGGTATAGGACGACCTTCTGATGATGTATCTCTAGTGGCGAATACACCTAGGTTCAACAAGAACGTCTTGCAACCCGGCCCACACATGACCGACCACTGATTTCGCTTGAGTGTATCGAATGTATATCACCAACGGTTTGGCTCAAACCACCGTTTCTCAAAAAGGGACAGCATCGAAATAGATTAAAGAAGTAAAAGGAATTTCTCTAGATAGGTGATTATACACCCTAATGGGAGCAACCCACATAGCCATGTTGCCTGCCCGATTTTTGTCATTTCTCGGTTGTGAAGCTTGAGGCTACGTCTAGCTTTTAGAACATCTGGCCACCATACACTTTGAATGCCACATCGTCAAACCCGTCAAATCACTAGTTAATCTTTTCAAATATATTACGGGTATAAAAGCTAACAGAAACGAATTTCTCCGCCACCAGATGTAATACTTTGAAAAGATCGTCTTATGTGACCGTTAGGAATACTTTGTCAGACATTCGTCCATACAAGTTGTCCTAGGACTGGACAAACATAACATCTCTTTGAATTTCACTCCGTCTTCGATTATCTTCAACATAATCTAATTCACAACGTCTATGCCTATACGGAGTGGTTCACGGATATTAAATCCAACCGGTCTCTCCGTATTGACAACGATGGTAAAAAATCTTTGATAGCCGGTGTTTTAACTATCAAAGGATAAATAAATATCCATCAAATAATTTCACAATCATTGGCCCTCTTCTAATATTTTATATTAAATTCATTTTCTTAGCGAATTATATATATATATATCGTTGTATTGATTTCTGTTATCAAAATTTCTTAAAAATATTTTAACTCCTTAAATTCCCGGAAAAATTCGCCATAACCTCCTTTGTACCGGCGAATAGTTCAAAACTTAACTCGCCTCTCTAGGCCCTTTCCATTCTAAAAGAAAATCAAAAAGCCAAGTTGCTTGCCGATTCGGCGCATAAAACCTCATATGGAAATTGAAACATGTACCTTTTTGTCGTGCACTTAATTATACTCTTCATTCTCTCTTCATATTCTCCATACCTGTTTAAACATATGCGGCCATTTCCATTCCATTTTAATCAATTCAATCCCTTTTTGTTCTATTTGCTAATTAGTTTTCTAATTAGCTTCTTTGCTTAATCTGTTTTTGAACCTATCACGTATAAATACACTTACACATAAATCAAGTGTGTTGCGAAAAGCACCCAAATTTCTTCTTCCTAATCCCATGAGTGGTATTAAGAAGTGTAAAACTGGGTGTTTTTAGCACAATACCACCATGTGATGCTAAAAGCACCCAGATTTACACTTCCTAATACCACGCATGGTATTAAGAAGAAGAAATTTGGGTGCTTTTAGCAGCACTCTAAATCAAAATCAATTTCCTCTATCGCTTCCAAACTCTAATTCACGTTTCATATATAATTCCCCAATTTCAGTTAATAAATTTAAATCACTTAATAAAGTTAAGTTCGGCCCAAAACTCTATTTACTAATTTCCTTTGAAATTAGTTAACTTCATTTGATAATTAAAAATCTGATTTTTAGTTCAAAAATCATTCCATTTACTCGACTTGAGTCTTTATTTATTTCATAACTCAACTCTGGATTTTTACATTGGAAATATGGATTTTTATTCACAAAAATCCCTTTATTTTATTTAATAAACCGATATGGTTTATGAACGATTTTACTGCGACTTTTCTAAAATTTGATTTTGATATAACTCAAAACCTATACGACGAAATCAAGATTTTTCTTTTCCATTAGAAAACTATCATTCAATCGGTCCGGGTATTTCTTGTTTCATCGAATTCCGACTTATATTGAGTTCTGTATACTCAATTGAAGTTCGAATCGCCAAATCACGAACTACCGCGCCGCGGCGAGTTCATTTTAATTATAATTAAATTACAACCATTTAAACTTTGTTTTAAGTATAGATTCCAACTTCATTCTCTAATATTTACATATAAATTAAATCAGGTTTCCAAATCTAACTTAAATATCTCGATTCCCCAAAATCGCTGAAAAATCCATAACTCGGTCATGAATTTTTCACAACCCAACTTCTATATTAAATTCAACTTCCTCGAACATCAATCATTTTTTAAAGATTCAATATAATCGAATTCCACTTGTAAATCCCATTTATGTAAAAAATCAATTAATCCAACATTCTTTGTTATTACAAGCTAATAACATCCCTTGATAATAGCGAAGTCGTTCAATTTAGGGTATTTTATTTACCTCTCATACCTTGATCGACAACGTTCTTATCTCGAGATAGATAAGAGTTTGTAATACAAAACTGACACTACTTATCGATAAAATCTCCTTTTCTATTTCATTTAGAATACGATTTTAAATGCCATTTCTTATAATTGGAAATTTAGTTCCAAATTACACAATGGAAATTCTTCATTTTCATTTATAAACATTGTTTATAAATGAACTTCCATTTTAATATTCTACTTGAACTCGATCCCCTGTTTGGGAGCAGTTTATTTTTCTCTTCTAAATGTCAAATTTCTCCTTTCATTTTACATGCGGTGATATTTTATTATTATAAACTTCTATTTAAAAAATATAGAATCTATTTCCATATTTTAAAATATTGAAAATGTCAACTTCCTGAAATATTAATTTTTAAATTTACATTTCTACTAAATAAAATTAAAATATCCTTCCAAAGAATAATTTACTTATAAATTTGACATATTCAAATTCCAATCATAAATTCAAATGGATTTATTTCAATTCATTTTACATCACGAACATCGGGATAAATTTCATCGGTTTCTTTTCACGAAATAATTTCAAATTATAAATCCCTTTTTAAATTCATACTTGAATTTAAAATTATAAATTATCAAATAACATTTTGCCTCTTTTATTTAAAATTTTCGTAAGTTTTTCGTTTTCAAATTCCCTTTTAAATCCAATTTCCATTTTGGGAAACAAATTTCCTTTGAACTTCATATTTGAATTTAAAACAAAATAATGATTTTCCTTTCCATTAAAAACATTGTTTATAATTTTAGTTACTTGTTTTTATTATTAAAACAAGTTAATATTTCACATCTCATTCAAGATTCCATTTCTATTTCAAAAATAAAATTTCCCTTTTTAAAACCCAAAAATCCCTTTTATGATATTTTGAATATAAATATCTAGGGCCAGTGATATTCTAATATCTAACACACAAATCATCCATTCAATTCACATATCACATACATCTATACATATGTAAACAACAGTAAATAAATTTGAGGAATCCAGTTGGATCCCTCCAACCTGTTTTCCCTGCATCCACAGATGTTAGTCACATAAATAATACCAATCCTGCTTCAAGGCAGGATATCGCGGTATAAAAGGGGATCCACTTATGTACGTGGGCGTAGTGTCATCCGCTAATGATACTGCGGGCATCCGCTAATAGTATTGCGGTAAGTATCCAATAACCACAATCACCAAGCCTAGGTAACTAATATATATGACCACAGTAATTCAATAATTCATGCAAGCATCCAAGCAACCAAGAATTTGTTTTTAACGAGTAAAAATAAAACTTTGAGTGAGATTTACTCACCTTGATTTTCGTTGCCGAATATTCTGTTAATTTCCATTTTGTCGTGGCTACGTGGCTACGAATTGTCGTGACCGAATATATTCAACACCTATGATTATTGAATTTTATTTATCGATTAATCTATTATTAAATTAACTTCTAACCATGAATAATTAAATAACTCTATATCTTATTAAATTTTATAAAGGTGTATACCTTATTGCCTTGCACTTTAGATCGGATAATTTTCCCGAACCGTTCCCAAGCTGAAATCAGTCCCGACACTGTCGTATCCAATTCCGGCATTTTTTCAAACACTTTGCAGACGAAATCTCCATTCTTTGTTGTCACCCAGTCCCACTGCTTTGCTACTGGCTATATCACTCAAACAACTTCCTATTCACCCTTAAGCCGATCACCAAAAATTTGTTAACTTCCTCCTCTCCTTCCTTGACTATACCATTCCTGATTGATCCCCCTTACTGCCATTTAAAAGCTTCAACTCTCAGTTCTAATGACCATGCCACATTCCACTCAACATACCATTTTGGTCACGCTAACACTCAAATAAAAATTGTACTTCCTTATTTCAGAACAGACCGAACTACCAAGCCTGAAATCCATGAACACTCCTCAATCAACATTAAAAACATCACACCATTCCATCAACGTCTTTCCCATAATCATCTGCTGAACAACCCCTTCGACCATAGCAGCTTCTCCTCACCACTGTCTTCATGTCGAGTGTAACACCCCACCTCCGCTAGGGTCACTCACAAAGGGAATGCACTAGTTTTGGAGGGGTATTATCTAGGTAAACAAACACAGAGATAACACAAGACAGAACATAAATAAATAAATTATATAAAGCAGCGGTAGAAATTAAAAACCAAATCTCATTA
This sequence comes from Allium sativum, assembly GCA_030737875.1. NCBI lineage: Eukaryota > Viridiplantae > Streptophyta > Magnoliopsida > Asparagales > Amaryllidaceae > Allium > Allium sativum. Next base: position 808,225,598 of record CM060921.1, on the reverse strand, counting down.
CTTAAAAATAGAGTCAAAACCTCTTACATCAAAAGTACCAAGTCATTATTCCATTACATCAAGGTCTGAAGAAGCAATAAACTTAAAATAACATAAGTAAATAATTATTCCCCAAAAATAGCAGTAGTGCAGCCATAGCATAGCTCAAGACCAAACCGTACATGAGCTGACAGAAAGCAAGCTAAGCCCGAGCTAAGAGCTAGAGTTTCCTCCCTGAGAACCTGAGGGGGAAATGAAAGAAAAAGAGACGAAAGAAAAGGGTCAGTCATAAAGACTGGTAAGCCCTAGTGACTTTCAGTATAAAAACTAGTAAAGTTAACCAGACATGAGAAACTGAGATTAAACATAAAGTAATAACTGGACTGGCATGGTAACTAAGATAGCAAGATAAGTTAAGTCTAGTATCGCATATACAAGATTCACTGCACAACCTGTACTAGTATTCTAATCCATGTCAAGTATAAATCCAGAAATAATCCCTTGGCCCAATATCATGAATGACCCAATATGGGGTCCAACAAAACGATCTAATCGAATGGCTCCCTACAAACCTAACTCGTCGTGTGTCGGTGTCATACGGCCCAAACGCGGAATGTAGTCACCTGTGCTAGGTCCACCCTAGGGTGTATAAGGCCCTAGGGTGTCAACCACTGACACAAATCAAGCATGCACATTGTAGCCCTACTGGTGCCCATGTCTACTTTTTCAACTCCGGACGATGTGCACGACCATAGTCCGCCTGAACCTACAATGGCGCACCTACTCAGCCGTCTTTCTGGTCGCTTATAATCAGCCCAGTAATCGTGCCCCACCCTGCCTAGTCCCAGGGTATCTTGATACTCCTAAGTGGGTTACTGCTGAAAAGGGCCGCGTCACTAGGGTTTCTAAGGGTTAAGCGTTGTCATTCAAATTCGTGACTTAACCCTATCCAATCATGTATCAAGTTGGTTAAGTGTGTACAAGCAGTTCATGACTTAACCCTAACAAATCAACGTGTCAAATTGGTTAAGTATACTCAAGTGGTCCATGACTTAACCTTATCATGTGGCATTAATTAAATTAATGCACCCAAACCTCTCACATTAGACTTGGTTATGGTTACTGGATGTGCCGGGTGGGTCCGGGCAGCTTTACACCATAACCTAGTCTAACCTCGGGTTTCAAGTGCGATATGACCAACTACTCACATTGGGTCCTATTGTTTGCAGTTACTGGATTCGCCGGGCGGTTCCGGGCATGTTTATACTGCAAACTCAACCCAACCTCGAGTTGGCCACGTTCAAGTTATCTAAGTGTCATGTCCATATTCATGTTTTCAAGTATAACTTCATGTCAAGATTTTATGTCATATCATGTCAAGTTCATAGCCAATTCAGGTTTGCCTAAATTACCCAAAACGTATTCCCAACGCACGTGAATTCGAATCAATACAATAGATCTAAATAGGGAATAACACAAAAAGGATAGGCATAAGGTGGCAAAGGTGATTACAAGCTAAGCGTGGTGGTTATAACATTACTGGCATATGAAATAGGGTCTCAAATATCAAACTTAGCAAAATAGGGTGATAGACATGGCAATAGTTGACATAAGATAATAACCCCAATTTGTGAACAATAATAGTTTCAACATCACCGGCATGTTAAGATAATGGTCATGAGGGGTTTAGGTTTATAACATGAATAGGCCCCAAATCAAGTTCATAGAAATATTTCCTCAAGTTAAGATTTAAGATGAAAATATCTAGGGTGAACAATAGTAGATCCAAAATAATAGATCTAAAAGGAATAGTCATAGGTCAAAGATATACAATGATTGATCCAACCTAATTATCATATTTAGGTTCAATTTCAGTTTACAACATGTTCATGTTAAGTTTAGAGTTTAGATCTAAGAGTAACTGGGGCTTACAGAACGTGGTTTGAGAATAAGAGAACAAAGAAGTGATGTAGAAGCTCTAGAAATCCCCCAATTAGAAATCCTCTAAACGAAGCCTTGACGAAGAAGAAATAGCCCCCTTTTCTCTATCTTTTCAACCAGAATTTTAGCAGCATAAGGCCGGAGAGAAATTGTGTAGAGAGTCTAGGGTTAGGGGCTGTTTATATAGGGTTTAGGCAATGAATATGGACGGAAATCGAACCAGAAACATCAGAACAAACTTTGGCCCAAAAATGGGTTTGGGGTACCAGGTCGACCCCCAGGTCGACACTATAGTCGACCTCGTCCTGGGGGGTCGACTACATGGTCGACCGCCCAGTCGACCTGGTCCCTGGGCGGGATTTTTCCCACCCTGTCTGTCTGGGTTTAAAATTCAAATTTTGAATTCGAGTTCGAGCTGTTTTAAACTTTGAAAATTTCTGAAACTTTGGAGGGCCATAACTTGGTCATACGGACTCCGATTTTTGAAAAATCGGACTCGTTTCCAAGCAGAATTTCGAGACGAACATAATGGCATAACCCGTTGCCCTTGATTCTTATCTTAAAAATTAATTCTGCCTTAATTTATAGTTATAACACGTTATCAAAATAAGGGTTGTTACATTCTCCCCTCCTTAAAAGATTTCGTCCTCGAAATCTCTAAGTTAGGAAGAACGTATCCTACCATCCATCATCCATCTACTCAAAACATCATCCACAAGCAACCATTGTCCTTAAAAGATTTCTAGTGCTGTATGAACAAATACAGAAAGTGTGTGTATATGTACTTATCTAATGCAAAAGATCAGGCGGTTACTGATTCAGTAAACCTCCTTAATGCGAAATATGTTAGTGTAATGAGTCCAACATATAGGCAAATTCCTAACATAATTTCTAATTTCTACATGAGTGAACAAACATCATCCATATGCAACATCCAAGTGATATCATGATGTTAGATCTAAATTTGGACCTAACACCCAAATTGTTCTGATTCGTAGGAAATTATAATTGAAAAATGAAGAAAAAGCAGAAAACACACAGAATTTATAGTGGTTCGGCGTTAACGAGCCTACGTCCACTTTATATGCTACTGATTATACTTTGAATGCTAGTACAACCAATAATTTCACTCAATCTCACTTTACAATTGTGATTTCTCTCAGTTATTTCGGTAGTATGACAACAATGGTGGATTCAATACTCAGAACTACCAAAAGATCCTGAAAAATGCCAGTCTCTGGGCTATTTATAGCTGATTTTGTTAGACGATTCGTGGGTACACGCGGCGCAAATCCCGAGATAGCCGGATCGGATCGAGCAAGGAGGAAGAAATGGTCAAACTTGACGTTGAGGACACGTGTCGCGTGACCCGTATATCTCGGATCGCTGAAGACCAGTTCGTGGTCGAACAAGTTCGAGGCTCCACTGCGCGTCGGAGGATTGGATCGAGGTAGCGGTGTAAGTGCATATCGAGCCGTGACGAGGTGGCGTGGCACGGACCGAGCCGAGCTTCCTTGGACGGATCGTGTCGCGATCCGTATTGGCGATCCGAGGGGAGCAATCCAAAGGGGGCGATCCGAGGGGTCCGATCCGATCATTCATGAACCGGAGGAATGGATCTCTACATTCTCTGCTTGTGTGTGCCCTTGGTGGCTTGGTCAAAAAGCTAGCCAACATTTTGCCCCCTCGAAGTATGTTTTATCAAGGATGGAACATGCTTCGAAGATTCTGATCCGTCTTTTCCTGAAGCGATGCAAACCGACGGTCGTATCTGTCTAAAATGTCGCACTGTTTCCGAAAAGTTATTTCTCTTGACAGGTATAAATACCAGCATAGTCTCCGATCATTTCTCGTTTATTGGGCAATTCTTTTCTGGAATTTTGTTGAGGCTTCATCATCGAATTAAGCAGGTAATTTTCTGAAAATTTTCGTAATCATTTCTGAATTTTCATCTCGTCATGTTGTGGTCGGTTCGGATCGCGTGTTGCATGACGCGGAGGTTCGTCGCGATCCGTGAAGCGTTACGAGCTTCTATATGGTGCGCGATGGGCTTCAACTATGATGGGCCAATGTTTGTCGCGAGGCGGTCCGTGGGTTGAAGTGGGCTTCCAAGCGTTACGGGCTTCAAGCTCGCGGCCCGCATAGTGCAGATAAAACAAAATCGGGAAGACGAAGAGACATCTTTTCCCTATATAAGTCGGGCCTCCTTCCTCATTTCCCCTTCTTCTTTCTAGCGCCGCCGCCATCAATTTCCCTTTCCAGCTTTCAATTTGCGATTTCTTCCTCCGATTTTCAGTTAAACACAATAGGTAATCATGATGGAAATGTTTCCATGCCACTTTGTACCCTCTTTTCTCGAGTTTTTGCTATTTTTAGGAAGAAAGGGGCGGAATTTGATGATCTTTGAGGGTTTGGAGGCTGTGCAAATGCCATGGCCGATGGGTTTACCTGCTCGAGTTCTCTGATGGGGAAGGAGGGAAGAAGGAGAAGAAGGAGAGGATGAAAGGAGGTATCAGATAGGCTCGCGGTGAGGAACGGGGTAGTGGACAGTTCGGGGTGAGGAAATGGTGAAGTGACGGATCGGGTGGAGCGCGAGGTCACGGATCGTGGCGAGGGGCAAGGTAGCGGACCGCGGCGAGGGGCGAGGTAGCGGACCGTGGCGAGGGGCGAGGTAGCGGACCGTGGCGAGGGGCGAGATAGCGGACCGCTAGGAAATTGTCACGATCTGTTGGGATATGAACGACGAATCAAAGTTTTGCGCGATCCGTTGCCCCTCCTTGAACCTAAGCCCTTTCACGAACCGAACCGCTCATCGCGTCCTGGCCATGTATCGCGATCTGAAGCCTTACTTGCGATCCGAAGGGGTATCCCGAGCCAAACAATGAACGATCCAAGGGACTTGTAACATGAACAATGCAACTTAACTCCAACACATCAATGGACAGTTAGGCTAGAGCCTTGAGAACGAACTTTCTGGACTGAATAAATGCATAACTCAACGTCATAGAACGACCAATACTTTGACGATTTCACCTTCCTTTGCACTTTTCTTTAATGTACACACAAGCACTCACTGGCACTTGCACACATGGGGGTAAGGGTAGGTAGGTTCTAACTTGCTATATATGCCTACATAGATATGTCAGACAAACAGGTAACTGAGACATCAGAGAACGTTACTGAACCAGAGGCATCGACGCAACCTCAGTCTGATGTGCCTCCTTCAACCTCAGATCGGGATAAGTCTGATCCTGACTACAAAGCAGACTCTGATGCAGAGTCAACATCTTCAGACAATGCACCTCCTAATGAGGCGGATGGTCGGGCCCCTGACGAGCTTCCGGGGGCCAAGGACATAGATAAGTTCGACGATTGTCTGGCTTCAAAGATGGATGAAACCAAGCTTCGAAAATTATGCCTGAAGCATGGAATACCGTAGGATGATGTCAAGACTCCAGGCAAGAACGACAGGCCTAACTCCGCCCCAGCTGGGCATATGACCATTAGTAAACTGATGTGCAACGTAGGTGATATTCCTCCGTTTCCGCCAATCGTCGTGGAAACTTTAAGACAACTGCGTATTGCTCCGATGCAGCTCTACCCCAACTCTTATGCAGCTCTATATACGTTATCAGTAGCGTATCCAGAGATTTTGGGGACTGAGCTTGCCTTCAGAGATTTAAAGTTCTTCTACCTTTTCAAGAATAAGTCCAAGGTGACTCCGAACATTTCCCACCTCGAATCGGTAGTCGGCAGGAAGGTTGTAACTGAGGGTCACAATAACATCGGGGATCCTAAAGTTGACTGGCATTATATAAAACAACAGGCGGGATGTGCACGGAAATGGCTTAAAGCAAGTGAGTTCTAAATCTTCAGATCAATAACTTGATTAGATTATGAGAATGCTAACGTGTTTCTTTTCTCCACACAGATCATACATTTCCCAAGACTGAAGGCTCGGTGTATCAGGAGCGATTGTCTCGCCTTCAAAAAAGCAAATCAAATTTCTTAAAGATAAAGCTGTGTCTTACCGACGAGAATCTTCATAGGCACCGTCTTCTGGACATAAAATTTGGACTGGGCAAGGACGGGCCTTACAAATACGTTGCTCCAGCTGATGGCGAGGGAACTTCCAGGGCATCCAAAACATCCGAACATGAGGGGCAAAGAGAAACTTCAGTCCCTAAGAATCAGTCCCCACCGAATACTCCACCACATGTGGACTCTGCCAATACTGAAGAACTACCCGATGAGCAAACGTTTAGGGAACTAGATAAGCTCCCTTTACCAGATGACGTTTATTCGCAAGAAGATTTTGGTGGTGAACCATTCTTTCCTACCACCGATGAAGTGGATACTTCTATCTAAGAAAAAGATGTAGCACAGACGAGCCTAGCTCTGGGCCCTGGTCCGTTAGGGGGTTATACGAGATGCACACATCACATGCACCACTCACCACAGCACTTTTTACACTATGGCTATTCATAGTTTTGACATACATTTGTTTCATTTGCAGGAAGTATGGCTCGCAAAAAGTCTTATTCGTTTCGCACCCTCCGTTCGAACACTCCAAGCCTTCGTGGAAATCCTGAACAAGCTCGCGAGAGCAGCCGAGGGGGAGATAGCTATCGGCCCCGGGATTCCTATAAGTCTCATTCTTCACGGTCCAGATCTCCATCAAGGCATGATTCTAGGAAGCCTCACAGCAGCAAACCTCCGCCTACGGGGGGAAAGCAACTCCCCAAACAGCTAACCCCTCCCAAGGCAACGCCGTCTTACGACAAGTTATCAAAAAAGCACCATGAATCTAAGGATGAGAAGAGGGATCCAAGCAAGGATAGGGAGAAGGACCTGAGCAAGGATTCTGAGAGGGAAAAAACTGACATCGTACCCTCTAGTCCACAAGGTTTAAGTGCCCCCGGAGCACGAGACTATATCCATGGTCCAGAAGCTGAGGCTAAGCTGGGGAGAATGCGAGAACAATTTCCCAACATCTTCTTCGACAGACTGATGTACATTCCATCTCTCGAACCGGTCTCCCGTGATTGGGATACTGAGGTTATCGGGCATATTCACCATGTAGCGACTCAGTATGAGGCGATGAAGAAGCATGCTGTGAAACTTTCAGACTACATCCGTAAACTTGAAACGGAAGCGCATAGATCCAAGGCGAGAATTGATAACAATGAGAGAGCCAGAAAGAAAATGGAGGCAGACTTGGAAGAGGCTCAGTCCCAGCTTGACGTGGCACAACGGGATGCCAAAAATTACAAAAAGGAACTGGAGGAGGCCAGGCAACGCTTTCGTACTGAACTTGATTCAAATAGTGAAGAGTGTTTGAAGCTGAAGAAGGAGATAGAAGACCTTCGGACATCCAATACTGAATTGAAGGCGGCTAAAGATCATTTTGAGGCTGAGAAGGTTGCTTGGGAGAAAGAAAAGGAGAGCTTGAAAGATAGCCTATCGTTGGCCGAGGGAGAGAAGATAATTCTGAATGATCAAGTCGCGGATGTAGAGAGGCGCGTGGATCTCGCTGAAAAGAATACGGCAAGTGCTCTTGAGATGGCTACTGTTTCTACTGACAAGCTCCTTGAGCAAAATAAGGAGATTGAAAGATTCGACGAAACAGTGTTTGACTTTTTCGGCCAAGTTCTCAAGACCCGTAGCCTCTCATGGATCCCGGACTACCATGTCACTTTAACCCACTTATGGGATGCTATCGTCGAGGGTGAAAAACGGCGACTAGGGGTCGAAGAGATTGACGAGGATGAGTTAAAGCGGACCATTCTCAAGGATAACGAACCTGAGGACTTGGAGGAGGGCAGACGCTTACTCCAAGAAGAGATGAAAAAAGAGAAAGCTCTGGCCAAGGGCAAGGGCAAAATTGAAGAAGGCTCGACTTCAGCAGCAGAGCTCAAGACCTCCGAAGTTGAGGAATACAGTCCTGATGATCCCTTGATTCCCATGGATCCGGCTCCTCTGATTGCCGGAGCTTCTGCTACTGGCTTGGATGAAGGATCAGTGAAAGGTATCCCTATATTTTCCCCGCACTTTGTCAAAGCAGTTGTGAGTTGTCGTCGTCTTGCGGAGCAGCCAATTGAGTTAATAACATGTGTTCCTCGTAATACAGGTGGCAATCCGGCTGACAAGGATGCTGAGAAGACAACAGAGGCGGAGAAAACTGACGTCCCGCCTAGTGCCAGTGTTGATGCTCCAGAGCAGGCTGAAGGCACATCAGCGGAGAAGGTCATCCTGGCACCTGATGTTGATGCTTCTAAGGATGATGAAACCATCGCCGCCTTGAGATACATGGACGGACGCCATGTGGATGATGATGAGGAGGTTTCTATTACCAAAGAAACCGCCGGCGATGATGCGGAAACCTTGGCTGAGAGGAAGGATAGGCAAGAGAAACAGCTTGCCTTGAAGAAAGAGGAGCAAGAGCCTTTGAACGTTGCTCCTATCTCGGAGTTTGATCCCAAAACTGGGAAGGTTCTAAAGATTCAGCCCAGGTCAATCACCAGACAGCTCCATTCTGAGAATCCTGATGATTCCCCTGCTCTCATTGATAAAAGAATGAGGAAGAAGGAGGACCAATCTGATGTTGACAAGGCGGAGCTGGAAAAACAGAAGCATGAGAAGAAGTCCGAGCGCAAATAGGATGCTCTTGCTTGTTTATATTTTGTCTTTAGGATTTCCACTGGCCATTGAATGTAATTGTGAGACTGGCCCTCACTTTTGGTTAGGTTTCTTTTAGGTTGCTTTTTAATCTTGTAGGCTTGCAGTTTATGAATGAAAGTTTATTTCTTTTTGCATCATCGTGTACCTGCATCCAATAAAATCTTCTGACTATAACTACAAATCACTTAAGCAACATAAAGAATTTAACAATATCTGTATTGTATCAAGGTGCACAGAAAGAATTTAACAATATCTGTATTGTATCAAGGTGCACATATACATATATATGCCCCCAATCAATTGTTAACGTAGCGCCTAGCCAGGGCTTGTTAAAGATTAATTAGAGTTGAACCCATGTTGCCCCCTATTCCGTATAGGGGACTTAGAAATTTTAGTAGGATTAAAGTTGTTGGATTGCCAAATCCCCGGCACTTCGATACTCTCCCGATCCATAAGCGGTTACAGCTCGAACTTGTATCATAATATGCGCACCGATCCTCCAGCGGGGCAGAAATTCTGTGGGCGCTGAGTCTTCAGCACCCTTCTCAGCGCTCAGTCGGAGACGCTTTTATACTCTCTCTGCTCTGGAGAGTTAGAGTTCGAGCTCAGCAGTTCTATCGCTCCCCGATCCTTCAGCGGGGTAGGAGTTCTTTCTCAGCGCTCAATCGGAGACGCTTTTATACTCTCTCTGCTCTGGAGAGTTAGAGTTCGAGCTCAGGTGTTCCATCGCTCCCCGATCCTTCAGCGGGGTAGGAGTTCTTTCTCAGCGCTCAATCGGAGACGCTTTTATACTCTCTCTGCTCTGGAGAGTTAGAGTTCGAGCTTAGCAGTTCCATCGCTCCCCGATCCTTCAGCGGCGTAGGAGCTCTTTCTCAGCGCTCAATCGGAGACGCTTTTATACTCTCTCTCTGCTTTGGGGAGTTAGAGTTCGGTCAAGGCGGTTCCGATCATGGTGTACTACCATGACTTGGGGACATCGCCTTCATATCCTTTATACTCTCTCTGCTCTGGAGAGTTAGAGTGCGATCAATGGTATTATTTGCTTTATTGCACCTTCAGAGTTCTGACTACTTGTTGCCCTCCATTCTGGTGGGAGGCTCCTGTAATCACATGTTCCTGTAGAAAGACAGGTAAATAATAGTGCAATAAAGATAAACGACACACAATATTTTTATAGTGGTTTGGTCAAATTGTGACCTACGTCCACTTTATAATCTTTTGCTCAAAACATCGGACTATTCTAGGCAAGTCATGCCTTGTACATGGTCCTAATGAAACAAAAGAATAGTCCCGACGAATTTACGTCAGGTATGGCCGCAAATGTTGGGCATTCCACACTCTGGGGATTTCTTCTCCGTCCATGGTTGCTAGCTTGAAGGTTCCATTATCAAGCCTGCGTAGAATGGAGTACGGTCCTTCCCACTTCGCACCCATATGAACTAGGGGTGGGAAGACACGCTTCAGAACCAAGTCTCCGGGTTGAAAGGTACGGGCTCGAACCTTTTTGTTGTAGTATCGGGCGACCTGTTGCTTGTGTCTCAAGGCACGCAGGTCTGCTTCATCCCTCTTCTCCTCTATCATATCCAGGGATTCAAGGAGCAATTCGTTGTTAGTCATCGGATCGTAATAAGTGACTCGGTGAGATGGTACTTTCAGCTCAACCGGGATGACTGCTTCTGCTCCAGAAGCAAGAGAGAAGGGGGTATGGCCCGTCGCCGATTTGTATGTTGTCCTGTAGGCCCATAATGCCAAGGGTAATTCATCGACCCACATGGCTTTGGCCCGTTTCAATCTTCTTTTCAGAATGGACTTGATCATTTTGTTTGCCGCTTCGACCTGTCCGTTCGACTGCGGATGTTCCACAGAGGTGTATCGTTTCTCGATGTGGTATTTCTGGCAGAAGTCTCTGAATTCACTGCTGTCGAACTGGGTCCCATTGTCGGTTATGACGATCTTTGGAATACCAAACCGGCAAATGATGTTCCTAACGACGAAATTGATTACTCATTTCGTCGTGATCGTAGTCAGATGTTCAGCCTCGACCCATTTGGTGAAGTAATCTACAGCCACAATAGCAAACTTCGCTCCGCCCTTTGCTATAGGGAGGCTGCCGATTATATCAATTCCCCACATAGCGAAGGGCCAGGGACTCATCATTGTTTTCAACTGACCAGGAGGTGCCCTGGGAATCTTAGAATATCTCTGGCATGCATCACACCGTCGCGCGTACTTCGCCGCATCATTGTTTATGGTAGGCAAGAAATAGTCGTACCGCAACACCTTTTTTGCAAGTGTTTGTCCTCCGGTGTGGTCTCCACACTCACCCTCATGTACCTCTTGCAATACACGCTTGATGTCGTCATGGGCTATACACCTGAGCAGTGGCATCGAAAATCCCTGTCTGTATAGGGCTCCGCCATGCAGAACATATTGGGAAGCTTTACGGATTACTTTACGCCTCTCGCTCTTCTTGGTCGGAAGCGTTCCGTCCATCAAGAAATTCTTTAGAGGGGTCATCCACGACTCCCTTTCGGGCTCCGTCTCTAGCACCAGATCAATTTCCATCTGATCTATGCTAGGGGACCGAAGCACTTCAACTGGGGCTAGCCCGGCCTCTTCGGGTTCGTCGGAACTAGCCATCTTTGCCAACTTATCTGCTTGTTGGTTCTCTGACCGCGGAATATGAGATATACTGTAATGGTCAAGACCACTTAACAAATCCTTCACTTTCTCCAGATACAAAATCAATCTTGGGCTTTTGGCTTGGAATGTTCCAGGGACCTGGTTTACAACCAACTTGGAATCACAGAATATGTCCAGTTTCGTGATTTTTAATTCCTTCGCAATCCTTAGCCCGGCTATTAAGGCTTCGTATTCAGAGTCGTTGTTAGTGGCGTGAAATTCCAACCGGATAGCATAGGATATCATCCGCTTCTCGGGAGTTTAAAGCACCACTCCTGCGCCTGATCGTTTGTCATTCCTAGCACCATCAGTATACAATCTCCAAGCACTGGGATCGAGAAGTAACTTTGCTGGGTCTAAGGTTTTAAATCTCGGATATCGGTCGCATTTCGTCTCAGGGATTTTATGACTCGGTCTCGTATCGGGGGAGATCTCGGACGAGATGAGTCTAACTCGGGAGTTCGTCTCGGATTTTCATCTCGGGTCTGAAAGTTCATATCGAAACAATCTCGGGGTACATGATATGTTAAAAATGATATTTTAACAAAATGATTTTCATGAATGCTATCAAAAACATAGTAACTTAAACTTTAAATGCAAAATAACTTTATTATTCTTTATTTTGCGAAAATCATTCATACTCTAAATCGTAATATGCTTAAAACAGGAATATTGTTAGACAGGAAACATTAAAAGGATCCAAAACATTAAAAAATTCAGCATAAATAGACCATAAAATACATAATTTCATAAGTAACATGTATGTAAAAAGACGAATATGAAAATCATAAGCATTGTAAAACATATACGAACATACAATATAGTCATTTAACATGCAAAATGTAAAATAACAAAAGATTGATATGGCTAGATTTGAGTTTTTTAATTATAGTTCTAGTTCAGGCATAAATTTAAATTTTAACCAAAAAAACAAAGATCTCGGACGATATTCTAGTATTTCGTCTCGGTCGATATATCGTTCGATACTGCAATATCTCGGGCGATATATTCGAAAGGATATTTAGAGTGATATTTGCTGTTTCGTTTCGGAAGGAGCCCAAAAACGAGATCTCGGAGGAGATTTCGGGCGATATTTGCGAGATTTGAAACTATGGGTGGGTCAGCATCTTCGTTTACTGCGTCCTCATCTGAGACAGTAAATTCTACAATGAAATCTGCGAGCACGTGCCCCCGTATCGATCGTCGGGGCTGAAAATTAAGATCAAATTGGCTTAACTCAATGTTCCACTTGAGTAGCCTTCCAGACGCTTCTGGTTTCTGGAGAACTTGCTTTAGCGGGTGGTCAGTGTACACGGTAATGGGATGAGCTTGGAAATAATGTCGAAGCTTCCTGGAGGCAATCAGCAAACTATACGCTAACTTTTCTATCTTCGGATAATTGCGCTCTGCTGCCGCCAATTTCTTGCTCACGTAATACACTGGTCTTTGAATCTTATCTTCTTCTCTTACTAATGCTGAGCTGATCGCTTGGGATGACACAGCTAGATACACGAACAAATCCTCGTGATCGACCGGCTTAGACAGAATCGGTGGCCTCTCCAGATGATTCAGCAAGTTCTGAAATGCTTCTATGCAATCAGGGGTCCATTTAAAATTGCGTTTTCCTCGCTTTATCAATTCGAAGAATGGAATACACTTGTCTGTAGCTCGGGAAATGAATCTGCTTAGCGCTGCTACTTTCCCTGCAAGGCTCTGCACAACTTTGATTTGCCTGGGCTCCTGAATGCCTCTAATTGCTGCGATCTGATCTGGATTAATCTCTATCCCGCGCGAGCTGACGATGAATCCTAAGAACTTCCCAGATGCAACCCCAAATGAACATTTCGTTGGGTTGAGTTTCATCCCGTACTTTCGAAGAATTCCAAACATCTCTGCCAAGTCCACAGTGTGATCGGAGGATTGTTTGGATTTAACCGGCATGTCGTCGACGTAAACTTCCATCGTTTTCCCAATCTGGTTATAGAACATTCTGTTCACTAACCGTTGATATGTGGCACCTGCGTTCTTCAAGCCAAAAGGCATTACCACGTAGCAGTATAATCCCAGATCCGTAGTGAAACTAGTGTGCTCTTGGTCCGGGACATGCATAGGAATCTGATTATATCCAGAATAAGCATCCATGAAAGAGAGAAGCTCAAGACCGGCCGTCGAGTCCACCAACTGGTCAATTCTGGGTAACGGAAAACTGTCTTTTGGGCAGGCTTTATTCAGATCCGAGAAATCGATACACGTACGCCACTTCCCGTTGGCCTTCTTTACCATAACTGGATTTGAGATCCAATCTGGATAGGTCGAGTCTATGATAAATCCATTACTTTTTAGCTTTCCAACCTCCTCTTTCAAGGCAGCGGACCTCTCTGGACCCAGCATTCGCCTTTTTTGTTTCACCGGAGGATGCTTCGGATTGATGTTCAACGAGTGGCTAATGATTGAAGGGGATATCCCACACATGTCCGCGTGGGTCCAGGCAAAGACATCCAAGTTATCTTTCAGGAAATCAGTCAGTTCTTTAGCTCGAACTGGGTCCAACTGGGATCCAATCTTCAGGACCTTCTCTGGGTCACTATCATCGATTGGTACATCCACAGTCGTTTTGTTGGGAGCCGCCATTCTGCCCCCAGGCTCTTCATCCTCTCTGGGATCTATGTCCTCGGGCAGTTCTCTGGGCGGCTCGCCTACGATTGTTTTCTTTAGCTACTATGACGCCGCCTCCCTTGCGGGGGGTGCAGCGTCCTTGGTTTCTATGTCTCCTTCGTTGCGGAGTAGTTTTAACTCTGCAATGTAACATGCTCGTGCAGCAACCTGGTCTCTTCTGACTATGCCAACACCAGCTTCTGTAGGAAACTTCAACAGCAAGCACCAGGGAGCTATACAGGCTCTGAACCTTACTAGGGCCGGTCGTCCCAAGAAAGCATTATAGGGCGAGTCAATGCCCAAAACCACTAAGGGAAGAGTTCTCACTCTCTTGCGTTCTCCTTCCCCAAGTGTAGCCGGTAACTCTACATATCCCATGGGTGCGGTTGAGGCTCCGTTAAATCCGCGGATCCATCCTTCGCACGGCTTTAAATCCTTTAGCTCAAGGTTCATCTGATCGAAAGTCTTTTTGAATAGGATGTTGACTGAACTCCCATTATCCACTAAAACTTTATGGACAGTAGCCGGGCCAATTGGGACCGTGATTACAAATGGATCCTCAGTAGGAGCATGGACTCCGATACTCTCTCGTTCGCGGAAGACGACATCATCTGTCATCATCTTCTGTTGCTTTACCGGGACAATGCTCTCAGGATCGCTACATACTCCTACTTCGAGATGTTGCTTAGCCGCGTTGACGTACTGATCCATCGCTTTGTTACTGTGCCCGGCAAGATAAAGCCCTCCGATTATGGTGTTGATGACCAGGTTTTTTCCTCTTTGCTGAGGAGTCGGCCTAACAGCAGGCTGGTTCTGATTTTGATTTGGGGCTTGTACGGCTTGCCCCCTATCTCTAGGAGTTACCCTGTACTCATCCAACTTTCCTTCTCGGAGTAGCTTTTCGACAACATCTCTTAAGTGACGGCATTCATTTGTAAAGTGGCCGTGGATCTGATGGAACATACAAAACTTTCCCGTCTCACGTTCCTTCTCCGTCGATTCTCTTGGAGGCGGCCTTTTATGTTGGAGAACGTTGTATGAGTCAGCGAGTATATTCTCCAACGTGTCGTTTATTGGTGTGTAAGTCTCGAAAGCCCTAGGGCGAGTCCTTCTCTTGGAGTCGTTCCCTTGGTTCCTCTTCCGATTGTTGCCGTTACCGTTATTGACATTGTTTCCGGGCTGACGACCACCCTGGTTCCGGTTTCCGACATTGACTTCAACCTTCCCCGAGCTGTCTCCTGTCTGCTTAATGGCGACATTGCTTTGGATTTCCTCCTTGTCCGCCATTTTTGTTTTCCGGTTAGCATACACCTCCTCCTGACGCAGGCTTACGTTGGCTTTCTCGTAGTACAACTCTCTGGTATGGGGCGGCTTGCCGGCCAAGTATCTCTCAAATTCAGTATCTTTATCTACCCCGTCTATCAGGGCTGCCACAACAGTTGGCTCATGGGGGTCCTTGACTTTAGTAGCGGCTAAGTTGAAACAATCCAGATACCCTCTCAAGGCTTCGCCTGGTCGTTGTTTGATAAGGAACAAGTCAATCACACTCTTCGTCCTCTATGCATGGATACAGAACTGTTCCACGAACCTCTCACTCAACTCCCTGAAACTGGAAACCGATCTTGCAGGTAAGCGGGTGAACCATAATAATGCTACTTCCTCCAAGAATATAGGGAATGCCTTGCACTTTACAGCGTCAGATGCTGCAGCAGCGATCATTGACCAAGAATATCTCATTAAGTGTTGGATTGGATCAGACCTACCCGCATAGCGGTTCATCTGCGGCATGTTGAAGCGTCTCGGGAATGTAGCATCCAGGATGTCATCAGTGAAGGGGGTGTGACTACGTTCAATTCCCCAATCTTCATTTCTCTGTCCACGGCTGCCTGCCAGAATTTGATGGACCATGTCTGTAACATTTTCCATAGTCAACGGAGGTTCGGGATCGACACTCCTTTCTCTGTGGGATTTTCTGACCTCCCTCCTAGGAGCATGTGCGAACCCTGGAATTTGGATAGGACTTCGGCATGATTATTCAGATTGTGGTTCGAAGGCCCTACGTCGAGCGCCTCTTCTTCTCGTGACCGCAGGGTTCCAAATCGGAGCTGTTCTATGTTTTCCGGCCTTTCATACGGTCGTCGCTGAGATCTTGGCGACTCCTCTAACGAAGAAGAGTACTGAAGGGTGAGCGGACGAACCGGGGATGTCCTTTGCCTCGCAAGGTCATCGATTCTTCTATCCATAGCAGTCAAACTCTGTCGCAGCACGGAACTCTCTCGCCTTTGAGCAGCCAATTCATCAAACAGCCTATCCCACCTTTCTGAGAAGCGAGAGAGATCTCCTTCAGTGACTGGGTAGAGCGATCGTATTGATCGTCAACATTTTCTCTTATGCGCAGGGAACTTGAGCCAGGTCGAACAGAGGCATCTGAACGGGAAGAATGAGCCATAACCTCCTTTCCAGGTCGTTGTCAATGGCTCGTTGCGCCCCCCTTGGTTCGGTTCGTGGTGAGGCTAGGCACAGGGTTCGTGGCGTGGTCATGGGATCGAGTGACAACACCTTCAGCATTACGGTTTGTGGCGCCCTCGTCGGGTTGGTTCGTGGCGCCCTCATCAGCTCGGTTCGCCTCCAGGTGGCCGCAATCCGCGAGGCCCTCCTCGACCTGCTCGTGCCCACTCTCTTCAATGGCTTCATTCGCGACTTCATTCGCTCGCGAAGTTTGTACTTCCTTAGACTTCTTTCCAGCCATGATATCTGATGTCGCTGGAACTTTCAAAAATCCGAACAGTGAAGTTTTGGGACTGTTTTCTTCGGACTTGAATATCCAAACAATGGAGAAACAATCCAATATGCTGAGAAATCAATTCTCAGTGAAAACACCAAAATGTTAGATCTAAATTTGGACCTAACACCCAAATTGTTCTGATTCGTAGGAAATTATAACTGAAAAATGAAGAAAAAGCAGAAAACACACAGAATTTATAGTGGTTCGGCGTTAACGAGCCTACGTCCACTTTATATGCTACTAATTATACTTTGAATGCTAGTACAACCAATAATTTCACTCAACCTCACTTTACAATTGTGATTTCTCTCAGTTATTTCGGTAATATGACAGCAATGGTGGATTCAATACTCAGAACTGCCAAAAGATCCTGAAAAATGCCAGTCTCTGGGCTATTTATAGCTGATTTTGTCAGACGGTTCGCGGGTACACGTGGCGCAAATCCCGAGATAGCCGGATCGGATCGAACAAGGAGGAAGAAATGGTCAAACTTGCCGTTGAGGACAAGTGTCGCGTGACCCGTATATCTCGGATTGCTGAAGACCAGTTCGTGGTCGAACAAGTTCGAGGCTCCACTACGCGTCGGAGGATTGGATCGAGGTAGCGGTGTAAGTGCATATCGAGCCGTGACGAGGTGGCGTGGAACGGACCGAGCCGAGCTTCTTTGGACGGATCGTGTCGCGATCTGTACTGGCGATCCGAGGGGAGCGATCCAAAGGGGGCGATCCGAGGGGTGCGATCCGATCATTCATGAACCGGAGGAATGGATCTCTACATTCTCTGCTTGTGTGTGAACCTTGGTGGCTTGGTCAAAAAGCTAGCCAACACATGACAAGTTCCATCCATGTACAAGTATAAGCACTCATGCATATGCAATATGAAAATGTGACTGAGCCGATCCAGTGCCTAATGTGTGTCATGCATCCACTAGCAATCACTTGCATACACTTGCAACTATTTGTAAACATCAACCATAACATGTTTCAAATACATGTTTACATCCATAGGGTTCTACCTAAGGTTCTCAAGTTCGAGAAGATAACAAGACAAACATAGGTAGCAAAAGAAAGACTTTCAAGCTTAAAAGGAAAAAGAGATCGAGATTGTATGCTAAAAAAGAAATGGGTAAAGCGCGCGCATTTTCTCTTTGGTTTCCCAAGTTGCGTCTTCTTGGGCTTCACTCCACTGTACTTTAACTAGCTGAATTCTCGATTCTTTAGCTTCTTGATCTTCGTTCCTATGATACTGATCAGAACTCGCCTCAATGTTGCTTCCTTTTCCACTTCTACGCCTTCAAGGATGCTTGGCTCAACCACTTTGGCAGACTCATGTAAACACTTTCGGAGATGTGAGACATGAAAGACATTGTGTACTCCGGCCAGCCTTTCGGGTAATTCTACCTTATAGGCCATCTGCCCAATCCTCTCAGTGATAGGGAACGGTCCTACGAACCTTGGTGCTAGCTTTCCAACTGTTCCAGAACGAAACACATTGCATAAAGGAGAAACTTTTATAAAAACCGTATCTCCGACTTCGAACTCTTGGTCTGTCCTTCTCTTGTCCGCATAAGATTTCTGTCTGTCTTGGGCCGTTTTCATCCATGTTCGTATCAACTCAACCTTCTCAGAAGCGTACCTTATCATATCGGGCCCAAGTATAAGCTTGTCTGTCATCTCCCACCAACAAGTTGGTGACTTGCACAGTCTTCCATACAAGGCTTCGAACGGTGCCATTCCTATGCCAGCTTGGTAGTTATTATTATATGCAAACTCCACGAGAGGGAGATGGTCTTCCCAAGTACCACCAAAATCAAGAATGCATAGTCTCAAAAGATCCTCTAGTACCCTATTTACCCTTTCGGTTTGTCCATCCGTCTGTGGGTGATAGGCCGTACTTAAATTCAGTTGCGTACCCATTGCTTCTTGCAGACTGTTCCAAAACTGGCTAGTGAAAATCGGGTCACGATCACTAACTATACTAAAAGGAACCCCGTGCAACCGTACTATCTCTCGAAGGTAAATAGACGCTAGCCATGATGCAGTCCTCTTGCTTTTCATCGGAATGAAGTGAGCACTCTTCGTGAGTCTATCAACTATGACCCATATGCTAGTATTTCCCTTCCTTGACATAGGCAATCCATCCACGAAATCCATAGAGATACTTTCCCACTTCCACTGCGGAACCTCCAAAGGATGTAATAGCCCACCGGGCTTCTTCGACTCGGCCTTTACTTGTTGGCACACCATGCATTTTGAAATGAACTCCGCCATGTCCTTTTTTATTCCAGCCCAAAAGAAAATGCGTTTCATATCTCTGTACATCTTATCCCCTCCGGTATGTGTAGTCATCTTCGAGTGATGCGCCTCTTCGAGAACTTTACTTACTAAGTCTCCCACTTGTGGGACGCACAGCCTTCCATCACGCCTTAGCCATCCCTTGTCATCTATGGCATACCTACCAAGGTGACTTGACGTCTCACCTATAATCAACTTTTCCATGATCTCAACTATCTGTGGATCTTCCTTCTGCGAAGTCCCTACTTGGTCTAGAAGTGTAGGTCTTAGCTCAAGATATGCTAACGTAACAGTCAATGACTCAACAGCAGGTGTAAAATTAAAGGTTGCTAAAACGTCTAGACTTTTCCTTTCAACAAACAAGGGACTCAAAGTCAACCTTTTTCTACTTAGCGCATCTGCTACCACATTACCCTTGCCAGGGGTATAAGCTATATCGAAGTCATATGATGCCAAGAATTCCATCCACCTCTGTTGCCTTAAATTCAAATCTTTCTGTGAGAAGAGGTATTTAAGCGACTTGTGATCAGTATACAGCTCGAACTTCTCACCTAGAAGATAAAGGCGCCATGATTTAAGTGCAAAAGCAATCGCCGCCAACTCCAAGTCATGTGTGGGATAGTTCTTCTCATGAACTTTAAGTTGTCTACCCCCATAGAAAATCACTTTCCCTTCTTGCATTAGGACAGCGCCTAATCTCGTGCCACACGCATCTTTGCACACGGTAAACATCTTACCTCCGTCGGGTAATGCCAAAACTGGAGCTGTGGTGAGGGCTCTCTTAAGCTTATGAAAAGCAATCTCATATTCTATGTCCCATGCAAAAACCAGGTTTTTCTTCGTTAACCTAGTAAGAGGAGCTGAAATCTTAGCGAAGTCCTTAATGAACTTCCTATAGTAGCCTGCCAAACCGAGAAAGCTTCTTACTTCAGTTGTGTTTTTCGGAACTTTCCAGTCTTGCACCGAAACCACCTTGGCGGGGTCTACGGCTATGCCTTGCTTAGAAACTACATGCCCAAGAAACCGAACTTCCTTCCTCCAAAAATGGCATTTGGAGAACTTGGCCTTTAACTCGTGTGCTCTAAGCGTATCCCTAACTTCCTTGAGATGTCTGGCATGTTCTTCCTCATCCTTTGAGAAGATCAAAATATCGTTCACAAAAACCACCATGAATTTGTTAAGGAACTCCCTAAACACCTTACTCATCAAATCTACAAAGTATGCCGGTGCATTTGTTAATCCAAATGGCATGACGAGTCATTCGAAGAAACCATCTGGAGTCCTAAAAGCAGTCTTGTCAATACTATCCTCAACCACTCTAAGCTGATGGAATCCTGTGGCTAGATCGAGTTGAGAGAAAACAGACGCTCCTACAAGCTGGTCAAATAGATCATCGATTCTTGGTAGTGGGTGCCTATTTTTCTTCGTCATCTTGTTTAATTTACGATAACCTACGCATAGACGAAGCAAACCATCCGCCTTAGTAGCGAAGACCACATGAGCACCCCATTCAGAAATGCCTCGCCTTATGAAATTTTTCTCAAGCAACTCCTTAACCTGCTTACTAAGCTCTCTTCTTTCCCGCGGAGCCATGTGCCTAACGGGCAATGAAACAGGCTTGGCTTTATCAACTAGATAAATATGGAAATCTATCTCGCGTTTAGGGGTAACCCCCTTACTTCATCGAAGACATCGAGATATTCTCGGACCACCCTTACAGATTGCAGATCACCGATGGACGAGTCAAGAGATTCAAGATAACATAACATGACTAGACCCATAGGGTTACAAGAAATTTCAAGGGTATTACCAAGTCGGGCCATGAGCCTCACTACCCTACGCTCACAATCAAGAATGGCTCCATGATTAGACAACCAATCCATGCCTAGAATCAAACCGTATCCCATGAACCCGAGAACATAAGCATTACACGAAAATTCTACACTTAAGATAGAAATCCTCAAATCCATACAGATCATAGATAAATGAGTGGAGCCCCTAATTGGATTTGAAACACTAACGGGATCCTCAACTAGTCTGGTACTTAGGTGCAGATTTTCAACAATATCAAAGGAAATAAAAGTATGTGATACGCCAGAGTCAAATAAGGTTCGAACAGGAAAGTCAAAAATGTAAACAAGGCTTTCTACAGAAATACTACCTCGGTCAAGAGCTGGAGCGGTATTGAGAGCATGCAACTGCCCTTCAGAAGGTCCTGCTCGCTGGGTCTGCCCCTGCCCCTATCCTGGCTTCTTATGGAAATCCTTACTATAGTGTCCAGTCTCCCCACAATGGAAGCATTCACCCAACTTTCTCTTCTTCTTTCTATAGTCCTTGGCTATATGCCCCGTAATCCCACAATAGTTACACTTCCTTGTCTCACGTGCCTTGTTGTTATTGTTGTTGTTGCCCTTGTTATTCTTATTGCCTCCCTTCTTGAAATCCACCTTCTTATTCTGAGTCTCATCAGGTTTAACCTCTTTCTTCCCCTTCTTGTCGTCCTCATACAGAAGGGCCATATCCACCAAGCTTTCAAAGGTCGCCCCCATGGGTATATGGGTCATGGCCAACCCGTGTAATGGCTCGTTCAATCCTCGAGCAAAGTGTAGAGCCTTTTTCTGGGCTGTGTTGACCAAGTATAAACCGAACCAAGCAAGCTGGTTGAGTCTATTCACGTACTCTCTAACAGACTTGTCCCCTTGCTTGAGTGCTGGGAACCTTTCCATCTGGAGACTCTCTTCTATCGGCGATAGAAATTTAAGCCTAAACCTCATCCTAAAGTCGATCCAAGTCTCAATTGGTCTGGTAGCGTTGGTGACTTCCCACCAGAATGCAGCTTCATCTTTGGTAGCCATGCTGCCAACTGGACTTTCCTACGATACTCTACATCGAAGATAATAAATAGGTCTTCAGTCTCTTTTAGCCAATTTCTTGCTTGAACAAAAGTTTCGGTCCCAATGAAATCCTTGCCGCCCATCGCCTTAAAGTCTTTGCAAATCTTAGCGAAAGGATCTACTCGAAGGGGAGGAGGTGGAGGAGGAACGGCCTCGGCTGGGGGAACCACATTAGCTGGGCCCGCGACCGGTGTAGTGGCCCCTAAGTACCGACAAAACCAATTGGGTACTTGCATGCCTTCGGGTAAGTTGAGATCACCAGACATGCTGGAAAAACGAAAAGAAAAAGGATTCAAACAAGGGAATAAAAGGAAAGTGCTTATGGCTTTTGTGGAATATCCTTTTAAAATAAAACTTTTCTTGAAAAATGCTTCTTTATAAGTGGTTTTGAAAATAGTTTTCATAAGGTTTTTAAAACTTTTTCTTAAAAATTTTGCCCAGTCTGGTAACCTTCTGCTCTGATACCAAATGTAACACCCCACCTCCGCTAGGGTCACTCACAAAGGGAATGCACTAGTTTTGGAGGGGTATTATCTAGGTAAACATACACAGAGATAACACAAGACAGAACATAAATAAATAAACTATATAAAGCAGCGGTAGAAATTAAAAACCAAATCTCGTTACTTAAAAATAGAGTCAAAACCTCTTACATCAAAAGTACCAAATCATTATTCCATTACATCAAGTTCTAAAGAAGCAATAGCCTTAAAATAACATAAGTAAATAATTATTCCCCAAAAATAGCAGTAGTGCAGCCATTGCATAGCTCAAGACCAAACCGTACATGAGCTGACTGAAAGCAAGCTAAGCCCGAGCTAAGAGCTAGAGTTTCCTCCCTGAGAACCTAGGGGGGAAACTAAAGAAAAAGAGGCAAAAGAAAAGGGTTAGTCATAAATACTGGTAAGCCCTAGTGACTTTCAGTATAAAAACTAGTAAAGTTAACCAGACATGAGAAACTGAGATTAAACATAAAGATAATAACTGGACTGGCATGGTAACTAAGATAGCAAGATAAGTTAAGTCTAGTATCGCATAGACAAGATTCACTGCACCAACTATACTAGTATTCTAATCCATGTCAAGTATAAATCCAGAAATGATCCCTTGGCCCAATATCATTAATGACCCAATACGTGGTCCAACAGAACGATCTAATCGATCGGCTCCTACAAACCTAACTCGTCGTGTGTCGGTGTCATGCGGCCCAAACGCGGAATGTAGTCACCTGTGCTAGATCCACCCTAAGGTGTATCAAGCCCTAGGGTGTCAACCACTGAATTTAATCAAGAACGCACAGTGTTTCCCTACTGGTGCCCATGCCTACTTTTTCAACTCCGGACGATGTGCACGACCATAGTCCGCCTGAACCTGCAATGGCGCACCTACACAGCCGTCTTTCTGGTCGCTTATAATCAGCCCAGTATTCGTGCCCCACCCTGCCTAGTCCCAGGGTATCTTGATACTCCTAAGTGGGTTACTGCTGAAAAGGACCGCGTAACTAGGGTTTCTAAAGGTTAAGCGTTGTCATTCAAATTCGTGACTTAACCCTATCCAACCATGTATCAAGTTGATTAAGTGTGTACAAGTAGTTCATGACTTAACCCTAACAAATCAACGTGTCAAATTGGTTAAGTATATTCAAGTGATCCACGACTTAACCTTATCATGTGGCATTAATTAAATTAATGCACCCTAACCTCTCACATTAGACTTGGTTATGGTTACTGGATGTGCCGGGCGGGTCTGGGCAGCTTTACACCATAACCTAGTCTAACCTCGGGTTTCACGTGCGATATGACCAACTACTCACATTGGGTCCTATTGTTTGCAGTTACTGGATTCGCCGGGCGGTTCCGGGAAGGTTTATACTGCAAATTCAACCCAACCTCTAGTAGGCAACGTTCAAGTTATCTAAGTGTCATGTCCATATTCATGTTTTCAAGTATAACTTCATGTCAAGATTTTATGTCATATCATGTCAAGTTCATAGCCAATTCAGGTTTGCCTAAACTACCCAAAATGTATTCCCAACGCACGTGATTTCGAATCAACACAATAGATCTAAATAGGGAATAACAAAAAAAGGATAGGCATAAGGTGGCAAAGGTGATTACAAACTAAGCATGATGATTATAACATTACTGGCATATGAAATAGGGTCTCAAATATCAAACTTAGCAAAATAGGGTGATAGACATGGCAATAGTTGACATAAGATAATAACCACAATTTGTGAACAATAATAGTTTCAACATCACGGGCATGTTAAGATTGTGGTCATGAGGGGTTTAGGTTTATAACATGAATAGGCCCCAAATTGATTGTTAAATCGATAACTAAATATAAAATTTATTTATATTATCAACTAATTATTTAAAACCATATTAAATATTTAAAATAAATCAATAGAAAATCTGGGTCATTACAAAGATCCTCACCGATTCGAGACAATCTAGCCTACCATGTCTTAGGTCAGAGCTCGAGTGATCTTTGGAGCCACAGGGTCGGTCCACACTTAGCGGATTAAAATAAAACCCTGAACAATACGTCTCCCCGCCCTTTGGGGCGTAAATGAGCCAAATGACTCCATATCGAGGCGCCTCGCAACAGTAACAACCACACACAGCAACAACCACACAGGTGAAAAGTATATAAATGTCCGTGTTGGTAGGTCCCTGACACCACCCTAGCTAGAAAGAGACTCATGTCCTCCTTGGATCCATCTCCCGTTTTTGGTTCATCCTGGGGTGTGAGGCTCGCGAATCCACGCTATACACAAAGCTACGCCACGTAGGCCGTGCTTTGATCATCAACCACAAGACTTTTCTTTTCAACAGAAGCATTGATCATTTGCCACTTAGGCATGCCACACAGGCAATTCACTCCACGCGACCGATATCTATCGATATATAACCCCTTAGCTCGTACGTCTAAGAGAAGGGCATTAAGCAAGAGAATAAATTCTCCGCCGCCAAATAGATATATATTTAATAGAGATCAATCAGCAAGAAAAAAATCCAATGTCAGACACATAGTCCATTTACAAGTCCGTTCTGGGTCTGAACGAAACCGGAGGAACCTTATTCCTCGTATATCTGTACCATCAACAAGTACGTCCGGACGGCTACCACCGTAACCCCTTCAAGGTAACAACTCCAATCATGAGCAACAGTAGCACCCCTCCATTCGACGTGCAGATCATTGGTCTTGCACCGTCTTCATATCTTCGAATTTTAATCGTCGATCAATTATTTGAAATGAGATTTAACTCGGCCTTTTCAAATAATTCACGTATATTTAGTATTTAAACCAATTCTTTTAATGGTTAAATTATTCGACATTCACATTCAGTTATTTATATAATTTTCATGTCAAACACGTTCAACCATCTAATATCAAATAAACCAAGAAAAATCAGTTTATTTCCATTCCATATCTCTTATAATATTTTATAACTATTTTTCGCCATTTTTATTTAATTAAAAATGGCCCTATTTAATTAAACGACGTTTCAGGCCATAACGCGGCCGTGGCGCTGTTTTTCTTCAGATTTGATTTACACATATCTGAAAATCCAACCGTTGGATCTTTACAAATTTTACACCATTGGAAAGATCTTTCCAAGGCGGATCCAACGGGTCCAGTTTCGAGAGAATCTGACGGTCGGATCTCTTGGTATACTAGTTTAAAGTTACGAATTCAAAACGTGAACTGCAGCATCGTTATTCGTTTTATTTTAATTTATATATATATATATATATAAATATAATTTCTTCATCGATTTCTAAACCATTTTCGCTTCATATAAAGGTTAAAAATAATATTTTTAACTCAAAAATATTTATTTCAACACATGAATATTTTTCTCACTTCATATATTTGACAAAAATGTGATTTTTGTCTTTCTAGTCCTTTATTCAACATATGAATATTTTCTAACTTCACTAACACGATAAAAGGTGATTTTTATCATTCTATATTTTTATTCGACACATGAATATTTTATATACTTCACTTGCATGATAAAAATGTGATTTTTATCGTTCTCGCTTTTTATTCAACACATGAATATTTTATATAACTTCATATACATGATAAAAGGTTAACTTTATCGTTTCACAATTTTATTCAACACTTAAGTACTTTATAACTTCATATTTATAATAAAAATGTGATTTTTATTGTTAAAACAATTTATTTATTCAACACATGAATTTGGTTTCAACACATGAATTTATTTTTCAGCACATGAACTTCTCAACACATGAGTATTCCACACATGGATATTTTATATAGTTTGTATATATAATAAAGATGTGATTTTTATTGTTAAAACAATTTATTTCAAACATGGATAAATTATCAACACATGAATATATTTCAATACAGGAATAAAATTCAAACACATGAATATTTCAAGAAATTTCAGCAGCATAACGGCAGGGTAGTTAACCCGGCACCGTCCTTCGTACGGCTCCTCGCCTACCTTAAAGCCTCGCAGCTTTTGACAATGGGGATCATGCATCTAGTTTGCACGCAGGCGGCATGTTTGTATTTTTCAATTCCTCACCCTTATCCTATTTGGATTCTAACTACTCTCAAATATTCTCTCAACCACAAAGGTATTTTTAAACCACAAGGGTATTTTTCAACCACAAGCATTTTTCAACCACAAAGGTATTTTTCAACCACAAACAACCATTCACACATATCAACCAAATTTCACATCACAACTCAAACAAGTCGTCCATGGTCTGTGGACGACGGGTGTCAGGAGTTTCTAAACTCCGTCGGCAACCTAATATATTTTATTCAATTCAAGTGAGTTTAGAAATCTCACTTTGGTTTGTCGCTTTGCTAAAAATAGTCGCGAGCTCAGAAAATTACCCGGTCTCTTCTAGAATGTAGAGAGCGTCGACACGGTCCCGATGTCTCCGGTTTCATCGAATTTCGTCAATACAAGAAAAAGATACGATTTTTCAAAGTTTGCAACACTTAAAAGTGTAAAAATCAGTTTAATTATACACAGCCATATGTTTTTCTAACCAGTTCAAAACTAGGTTTGAGATTTTCACTCAATCCGCGAAGCGATGCGTCGATCAGGTGGTGCAGCGTCGTAGAGGAAGGAAGGGGACTCTCGGCGCTGGGGGTGAGGTCCAGTTCGACGGTCCCTGGTGGACACGGCGGCGGCTCAAAGCCTCGGTCTTTGAGGAGGTGATTCGCGACGATGGCTGAACGATAGGGGCTCTAACTGGTATGGATTTAAAGAGGAGATCGAGAGCTTCGAAACGTGGGTGGTGGCACTCGATTTCGTTGTGGGATGGAGGAGAAATCGAAGAGAGAAGTTCTGAATAGCCTTCCATCGTCGATCGGCTGTTACTAGGAGAGAGAGCGCGTTTTTTATTTTTATTTAATGAACAGAATTTTCTGATTCACCGATATATATATATATATATATATATTTTCAAAAATTAGGGTTTTCTCACACGAACTCGAAATCTGTAATAACCTGGAAAATCTGGGCCAGTTTAAAATTTTTATTTTGGCAATTTTAGCGAATTTTGAATATTTAAAATAGATTATTTTAAATAATATCGACGTAAAATTTATTTTGAATATAATTCGAACGTATATATTATACGCGTCGTCGTTAGAATATAAATATTTATATATAATTATAAATAGAATTGAAAATGGCGCGGTAGTTCGATAATTCGATTTCAAACTTCAATTGAATGTACCGGGTGCAAAACAATCCGGATTTTAGTGAAACCAGAAACATTAGGATCTAATTGATAATATCTTTCTATCGAATCCGAATAATCAAATTTTCATAGTGGGAATCAAAAGATATGTCCAGTTGAAAATTCTGAATAGTCGCTATGGAATTCAGGCCCTCAAAAATGGACATTTTGCAAATGACCTCGGATTTCGACGAAACCAGTTTTGTTGGGTCCGTAATGTCGAATTATTGCTAGGTTTCAAATTTCATAATTTTCTGAATCAATATGTGAGCGTGGCAAAGGAAAACGCGTTTTGACCATTTCAGTTGATTTTAATCGACTGGAAATTGGCCATTTTTCAAACGGTCTCGGAATTCGACGAAACTAGTTTTGTTAGGACCGTATCGTCAATACGAAGCTAGAAAATATTTTTCGGGAATTTTTAGAGTTAGTATGTGACCCCAGTAATTTGAAATGTACGTTTAAAATTCAATATAGTGATTTAAATGTAAATTTAACGGAAACTGATTGTAACAGCCGAATCGGCTGACGATACATATCCCATTGTGTTCGGAATGGG